>JAAROD010000026.1:0-1272880 GCA_012274445.1 Sclerotiophoma versabilis | reverse complement strand
TGTTAGCTGTATTGCAATAACAGCTAGTAGTAAATTTAGCTATAGATCTATATCTTAGGGTGGACTTAGGTTTAAAATCTTATTATTAAATATATTAAAATCTATTATAAGACCTGTAGAGGCAGTAATTTCCTATAGCAGGAACAGGCAAGGCAATTGCTAACAGGATCTAGTAGTAGGATTATACAGTGTCTGCTTGCCTCTAGAGGTAAGCTATAGGGCAGATTAAACTTAAGAGCACTAAATATATAACATAATCTCTATTCTTTTATTTTTACTAGCGCTGATAATCTTTAGCTACTGTAGTAGGTGCTAGGTACTAATGTTAGACCTTCTGCAGTGGGTTTAGAGTTTATAAATCCTAGTTATTTCCTATGTCTTGCTAATGCTCTCTGCCTCTAATATCCTCCTTCTAAGCTGGTTATAGCGCGTAAAGAAAGAGATGTAGATAGATATTTAGGCTGGTAAGGCTCTGTGTTAAGGGAATGCTGTTATAGCTGAGTTGTCTGCTAGCTAATTGTGCTTCTATAATAGTGTTGTTTTTAATGGTTATTTAGCCTGTCCAAGGAAAAGTCAATTAGTATTTAGTCCTGCATCTCTATCTGTAGTAAAACCTCTGCATCCAACTCTGCTGTTAATCTAGAGCTTAGTAGTAGGGCAGTAGTTGGCTCCTAGATAGATTTGTGCGTATTTAGTCCATTCTAAGCCTAGAGAAGAGGCCTATGGTTCCGCGTTTCTGCTAATAGCTGCCCTTAATATGTTGCGTAGCTAATTAATTCTTAAGAGAATAGCTTACTCTCTGCGTGCTGCTTATCTACTAGGCTAATAGTAGTTAGTTGCCTATCTTTGCTATAAGGATCTAATATATCTACGTATTGCTTTGTTATTTATTAAGCAATTACTAGCTGTATTATGCTAAGCAGCTGTTTAGCTGCAGTTGCTAACTAAAGCACTAGATTATTTGCAACTTCTAAGATCTAATAGATAAGATTAAGTGTAGTTTGCGCAATTATAGGTAGACTAATTTTATAAATCTTCTCTAATATAGGGCTAGTAATGTACCTGTGTTGTAGAGACAACCCTGCGTAGATTGTAATAATAGATAGCACTTTTCTCTATACTTTATACTTAAACTATGTGCTATAGGCTTTATTATCTCTGCCTAGATACTTATAGAGATAGTGCTCTAGTATAGTTATAGTAAAGTCTTTTGCGTTCTTATGTATGTAATTAAGGACTACCTGCTAGAGGTCTTAAAACTTATTATTAGCCTTATTACTATACCTTGCTTGCAGCGCAGGTACTAGGTTCTTTTGCAGCGCAGGCTTATTGTTGTTACGGTCTAAGACCTTCTTAGGCTCTGTGTTTATCTATAAAACAACGTAAAATATTACTATACTTATTAGCTTTCCTTCTTGCTTTGTAGTCTTTAAAAGCGCCTAGATGTTAATAAACTAGCGTCCTAGTTCTAAAAGAACTGTTTAATACAACCTAAGGTATATAATGTTATCTACGTCTAGGAAGAAGTCTTGCTAATATGTGCCTAAGGAATAAGGGTCTATGTCTAGCTTAAGGCTAGAATAGAATAGCGCGCGCACCTTGTGTACAGTTTGTATGCGCAGTAGGCTAGCTAGCTTATTCTAGTTAGCTAGCTAAACGTCTAGTCTATACTAGCCTTAAAACTCTAATGTAACCTTTATTACCTTGTCTATTATAGAAAACCAATACTAGGTTATTGCTTAGCGTAGATGTACTGAGCATGTCTAAATATAGATTGCACTTACATTATCTATCCTATAGCTTGCTATCTACTTAAATATTAAGATATTAAAGGTTACTTACCTAATTAAGGTGCAGCACTATTAGGTGATTATTAGTCTCTAGCTAAGATTTCTCTACAGCGTAGCTAGCTGTTAAACAGGAAACTTAACTTAACTGCTAAGCCTTAAGTGCTCTAGCATCTCCTGTTTAATAGACTTGCTTAAACCTTAGAACAGCTGGCTGTTATTAGATAATAAGGTTGCTAGCTCTGTCTATATCTGTCTATAGTTATTAGGAAGAATAATATCCTCTTAATTAGTGCACAGCTAAATACGCAAATGTGATAGAAGCATGTCTACCTTTTAGGTTAGCTTGTTGCTTAGTTGCACGTGCAGGGGCTAAAACCTTTGTTGTAGATGCTGCACACCTACTACTACTTCTCCTCTAGCAACCTATAACACTGCAAGTACTCTTTAAAAGCTTTAACGTGATAGTAGCTAGTAATAAGCTCTGCCTTTGCTCCTACTGTGCTTACCTAGCCTTTAAACAACAGCTACTTTAGATCCTCTTCTTTAGCGCTCTTAGCTGCAGTAGCACTTGCCTAAGCCTACTCTATCTCTGCTAGGTAGTCTAGTATCTGCTGCACCTGCGCCTTAGAGTAAGCAACCTGTAACTAGTAGCTTCTATCTTACTAAAGAACGCCTACCTTGTTAAAGATCTAGCAGAGACGCTGCTTGTAGGCTAGGTTAATAGGCCTGTTCGCACTAATACTCTATTCTAAGGTAAGCGTATTAATTAGGAATTTAGCTGTTATAAGCAGGTAGGGTGTAGCTTAGTTATAGATAGAGTCTACCTCCCTAATTTCCTTAACAGCTGTATATTACCTTTTTTCTATTTTAGTTAAGATGTCTTTATCTTTATACTTTATTATAGTTTTGCTTTTATTAGAATTAGTATTTAGAAAGAGTAGTTTCTCTAAAGACAAAAGTTTATTATTAAAGCTATGTTAGATTAGTTATAAGCAGGTTAAGAGTTCGCAAATCCTAGCACAGACCTCTTACCCCTAGGGGCAAGTGATGCTAAGACCTTGCCTCTAGGGGCAACTACTATTTTTGCCCCTAGGGGCAACCTAACTCTACCCTATTAGTATAGTTTAGGCATATAGTATTATAATTAGAATATAAAATATATAGAGGCTTTACCTTTTTTATTATAAGGTTACTAACTGCTTAATACTAATAAAAAGGTTCTAGCTAATTAAAAAGTATATAACCCCTAACTTTACCTTCTAGCTTTAACTATTACTTCTCTCTCTCTTATCCTATCTTTTCTCTATTTACTATACTTTCTTATACCTCTACCTTCTATTAAACTTATCTACTTTCTATATCTCCTTATCTTATATCTCCTTTATAATACTGCTATAACATTTAATTTATATACTATTATAGCTATAAAATACTAATCTAATAAACTCTACTATGTTATTATATAAGCTTATTAGCTCTTAATATCTATATAAAAGCTATTCTTAGCTCTACAGCTCTAGATTACTATTCTGCAGACTATTCTAATTACTCTATACTACCTAAACCTAATATAGCTCTTAAAGTAATTAATTACTTACTTCTTTATACTCTATAGTAGTGTATACCTTATTAGCTGCTCTATACTAGAAAAAAAGAAAGAATATATCTTCTAAAGGAACGCTTACTAATCTTCTTTATTATCTTAGATACCTAAAGTACTATACTACTATCTGCATTCTATAGAAAACACTCTAGCTAAAAGAACTATAGTATTCTTATTACTAAGTTGGCTGTAAATATAGAGCTGTCTTTCTTTAGCCCTGTGCTAAACTCTTAAGCTTTAGAAAGTATAGTAGGTGTTACTAATAAGGACGCTAAAGTTAATACTAATATAAGTATAATATTGTATACTAGGTTGCCTAAGTATTCTGTAAGACACTGCTGTGCTGTCTAATAGTACTCTAGTATACCCTAATTACCTGTCTTAAATACCTTTTCTTACTGCTGGAATCTGTCCTTAATAAGCTGCAGTATTGCAGTAAATAGTATTGCATAGTTAAAGTTAATTACGCGCTTTCTTAGTAATGGCTACTTAGCTTAGTGCTCTGCCTTAATTACTGCCTACTTAAGGCTACTAGGTCTTGCTGCTATTACTAACACAGGCAGAGCTGAGCCTACTAGTTGTGTTACTCTGTAGTAGCTAAGTCTTAACTAATACAAGCCTAGTAGATACTTAATCTAATAGGTAAGTATAGCTATAGTAATTGCGCTAATCTAGTAGTCTTTACTTATTACCTTTACTCTAGTGTGCTGTACAGCTGCCTAGAGCACAGAGAACTAAGTTACGTTCTGTAAGCAGAATAATCTACCTGCTAACTAGTTAGGTTTTATGCAGCTAGTATATAGGTCTTATATAAAGTTGCGTTGCGTTCTATATAATATAGTAGATTATAGCATAATCTCTTATAATAAAAAGATAGGGATAACTAACTTATACTCTCTATATCCTGTTAGTAGCTTAACTAAAAAAACTATAACACGGATTCTACGCACTTCTAAGAGAAGGGGTTCTTGCTCTGTGCCTACAGCTTTACCTATTCTTACTAGTCTTCTAATAACTGCAGCGCTCTCTAGCTGTTACTTAATATGTAGCTTTAGCTGCCCTTGTTTAACCTGTAGTAGAACTAGTGTGTAATAAACGTAATTATCTGCAGCTTCTATAATTTCTGTAGCACCTCTTTAAGAAACTTAGCTGTACTTATTACCCTTTATACTCTAAGCCTACTAAGCTTATTAAACTATACCTTGCTATAACAGCTAGCTGCAACCTCTAGCCTATAGTAGAAAGTAATAGATGCTATATATATTATAATTAGCTGTCTGTTCTCCTGTTAAGGCTATTGTGCTAGGCTAAGGTTGCTAGTGCCTTGTAGGTCTAGCATGTAGAGGTTAATAAACAGCTACCTACTCTGTTTAATGCCCTTAATTATTTCTAGCAGCTAAAGCACTAAGCCTATTAGAGATCTTAGGAATCTAGTAAAGTAGTAGCTACTAAGGTAGTTAAGTGCAGACACCCCCTCTGCTAATATAATGTATAATTTCTTAGAGCTAGCAGCCTTAAAGCAAGTATAGATACTATTAATTACCTGTATAAACATAGCTATAAAAGATACTAGAACCTCTAGAAACACTAATAGGCAGAAGGATTAGAAGAGATGTATATAGTATTGCAGTTCTTTAAGGAAGAGATATATTAGCTAGAAGATAGGTTTAAGTATAGTAAAGAAACTCTAAGTACTGTTAGTTAGCCTTAAGACCTGCATAGAGAGTACTTATTCTATCCTAAATACGTGCTCCTTCTTAAGTATTACTCTTTTAATCTACTGTCCTTTATAGATAAACGGCTTAGAAGACTTAGAGTTATTAGGAGTTAGTTGTCCCTGCAGGTGCTGCAGCAGACAATCCTGCTTAGATGCTACTTAAGTAGATAGGTTTCTATTATAATTAGGCAGCGCTAGAGCAGCAGTTATAACTCCCTTAGTAATAAGTAAGTTGTTAGGCCTATATTAGATACTTCTTTTAATATTTAAGTATCCCTAGAAGTACCTATAGCTTAACATGCCTGCTCTGTTATGCTAGTAGCTTATATTCTCCTATATAACTGTAAGAAGGTTATCTATTAGAAACGCTAGAGGCTGTAGGGATAAAAAATTACTGTATACTAGGTAGAATGTAAAAGAGTAGAAGGTAAAGTCTTATAGCTCTTAGTACTTCTGTAGGACTATGTTATAGTTAGTAAAGAGATAACGTGTTAGCTTGTTGTCTAGGTCTAAAGAATATTTATCTAGATAGTTAATATTAATTACTAGAGTGTAAGAGACTGTCTTAATGCTATTAAGAACGTACTTATTCTTAAGCCCTGTTTAAAGCTGGTATAGCCTACCTATAAACAGGTTTTAGTAGTTGTAGCTAGTTTAAGGAATTACGCTGGCTTCTAGTATACTGCTACAGGATAGCTTGTTATACTCTAAGCTACTCTTTATCTTAATAGCCTCTTCCTCTAAGTTAGACTCTTCTTTAATAGGCTGTAGTTAGGTTTCTTTAGGTATAGCTTATAGCTAGTTAGCTATATCTATCTTAATATTTACTCTGTAGTTATACGCATAGAACGCTAGTTAGTTCTCTGTCTAAAATGTATTCTATATACTCTGTCTTATATACTCTAACTACTCTAGTATAAAAGCCTCTTAGAAGGTTGTCTATTTATTAAAGGTAATCTTTTACGTGTATAGGCTGTTTAATCTCTAAGACAGCTCTACGCCCTCCTCTAACAGCTTGCTAATAAGAAAGATCTTCTTAATATATAATATAAGAAACTAGGTGTAGCAGAGCTGTAGGGCGCTATGTTAGAATAACTTCTTATAATGTTTTTAATGTTTACTCCTTAACAAAAGCTCCTTAGGTGCGTTAGTAATAAGGTGTATAATAATAAACTAGGACTTCTGTGTTGCAGCTATAGCTAGCTAGAAGGTATAGTTTTCTAGGTTAAATAATAGTCTGTAAACGTGCTTATTACTGTAGAAAGCCTGCTAGTTCTTAAAGCTAATAGTTATGTTATTAAAAAAGTAGCTAGATAGCTGCAAGATTGGCCTAAGTAGTTATCCTATAATAATAAGAAGATTAAGAAAGAATAACAGTATGTACTTGTCTTCTAATGCAGTAGCTTAGGAGCTAGCCTTCCTGCTTCTGTAGTTAATTATATATTACCTCTGTAGTATATTAATAGCCTAGCTGCTGTTAAAAGATGTGCTCTTAGTAGCTGTAATAAACTCCTGTACTACTATATTATTAGTTACTATTTATATTTACATATACACGCAGTCTACTAAACACTAATATACCTTTAAACTTATAGTCTCCTTTAGAGTAATTAATCTTCTATAAATACTAGTCTACTACTATAACTACTTATTCTCTATTGCTAAAGCTGCTCTTACTGTAGTTATCTCTAAGTTTACTAGGCAACGTGTTACTGTAGAGTCTATTATTATCTCTAGAACTATTATTATTACTGTTAGTGCTTTGTTGCGTGTCTGTTAGCTGTGTTGTAATAACAGCTAGTAGTAAATTTAGCTATAGATCTATGTCTTAGAGTAAACTTAGGTTTAAAATCTTATTATTAAATGCGTTAAAATCTATTATAAGACCTGTAGAGGTAGCAATTTCCTATAGCAGGAATAGGTAAGGTAATTACTAATAGGATCTAGTAGTAAAATTATGCAGTGTCTGCTTACCCCTAGGGGTAAGCTATAGAGCAGATTAAACTTAAGAGTACTAAATATATAATATAATCTCTATTCTTTTATTTTTACTAGTGCTAATAATCTTTAGCTACTATAGTAGGTGCTAGGTACTAATGTTAGACCTTCTGTAGTAGGTTTAGAGTTTATAAATCCTAGTTATTTCCTATATCTTACTAATGCTCTCTGCCTCTAATGTTCTCCTTCTAAGCTAGTTATAGTGTGTAAAGAAAGAGATATAGATAGATATCTAGGCTAGTAAGGCTTTGTGTTAAGAGAATACTGTTATAGCTAAGTTATCTGCTAGCTAATTATACTTCTATAATAGTGTTGTTTTTAAAGGTTATTTAGCCTGTCTAAGGAAAAGTTAATTAGTATTTAGTCCTACATCTCTATCTGTAGTAAAACCTCTGTGTTTAACTCTACTGTTAATCTAGAGCTTGGTAGTAGGGCAGTAGTTAGCTTCTAGATGGATTTGTGCGTATTTAGTCTATTCTAAGCCTAGGGAAGAGGCCTACAGTTCTGCGTTTCTGCTAATAGCTGCCCTTAATGTGTTGCGTAGCTAATTAATTCTTAAGAGAATAGCTTACTCTCTACGTGCTGCTTATCTACTAGGCTAATAGTAGTTAGTTACCTATCTTTACTATAAGAATCTAATGTATCTACGTGTTGCTTTGTTATCTATTAAGTAATTACTAGCTGTATTATACTAAGCAGCTGTTTAGCTGTAGTTACTAACTAAAGCGCTAGATTGTTTGTAACTTCTAGAATCTAACAGATAAGATTAAGCGCAGTTTACGCAATTATAAGTAGACTAATTTTATAAATCTCCTCTAATATAGGGCTAGTAATATACCTATGTTATAGAGACAACCCTGCGTAGATTATAATAATAGATAGTACTTTTCTCTATACCTTATACTTAAACTATGTGCTATAGGCTTTATTATCTCTACCTAGATACTTATAGAGATAGTGCTCTAGCGTAGTTATAGTAAAGTCTTTTACATTCTTATATACATAATTAAGGACTACTTACTAGAGGTCTTAAGACTTATTATTAGCCTTATTACTATACCTTACTTATAGCGCAGGTACTAGGTTCTTTTATAGTGCAGGCTTGTTATTATTATAGTCTAAGACCTTCTTAGGCTCTGTATTTATTTATAAAATAATATAAGATATTACTATACTTATTAGCTTTCCTTTTTGCTTTGTAGTCTTTAAAAGCGCCTAGATGTTAATAAACTAGCGTCCTAGTTCTAAAAGAACTGTTTAATACAACCTAAGGTATATAATATTATCTATATCTAGAAAGAAGTCTTACTAATATATGCCTAAGGAATAAGGGTCTATGTCTAGCTTAAGGCTAGGATAGAATAGTATATGCACCTTGTGTACAGTTTGCACGCGTAGTAGGCTAGCTAGCTTATTCTAGTTAGCTAGCTAAATATCTAGTCTATACTAGCCTTAAAACTCTAATATAACCTTTATTACCTTATCTATTATAGAAAACCAATACTAGGTTATTACTTAGCGTAGATGTATAGAGTATGTCTAAATATAGATTGCACTTATATTATCTATCCTATAGCTTACTATCTACTTAAACGTTAAGATATTAAAGGTTGCTTACCTAATTAAGGTGCGGCACTATTAGGTAATTATTAGTCTCTAGCTAAGATTTCTCTATAGTATAGCTAGCTGTTAAACAGAAAACTTAACTTAACTACTAAGCCTTAGGTGCTCTAGTATCTCCTGTTTAACAGACTTGCTTAAACCTTAGAACAGCTAGCTGTTGTTAGATAATAAGGTCGCTAGCTCTGTCTATATCTGTCTATAGTTATTAGAAAGAATAATATCTTCTTAATTAGTATGCAGCTAAATGTATAAATATAATAGAAGTGTGTCTACCTTTTAGGTTAGCTTGTTGCTTAGTTGTATGTGTAGGGGCTAAAATCTTTGTTATAGATACTACACACCTACTACTACTCCTCCTCTAGTAACCTACAACGCTGTAAGTACTCTTTAAAAGCTTTAATGTAATAGTAGCTAGTAATAAGCTCTGCCTTTGCTTCTACTGTGCTTACCTAGCCTTTAAATAACAGCTACTTTAGATCCCCTTCTTTAGCGCTCTTAGCTACAGTAGCACTTACCTAAGCCTGCCCTATCTCTACTAGGTAGTCTAGTATCTGCTGCACCTGCGCCTTAAAGTAAGTAACCTGCAACTAGTAGCTTCTATCTTACTAAAGAATACCTACCTTGTTAAAGATCTAGCAGAGATGCTGCTTATAGGCTAGGTTAATAGGCCTGTTTGCACTAATACTCTATTCTAAGGTAAGTATATTAATTAGGAATTTAGCTGTTATAAGCAGGTAGAGTGCAGCTTAGTTATAGATAGAGTCTGCCTCCCTAATTTTCTTAATAGCTGTATGTTACCTTTTTTCTATTTTAGTTAAGATGTCTTTATCTTTATACTTTATTATAGTTTTACTTTTATTAGAATTAGTATTTAGGAAGAGTAGTTTTTCTAAAGACAAAAGTTTATTATTAAAGCTATATTAGATTACTTATAAGTAGGTTAAGAGTTCGCGAATCCTAGCATAGACCTCTTGCCCCTAGGGGCAAGTAATGCTAAGACCTTACCTCTAGAGGTAACTACTATTTTTGCCCCTAGGGGCAACCTAACTCTACTCTATTAGTATAGTTTAGGTATATAGTATAGTAGAGAGTAGTAAAATTCTAGGTTTTATAAAAGAAGAAGTTAGAATCTACCTAGCTACTCTACTATATTTATAGGAAAATACAGTCTTAGTTATAATAATAAATAAATTTAAATTAAAATAAAAAAAATCTTTATAAGAGAAATATATAATAATAATATATTATATAATAGTATTATAGGTTTATATAATAGCTTATAATATAGTATACTATCTAGTATATTAATATTATTTATATATAATAAGGTAGAAAGAGAGAGGTAGGTAATTCTAGCTTTTAAGAGAGATAAACCTAGAATTATATAAGAAACTCTTTAGTTTAATAACAGATTTTAAACCTATATAGTAGGTAGAAATAGAATTAGTAGCTTAATTAATATATAGATTATTAGTCTTAATTATTAAATTCTTAGTTTATAGTAGAGAATTATTAGTTCTTAATTAATAGATTCTTATTTTATAGTAGAGAATTATTAGCTTAATTAATAGATTCTTAGTTTATAGTAGAGGATTATTAGTCTTAATTAATAGATTCTTAGTTTATAGTAGAGAATTATTAGCCTTAATTAGTAGATTCTTAGTTTATAGTAGAGAATTATTAGTTATATTATAGGATTATTAGTCTTAATTAGAGGATTATTAGTTATATTATAGAATTATTAGTCTTAATTAGAGGATTAATAGTTATATTATAGAATTATTAGTTTTAATTAAAGAATTATTAGTCTTAATTAGTAGATTATTAGTTTTAATAAATAGATTATTAGTCTTAATTAGAGAATTATTAGTTATATTATAGAATTATTAGTCTTAATTAGTAGATTATTAGTCTTAATTAGTAGATTATTAGCTAGATTTACAGCTACTAATTAGTATATATATACTAGCTTAGCGCAGATTACTATTAGGAATTTAAAAACCTAATATATATAGCTATCTAGATATTATATATATATAGACTATTAGTAGTATTAAGAAGTAGTCTATATTATAGTAGTATTACTTAACTTACTTTATATTCTACTACTCTTTACTTAACTATAGTCTGCAGCTCTACTTAGTCTGCTTAGCCTATATTAGTATCTACTTTAGCTTATTCTAAAGACTATTATTATAGTACTATATAAAAAATATACTCTACTATTTAAATATAATATTATTAATAAGTATATCTAGCTTTATAGTAAACTACTCTTCTACTTTTATTACTTAGAATAGTTTCTTTTATAGTATCTACTCTACTTTAAATACTAAATTTTATACTATTTTATAAAAGTAGCTAATATAGATCTACTAGCTATATAAGTAGAAGATCTTCTTATTCTTTAACTAGTATGTGTTACCTAAATTACTAGCTACTAGCATAATATACTGTTACGATCCTGTGCGGACGAAGCGGCACAGTGATTAAGTAGCCAACCACAGCCCTCACCCATGAACCAGGGGCGGAGTCAGGAAGGATCTCCCTTTGTACGGTCACGTGACATGCTCGTCAACGAGCATGACACACGTGACTTGCTCGTCAACGAGCATCGTATGTTATCGCTCGTCAACGAGCAACGCTATGTATTTCATTGGACTGACCCTAGTCGCTCGTCAACGAGCATTACCCCATAGCAAGTATATAGTCAGTAGGAACACAACCCTTATGGTTCGTGTTCAACTTAGTCAATCAAGTTTGTCTTTGGAATCTCGACCCCAACTCTCGAGCTAGATAGTCTACTCTATACTACTCATTGTTACCCTCTATTGCCACGGTGTTTCACTAGGCAATAACCCCAACCCTTACGGACCTTCCTGTACCAGCGCTCATCCCTGAGAACCAATACGAATAGTGCTTACGAGCTTTGCTTGAAAGTACAACTTCAACACTTTGAACACCCCCAAAGATGAGTACTACCTCAGGATCCCGTGCTACCCCTAGCAACTCCAACGCGTCACGCAACCGCGTCGACGACGACCTCGATATGGACGAAGGATCGAACGGAGACACGACAGCCTCTACGTCCACGAGTGTATACCCAGTAGCTAAGCCCGAGACCTTCGATGGTACTCGTGAGAAACTGGAAGACTGGCTTATCAAGTTCGACCTCTTCTTCATGTTCCAGGGAGAACGCATCCCTGAGGAGAAACGTGTGACGCTTGTCTCCACGTTCATGAAGGACCGCGCGTTCACGTGGATCAAACCCTTTATCCAGCGTTACCATGGAGAAGGAACGTCCACCGACATCGACGCATGGATCGAAGACTTCGACCTGTTCAAGGAACAGATACGCCGAGTATTTGGAGTACACAACGAACCAACCATCGCACGTCGCGACATCCAACGCATTAAGCAAACCACGTCAGCCGCCGACTATGCTGCCAAGTTTCAGCAGCTAGCCACGTACACCGGCTGGGACGACACCGCGTTGACAACGATGTTCCGACAAGGATTGAAACCGCGAGTCAAGGAGGAACTGATGCGGACCGCCGCGTCTACCGACGACTTTGACTCCCTGGTCAATACGGCAATTGACATTGATGTCAAGCTGTATGAACTACAACAGGAACTGCGGGAGGACCCACGTGCGCGAGCGGCATCCCACACTACGCGCCCACCCCCACGCAATCCATGGCGCAACAACCTCAACCGAGGAACCCGCGGAGGAAATCGCTACCAGCCAAACACTGGACGCCGGGTGCACAACAGCACTAGCAGCGGTTACTACGGACCAGAGGCCATGGACCTGTCCAACATCAACAAGGGACCAGAACCGCGATGGAATCAGAAAAACAAGGGTAGTGATAGGAAGAACAAGTCCGGTGTGACTTGTTACGGATGTGGCAAGCAAGGCCACTATGCCAAGGACTGTCGATCCAAGAACAAGGTGGTTCGACAACTCAACGTACTCACCCGCGAGGACGCGGATGCCGGTGATGAATGGGAAGTTCTCACCGACGACATGGGACGTCTTATGGAAGACCCCGAGACCGGATCCGATGACGATTATATCGCACCATCCGATGAGGACATACGGAATGTCCGAAGCCGAGCACCTACACCATACCAAGAGGTGGATGAACAGCAGAAGCATCTACAGGACCTGAAGGGACGACCATCAACACAGATGGGACAGGCATACGAACGAGGACTAAAAGTGTGCAAGCACAAGCAGCCCACTATGTCTCAGCGACTACGCGACACTGCCAGACAAGAAGCGGATGGAGGCATTATCTACGCCTCCGACACCGAAGAAAGTTGGTACGACACAGACATGCGTGAATTCAACGAACGTACAGAAGCGGAATTAGCACGTCAAGAATTCCGAGACAGCAACGCTACCTTTCAAGAAAACTGTGATCGGATTACCAAAAGTATCGACAAGAGACTACAACAGATGGCACTTCAAACTCGCGCGGGGCAACGACAGGTCAACAACCTAAGTAAATCCCAACAGGATTGGTGGAAACACGATTTCGACAAACTCAGTGCTGGCAACCACGCCACACAACGGGAGCTCGAGCGACAAGTGAAAAACGACCGAAGCAGGAACGAGCCTGACTTCGACAGGAAGCCAGCGTTGCTTCTGAACCCACGACCAGAGTACGCCTTGGACCACCGGAATCCAAATCATGGAAAACTATCATGGACAGCGTGCGTATACAACGCCTGTCGCATACATGAATCAGAAAAACTAGGAAAGGGATGGTTCCCGACTCCTAGCACCACATGCAGGAGACAATGGTACGATTGCAAGAACGACATGTGCGAGATGCACCTCTGGGACAAGCGTTCCGAGCTACATTTCCCGGGCACAGATGATCATCAAGCAATCGTATGCATGCAATTGGTTATTAACGGCTCCTGCTACAATCTACATTGGCAGCGTTGCCTCAACCCAAACTGCAAGCTGCACGAAGGTAGCAAGATCATCCATGGATTCGGTGATGAGGAGACTTTTTTAGGCAAGCGCCAAAAGAGTGCTCCGCCGAGCGATCCCTTAACGCTATCGGGGACGGCTCGCTCATCAGACTGCCCATCAAGTTAAATGGAGTAGTATTATCGGCACTCTTGGACTCGGGAGCACAGGCGAACTACATATCCCAGACAGCAATGTACCGAGCAGGTCTCGTACCACGCACAAAGGAACACGCCTATTCGCTCCGAGTAGCCAACGGAGAATCAATGCCGGAAGAGCCGTATATCATGTACGAAGTGATAGCGGCCCCTCTAGAGATACAGGGACACCACGAGGAACTAACCCTAGACGTCTTCGCAAAGGCCACGCACGACGTCATACTAGGACTTCCCTGGTTACGGAAGCACAATCCAGAGATAGACTGGACATGGGAAAGACTTTCGTTGAGACGATGCAAATGCGGCACCAATGCATCGAAGCCCACGCAGCGCGCGCCGCGACTGGTGGATGAGAAGGAGATTAACAACGTCTCTTCGACACATAAGACGCGCCAAGATAGAGCGGTCGACCGTGTGGACAAAGAAAGCCCCTCCACGACGGTTAAGGAGAACAAGAGTGCACCTCCTGGCATACCAGATGTGTATAGACAGTACGCCTGGATGTTTGAAGAAGAGTTATCCGCAAAAGCGCTACCCAAGCATCAACCTTGGGATTGTGAGATTAAACTCGAGGAAGGGAAAGAACCACCCTTCGGGCCCATATACCAGTTATCCGAGAAGGAGCTCGAGATACTACGCGAGTACATCAAGGAGAACCTCGCGAAAGGATTCATTAGGAAATCCGAATCCCCGGCGGGATTCCCCATTCTATTCGTACCAAAGAAAGACGGCAAGCTGAGGCTTTGCGTCGACTACCGGAAGTTGAACGATATCACCATCAAGAATCGTTATCCGCTACCCAACATATCCGAGTTACAGGACCGGCTATCAGGAGCGAAGTTCTTCACCGCACTCGACTTACGCGGAGCGTACAACCTCATACGCATGAAGAAAGGCGAAGAATGGAAGACGGCGTTTAGAACCCGTTATGGTCACTACGAGTATACGGTCATGCCATTTGGGCTAACCAATGCACCAGCAGTATGTCAGGCACTAATCAACAATGTGCTGCGAGCACACCTGGACATCACAGTGGTAGCATATCTCGATGACATCCTAGTGTACAGCAAGACACTAGAAGAACACAAGGTCCATGTGCGACAAGTGTTAGAATGCTTAGCAACCGCAGACCTTAGGCTAAAGCCAGAAAAGTGCGAATGGCACAAGGAAGAAGTGGAGTTCCTTGGCTATGTCGTAGGAAGATATGGAGTCAAGATGAGCGAAAAGAAAATCCAGGTTGTAAAGGATTGGCCGACACCCACTACAGTCAAGGGAATTCAAGAATTCCTTGGGTTCGTCAACTTCAACCGACGCTTTATCAAGGACTACTCCATGAAGGCCTTACCGCTCACGAGACTTACGCGGAAGGATACACCCTTCAAGTGGGAACAAGCGCAAGAGGACGCTTTCCAAGCGCTCAAGCAAGCATGCGTAGAGCCCCCCACACTAATCGCATTCAGGAGCGGCGAACCCGCACGCCTTGAAACGGATGCCTCGGATTTAGCATTAGGAGCATGCATTACTCAAGAACGAGACGGTCAATGGCACCCGATTGCCTACCACTCAAGGAAGTTCACGGCACCGGAAGAACGATATGACGTACACGACAAAGAGCTCATGGCCATTGTCGATGCACTACAGCATTGGAGAGTATACGCAGAAAGCTGCTCAGAACTCACCATCTACACAGATCACAAGAACTTGGTACACTTCACCACTACTAAGGTTCTGAACCGACGACAAGTGCGCTGGTCAGAAATGCTTGGTCAGTACAAGTTCAAGATCCTGTATACGCCAGGAAAAGAAAACGGTAGAGCAGACGCGCTCAGCCGACGCCACGATCTCGCAGGCGAAAAAACAATCAACAAGTTCGCCATTCTCGGGGTTAACAAGGACGGGACATTGGGACCATCTCAGCAGCTCAATTTAGTGATGCAAGTTCAGCAGGAACAACGCATCCCGGAGCAAGTACCAGAAGAACTTCAGGAGGAAGTTATCTCAAGACATCATGACGATGCGCTACACGGACACCCTGGTATTACTCGCACCATGGAACTCATCAAGCGACACTATGAGTTTTCCAACATGAAGGACAAGGTCACCAAGTTCATCAGGAACTGCGTGCAGTGCCAACAGAACAAACATAGCACACACGCCAAGTATGGGGAAGCACAAGCAATGGAACCACCAACGGCACCATGGACGAACATCACAATGGATTTCGTCACACAGCTACCACCCTCCAAGGACCCTGTCACAGGATACACCTACGACTCAATCTTCGTCGTAGTAGATAGATTCACCAAGTACGCTGAAATGATACCATTCAGACACAGCTACACTGCGCAACAGCTAGCTACGGTATTCATCGATCGGATCATTCGCTACCACGGAATGCCCGAGTCAATCATCAGCGACAGAGATAAGCTTTTCACGTCAAACTATTGGACCACGATGCTTGCCGCATTGGGTACCAAGAAAAAGCTATCTACAGCCTATCATCCGCAGACGGATGGACAGACAGAAAGAACGAATCAGACCATGGAAACATACCTTCGGATCTACAGCAACCAGGAACAAGACAACTGGGTTTCGCTATTACCCATGGCACAGATTGCATACAACAACAAGTTATCGGAAGCAACGGGCACGACGCCGTTCTTCGCGAACCACGGGAGACACCCAAATCTCTTTACTCGATCTCACGATTGCCCTATTCAGACGGAATCAGCAATAGCCTCAGCAGTTAGACTGAAGGAAGTACACCGGAAATCACTCGAAAACATCGCACGAGCTCAGGGACGAGCCATTTCATATGTCAATCAGAAACGAAAAATAGCACCTCAGCTAAAGGAGGGGGATAAAGTCTATCTCCTCACAAAAAATCTCAGAACACGAAGAGCAACGAAAAAGCTGGACAAGGTCAAGGTCGGACCATTTTTCATTTCTAAGCAAATCAGCCCAGTCAACTATCGACTTGAGCTACCCAAGGATGCAAAGATCCATCCAGTGTTCCACATCTCGCTGTTGGAACCTGCCGACCCAAGAACGCCAATCCAGAAAGACTTCCACTACCAAGCCGACGGCAACGATGAATGGGAAGTCGAAAAAATAGTAACACATCGGAGAACCAAGAAGGGTATTCGATACCTAGTCAAATGGTTAGGTTACCCGGAATCAGAAAACACATGGGAACCTCCAACGCACCTCACGAACTGCCACCAATTGGTACAGAAGTACCATGGTTCGCAACAGACTCCTCGATAAGCCCGAGAGCAGCCCAGGTCGCATGCGAGGCACACATGCCTATCGACGCCGCCGGACAATCCATCTCCTCGGCAAAATCCAGTTCTCCCGATTCGGCCATTTCATTCGCCATACACAGCGCCTTTTGCCGCGCGCGATTCTCAGCTTGTTTCAGAATCTTCTTATTTCGCAACAACCGCGCAATAACGGTTGCCAACAAGGTTTCATCTTCTTCCACCTTCTTTTCATACTCTTCGCGAGTACGATCCAGCGACTCCCACGACATGTTGACACAAGGCTTCCCAGCCTTTGTGCACTCAGCACACTTCAGACGCTTTGTAGCGTTCGGCATGATGTAGCACTCGTGGCCTTCGAAGAAACAACGGTTGCAGGGGACTTCGGCGGGAGTATTAGCTCGACGAATTTCTAGACCAAGTCGAAGGTTGCGGGTGTGAGAAGACATCTCGACATACCGGTCACCAGATGCGGGGACAAGCTCGGTTTTATGTAAGCCCGGATTCCAGTCACGTGGTTTGAGGACAAACCCAAAGGAGGAGGAGGATAGTGTTACGATCCTGTGCGGACGAAGCGGCACAGTGATTAAGTAGCCAACCACAGCCCTCACCCATGAACCAGGGGCGGAGTCAGGAAGGATCTCCCTTTGTACGGTCACGTGACATGCTCGTCAACGAGCATGACACACGTGACTTGCTCGTCAACGAGCATCGTATGTTATCGCTCGTCAACGAGCAACGCTATGTATTTCATTGGACTGACCCTAGTCGCTCGTCAACGAGCATTACCCCATAGCAAGTATATAGTCAGTAGGAACACAACCCTTATGGTTCGTGTTCAACTTAGTCAATCAAGTTTGTCTTTGGAATCTCGACCCCAACTCTCGAGCTAGATAGTCTACTCTATACTACTCATTGTTACCCTCTATTGCCACGGTGTTTCACTAGGCAATAACCCCAACCCTTACGGACCTTCCTGTACCAGCGCTCATCCCTGAGAACCAATACGAATAGTGCTTACGAGCTTTGCTTGAAAGTACAACTTCAACAGCTATATACACTTTATATATAGTTACTATCTATCTAAGCTAAGCTTAGATTAGAATACCTTTTTAGAGTAAATATATTTAACTATATATATAATAGACTTAAGCAGCCTTAGCAGGCCTCTATTCTTTACCTCTACTAGCTAGTAGAAGATACTTAGTCTTAGAATCTAAATACAATCTTCTTTTTCTTCTAACGTCTCTGCTATAACCTCTAGAAATAGTAAGAAGCTATTTAATATTTCTTCTCTATATAGTAAAGAGATAATAAGTTTCTTATTATATACTTTATTATTATATAATTAAGCTGCTTAGTTAGTTATATAAGAATTAATTAGCCTAGAGAATCGGCTGTAAGCTGCTCTAGAGCTAACTAAAAGCTTATTATATTAGTATAACAGTAATAAGCAACTCTAATAGTAAGTAGGAGCTTACTTTAGATAAGTTATATAACTTATATAGATTTTCTATGTATATAACAGACTACTTTTGTCTAATCTTAGATAGGCACTAATTAAATACTATTAATTAACTAAGTATAGTCCTTTAAGCTTAATTATAGTTATAAGCCTAGCTTCCTAAGAATAGTAGATCTCTCTGTATACTTAGCTAAATAGAGCTTATTAGACGTAGCTTAACTACTCTAATTAAACCTAAATTCTTAGTAACTATAAATTACTACTATAAGTAAGCTAGTTAACTATAGCTTATAAGCTTAATTAATAATCCCTATAGGCACCTTCTAACTAAAGTCTTAAACTAACTAGCCTAATTAGTATATACAGCTTATATAGCACGCTAAGCTGCATAATATATAGAATCTAGTTAACTTAGATACTCTAGATACTCCTAGTATGTATAAGGGAGCTCTTTAGCTACTACTAGGTAGCTTAGAGAATTCCTTTAGAGCTTCTAAACAACTAGTAAGAAGCTTAATATTTAATAAAATGCCTCTAGCATACTTAACCTAGAGTTAATTAATATAGCTAATTAACACGTGTATACCTTATAGTACTTTAACTCTATTAAGCACTAAAGTATATAACTAGAAGCTTACTAAGTATAAGATTAAATTAAGTAAGTAGGCAGCTAGGGCTAAGCACCTTTAGAAGCTATAGAACTAGGTTAACACTACTATATCTCTATTAATTATATTACTAGTAATAGTATAGCTTATTTTAGGTAATAGTATAACTCTATAATTACTTATCTAGGCCCTAAGAAAGAAGCTTACTTCTACCTTACTTAGTACTAAGAACTAAGTATAAGCTAAGTATAGAGCTTACCTTAGAGCTACTAAGCAGAGACGAGCTGCTCTATAAGACTAGTACTAGAAGTAGTTATACCTCTATATAAAAGCTAAGGCTTATAAGCTTATAGAAGTTAATAGAGAGCTTACTATCTAAAACTTCTTAGATATATTAAGCTATAAGATTACCTCTAAATAGGCCTGCACTATGCACTAAAGGATTATCTTAGATACTATCCCAGGGCTTAAAACGCTTACTTTAGACTAAGTAAGTAGAGTCTTTAGTAGCCTAATATATAAGTATATAATAAGAGCAGAGAAGGATACCTCTAGTATATTTACTACCTTTAGTAACTGCTTAGACATTACCTAAAGCACTCCTACTAGTAACTCTAACTGCTTAGCTATAGGTAATAGCTATAAATGCCTCTATAAGAAGAAAGAGAACACCTATAGGTAGAAAGTAACTAAATACTAAGTACTAGAGATAGTAGTAAGAAGCTTGTCTACGCCTTCTTACTATCTTAAGGAATTACACTGCTAGAATATACTTTAGAAGCTTAACTCTAATAACTTTAAGGACCTAAAAAAGTTAATTAAGTAACTTAGCTAGTATATATAAGCTCTCTGCGCTATTATAGTAGGTAGCGCGCTTTAACCTATAAGTAGAGTGCCTAAAGCTAAGTTTCTAGGTAATATCTAAGCAGCTCTTATTAATCTAAAGATAATAATAAGACTTCTAATAAACTTAGGGGTAGAAGAGAAGCTAGAAGTTTATAACCTTATAGACTTTAACACCTATTCTCTATTAGAGAGTATAATTTTAGATAATAGAGCTGCTACTTACCTAGTTAATAGTATAGATAAGCTTATACCTAGCACCTTTATACTAGCTACCTTAATAGACATAGTAGAAGTAGGTACCTAAGCGTTCTCTATTATAGGCTAAGAAGCTTATTTATTTAAGAACGCCCTTTATAGAAGGCGCAGCCTAAATATAAAGAACCTACTTCTTTAGAACGTTATTATAGTAGAAGAATTCTATATTAATATAATCTTAGAAGCTTAATTATAGAAAAAAGAGGTATAGTACCTAGGCCTTAATAGTACTCTCTAAGTTAGTTATATTAAAGATTTAAATAGAAGTATTATGTATGCTACTCTATAGCGCGCTTATAACCTTACTTTCTTTAAATATAAGCTACTATTTTACTACTTTCTAAGCCTATTAAACGCAGTAATAATAAAACGCTTATATAACTTATATCCTAGGAGCTTAACAGAGCAGCTATAGCACACCTAAGTAGAATATCTAGGCCTAGAAGCTCTTTAAGCACTTATACAGTATATACGTAGTATATATATAAGTAGAATACTCTAAAAGAACTATAAAGTATATATAACTATATATACTAAGTAGGTTATTTTACACAGACCTTATAAGAAGCCTGCTTAGCTGTTCTAGAGAATTAGATAGGACCTATTTAATATACCTCTAGGTAGAAGTAGTAAACTATAGATACTTTTAATTAGGAAGTACTATAGTAGGAAGCTCTTTATATATATACTATAAGAAAAGACTTAGATTAAGATTTTATATATTCTAACTAATTTCTTAAGCTAGGTAGCTACCTAGTATAAGCTCTGTATCTATAAAATAAGCTAGAATAATAATACTACTACTTTATTATAGTAAGAGAGCTCTCTATATAAATACTAGGCACTTAAAGTAGAAATTAATATTAAATAGGTTCTACTATATATATATAAGCTAAATAGAGCTGCTAAAAGAAGAGGCTAAGAGATTATTACTAAGTTTATTAAGATAATATAATTAAGCTTAAAGAACTATACTTAGTTAATTAATAGTATTTAATTAGTGCCTATCTAAGATTAAATAAAAGCTATCTATTATATATATAGAAAATCTGTATAGGTTACGTAACCTATCTAAAGTAAGCTCCTACTTACTATTAGAGTTACTTATTACTATTATACTAATATAATAAGCTTCTAGTTAGCTCTAGAGCAGCTTATAGCTAATTCTCTAGGCTAATTAATCTCTATATAACTAACTAAGTAGCTTAATTACGTAATAGTATTCTATTAGAAGTCTAGATTTATAGAAGTATTCTAGATTCTTATAGTCTATAATAACTATAAAGTTCTTAACCTACTTTAGCTTAGTATTCTATTTCTATAGGCACTTAATAACTACTAGTATTTTCTTATTATAGATTATATAGTTTACCTCTACTTTAGAAATCTTAGTAGAGAAGTAAGCTACTATTTAAAAAGTACTATTTTTACTTAACTAGGAGAGTACTTCTCCTGTTACCTATCTAGAGGCGTTATATTCTAGAACTATCTTTAGATTTAGGTTAAAGTTAGCTAGAGCAGGTTCTATAATAAAGGCTCTTTTTATTATTTTAAAGGCCTTATATTAGGTAGGTCCCTATTTAAAGTTAGAGTTCTTTCTAGTTAACCTTATTAAGAGTTCTACTATAAATAAGAATCTATTAATAAACTATTAGTAGAAGTTAGTAAATCTAAAGAAACTTTAGATACCTTTTACTATCTTAGAGGCTTTTTATGCCTTAATTACTATAACCTTCTCTAGGTTTATTCTAATACTCTTTCTAGCTTTAATAATAAATCTAAGGTATTTAGTAAACTAAATAGAGAATTTACTCTGTTTTATATCTAGATATAGGCTAGCTTTACCTAGTTTCTATATAATCTTAAGTACCTTCTATTTATATTCTTTTTTACTTCTACTAGAGTAAATTAGTATATTATTAATATAAGCAGAGTACTATTTATTAAGAAATTCTTAGAGTATCTAGTTAATATACTATTAGAAGGTGCTAAAAGTATTAGCTAACTTAAATAGTATTACTAACTATTTATAGAAGCTAAAGCAGGTCTAGAAAGTAGTTTTCTATTTATTTCTACCTACTATATAGATCTTATAAAAGGCCTAGATTATATTAACCTTAGTAAACTACTTTACTTTTAAGATTTAAGATATTATCTTATATATTAATAAAAAGAAGTATTAGTTCTTTTTTATAATAGTATTTAGTACTTAGTAGTCTATATAGAACCTTAGTTCTCTATTTAGTTTCTTTATAAAGAGAACTAGAGCTAATATACTTAACTTACTAACTTATATAAGTTCTTTATTTAGGCAGCTAGTTAGTTATTACCTAAGTACTAAAAGTTCTTCTCTAGATATATTATAAAGTAGACTCTAAGAGATAGTAGCTAGTTTCTTATTTTCTTCTATTAACTCTATAGAGTAGTTAATATCTAGTTCTTAGTAAACAGTAAGCTTATTAGCTTTTATTTTTAAAAACGTCTAGTATTTACTTTTTAGATAGTCTAGTAGAACTATCTATAGGTCTACTAACTCTTTTTTCTTAAGTATTTTCTAAATATCTACTATTAAAGTAGAGAAGACTATAGTATTTAGGTCTTTATAAGACCTCTTTTATAGAGCCTAGAATAGAGCTAGGTTTACCTATTATATAACCTAGTTAGGTTTAATTTCTTCTTAGCTTCTTACTTATATTTTAGAGGAGTATATAAATATTAACCTTTTTATAAATACTAGTATTATATTATACTAGTCTATCTAGGGCTATTCTAGTATAAATTTATATTTTTCTTTATCTTCTAGAATATAAGCTTATAAAGTTTCCTTATATCTATCTATATCTAGATTAAACTTAGTTACTTCTATAATTTATAATATCTTTCTAGTAATACTAGTTATTCTTCTCTTATAAGCTTAGGTGTATAATAGTTTATATTTTTTTATAAATCTAGAGAAGATAATTCTATAGGTTAAATAACTAGTATTAATTAGTATATATACTATAGCTGTTTTATCTACTAGTATATAAAAGAATATAGGTTTACTATCTAGCTACTGCTAGTAGAACTCTCTAAAAGATTTATTTTTCTTTACTTTCTTACTTCTTAACTTCTGTCTGCGTCTATAGGTAGAAGTAACTAGTTTTCTAAGTTAGATCTTTCTAATTTAGAAATTTCTTCTAGAGTATTAGTTATAGTTATAGCTTTTACCTAGATACTATTAGGCCTTTTTACTAGTCTAAGTTTATATTAGTTTACGTAGTAGCTATTCTTTCTATAATATACGCACTAGTTATTAGACCTCTATTTTTCTATTATTTCTTAGAGCTACTATTCTACTCTCTTATAGTTATCTAGTTCTATATAACCTATATAGGCCTTAGTAGCTTCTTAATCTATTTTATTATTATTATTAGGTCTTTTATTACTTCTATTAAAGTTTCTATTAATATAACTTTATACTTATTATATAATAATTTCTACTTTAGAAACTCTTACTATAAGTATCTAGAGGTTCTATTCTTTTAGAATATCTACTAATATTACTTTCTCTTAGAAATCTAGGCAGAGTGCTAATATATACCTTATTTTAAGGTTCTAGGTATTATTTTCTTCTACTATATTATACGCTAGTTAGATAAATTCTATATTAAAGGTTTTTAGAGACTAATTATATTTCTTTATTATTATTATCTAAAGCCTATAACGTAAGTATTTATTAAATAAAAAGTTCTTATACTATTTATTTAGAAATACTTAGAAGTTATCTATTATTCTATCTAGGTTCTAATCTTTCTATAAAAGACCTATATATATAGCTTATTCTTCTAACTAGTTAATAATATATACTACTCTAATACTAGAGTAGTCTTCTAGTAATATAAGTTTATTAACTATTTAGAATCTAAATATCTAGTATACTTATCTGTTTCTGCTAAACTTCTCTATATCTAGAAGTTTAGTTAGTTAAGAGAAGTGGTAATACTAAATATTAGGTATTACTATTATAGATAAAGTATTAGAGTTTAAGTTCTATTAACTTATAAGCTGCTATACTTAAGTTTCTACTAGGTAGGTAATATGTTTCTAGAGTTAGTTATCTTAAGACTTCTTAGGGGCGCTTATTAGAACTAGTAGCTTAGCGCTAGGTAGTACTAATATATCCTCTAGTAATTATAACTATAGTAGATAGTTTACTAGGTTTATTATAGCTCTGTTTAGAGCCTCTTCTTACTATTCCTTAGAGAGGGTTATAATAGCTTAGTGTTATACTTTGCTATAGATATCTAACCTTAAGTTATTTCTATTATATAACTTAATTCTATAGTTTAATAGGCACCTTATAGTATTATTAGTACTTCTATCTATTCTAAGTAGTACCTTTTAGTATATGTTAGTAGAAGAAAAGAGTAATTAAATTTAATTATAAGAAGCTAGCTACTAAAGGCTATATATAAGTAGAAACTAAAAAAATTTAATACCTATTTACTAGTATAGAGTCTTATATATATATACTAGAAGGTAGAAGGTATATAGAACCTGTTTATAGAGTCTATAATCCTCTAGTAGCCTTTATAGTAGTAAGGTAGGCTCTAGTCTAGAGGGTTTTAGAGGGCCTATTATAGAGACTAAAATTACTAGAGTTCTTTTAAGAACCTATAGAGCTAGAGCATAATTAGCTAAAGTGCCTAAGGCCTTCTATATACTAAGGCACTAGTCTAGAGCCTAGCCTATTATATTAACTAACTCTTTTTATAATATTTCTTATAATAAATATATAGAGCGTATATAAGCTTATAACTATTATATATAATAACCTATTTCTAGTTTAAAACCTTCTTATATAGAGATATATAAGATAGAAGGTATTAAGATAGATATAGTATATTCTACTAGATTCTGCTAATTCTTAACCTTATTAATAAAATACTAATCTTTCTACCTTAAGAATAACCTATACCTCTGCTATAGATTATATAGCTACTAGATTATAAGTTACCTATAATTCTCTTACTAGAATACTCTTCTAGAAATAATATGTTTAGATATAACCTATATAAATAAGTCTATAGTATATAGTATAACTTTAAATATACTATATAGCTCTTCTTAGAAAGAGAGTATTATTATAGGCTAGGTCCTAGCCTTATATATACGCTACGTAGTATATATAGCTATTATTATATAATTTCTACTTTAAGCTTCTAATTAATAAATAGTTAGCTCTATTTAGTTCTTATATAATATAACTCTACAGCCTGTATATAGAACTTTAATAATTAATTTTAGTTCTATATACTAGTTACTAAATAGTTTCTACGTATAGCTTCTATATAGTATTAGAAGTAATAGCTTCTTACACCTAGTAAGAAGCTTAACTAGAAAAATTAAAAGTTTAAAGTAGCCTATATTAAAGATCTCTACTAGGTTAAACTTTATATTCTATAGTAGACTAAGTTCTATTATATTAATTTACTACAGCTTACTATAACTAATCTACTACTCTTATTATATAATAATTAAGTACTAGAAGTAGTTTTAAATAAGATAATAACTAAGAAAAATATCTAGAATATACTATTAAAAGTATTATTAATAAATATATATAGAATAGTTAACTATAATATTAAGTTAAGTAGATAGGTTATAAAGCTCTAACTTAAAAGCTAAAAGTAAATATTATTAATACTAAAGCTTATAAAAGTTAGATAGCTTATATAAAAGATATATAGCTACTTATTAAAAGACTAGCTAGAGACTAAAAGAAGAACCTTATTTATACTATAGATAGTAACTATATAGAAAGACTATATATACTACTAAGAGCCTACTTAGTATTACTAAAGTGTTTCTATTCTATAGAGGTTGTAATAGCCTATTTACTAGAATAACTAAAGGTACTAGAAGTACTATTAGTAGACTTAGAAGAAGTACCTATATAAAAGTTAGTAAAGTAGTAATAAGTACTACTATTACTCTATATATAGTTAGAGTAGGCTCTATTCTACTACCTAGTAATAGATACGTAGCTAAGAAAAGCTATAAATATCTTCTTACCTTAGATAGTAGTAGTATAGTTATTAGTATAACTAGTAAGGTTAATAGTACTATAAAAGTAAATAATAAAGGCTATAAAGTAAAAAGAGTACTTAGTAAGTAGCTAGTAAGTATAAATAGTTATATAGGTAATAATAGAAAAGTAATTATAGACTCTAGAACTAAAAATAGTATTATATAAGAACTAGTTATAAAAGTAGAAAAAGTAGTTAGTAATATAATAGATATTAATCTATATAGAATATTAGTAAAAAGAAAACTATAAAAAAGAAGAATACTATATAAAAGTAAATCTAAGAACCTAGTAAAGCTTATTAGTAATAGCCTTATCTTTAATATACTATATAGTATAGTACTATATAAAGTTAGTAGAATCTTAAGAAATATTAATATTAACTAGAATAATAATTCTAGTAGTTATATAAGTAATAAGCTAATAATTATAAAAGGCTATTACTTCTAATACTATATAGAAGCTATATATAGAAACTAACTAGTAACTAGTATATAGAACTAAAATTAATTATTAAAGTTCTATATATAGGCTGTAGAGTTATATTATATAAGAACTAAATAGAGCTAACTATATATTAATTAGAGGCTTAAGGTAGAAATTATATAATAATAGCTATATATACTACGTAGCGTATATATAAGACTAGAACTTAGCCTATAATAATACTCTCTCTCTAAGAAGAGCTATATAGTATATTTAAAGTTATACTATATACTATAGACTTATTTATATAGGTTATATCTAAACATATTATTTCTAGAAGAGTATTCTAGTAAGAGAATTATAGGTAACTTATAATCTAGTAGCTATATAATCTATAGCAGAGGTATAGGTTATTCTTAAGGTAGAAAGATTAGTATTTTATTAATAAGGTTAAGAATTAGTAGAATTTAGTAGAATATACTATACCTATCTTAATACCTTCTATCTTATATATATCTATACAAAGAGGTTTTAAACTAGAAATAGATAATTATATAAAATACTTATAAGCTTATATAAGCTCTCTATATATCTTATAAAGAAGGTTATATAGAAAGTTAGTTAACTCTTTAAAAAACTAGTAGAAAGACTAATAGAGTTCTTAGTAGAGAGATATAATATAGAATATAGTAGGCTAGAAGAATATATTTACCTAATATATTAAATATTTAAAGCGCGTAAGGTATATAATAAAAGACTTATTATCTCTTTACTATATAGAGGAGAAATATTAGATAGCTTCTTACTATTTCTAGAGGTTATAGTAGAGATATTAGAAGAAAAAGAAGATAGTATTTAGATTCTAAGACTAAGTATCTTCTACTAGCTAGCAGAGGTAAAGAATAGAAGCCTACTAAGGCTACTTAAGTCTATCTTATATATAGTTAAACGCATTTACTCTAAAGAGGTATTCTAATCTAAGCTTAGCTTAAATAGATAGTAACTATATATAGAGTATATATAGCTTTTTATTAAAGTATAGAAAGTTTAGTAGGTAGAGTACTAGTTCTAGTTATATAGAGAGCTATTATTAAACCTAAAGTAGGTCCTAGTAAGAAGCTATTAGGTCTGTATAGAGTAACTAAATTTCTACTTACTAGTTCTAGAGTTCTTATTATAACTATTATATAAGTAATAATAGAGATAACTAATCTTAGCTAGATATTATAAAAGATAGTCTCTAGCTAGCTAGCTAGTAAGCTAGCTAAAGTAATTAATTAATATATAAGAGGCTATTACTTCTAATACTATATAGAAGCTGTATATAGAAACTAACTAGTAACTAGTATATAGAACTAAGATTAATTAATAGAGTTCTATATATAGGCTGCAGAGTTATATTATATAAGAACTAAATAGAGCTAACTATATATTAATTAGAAGCTTAAAGTAGAAATTATATAATAATAGCTATATATACTATATAGTACGTATATAGAGCTAGAACCTAGTCTATAATAATAAGTAATATTAATAAAGTAGTTAAAGGTAGTAGAGTAAGTACTATTTATAGAGCTACTAGTAGAACCTTAAAAATAGTTAAAGCTACTACGTAGCTAGCTACTAGTAGGCTAGTAAATAGGTTTAGAGTACCTAATATTAGGTTAGAGTTAGGTTAGAGTTGTATAGGCTACAGGTATAGGTTAGGTTAGAGTACCTCTAGCGTAGGTATAGGTTAGGTTAGAGTAGTACTAGCGTAGGTAGAGGTTAGGTAGGGGTAGTACTAGTATAGGTAGAGGTTAGGTTAGGGTAGCACTAGCGTAGGTAGAGGTTAAGTTTAGAGTACCTAGGTAGGTAGTACTGTAATAAAGTACTATAATAACTATCTATAATACTAAATTTAGAGTGTATATATATATATACCTTTACTCTATTTTTAACTAGCTAAATTCTAGTTATTCTAAGTAGGCCTTCTTAGCTGTATAATAATTCTAAAATTATAATATACTAACTAAGCTTACCTAACCTCTACTTACGCTAGTGCTACCTCTACCTAACCTCTACCTATGCTAGTGCTACCTTAACTTAATCTATACCTGCTTAGCAGCTACTAGCGTAGGTAGAGGTTAGAGTTAAGTAGAGGTAGGTTATATAACCTACTTAACCTCTACCTAACCTCTACCTATTTACTAGCCTAGCTACTAGAACTCTATATACTATAAGTAGAAGTAGATATAATAATATATAAAAGTAAAAGATTAAAAAGAAAAAGACTTCTAAAAAAGTATATAAAACCTATAGAATAATTTATAAGTTAAGTATAAGATAAAGAGAAAAAAAAGCTTTTAGAAAGAAGTATATATAGTTTATATAAAAGACTTAAACCTATATACCTTTACTAAGGCTATAGAAATCTTAATTTAAAGTTAATAAACTAATAGTTACTATATTAAAGAGTAATTATAAGTTAAGTTATAAGATAAAGTAATATAACTAATTAGAACTATTAGTAGTATAAGAGCTAAATATAAATACGTTATAATTAGCTAGAGCTATATAAGTATAAGTAAAGAAGTATAAATATAATAAGATTATAGCTCTATAATAAAAGCTAGATTACTTAATTTAGACTCTATAACTTATTTTTAGAAGAGTAGCCTATAGGTAACTATCTTACTATTATATTACTATACTAGTTCTATATATAAGTAAACATATTAAAAAAAAGAAAAAAAGTATTTTAATAGGCTAAGCTCTAAGTATATAGAACTATATACTAAGCTAGTATATATAATTATAAAGGTATAGCTTAGTACTTTACTATATCTTATATAAAAAGAAATAAAGTTTTCTCTTTTCTTTACTTTTCTACTTCTTTAGTATAAAATAAATATATACTTATTAAAAGGCTACTTTAACTCTTAATAAAAACTATATAAAGTAATAATAGAATAAGTATTATATATATACTAAGTATAAAGAAGTATTAGTACTATAGCTTCTTCTAGTACTATAGATAGATATTATAATAGATCTTATTTTATTATTACTACTCTCTAAGAACTCTATTATAGAATATACCTATAACTTAATCTTTATTATAGTAAATTAATTTACTAGGTATACTAAGATAATACTATTTAAATACAGCTATACTATATAATAGTTAGCTATAGTATTTATAAATTAGATTATTTACTACTATAGAATATCTAAATTAATTATTAGTAATAAAGATAATATAATTAGCTATTAAGTTAGCTAGGTAATTAAGCTAGCTACCTTTACTAAGATTATACCTTAATCTACCTCTTATCTAATATCTTAATAACTTAATCTTAGATTACTTCCTTCTAAAGATAGAATAATTCTTACTATTTAAGCTATAAAATCTAACACATTAATAAGCTAATAGCGTACTGCTACTATCTATAATATTTTTTAATTAACTCTTTAAGACTAATATACTAAAACTACCTTATAATATAATTTCTACTATAGTAGATTAAGGCTTACTAAGCCTAAAGAGAAGGTAGTAATATAATATATAAGAAAGCTTAATATATAAGGCTTTACCTCTATACTAAACTATATATATAAAATAGCTAATTAACTACTAGCTACTTATAGTAGTAGTAAGGTTAGAGAAAAATAGGCTAGGCACTTTATAAACTAGACGCCGAAAATTAAGTCTTAGGTAACTACATAGTATAATTACTAGAGAGTCTTATATAGTAATCTAGCTATTATTAGCCTCTACTTTAACCTTATATATAATATTAAAGCTAAATATAGTATCTAGAACTAAGATACCTATAACTTTAATAAGATAAGCTTCTAAATAGGTGTTAAAGAGTCTATTAAGGTAGTAATAGTATTTACGAGGTATCTTAAGCTACTTAGAGTCTAGCCTAGTAACTATAAGTAGGTAATGTTAATTACTATAATTAACGCTATAGAGTAGGTTATTCTACCCTTCTTTATCTTTAAAGTAAAGAAATATAACTAGGCCTAGTATTCTAATATAAAGGATTAGTGTATTAGTATTAGCAAGAATAGCTAGATAATAAATTAACTAGGCCTAGAGTAGCTAAAGTACTTTATCTAGTATATAATAGCCTAAATTATAGGTAGCTACTAGCTACTAATTATTAATAGCTATAAGAGCTATAAGTTACTTACCTTCTAGAATCTATATAAGAAGAATAAAATTATTACTTTCTATATACCTTCTTACACCTTCTATATTCTATAGCTACTTAATATACGCTGTTTTACTCTATTAAAATAAGTATATAAGATAGAAATTAATATCTTAGTAAATAGCTATATTACTTATATTAATAAGAAATATTCTTAGCTACCTTTAATTAGGTATTTAATAAGGTGTTTTTATCTAATAGTATCTAATTAAGCTTCTAAGTAATAAGCTTAGTTCTAGATAACTTAGAGGTAGTGCTATTAAAGCTTAAAGTAAAGCCTTATACGCTAATACTACCTTTACTAGAGCCTACTACCTAGTAACCTAGAATACTAAGTAATACTGCTAAAATATTAGCTTAATTAACGCTAATATCTAACTAGATTAGGTAATACTATAGTTTACCTCTAGCTTTAATTATTAAGATAGTGCAGTAGTTTAAAAAGGGAGCTAATATAATAGTGTATTCCTAGGTACTTATAGTATCTAAGATAGTTAAGCTTTAAGTAGTAAATAAAGCTACTTCTAAGTATAAAGTATATAAAAGAAATTAGATCTAGTATAGAGAAACTCTATTATAGTAAGAAGTAGAGAAAATAATAGCTATATAAGAGGTAGTAGTATAGGTAGAATTAGAAAGGTATAAGAAGAGAGTATAAATAGGTAGTAGTAGAGAAGGTTCTTAACACTATAGGAGGTATAGTTAGGCTAGGTATAATAAGCATATATATAAGCAAGATACTATAAATAGAGTAAATTAATTTAATATACTATAAGCTATAGTATAATATTATAGTATTAAGTTATCTATATATTAAGGTAGGTAGCTATATAAGGTAGCTAGCTTAATTACCTAGCTAACTTAATAGCTAATTATATTAAGCTTTTTATATTAAACTATTAGACTATAATACTTACTATATTAGGCACTAAGAAAAAGCTATCTATAGCCTATTATCTATAGATAGATAAATTAATAGAAAGAATAAATTAGATAATAAAAATATATCTTTAAATCTATAGTAACTAGAAATAAGATAACTAGGTTTTACTATTACCTATAGTATACATTATATATAATAATAAATATAATAGAGCTTATAAAAATATACTTAGAAAATTAATAGTATTTAATTAGTACTATATAATCAATTTCTAAAATAATAATTATATATAAAGAGAATTTAGAGGTTATAAAGTAAGTTTTTAAGCTCTTATAAAGCTAGTTAGTAGTTAGGTACTAGAATAACCTAATTAGAGTATAGAAGTAAGTAAAAAGCTTTATAGTAGTAATCTATATACTTTATTATATAATATACCTTCTAGGTATTTATACTTAGATATATCTACTTATAAAGTACTTATTACTTTATCTTAAGGCTTTATATAAGAGTATATTTTTTAAAAGCTTTTTTAACTTTTCTTAAGTATTTAGCTCTTATTCTAGATACTCTAGAAGTAAAAATAGGCTCTAATATAATCTAAGCCTAACTAGTAGGTACTTTATAAGTATCTTATTATATAATAACTTATTTAAGTACTTAGTAGCCTACTTAAACACTTATATAGCTACTATAGGTAGGTACCTAGGCTAAGTAACTCTAATTAGCTTTAGCTATTATTTATAATATTAAGAGTAAGTATTAAATACTTTATAATACTACTCTATTATCTAACTTTAGTAATATTAGAATACTTATAGTAGGTAAAGCCTTTTACTATTACTTTTACTATACTAGTTAGTACTAGATATAAGCTGTCTATTTACTTAATTTCTCTAATTTTCTAGTTATCTTTATTAATATAGCTATAAGTATACTAATTTAGCTTCTATATATCTTTTATATCTCTTAGTTACTTTTTAAGTATTTCTAGTACTTTCTAACTTCTCTTTTATTACCTTTCTAGTCTTTCTTTTAATTAAGTATATTTTTTAGCCTAAGTCTTTATTAGATAGTATTTAATAAATTTTACTATTACTATTTTCTAGCTCTTTTTAGGTTTTACTAACTTTTATATAGAAAGAATCTAAAGCTAAGTACCTTCTATACTTATACTACCTACTATAGTACTACTAGCTTACTTATACCTATACCTATATCTATAACTATAACTATAACTATACCTACGCCTATAGTTATAACTTTAGCTACTTCTTTAGCTATTACTACTACTACTACTACTATAACTACTACTACTACTACTACTATTACTACTACTACTACTACTACTACCTATGCTGCTGCGCTACTACTACTGTCCTTACTACTACTACTACTACTACTACTACTACTACCTACCTTTATACTTTCTATTTCTATTCTAGGTACTTCTATACTAGGTATATATAAAGTAATTCTTTATATATACTATATAAATATACTACTAGTAACTAGCTTAGTTATACTATATATAGATAAAACTACTACTAGCTACTATAGTAAGTACTACTAGTATTATACCTTTAGGTACTCTTACTATCTTCTATAGGTTTTCTTTTAAATAGAGTATTTAAATAGTAGACTAATAGCTTATAAGCTACCTGCCTTTAAGCTACTTAGAATAGCGCTAGTAGAAAAGCTTATTACCTCTAGTAGAGTAATAACTTTAGTAAGTAACTCTATTTTAATCTATAATAGTAGCTAATAAGTATACAGTAGGCTACTAACCTTTATATCTCTATTTAGGTAGTAAAGAGCCTACTTATAGAAGAGTATCTATTTTAAGTACTTCTTATAAGTAGGTTCTTTAAGCTACTAAGATCTATAAAGAGAAGGTTATTCTTTTTATTTATAGCTAATTTACGTTTATAAGCTTCTTAGCTGCTAGTTATATACTTAAAAGAGCTACTAGTAGTAGTCTAGAAAGGCTTATACCTATTTTAGAAGAAAGTTATCTTCTTTAGTAATTCTAGAGCTTTTCTTTCTTTATTAATATACTCTTTTTCTATAACTATTTCTTCTTTCTTTTAACTAATGCTATATAAGTTTAAATATAATAAAATTAGAAAGTACTTTTATAAGCCTATTAGCTAGTATCTTACTAGTCTTAAAGTAGGTTACTTAGAGATTTTCTTTAGTTTATTCTTATTTTAACTATATATTTTAGATATCTATATAGTAGAGCTAGGTAGTAATCTACTTACTCTCTTTAACTACTAATTAGATAGTTTATTAGTAAATATAGAAAATCTCCTATAGCACTTCTAAGTCTAGCTAAAGTTCTTCTAGAGATTATTTTAGAGCTACTAACTTATTAGCTATATACTCTAAAGTATATAATTTAGCTTTAGTAGTAGAAGTAATTACTATTAATTTATATATAGCTTTCTAGATAATTAAACTACTAAAAAGCTATATAATATAGCTCTAAGATAATTATTATATTTTATAATTATTAGTAAGTAATATATTACTATATATTAGTAGTTAACTACCTTTATAAGTACTATACCTTATACCTAGGTACTTTATTTAATATAGATAAGTAATAACCTAAGTAGCTTCTTTAAAGTAAGCTATTTCTAGATTTATTAAAGAATAGAATAGTTAAGAGATAGTAAATAATATATCTAGTTAGATTATAATTATGATATAGAGTAAAAATCTAATATATTCTTAAAATACTTTAATCTCTTACTATAAAGCTTTTATATTATATTTAAGTAGCTTTTCTACTAGAAATAGAATACTTAAAAAGAATCTATTTTCTATAATATTAAATTAGTAGTAAACTTATTAATAAAGGTATTATATATAAGAGTTATAGTATAGGCCTTTTAGTCTATAAGTATTTAGATACCTAGAAACCTTTTAGCTACTCTATAATCTTTAATTTAATATTTACTTATTAATAAGCTTATTAGTTATTTAGTAGCTACTTAATTATTATTAAAGTTAGTAAGAAGTATATTATTAATATAGAAGAGTAGCACTATCTTCTACTTAGTATTATAGAAGAAGTAAGGCTTTTCTTTTAATACTATAAAACTAAGCTTCTAAATTATACTAGAAAGCTTATTATACTATAAAACTAGTAAATTATATAGTCTATATAAAGTTTATAATAGTAGAATAGCTTAGTTAGGTTTCTTAAATCTATTTAGTAATATATAAAATACTTAAGGTTAGTTCTAGTAGCTTATATTAAGAAACACACTAGCTATATTAAATAATAGGCTAGGCTCTAGACTAGTGCCTTAGTGCATAGAAGGCCTTAGGCACTCTAGCTAATTACGCTCTAGCCCTATAAGTTCTTAGTAGAACTCTAGTAATTCTAGTCTCTATAATAGGCCCTCTTAACTCTTTAAACTAGAGCCTACCTTACTACTATAAAGGCTACTAGAGAATTATAGATTCTATAAAAAGGTCCTATATACTTTCTACCTTCTAGTATTTATGTATAAGACTCTATACTAGTAGAAAGGTATTAAATCTATTTAGTTTTTACTTATATATAGCTCTTAGTAGCTAGCTTCTAATAATTAAATTTAATTACTCTTTTCTTCTACTAATATATACTAAAGAGTACTACTTAGAATAAACAGAACTACTAATAATACTATAAGGCACCTATTAAACTATAGAAATAAGTTGTATAATAGAAATAACTTAAGGTTAGATATCTATAGTAAAGTATAATACTAAGCTATTATAACTATCTCTAAGAAATAGTAAGAAGAGGCTCTAAATAGAGCTATAATAAACCTAGTAAACTATCTACTATAGTTATAATTACTAGAGAATATATTAGTACTGCCTAGTGCTAAGCTACTAGTTCTAATAAGTGCCTCTAAGAAGTCTTAAGATAACTTACTCTAGAAATATATTACCTGCCTAGTAGAAACTTAAGTATAGCAGCTTATAAGTTAATAGAACTTAAACTCTAATACTTTATCTATAATAGTAATACCTAATATTTAGTATTACCACTTCTCTTAACTAACTAAACTTCTAGATATAGAGAAGTTTAGCAGAAACAGATAAGTATACTAGATATTTAGATTCTAAATAGTTAATAAACTTATATTACTAGAAGACTACTCTAGTATTAGAGTAGTATATATTATTAACTAGTTAGAAGAATAAGCTATATATATAGGTCTTTTATAGAAAGATTAGAACCTAGATAGAATAATAGATAACTTCTAAGTATTTCTAAATAAATAGTATAAGAACTTTTTATTTAATAAATACTTACGTTATAGGCTTTAGATAATAATAATAAAGAAATATAATTAGTCTCTAAAAACCTTTAATATAGAATTTATCTAACTAGCGTATAATATAGTAGAAGAAAATAATACCTAGAACCTTAAAATAAGGTATATATTAGCACTCTGCCTAGATTTCTAAGAGAAAGTAATATTAGTAGATATTCTAAAAGAATAGAACCTCTAGATACTTATAGTAAGAGTTTCTAAAGTAGAAATTATTATATAATAAGTATAAAGTTATATTAATAGAAACTTTAATAGAAGTAATAAAAGACCTAATAATAATAATAAAATAGATTAAGAAGCTACTAAGGCCTATATAGGTTATATAGAACTAGATAACTATAAGAGAGTAGAATAGTAGCTCTAAGAAATAATAGAAAAATAGAGGTCTAATAACTAGTGCGTATATTATAGAAAGAATAGCTACTACGTAAACTAATATAAACTTAGACTAGTAAAAAGGCCTAATAGTATCTAGGTAAAAGCTATAACTATAACTAATACTCTAGAAGAAATTTCTAAATTAGAAAGATCTAACTTAGAAAACTAGTTACTTCTACCTATAGACGCAGACAGAAGTTAAGAAGTAAGAAAGTAAAGAAAAATAAATCTTTTAGAGAGTTCTACTAGCAGTAGCTAGATAGTAAACCTATATTCTTTTATATACTAGTAGATAAAACAGCTATAGTATATATACTAATTAATACTAGTTATTTAACCTATAGAATTATCTTCTCTAGATTTATAAAAAAATATAAACTATTATACACCTAAGCTTATAAGAGAAGAATAACTAGTATTACTAGAAAGATATTATAAATTATAGAAGTAACTAAGTTTAATCTAGATATAGATAGATATAAGGAAACTTTATAAGCTTATATTCTAGAAGATAAAGAAAAATATAAATTTATACTAGAATAGCCCTAGATAGACTAGTATAATATAATACTAGTATTTATAAAAAGGTTAATATTTATATACTCCTCTAAAATATAAGTAAGAAGCTAAGAAGAAATTAAACCTAACTAGGTTATATAATAGGTAAACCTAGCTCTATTCTAGGCTCTATAAAAGAGGTCTTATAAAGACCTTAATACTATAGTCTTCTCTACTTTAATAGTAGATATTTAGAAAATACTTAAGAAAAAAGAGTTAGTAGACCTATAGATAGTTCTACTAGACTATCTAAAAAGTAAATACTAGACGTTTTTAAAAATAAAAGCTAATAAGCTTACTGTTTACTAAGAACTAGATATTAACTACTCTATAGAGTTAATAGAAGAAAATAAGAAACTAGCTACTATCTCTTAGAGTCTACTTTATAATATATCTAGAGAAGAACTTTTAGTACTTAGGTAATAACTAACTAGCTGCCTAAATAAAGAACTTATATAAGTTAGTAAGTTAAGTATATTAGCTCTAGTTCTCTTTATAAAGAAACTAAATAGAGAACTAAGGTTCTATATAGACTACTAAGTACTAAATACTATTATAAAAAAGAACTAATACTTCTTTTTATTAATATATAAGATAATATCTTAAATCTTAAAAGTAAAGTAGTTTACTAAGGTTAATATAATCTAGGCCTTTTATAAGATCTATATAGTAGGTAGAAATAAATAGAAAACTACTTTCTAGACCTGCTTTAGCTTCTATAAATAGTTAGTAATACTATTTAAGTTAGCTAATACTTTTAGCACCTTCTAATAGTATATTAACTAGATACTCTAAGAATTTCTTAATAAATAGTACTCTGCTTATATTAATAATATACTAATTTACTCTAGTAGAAGTAAAAAAGAATATAAATAGAAGGTACTTAAGATTATATAGAAACTAGGTAAAGCTAGCCTATATCTAGATATAAAACAGAGTAAATTCTCTATTTAGTTTACTAAATACCTTAGATTTATTATTAAAGCTAGAAAGAGTATTAGAATAAACCTAGAGAAGGTTATAGTAATTAAGGCATAAAAAGCCTCTAAGATAGTAAAAGGTATCTAAAGTTTCTTTAGATTTACTAACTTCTACTAATAGTTTATTAATAGATTCTTATTTATAGTAGAACTCTTAATAAGGTTAACTAGAAAGAACTCTAACTTTAAATAGGGACCTACCTAATATAAGGCCTTTAAAATAATAAAAAAAGCCTTTATTATAGAACCTGCTCTAGCTAACTTTAACCTAAATCTAAAGATAGTTCTAGAATATAACGCCTCTAGATAGGTAACAGGAGAAGTACTCTCCTAGTTAAGTAAAAATAGTACTTTTTAAATAGTAGCTTACTTCTCTACTAAGATTTCTAAAGTAGAGGTAAACTATATAATCTATAATAAGAAAATACTAGTAGTTATTAAGTGCCTATAGAAATAGAATACTAAGCTAAAGTAGGTTAAGAACTTTATAGTTATTATAGACTATAAGAATCTAGAATACTTCTATAAATCTAGACTTCTAATAGAATACTATATTTAATTATTAAGCTTTCTTAGCTAAGTAGATGCTTTATCTAAAAGAGAAGAGAATACACCTAATATAGTAGATAATAATTAGAAAAGAACCTAATACTTCTAACTACTCTACTTATTTACTATAGTTATATAACTTTCTTAGAGGAAGAAGAAGTAGAAGCTATAGTATCTTTTACTACCTGCCTCTAAAATACTAACTCTTTCTAATTAGCCTAACTAATAATATATAGCTACTTAGTTACTACTTATTTATAAAGATAATAAAGAGTAGCGCTAATACTATAGTAATAGAATAAGAAAACTATAATAGTACCTACTAAAGAATAATACTAAGTAACTACTAATAAATTAACTTCTATATATATATATAAAAGAAGCCTTTATAATAATATAAACACGTTTAAGACACTATAAACTTAAACAACCTAAATAAATAAAACCTACTAGATAGTAATAGAAGCTATATAAGTAGGCACTTAAAAGTTTCTTCTATAGATTAACTTAAAGGTCTTTCTAGTAGAATACTTACTAGATAAGAAAGGTAGGCTATATTATAGAAGAAAAAAGTAGGTACCTAACTTAGATATACTAAAGAAATAAATTATAAATAATATCTACTACTTACCTATAATAGGGCACCTAGAGTAAGAAAATATATTTAATATCTTATCTTAATTATACTTCTAGCTAGGTATATTCTTAGTACTCTACTAGTATATCTCTAACTATAATATCTATAAAAGAACTAAACGCTAAAAAGAACTAAAATAAGGCCTATTAAAACTACTTCTACTACTAAGTTATATATAAACGGAAATCTCTATAAACTTTCCTACTAACTTACTAGAAAGTATAGAGAATAATAATCTAATAGTTATTACTAACTAACTCTTAATAAATATAATTCTAATTTTCTTTCTAAATATATCTATAGAAATAGTCTCTAACGTGTTTATCTTCTATATAGTTACGTACTATTAGGCACTAGACGCTATAGTTTCTAATTAAGAATTATAATTTCTAAGTAACTTCTAGAGAACTATATACTAGATATTAAAGATTACCTAGAGACTGTCTATAGCCTTCTACCTATAGATAGATAGTAGTGCTAAATATATAAACTTAGTTATAGAAGCTTACTTTTAAGCCTATATAGATAAGACCTAGAATAACTAGGTATACTAGGTACTAGTAGTATAAATTACTATTAAGAGATAAGTAGTAAGTTCTATAGGTGTTAGTCTCTTCTTTATCTAGTATAGGTATAATATAGACACTATATAGGAAGACCTAGACCTAACTACTAAAAACCTTTACTAAAACACTTAGGCTCTAGTAAAAGCAGTAGCTATAATAGTATAAAAGTTTACTAAAACTATAGAATTTATATAGTCTAAGATAGTAGAAGTATAATAAGCCTAGAAACTCTAAGCTAATAAATACTAAAAAGAAGCACTCTAACTCTATATAGGTAATAAAGTCTAGCTAAAACTAGAAAACTACTTTTCTAAAAACTAAGCTAGCTAGAAGTTAGATTAAAAGAATAGAAAGTTTACTATAATAGAAATAATCTCTCTATATAATATAAAACTTAATATTAAAGAAAGAATCTACTTAGTATTTTATATAGATAGGCTCTGCTTCTATATAGAAAACTCTTTAGAAGAATAGATAAATAATAACCTATAACTAGGCCCTCTAGTAATTATAGGTAATAATAGCTCTTCTACTAAAGAATAGAAGGTTAAGGCTATCTATAGAGAACACCTATCTAGAATAAATAGTAAGAACTATTAGTACCTAGTAGTATAGTAAGGCTATACTTAGAGAACTTAGAAACTAAGGTCTAACTATAAAAAGTTATTTACTCTAGATAGATAGATTATAGAAATAGCTAGAAGCTATAATACTTAGGGAAACTAACTCTTAGAATTCTTCTTAGAACTCTCTAGTAGACTCTTCTAGTAAAAGATACTATACTTCTAAATAAAAAGAATAGTATATAGCTACTATATAAAATAGCTACTATAAAGAAGTAGAACCTTTAAAAAGAAAATACTATATAAAAAATAAGAAACTATATAATTAGAAGAAGAGAAATATTCTAAGAAAAGAAAGTTTATTTACTATACTACTAGAGATTAGTTATTTCTATATAGATACTAATAGAAAAACCTATTATAAAGGTATACTAGAGTACTAAAAATACTAGAGATAGATACTAACTAGTTTATAGAATATATCTTCTAATTATTATTAAGGGAATTCTTAACTTAAGCAGTCCTAGTAGCCTCTATAATCTTCTTCTTCTAAGCTCTAACTATAGAATAGATAGTAGTAGTATTATTTCTAATATTATCTTTAGAAGTATTATAAGCCTAGGTAAGTATACCTTAAGTTATAGACTATATAATAAACGCGTTATATAGAGAGTTAAGCTATAAATATTAGCTAGACTAAAATAAAAATAATAATTCCTAAGAAGAAACTTATAAGTAGCTTATTCTAAATAAGATTTTCTTCTAGAACCTTATAGTTAGAGTGTGTCTTCTTTAATATCTACTTCTATAGATCTATGCCTTTATAAGTTATACTAAGAATATTATTAGAATTCTTAAGCTCTTTTTTAACCTTAGCCTTATAGTCTAAGAGGTTAGTATAGTACCTAAGCTTATTTCTAGGCTAAGATAGAAGATCTTATATTATTACTAAATTTTAGTAGTAATAGAGAGCGTGCTTATTCTTAGTAGATACTAAGCTAGTAAGAAAGAAAGTATAGTACTTAGAATTAGGCTAAATCTTATAGAAATAGTAAATAGTAGTAGTAGACTTAAAAGTCTTATAAAGAGCCTATAAAACTTAGAGATTAGTAACTAACTAGGTAGAAGAGAATATACTTAAAGGATAAAGAGATTATAGAACTTACTCTATAGCAGTAGCACTTCTTATACTTATACTTAGAATAAGGTAACTTATCTATATTAATATTATAGAGCTAGTAGTTAAGAGTGTACTAGGTATAGCTAAGAGAGTTCTTAGGCTTAGGCTTATTATTTATTATATTACTAGAACTATTAATAGTAGTAGTAAGAGTATTAAAATTAATATTACTAAAAAGCTTATAATTAGAATTAGTAATAATATAGCTTAGCAGAGCAGAGGAATAGAGTAAGAATTTCTTACTAGGTTATAGTAAATAAGTAGTTAGTAGGTATTTAAGTAAAGGTATTATATATTATAGATACTTTTTAGAGTAAGAGAGCTACTACTATAAAGCTATAAATAGCCTTATAAGCTTCTGCTTTACTAGAGAGAAGTACTATAATAAGAAAGATAAGCGTAATAACTTATAGAACTAGTACTAAAGCTAGCTTTATACTTACTAGAGCCTACTATAGTAAGATAAGGTAAGAGTAAAGTATAGAAGAAGTAGAGTAGAAAGATAAGTAAAGAAGTATAATAGTAGTAGATAAGTACATAGAGAATATAAGGTTAAGCTACTTAGTCTATTATTTTACTCTAAAAGTTTATTTATAAATATAGAAATAGTAGAAGAGTACTATAATAAGCTAGGCTCTAAACTAGTGCCTTAGCGTATAGAAGGCCTTAGGCACTCTAGCTAGTTATACTCTAGCTCTATAGGCCCTTAGTAGAACTTTAGTAATTTTAGTTTCTATAATAGGCTCTCTAAAACTCTCTAGACTAGAGCCTACCTTACTACTATAAAGGCTACTAGAGAATTATAGACTCTATAAACAGGTTCTATATACCTTCTACCTTCTAGTATATATATATAAGACTTTATACTAGTAGATAGATATTAAATTTATTTAGTTTCTACTTATATATAGCTCTTAGTAGCTAGCTTCTTATAGTTAACTCTTTAAGAAACTAGTTAAGAGACTAATAGAGTTCTTAGTAAAAGAATATAATATAGAATATAGTAGGCTAGAAGAATAAGTTTACTTTACATATTAAATATTTAAAGTATATAAGTATAATTAAGCTTAAAGGACTATACTTAGTTAATTAATAGTATTTAATTAGTGCCTATCTAAGATTAGACAAAAGCAGTCTGTTATATACATAGGAAATCTATATAGGTTACGTAACTTATTTAAAGTAAGCTCCTACTTACTATTAGAGTTGCTTATTACTATTATACTAATATAATAAGCTTTTAGTTAGCTCTAGAGCAGCTTATAGCTAATTCTCTAGGCTAATTAATCTCTATATAACTAACTAAGCAGCTTAATTATATAATATACCTCTTAGTTATTCTCTAATTTAATAAGAGAGCGGCTAAATTATAGTTAAGTAGCTTATTTAGTAGTTTTTCTATAGTATAGGTCTAAAATATAGAGTTAAATAGGAGTCTAAGCACCTAAGTTACCTCTTAGTTAATCTTTTTAAATATTTCTAGTTTTTTAATCCTATCTTATATTTTCTTATAGCTTAGTACTATAGTACTATAGCTAAAAGAGCTTCTTATAGTCTAGTAGGCAGCTTATTTATAGGTTCTTTACTCTATCTAAGCTGCTTAATTATATATAGGTTGCTTTTAGGCTTAGTTAGTAGTACCTTCTTTAGTAGTAGAGCTAAATAAGCGTCTAAATAGTTAGTCTTAAGCTTGTTTCTAGCGTAGTAAGGGTTATAGTAAATAATTTAGATAGCTAACTAGGTAGCAGCTAGAGGCTAGCGTCTATAGTAAAGGTTATATACTATAGGCTTAACCTTTACTAGCTCTATTAGCTATATAAGTAGGTGCCTCTCTTTATTTTAATAATATCTAAGTCTATATCTAAAATAGCTATAAGTATACCTAAATTACGTTTTAAATAACTTATTAGTGCCTTATTTACTTATTTATTAGTCTTTTAGTAGTTAGGCAGCGTCTACATAAGCTTCTCTTTATCTTTTCTATAGCTCTTTTTAAACTTTTAGCTAACTTTTATATAGAAGTAATTAAAAGCCTAGTGTAAAGTGCGCACTACTACTACTATTACTGCCTGCCTTACCTCTATCTGTACTGCTGCTACTGCCTATAAGCTACTTACTTGCCTAGCTAGCTTAGCTTTAGCTAACTAAGCTTCTTCTACTAGCTCTAGGGGCTCTGTTAGGGTCTCTAACTCTATCTCTACTACTATAACTACTACTAGCACTAGCACTAGTAGTAGTAATAATAATAATAACTCTGCTATCTCTATTCTCTACTAGAAGAGTACTTTCTGCGCTACCTCCTGCAGAGGTTATATAGCTATACTGCTAATAAGTAGTATAGCTACTTTTTACTATAATTAGCTAAGCAGCTAACAGGCTAAGAGTTGTTTTTACTATGCTGCTAGGCACTTATGCTGTAAGCTGTAGGTAATCTCTAAAAATAAGCTTATAAATAGTAGTCTAATAGCTTATTTTTAGTCCTACTCTTCTTAAGCCTATTAGAGTTAAGCTATATAATAAGCTTAGGCTTAATAGTAGAGTTACTACTAGTATAAGTAACTTATTTCTACTTATAATTTATCTTTAGTAGCTAATAAGCTTATAGCGCATAACTAAGCTGCGTGTTACCTACTAGGTAATAAAGAGGCTTCTTAATAATAGTAAGATTAATATATAGAGGCTCTAGATTCTCTAGTAGAGGTAGTTTAGAGGTTAAGCTTATTAGCTACTAGTAGTGCGCTCTAATAAGCTGCCTCTAGTAGATTAGTAAGCTTAGCCTAGGTTTTTCTCTAGAGAGAGAGGTGTTCTTTCTAGTTAGTTAAGAAATTAATCTTTTATTTCTTTATTAACAAGCTTTTATTTATAAGACTATAACTTATATAACGTATTCTAACCTATAATAAGCTTATTATTACCTATTAAGCTGCTTATTTAGCTATAAAACGTTACTGTTAGTTGCCTTATTTTCTTAGTTTAATTCTATTATCTAATTAATATACTGCCTTCTATCTATATCTAGGTAGATATTAAATAGGTTAAGATAGTCTAAAAAGCGCTTATAGGCTTACCTAGGCAGCGCTTTTATAAGCCTATCTGCTAGTATTTTATTAGTCTTTATATAGGTAATAATTAAGGTACTCTTAGTATACTCTTATTTTAACTATATATTTTATATATCTATATAGCGTAGCTAGGTAGTAAGTTACTTACTTTCTTTAACTACTAGCTAAATAGTCTGCTAGTTATTATAAAAGATCTTCTATACTATACCTAAGTTTAGTTATAGTTTATAGAGAAATTATTTTAGAGCTATGCTTTTCTTAGCTATATACTCTAAAGCTAGTAATTCTACCTCTATAGTTAAAGTAGTTACTATAGCTTATTAAGCTACCTTCTATATAATTAGACCTTTAAAGAGCTGTATAATATAGCTCTAAGAAGATTAATAGGTTAAACTATTATTAGTAAATAAGGTGTTACTATATATAAGTAACTAGCTTCTAGAATAAGCTCTATACCTTATACCTAGGTGCTTAGTCCTATATAAGTAGCTAAGAACCTAAGCTACTACCTTAAAGTAAGTAGCTTCTAGGTTAGTTAGATATTAGGATAGTTAAGATACAGTATAAGCTATATTTAGATAGATTATAATAGCTGTGTATAGAATAAACCTAATATACTTCTAATAGGCTTTAATCTCCTGTTTTAAAGCTTCTTTCTTATACCTAGGGAGCTTAGTTATTAGAAAGAAGGTACTTAAAAGCAACCTCTTATCTATAACCTTAAATTTAGAAGTAAGCTTCTTAATATAGGAGTTATGCACAAGTATAATAGTATAAGCAGCTTAATTCTAGATAATTTAAACTCTAAGGAACTATTTAGTAGCTCTATAATCTTTAATCTAATATTTACCTATAAGTAAGCTTATTAGCTACTTTATAGCAGCTAAATTATTTCTATAATATACTAGAAGAATATTATCTATAGAGAAAAGTAGAACTATTCTCTACTTACTATTAAAGAAGAGGTAAGGCTCTTTCTTTAATAACTTTAAACTAAGCGCCTAGAGTGTGCTAGACAGCTTCTTATACTATAAAACTAGTAAATTATATAGTTTATATAGAGCTTATAGTAAGTAGACTACCTAATTAGGTTTTCTAAACCTATTAGGCAGCTTATAGAGCACCTAAGGCTAGTTCTAGTAGCTTATATTAAGAAACGCGCCTACTATATTATACTAATATAGTTTAAGGTTAAACTATATAGCTATTACTACTATAATATAAAAAGATTATATAGTAAGCGTTATAGTATAGTTTAACTTAATTAAATTCTTAGCCTATAGGTCTCTGCGTATATAAATTCTAGCTTTATATTTTATAAAGTATCTATTTTAGTTAAACTTATATATAAAGACTTATTTAAGTAGTAAAGGCCTGTCTAAGCTGCTTAGTTAGTTAATTTCTTTCTATATATACTTTTTAATAAGTATTAATATTTCTTTCTTATATACTTAGTAAAATAGAGCACCTAGTAGGTAGTATATAAGCTCCTTCTATTTATTAGAGAGTAGAGGGAGCTTATTATAGTATATGCGCTGCTTAATTTAAGTAACTAATCTCTTAGCCTATAGAGCTAAGGTATTAATAACTATATATATAGTAATTAGGTCTCTTCTAAGCTCTCTATACCTTTCTATATACTTAAATAGAGGTTTAAGTATCTATAAATACTCTACTAATTAAATTAAGCTAATTATAGTATATAGGCCTGCTCTATTAGCCTCTCTATTATCTTTTCTAAGCTTATTACGCTATTAGTTACAGAGCTAACAGCTTAACCTAATAGCTGTGCCTGTGCCCCTATGCCTTTCTGCGCTTCTTATACTTAGTTAACCTACTTCTATTACCTTCTAAAATAGTATAAGGATAATTAGAGAGCTAGGTCTAATAAGTAGATTATTATAATTCTTAATACCTGCTAGTAAGCTCTCTTCTTTAATAGTAGAGTATACTTTCTATAAGTTACTAAATAGAGTCTCTATATAAGAAGCCTCTAGATTATTACTAAGCTACTTATTATTAGGCTTAAGTATAGGATTAGGTAAGAGTAAACCTATATCTTATTACTCTGCGCAAATCTCTATTAGTTTACTAGCTAAGCTAACTAATTACGTAGTCTTATCTTTAGAAGCTTAATTAGTACTAGACTAGCCTTTTAGTAACTAACTTCTCTCTAGAGGTTTACCTCTAAGCTATTACTTAGTAGGTAAGTTAAGTAATAGATCTTCTCTTTCTATAATAAAGAGCTTAATTATATCTTCTATATATATAATTTTACTAGTTTTATAGAGTATCTTAATTATAGTAGTTACTTCTAATACTAGAATAGTATCTAACTTATCTTTGCTATAAAAGAGCTTCTTATTAAAAGTTATATTACGTGTTATAATTACCTAGTTAAGTTAGGGTACCTATATTCTATAGATATTAGTAGCTTAGTAGCCTACTAAATACCTAATATAGCCTCTTAGAGTAACTTTAAAGCCTCTCTAATTATACCTAGCTGCTTATTCTCTATTTAAGGGGTAGGCATAGTAGCTGTATGCGTATATTCTGCTCTAATTAGGTCTTAGATTAGCTATAACTACTCTTACCTACTTAGGTTAGTACTAGCAGAAGTATTATATAAACTACTAGTTAAGCTGCTTATTTAGACTCTAAAGTTTATTTATATATAATAGGCTTATATTATAGAGCTAGGCTGCTGCTGTAACTACCTTAGGCTAGAGCTCCTTAGGTAAGTTTAAGCTACTTCTTATCTTAATAGACTTAGTAATAATCTCTTACCTTTTTCTTTTAGTAGCTCTATTTAGCTTATATATATATAGCAGAACCTATTTAATATTAATTTCTACTTTAAGTGCCTAGTATTTATATAGAGAGCTCTCTTACTATAATAAAGTAGTAGTATTATTATTCTAGCTTATTTTATAGATACAGAGCTTATACTAGGTAGCTACCTAGCTTAAGAAATTAGTTAGAATATATAAAATCTTAATCTAAGTCTTTTCTTATAGTATATATATAAAGAGCTTCCTACTATAGTACTTATTAATTAAAAGTATCTATAGTTTACTACTTCTACCTAGAGGTATATTAAATAGGTCCTATCTAATTCTCTAGAATAGCTAAGTAGGCTTCTTATAAGGTCTGCGTAAAATAACCTACTTAGTATATATAGTTATATATACCTTATAGTTCTTTTAGAGTATTCTACTTATATATATACTACGTATATACTGTATAAGTGCTTAAAGAGCTTCTAGGCCTAGATATTCTACTTAGGTGTGCTATAGCTGCTCTGTTAAGCTCCTAGGATATAAGTTATATAAGCGTTTTATTATTACTGCGTTTAATAGGCTTAGAAAGTAGTATAATAGTAGCTTATATTTAAAGAAAGTAAGGTTATAAGCGCGCTATAGGGTAGCATACATAATACTTCTATTTAAATCTTTAATATAACTAACTTAGAGAGTACTATTAAGGCCTAGGTACTATACCTCTTTTTTCTATAATTAAGCTTCTAAGATTATATTAATATAGAATCCTTCTACTATAATAACGTTCTAAAGAAGTAGGTTTTCTATATTTAGGCCGCGCCTTCTATAGAGGGCGTTCTTAAATAAATAAGCTTCTTAGCCTATAATAGAGAACGCTTAGGTACCTACTTCTACTATATCTATTAAGGTAGCTAGTATAAAGGTGCTAGGTATAAGCTTATCTATACTATTAACTAGGTAAGTAGCAGCTCTATTATCTAAAATTATGCTCTCTAACAGAGAATAGGTGTTAAAGTCTATAAGGTTATAGACTTCTAGCTTCTCTTCTACCCCTAAGTTTATTAGAAGTCTTATTATTATCTTTAGGTTAATAAGAGCTGCTTAGATATTACCTAGAAACTTAGCTTTAGGCACTCTACTTATAGGTTAAGGCACGCTACCTACTATAATAGCGCAGGGAGCTTATATATACTAGCTAAGTTACTTAATTAACTTCTTTAGGTTCTTAAAGTTATTAGAGTTAAGCTTTTAAAGTATATTCTAGCAGTATAATTTCTTAAGATAGTAAGAAGGCGTAGACAAGCCTCTTACTACTGTCTCTAGTGCTTAGTATTTAGTTACTTTCTACCTATAGGTGTTCTCTTTCTTCTTATAGAGGTATTTATAGCTATTACCTATAGCTAAGTAGTTAGAGTTACTAGTAGGAGCGCTTTAGGTAATGTCTAAGCAGTTACTAAAGGTAGTAAATATACTAGAGGTATCCTTCTCTGCTCTTATTATATACTTATATATTAGGCTACTAAAGACTCTACTTACTTAGTCTAAAGTAAGCGTTTTAAGCCCTGGGATAGTATCTAAGATAATCCTTTAGTGCATAGTGCAGGCCTATTTAGAGGTAATCTTATAGCTTAATATATCTAAGAAGTTTTAGATAGTAAGCTCTCTATTAACTTCTATAAGCTTATAAGCCTTAGCTTTTATATAGAGGTATAACTACTTCTAGTACTAGTCTTATAGAGCAGCTCGTCTCTGCTTAGTAGCTCTAAGGTAAGCTCTATACTTAGCTTATACTTAGTTCTTAGTACTAAGTAAGGTAGAAGTAAGCTTCTTTCTTAGGGCCTAGATAAGTAATTATAGAGTTATACTATTACCTAAAATAAGCTATACTATTACTAGTAATATAATTAATAGAGATATAGTAGTGTTAACCTAGTTCTATAGCTTCTAAAGGTGCTTAGCCCTAGCTGCCTACTTACTTAATTTAATCTTATACTTAGTAAGCTTCTAGTTATATACTTTAGTGCTTAATAGGGTTAGAGTGCTATAAAGCATGCGTATATTAATTAGCTATATTAATTAACTTTAGGTTAAGTATGCTAGAGGTATTTTATTAAATATTAAGCTTCCTACTAGTTATTTAGAAGCTCTAAAGGAATTCTCTAAGCTACCTAGTAGTAGCTAAGGAGCTCCCTTATACATACTAGGAGTATCTAGAGTATCTAAGTTAACTAGATTCTATATATTACGCAGCTTAGCGTGCTATATAAGCTATATATACTAATTAGGCTAGTTAGTTTAAGACTTTAGTTAGAAGGTGCCTGCAGAGATTATTAATTAAGCTTATAAGCTATAGTTAACTAGCTTACTTATAGTAGTAATTTATAGTTACTAAGAATTTAGGTTTAATTAGAGTAGTTAAGCTGTATTTAATAAGCTCTATTTAGCTAAGTACGCAGAGAGATCTACTATTCTTAGAAAGCTAGGCTTATAACTATAATTAAGCTTAAAGGACTATACTTAGTTAATTAATAGTATTTAATTAGTTCCTATCTAAGATTAGACAAAAGCAGTCTGTTATATACATAGAAAATCTATATAAGTTATATAACTTATCTAAAGTAAGCTCCTACTTACTATTAGAGTTGCTTATTACTGTTATACTAATATAATAAGCTTTTAGTAAGCTCTAGAGCAGCTTACAGCTAATTCTCTAGGCTAATTAATTCTTACACAACTAACTAAGCAGCTTAATTATACAATAATAAGGTATATAATAAGAAACTTATTATCTCTTTACTATATAGAGAAGAAATATTAAATAGCTTCTTACTATTTCTAGAGGTTATAGTAGAGATGTTAGAAGAAAAAGAAGATTATATTTAGATTCTAAGACTAAGTATCTTCTACTAGCTAGTAGAGGTAAAGAATAGAGGCCTGCTAAGGCTGCTTAAGTCTATTATATATATAGTTAAATATATTTACTCTAAAAAGGTATTCTAATCTAAGCTTAGCTTAGATAGATAGTAACTATATATAAAGTATATATAGCTTTCTATTAAAGTATAAAAGGTCTAGTAGGTAGAGTACTAGTTTTAGTTATATAAAGAGCTATTATTAAACCTAAAGTAGGTTCTAGTAAGAAGCTATTAGGTCTGTATAGAGTAACTAAATTTCTACTTACTAGTTCTAGAGTTCTTATTATAACTATTATATAAGTAATAATAGAGATAACTAATCTTAGCTAGATATTATAAAAGATAGTCTCTAGCTAGCTAGCTAGTAAGCTAGCTAAAGTAATTAATTAATATATAAGAGGCTATTACTTCTAATACTATATAGAAGCTGTATATAGAAACTAACTAGTAACTAGTATATAGAACTAAAATTAATTAATAGAGTTCTATATATAGGCTGTAGAGTTATATTATATAAGAACTAAATAAGGCTAATTATATATTAATTAAAGGCATAAAGTAGAAATTATATAATAATAGCTATATATACTAAGTAGCGCGTATATAGAGCTAGAATCTAGCCTATAATACTAGGTTTATTAGTCTAGATATTCTTTAGGTTTAGCTAAACCTAGTTTCTAACTTAGTATTTAGCTACTAGTTATCTTATATAGTTAGCCTAAGCTTCTTACTATTATTAAAAGTATAATATTCCTTATAGGTAAGCTTAATACTTTTACTAAGACTATACCTAAACCTACTCTATTATAGTATATAATAACCTACTCTAGTACTATATAGAGTAGAATAACCTCTTATATTACTTAAAGACCTTTTCTACTTTATTCTTATATATTTTTACATTATACCTAGTCTCTTTATATTATCTATAGTATTATTAGAAGAACTTAGCCTCTTTAGTATATACTCTCTTCTTTTACTTCTTACTATTACTATATACTCTAGCCTTTTTAAGAGTAGTTATCTACTAGCTTTCTTTAACTATAAGAGTCTCTTCTACTTTAATATACTTTCTCTTATATAATTTCTAGTATAAAGCAGCTTTATTTACTACTTAAAGCTTAGTAATCTTCTATTATACTAATACTAGCTTATATATAATTATTACTACTCTCTTTAAGACCTTTTTAAATACCTTAACTATAAAGGTAGGTAAGCTATTTATAAACTTCTAAATTCTTATCTTTATAAGTATTAATTATAACCTAAGTTCTAGAGTATTACTAAGAGTCTATAACTACTAGAATGTATTATTAATAGAGAGTTATAGTAATTAAGTATATAGCTTTATATTAAGAGTTAATATAATATATTCTAGGTTAAATAGAACTAGTCTAGCCTCTTAGAACTCTGCTTAGATATTACTAGAAGTAAATAAAGCCTTAAAGGCTACTATAAAGTATAGTAGAAACTTAACCTTTATAATATAGTTGATATAGTTATAGATAAGGTTTTTAGCTTAGCACCTATACGCCTTCTTTAAAGAGGTAAAATAACTTATATTAAGAGGCTATAGAAGGTATAATAAGTAAGAAGGTATATAGCTAGTAATAATCTTATTTTTCTTATAGTATTACTAGAATATAAGTAGGTTATAGCTCTTAAAGCTATTAATAACTAGTAGATAGTAGGTACTAATAGTATACTTCTTTATATATATATTAAAGTACTTTAGCTAGTCTAAACTAAGCTTATTAGTAGTTTAGCTTTTATTAGAAACTTTAATTTTCTAATTCTTTAGTAGGTTCTTTTCTTTATACTAGAAAGAGACGTAGTAGCACACTTTAAAGATAATAAAGAGTAGAATAGCTTAACCTTTAGTATTAATACTCTATATAACTATTATCTACTTTCTATTACCTAGCTAGACTATCTTTAGCTATCTTTATTACTCTAAAGCTATAATAACTACTTCTATTTATATAATACTTATTATAAATATAGCCTTATTATAGTTATAGGTATTATTATTTTAGATACTATACTTAACTTTAATATTAGCTACTAGGCTAAACTAGCTCTAGATTACCTTAGAATTCTTATAGAAGGCTCTCTTATAGTTATACTTTTAATTAACCTCTATTATAAGCTCTTATTAGCGCTTAATAACTATACTAGGCTAGTTTAGGCTAATATAGCCTAGACTATACTTAGTATATAAAGAATTAGCTATATTAGCTATAGCTATAAGCTAAAGGAGAAATTTTTATATAACTAGCTTAAGTATATACTTAATAATTACCTACTTCTTAGTATAAGTTAGGTTCTTTAAGTTAGTTATAGTATTAGTAGGTAAAGGTTATTTAGCGTGTTAGTTATATAGTATAGTTTTAGAAACCTTATAAATAGCTATAGTATATTATAAAAAGAGCTTTATATCTCTTTTAAGAGCTTTAATTATAAGCTATACCTAAGCTTTCTTTAATATATTTAGTTAGTATTATTAGTAAGGTATTAGTAGAAGAGTAGTATTATAGTATAGTCTTAGTAAAAGTGCGTAGCTTACCTATATATATAGCTTACCTATAAGTAATATTATTATTACTAAAATTACTTAATTTACTACTTAGTATAAGGTTTATATAATTATTTTAGCCTACCTCTTTAGATTTATTATATAATCTATTAGGTTACCTTTAGCTTAGCTATCTAGTAGGTCTAGAAAGAATAGTATATTCTTAAACCTATATTTAAAGAAAAAGAGTAAGACTTTAGTTATTAAGCTTATATAGATATTAAGTATTAGTTCTAGTATTAAAGTAAGTATAGCTTAGTTATTTTATACTTAGTTTATTTATATTTATACTACTACTTTAATATTACTATTAGCTCTCTTAGTAAGTTTATCTATTTATAGGTAGAAAGTAGTAGAAAGGTTCTATTATACACCTAGAAGTTTATTATTATAATCCTATGCAGATAAAGCAGCATAGTAATTAAGTAGCTAACTATAGCTCTTACCTATAAACTAGAGATAGAGTTAGGAAGGATCTCTCTTTATATAGTTACGTAATATGCTTATTAATAAGTATAATATATATAACTTACTTATTAATAAGTATTATATATTATTACTTATTAATAAGCAATGATATGTATTTTATTAGACTAACTCTAGTTACTTATTAATAAGTATGATCTCCTAGTAAGTATATAGTAAGTAGAAAATTAACTCTTATAGTTTGTGTTTAACCTTATTAATTAATTTTATCTTTAGAATCTTAACCTAACTCTTAAGCTAGATAGTCTACTCTATACTACTTATTATTAACCTCTATTATTATAGTGTTTTACTAGGTAATAACCTAACCTAATCTACTACGCGCTGTTTATACCTAAGAACTAATAGAATTAGTACTTATAGTCTTTAACTAAAGTATAACTTTAATATTTTAAACACCTCTAATATAAGTAATATATTAGAAGATTATACTACCTCTTGTAACTCTACTAATATGCGCAATTTAGCTAGCTTTAAGGTTACTAAACCTAACCTCTATAATAGAAAGTATTTTAAGCTTAAGAATTAGCTTCTTTAGTTTTATTTATTCTTTACCTTTTAGGGCACATCTATTAAGAAAGAAAATAATATTAAGCTAGCTGTATTATATATACGCAGTAAAGCCTTTAAATAGATTTAGCCCTTTATTTAGAATAAGATAAGTAAGACTACTTCTCTTAAGGATAATATATAGCTTAATAACTTTATAGAATTTAAAACTAAGATCTAATAGATCTTTAGAGTTATTAATAAACCTATTATAGCTAAATATAATATTTAGACTATTTAGTAAACTATATTAGTTATAGACTATACTGCTAATTTCTAAGCTATTACTTATAACACTAACTAGAATAACACTGCACTAATAACTATATTTAAGCAGAGTTTAAAGCCTAAGGTTAAGAAAGAACTTATATATACTAGCGCAGTAATTAGAAGCCTTAAAGACTTAGAGAATAACACTATTAATATTAATACTTATCTCTATAAGCTTTACTTAGAGTTAGAAAAGAATCTATAAGTATAAGTTATAGGTAATATAAATAACTACTTATAACTATAAAACTAGTAGCGTAATAACAACCTATATTAAGAAAACTAAAAAGAACGCAACTACTATTAGTCTAATACTAGTTAATATATCTATAATAATATATAAAGTAGATACTTTAGACTAGAGGCTATAAACCTCTTAAACCTTAATAAGGGACTGCTACTAGAATAATAGAATAAGAAAAAGAGTAGTTATAATAAGAATAAGTCTAGTATAACTTATTATAGATATAGTAAGTAAGGCTACTATGCTAAGAATTATTAATTAAAGAATAAGGTAGTTTAATAACTAAATATACTTACCTATAGAAATACAGATACTAGTAATAAATAGAAGATTCTTACTAATAATATAAGACGTCTTATAGAAGACTTTAAGACTAGACTTAATAATAACTATATTAAACTATTTAATAAAATTATATATAGAATATGTAAAGCTAAGCACCTATACTATACTAGATATTAAATAAATAGTAGAAGTACTTATAGAACCTAACAGAATAACTATTAGAATAGATAGAATAAGTATATAAATAAGAACTAAAAGTGCGTAGGTATAAGTAGTCTATAATATTCTAATAACTATATAATACTACTAGATAAGAAGTAGATAGAGGTATTACCTATACTTCTAATACTAAAGAAAGTTAGTATAATATAGACATACGTAAATTTAGTAAATATACTAAAGCAGAATTAGTATAATAAGAATTCTAAGAAAATAATAATACCTTCTAAGTAAACTATAAACGGATTACTAAAAGTATTAATAAGAGACTATAATAAATAGCACTTTAAACTTATACAGAGTAATAATAATTTAATAACCTAAATAAGTTCTAATAAGATTAGTAGAAGTATAAGTTTAATAAGCTTAGTGCTAGTAACTATACTATATAATAGAAACTTAAGTAATAGATAAAAAATAACTAAAGTAGAAATAAGCCTAACTTTAATAAAAAGCTAGTATTACGTCTAGATCTATAACTAGACTATACCTTAGACTACTAGAATCTAAATTATAGAAAGCTATTATAGATAGTATGCGTATATAACGCCTATTATATATATAAATTATAAAAACTAAGTAAGAGATAGTTTCTAACTTCTAGTACTATATATAGAAAATAATAGTATAATTATAAGAATAATATATATAAAATATACCTCTAGAATAAGTATTCTAAGCTATATTTCCTAGGCATAGATAATTATTAGGTAATTATATATATATAATTAGTTATTAATAGCTTCTACTATAATCTATATTAGTAGTATTACTTTAACCTAAACTATAAGCTATATAAAGGTAGTAAGATTATCTATAGATTTAGTAATAAAGAGACTTTTTTAGGTAAGTACTAAAAGAGTACTCTGCTAAGTAATCTCTTAACACTATTAGAGACAGCTTACTTATTAAACTACCTATTATGTTAAATAGAGTAGTACTATTAGCACTCTTAAACTTAGGAGTATAGGCAAACTATATGTTCTAGATAGTAATATACTAAGTAGGTCGTATACTATATATAAAGGAACATACCTATTTACTTTAAGTAGCTAATAGAGAATTAATACTAAAAGAGCTATATATTATATATAAGGTAATAGTAGCTCTTCTAGAAATATAGAGGCACTATAAGAAATTAACTCTAGATATCTTTATAAAGGCTATGTATAATATTATACTAGAACTTCTCTAGCTATAAAAGTATAATCTAGAAATAGACTAGATATAGAAAAGACTTTTATTAAGATAATATAAATATAGTACTAATATATTAAAGCCTACGCAGTGCATGTTATAGCTAGTAGATAAGAAGAAGATTAATAACATCTCTTTAATATATAAGACATGCTAAGATAGAGTAGTTAACTATATAGACTAAGAAAGCCTTTTTATAATAGTTAAGGAGAATAAGAGTATACCTTCTAGTATACTAGATATATATAGATAGTACGCCTAGATATTTAAAAAAGAGTTATCTATAAAAGCGCTACCTAAGTATTAACCTTAAGATTATAAGATTAGACTTAAAAAAAAGAAAGAACTACTCTTTAGGCCTATATACTAGTTATCTAAGAAAGAGCTTAAGATACTATATAAGTATATTAAGGAGAACCTTATAAAAGAATTTATTAGAAAATCTAAATCTCTAGCAGAATTCTCTATTCTATTTATACTAAAGAAAGATAGTAAGCTAAGGCTTTATATTAACTACTAGAAGTTAAATAATATTACTATTAGAAATTATTACCTACTACCTAATATATCTAAGTTATAGAACTAGCTATTAGAAGTAAAGTTCTTTACTATACTTAACTTATGCAGAGTATATAACCTTATATATATAAAGAAAAGTAAAGAATAGAAAATAGTATTTAGAACCTATTATAGTTACTATAAGTATATAGTTATACTATTTAGGCTAACTAATATACTAGCAGTATATTAGGCACTAATTAATAATATACTGTAAGCATACCTAAATATTATAGTAGTAGTATACCTTAATAATATTCTAGTATATAGTAAGATACTAGAAGAATATAAGGTCTATATATAATAAATATTAGAATACTTAGTAATAGTAGACCTTAGGCTAAAGCTAGAGAAGTGTAAATAGTATAAAGAAGAAGTAGAGTTTCTTAGCTATATTATAGAAAGATATAGAGTTAAGATAAGTAAAAAGAAAATGTAGGTTATAAAAGATTAGCTAATACCTACTATAGTTAAGAGAATTTAAAAATTTCTTAAGTTTATTAACTTTAACTAATACTTTATTAAGAACTACTCTGTAAAGGCCTTACTACTTATAAGACTTATATAGAAGAATATACTCTTTAAGTAGAAATAAGTATAAGAAAATACTTTCTAATTACTTAAGTAAGTATATATAGAGCCTTCTATACTAATTATATTTAAAAGTAGTAAACCTATATACTTTAAGATAGATACCTTAGATTTAGTATTAAAGGTATATATTACTTAAGAATAAGATAGTTAATAGTACCTGATTACCTACTATTTAAGAAAGTTTATAGTACTAGAAGAATAATATAATATATATAATAAGGAGCTTATAGCTATTATTAATATATTATAGTATTAGAGAGTATATATAGAAAGCTGCTTAGAACTTACTATTTATATAGATTATAAGAACTTAGTATATTTTACTACTACTAAGGTTCTAAACTAATAATAAGTACGCTAGTTAGAAATGCTTAGTTAGTATAAGTTTAAGATCTTATATATACTAGAAAAGAAAAATAGTAGAGTAAATATACTTAGCTAATGCTATAACCTTATAGGTAAAAAGATAATTAATAAGTTTACTATTCTTAGAGTTAATAAGAATAGAATATTAGGACTATCTTAGCAGCTTAATTTAGTAATATAAGTTTAGCAGAAATAATATATTCTAGAGTAAGTACTAGAAGAACTTTAAGAAGAAGTTATTTTAAGATATTATAATAATATACTATATAAATACTTTAGTATTACTTATACTATAAAAGTTATTAAGTAATACTATAAGTTTTCTAATATAAAAGATAAGGTTACTAAGTTTATTAGAAACTATATATAGTACTAATAGAATAAGTATAGTATATATACTAAGTATAGAGAAGTATAAGTAATAGAGCTACTAATAGTACTATAGATAAATATTATAATAGATTTTATTATATAGCTACTACTCTCTAAGAACTCTATTATAGAATATACTTATAACTTAATCTTTATTATAGTAGATTAATTTACTAAGTATACTAAAATAATACTATTTAGATACAGCTATACTGCGCAGCAGCTAGCTATAGTATTTATTAATTAGATTATCTACTACTATAGAATACCTAAGTTAATTATTAGTAATAAGAATAAGCTTTTTATATTAAACTATTAAACTATAATACCTACTATATTAGATACTAAGAAAAAGCTATCTACAGCCTATTATCTATAGATAGATAGATAGATAAAAAGAATAAATTAAACTATAGAAATATACCTTTAAATCTATAGTAACTAGAAATAAGATAACTAGGTCTTACTATTACCTATAGTATAAATTATATATAATAATAAGTTATTAGAAGTAATAGGTATAATACTATTCTTTATAAACTATAAGAGATACCTAAATCTCTTTACTTAATCTTTTAATTACCTTATCTAAATAGAGTTAGTAATAGCTTTAGTAGTTAGACTAAAGAAGGTATACTAGAAATTACTTAAAAATATTATAATATACCTTATAGGCAAGCAGTGTATACAGGTAAGCAGCGTGCTTTTACTAAGACTATACTTAGTATACTTTAAATACTTTATAGTATTTAGTATAATATAGTACTTTTAGCCTTTAAAGAAATAATAGTTATAGAGAACTTTAGTAGAAGTATTAGCTTAATAAATTTCTAAACTAAGTTAAAGGTTATAGGTATAAGAAAATATCTTAATATACTAGTTACTAGATATAAAAATAAGCTTAGTTTTATATAAGCCTAGATTCTAGTTATATAGTTTAAGAATAAACCTAAAAAAGAAGAAGAATAGTATTATAATCCTGTGCAGATAAAGCAGTATAGTAATTAAGTAGCTAACTATAGCTCTTACCTATAAACTAGAGACAGAGTTAGGAAGAATCTCTTTTTATATAGTTACGTAATATACTTATTAATAAGTATAATATATATAACTTACTTATTAATAAGTATTATATATTATTACTTATTAATAAGTAATACTATATATTTTATTAGACTAACTCTAGTTACTTATTAATAAGTATTATCTTCTAGTAAAAATATAGTAAGTAGAAATATAACTCTTATAGTTTATATTTAACCTTATTAATTAAGTTTATCTTTAGAATCTTAACCTAACTCTTAAGCTAGATAGTCTACTCTATACTACTTATTATTAACCTCTATTATTATAGTATTTTACTAGGTAATAACTTAACCTAATCTACTGCACGCTGTTTATACCTAAGAACTAATAGAATTAGTACTTATAGTCTTTAACTAAAGTATAACTTTAATATTTATATACTCTTTTCTAGAGTTTACTAATAAACTAAGTACTTTTATTTAATATAAAAGATCTTAGAAGTTTATATAATAAGTATAGTTCTTATATAAATATTTAAGTAATATTATCTACTTTAATCTTCTTTAAAGAAACTAAGATTATACTCTTACTTAGTTAGTCTTTTATAACTATAAGGTTTATATAGCCTAAAGAGAGTAGAAAATCTATTATAAAGTTAATAGTAAGGTTTTACTATATAAAGCTTAGTACTAGTAATAGTTATAGATAGCTATATTTTCTATTTCTTTAAAAGTTACTTTATTAGTAAATATTATAATTCTATATAAAATAGTAGTTACCTTTACTTATTTCTAGCTAGTACTATATTCTTATAATTATATAGTATATTTCTTTTCATCTAGAGTATTCTATTTAGATAGTAAGGTTTACTTAATCCATAATCTCTATATAGATTAGCTTACTATTTAGTACCTATATCTAGTTTCTCTATTATAGCTTATTATTACCTATTACTATATAGTTACCTAAAGAGACTATAAGTCTTTTTATAATTATATTAAGAGCCTTTATACTACTTTATATAGCCTATTATATAGCTTAGTAATTTTTATTTTATTCTACTACTTAGTTCTAGTACTAAGTAATTAGACTATCTAAGAATAGTAGTTAATATAGGTAATTTAGTAGAATAGAGCCTTCTAGTATAAGTATTAGTATCTATATAGGTATAGTATATATTAGGTATTATTAATTAAATAGAATAAGTATTATAAACTCTTTACTAGTAAGTTCTTTATTATTCTCTTCTTTAGGTCTATTTTAATTTCTTTATAAGAGAGTTTCTACTTATATATTATTCTTACTAGATTAATATTATACCTCTATATTACTAAACTATAATATAATCTAAGCTTATTATATATATCTTTTAGTAAGGTTCTATTTCTTTAAAAAGTATTTTAGGTTCTTATAGGTAGTAATAACTTTAAACTTCTATATACTTTATAATTTAGTATTTTACTTCTATAAGTAGAATATTACTATAAGAAGTTCTTTATTATAGATAAAGTAGTTTACTTTATAAGGTAGAAATTTCTAAGAGAGGTATACTACTATATAGAAGTAACTAGATAAATCTTTTTATAAAAGAGTAGCTTCTATAGTAAAGCTAGAAGATTATATTCTACTATAGCTCTCTACTTATAGTTTAGAGTAGTAAGAACCTTATCTAATAGAAAGGCTTCTTTTAGAGCCTAAAAAGTATAATCTTATTTCTTTATTTATTTAAAGAAGAGATTCTTCTTAGTAAGTTATATAAGTAGTTCTAATAGCATAGTAAAGTCTTTAATAAACTTCTAATAGAAGTTTATAAACCTAAAGAACTATTATATACCTTTTACTATAGTAGGTACTTACTATTTCTTAATAGCTTATACTTTTTTAAAGTCTATTAATATACTCTTCTCTACTTTTAAAATAAAGACTAGGTAATTTATATACTATATATTAAATTTATATTTACTAAGTTCTAAGTTTAGCTTTAATTTTTATAAATATTTAATTACCTATTATATATACTTATAGTACTTTAATAGAGAACTTCTAGTAAAGATTAATATATTATTTAAGTATACTAAGATAAAATTATCTAGAAACTCTCCTAGAGCCTAGTTAATATACCTCTAGAAGGCACTAGAAGTATTAGCTAATTTAAAAGGTATTACTAGCTATTTATATAATCTAAACTATATATAGAAAGCACTTATATATTCTTACTCTTTTACTATTCTAATTTTAAAAAAGGTAGCTATAATATTTAGTTTAGTATACTAGGTAGCTTATCTAATTATATTTAGAGTCTTCTTAATTAGAAGAATAGAATACTAATTCTTTTTAATTAAAGTATTTAGTACTCTATAGTTTATATAGAGCTATAATCTACCTTCTAGCTTCTATATAAATAGTATAGGTAATATAGCTAAAGAGTTACTAGCTCTAATAAATTCTTTTTTTAATAAATCTAGTAATATATAGTATAAGACTAAGAGCTTATCTTAAGATATAGTATAGAAAGAACTATATAGAACTTCTAAGGTTTTACTATTTACTTTATTTAGCTTAATTATATAATCTACTATTAAGCTATAGTAGAAGAGTAGTTAACTACCTTTTTTTATAGTAAATAACTTAATATATAACTAGAAATATATAGGTAGTACTACTTTAACCTTATATATAGTTATCTAGGTTTTTTATTTTAAAGGCTTATAGATATTCTTTAAGCTAGCTATAAAGACTTAGATTTCTAAGTTCTCTTTATAGCTCTTCTATATATAGTATTAAAAGGCTACTACTTATACTAGGTAGTAGTTTAGTAAAGTAAGTACCTTAGTACTTTATATAGTAATATTATACTATCTTATAAATAGAAGCTTATCTTTAGTACTAATTATACTACTAATATCTTCTAACTATATCTTTCTAAGAATTATATTATAGTTATATATTAAAGAGGTAATATATACTATAATATAGTATTACTATATATATCTAATATTAAGATTAAACTTAGTAATAGTATTAATACTGCTTTTTTAACTATTAACTTCTTCTATAGTTATAGGTATAATTAGAATATATAGTAAGTTTATCTTCTATATAAACTATTTATTTACTAAATAATAGGTATAATAACTATTAATAACTATAGTAGTAGCTAGTATAGTAGAGTTAATAACTATATAAATTAATATTAGTTTAGTTATAGCTAGTTAATAAAGTAGTAAATATATTAACTATATAGGCTTAGGAACTTATTAAAGAGGCCTTAGCGTATAACTTTTAGCTAGAACTGTTTTTTTTTATTATCTTCTAATAATAAGGTTTCTTTAGCTATTTATATAGCTACTACTTTAGAGGTTCTTAAGGTTAGCTTTTATTTACTTATATAAGTAGGTAATTTAGATAGAGTATTTCTTTTATAATTATATACTATATAGAGTTTATTACTATACTTAAAATAGGCTTCTATAGCTCTTCTTTTATAGATTTCTTTATCTATTCTTTAGTATTCTTTCTTTCTTATATAGAGCTAGTAAGTGCCTACTATAGGCTACTAGTCTATTTTATTACTATTTCTATATAGAATTTTCTAGGAACTAGAGTTATTATATTTCTAGGTAGAGTAGCTATTACCTATAATTCTATCTATAGCCTTAAGGTTCTTTTAGTTTATTCTAGTATACTATATAAACTGTTTCTACGTCTTAAGTCTAGTTAGTTAATATCTAGCTAAGGCTCTTAATAGCTTACTGTTTAAACTATTATTAAGATAGTTAATCTTCTAAGCGTAGCCTACTCTGTTTAAGCCTACTTCTTATAGCTTTAGGTTAAACTTCTAAATATATAGATTAAAATTATTTTTACCTTATTTTATTATATATAAGTTCTTAAGAGCTTTCTTCTAGGTAGTAGAGTCTTTAAAGGACCTATTAAGGTATACTTAGACCTTCTTAAGTATTAGTAGAGTAGTACTATTTATAAGGCCTATTATTATTAGAAATAGAGTATTAAATACTTAACTAGTAATATAAGTAATTATATAGTTAACCTAGTCCTTCTTAGTAAACTATACTAGTTAGTTCTTATATAGCTTAGTCTATACCTTTATCTTCTATTAAAGGTATTATTTATATAATTCTTTATTAAAAACCTCTATATTAGAAAGTCTAGGCTTTTTAGCCTATTAGATAGTATAATTTTAGTAGTTACTTAAAGAAGTAGAGCTAGAAGAAAAGTTTTATCTACTTCTTTTTAAGGTTTTTATTAAAGTTATACTTTAGTTAAAGACTATAAGTACTAGTTCTATTAGTTCTTAGGTATAAACAGCATATAGTAGATTAAGTAGAGTTATTACCTAGTAAAATACTATAATAATAGAGATTAATAATAAGTAGTATAGAGTAGACTATCTAGCTTAAGAGTTAGGTTAAGGTTTTAAAGATAAACTTAATTTAAAAAGGTTAAATATAAACTATAAGAGTTATATTTCTATATACTATATACTTACTTAGAGATAATACTTATAGATAAGTAACTAGAGTTAGTCTAATAAAATATATAGTATTACTTATTAATAAGTAAGTTATATATATTATACTTATTAATAAGTATATTACGTAACTAAATAAGAGAAGTTCTTCTCTAACTCTATTTCTAGCTTATAGGTAAGAGCTCTAGTTAGCTACTTAATTACTCTACTACTTTATCTACACAGAATTATAATAGTTTCTAAATAAGTATTATTACTTAGTATTTCTTTAAGTTTATTTATTTAGAATTATAGCTACTTATAAAGTTATCTCTCTTACTTACTTACTAGTTTATCTAGGTAACTAGGTTAGCCTTTAAGAATTATATTATTACTATTAGATTATCTACTAATAAGCTATGTAATAGGTCTTACTATTTCTTTTTTAAATACTATAATTATATCTACTATTTATATATTAGCTAGCTACTTAGCAGCTATTAATTATAAAGGTTATCTTCTTCTATTATTATATACTTAGAGAGTTAAGCTAGCTTTAATCTTTCTACCTATATTAAGAGTTAAAGTAGCCTTCTAATAAGTATATATTTATTCTATACTATAGAAGTAGAAAGATAGAAAAGAAAGAAGACTTTATATCTTCTTATAAAAGATATAGTATAGTACTAAGCTATACTTTTATAATTATATATACTAGTTTAGTATATAGTTCTATATACTTAGAGCTTAGCCTATTATACTAAGTACTTAAAAAAGAAAAAGAAAAAAGAATAAATAAGTAAGTTATTATATAATAGAATATTTATAGAGTACCTACTAGTTAGCTTTAGGTTATAATAGAGCCTATTTTTACTTCTAAAGTATCTAGAATAAAAGCTAAATACTTATAAATAGTTAAAAGAACTTTTAAAAGTTATACTCTTAAATTAAGCTTTAGAATAAAGAAGTAGGTACTTTATAAGTAGGTGTACCTAGGTATAGATACCTAGAGAGTATATTATATAATAAAGTATATAGATTACTACTATAGAGCTTTTCTTTTACTTTTTTACTTTAATTAGATTACTCTAGTATCTAACTACTAAGTAGCTCTATAAGAGCTTAAAGGCTTACTTAATAGGGCCTTATAACTAAACTACTATTTAGAAGATTATAAGCTTATTTAGTAAAACTATTTAACTTCTAAACTTTCTATATTAAAAATTAATTTTTTAGATATAAATTAAATAGTACTAATATACGTTATAGGTAAGTAGTATATATAGGTAAGTAGTGCACTTTTACTAAGACTATACTAAAATACAACTTCTCTACTAATACCTTAATAATAGCGCTAGCTAGACGTGTTAAAAGAAGCTTAGATTTAGCTTATAGTTTAAGCTCTTAGAATTAACTCTAAGCTTTCTATAAAACGCGCTATAGTAATTTATAATATCTCTAAAACTATACTAAATAAATTATACGCTAGATAACCTTTATATACTAATACTATAGCTAACCTATAGAACCTAACTACTACTAAGAAGTAGGTAATTATTAAGTATATACTTAAGCTAGTTATATAAGAATTATCTTCTTAGCTTACAGCTATAGCTAATATAACTAATTCTTTACGTACTAAGTATAGTCTAGAGTATATTAGCCTAAACTAGCCTAGTATATTTATTATATACTAACTAGAGCTTATAATAAAGTTTAATTAAAAGTATAACTATAAGAAAGCTCTCTATAAGAATTCTAAGGTAATCTAGAGCTAGTTTAGCCTAGTAGCTAATATTTAAGCTAAGTAAAGTATTTAGAATAATAATACCTATAACTTTAATAAGGCTAGCTTTATAATAGGTGTTATATTAATAAAAGTAGTTATTATAGCTTTAAAGTAATAAAAATAGCTAAAGGCAGTCTAGCTAAGTAATAAGGAGTAGATAATAGTTATATAGAGCGTTAATATTATAATTCTTTATAGATAAAGTAGTATAGTAATTAAGTAGCTAACTAGAGCTTTTACCTATAAGCTAGAGGAGAGTTAGAAGAAATCTCTCTTTATATAGTTATATAATATACTAATTAGTAAGTATAATATATATAACCTGCTTACTAATAAGTATTATATATTATTACTTATTAATAAGTAATACTATATATCTTATTAGACTAACTCTAGTTACTTATTAATAAGTACTATCTCTTAGTAAGTATATAGTTAGTAGAAATATAACCTTTATAGTTTATATTTAACTTAGTTAATTAAGTTTATATATTACACAGCAGAGAAGGCCTACTTAGTAGCCTAAATTTAGGGTGCGAATGTATGTATATTTTTGCCCTATTTTAGCTATAACAGTTATAAGCCTAGACGCTAATACTATGCAAGCAGAGGCTACGTAGATTTAGAGTTAAGTAGGTAACTAAAGCTAAGGTAACTAGTAGTAATAATCCCTGTTATACTTACCTAAGTTATACTGCAGCTACTAGGTACTAAAATAGTATAGTAGGCTAGATAGGTGTTAGGCCTGTCCCTACTATAAAAGTCTAAGAGACTCTTAGCTATAACCCTGCAGGCACACAGCTAGCCTTACTGCTGTGTAGTCTCTACCTTTAAGCTATTCCTCTGCCTTAAACGTAAGGGGGTATATTATATAGTAGAGAAGGCCTACTTAGTAGCCTAAATTTAGGGTGCAAATATATGTACATTTTTACTCTATTTTAGCTGTAATAGTTTATCTTTAGAATCTTAACTTTAACTCTTAAGCTAGATAGTCTACTCTATACTACTTATTATTACTCTCTATTATTATAGTATTTTACTAGGTAATACCTCTAACTCTTATAGACCTTTCTATACTAGTACTTATCTCTAAGAACTAATATAAATAGTGCTTATAAGCTTTACTTAAAAGTATAACTTTAATACTTTAAACACTCTAAAGATAAGTACTACTTTAGAAACTAATATTACCTTTAGTTGCTCTTATACTTAATAATCTAATAATAATATTAAAATAAAGTAAGTACTAGCTATATACTCTAGAGTTAGTATTACTAAACCTAACCTCTACTATAGTAAGTAATATAAACTAAAGAACTAGCTTATATAGTAGAACCTCTTATTTATATTTTAGAGAGAAAATATTACTAAAAAATAATAAGTTACTTTTATTACTTATTTTATATAAGACAAGGCTTTTACCTAGATTAAACTCTTTTTCTAATACTACTATACTAATAGAGACTTAACTATAATTAACTCTTAGTTTAAAGACTTTAACCTATTTAAGAAATAGATTTAACTAGTATTTAGAGTTTTAAATAAACTAGCTATTATATATTATAATATTTAACGTATTTATTAAGAATAATCTACTACTAACTATACTATTAACTTCTAGCAGCTAGCTATATTTACTAAATAGAATAATATAGTATTAATAACTATATTCTATTAGAGACTAAAGCCTAAGGTTAAGAAAGAACTTATATATACTACTATAAGTACTAATAACTTTAATAACCTAGTTAATAAAGCTATTAGTATTAATATTAAGCTTTATAAGCTTTAGTAGAAACTTAAAATAAATTTATAAATATATATTATACCTATAGAGTAATACCTACTACTATATAACCTATAGTATAATAACCTTAGTTAAGAAAACTAATAGAATAACTACTACTAGTCTAATACTAAATACTATATATATAATAGTAATAGTAGTAGCTACTATAAACTAGAGGCTATAGACCTGTCTAATATTAATAAGAGACTAGAACTATAATAGAACTAGAAATACAAGAGTAGTAATAGAAAGAATAAGTCTAGAGTAACTTCTTATAGATATAGTAAGTAAGGCTACTATACTAATAACTATTAATCTAAGAATAAAGTAGTTTAATAGCTTAATATACTTACCTAGAAGAATATGAATACTAGTAATAAATAAAAAGTTCTTATTAATAATATAAAGCGTCTTATAGAAGACCTTAGAACTAAATTTAATAATAATTATATTAAACTATTTAATAAGGATATATAGAATATCTAAAGATAAATACCTATACTATACTAAGAGTTAGATAAATAATAGAAATACCTATAGAACCTAGTAGGATAACTATTAGAATAAATAGAATAAATATATAAATAGAGACTAAAGGTATATAAGTATAAGTTACCTATAATATCCTAGCAGCTATATAAAATTACTAAAGTAAAAATAGATAGAGGTATTATTTCCATCTCTAATACTAAAGAAATTTAGTATAATATAGATATATATAAATCTAATAAATATATAAATATAGAACTAGTATACTAGAAATTATAAGATAACTATACTACCTTTTAGAGAAAGTATAATTAAATTACTAAAAGTATTAATAAGAAAGTATAATAGTTAGCACTTTAAACTTATATAGGATAATAACAGGTTAATAACCTAAGTAAATTCTAATAGAATTAGTAGAAATATAATTTTAATAAACTTAGTACTAGTAACTATACTATATAACAGGAGCTTAAGTAATAAGTAAAAAATAACTAAAGTTAAAATTAGCGTAACTTTAATAGAAAGCTAGTATTACTTCTAAACCTATAACTAGAGTATACTTTAAACTACTAGAATCTAAATTATAGAAACCTATTATAAATAGTATATATATATAACGCCTATTATATATATAAATTTAAAAAACTAAAAAATAGATAGTTTCTAACTTCTAGTACTATATATAGAGAATAATAGTATAATTATAAGAATAATATATATAAAATATACCTCTAGAATAAGTATTCTAAGCTATACTTTCTAGGTATAGATAACTATTAAGGAATTATATATATATAATTAGTTATTAATAGCTTCTACTATAATTAATATTAGTAGTATTATCTTAACCTAAACTATAAACTATATAAAGGTAGTAAGATTTTCTATAAATTTAGTAATAAGAAGACTTTTTTAGATAAGTACTAAAAGAGTACTTTACTAAGTAATTTGTTAATACTATTAGAGATAGCTTACTTATTAGACTATCTATTAAGTTAAATAAAGTAGTATTATTAGCGCTTTTAGACTTAGAAGCACAGGTAAACTATATATTCTAAATAGTAATATACTAAGTAGGCCTTATACTATATATAAAGAATTATACCTATTTACTCTAAGTAGCTAATAGAGAATTAATACTAGAAGAGCTATATATTATATATAAGGTAATAGTAGCTCTTCTAGAAATATAGAGGTACTATAAAGAACTAACTCTAAATATCTTTATAAAGGCTATATATAATATTATACTAAAACTTCTCTAGTTATAAAAGTATAATCTAGAAATAGACTAAATATAGAAAAGACTTTTATTAAGGTAATATAAATATAGTACTAATATATTAAAGCCTATATAGTATATACTGCAGCTAGGCTAGTAAATAGGTTTAGAGTACCTAATATTAGGTTAGAGTTAGGTTAGAGTTATACAGGCTATAGGTATAGGTTAGGTTAGAGTAGCACTAGTATAGGTAGAGGTTAGATAGGGGTAGCACTAGTATAGGTAGAGGTTAGGTTAGAGTAGTACTAGTGTAGGTAGAGGTTAGGTTAGAGTAGCACTAGTGTAGGTAGAGGTTAGGCTTAGAGTACCTAGGTAGATAGTACTATAATAAAGTACTATAATAACTATCTATAATACTAAATTTAGAGTATATATATATATATACCTTTACTCTATTTTTAACTAGCTAAATTCTAGTTATTCTAAGTAGGCCTTCTTAGCTGTGTAATAATTCCGAAATTAAGATATACTAACTAAGCTTACCTAACCTCTACCTACGCTAGTACTACCTCTACCTAACCTCTACCTATACTAGTACTACTCTAACTTAACCTATACCTACTTAGCAGCTACTTGCGTAGGTAGAGGTTAAGGTTAAGTAGAGGTAGATTATATAACTTACTTAACTTCTACCTAACCTCTATATATTTACTAGCCTAACTATAGCTAGTAAATAAGAAAAAAATTAATAATATTTCTTTAATATATAAGATATACTAAGATAGAGTAGTATTATATAGTAGAGATAGGCCTACTTAGTAGCCTAAATTTAGGGTGCAAATATATATACATTTTTGCCCTGTTTTAGCTGTAATAGTTATAAGCCTAGACGCTAATACTATATAAGCAGAGGCTATATAGATTTAGAGTTAAGTAGGTAACTAAAGCTAAGGTAACTAGTAGTAATAATCTCTGTTATACTTACCTAAGTTATACTGCAGCTACTAGGTACTAAAATAGTATAGTAGGCTAGATAGGTGTTAGGCCTGTCCCTACTATAAAAGTCTAAGAGACTCTTAGCTATAACTCTATAGGCATACAGCTAGCCTTACTACTATATAGTCTCTACTTTTAAGCTATTTCTCTGCCTTAAACGTAAGAGGGTGTATTACACAGTAAAGATAGGCCTACTTAGTAGCCTAAATTTAGGGTGCAAATATATATATATTTTTACTCTATTTTAGCTATAATAAGTAGTTAACTATATAAATAAAAAAAGCCTTTTTATAATAGTTAAGAAGAATAAGAGTATATCTTCTAGTATACTAGATATATATAGATAGTATACCTAGATATTTAAAGAAGAGTTATCTATAAAAGTACTACCTAAGTATTAACCTTGGAATTATAAGATTAAACTTAAGAAAGAGAAAGAACTACTTTTTAGGCCTATATATTAGTTCTCTAAAAGAGAATCTAAGATACTATATAAATATATTAAAAAGAACCTTATAAAAGAATCTATTAGAAAATCTAAATCTCTATTAGAATTCTCTATTCTATTTATACTAAAGAAAGATAGTAAGCTAAGGCTTTATATTAACTACTAGAAGTTAAATAATATTACTATTAAGAATTATTATTTACTAATAAATATATCTAAGTTATAGAACTAGCTATTAAGAATAAAGTTCTTTACTATACTCAACTTATATAAAGTGTATAACCTTATATATATAAAGAAAGGTAAAGAATAAAAGATAGTATATAGTTATACTACTTAAGCTAACTAATATACTAGTAGTATATTAGGTATTAATTAATAATATACTATAAGCACACCTAGATATTATAGTAGTAGTATACCTTAGGCTAAAGCTAGAGAAGTATAAATAGTATAAGAAAGAAGTAGAGTTTCTTAGCTATATTATAAGAAGATATAGAGTTAAGATAAGTAAAAAGAAAATCTAGGTTATAAAGAATTAGCTAACACCTACTATAGTTAAAAAGATTTAAGAGTTTTTTAAGTTTATTAACTTTAACTAATACTTTATTAAAGACTACTCTATAAAGGCCTTACTACTTATATAACTTAAATAGAAGAATATACCTTTTAAATAGAAATAAGTATAGAAGAATACTTTTTAATTACTTAAGTAAGTATGCATAAAGCCTTCTATACTAATTATATTTAGAAGTAGTAAACCTATATACTTTAAGATAGTTACTTTAGATTTAGTATTAGAAGTATATATTACCTAAGAATAAAATAGTTAATAGCACTTAATTACCTACTACTTAAGAAAGTTTATAGTACTAGAAGAATAATATAATATATATAATAAAGAGCTTATAGCTATTATTAATATATTATAGTATTAGAGTATATATATAGAAAGCTACTTAGAACTTACTATTTATATAAATTATATAAACTTAGTATATTTTACTACTACTAAGGTTCTAAACTAATAATAAGTCTACTAGTTAGAAATACTTAGTTAGTATAAGTTTAAGATCTTATATATACTAGAAAAAGAAAATAGTAAAGTAGGTATACTTAGCTAATACTATAACCTTATAGGTAAAAAGATAATTAATAAGTTTACTATTCTTAGAGTTAATAAGAATAGATTATTAGAACTATTATAGCAGCTTAACCTAGTAATATAAGTTTAGTAGAAATAATATATACTAGAGTAAGTACTAGATAAACTTTAAAAGAAAGTTATCTTAAGATATTATAATAATATACTATATAGATACTCTAGTATTACCTATACTATAGAACTTATTAAGTAATATTATAAGTTTTCTAATATAAAAAATTATTATATAATAAAGCGTATAGATTACTACTATAGAGCTTTTTTCTTACTTCTATACTCTAATTAAGTTACTCTAGTACCTAACTACTAAGCAGCTCTATAGCAGCTTAAAGGCTTACTTAATAAGGTTATAAGACTAAGTAGGTCTCTAGAAGCCTATAAGCTTATTAGGTAAAATTATATAACCTCTAAATTCTCTTTATATATAATTAATATTTTAGATATAGATTAGATAGCACTAATTAAATACTATTAATTACCTAAGTATAGTCCTATAAGCTCTATTATAGTTATAAGCCTAGCTTTCTAAGAATAGTAAATCTTTCTGCGTACTTAGAAAGAGCTTATAAGATATACCTTAGAAGCTCTAATTACTCTTTATTTTCTTTTTTCTAGTATAACACTACTATAGGTAAGCTAGTTAGCTATAGCGCATAAGCTCTATTAGAAATCCTAATAGGTCTCTACTAATTAAGGTTATATATTAACTAGCCTAATTAGTATATCTAACTTACCTAGTATACTAAGCTTTAAGATATATAGAAGCTTATTAATCTAGACACCCTAAACGCTCTAGGTATATATAATAGAGCTCTTTAGCTACCTACTATAAGCTTAATTACTTCTAATTATCTACTAGCTTACTTTACCTAAAGCTAAAGTGCTTAACTAATTAATTATAATGCCTCTATAGGCCCATTAAGCTTAGAAATATATAACTAAGAGCTTATAATATATAAGGTTAAATTAAGTAAGTAGGCAGCTAAGGTAGAGCGCTTATAGAAGCTCTAGAACTAGGTTAACACTATAGTATTACTAGTAATTCTCTTACTAGTAATAGTAAAGCTTATTACTAATAATATAATAATACTCTAAGCGCTTATCTAGGCACTTAAGGAGGAGCTTACTCTAACAGACGTTAGTACCTAGAACTAGGTAAGAGCTAAGTATAGATAATACTTTAGAGTAGCTAAATAAGGTTAAGCTGCTTTATAGAACTAGTATTAAAAGTAGTTCTACTTTTATATAAAAGCTAAGTTATATAAGCTTATAGAGGTTAAGAGGCTACTTACTATTTAGAATTTCTTAGATACCTTAAGCTATAGGATTACCCTAGAGTAGGCTTATACTATAAACTAAAGGATTATCTAGGATAGTATTCTAGGGCTTAAAACACTTAATCTAGACTAGGTAAGTAGAGTCTTTAGTAGTTTAATACATAAGTATACTATAAGAGTAGAGAAGAATAATCTAGAAGTATTTATAATATTTAGAAACTAAATAGATACTCTCTAAGGAGCACCTGCAAGTAAATCTAAAAGCTTAAGTAGGTATACCTACTCTTATAGATAAAATAAAAGAACTTATAAGTAGAAACTAACTCTTTACTAATTTCTAGAAATAGTAGTTAAAGAGAGCTTCTTACTACCTATCTATATAAGCAAAAGTAATTAAAAGGATACTCTCTAGAGGCTTAAAAACAGAGAGTATATAGATACTAGAAGGGTAATTAAGCAGCTTAATTAGACCTTAAACACTCTATTAGTAATAACAGCTCTACTAGTAAATAGTGTAATACCTAAGGTTAAGTTTCTAGGCAATATATAGGCTGCTTTAATTAATCTAAAAATAATATAATTAAGTAATCTAGCTAAGAAACCTAGAGTTTATAACTTTATAGATTTTAATGCTTATCTACTCTTAGATAGTATAATTTTAGATAATAGAGTAGCTATATACTTAGTTAATAGTGTAGATTAGCTTATACCTAGATTCTTCTACCTAGCTAATTCTACTAATATAGTAGAGGTAGGCACCTAGGTATTTCTTATTATAGAATAAGGAGCTTATTTATTTAAAAATATATTATATAGAAAGTACGGCCTATATATAGAAGACCTACTTCTTAAGAATATTATAGTAGTAGAAGAGTTCTATATTAATATTATTTCTAAAGCATACCTCTAGAAGAAAGAAGTTTAGTACTTAGGGCTAGACAGCTTACTTAGAGTAGGTTATATTAATAATTTAAATAGGAGCGTTATATATACTACTCTTAAGCGCGCTTATAACCTTACTTTTTTTAAATATAAGCTACTTTCTTACTACTCTCTAATTCTTAATATAGTAATAAAATAATTATATAAATCCTACCTATAGAGCTCTGCTAAGCACCTTTAGCATACTAGAGTAGGTTATCTAGGCCTAGAGGCTCTCTAGGCTCTTATATAATAAGCGCGCAGTATATATATTAATAGTATACTCTAAAAAGATTATAAGATTTATATAATAACCTATACTAAGTAAGTAGTCTTCTACTAGAAGTAAGAAAAGCCTGCTAAACTCTTTTAGAGAATTAGCTAGAATCTGTTTAATATACCTATAGAGAGAGGTAGTAAATTATAGATACTTTTAATTAAGAAGTACTATAGTAGAAAGCTCTTTTTATACATATTATAGAGAAAGACTTAAATTAAGATACTGCGTATACTTATAAGCTTCTTACGCTAGGTATATACCTAGTATAAGCTCTATATCTATAAGATATACTAAGATAATAATATAGCTACTCTTCTATAGTAAGAGAGCTCTAAATATAAGCACTAGATACTTAATAAAAGAATAGATATTAAGTATATACTTCTATATATATATAAGCTAAACAGAGTAGTAGAAAGAGTAGAATAGAAGATAATTACTAAGTCTATTAAGATAAGGAGTAGCGTAAATCTACTTAAGAAGCTCTAGCTAGAGGTTATTACTACAGTAATATAGCTCTATAATATAAGTTCTTCTTACTTAAATAAGCTATACAGCCTAAATAAAGAGCTTAATTACTAGTTTACCTAATATTTCTACTAGTATAAACCTAAGCAGGTAAGGGCACTTATAGCTAATCTAAGACCTAATTAGAGTAGAATATACGCGTACAGCTGCTAAGCATATCTCTTAAATAGAGATTAAGCAGCTAGGCGTTATTAGAGAAGCTTTAAAGTTACTCTAAAAGGCTATATTAAATACCTAGTTAGTTACTAAGCTTCTAATATATACTAGATATAGGTCTCTAAACTTAACTAAGTAATTATAACACGCAATATAACCTTTAATAAAGAGCTCTTTTATAATAAATTAGATAAGTTAATAGCCCTCTTAGTTAAAGAAGTAGAAGTAGTTATAGATATAATCTATAAAGCTAGTAAGATAATAGATATAGAAGAAGTAATTAAGCTCTCTATTAAAGTAGACCTATTAATTAGCTTATTTACTAAGTACTAGCTTAGGGGTAGTACTTAGGGAAAACCTTAATTACTAGAAGGCTAGTTTAGTAGTAAGAGAGCCTCTAAGATAGATACTACATATGCAGTAAGCTTAGCTAGTAAGCTACTAGAAATCTATACAGAATAATGCTAAGAAATAGGTTTACTATCCTCTAACTAAATACCTAAACTAGATTAGTTAAGCATAGGCAGAAAAGCTTCTAATAAGAAAGATCTAACTAGTAGCTTATAGAAAGTGTACTTAACTATTAAAGAAGAGAGTAAGCTAGTAGATATTAAGAATCTTAAAGATCTACTAAGACCTATATTACTAATTATTCTAATACCTTCTTAAAGGATAATATAAGTAGATAAGGTAAGTAGAAGACCTATATATTAGTAGAGAACCTAGAGCCTACTAATAAGGCAGAGCTATAGAGTACTAAACTACAAGTGTAATAAGCTTACTAATAATAATAGAGCAGGCTAGTACTCTATAATAAGCTTAATATAGTAATATAGGTACTTATAGCTAATCTAACCTTTATTTAATTATATAAATAAATATAGAAATTAGAGAAAAGAGCTTATTACTATATATATAGTAATTATTACCTCTACTCTATAAAAAGAGAAGTAAGTTACCTAAACAGAGCCTCTAGTATACTATAATAGGCTCCCTTTACTACTAGAAAAGTAGAAGAATTTTACCTACTACCTATTAGGCGCTCTTTTCTATTAGGCTTATAAGAAAGAAATAGTAATACTTATAGAAAAGAAGATATAAGTAGAAGTAGACTAATTAAGCACCTTAATAAGGTCTCTACTACTTAAATAGGTCTTTACTTATAAACTAAACTAAAATAAATACTTTATTAAGTATAAGGCTTAGATCTGCGTGCACAGAGACCTTTAGGCTAAAGATTTAATTATTTTAACCTATACTATAATACTTACTTCTAAATTATTTTAGACTATAGTAGTAATTACGGCCTAATTCAACCTAGAGCTCTATTAGTATGATATAGCTAGCGCGTTTCTTAATGTAAGCTGCTAGAATAAATCTTAAGTGCTCTATAAATTACTAGATAAATTTAAGAAACCTAAGTAGGTTATCCTACTATTATAAGCTCTATATAGGCTATATAATTTGCTAGTTCTATAGTATAAAGAGCTCTCTAGTATACTTTAAACGCTTAGTCTTATAGTATTAAAAGAAGAGCCTTGCCTCTTCTATAATACTAAGTAGAAAATAGTGCTACTCTTCTATATTAATAATATACTTCTTACCTACTATAATAATAATTAAGTAGCTGCTAAACAGCTAATAAGCTTATTAATAAGTAAATATTAAATTAAAGATTATAGAGCAGCTAAATAGTTTCTAGGCGTTTAAATAATTAGAAACTAAGAGGCCTATACTATAACTCTTACGCATAATACCTATATTAATAAGCTTACTACTAAATTTAATATTATAGAGAATAGATTCTTCCTAAGCATCCTATTTCTAGCAGAAGAGCTGCTTAAACATAATAGAGAAGCTTTAAAGCAAGAGATTAAAGTGTTTTAAGAATATATTAGATCTATACTCTATACAGTAATTATAATCTAACTAGATATAGTATTTACTGCCTCTTAACTATCCTATTATTTAATAAATCTAGGAGCAGCTTACTTTAAAGTAGCTACTTAGGTTATTACTTATCTATATTAAATAAAGTACCTAGGTATAAGATATAGTACTTATAAAGGCAGTTAACTACTTATATATAGTAATACGTTATTTACTAATAATTATAAGATATAATAATTATCTTAGAGCTATATTATGTAGCTCTTTAGTAGTCTAATTATCTAGAAAGCTATATATTAATTAATAGTAATAACTTCTACTACTAAAGCTAAATTACTTACTTTAGAGTATGTAGCTAAGGAGTTAGCAGCTCTAAAACAATTTCTAGGAGAACTTTAGCTAGACTTAGAAGTGCTATAGAAGATTTTCTATAATAACTAATAAACTATCTAATTAGTAGTTAAAGAGAGTAAGTAGCTTACTACCTAGCTGTGCTATATAGATATCTAAAATATATAGTTAAAATAAGAATATACTAAGAGAAATCTCTAAGTAACCTACTTTAAGACTAGTAAGATACTAGCTAATAAGCTTATAAAAGTACTTTTTAAATAGGCTTATAAGTGCTTTTTATTATATTTAAACTTATATAGTATTAGTTAAAAGAAGAAAGAATTAGTTATAGAAAAAGAGTATATTAATAGAGAAAGAAAAGCTCTAGAATTAGTAGAGAGGATAACTCTCTCCCTAATTAGGTATAAGTCTCTCTAAACTACTGCTAGCAGCTCTTTTAAGTATATAACTAGCAGCTAAGGAGCTTATAAACGCAAATTAGCTATAGATAGAGAAGATAACTCTCTTTCTATAGGTCTTAGCAGCTTAGAGAACCTACTTATAAAGAGTACTTAAAAGAGGTACCTCTTTATAAGCAGGCCCTTTACTACCTAAATAGAGGTATATAGGTTAGTAGCCTGCTATATACTTATTAGCTACTATTATAAATAAAAATAAGGTTACTTACTAAAGTTATTACTCTACTAGAGGTAATAAGCTTCTCTACTAGCACTACTCTAAGCAGCTTAAGAGCAGGCAGCTTATAAGCTATTAGTCTACTATTTATATACTCTATTTAAAAGAAAACCTATAGAAAATAGTAAGAGTGCCTAAAGGTATAATACTAGCAGTGCTTACTATAGTAGCTAGCAGCAGTATTATCTACGTACAGCGTAACTAAGCTACTTACTAGCAGTATATCTATATAGTACGCGCAGAGAATTACTCTACGCGCACCTAGTATAAAAGTACCTAGAACTAGGACAGAGAGTGTAGGGGCAGGTAGTAGAGGCAGAGGCAGCAGCAGTAGCAGAGGAGGTAGCTAAAGAGAGGGCAGCAGCAGCAGGTAAGGGGGGAAGAGGCTAAGGTCTCTAATAGAGCCTAGAGGCCTAGTAGAAGAAGCTTAATTAGCTAAAGCTAAACTACTAATACCTAAAGGTAAGACTAAGTAGTAAGAGCGTATAGAGAGTATATAAAGCGCAAGAAGTAGAGCATAGGCAGCAGCAGTATAGTTAGCAGTAGTAGCAGCAGTATAGCAGCACTTAGTATTAGTAGTAATAGCAGCAGCAGTACGCGTAAGGCGCTTAGACTTAAGTTCTTTCTATCTAAAGTTAGCTAAATAGTTAAAAAGAGCTAAAAAATAGTAATAGTAGAATTAATTAAATACTATCTAATAAAGGCTTAGGCTAAAAATATACCTAACTAAAAAGAAGACTAGAAAGGTTAAAAAGAGTAGTTAAGAAGTACTAGAAATACTTAAAGAGCTACTAAGGGATATAGAAGACGCATAAAAGCTAGATTAGTATACTTACAGCTATACTAACAAAGATAACTAGAAAATTAGAAAAATTAAGCAGATAGACAGCTTATATAGAGCGCTAACTAGCACAGTAAAAGTAATAGTAAAAGGCTCTACCTACTATAAGCATTCTAATATTACTAAGATTAGATAATAGAGTAGTGCAGTAAAGTATTAAACGCTTACTCTTACTATTATAAATAACGCCTAGAGCTAATTAGAGTTACTTAGCCTAGGCACCTGCTTATAGCAGCTATATAAGCGTTTAAGTAAGCTACTAAGTACTTAAAAAGAAGGTAAAAGTATAAATAAGTAAGTTATTACGTAATAAGACGCTTATAGAGTACCTACTAATTAGAATTAGGTTATATTAGAGCTTATTTTTACTCTTAGAGTATCTAAAATAAGAGCTAAATACTTAAGAAAAGCTAAAAAAGCTCTTAAAAGACACGCTCTTAAATTAAGCCTTAGAATAAAGAAATAAGTACTTTATAAGCAGGTATATCTAAGTATAGACACCTAAAGAGTATATTATATAATAAAGTATATAGATTACTACTATAGAGCTTTTTTCTTACTTCTATACTCTAATTAAGTTACTCTAGCACCTAACTACTAAGCAGCTCTATAGCAGCTTAAAGGCTTACTTAATAAGGTTATAAGACTAAGTAGGTCTCTAGAAGCCTATAAGCTTATTAGGTAAAATTATATAACCTCTAAATTCTCTTTATATATAATTAATATTTTAGATATAGATTAGATAGCACTAATTAAATACTATTAATTACCTAAGTATAGTTCTATAAGCTTTATTATAAAAATAATATTACTAAGTTTATTAAAAACTATATATAGTACTAATAAAATAAGTATAGTATATATACTAAGCTTTAAGTAGTAAATAAGGCTACTTTACGCTAGAAATTATATAAAAGAAAGTAAATTAAAGTAGAAGAGACTCTTATAGTTAAAGAGAGCTAGTAAATAACTACTCTTAAGAAGTTTAGGGCGCGCAGTAATAGTAAGAAGTAGAAGAAGAGAGTACGTACTAAAGAGGCTAAGTCCTCCTAATAACACTATAGACAGTGCAGAGAGACTAGGCACAACACGTAAACATGTAAGAATAAAGTAGAAGAGGTTTCTAAGTAATATTAGAGGTTGTTCTGCTCTGTGCAGCGTTAGAGTAGGTTGTTACAGGCTATAATAGGGTAGGTTTTAGTGTAGTCTTAGCAAAAGCGCGCTGCTTACCTGTGTGCACTGCTTACCTATAAGGTACGTTAATTAAAATCTACTAAAATCTACTAAAATCTACTAATGTCTTAAGGTAGCATGGCATGGGTAGGGCGGTGTGTCTGCGTTACTAGACCTGGTTAGTCTATGCTATGTCTTGGCGCGCCCATGGTTACATGGCATGCCAGCTCGAAGAAGCTCTTTTTTTTTTTTGAGGAATCGGTGGCTCGTGCGCGATCGTTCCCCCATCGTTGCATGCAACACCTATACTTTGTATATACCAAACAACCACCACAATGCCTGCAACACCTATTGCGCGTCGTAAAAAGTTTAAATATAAGCAGTACAAGCTAATCCGAGCTCCTATAACGAATTGAACTGAGATAAGTGCTACTGCGCGCGCGTTTGCGGTGGGGGCTCTCACTGCGATGTGGGGAGACTATGCTACCTAACGAGAATTAGCAACCACAATGGGTTGACAACAAGGCAGCTTATTAAAGCTTCTGCGTCGCGTAGAGACAAAGGTAAACAATCATCCTGTTGCTTTGTGGGACGAAATACTCTATGAGAACGATCTAGGACGTGGAAGGAGCTGGTTATTGACGCAGAAACAAAAGGACGTAATTATCTATATTGCAACCTCCTCACGCGACGCACGCGAGAAAGAGAGCCGGCAGGCTATTATAGATGGCGATTTCAACGCAGTTGTACCTGGAATGAGTGTAACAACGTTTGAAAACGTTATGTACGAGGCTGGGTACGCGCGCCGTTGTCTAGGTTGGAAACCTTCTCTCACAGAGGATGAGGAAAAAGAGCGCTACAAATGGGCACTGGCTCACAACCCTGATAGAGACAAGGAGTATGACAACAAGGGCTACGACTTCACGAAGGTAGTATTCTCTGATGAGACGCTAGCTCGTGTTAGTGAAGAGAGAGGCATGATAAGGACGTGGTGTCGTGAAGGAGAGCGATGGGATACCAACGTCAAACACGACCGTAACAGGACCACCTGCTGCCTACAATTCTACGCCTGTTTCCGCTATAACTACAAGGGCCTATGTTACGTTTATCACGAAGAAACTGAGGAGGAGAAGCAAGCTGCAGCTGCTCATCTCAAACATCTCAACGCCGATACAGAGACCCGGGATAACAAGCTCCAAAACTACACCCAACAAGCCCTAGGCAGCATGGATAAAGGTGACGTTAATTGTTGCTACAACACTAGGAAAAAGCAGTATGTGCCAAGCAAGATGGACTATAAACGTGGAAACCGCGCGCGTGGAGGAGTTGATGGGTATCGGCACCAAGAAGGTGCATTAAAGAAGGTTGTACCATAGATCCACAACCTTGAATCTCGTGGTATTACTTGTATATTACAACAAGATGGTGCTCCTGCTCATAAGGCTCGAGTATCACGAGATTACCTTATTACAGAGCAGATTGACAGGTTGTGGTGGCCTGGTTACTCGCCGGAGGTCAACGCAATTGAGCATGCCTGGCCCTGGATTCTGCGGCATGTGACGAAGGAATTCTCTCCATCTTGTACTAGCAAGGAGTGTGAGAGACAGTGGATAGCCTCATGGGAGGCCATGCCTATAGAGGTCATTAATCGTTGGGTAGAGGGGATCCCAGAGCAGGTGCGGAGGATCATTCGAGCAGGCGGAAAAAACAACTATCACGGGTAACACGCAGGCATCACAACACCACTAAAAACTCAGGATAGGTCAATTATACTATGCGCAATAACTTCACGTACTTAGATTATCTCAAAATGCACTGGTTTTGTTGCTATAGTACTATTTAGTATGGGTGTTGTGAAGACGTTTCATGAGGTGGCTCGTGCGCCTCGCTTGATTCCTCAAAAAAAACGAGCTTCTTCGTATACCACTCGGCAGGCTCAAAGACCTTCAGCAAGATGGCCCGTGCTTCATCGTCAACCTCAACATGGACTTCATCTCCATCCCCGTCAGCATCACTATCACCCCATCCATCCATCGAAGCAAGCGACTCTTCGAGATACAGCTGTTTGTAATCGGTGGGTTGGTCACCCATGACGGTGCGACAGGCGGACACACCCGTGTAGCGTCGTGAGCTACAAGGAATGCGGTGACGTAATGTACTTGCAGCTGCGGGCGCAATAGACGATGCTCAAGCTCCAGTGTTGATTATCAAAACAATGATGAGCGGTCGTAAGAAGATTGAGCGCGTAGCTCGCGCGGTGGTGGGGCAATTGTTTGTACCGTGCCGTGCCGCCCATCCCAACAGCAACAGAAAACACACGTGATCAATGACGCACCGCAGCAAATCAACAACTTGAAGCACAGTGAAAACGCCCTGTTGTGCAGAATCACGAAAGAAGTCAAGAACACGCTAACAAATCTTGTCCGCTGGCTGCAAACCCTTTCACATGGCACTATATTCTCCGAGCTGATACAACTGGTATACATCTACTTGCTTAGGTCCTCTTCGAGATCTTTGAACAATTGCTCCACAACGTCTCGAGTGTTAGCTTCCCCGAGAGGGATGTCAGCCTGCGCCCAGACTTTATGGGAGTCCTTGTTTGCAAGGTCCTTCAAAGTCTTATCATCCGCCCCCTTGTTCACCTGGAACTTGTATCGCTTGTATTGCTTGCCATCTTTTTTGAAAGTTTCGCCATTGTCCAGACGGGAGCCAATGGTTTGGTCATTATTCCCGGATTGAGCTGGGGCCGCCCTCGTACCTGCTGTTCCTTGTCCGCTTGCTATCTTTTGCACACGGGAATTGGTCTGAAGGACCCAGTTCTTGAGGCTTTGCAGCGAAGACTTTAGCGCTCGACTCATGTTGGCTAGGTTGCTAATCAGCTCGACTCTAGTGCAGAGAGCTTCTGCATGACTGACTTGAATTATGGAAATGTATAGTGAGATTTCGTTTTTGACACGGCAGGTTGGCAGAAGGAAAGGTTTTCTGCCAATCTCAAGTAGGACGAATTCAAGCTCATATCTTTAGCCTGAGGGCTGAGCATCGCAACTTCATCAAAGGAAGTGCGTCCCATTCCTCGCGCGCGGTAAGATTGACACATTATACTCGTATCTGGTCCCTGTGGACGAATGGCCCAGCTCGAAATCCTACTGTGCTTGCATGGCAGTCCGTTGTGGTGCGATCTCGCGTGATCAGGAGAAAACAGAGCGCTTCCAGGGCTCAGACGACTGAAAGTAGCTTTACACGTCACCTGAAATCCTGAAAGCGCTGGGTGGAAATTGCTTGTTGAACGAATGAACTTAAGTGGAAGGGCACGGGCTTATTTGACGCGCGCTTACTTGGCTCTTGGCGATGCCGATCAAGCTCAGAACCCAACAAACCGAATGTCAGCTTCACGCTGACGCCATAAACGCCACGCTCAAAGTTAAGGCCGCATATTTATGAATCTCAATTACACGTACGAGTACAGCGGCAGGCATGTCTTTTTCTAGATATGCACGGTACTGGACCAAAGAATGCAGCAGAAACATGACGAATCGTCACGCTCATCGTCGACAAACCTCACGAGCGATGCTTCCTGGTTCATTCATCTGATTCCGAAGCATAGGCCCGGTTGCTAATTCATCCAGATGTCGAATATAGCGAAGACTTGTTTAATTACACTCGGGGTCGTTTCGTCTGCAATGAGCAACATGAAATGTCGCAGCGCCATGTACGCTTCAACGTCAATGAACTTGCTCGTTGTGCAGCCGAGGCTGTTGGGGCGAAATCATGCGTCAGTATCTCCAAATATCCTGATGGTATGTACAACAAGAGCATGCTGCTTACCATGGACAACGGCTCTCGGGTTGTAGCCAAAGTTCCGAACCCAAATGCTGGTTTACCTCATTTTACCACAGCCAGTGAAGTTGCAACAATGGATTTCGTAAGTTTTCTCCAGTAAGCTTTATGCTCATGGAATTGACGCTGCAGGCACGAAATGTTCTTGGAACCCCGGTCCCTAAGGTTCTAGCCTGGTGTTCCCGAGCGCACGAGAGCCCTGTTGGCGCTGAATACATCATCATGGAACGCGTACCAGGGATTGAATTAGAACACGTCTGGCCAAAGATGAACATCAAAGAAAGATTTGCTGTGGTGAAGGCGATCGCTGGTTTTCAGAAATCCTGGACGTCAGTTTCCTTTGCAAAGTATGGAAGCCTTTATTTCTCAAAAGACCTCAACGAAACGCCCGATGGTAAGCCAATATACATCGATGCGAAGGGCAACTATATCAAAGACACATGCTATGCTGTTGGCCTGTCAACAGGACGCGAAAATCTCGACAACGGGAGAGCAACAGTCAACTTTGACAGAGGACCATGTAAGACCGCCAGCTAGACATAAAAACTGACAAACTGACAAAGCAAGGGAGCTCTTTAGAGGCATATCATACCGCAATCGGCCACCGAGAGATATCATGTGTCAGCCAACTTCCTAAGTTGCCCAAGTCTCCAATTACCCTGTGCGGCCCAGGAACCTATCAACCGACGAGAGCAAAGAAATTGAAGGCTTTGCGCTACTATCTCGACATAATCAAAGTCCTTCTCCCAAAAGATGAGGAAATATCATCAGCGCATCTCTGGCATGATGATTTACATCTTGGCAACATCTTTGTAGACCCCTCCGAGCCTACCAAAGTTGTAGGTCTCATAGACTGGCAATCAACAGAATTATCTCCGCTTTATTTCCATGCCCGCCAACCTCACATTATTGACTACGTGGGCTCACCCATCAGCGGTTTGACAAGACCCCAACCAAGGAAGGACCTGGATAGACTGGAACCTTCTGCAAGACAGCAAGCTGAGGCCTTATATCTACACCAATCCCTGTGCTCCTTGTTCAACACCCTGACACATCACCAAAACCCACGACTTTATGCTGCGCTACAGTTTCAGCATACGCAGGAGTATCTACTTCTACTTCTAGCACGTAATATCCTCATAGACGGTGAGGTGACCTATCTCTTGCAATTAGCTGAGTTGGAATCAACGTGGACAGACTTTGCCGCGGAAAAAACTTCGACCTGTCCTTTCACCTTCTCAAACCAAGACCGGATCGATCTTGAGGCTGATATGCAAGGCGTAACAAGAGGCATGGAAGCAATGCGTTCAATACGAGACAGCTTGGGGGAACTATTTCCTGAGCAGGGTATTGTAAGGCCTGATCAGTACGATGAGACTCTGGATGCATTGACGCAGATGAGGGAACAGGTCATCAATACCTTCGCCTCCAATCCAAAAGAAAGGGAGGTGTGGGAGAAAGAGTGGCCGTTTGAAACTTAATCTGATCTATCTTCTCCCATATCTGAAAGATACACAACTCGATTGTCACGTCTGTTTCGAGCAACGTCACTAGCTCAGTAGCGAGAAATCCCCTGTCCAGTTCCAGCTCACCTGAATATTTGTCCGCACAGACAGATCACCTTTCCTCTACACTAATTTCATCTTTATTTATTGTGCTACATGCTGCTACCATGCAGCAAGAAGAAGACAGCACGGCCTTGCTGTCAATTGTTACGTGCGCAGCGTTTAGCGGTGCCTCGGCCACAATTTGTCTACGAGGATATCGCATTTTTGCCGCGCAGTGCGCGCCGTGGCTGAAAATGGAGCTGGCGCCTCGCGCAGCTCTGATTCGCGGTCGTGCAGGCATCCGTTTCCTGTTTCTCCAGCCGTGCTCACCTCTGTTACATATAGCCACGCGCCTGGGAGTTATTGGCGTCTCGATGCCCATCATGTATGGCGAAGGACAAGAGATTCAAATGCGATCGCTGCATATTACCTCTTTCTTGCTGTACGCGTCAATTGAAAGGACATCTCGCTCGATATTCTAGAGGCAGCGTCGCCACGGGCCCGTGAGAATGCCATCAAGGTACTTGACACATACGCGCTCATCATCAGACGACCTGCTGAGTCAGCACTTAATGTTTATCAATTAGTCCACCAAGCCCTGCGAGAGCAGCTGCAGGTACAGGGGCGGTTCCAAGAATGGATTAAACACACTATCACACAGCTAATCTTACTGTCGCTACTAGGATTGCCTGGATCTTGGGCACGAGGACCAGAGAATGTTTTAGATAACAAGTTACAATACAATTGATTTCCTATCCGATGGACACCCACAGAACTGTGGCTGTGGAAACAGCCTGTGGAGTGTAGTGCTGGGTATGTAGAGTAGTGGCTGTTAACTTTTCAGGCCATCTGTATCGTTTCAATCCAGGTACACGATCACCTTAGCATCCGGCTTCAGCCAGTCTGTTGTCCTTCCATTTTTTCAATTCCCGTATCTAGCCTTCATGCCACTGCAGATCTCATGGCGTGACACGACTGTGTGCATTGCAAGCTACATGTAGACATCTGCAACGAGTTCGTGCATCCTTTGTACACAAGTTTTCAATATTGTGACATTTGCCATTAACATAAGGACGATGACGGCTCTCAACTGCTCAACATGGTCCGTGATGTTGTACAAAGAGTGAGGTTTATCTCTCTTACTTTGATTGTTGCCTTTTCCTTCTCATTCGACGCTGTACTTGAGTCTGCATGATGCGCGACTACACGAGCGTACTAAGCTTGGCGACGGATCTGGAAGAGGTGCAGGGGTTTGTGTTGAGTAGCTGGGAACAAGTAGGTCAAATCAGAGCAGTGATCACCTTGGCCAAAGCATGCTGTCTCGCAAAACCAAAAAGAATATCGTCTCAATTCTAAGGACCCTAAATAGATGCTTCACTGCGCCGTACTCAGCTGCACGAGGCATCCAGATTGTCGCTATGGACGTCGTGTGAGCGCCATGCCAGCATTGCATGGTCCGTGCTCTACCGTGTCCGTGCGCCCAATGCGCGGATTCAGACGATGCGCGCATTAACAAAAATAGGCTGGCAAATAGGTAGGGGTTGGGTAGGAGTTGGGTAGGTCACATAACCTACCCCTACCTAACCCTAACCCCTACCTACGCTAGTAGCTGCTAAGCGGGTATAGGTTGGGTTAAGGTAGCACTAACGTAGGTAGAGGTTAGGTAGAGGTAGCACTAGTGTAGGTAGGAGTTAGGTAAGCTTAGTTATTATATCTTAATTTAAAAAAATATACTTAAGATAAACTCTAATTATTATAGAAAGTTATTATAGTATTAATATTAATTAAGTATATCTAAATAGTTTATTTACTAGTATTATACCTAGGTATTTCTTTACTACTTATCTATATACTTTATATACTAAATTTCTTATAGTAGTTTAGAGCTAAGAATAAGTTCTTTTACTAAATAGTAACTCTTTTAGTATAGATTATATTAATATTATAGTCTAAAACTATTAGTATATATTTATAACTTTAGGTTAATTCTATACCTTCTATATATCTATATTATAGTAAAGGTTAATAATTATATAATTATTAATAGTAATATATATAGATTAGAAAAATTAGATTATTAAATAAGAATAATTAATTAGCTCTACTCTAATCTAGAACTAGCCTAAAAGTAAAATATATATATTGTTATACTCTTTTACTATAGAAATAATATAAAAAACTTAATTGATTCTTTTATATCTAAATTAATCTTATTTAATTATCTTAGCTTTAATAGTTATAAGCCTAGTATTATAAAGTTTATATAGTAGATTTCTCTATATACTCTATATAGCTAGAAAGCTAAATAGAATTAATTATATATTTTTAAATAAAACTTTTCTTAATAGTTAGATAATAGAATCTAATTTCTAACTCTTAACTAGCTAGGTTCTACTTAAAAGCTAATTAGATTAGCTTTACTAGTTTACTTAGCTTAAACTCTATATAAAAGATAAGGTAGTATAGAATTAAATTAATCTAGATAGTAAAATAGTTATAGTAATTAATAAATAAGAACTAGAGTATCTAACTCTTCTTCTAAAGCTAGTCTTTAGAAACTTTTTAGAAAATAGTAATAAAGATAAGCTAAGTATTACTACTAATTAAGTATAGTATATTCTTAGAATAAAGGCTGTTATAATTCTATATAGATAAAGTAGTATAGTAATTAAGTAGCTAACTAGAGCTTCTACTTATAAGCTAGAGTAGAGTTAAAAGAAATCTCTCTTTATATAGTTATATAATATAATAAGCTAGGCTCTAGACTAGTGCCTTAGTATATAGAAGGCCTTAGGTGCTCTAGCTAATTATACTCTAGCTCTATAGGTTCTTAGTAGAACTCTAGTAATTTTAGTTTCTATAATAGACCTTCTAAACTCTTTAAACTAGAGCCTACCTTACTACTATAAAGGTTACTAGAAGATTACAGACTCTATAAATAGGTTCTATATACCTTCTATCTTCTAGTATATATATATAAAACTCTATACTAGTAGATAGGTATTAAATTTATTTAGTTTCTACTTATATATAGCTTTTAGCAGCTAGCTTCTTAGAATTAAATTTAATTACTTCTTTCTTCTACTAATATATACTAAAGAGTACTACTTAAAATAAATAGGACTACTAATAATACTATAAGGTACCTATTAAACTATAGAATTAAGTTATATAATAGAAATAACTTAAAGTTAGATATCTATAGTAAAATATAATACTAAGCTATTATAACCCTCTCTAAGGAATAGTAAGAAGAGGCTCTAAATAGAGCTATAATAAACCTAGTAAACTATCTACTATAGTTATAATTACTAGAGAATATATTAGCATAACCTAGCGCTAAGCTACTAGTTCTAATAAGCACTTCTAAGAAGTCTTAAGATAACTAACTTTAGAAATATATTACCTACCTAGTAGAAACTTAAGTATAGTAGCTTATAGGTTAATAGAAGTTAAACTCTAATACTTTATTTATAATAGTAATACCTAATATTAGGTATTACTACTTCTCTTAACTAATAAAACTCTTAAATATAAGAAAGTTTAGTAGAAATAGATAAGTATACTAGATATTTAGATCTTAGATAATTAATAAAATTATATTACTAGAAGACTACTCTAGTATTAGAGTAGTATATATATTTAACTATCTAGAAGAATAAGCTATATATATAGGTCTTTTATAGAAAGATTAGAACCTAGATAGAATAATAAATAACTTCTAGGTATTTCTAGATAAATAGTATAAGAACTTTTTATTTAAGAAATACTTATATTAGAAGCTCTAGATAATTATAATAAAGAAATATAATTAGTCTCTAGAAACCTTTAATATAGAATTTATCTAACTAGTGTATAATATAGGAGAGGAAAATAATACCTAGAACCTTAAGATAAAGTATATATTAGTGCTCTACCTAGATCTTAAAGAGAGAATAATATTAGTAGATATTCTAGAAGAATAGAATCTCTAGGCACTTATAGTAAGAGTCTCTAAAGTAGATATTAATATATAATAAGTATAAAGTTATATTAATAGAAACTTTAATAGAAGTAATAAAAAACTTAATAATAATAATAAAATAAATTAGAAGGCTACTAAGGCCTATATAGGTAATATAGAACTAAATAACTATAAGAGAGTAGAATAGTAGCTCTAAAAAATAATAGAAAAATAGAGGTTTAATAACTAGTACGTATATTATAGAAAGAATAGCTACTATATAAACTAATATAAACCTAGACTAGTAAAAAGACCTAATAGTATCTAGGTAAAAGCTATAACTATAACTAATACTCTAGAAGAAATTTCTAAATTATAAAAATCTAACTTAAAAAACTAGCTACTTCTGCCTATAGACGCAGATAGAAGTTAAAAAGTAAGAAAGTAAAGAAAAATAAATCTTTTAAAGAGTTCTACTAGTAGTAGCTAGATAGTAAACCTATATCTCTTTATATACTAGTAAATAAAACAGCTATAGTATATATACTAATTAATATCAGTTATTTAATCTATAGAATTATTTTCTTTAAATTTATAAAAAAATATAAACTATTATATACCTAAGCTTATAAGAGAAGAATAACTAGTATTACTAAAAAGATATTATAGATTATAGAAGTAACTAAGTTTAATTTAAATATAAATAGATATAAAGAAACTATATAGGCTTATATTCTAGAAGATAAAAAAAAATATAACCTTATACTAGAACAGCTCTAGATAAACTAGTATAATATAATACTAGTACTTATAAAAAGGTTAATATTTATATACTTTTTTAAAATATAAGTAAGAAGCCAAGAAGAAATTAAACCTAACTAGGTTATATAATAAGTAAATCTAGCTTTATTCTAGGCTTTATAAAAGAGGTCTTATAAAAATATAAATACTATAGTCTTTTCTACTTTAATAGTAGATATTTAAAAGGTACTTAAAAAAAAAGAGTTAGTAGACCTATAGATAGTTCTACTAGACTATTTAAAAAGTAAATACTAGATATTTTTAAAAATAAAAGCTAATAAGCTTACTCTTTACTAAGAACTAGATATTAACTACTCTATAGAGTTAATAGAAGAAAATAAGAAACTAGCTACTTTTTTCTAGAGTCTACTTTATAATATATCTAGAAAAGAACTCTTAGTACTTAGGTAATAACTAACTAGCTACCTAGATAAAGAATTTATATAAGTTAGTAAGTTAAGTATATTAGCTCTAGTTCTCTTTATAAAGAAACTAGGCAGAGAACTAAGGTTCTATATAAACTACTAAGTACTAAATACTATTATAAAGAAGAACTAATACTTCTTTTTATTAATATATAAGATAATATCTTAAATTTTAAAGGTAAAGTAGTTTACTAAGGTTAATATAATCTAAGCCTTTTATAAGATCTATATAGTAAATAGAGATAAATAGAAAACTACCTTTTAGACCTACTTTAGCTTCTATAAATAGTTAGTAATACTATTTAAGTTAGCTAATACTTTTAGTACCTTCTAATAGTATATTAACTAGATACTCTAAGAATACCTTAATAAATAGTGCTCTGCTTATATTAATAATATACTAATTTAATTTAGTAGAAGTAAAAAAGAATATAAATAGAAGGTACTTAAAATTATATAGAAACTAGGTAAAGCTAGCCTATATCTAGATATAGAGAAAAGTAAATTCTCTATTTAGTTTACTAAATACCTTAGATTTATTATTAAAGCTAGAAAGAGTATTAGAATAAACCTAGAGAAGGTTATAGTAATTAAGGTATAAAAAGCCTCTAAGATAGTAAAAGGTATCTAAAGTTTTCTTAGATTTACTAACTTCTACTAATAGTTTATTAATAGATTCTTATTTATAGTAGAACTCTTAATAAAGTTAACTAGAAAGAATTTTAACTTTAAATAAAGATCTACCTAATATAAGGCCTTTAAAATAATAAAGAAAGCCTTTATTATAGAACCTACTCTAGCTAACTTTAACTTAAATCTAAAGATAGTTCTAGAATATAACACCTCTAAATAGGTAATAGAAGGAGTACTATTCTAGTTTAGTAAAGACAGCACTCTTTAAATAGTAGCTTACTTCTCTACTAAGAATTCTAAAGTAGAAGTAAACTATATAATCTATAATAAGAAAATACTAGTAGTTATTAAGTGCCTATAGAAATAGAATACTAAGCTAAAGTAGGTTAAGAACTTTATAGTTATTATAGACTATAAGAATCTAGAATACTTCTATAAATCTAGACTTCTAATAGAATACTATATCTAATAGTTAAGCCTTCTTAGCTAGTTTAACTTAACCTTTATATACTAGCTAGAGAAGGTTAATAGTTAAGTAGATACTTTATCTAAAAGAAAATAGAATATACCTAATATAGTAGATAGTAATTAAAAAAAAAATATAATACTTTTAACTACTCTACTTATTTACTATAGTTATATAACTCTTCTTAGAAGAAGAAGAAGTAGAAGCTATAGTATCTTTTACTACCTACTTCTAAAATACTAACTCTTTATAACTAGCTTACCTAATAATATATAGCTACTTAGTTACTACTTATTTATAAAGATAATAAAGGCTAGCACTAATACTATAGAAGTAGAATAAGAAAACTATAGCTATACTTACTAAAGAATAAAACTAAGTAACTACTAATAAATAGACTTCTATATATATATTTAATAAAAGCCCTTATAATAATATAAAAATATTTAAAATACTATAAACTTAGACTACTAAAATAAATAAAACCTACTAGATAGTAATAAAAGCTATATAAGTAGGTACTTAAATATTTCTTTTATAAATTAACTTAAAAGTCTCTCTAGTAGAATACTTACTAAATAATAAAGGTAGGCTATATTATAGAAGAAGAAAGTAGGTACTTAAATTAGAAGTACTAAAAAGATAAATTATAAATAATATCTACTACTTACCTATAATAGAGTACCTAGAGTATAAAAATATATTTACTATTTTATTCTAATTATACTTCTAGCTAGGTATATTCTTAGTACTCTACTAGTATATCTCTAACTATAATATCTATAAAAGAACTAAACTCTAAAAAGAACTAAAATAAGGCCTATTAAAACTACTTCTACTACTAAGTTATATATAGAAGAAAATCTCTATAAACTTTATTACTAACCTACTAAGAAGTATAAAGAATAATAATTTAATAGTTATTACTAACTAACTCTTAAAGAATATAATTCTAATTCTTTTTTTAGATATATTTATAGAAATAGTCTTTAATATATTTATCTTCTATATAGTTATATACTATTAGGCACTAAATACTATAGTTTCTAATTAAGAATTATAATTTCTAAGTAACTTCTAGAGAACTATATAGTAGATATTAAAGATTACCTAGAAACTATTTATAGCCTTCTACTTATAAATAGATAGTAGTACTAAATATATAAACTTAGTTAAAGAAGCCTACTTCTAAGCCTATATAGACTAAACCTAGAATAACTAAGTATACTAGGTACTAGTAGTATAAATTACTATTAAGAAATAAGTAGTAAGTTCTATAAGTATTAGTCTCTTTTTTATCTAGTATAGGTATAATATAGATACTATATAGAAAGACCTAGACCTAACTACTAAAAACTTCTACTAGAATACTAAAGCTTTAGTAAAAGTAGTAGCTATAATAGTATAAAAGTTTACTAAAACTATAGAATTTATATAGTCTAAGATAGTAGAAGTATAATAAGCCTAGAAACTCTAAGCTAATAAATACTAAAAAGAAGCACTCTAACTCTATATAGGTAATAAAGTCTAGCTAAAACTAGAAAACTACTTTTCTAATACATAGGCTAGCTAGAAGTTAGATTAGAAGAATAGAAAGTTTACTATAATAGAAATAATCTCTCTATATAATATAAAACTTAATATTAAAGAAAGAATTTACTTAGTATTTTATATAGATAGGCTCTGCTTCTATATAGAAAACTCTTTAGAAGAATAGATAAATAATAACCTATAACTAGGCTCTTTAGTAATTATAGGTAATAATAGCTCTTCTACTAAAGAATAGAAGGTTAAGGCTATCTATAAAGAATACCTATCTAGAATAAATAGTAAGAACTATTAGTACCTAGTAGTATAGTAAGGCTATACTTAGAAAACCTAGAAACTAAGGTTTAACTATAAAAAGTTATCTACTTTAGATAGATAGATTATAGAAATAGCTAGAAGCTATAATACTTAGAGAAACCTACTCTTAGAATTATTCTTAGAACTCTTTAGTAGACTCTTCTAGTAAAAGATACTATACTTTTAAATAGAAAGAATAGTATATAGCTACTATATAAAATAGTAACTATAAAGAAGTAGAACCTTTAAGAAGAAAATACTATATAAAAAACAAAGAACTATATAATTATAAAAAGAGAAATATTCTTAGAAAAGAAAGTTTTATTTACTATACTACTAGAGATTAGTTATTTCTATATAGATACTAATAGAAAAACCTATTATAGAGGTATACTAGAGTACTAAAAATACTAGAGATAGATACTAAATAGTTTATAGAATATATCTTCTAATTATTATTAAAGAAATTCTTAACCTAAGTAGTCTTAGTAGCTTTTATAATCTTCTCTTTCTAAGCTCTAACTAAAGAATAGATAGTAGTAGTATTATTTCTAATATTATTTTTAGAAGTATTATATACCTAGATAAGTATACTTTAAGTTATAGACTATATAATAAATATATTATATAGAGAGTTAAGCTATAAATATTAGCTAAACTAAAATAAGAATAATAATTTCTAAGAAGAAACTTATAAGTAGCTTATTCTAAATAATAATTTCTTCTAAGACCTTATAGTTAGAGTATATCTTCTTTAATATCTACTTTTATAGATTTATACCTTTATAAGTTATACTAAGAATATTATTAAAATTCTTAAGCTCTTCTTTAACCTTAGCCTTATAGTCTAAGAAGTTAGTATAGTACTTAACCTTAATAATACGCATACTTAGGCCTAAATATCACTAAGATAGGTATAGTATTAGAGTTATATAACTAAATTAGGCCTACTATAGAAGGTAAATATTATATCTCTAACCTCTAATTATACCTTTAAGCTATACTACTTATAGAATATACTCTATATAAAACCTACTAGAAATTATCTACTCTACTATACTATAACTTTTATTTCTATATTTCTTAGCTTATATTACTATACTTAGAGTTAATCTTAGAGGTTTCTTAGAGTTAACTTACTAAGTATAGAGTTCTGCTAAAATATATAGCTACCTATAATATTAACTATAACACAGCACTATAAGTAACTATATATAAGTAAGATAATAATTAATAATATATAAGAGTACTTCTACTATATCTAGCGCTATTAGGTGCTAATCTATAAGAAGTATACTATAAGTATATAAAATATTAATATATACCTATATAACTAGTACTATATAGTAAGTAAAGAAAGAAAATTCATTATAAAGTACTACTAGTAATAGTAGATTACTATACTATAAGATATTAAGCTACCTACACTATTAGGGCTGCTAATTAAGTAGCTAGGTAAGCTATTAGACGTTTATTAATATAGAATTACTAGTAACTACAGCTTCTATACTATAAATAAGATTAGAATATAAAAGCACTATAATAATATATACTAGATAGCTTAGAGTAGTAAAGATATTAGACTCTGTAAGAAGGTTAAGGCGCAGATATTCTTCTAAACTAGTAGGCTCTAGTAATACTTTATTATTAAGGTAGTAGATAATAATTATATACTATCTAACCTCTATAAGATAATAAATATTATTAAGAAGTAGCTAGTAGAATAGAAGCTAATTAAATATATATATAAAGAGAAAGTATAGGTTATAGATACTAAAGTTATAAAAATAGATAAAATTAGCTAGTTTAAGCAGATAGGCTAGCTAGAGTACTTTACTAGCTATAATCTAATATATCTTACATATTAGACCTAGCTACCTAACTAAGGTAAGAAGAAGCTATAGTAGGTAGTAAAGCTAATAGAGCTACTAGTAAAAAGAAGTATTAAGAGGCTATTAATACTTATATAAGAGATAAGGTAGTAGCTAAGAAGTATAAAGTAATAGAAGATTAATTAGCAGCCTATAGCTTAACTATAGAACCTAGAGGGTTAGGCCTGCGAGGCTAGCTATATAGTTAAATTTATCTACTATACTTTATACTTTATAGCTAAGGTAGAAGTAAAGATAGTAGTATAGAAAGGTAGTAATAAAAGTAGTAATAAAGATAATAAAGGTAATAAAGATAGCTTAGAAGGAGAGAAAGAAGAAGAGGAAGAGAAAGAGGAAGAAAAGAAAGAGAATAATAATAACTTCTTTAATACTAATAGTAGCTAACTAGTAAATATTTTAAGTAGTAGCTAAAGAGAGAAGAACTTAATAAAAAATATATAAGAGCTATTTTACTAGATAGTTAAGTAGAAGAAGCTTATAGTAATACTATAGGAGATATTAAACTATAATACTAATACTAATAATAAAGTATAGTAAAGCACTTAGTATAATACTTAGCTTAAAGTACTGCTAAACTTACTTATATTATTCTTCTTTATAATAATAAGTAGTAAGCTATTTAGTAGTAAACTTATTTACTTTCTTACTATACTAGGTATTAATAGTAATATAAACTACTTATATATAGTAAAGAACTACTTATATATACTAGTAGGTATAGTCTACTATGTATATATACTTAGTATAAAGAAGTTACTTCTATTTATATACTATAATAAGTAGACTAATAAGAATTATAAGTACTTTTTAAAGTATAGAGAGAAGTATCTATTAGATAGCTTATACAGCCTAATAAGTAAAGCGCTTAGCTTACTAGCTTATAGTAAGTATATGTTGAAGTTGTACTTTCAAGCAAAGCTCGTAAGCACTATTCGTATTGGTTCTCAGGGATGAGCGCTGGTACAGGAAGGTCCGTAAGGGTTGGGGTTATTGCCTAGTGAAACACCGTGGCAATAGAGGGTAACAATGAGTAGTATAGAGTAGACTATCTAGCTCGAGAGTTGGGGTCGAGATTCCAAAGACAAACTTGATTGACTAAGTTGAACACGAACCATAAGGGTTGTGTTCCTACTGACTATATACTTGCTATGGGGTAATGCTCGTTGACGAGCGACTAGGGTCAGTCCAATGAAATACATAGCGTTGCTCGTTGACGAGCGATAACATACGATGCTCGTTGACGAGCAAGTCACGTGTGTCATGCTCGTTGACGAGCATGTCACGTGACCGTACAAAGGGAGATCCTTCCTGACTCCGCCCCTGGTTCATGGGTGAGGGCTGTGGTTGGCTACTTAATCACTGTGCCGCTTCGTCCGCACAGGATCGTAACACTATCCTCCTCCTCCTTTGGGTTTGTCCTCAAACCACGTGACTGGAATCCGGGCTTACATAAAACCGAGCTTGTCCCCGCATCTGGTGACCGGTATGTCGAGATGTCTTCTCACACCCGCAACCTTCGACTTGGTCTAGAAATTCGTCGAGCTAATACTCCCGCCGAAGTCCCCTGCAACCGTTGTTTCTTCGAAGGCCACGAGTGCTACATCATGCCGAACGCTACAAAGCGTCTGAAGTGTGCTGAGTGCACAAAGGCTGGGAAGCCTTGTGTCAACATGTCGTGGGAGTCGCTGGATCGTACTCGCGAAGAGTATGAAAAGAAGGTGGAAGAAGATGAAACCTTGTTGGCAACCGTTATTGCGCGGTTGTTGCGAAATAAGAAGATTCTGAAACAAGCTGAGAATCGCGCGCGGCAAAAGGCGCTGTGTATGGCGAATGAAATGGCCGAATCGGGAGAACTGGATTTTGCCGAGGAGATGGATTGTCCGGCGGCGTCGATAGGCATGTGTGCCTCGCATGCGACCTGGGCTGCTCTCGGGCTTATCGAGGAGTCTGTTGCGAACCATGGTACTTCTGTACCAATTGGTGGCAGTTCGTGAGGTGCGTTGGAGGTTCCCATGTGTTTTCTGATTCCGGGTAACCTAACCATTTGACTAGGTATCGAATACCCTTCTTGGTTCTCCGATGTGTTACTATTTTTTCGACTTCCCATTCATCGTTGCCGTCGGCTTGGTAGTGGAAGTCTTTCTGGATTGGCGTTCTTGGGTCGGCAGGTTCCAACAGCGAGATGTGGAACACTGGATGGATCTTTGCATCCTTGGGTAGCTCAAGTCGATAGTTGACTGGGCTGATTTGCTTAGAAATGAAAAATGGTCCGACCTTGACCTTGTCCAGCTTTTTCGTTGCTCTTCGTGTTCTGAGATTTTTTGTGAGGAGATAGACTTTATCCCCCTCCTTTAGCTGAGGTGCTATTTTTCGTTTCTGATTGACATATGAAATGGCTCGTCCCTGAGCTCGTGCGATGTTTTCGAGTGATTTCCGGTGTACTTCCTTCAGTCTAACTGCTGAGGCTATTGCTGATTCCGTCTGAATAGGGCAATCGTGAGATCGAGTAAAGAGATTTGGGTGTCTCCCGTGGTTCGCGAAGAACGGCGTCGTGCCCGTTGCTTCCGATAACTTGTTGTTGTATGCAATCTGTGCCATGGGTAATAGCGAAACCCAGTTGTCTTGTTCCTGGTTGCTGTAGATCCGAAGGTATGTTTCCATGGTCTGATTCGTTCTTTCTGTCTGTCCATCCGTCTGCGGATGATAGGCTGTAGATAGCTTTTTCTTGGTACCCAATGCGGCAAGCATCGTGGTCCAATAGTTTGACGTGAAAAGCTTATCTCTGTCGCTGATGATTGACTCGGGCATTCCGTGGTAGCGAATGATCCGATCGATGAATACCGTAGCTAGCTGTTGCGCAGTGTAGCTGTGTCTGAATGGTATCATTTCAGCGTACTTGGTGAATCTATCTACTACGACGAAGATTGAGTCGTAGGTGTATCCTGTGACAGGGTCCTTGGAGGGTGGTAGCTGTGTGACGAAATCCATTGTGATGTTCGTCCATGGTGCCGTTGGTGGTTCCATTGCTTGTGCTTCCCCATACTTGGCGTGTGTGCTATGTTTGTTCTGTTGGCACTGCACGCAGTTCCTGATGAACTTGGTGACCTTGTCCTTCATGTTGGAAAACTCATAGTGTCGCTTGATGAGTTCCATGGTGCGAGTAATACCAGGGTGTCCGTGTAGCGCATCGTCATGATGTCTTGAGATAACTTCCTCCTGAAGTTCTTCTGGTACTTGCTCCGGGATGCGTTGTTCCTGCTGAACTTGCATCACTAAATTGAGCTGCTGAGATGGTCCCAATGTCCCGTCCTTGTTAACCCCGAGAATGGCGAACTTGTTGATTGTTTTTTCGCCTGCGAGATCGTGGCGTCGGCTGAGCGCGTCTGCTCTACCGTTTTCTTTTCCTGGCGTATACAGGATCTTGAACTTGTACTGACCAAGCATTTCTGACCAGCGCACTTGTCGTCGGTTCAGAACCTTAGTAGTGGTGAAGTGTACCAAGTTCTTGTGATCTGTGTAGATGGTGAGTTCTGAGCAGCTTTCTGCGTATACTCTCCAATGCTGTAGTGCATCGACAATGGCCATGAGCTCTTTGTCGTGTACGTCATATCGTTCTTCCGGTGCCGTGAACTTCCTTGAGTGGTAGGCAATCGGGTGCCATTGACCGTCTCGTTCTTGAGTAATGCATGCTCCTAATGCTAAATCCGAGGCATCCGTTTCAAGGCGTGCGGGTTCGCCGCTCCTGAATGCGATTAGTGTGGGGGGCTCTACGCATGCTTGCTTGAGCGCTTGGAAAGCGTCCTCTTGCGCTTGTTCCCACTTGAAGGGTGTATCCTTCCGCGTAAGTCTCGTGAGCGGTAAGGCCTTCATGGAGTAGTCCTTGATAAAGCGTCGGTTGAAGTTGACGAACCCAAGGAATTCTTGAATTCCCTTGACTGTAGTGGGTGTCGGCCAATCCTTTACAACCTGGATTTTCTTTTCGCTCATCTTGACTCCATATCTTCCTACGACATAGCCAAGGAACTCCACTTCTTCCTTGTGCCATTCGCACTTTTCTGGCTTTAGCCTAAGGTCTGCGGTTGCTAAGCATTCTAACACTTGTCGCACATGGACCTTGTGTTCTTCTAGTGTCTTGCTGTACACTAGGATGTCATCGAGATATGCTACCACTGTGATGTCCAGGTGTGCTCGCAGCACATTGTTGATTAGTGCCTGACATACTGCTGGTGCATTGGTTAGCCCAAATGGCATGACCGTATACTCGTAGTGACCATAACGGGTTCTAAACGCCGTCTTCCATTCTTCGCCTTTCTTCATGCGTATGAGGTTGTACGCTCCGCGTAAGTCGAGTGCGGTGAAGAACTTCGCTCCTGATAGCCGGTCCTGTAACTCGGATATGTTGGGTAGCGGATAACGATTCTTGATGGTGATATCGTTCAACTTCCGGTAGTCGACGCAAAGCCTCAGCTTGCCGTCTTTCTTTGGTACGAATAGAATGGGGAATCCCGCCGGGGATTCGGATTTCCTAATGAATCCTTTCGCGAGGTTCTCCTTGATGTACTCGCGTAGTATCTCGAGCTCCTTCTCGGATAACTGGTATATGGGCCCGAAGGGTGGTTCTTTCCCTTCCTCGAGTTTAATCTCACAATCCCAAGGTTGATGCTTGGGTAGCGCTTTTGCGGATAACTCTTCTTCAAACATCCAGGCGTACTGTCTATACACATCTGGTATGCCAGGAGGTGCACTCTTGTTCTCCTTAACCGTCGTGGAGGGGCTTTCTTTGTCCACACGGTCGACCGCTCTATCTTGGCGCGTCTTATGTGTCGAAGAGACGTTGTTAATCTCCTTCTCATCCACCAGTCGCGGCGCGCGCTGCGTGGGCTTCGATGCATTGGTGCCGCATTTGCATCGTCTCAACGAAAGTCTTTCCCATGTCCAGTCTATCTCTGGATTGTGCTTCCGTAACCAGGGAAGTCCTAGTATGACGTCGTGCGTGGCCTTTGCGAAGACGTCTAGGGTTAGTTCCTCGTGGTGTCCCTGTATCTCTAGAGGGGCCGCTATCACTTCGTACATGATATACGGCTCTTCCGGCATTGATTCTCCGTTGGCTACTCGGAGCGAATAGGCGTGTTCCTTTGTGCGTGGTACGAGACCTGCTCGGTACATTGCTGTCTGGGATATGTAGTTCGCCTGTGCTCCCGAGTCCAAGAGTGCCGATAATACTACTCCATTTAACTTGATGGGCAGTCTGATGAGCGAGCCGTCCCCGATAGCGTTAAGGGATCGCTCGGCGGAGCACTCTTTTGGCGCTTGCCTAAAAAAGTCTCCTCATCACCGAATCCATGGATGATCTTGCTACCTTCGTGCAGCTTGCAGTTTGGGTTGAGGCAACGCTGCCAATGTAGATTGTAGCAGGAGCCGTTAATAACCAATTGCATGCATACGATTGCTTGATGATCATCTGTGCCCGGGAAATGTAGCTCGGAACGCTTGTCCCAGAGGTGCATCTCGCACATGTCGTTCTTGCAATCGTACCATTGTCTCCTGCATGTGGTGCTAGGAGTCGGGAACCATCCCTTTCCTAGTTTTTCTGATTCATGTATGCGACAGGCGTTGTATACGCACGCTGTCCATGATAGTTTTCCATGATTTGGATTCCGGTGGTCCAAGGCGTACTCTGGTCGTGGGTTCAGAAGCAACGCTGGCTTCCTGTCGAAGTCAGGCTCGTTCCTGCTTCGGTCGTTTTTCACTTGTCGCTCGAGCTCCCGTTGTGTGGCGTGGTTGCCAGCACTGAGTTTGTCGAAATCGTGTTTCCACCAATCCTGTTGGGATTTACTTAGGTTGTTGACCTGTCGTTGCCCCGCGCGAGTTTGAAGTGCCATCTGTTGTAGTCTCTTGTCGATACTTTTGGTAATCCGATCACAGTTTTCTTGAAAGGTAGCGTTGCTGTCTCGGAATTCTTGACGTGCTAATTCCGCTTCTGTACGTTCGTTGAATTCACGCATGTCTGTGTCGTACCAACTTTCTTCGGTGTCGGAGGCGTAGATAATGCCTCCATCCGCTTCTTGTCTGGCAGTGTCGCGTAGTCGCTGAGACATAGTGGGCTGCTTGTGCTTGCACACTTTTAGTCCTCGTTCGTATGCCTGTCCCATCTGTGTTGATGGTCGTCCCTTCAGGTCCTGTAGATGCTTCTGCTGTTCATCCACCTCTTGGTATGGTGTAGGTGCTCGGCTTCGGACATTCCGTATGTCCTCATCGGATGGTGCGATATAATCGTCATCGGATCCGGTCTCGGGGTCTTCCATAAGACGTCCCATGTCGTCGGTGAGAACTTCCCATTCATCACCGGCATCCGCGTCCTCGCGGGTGAGTACGTTGAGTTGTCGAACCACCTTGTTCTTGGATCGACAGTCCTTGGCATAGTGGCCTTGCTTGCCACATCCGTAACAAGTCACACCGGACTTGTTCTTCCTATCACTACCCTTGTTTTTCTGATTCCATCGCGGTTCTGGTCCCTTGTTGATGTTGGACAGGTCCATGGCCTCTGGTCCGTAGTAACCGCTGCTAGTGCTGTTGTGCACCCGGCGTCCAGTGTTTGGCTGGTAGCGATTTCCTCCGCGGGTTCCTCGGTTGAGGTTGTTGCGCCATGGATTGCGTGGGGGTGGGCGCGTAGTGTGGGATGCCGCTCGCGCACGTGGGTCCTCCCGCAGTTCCTGTTGTAGTTCATACAGCTTGACATCAATGTCAATTGCCGTATTGACCAGGGAGTCAAAGTCGTCGGTAGACGCGGCGGTCCGCATCAGTTCCTCCTTGACTCGCGGTTTCAATCCTTGTCGGAACATCGTTGTCAACGCGGTGTCGTCCCAGCCGGTGTACGTGGCTAGCTGCTGAAACTTGGCAGCATAGTCGGCGGCTGACGTGGTTTGCTTAATGCGTTGGATGTCGCGACGTGCGATGGTTGGTTCGTTGTGTACTCCAAATACTCGGCGTATCTGTTCCTTGAACAGGTCGAAGTCTTCGATCCATGCGTCGATGTCGGTGGACGTTCCTTCTCCATGGTAACGCTGGATAAAGGGTTTGATCCACGTGAACGCGCGGTCCTTCATGAACGTGGAGACAAGCGTCACACGTTTCTCCTCAGGGATGCGTTCTCCCTGGAACATGAAGAAGAGGTCGAACTTGATAAGCCAGTCTTCCAGTTTCTCACGAGTACCATCGAAGGTCTCGGGCTTAGCTACTGGGTATACACTCGTGGACGTAGAGGCTGTCGTGTCTCCGTTCGATCCTTCGTCCATATCGAGGTCGTCGTCGACGCGGTTGCGTGACGCGTTGGAGTTGCTAGGGGTAGCACGGGATCCTGAGGTAGTACTCATCTTTGGGGGTGTTCAAAGTGTTGAAGTTGTACTTTCAAGCAAAGCTCGTAAGCACTATTCGTATTGGTTCTCAGGGATGAGCGCTGGTACAGGAAGGTCCGTAAGGGTTGGGGTTATTGCCTAGTGAAACACCGTGGCAATAGAGGGTAACAATGAGTAGTATAGAGTAGACTATCTAGCTCGAGAGTTGGGGTCGAGATTCCAAAGACAAACTTGATTGACTAAGTTGAACACGAACCATAAGGGTTGTGTTCCTACTGACTATATACTTGCTATGGGGTAATGCTCGTTGACGAGCGACTAGGGTCAGTCCAATGAAATACATAGCGTTGCTCGTTGACGAGCGATAACATACGATGCTCGTTGACGAGCAAGTCACGTGTGTCATGCTCGTTGACGAGCATGTCACGTGACCGTACAAAGGGAGATCCTTCCTGACTCCGCCCCTGGTTCATGGGTGAGGGCTGTGGTTGGCTACTTAATCACTGTGCCGCTTCGTCCGCACAGGATCGTAACAATAGCTTTCTATTAAAGTATAAAAGGTCTAGTAGGTAGAGTACTAGTTTTAGTTATATAAAGAGCTATTATTAAACCTAAAGTAGGTTCTAGTAAGAAGCTATTAGGTCTGTATAGAGTAACTAAATTTCTACTTACTAGTTCTAGAGTTCTTATTATAACTATTATATAAGTAATAATAGAGATAACTAATCTTAGCTAGATATTATAAAAGATAGTCTCTAGCTAGCTAGCTAGTAAGCTAGCTAAAGTAATTAATTAATATATAAGAGGCTATTACTTCTAATACTATATAGAAGCTGTATATAGAAACTAACTAGTAACTAGTATATAGAACTAAAATTAATTAATAGAGTTCTATATATAGGCTGTAGAGTTATATTATATAAGAACTAAATAAGGCTAATTATATATTAATTAAAGGCATAAAGTAGAAATTATATAATAATAGCTATATATACTAAGTAGCGCGTATATAGAGCTAGAATCTAGCCTATAATACTAGGTTTATTAGTCTAGATATTCTTTAGGTTTAGCTAAACCTAGTTTCTAACTTAGTATTTAGCTACTAGTTATCTTATATAGTTAGCCTAAGCTTCTTACTATTATTAAAAGTATAATATTCCTTATAGGTAAGCTTAATACTTTTACTAAGACTATACCTAAACCTACTCTATTATAGTATATAATAACCTACTCTAGTACTATATAGAGTAGAATAACCTCTTATATTACTTAAAGACCTTTTCTACTTTATTCTTATATATTTTTACATTATACCTAGTCTCTTTATATTATCTATAGTATTATTAGAAGAACTTAGCCTCTTTAGTATATACTCTCTTCTTTTACTTCTTACTATTACTATATACTCTAGCCTTTTTAAGAGTAGTTATCTACTAGCTTTCTTTAACTATAAGAGTCTCTTCTACTTTAATATACTTTCTCTTATATAATTTCTAGTATAAAGCAGCTTTATTTACTACTTAAAGCTTAGTAATCTTCTATTATACTAATACTAGCTTATATATAATTATTACTACTCTCTTTAAGACCTTTTTAAATACCTTAACTATAAAGGTAGGTAAGCTATTTATAAACTTCTAAATTCTTATCTTTATAAGTATTAATTATAACCTAAGTTCTAGAGTATTACTAAGAGTCTATAACTACTAGAATGTATTATTAATAGAGAGTTATAGTAATTAAGTATATAGCTTTATATTAAGAGTTAATATAATATATTCTAGGTTAAATAGAACTAGTCTAGCCTCTTAGAACTCTGCTTAGATATTACTAGAAGTAAATAAAGCCTTAAAGGCTACTATAAAGTATAGTAGAAACTTAACCTTTATAATATAGTTGATATAGTTATAGATAAGGTTTTTAGCTTAGCACCTATACGCCTTCTTTAAAGAGGTAAAATAACTTATATTAAGAGGCTATAGAAGGTATAATAAGTAAGAAGGTATATAGCTAGTAATAATCTTATTTTTCTTATAGTATTACTAGAATATAAGTAGGTTATAGCTCTTAAAGCTATTAATAACTAGTAGATAGTAGGTACTAATAGTATACTTCTTTATATATATATTAAAGTACTTTAGCTAGTCTAAACTAAGCTTATTAGTAGTTTAGCTTTTATTAGAAACTTTAATTTTCTAATTCTTTAGTAGGTTCTTTTCTTTATACTAGAAAGAGACGTAGTAGCACACTTTAAAGATAATAAAGAGTAGAATAGCTTAACCTTTAGTATTAATACTCTATATAACTATTATCTACTTTCTATTACCTAGCTAGACTATCTTTAGCTATCTTTATTACTCTAAAGCTATAATAACTACTTCTATTTATATAATACTTATTATAAATATAGCCTTATTATAGTTATAGGTATTATTATTTTAGATACTATACTTAACTTTAATATTAGCTACTAGGCTAAACTAGCTCTAGATTACCTTAGAATTCTTATAGAAGGCTCTCTTATAGTTATACTTTTAATTAACCTCTATTATAAGCTCTTATTAGCGCTTAATAACTATACTAGGCTAGTTTAGGCTAATATAGCCTAGACTATACTTAGTATATAAAGAATTAGCTATATTAGCTATAGCTATAAGCTAAAGGAGAAATTTTTATATAACTAGCTTAAGTATATACTTAATAATTACCTACTTCTTAGTATAAGTTAGGTTCTTTAAGTTAGTTATAGTATTAGTAGGTAAAGGTTATTTAGCGTGTTAGTTATATAGTATAGTTTTAGAAACCTTATAAATAGCTATAGTATATTATAAAAAGAGCTTTATATCTCTTTTAAGAGCTTTAATTATAAGCTATACCTAAGCTTTCTTTAATATATTTAGTTAGTATTATTAGTAAGGTATTAGTAGAAGAGTAGTATTATAGTATAGTCTTAGTAAAAGTGCGTAGCTTACCTATATATATAGCTTACCTATAAGTAATATTATTATTACTAAAATTACTTAATTTACTACTTAGTATAAGGTTTATATAATTATTTTAGCCTACCTCTTTAGATTTATTATATAATCTATTAGGTTACCTTTAGCTTAGCTATCTAGTAGGTCTAGAAAGAATAGTATATTCTTAAACCTATATTTAAAGAAAAAGAGTAAGACTTTAGTTATTAAGCTTATATAGATATTAAGTATTAGTTCTAGTATTAAAGTAAGTATAGCTTAGTTATTTTATACTTAGTTTATTTATATTTATACTACTACTTTAATATTACTATTAGCTCTCTTAGTAAGTTTATCTATTTATAGGTAGAAAGTAGTAGAAAGGTTCTATTATACACCTAGAAGTTTATTATTATAATCCTATGCAGATAAAGCAGCATAGTAATTAAGTAGCTAACTATAGCTCTTACCTATAAACTAGAGATAGAGTTAGGAAGGATCTCTCTTTATATAGTTACGTAATATGCTTATTAATAAGTATAATATATATAACTTACTTATTAATAAGTATTATATATTATTACTTATTAATAAGCAATGATATGTATTTTATTAGACTAACTCTAGTTACTTATTAATAAGTATGATCTCCTAGTAAGTATATAGTAAGTAGAAAATTAACTCTTATAGTTTGTGTTTAACCTTATTAATTAATTTTATCTTTAGAATCTTAACCTAACTCTTAAGCTAGATAGTCTACTCTATACTACTTATTATTAACCTCTATTATTATAGTGTTTTACTAGGTAATAACCTAACCTAATCTACTACGCGCTGTTTATACCTAAGAACTAATAGAATTAGTACTTATAGTCTTTAACTAAAGTATAACTTTAATATTTTAAACACCTCTAATATAAGTAATATATTAGAAGATTATACTACCTCTTGTAACTCTACTAATATGCGCAATTTAGCTAGCTTTAAGGTTACTAAACCTAACCTCTATAATAGAAAGTATTTTAAGCTTAAGAATTAGCTTCTTTAGTTTTATTTATTCTTTACCTTTTAGGGCACATCTATTAAGAAAGAAAATAATATTAAGCTAGCTGTATTATATATACGCAGTAAAGCCTTTAAATAGATTTAGCCCTTTATTTAGAATAAGATAAGTAAGACTACTTCTCTTAAGGATAATATATAGCTTAATAACTTTATAGAATTTAAAACTAAGATCTAATAGATCTTTAGAGTTATTAATAAACCTATTATAGCTAAATATAATATTTAGACTATTTAGTAAACTATATTAGTTATAGACTATACTGCTAATTTCTAAGCTATTACTTATAACACTAACTAGAATAACACTGCACTAATAACTATATTTAAGCAGAGTCTAAAGCCTAAGGTTAAGAAAGAACTTATATATACTAGCGCAGTAATTAGAAGCCTTAAAGACTTAGAGAATAACACTATTAATATTAATACTTATCTCTATAAGCTTTACTTAGAGTTAGAAAAGAATCTATAAGTATAAGTTATAGGTAATATAAATAACTACTTATAACTATAAAACTAGTAGCGTAATAACAACCTATATTAAGAAAACTAAAAAGAACGCAACTACTATTAGTCTAATACTAGTTAATATATCTATAATAATATATAAAGTAGATACTTTAGACTAGAGGCTATAAACCTCTTAAACCTTAATAAGGGACTGCTACTAGAATAATAGAATAAGAAAAAGAGTAGTTATAATAAGAATAAGTCTAGTATAACTTATTATAGATATAGTAAGTAAGGCTACTATGCTAAGAATTATTAATTAAAGAATAAGGTAGTTTAATAACTAAATATACTTACCTATAGAAATACAGATACTAGTAATAAATAGAAGATTCTTACTAATAATATAAGACGTCTTATAGAAGACTTTAAGACTAGACTTAATAATAACTATATTAAACTATTTAATAAAATTATATATAGAATATGTAAAGCTAAGCACCTATACTATACTAGATATTAAATAAATAGTAGAAGTACTTATAGAACCTAACAGAATAACTATTAGAATAGATAGAATAAGTATATAAATAAGAACTAAAAGTGCGTAGGTATAAGTAGTCTATAATATTCTAATAACTATATAATACTACTAGATAAGAAGTAGATAGAGGTATTACCTATACTTCTAATACTAAAGAAAGTTAGTATAATATAGACATACGTAAATTTAGTAAATATACTAAAGCAGAATTAGTATAATAAGAATTCTAAGAAAATAATAATACCTTCTAAGTAAACTATAAACGGATTACTAAAAGTATTAATAAGAGACTATAATAAATAGCACTTTAAACTTATACAGAGTAATAATAATTTAATAACCTAAATAAGTTCTAATAAGATTAGTAGAAGTATAAGTTTAATAAGCTTAGTGCTAGTAACTATACTATATAATAGAAACTTAAGTAATAGATAAAAAATAACTAAAGTAGAAATAAGCCTAACTTTAATAAAAAGCTAGTATTACGTCTAGATCTATAACTAGACTATACCTTAGACTACTAGAATCTAAATTATAGAAAGCTATTATAGATAGTATGCGTATATAACGCCTATTATATATATAAATTATAAAAACTAAGTAAGAGATAGTTTCTAACTTCTAGTACTATATATAGAAAATAATAGTATAATTATAAGAATAATATATATAAAATATACCTCTAGAATAAGTATTCTAAGCTATATTTCCTAGGCATAGATAATTATTAGGTAATTATATATATATAATTAGTTATTAATAGCTTCTACTATAATCTATATTAGTAGTATTACTTTAACCTAAACTATAAGCTATATAAAGGTAGTAAGATTATCTATAGATTTAGTAATAAAGAGACTTTTTTAGGTAAGTACTAAAAGAGTACTCTGCTAAGTAATCTCTTAACACTATTAGAGACAGCTTACTTATTAAACTACCTATTGTGTTAAATAGAGTAGTACTATTAGCACTCTTAAACTTAGGAGTATAGGTAAACTATATATCCTAGATAGTAATATACTAAGTAGGTCTTTGTTGAAGTTGTACTTTCAAGCAAAGCTCGTAAGCACTATTCGTATTGGTTCTCAGGGATGAGCGCTGGTACAGGAAGGTCCGTAAGGGTTGGGGTTATTGCCTAGTGAAACACCGTGGCAATAGAGGGTAACAATGAGTAGTATAGAGTAGACTATCTAGCTCGAGAGTTGGGGTCGAGATTCCAAAGACAAACTTGATTGACTAAGTTGAACACGAACCATAAGGGTTGTGTTCCTACTGACTATATACTTGCTATGGGGTAATGCTCGTTGACGAGCGACTAGGGTCAGTCCAATGAAATACATAGCGTTGCTCGTTGACGAGCGATAACATACGATGCTCGTTGACGAGCAAGTCACGTGTGTCATGCTCGTTGACGAGCATGTCACGTGACCGTACAAAGGGAGATCCTTCCTGACTCCGCCCCTGGTTCATGGGTGAGGGCTGTGGTTGGCTACTTAATCACTGTGCCGCTTCGTCCGCACAGGATCGTAACAGTCTTATACTATATATAAAGAAACATGCCTATTTACTTTAAGTAGCTAATAGAGAATTAATACTAAAAGAGCTATATATTATATATAAGGTAATAGTAGCTCTTCTAGAAATATAGAGGCACTATAAGAAATTAACTCTAGATATCTTTATAAAGGCTATATATAATATTATACTAGAACTTCTCTAGCTATAAAAGTATAATCTAGAAATAGACTAGATATAGAAAAGACTTTTATTAAGATAATATAAATATAGTACTAATATATTAAAGCCTACGCAGTGCATGTTATAGCTAGTAGATAAGAAGAAGATTAATAACATCTCTTTAATATATAAGACATGCTAAGATAGAGCAGTTAACTATATAGACTAAGAAAGCCTCTCTATAATAGTTAAGGAGAATAAGAGTATACCTTCTAGTATACTAGATATATATAGATAGTACGCCTAGATATTTAAAAAAGAGTTATCTATAAAAGCGCTACCTAAGTATTAACCTTAAGATTATAAGATTAGACTTAAAAAAAAGAAAGAACTACTCTTTAGGCCTATATACTAGTTATCTAAGAAAGAGCTTAAGATACTATATAAGTATATTAAGGAGAACCTTATAAAAGAATTTATTAGAAAATCTAAATCTCTAGCAGAATTCTCTATTCTATTTATACTAAAGAAAGATAGTAAGCTAAGGCTTTATATTAACTACTAGAAGTTAAATAATATTACTATTAGAAATTATTACCTACTACCTAATATATCTAAGTTATAGAACTAGCTATTAGAAGTAAAGTTCTTTACTATACTTAACTTATGCAGAGTATATAACCTTATATATATAAAGAAAAGTAAAGAATAGAAAATAGTATTTAGAACCTATTATAGTTACTATAAGTATATAGTTATACTATTTAGGCTAACTAATATACTAGCAGTATATTAGGCACTAATTAATAATATACTGTAAGCATACCTAGACATTATAGTAGTAGTATACCTTAATAATATCCTAGTATATAGTAAGACACTAGAAGAATATAAGGTTTATATATAGTAAGTATTAGAATACTTAGTAATAGCAGACCTTAGGCTAAAGCTAGAGAAGTGTAAATAGTATAAGAAAGAAGTAGAGTTTCTTAGCTATATTATAGAAAGATATAGAGTTAAGATAAGTAAAAAGAAGATCTAGGTTATAAAGAATTAGCTAACACCTACTATAGTTAAGAGAATTTAAAAATTTCTTAAGTTTATTAACTTTAACTAATACTTTATTAAGAACTACTATATAAAGGCCTTACTACTTATAAGACTTATATAGAAGAATATACTCTTTAAGTAGAAATAAGTATAAGAAAATACTTTCTAATTACTTAAGTAAGTATATATAGAGCCTTCTATACTAATTATATTTAAAAGTAGTAAACCTATATACCTTAAGATAGACACCTTAGATTTAGTATTAAAAGTATATATTACTTAAGAATAAGATAGTTAATAGTACCTAATTACCTACTATTTAAGAAGGTTTATAGTACTAGAAGAATAATATAATATATATAATAAGAAGCTTATAGCTATTATTAATATATTATAGTATTAGAGAGTATATATAGAAAGCTGCTTAGAACTTACTATTTATATAGATTATAAGAACTTAGTATATTTTACTACTACTAAGGTTCTAAACTAATAATAAGTACGCTAGTTAGAAATGCTTAGTTAGTATAAGTTTAAGATCTTGTATATACTAGAAAAGAAAAATAGTAGAGTAAATATACTTAGCTAACGCTATAACCTTATAGGTAAAAAGATAATTAATAAGTTTACTATTCTTAGAGTTAATAAGAATAGGTTACTAGAACTAATACAGTAGCTTAACCTAGTAATATAAGTTTAGTAGAAATAACATATTCTAGAATAGGTACTAGAAGAACTTTAGAAAGAAGTTATCTTAAGATATTATAATAATGCGCTATATAGACACTTTAGTATTACCTATACTATAGAACTTATTAAGTAATACTATAAGTTTACTAATATAAAAGATAAAGTTACTAAGTTTATTAGAAACTATATATAGTACTAATAGAATAAGTATAGTATATATGCTAAGTATAGAGAAGTATAAGTAATAAAGCTACTAATAGCACTATAGATAAATATTATAATAGATTTTATTACGCAGCTACTACTCTTTAAGAACTCTATTATAGAATATACCTATAACTTAATCTTTATTATAGTAGACTAATTTACTAAGTATACTAAAATAATACTATTTAGACACAGCTATACTATATAATAGCTAGCTATAGTATTTATTAATTAGATTATTTGCTATTATAGAATACCTAAATTAATTATTAGTAATAGAGATAAGCTTTTTATATTAAACTATTAGACTATAATACTTACTATATTAGGTACTAAGAAAAAGCTATCTATAGCCTATTATCTATAGATAGATAGATAGATAAAAAGAATAAATTAGACTATAGAAATATACCTTTAAATCTATAGTAACTAGAAATAAGATAACTAGGTCTTACTATTACCTATAGTATAGATTATATATAATAATAAGTTATTAGAAGTAATAGGTATAATACTATTCTTTATAAACTATAGAAGATACCTAAATCTCTTTACTTAATCTCTTAATTATCCTATTTAGACAGAATTAGTAATAGCTTTAGTAGTTAGACTAAAGAAAGTATACTAGAAATTACTTAAAAATATTATATAAGCTTAGGCATAAGCTATTTTATATATTAACTAGAAATAAAAAATAGTACCTTAGCTAAAAAAGAGAGATAAAGTCTATCTTCTTATAAAAAATCTTAGAATATAAAGAGTAATAAAAAAACTAGATAAGGTTAAGATTAGACTATTTTTTATTTCTAAGTAAATTAGCCTAGTTAACTATTAACTTAAGCTACCTAAGAATATAAAGATCTATCTAGTATTCTATATCTTACTATTAGAACCTGCTAACCTAAGAATACTAATCTAGAAAGACTTCTACTACTAAGCTAATAGTAATAATAAGTAGGAAGTTAAAAAAATAATAATATATTAGAGAACTAAGAAGAGTATTTAATACCTAGTTAAGTAGTTAGGTTACCTAGAATTAGAAAATATATAGGAACTTCTAATATACTTTATAAACTACTACTAATTAGTATAGAAGTACTATAGTTTATAATAGACTTCTTAATAAGCCTAAGAGTAGCCTAGGTTATAGGTAAGGTATATATACCTATTAATACTACTAGATAATCTATATTCTTAGTAAGATCTAGTTCTTCTAACTTAGCTATCTTATTTACTATATACAGCGCCTTTTACTATGCGCAATTCTTAGCTTATTTTAGAATCTTCTTATTTTGTAATAACTGCGTAATAATAGTTACTAATAAGGTTTTATCTTCTTCTACTTTCTTTTTATACTCTTTATAAGTATAATCTAGTAACTTCTATAATATATTAATATAAGGCTTTCTAGCCTTTATATACTTAGTATACTTTAGACTCTTTATAGTATTTAGTATAATATAGTACTTATAGCCTTTAAAGAAATAATAGTTATAAGAGACTTTAGCAGAAATATTAGCTTAATAAATTTCTAGACTAAGTTAAAGGTTATAGGTATAAGAAGACATCTTAATATACTAGTTACTAGATATAGAGATAAGCTTAGTTTTATATAAGCCTAGATTCTAGTTATATAGTTTAAGAATAAACCTAAAAGAGAAGGAGGATAGTGTTACGATCCTGTGCAGACAAAGCGGCACAGTAATTAAGTAGCTAACTACAGCCTTTACCTATAAGCTAGAAGTAGGGCTAGGAAGAATTGCCCTTTATATAGTTACGTAACATGCTTGTTAATAAGTATAGTACACGTAACTTGCTTATTAATAAGTATTATATATTACTACTTATTAATAAGCAATACTGTGCATTTTATTAAACTAACTCTAGTTACTTATTAATAAGCATTATCTCCTAGCAAGTATATAGTTAGTAGAAATATAACTCTTATAGTTTGTGTTTAACCTTGTTAATTAAGTTTATCTTTAGAATCTTAACCTAACTCTTAAGCTAGATAGTCTACTCTATACTACTTATTATTAACCTCTATTATTATAGTGTTTTACTAGGTAATAACCTAACCTAATCTACTGCGCACTGTTTATACCTAAGAACTAACAGAATTAGTGCTTACAGTCTTTTAACTAAAGTACAACTTTAACAGTAGGCTAGTAAATAGGTTTAGGGTACCTAGTGCTAGGTAGGAGTTAGGTAGGGGTACCTACTAGTGTACGTAGAGGTAGAGATTAAGTAGAGATAGGCACGTGATACTACTTAACTCCTACCTAATCCCTACCTATTTACTAGACTAACTAGAAGCTATACTATAAGAAGAAGTATTAGAATTAACCTGTACAGTAACTAGACCTATAACAGTACTAGAAGTACTATAGTATTCTAATATTATAGACTCTTAAAGTCTTCTATAAGGTATTTACTTATATAGCTATTATAGAATAAGAGAAGATAGTAGAAGAGCTAAAATAAAGTAGAAATAAGAAAGCTAGCTGCTATAAATAAGCTATTTAAATAGAAGATTATAGAAGAGAAGCGTATAGTATAGGTAGAAGAGAAGAAAGAGTAAGACTAGCTTAAAGCTAAAAAGGTAGAAGAAGTAGCTAATTATAAAGGTAAAAGAAAGCGTTAGAATTAAGCTTATATTACAAACCTTAAGAGGCAGCATAGTAGAAGATAAAAGAAGGAAGAATTAATAATACTTAGGGACAACTTAATAGTCTTTAAGAAGGTTAGTAATATAGAAACTAATAACACGCAACTCTACCTATTCTAATCTCTTAGTAGAACACTATAATAGAACATATTATATGTGTTCTAGGAAATCTTATAATATTCTATAGTATGCTAGGTTAGAATAACTCTAGAATATTAGAACCTATATAGAATATTTATTAGTATATAGTTAGTAGAAACACAACGCTTATAGTTTATGTTTAACTTAGTTAATTAAGTTTGTCTTTAGAATCTTAACTCTAACTCTTAAGCTAGATAGTCTACTCTATACTACTTATTATTACCCCCTATTATTACGGTGTTTTACTATGCAATAACCCCAACCCTTACAGACCTTCCTGTACCAGCGCTTATCCCTAAGAACCAACACGAATAGTGCTTACGAGCTTTGCTTGAAAGTACCACTTTAACAGCTTATAACGCTTAAAAAGTTATAGAACTGTCTTTAAAAGGGAATTGAATAGCTTTATAGGCTTTTGCAGCTAAAAAGAAGCCTAAATGTAGTGCAGTAGGTGCTTGTAATTATCCTAAGCCTTTAACGCTGCCCTAGGAGCTACTATCCTTAACCACCCGCTGTTGCCGCACTTTAACTCTTTTATAACAATTTGTATAGGCTATATTTATTGCATGTCTACAGAATACTCTACTACAGAAGATTGTTATAATAACTATTATATGTGGCTCTACAGCCTTATTTTGTAATGCCTGTAAAGGTGTTGGAACGATCGTTGGTTGACTCCGATCGTTGGATGCACGGACACGGTATGCCTGTAACGTAGCGCAACAGGCCAAAACGGATCACGTGCAGATACCTCGACCGATGCATGGACACGAAAAAACAGTGGAAGAACCACAATAATAGAAAACTAGGAATACGATGGCTGCAATAAGCTGCCTTAGAGGCGCCGCTGAAGGCATAGACCTCGTTGGCATGCGCAGAACGTACGAAATCACCGCGATCCCGTAGATGCAGTACGCGCGCTTAACATGGTCGAAAGCCATATCGCTGACTGACTGATGCATGTTCGAAGCAGCTTTTGACGAAAATGAGATAGTTCCCATTTGATATAGCACTTCTTTAACAGGGTCCGTTCTATCTTTCAGGCCAATCAAACCTCCTTGAGCCACAACCATCCGCTATTAGTGTAGTGCCAGGCAGCCATCGTTTTGCACCAGCACTACAGTTGAAATTTAATTGCGCAGGTCTGGGCTTGACTGCACGCAGCTTGACATATTCCCGCACCAACGTCCTGCCTTTGCTCAGCTTCGTTCGTCGACGCATGTTGCTACGAGGTGGGCTGTCGATGACTGCTAGGTTTTGCCCAAAATAGCTTCTAGGATGCGAAGGAAGGCGCTTTTATTGCGTGCAAAGTTTGGACTGATAGCCACCTCTAAAAGCTTGCTACTGCACACGCAATAACTCTCGACCACACAATCGCACAACAATACGTCTAAATACTCTACTTCGAGAGAACAGCGCTGTAGCCAGATGTACAGCCAGGTATTCCTGTTTAAGGACGTGTGCTAACAGGATTTTCAACGATTTGTCTTTGCTAGGCTGCTGACGAGAGTTATTGATGATACTTTGGGACAAGTAATTACAGCTACGCGGCCTATCGGCCTCGAAAAATGATAACATGCCAATATACGAACGCTTTCATTTTATGAAGACATCTATTCTCCTCTCTACAGGTGAGTGACCTGACCACTTGCTATGCATGAGCAGCTAGATGTCAGAATCTAACCAGGGTTATGGCACGTCTTCTTTTGTCTTTGCCCCTTGCTGTTTTATTACAACGCTTCTTTGTCCATGCTACAGCTAGTTTATTGAGCTGCTGGACTATGTTGTGGTTTGTTTGAAATGTTAAGAATGTATCTCTAATATTTCACTCAGTATTGCATACCCCCATTTGATGGCTTCCATTAATGCAGTAACAGAATTCTTTCATCTGTACGGCGAATGCTAAAATTGCTACCAAACATGAAAATCAGCCCAAAACAACCTTGGTTGGTTGGTTGGTTGGTTGGTATTCATTTTACGTCTGTTGATGGGGATTAAGTCCGCCATCTCGCCTCCCGAAGGGCATATACGACGTGCTAAGCTATGGAATTACAGTGCTGACACACTACCTTAGAAAGCATTTCTTGCCTGCGCGGGTATTGCTACCATTTCAGAACTACAGCTCCCCGTCCAGTTGGAGAGGCTGAGCGATGTGTGTACAATAAGGTGATTTCCTTGCATTTTGAGGCATCTATGTGCCAAGAGAGAGAGAGAGGGTGAGTATGTATGTGTGCGCGTAGGGAGAGGGGGGAGGAGGGGTGAGGGGAAAGGGTAAGAGAGGTAGACGGGTGGGGAGTACTGCAGCTGTTGTGCTGGACCTACCACTGCTAGGTGCTGCATTGCTTGCTGCTGTTGCAGGACTGCAAGAGCTAGCGGGGGCAGATCTTGGTGTAGTACTGTGAAAGTTTGACAAAGGCTTCAAAGGCCTCTGGCTCCCTTATTAGTACTGCAGTGTACGCTAGGCCATCGGCCTGGCTGGACGGCGGTATAGGTGGTCGAAGTGGCCATCTGCTAAAGCTCCCTAGGGTCTTGCGGCAGAGCGCGAGGTGCTCTGGTGTCTTGTCCTGTCCGCATGAGCAGGTGAGGTTTGCATCCTTGTGGCTGTACTTTCGATGATACCAGGCGAAATCCCCATGTCTAGATCGGATAGAGAGTAGCCTGGCTAAGGTGGCTCTTGGTAGGTCTAGCTCCTTTGGACTGCTGCGTGGCGCATAGTCCAAGTCCCAGCTCTTGTACCATTTTGAGAGCTTAGTCTTCCTGTCAGACCACCAGGTCTGTTGTGTGTGCCGTAGTATCTTGCGGGCGACTGACTTGTTGCCCGAGAGTGTAGGCATGGCAGCTTTTCCAGTTGCGGGTGATGGGTGCTGGGCTTCTAGGTTGGCTAGTCTGTCTGCTGCCTCGTTCCCTTCGATGCCTAGGTGTCCCGGGGCCCATTTGATAGAGACGTCGTGTGTCTCCATGGCACCATGGCACTCCAGAAAGGCCCATTGAGAGGTAGGGGGTGCGTCGCCCCTAAGGCACCAAATTACTGAGGTGCTGTCTATGCACAGCCAGATTCGGCGGGTGCGAAGCGCTGGTTGTCTTATAGTATGCTGGAGGCCTCTCCACGCTCCTATTGCCTCAGCGTCAAAGACGTGTGAGGTAGGGTGGAGTGATCCGCGTCCAGTCTGGAGTTGTTTTCCGTCTTGATACACTGCAAAGCCGTAGGTGACCCGCTTTTCTCCTTCCTTGGTGTACTGTTCAGAGCCATCTGAGAAGATAGTGACATCTAGTGGTGAGAGCTGGGCCCACCATTGGTTGAAAGCCTTAGCTGCAGTCTTCTTGTCTATGCCGAGCGTCGGGTCTGTTCGGCAGCCAGTCGAGTAGTGAGGGGCTATGAGTGTAGTCCTAGGAATCTCTGGTAGAAGAGATGCCATCTGTTGGACTTTAGTCTTGACTCGCTGGGGTTGTCCAGTTTTTACGCCCCTGTTTACTACATGTACCGATGTGCGTCTAGTAAGGGGGTGTTCTGCATCTGTGGTGCGTAGATGGGTTGCAAATCTGAGTTTAGCTTGCTCTAGTGCTACTGCTGCTGGTAGCAGTCCAGCATCTCGGAAGAGTGCAGCTGTAGGGGTTGTTCTCCACGCTGGTAGAATGCCCCGTGCTGCTATAGCCAGTGTCTTGTCTATAGCAGCCACGTGCCATCCAACATAGGCGCTGACCTCTTGTGGCCTGTCTGGCTTAAGTGTATGCGGTTGTTTGGTGCGGCCTCTGTACCAGCACTCGGTCCCATATAGGAGCGATGGGTACACACAGGCAATAGTAGCCTTGCGGAGGGAGCCGGCTGGTGGTCCATAGGTAGTCCTAGCCAGACTGCGAATGTGATAGGCTACCTTGGCAGCTTTTGCAGTGCGCGCGGCTACATGTCGTCTAAAGGTGAGTCTGCGGTCGAACCACACTCCTAACCAACGCAGGGCTGGCTGGCTGTGCTCTCCGCCTGGGAGGATAGGGTGGATTGTGAGCTGCTCATCTACCACACAGGGAGGGGCATAGCTGCTCCGCTGTCTGGTCAGGTGGATCATTTCCTGCTTTTCTGGAGCAAAAGTGACCTTGTTGGCCTCTCCCCATGCTCTGATCTGCCTCAGGTCTGATGCTAGGAGCTCAACGTTGTCGTCCATAGAGTGTGAAGCCCGGTATAGACATATGTCGTCTGCGTATCCAAACCTCCGTTCTGTATCCATGGATAGTAGCTCAGCTAGATACAGCGTGTACAGGACAGGAGAGAGAGGCGACCCTTGGGGTGTGCCACAGGCGACAGGGTAGCTAGGGGTGGTGACCTGGCCAAGGCGAACTTGGACCCTCCGGTCAGTGAGGAATGAGTCTACAAAGAGTATGGTCCTTTGTGACCAGCCCTGCTGGGCCATACGGTGTAGCAGGCGGTTCTTGAGGAGCGCGTCAAAGGCGCCTTGGACATCAAGGGTGACCATAGTGACATGTTTTCCAAGTACCCATGCGGCTTCAGTGTCGTGGGTGAACGCTGCAGTGAGGTCAGTTGCAGAGCGCTTTGGAAGCGCGCCGCCATGCTGGGGGCTGAGGATCTTGTGTGTCATGGCGGTCCATGCAATTCGTCTAGCCACTGTTCGTTCGAGTCCCTTCCCAATGCAGGAGAGAAGCGCTATAGGTCTCCAGGAGCGCGGTGATGTTCGGTCTGTCTTCCCTGCCTTAGGTATCATGGCTACCTCAGCGAGCTTCCACTGTGCTGGGAAGTGGTTGAGCTCAAGGCATCGCTGAAAGATCCTTCGTACGAGCTCCCCAGCCTGAGCCCAGCAGGCGCGGAGTAGTCGCACAGTAGAGCGATCAGTGCCTGGTGAGGTGCTTGAGACCCCTACCGTGTTTCGTTCAGCTTCCTCTAGTGAGATGTGTGTGCTCCATGGGAGGGTGTCTGCGTTCTCCTGGTCTGGGCAGTGCCCAAGGTCATCCTCTGCTGTGTACCGGTTGAGGACTTCTTCTCGAAGGGCCTCTGCCTTCTCTAGGGGGTCTGATATTGTCCTGTTGTTGACAATGAGAGGACTGTCCTGGTTCTCTGGTGTGAGCTTGTGCCAGGCAATGATCTTGAACAGGTCCTTATCGTCCTTGGCGTTGTCAATGACATGCCTCCAGTACTGCCTTTTCGCCTGTCGGACTGTAGTCTTGAAGGCCTGTCTCTCTTCCTGTAGACTGTCAGAGCAGAGCTGTCTAGCATGCTTGTAGGTCTGGTAGGCAGTCTTGCACTCCTTGGTCCACCATGGTGCAGCGCGGCCTTCCTTGCGGTTGAGCTTGCCTGCTGTCTGAACGGAGTGCTGTATAGTCTCTGTGAGCAGCGTGACGCATTCATCTAGTTGTCCTGTATCCTGTGTTGCAAGCGGGTCTGGGATGTTTTGGACACCTATTTCTACTAGCCCAGTAAACTTAGGTAGGCTTGCCTCTGGGACTCTGTAGTGGTGCTGTTCTAGGTGCGGAGTGCCTGGAGTGGAGAGAGGCACAAAAGTTACTATTGTCTCGTGGTCTGAGCCGCTGTGCATGCTAGCATCAACAGCAGAGTGGGCGAATGGGATGTTAGAGAAGGTAAGGTCAAGGACGTGGCCAGCGCAGTGTGTTGGCTGCCCTGGCACACCGATGTAGTCCATAGAAGCGCTAGCAGCCCATCCGGCTAGCTCCACACCTCCGTTGGCTGCAGTGATGGTAGGCTCAAAGGATTCATGTCTAGCATTAAAGTCTCCTCCCACAAGGCAGAGTTGAGGAGGTATAAGATGTGTGACGTACTGAATAACGTGCGGGGTGTGTGGTTGTCTGTAACAGTTAAGTATCGCCACTCCATTTACTACAGCCCAGAGCATGTCTGGGTGGTGGAGGCTCTCTCTAGCCTGGTATCGTAGGCGGTGTCCTTTGCGGATGTATGTCATTACCCTAGGGCGGGCTGATCCTGGCGTATTAGGGTTGTCCCATGTGCTGATAGGTGCTAGGTGTGTAAAGCCAGGGTGTGTAGAAGTTCTGGAGTTAGCACATGTAAAAGGCTCTTGAACACACACAACATCTATGCCCTTCTGAAAAGCCGCCTCTAGTATTGTGATGTGCCAAGGTGAGCTCCTGCTAACATTGGCCCAGCATACACGAAGTTGTTTGCTTGGTGGGCTGGGCTGTTGATGCCTGTCGTAGGCTAGGGTGTTGTGGGGGTGTTCTAGCATGATGATGGCGGGTCATCGCTCATGCTGGCGTCTTCTCTCTCCGAGGTGGACGGGTCAGTGTGGATAGTTGGTTGTGGACGAATGCTGCCGGCAGACAGTTGTCCTACATTAAGGTTTCTCTGGCCTGTGGCCGCCCGCCTTGGTCTCTTTTCTCTGCTCGCAGTAGAAGAGGATGTGTAGGAGGCAGCAGTTGTAGGAAGTGAAGCCCTGCCCTCTCCAACTTGCCTCTGGGTGGAAGGGCGGGGAGGCTCTGTCTCTGATGCCTCTAAGGGAGTAGTCTCAGGCTGAAGTGTAGCCTGTCTACGGCTCTCTTCAACTGTCCTGTAGAGGTGTTGCTGTGCTATCTTGCCTGCGCGACGGATAGCCTTTATCTCAGTCTTTGTGGGCTTGATGATGTGTCCACGAACCCGACGAGGGGCAGCAGGGCAGTTAGAGTGGCCAGCTGGATGAGGGCCGTGACAGTTAGCACACACAGCTTTGTGGGGGCAACTGTCCCCGTACTGTCCTTGGTGTCTATCCGTACGGTCACCGCACTGTGCACAGCGGGCTACTCGGGTACAGCGGGCAGCGTTGCAGTAGCCCTGGCAGCCTGGGTTATGTCGCTGTATGGTTGGGTGTTTGTGGATCTTCTTTGAAAACTGGCTGGTGCCAAAGAGCTGGAACGAACGGACTGGCTCTTTGTATGAAACAATCCAGGTAGTGAGGCCATTCTGATTCGCCCCATGCCGTGAGGTCCTGCAGCTGACTGGCTGCTTGCCTGTTTGCGAGTAGACCTCTTCCTCTACCAGCTGGGTAGTGGTCGGTAGTTCTGTGCCGTCGAGGGCCCGGAAAGAGCTGGGTACTCCTTGTACCGCGTAGTTGATCCAGTGTTCTGGGATCCTCACCGCGTCTCCGTCTAGCGTCCTTACTAGAAGTCCCTGGTTTTCTTGAGTTAGGAGTTGCTCCCGAATTCTCTGGTTTGCTGGGGTAATCGCCCAGCCTGTGTTGATTGGTGATGCCGTAGGTATGTCTCTAAGGGTGATTCCTTCTATGCTTTTGCAAATTGCCTGCCTCACTGCAAAGGGTGAGGGTTGTCGCAGTCGTGTTGCTGGGTTAGAGATGGATATGAAGATTCGATTGTCTTCTTTTGGCTTAGCTGGCGGGCTAGGCCGAGACCTAGCAGGGTTCAGGGGTTGGTTGCCACCCCTATCTGAGTTTTGGGGGTCTCTGGCTACGTCCGCCCAAGAGCGGCGTCCCGACTCTTGGCTCCTGGGGTTGCTGTGACTGGTGTCACTGCTCCAGCGAGAGCTAGAAGGAGAGTTGCTTAGATTGAGAGAGGTTAGAGCCTGGATAACTCTCTGCTGCAGTTCCTCAGCAATCTTGGCTTCTTGCGGGTTAGTGTAACTCGCTGCGTGTTGGTCTGCCAATGTTGCAAAAGCCGTAGTGATAGTGTTCCAGAGCTGGGCAGTTTTCTGAGTCTCAGCGATGTGGCGTTGAACAGCATCAGAGACTCGAGGTTTGGGAGCACCCCCACCGGGGTTCTGGCTGCGCAGAAGGGGTGCATGATGATGCACGTCCTCCTGGGGCCGTCTTGGGGCGCGTGTATACAGCTGCTGAGGGATCTCGTAGTCTGGGGACCCTGTGTGCTGGGAGGAGGGAGACTCTGCCATCCTGGCAAGCTCCTTTGCGCTACAGCGCAGGGTGCTTGGTGGACGTTAGAGGTACTCCCTGAATCAGCGAAGTGAGCTTGTTCAGTTGCTGGGATTTTTAGGGCCTCTAGAAAGGTAACCCAAAAATCAAAAAGTTGGTGTTCGGTGTAAACAACCTTGGCCGCATCTCTGAAGCCTCCGAGATTCGTAGACAATTTTCTGCTAAGATACGGCATGTATATTACAGCAGTTTTTAGGGCGAAGGAATACTTCCAAGGGAAAAAAAAAGTGTTCCGTTGTCCTCAAAAGCTGAGAAGTTGAATGATAGTTCCCTCAAGAGACAAGCGGATCGAGGCAGGCTGCTCTCAACATTATCGCTAACACGAGGATGATGTCGACTGGATAATAAGGCATCCATTAGAGTCGCAATCAAATGTCTTTGTAGACCCGATGAACGTGCCTAAATCTGAAAGCCAGCTGATTGGCGTAGTATAGCAGCCCTTGACCATTTAAGGTCAGAGATGCCTATGAACCTGCGTGGCAGCAGTAGGTTACGACGCCGAGTATGCCGGAAGCGTTGTCGTAGCTTCGGTTACCTCGCAGGAAAGTACACGGAACGGTGAATCGATGGCGATTTCGAAGTATTCTCTTTTGTTCAGATTAGTTGGATCTGATCTTGAAAGTCGTACGAGGATCTGATGACATATTAAACCAATGTGTCCAGCTATAAGAAGTCTATCTACCTTTATCCAGTGATTTACCCTGATGTTTTGGTACGTGGTGTCAAAGTGGAAACTTAGTGACTTGTCGTGATCCTTCATGTTGTGGAAGCTCGGGAGCTGTGCAAGGACTTCTATCTCTGCGACTGGAAAGCTAGCATCTCCACCCAGACTACTCAAGAGCCCTATTAATCCCTCTATTTGCACCTTTGATGCAGCTGGACTTTGATCTAACATACGAAAGCCACGAGAAACGGTTCTCTTAGGGTTGCCAGAGATAGCACTCGTTGGCAGAATATCTCCCCACTTCTCGAATAACAGGATCTCTCGAACTGGCTCCATACGGTGAACGCGCTTGTTCGAACAGAAACACTCAGTGTGCTCTGTTGCAAATACCTTGATCCAGTGGAACTGGACCGTCGCTTGTGTCGTGAGCGTACACGAAATCGGGATTTGTGCGCCGAGAGGGAAAGACTTGCCAGAAACGACGATCTCTACGTGCAACTCGTTCTTCCAATTTCGATCGATTGAAATCAAATCAAACTGTTCCAACGAGCCTTCGGCTGGGGTGCGGATAAGGGTAACGTCTCTGGACCCAACGAGATCGGTGCGGAAAGCTCCCGCTCTCACAATGACTGCTTTCAACTCATACTTTACCGAGCCTGATTCAACTTCGATGCTTTCTGGAAGATCACTGTCCAAGGGTAACTCGAACTCGTAGACGTAGTCAGCAGGCTCGAAAACCCTATAGCCTTATTGTGCCGTCGAAGTCTCTTCACTCGAGGATTCGCCCCTTGAAAAGCCCCACAAGAAATTCGCCGTCCGTACTAGTCTGTTTATTTTTTGAGGGCCTAGTGCTTTCGAACTACCGTATATAGAGCTGCTAAGTGGGCTCTTTTGAGCTAGCACAGCTAGTGGGAAATGTTCGGAAAGTTCGACATGATTAGTACAAGCTCCAGTCGCTACCTTTCCAGTCTGAGGGTTAAGAAACGACCATTTATGGTCGATGACGGTCTCCGTCTCTTGAAACCTGACCTTCTGAGGAGGAATGCCTTATGTTGATTTAGCGTACGTGCATGAGTAGGGAAGATGGAATAATCACCCTTAGGCCACTTGGTCACTGCCTTGCCATGGAACGCCAGTGTTACTGCTCTTATCCTTATAGGCTTCGTGACGTGCAAGTGCAATATACCACGGAGCACAACCGTATGTTGTGCAAAAGCGTCTTGTTGTTCGAAGCCACGAAGAAAAAGTACTGCTTCGACCAAGGAGATGTAAACATCGATGCCTTTTCCCGATGCCAGAGCCTTCTCTTCCAGCACCTTCTTTCCAATGCTATTTGATTGTCTGCAGTGAGATTTGTATCCCCCCACTACAATTGGCAAAGGATCAGACATTCTCACCACTGAACTCTTCGGCTGCGGTGCCAGACTGTCAGTAGTCTGCTTCTCTTCACCTGATTGGCAGCAACGGAGATGTTCGCAACGCACTGCTCAGCAAAGACTGCGGTGATACGCAATGGGTGTGTGTTGATAGAGCGCTTTAGAGCTGGCGTGGATGATCGAGGGAAGTCAACATTGGAGTGATATCAGGATGCACTAGCTATATAGGCGCACGAGTTGTTGCTAGTGTGACAGTGCGTTTGGTCTTTGCTGGTTGCTGCTATAGAAGATTTGACATGCGCAGCTCGGGCCGTAGATTTGTTCGGAAACAGGGGTGTAACAATTGCAGTAGGTGAATTGTGAAAACTTGCTACGTTGGCGCAGCACAGGCAGTGAAGACCAGTAGCCATATTGCTAGCACTAAACACTACAACCCATCACCTGATTAGAGCTGTACGGTCATCCGCCGTCTGCGTGCAGGGCAAGTCGAATCCAGAGGTTTAGAACAGATCTTGGAACCACCCCCAAACCTCCGCCCACTCTTTCATACTGTTTCAACTGGTCAATTGCTGCGTGCCGAGCTATTAAGTCACTGTATGTCCTTGCATTTGCGTGGCCATTAGATCCTAGGCGAATACCCAGCATCGAAGAATGAACCCTAGAATGTACGCAACACTAGACTCTCTTCACTTAGTGCTGATAACACATCACTCTCACATGCAAGGCCTGATGGCTATAACTCAGCTGATATTAGTCACATATGAAGCGGCAGATCTCGGCCCTGAGGCTTCCCATATTTACAAAAATACAAGAGGGATTAACATCGTTCATCTTTAAGCGACGTAGCATCACCGAGTGCGCCACCCTACAAAGGTTTGGCTTGTTTGGACGATTCGCTTGGTACCGTATCAAGTATGTTGCTGACAACGGTGCTTAGCTGATCGCCTCAGTTAAGCGACTGACAAATGGTTTTCTAGCGATGTCTGGGACGGGCTGGCGCAGAGAGCAGGCCAGTAAGCTGTAAATAGTCTGTCGGGACTGTGAGAACGGAGCGGGGCGGAAAGGTTCTTTTCTGTACTCGACAAGCGGGGTAGATGATTGGGACGTGCATCTCTTTCTCATAGCATCCACTGTCTTAGGTTCCATGGGCTGGTGCTAGGTTACTGCGTCCGTAAAAGCTGTGACGCGACCATGCAATAGTGAAGAGATCGGGTTTTGAATCGGGAGATCCACCCTGGGCCAATCACGACGAGCGCCGTTGGGCGGCGGCACAAGCCGAGCGACCATCCAACGAGCTACTAGAAGAATGCAAGAGTCACCCCATTGCACAGGATTTCTGTCATGAAATCCAAGTCGTGGTACATGCTGTCGAGTGTAGAGAACAGAGGAGTATGGGCGTACTTGATCAATTGAGTCTCTCGAGGCGAGTGGATGTCTTCTCTTGTTACACGTGCAGTGGTGGAAACGGGGGACCTAAAGGTAGGTTCGATAGGCTTGCAATTTAGAATGCACCATTGTATGGTATTTGCCAGTCTCTCCAGCCACTTTCAGGGAGTCACAAAATGATTCACCTGAAGCACCCCACGCACGGTCGTACAGCAACATGCTATGTGTTAGCGCTATGCATGCCTCGCACTCGTTGGCTGAGGTCAAATAGCTAGGAACTACAACACTCTGTGTGAAAGATTAATAAACATCTTTTTGTTAGTGGTATGACGTTTCATTGAATAGTGGCCTGATCTCAATTAGAAACCATTTCCTATGAATCGGCCTCGTATGCTCCGCCTACATAAGAACTGGCACGGTGCGTAACTTTCAATCTGGATTTAGAAGCAATAATTCCCATCAAAACTACATAATGTCTTTCAAGAACATTTTTCCTTTACATCGAAAGGATACATCACAAACTTCAGAATCTAACCAAAACTACGTATCGACAATCAATCCAATCGCATTCTGCCTCCCAGCCCTACTCGCATCATTATCTGGCAGAACGAGGTCATTGCTGCAGCTGCTGGATTTTTTGGGACATTTATGTTCCTTTTCTTTGCCTTCGGCGGCACCCAAGTGTCCCATACTGCAACTAGTGACGCGCCTGCAGTAGGGCAGTTGCCAGATACGAGTGTACTGCTCTATATTGCCTTGAACTATGGTTTCAGCTTAATGGTGAATGCGTGGGTTTTCTTCAGGGCGAGCAGTGGCTTGTCAAATCCTGCCGTAAGCTAAACTGCGCTCTTTACTTAAGTGCGAGTGCAAATCGATCTTGATTAGGTTGGGTTGTCCATTCCAAGATCGAGCAAGAGAGCCAAGACTATTGTCCATTAGGCGACACTAGGTCTATGTCTTATCAGTGCAATAGCCCCAATTCGCGCATTCCTATACTTTATTGCGCAAACGCTTGCTGGTATGAGCGCTGCCGCTGTCGTTGAAGCCATACTTCTCAGACCACTTACACTTTCTACCAATCTTAACGTATCCGTTGCACGAGGCGTCTTCATTGGAATATTCTCTATATTGCTTCTCGTCTTCACCATCTTTATGCTCGCTGCTGAGAAGCACAAAACTACATATCTGGCCCCTATCGGTATTGGTCTCGCGCTGTTTGTTTCACATCTGTTAGGCATATAATATACAGGCGCAGGCCTCAATCCGGCTAGGAGCTTTGGATCTTGTGTCGCGACGCGCAATTTCCCGGGGTATCACTATGTGTATTGGCTCGATCCCTTCATGGGTACACTGTTAGCTGTGGGTATGTATAATATGGTTAAATTGGTGGAGGGCAAGTTTCTCAACCCAGGACAGGATAACGATGGGCATCAGGTATGGTCCGTCTTCTATCCCTTCCTCCTTAATATCCCCCCTTCTTATCCTGATCACTAAATACATTGATACTTCTCGTAAATAGACTAGCCGGCTTGATTCATGCATTGATCCAATTGCAAGGGCCAATAAAGACACTTCGCATACTACGACCGCTGTTGTTGCGGAGGAAGCAAAGTACGCAGCCAACAATTTTACAGATGGACGGCAATAGCCCCTTGGAGCAAATGTTACAGCTAATGGCGGACGTGCCTCGCTGAGGTCAGATGTTGTGCAGTCGGTTCCCTTCAGATTCGCGCCAGGGATTTAGGGTCCCATTGCAGCACTTGGTATATTATCATACGATGCGTTCACATACGACGTACTACCAGGTATTAAAGCCATGTTACGCATCTAGTTTGGACACTTTGACTATCATTTGAATTAATCTAAATGTAGTCATGGATACTAGTAATGAAGTTTTTTCTGATATCCTGAGCTTTGGCGAGCTTTGTAGTTCTGTTGTTGTTGTAGCTCTTCTGGGGCACTTCTTTCACGAGTTTGGCAGCGCGAAGATAATGTTCGAAACACAGAGTCACTATCAAGATCCCATTACACATTACTTGAATCAAGTCGTTCGAACTCCAACTAGAGGTCTCTGGCTAGGATCTGAATACTCTAACACAGTAAACTTAAAATCACGAAGCAAACAAGACAAACCGCTGGAACCGTAATCTTCGCCAGTCTTGAGCAGCCGCTGGCTTTGATAGCGTGAGAGGGCGCATACGGAAGAGGAGACGTAGAGTTCACTGTTCCATTCCAACAATACCGGTGGAAACAGCCATCGCACACTGCAGGGATTTTAATGCTATTCCTGTCAAAGCTCCTGGACAATATTGCGCATCCGATGCAGCTTGGCCAGTCCTTGTCAAGCGTCCCATTTCCTCTTGTGGCAACATTGTACCCATTTTGAATGATCAGATCTCGCTCAGTGTTGTTCGTCCCTAACTGGAAGGTTGAAATATTTGAGTTGTAGGTATAGGGATAGTTCGGAATATACACAACGAGCGGGCTCAATTCGGTCAGGTTCTTCGTGTCGCAACCGAAGAACGTAGGCTGTGAATTTAGACCTAGATTTACAAAAGTGTTCTGATCCGGTATTGACGGAAACGGAAGCGGATGTTTTGTCTTAAGCATCGATCGCTGGTACGTTGCCAAGAGTGCGGTCCCGTTTGGCCAATATGCTCCAGGGAAAGCGGTGTCTGCCGAGCCATCGACAGCGAATATTACGTCCAATTTGCGAAGGGGCTGAAGCAATGGATGAAGTGGAATGTTCTGCAGATCCTCGCCGCCGTCAACAAGAGACAAAATCTTGCTGTTGGCGTTCGTGTTGTTCTCTTCATTGTATTGATAGAAAGGGTTCACCCAGTTAGACACGTCATTATTCTCCTGCCCCAACTCCCGTAGTTCGTCGGTAAGGTAGTCTTGCACCTGGCGAGGAATATCAGTGTTGTTAATCTGCAAGTATGCTTGGTTGAAAAGTGAAGACGAGGTGCCAACTACAAAGCCCGCGTTATCAAATCCTGAAATGCAGCTTTCATCTCCAGGAATGGCCCCCGCTCGGAATCCAGACCCAACGTACTGAAGGGGAGCGAACGCAGCAGTTGGATGGTCAAATGTGCCGATTTCCCAGGGGTTTATCTCATAGACAGTAGAGTTTGAAGGGATCATGAGCTGGTTTGGTGCTCGCTCCAATGCTACAATAATTGGCAGGGGTGCTGAAGCCGACTGGAATTCCAAATCTTGTCCTATGCTTGAGTATGTATAATCTTTCACGCTTTGTTAGCACTGAACTGCAGAATTCCAATCAAGGACGCACCTGGGCCACCGTTTGATGCATTAAACAGTTGAAATGACAGTCCTCTTCCCCACAGGTCTGTAATGGTAGTATTGAAACCAGCGGCGCTTTTGTTACGGACGTCGTCCATGATATTGGCATAGTAACTCGGCGCGGATAGTGTCGCAGGACCTAGTTATCTTAGAGCACCGACAAAAGCAAATAGGCTCTACTGACCTTCGATGATTGAATTATCAAATTGCCATAGGGAGTCCGTATTATTTGGATCCATTCTGGAAACATCCTGTACGGACCTGAGTCTTGGGATGTAGAGACTTCCGACCAACCAACTCCCCCCTGACAAGCCTGATAGGTATGTCGTTGCCTGCAACAAGCCTCCGATATTGCCGGGCAAAGTTGAGTTTTGTGTGCGGTTGTCGAAAGCTGAAATTACGCCAGCGCCGTGCATCAAAGCCCTGTATCCACCTCCTGATACGGCGATTCCAATGCTTGGTAACGAAGACGCATTCCTTTCGACCTCCTCGATATATGCGTTGCTATCAAAATCACTTATATTCACTCGGGCGAGAAAATCACGAATCGCCCAGGCGGTGTTCGCATGTCTCTTCTTTAACCACCTCTCCTCCTCGGGGCTCAAAAACGTCGAGTCTCGAATGATGGGCCGAGAAGTTGGACATTCAAAAGGACGTGGGGCATACCCCCTTGGGTTGCTATTCTGTTCTCGCCTCGTGAAGGTTTCGGGCACAGACCATAATCCGATGCCTGTTGCCGAGGGTGCTGAAGGCGTTTTAGCATATAATGGTTCTAGATAACTCATAGAAGAGTTTGTTAGAGCATACTTATACTACTTGCAATAGTGGTGGATAAGCCTAGTACGCAGAGTACTATAAAGGAAGCCCTAGCTCTCCCGTGTCTAAGGAAAGGGTACCCTGCCATTTATCAAACGCTTTGACGTACAACAGAACAAGTTGTTGTAGCGTCACGCACAGCTCACGATTAGCAATGGGTGAGAAGTGGAGCAGCAACCTATTTGTGCTGTCATTCTGCAGAAGTCATGTCGCAACTGCTGATCAGGCCCGGGTAGAAGGACTTTCGCTAAGATCCAGGACCTGGCGAAGCGAGGTGCTAGGAGGAGATAGTAGAATCTCGAACCCAAAGAAAACTAACCAGATGATAGAATGTTACGTGAGCAACTTATCGCTTTCGTATGAATACGATAAGGTCATGTGGCGCTTTTGCGTTCCTTGCCAAGGCAGTGGACTCCGCTAAGAGGCCTAGGCAACCTTTGAAAATGTCACGCCACTATTCGGCGCTAAAACGTTGTCACATCCAAGAAGATATCACCCCAGCGTCTAGCACCATAACATCAGCATCTGATCGCGATACCACTAGCAGAGAGTTTCTAGATTAGACTTGGTAAATCGTCCATTTAATGTCTTAGCAGTCGGCATATTGGAGAGACTTAAAGCCTAGCCCCGTAAAAATTAGTAAGCATGTCGAAAAAGTGCAGGCTGGATTCGAGCGAGTATACGTCCTAGTGTTCTTACCCTTCACTGACGACTGGCTCGGAAGCTGAAGCGGCATCAGTGTTGAGGCCATCTTCATCTGAGATTTTACTTTACAGACCATTAGGCAGGGACTAATGGTTCAAGATAGCTGCAAGCGACATGCATTACCTTTTATCCTATATTGTAGGCAGTCTATCTAAACATTTGGTGCAGATTCCATAGAACAGTCCATTCATTTGCAGAAGCTGTTCCCAGTGAAGCATTAGGCCAAAAGTGTTTAAGATGAAGATTTTAAGGGCGCGGGGAATGCACAGCACAATTGTCTTCGTCTTCCGTACGTCAAAGTTTCAGGTATGCCTTTATCTGTCCATTGTGCGAGGGGATGTAATTCGCCACTTAATATCCTCGTAAAGCCAACACCCGATTGTACAAAGGAAGGGAGGTGTTCGCTCTGTGTCCACTAGGATAGAGAAATCCACAGGTCCTGTATCTGGCAGCAGAATAAGTTTATGTAAAACACATACTTTGCTTCTATAGACCACAAAAGATGACTTAATTGCCGTACTGAATGGTAGTGCTAAAAAAGATTTCTCAGCTGACGCGATATGTTATCATCATCTCTTATTAGCCATAGGTATCACAATTTGTTCCCTTGCTACTGGCTGGACATATGCCACAGCTTACTATCGGGCTGAGAAACCTAAAGCAAATCCTCAAGAACCCTTCATAGTACATTCCTGGGCTCAGCAGCTACTGTGACTAACAATAGTACTGCTCAACCCCACAGGCTCATCCTACTCAACACGGTCTCCGCTGGCACCAGATCAACATTAAACGCAACTAACTAATTTTTTTGGCTTAAGCTCTGATTCAAAATATACACTACTGGGCCTCTTTTTCAATCCTCGACTATCCTCGGCCTGCACGTTTTCATACGTTCTTCGATTTTGGGGCCTAAGGCCTCTTGAGAATACCACTTTACGCAAGCGTCTTGTTACGCCATAATCCCTACAGCACTCTCAATCACCTAGTTTATCATCACACTTGTTTGAATGGCACCTGATTCTTACTTTAGGAACTAAGAATAGGCACCACCTAAATAGATGTACTTAGATAGACTACTACGTTCCCGGCTTACCTTCGCTTACGTGCTGGAATAAATGAATATATTGAAACTGGTCATACATGGACACAGTATCCTAGATCAGTTTAACGATTCTCGTAGTTGGGCTGGGCAGAGGTCTCACGCTCAGAACTATTCTTAGGCAAAGAACCCTGTTGACTTACGCAATTGGTGGTACGCTCTGATTGGCGTTGGTCATCATACCAATATGATGACTTCTCTGGAGTAATCCTGTCTGATTCGGCAATCATTTGGCTAAACAACTAAGAGAAGGCCTTGAAAAGAGCTGTCAACGGTGAACAGGGCTTCCAATACCATCAGCGAGGCGAGGGTTTTTGCAATCTCTGACATTGCAGCCCTTAAGCTGAACAGCATCTTTCTTAGGTACGTCATTCACATGCAAGTTGTTATGATCGATCACTGCTAAAGTTAGATATAGCTACACAGCAACAGACATGACGCTTTTGATAGCGGATTTGAGAATTCGAGACCTGAGCTGTTTCAAATCTTCCAAACCGAGCCGCCCATAAAGATAATGGGCGACAGGCCAGACTTAAAGGGCGTGCTGGTTTACTTGTAGAGCGACGCGAATGCATACACAACCTCCGTTGATATTCTGGTTACTGGAGGATTGCAAGCAGGAATGGTTTAGTGGATGTAGACAGAGCAAGAATTCTAACAAAGCCATACACAAGACCGACAATGGCTACGTCTTCGCGAACCTACACGTAAGTTTTGCGGTTCAGTGTTGCCGTTAACACAGTTGTCCTGATATAGCATGTCAAGGTCAGTGATCAGTCTAGTGACCAATACTTTGTCAATACATCTGCATTCGCCAGACACAGAGGACGTTTCTGACAGCCAGCAATTGTGCGCCAGTGTGTTTCGTGATCTATCAGAACTGGGGGCCAGCTTATTTTACCGATGTAGCATTATTGGTCGTGAATACCAGACTACGCGAGGGCGACTAATCGATGCCTGGGTTAAATACCACAAATGTCTGATGCTCGAAAGAAGATGCCGACAGAGAGCCAAGACATTGGTGAGAATGTACTGGACGCAAAATATCCCATGAACGCTAGAGGTCAACCTGCAGCGTCAACTGTGGCCACATCCAACTGTGTAAACATTGTCTTAGTAGATCGCCATAGCATGTAGTCTAATTATATCATTGCATTACTAGCACTCAAAAGAGAAACCACGAGCAAAGATTTTATAGGCTCTAGCTAACGCAATTGGTGCAAGCTGGAAGCTAGTATCGCTTTCTCTTGTCGAGATACTAAATGTCTACTGCAATGGCGGCAAGATCTTCGCAGACCTCATTCTCTCCCAGGAGATGAAGTACCCCTCTGCTGTCTCGATTTCCTCCTTGAATCCGACTGCTCGACTCCTGCTCAAGTCATACTGCCTGTCAAAGTCAAACTGCACGAGCATGAAGTGTACGTGGCCCCAGTTCTGCTCATACATTACCCTGTCCTTGAGCCCGTACTTATCCGAAAGCACCTTCCACGTCTTTTGATTCTTCCTGACAAATGTCTCCATAGGGATGGTGTTCGGCCTAGGGCCTTCGCCCTTAAGACCAAAGTGCGCAGCGAGCTTAGGCCACACTTGCGCCCAGGTCACTGTCTGTCCGTCTGCCACGTTGAAAACGCCACCGTTCCCGCACTCCTCGATGTGCGTTGCAGCATAGATCTCCATTTTCGCGAGCACATCCTGGAAGGTATCGGAGTGGGTAGATTGGTACCCATGCTCCTCGCCGGGGAATGGCACAACGGCACCCTTGCCATGCACCTCTCGGTAGACAGAGAAATATAAGCCAATACCTTGCGACATGTTCATCGCATTGGAAGTAGGTGTGAAACCGACAATGCCATCAGGACGGACCTCAGAGAAGGTCCAGGACTTGCCCTTGGACATTTGGGTGAGTAGATCGTATTGAGTATAGTAGAAGATCTTGCTTGCGTACGGCTCAGGTATGCGTGGCATATCTTCGCGGAGCGGTGGGTGGACACCGACCTCTTTAGGAAACTCTAAACCATAGCTTCGAAGGTTGTTAGCAGACAATTTAATGGTCAATGCAGAGTGTTCAGGTAAGAGAAAAGAAACGAGCTAGCTTACCCTTTGCCGCCGGTCTGGAGAACGATCATTTGGAGCTTGTTCGATACCCTTTCAACAGCTTCAACAGCTACTCTTAGGAGTTTGGTGTTGACTCTCTTTAGACTCTCAAAGTCCCCGGTTTGTATATATGCTGCAAAGTACAGCTCAGCTTATATACTCAGTCGTGGTCAGGAAAAGATCATACCAGTGAAGAACACATGTGTGATACCTTCTGCATCTTCTATTTTTTCTTTCAATAATTGCGCAACCTCAGATACCGATTTCGTCAAATCGATACCGTTGACAAGATGGAGTCTCGGGTCCGCTTGAAGCTGGGCTTGCTCAAGGGTGAGGGGTCTATTTGTGACACCGGTGATCGTTGAAAATGTGGTAGGCTCAGGACACCGCGTGAGCTGATTGAGTAGCGCCCAGCCAGATATTCCAGAGGCTCCCAAAACCAAGGCGTGGGACATGACGACGTTTCGAAAGGCAGCCGTAGACTTCAAGGCTACGTGAAAGCGTGGGTAGCGAGTTGAAATCTTGCATATTTTACCTGTGGTGGAAGCGTACCTATATTGACTGAGAACCCGGGAAACGAAGACATGACGTGTTGTTCAGGTCTGAACAAAGAGTTGGTGCATCGTTTCCGAAAAGTTGCCCATTTCAGTCTGGTTGATTTTCCACAGTACCGGTAAATACCGGCATATAGCGAGGATTATGTAGCCGAGAACCCGAAGTAACCGGAGCGGAATCAGCAGAAACCATGTTCAGACAAGGTGATTTTCTTAGGACTGCGACTGACGCACTTCTCGATAGGGGGTCTTCTTTGTTAGTACAGGCGACGCTACTGAAGCAATTACACGTGTTGTTGCTGTGTATTGCGATAAGGGACGATGCACAAAAAAACAGTCCAGCGACTTGCACTACAAAATATGCTTTGCTTTCTTGTCTCTTCCTGGTCTTCCCAAAGATCCAGATTTAGTGTGTGATTCGGCTATATGTCAGACTATGCTCGACTGACCGCCGCTGGGTGATCCCGAAAGCTGAGTGCTTCGTTATTACCAAGAAGGGCTTATGCGGGCAGCATCATGGACTCGTCACATCTGTAGCAAAGCAATCATAGCACCTGACAATGTCTTGTCTATATTGAGAGAATTGATACTTTTTCGCAGCCTTTTACTAGAGAGTGAAACCTTCTGCTGTGGCAGATGTACCTGGCTTTTAACTCTAATAATGGCGAGCCTTCGTGTGTCTACTATAACGAGAGGTTTCGACGGTTCGAAGATCCTTGGCTAGCAGGGGCTACCAAAAGGTTTGACAATACCAGCTGTTAGCTTGGGAAGCTTGCAAGGTAAGTTAACAGCTTCCTGATGGCGTCTCTGGTGCTCGTTGACATATCTCAGGTCGGATTGGTACGTATGATGAAACCGCTCTTGAGCACTCTATAATCTACGCATTGCAAAAAAGGTACCGCATAGTTGACACCGCGCAGTATTATGGCATTGAACATCTTGTGGGTCATGCTGCTAGGAAAAGCTGAAAGAGAGATCTTAGGGCCTGGGTTAGAACAACCTTAAGAGACTATCTAGCCTTTAAGGTCTGTCTCTGTAGAGAGAACTAATTCAAATCAAACACACTTATTTAAATCGCAATCTAAGTTGCTGTTACAATATCAGAGGATGGCACGCGGGGACGGTAACTTATTACTAATAGCAGGCCCTGGATTAACAGAACACTAAGCCTTAGGTTATGTAATGTCTTACAAACTCTACACAGGCCCTAGGCCAAGAGTATAAGACACAATAACATAACATTATATAGTGTTCTATAATTCCTATAGTATTCTATAAATACTATAAGGCCTTCTATAGAACCTAGTAGGAAACTATAGTATACTATAAGATATCTTAAGTATATAGTATAACAGGCTAGGCTCTAGACTAGTGCCTTAGCGCATAGAAGGCCTTAGGCACTCTAGCTAGTTATACTCTAGCCCTGTAGGCCCTTAGTAGAACTCTAGTAATTCTAATCTCTATAGTAGGCCCTCTAAACCCTCTAGACTAGAGCCTACCTTACTACTATAAACGCTACTAGAGAACTATAGACTCTATAAACAGGTTCTATATACTTTCTACCTTCTAGTATTTTTATATAAGACTCTGCACTAGTAGATAGGTATTAAATTTATTTAGTTTCTACTTATATATAGCTCTTAGTAGCTAGCTTCTAAAGTTAAATTTAATTACTCTTTTCTTCTACTAATATATACTAAAGAGTACTGCTTAGAATAAACAGAACTACTAATAACTCTATAAGGCGCCTGTTAAATTATAGAATTAAGTTATATAATAGAAACAACTTAAGGTTAGATATCTATAGTAAAGTATAATACTAAGCTATTATAACTCTCTCTAAGGAGTAGTAAGAAGCAGCTCTAAATAGAGCTATAATAAACCTAGTAAACTATCTACTATAGTTATAACTACTAGAAGATATACTAGTATTACCTAGCGCTAAGCTACTAGTTCTAATAAGCGCCTCTAAGAAGTCTTAAGAAACTCTACTCTAGAAATACATTACTTACTAAGTAAATACTTAGGTATAGTAGCTTATAAGTTAATAGAACTTAGACTCTAATACTTTATCTATAATAGGTTATAGTAGTACCTAATATTAGGTATTACTACTCTTCTTAACTAACTAAACTTCTAGATATAGAAAAGTTTAGTAGAAATAGATAAGTATACTAAATATTTAGATCTTAGATAGTTAATAAACTTATATTACTAGAAGACTACTCTAGTATTAAAGTAGTATATATATAACTATCTAGAAAGATAAGTTATATATATAGGTCTTTTATAGAAAGATTAGAACTTAGAAAGAATAATATATAACTTCTAGGTATTTCTAGATAAGTAGTATAAGAACTCTTTATTTAAGAAACGCTTATATTAAAAGATCTAAATAATTATAATAAGAGAATATAACTAGTCTCTAGAAACCTTAAATATAAATTTTTTTTAATAAGTATATAATATAGTAGAGGAAAATAATACCTAGAAACTTAAGATAAAGTATATATTAGTGCTCTGCCTGGACCTCTAAGAGAAAATAATATTAGAAGATATTCTAGAAGAATAGAACTTCTAGGTACTTATAGTAAGAGTCTTTAAAGTAGATATTAATATATAGTAAGTATAAGGTTATATTAATAGAAACTTTAATAGAAGTAATAAAAAACCTAATAATAATAATAATAAAATAAATTAGAAGATTACTAAGAACTATATAGGTTATATAGAATTAAATAACTATAAGAGAGTAGAATAGTAGCTCTAGAAAGTACTAGAAAAGTAGAAGTCTAATAACTAGTATATATATTATAGAAAGAATAGCTACTATAAAAACTAATATAAACTTAGACTAGTAAAAAGGCCTAATAGTATTTAGATAAAAGTTGCAGCTATAACTAATACTCTAGAGAAAACCTCTAAATTAGAAGAATCTAACTTAGAGAACTAGCTACTCCTGCCTATAAATACAGATAGAAGTAAAGAAGTAAGAAAGTAGAGAAAAATTAATCTTTTAGAGAATTCTACTAGTAATAGCTAGATAGTAAACCTATATCTCTCTATATACTAGTAGATAAGATAGCTATAGTATATATACTAATTATTATATAATAAAGTATATAGATTACTACTATAGAGCTTTCTTTTTATATCTATATATTAAAGTTATACTTTAGTTAAAGACTATAAGCACTAATTCTGTTAGTTCTTAGGTATAAATAGCGCACAGTAGATTAGATTAGGTTATTACCTAGTAAAACACTATAATAATAGGAGTTAATAATAAGTAGTATAGAGTAGACTATCTAGCTTTAGAGTTAGGTTAAGATTCTAAAGATAAACTTAATTAATAAGGTTAAATATAAACTATAAGAGTTATATTTCTACTTACTATATACTTACTAGGAGATAATACTTATTAATAAGTAACTAGGGTTAGTTTAATAAAATATATAGTATTACTTATTAATAAGTAATAATATATAATACTTATTAATAAGTAAGTTATATATATTATACTTATTAATAAGCATATTATGTAACTATATAAAGAGAGATCCTTCCTAACTCTATCCCTAGTTTATAAGTAAGAGCTATAGTTAACTACTTAATTACTATACTACTTTATCTACACAGGATTATAATACTATTCTTCTTCTCTTTTAGATTTATTCTTAAACTATATAACTAGAATCTAGGCTTATATAAAACTAAGCTTATCTCTATATCTAGTAACTAGTATATTAAGATATCTTCTTATACCTATAACCTTTAACTTAGTTTAGAAATTTATTAAGCTAATACTTCTACTAAAGTCCTCTATAACTATTATTTCTTTAAAGGCTATAAGTACTATATTATACTAAATACTATAAAGTATTTAAAGTATACTAAGTATATAAAGGCTAGAAAGCCTTATATTAATATATTATAGAAGTTACTAGATTATACTTGTAAAGAGTATAAAAAGTAGGTAGAAGAAGATAAAACCTTATTAGTAACTATTATTACGCAGTTATTACAAAATAAGAAGATTCTAAAATAAGCTAAGAATTGCGCATAGTAAAAGGCGCTGTATATAGTAAATAAGATAGCTAAGTTAGAAGAACTAGATCTTACTAAGAATATAGATTATCTAGTAGTATTAATAGGTATATATACCTTACCTATAACCTAGGCTACTCTTAGGCTTATTAAGAAGTCTATTATAAACTATAGTACTTCTATACTAATTAGTAGTAGTTTATAAAGTATATTAGAAGTTCCTATATATTTTCTAATTCTAGGTAACCTAACTACTTAACTAGGTATTAAATACTCTTCTTAGTTCTCTAATATATTATTATTTTTTTAACTTCCTACTTATTATTACTATTAGCTTAGTAGTAGAAGTCTTTCTAGATTAGTATTCTTAGGTTAGCAGGTTCTAATAGTAAGATATAGAATACTAGATAGATCTTTATATTCTTAGGTAGCTTAAGTTAATAGTTAACTAGGCTAATTTACTTAGAAATAAAAAATAGTCTAATCTTAACCTTATCTAGTTTTTTTATTACTCTTTATATTCTAAGATTTTTTATAAGAAGATAGACTTTATCTCTCTTTTTTAGCTAAGGTACTATTTTTTATTTCTAGTTAATATATAAAATAGCTTATGCCTAAGCTTATATAATATTTTTAAGTAATTTCTAGTATACTTTCTTTAGTCTAACTACTAAAGCTATTACTAATTCTGTCTAAATAGGATAATTAAGAGATTAAGTAAAGAGATTTAGGTATCTTCTATAGTTTATAAAGAATAGTATTATACCTATTACTTCTAATAACTTATTATTATATATAATCTATACTATAGGTAATAGTAAGACCTAGTTATCTTATTTCTAGTTACTATAGATTTAAAGGTATATTTCTATAGTCTAATTTATTCTTTTTATCTATCTATCTATCTATAGATAATAGGCTATAGATAGCTTTTTCTTAGTACCTAATATAGTAAGTATTATAGTCTAATAGTTTAATATAAAAAGCTTATCTCTATTACTAATAATTAATTTAGGTATTCTATAATAGCAAATAATCTAATTAATAAATACTATAGCTAGCTATTATATAGTATAGCTGTGTCTAAATAGTATTATTTTAGTATACTTAGTAAATTAGTCTACTATAATAAAGATTAAGTTATAGGTATATTCTATAATAGAGTTCTTAAAGAGTAGTAGCTGCGTAATAAAATCTATTATAATATTTATCTATAGTGCTATTAGTAGCTTTATTACTTATACTTCTCTATACTTAGCATATATACTATACTTATTCTATTAGTACTATATATAGTTTCTAATAAACTTAGTAACTTTATCTTTTATATTAGTAAACTTATAGTATTACTTAATAAGTTCTATAGTATAGGTAATACTAAAGTGTCTATATAGCGCATTATTATAATATCTTAAGATAACTTCTTTCTAAAGTTCTTCTAGTACCTATTCTAGAATATGTTATTTCTACTAAACTTATATTACTAGGTTAAGCTACTGTATTAGTTCTAGTAACCTATTCTTATTAACTCTAAGAATAGTAAACTTATTAATTATCTTTTTACCTATAAGGTTATAGCGTTAGCTAAGTATATTTACTCTACTATTTTTCTTTTCTAGTATATACAAGATCTTAAACTTATACTAACTAAGCATTTCTAACTAGCGTACTTATTATTAGTTTAGAACCTTAGTAGTAGTAAAATATACTAAGTTCTTATAATCTATATAAATAGTAAGTTCTAAGCAGCTTTCTATATATACTCTCTAATACTATAATATATTAATAATAGCTATAAGCTTCTTATTATATATATTATATTATTCTTCTAGTACTATAAACCTTCTTAAATAGTAGGTAATTAGGTACTATTAACTATCTTATTCTTAAGTAATATATACTTTTAATACTAAATCTAAGGTGTCTATCTTAAGGTATATAGGTTTACTACTTTTAAATATAATTAGTATAGAAGGCTCTATATATACTTACTTAAGTAATTAGAAAGTATTTTCTTATACTTATTTCTACTTAAAGAGTATATTCTTCTATATAAGTCTTATAAGTAGTAAGGCCTTTATATAGTAGTTCTTAATAAAGTATTAGTTAAAGTTAATAAACTTAAGAAATTTTTAAATTCTCTTAACTATAGTAGGTGTTAGCTAATTCTTTATAACCTAGATCTTCTTTTTACTTATCTTAACTCTATATCTTTCTATAATATAGCTAAGAAACTCTACTTCTTTCTTATACTATTTACACTTCTCTAGCTTTAGCCTAAGGTCTGCTATTACTAAGTATTCTAATACTTACTATATATAAACCTTATATTCTTCTAGTGTCTTACTATATACTAGGATATTATTAAGGTATACTACTACTATAATGTCTAGGTATGCTTACAGTATATTATTAATTAGTGCCTAATATACTGCTAGTATATTAGTTAGCCTAAATAGTATAACTATATACTTATAGTAACTATAATAGGTTCTAAATACTATTTTCTATTCTTTACTTTTCTTTATATATATAAGGTTATATACTCTGCATAAGTTAAGTATAGTAAAGAACTTTACTTCTAATAGCTAGTTCTATAACTTAGATATATTAGGTAGTAGGTAATAATTTCTAATAGTAATATTATTTAACTTCTAGTAGTTAATATAAAGCCTTAGCTTACTATCTTTCTTTAGTATAAATAGAATAGAGAATTCTGCTAGAGATTTAGATTTTCTAATAAATTCTTTTATAAGGTTCTCCTTAATATACTTATATAGTATCTTAAGCTCTTTCTTAGATAACTAGTATATAGGCCTAAAGAGTAGTTCTTTCTTTTTTTTAAGTCTAATCTTATAATCTTAAGGTTAATACTTAGGTAGCGCTTTTATAGATAACTCTTTTTTAAATATCTAGGCGTACTATCTATATATATCTAGTATACTAGAAGGTATACTCTTATTCTCCTTAACTATTATAGAGAGGCTTTCTTAGTCTATATAGTTAACTGCTCTATCTTAGCATGTCTTATATATTAAAGAGATGTTATTAATCTTCTTCTTATCTACTAGCTATAACATGCACTGCGTAGGCTTTAATATATTAGTACTATATTTATATTATCTTAATAAAAGTCTTTTCTATATCTAGTCTATTTCTAGATTATACTTTTATAGCTAGAGAAGTTCTAGTATAATATTATATATAGCCTTTATAAAGATATCTAGAGTTAATTTCTTATAGTGCCTCTATATTTCTAGAAGAGCTACTATTACCTTATATATAATATATAGCTCTTTTAGTATTAATTCTCTATTAGCTACTTAAAGTAAATAGGCATGTTTCTTTATATATAGTATAAGACTGTTACGATCCTGTGCGGACGAAGCGGCACAGTGATTAAGTAGCCAACCACAGCCCTCACCCATGAACCAGGGGCGGAGTCAGGAAGGATCTCCCTTTGTACGGTCACGTGACATGCTCGTCAACGAGCATGACACACGTGACTTGCTCGTCAACGAGCATCGTATGTTATCGCTCGTCAACGAGCAACGCTATGTATTTCATTGGACTGACCCTAGTCGCTCGTCAACGAGCATTACCCCATAGCAAGTATATAGTCAGTAGGAACACAACCCTTATGGTTCGTGTTCAACTTAGTCAATCAAGTTTGTCTTTGGAATCTCGACCCCAACTCTCGAGCTAGATAGTCTACTCTATACTACTCATTGTTACCCTCTATTGCCACGGTGTTTCACTAGGCAATAACCCCAACCCTTACGGACCTTCCTGTACCAGCGCTCATCCCTGAGAACCAATACGAATAGTGCTTACGAGCTTTGCTTGAAAGTACAACTTCAACAAAGACCTACTTAGTATATTACTATCTAGGATATATAGTTTACCTATACTCCTAAGTTTAAGAGTGCTAATAGTACTACTCTATTTAACACAATAGGTAGTTTAATAAGTAAGCTGTCTCTAATAGTGTTAAGAGATTACTTAGCAGAGTACTCTTTTAGTACTTACCTAAAAAAGTCTCTTTATTACTAAATCTATAGATAATCTTACTACCTTTATATAGCTTATAGTTTAGGTTAAAGTAATACTACTAATATAGATTATAGTAGAAGCTATTAATAACTAATTATATATATAATTACCTAATAATTATCTATGCCTAGGAAATATAGCTTAGAATACTTATTCTAGAGGTATATTTTATATATATTATTCTTATAATTATACTATTATTTTCTATATATAGTACTAGAAGTTAGAAACTATCTCTTACTTAGTTTTTATAATTTATATATATAATAGGCGTTATATACGCATACTATCTATAATAGCTTTCTATAATTTAGATTCTAGTAGTCTAAGGTATAGTCTAGTTATAGATCTAGACGTAATACTAGCTTTTTATTAAAGTTAGGCTTATTTCTACTTTAGTTATTTTTTATCTATTACTTAAGTTTCTATTATATAGTATAGTTACTAGCACTAAGCTTATTAAACTTATACTTCTACTAATCTTATTAGAACTTATTTAGGTTATTAAATTATTATTACTCTGTATAAGTTTAAAGTGCTATTTATTATAGTCTCTTATTAATACTTTTAGTAATCCGTTTATAGTTTACTTAGAAGGTATTATTATTTTCTTAGAATTCTTATTATACTAATTCTGCTTTAGTATATTTACTAAATTTACGTATGTCTATATTATACTAACTTTCTTTAGTATTAGAAGTATAGGTAATACCTCTATCTACTTCTTATCTAGTAGTATTATATAGTTATTAGAATATTATAGACTACTTATACCTACGCACTTTTAGTTCTTATTTATATACTTATTCTATCTATTCTAATAGTTATTCTGTTAGGTTCTATAAGTACTTCTACTATTTATTTAATATCTAGTATAGTATAGGTGCTTAGCTTTACATATTCTATATATAATTTTATTAAATAGTTTAATATAGTTATTATTAAGTCTAGTCTTAAAGTCTTCTATAAGACGTCTTATATTATTAGTAAGAATCTTCTATTTATTACTAGTATCTGTATTTCTATAGGTAAGTATATTTAGTTATTAAACTACCTTATTCTTTAATTAATAATTCTTAGCATAGTAGCCTTACTTACTATATCTATAATAAGTTATACTAGACTTATTCTTATTATAACTACTCTTTTTCTTATTCTATTATTCTAGTAGCAGTCCCTTATTAAGGTTTAAGAGGTTTATAGCCTCTAGTCTAAAGTATCTACTTTATATATTATTATAGATATATTAACTAGTATTAGACTAATAGTAGTTGCGTTCTTTTTAGTTTTCTTAATATAGGTTGTTATTACGCTACTAGTTTTATAGTTATAAGTAGTTATTTATATTACCTATAACTTATACTTATAGATTCTTTTCTAACTCTAAGTAAAGCTTATAGAGATAAGTATTAATATTAATAGTGTTATTCTCTAAGTCTTTAAGGCTTCTAATTACTGCGCTAGTATATATAAGTTCTTTCTTAACCTTAGGCTTTAGACTCTGCTTAAATATAGTTATTAGTGCAGTGTTATTCTAGTTAGTGTTATAAGTAATAGCTTAGAAATTAGTAGTATAGTCTATTACTAATATAGTTTACTAAATAGTCTAAATATTATATTTAGCTATAATAGGTTTATTAATAACTCTAAAGATCTATTAGATCTTAGTCTTAAATTCTATAAAGTTATTAAGCTATATATTATCCTTAAGAGAAGTAGTCTTACTTATCTTATTCTAAATAAAGGGCTAAATCTATTTAAAGGCTTTACTGCGTATATATAATACAGCTAGCTTAATATTATTTTCTTTCTTAATAGATGCGCCCTAAAAGGTAAAGAATAAATTAAACTAAAGAAGCTAATTCTTAAGCTTAGAATAGTTTCTATTATAGAAGTTAGGTTTAGTAACCTTAAGGCTAGCTAAACTACGCGTGTTAGTAGAGTTGCTAGAGGTAGTATAATCTTCTAATATATTGCTTATATTTAGAGGTGTTAAAAATATTAAAGTTATACTTTAGTTAAAAGACTGTAAGTACTAATTCTATTAGTTCTTAGGTATAAACAGCGCGCAGTAGATTAGGTTAGGTTATTACCTAGTAAAACACTATAATAATAGAGGTTAATAATAAGTAGTATAGAGTAGACTATCTAGCTTAAGAGTTAGGTTAAGATTCTAAAGATAAACTTAATTAACAAGGTTAAATATAAACTATAAGAGTTGTATTCCTACTAACTATATACTTACTAGGAGATAATACTTATTAATAAGCAACTAGAGTTAGTTTAATAAAATGCATAGTATTGCTTATTAATAAGCAGTAATATAACATGCTTATTAATAAGTAAGTTACGTATACTATACTTATTAATAAGCATGTTATATAACTATATAAAGAGTAATTCTTTCTAGCTCTACTTCTAGCTTATAGGTAAGAGCTATAGTTAGCTACTTAATTACTATACTACTTTATCTATATAGGATTATAACACCTACTTCTAGTATAAGCTTATAAGTTTACTTTAAAGAGGCTCTATTTAGCTTAAGAAGTAGTAGATAGTTTACTTTAGGTTCTATATATCTATACTATATAGGCTCTTTACTTCTATATATAAAGTACTATAAGCTAAATATTAGACTCTAAGGCTAAAGGTATTAAAGCCTTAAAGAAGAAGGTTATAATATAGGACAGAATAATATAAACAGCTACAGGGTTAATTAGTAGACTATAGACTATTTACTAGAGACTAGTAAACAGGTAGGAAGAGACTATATATAGTAAAGTTACTCTGCCTAAGATACCTTCTAGTTCTTCTAGGCTAGAGAACCTAAGAGGCCTAATACTTATATAGCTTATATTAAGCTTAGTAAGCTAATAATATACCTTATAGGCAAGCAGTGTATATAAGTAAGTAGTGCGCTTTTGCTAAGACTATACTAAAACCTACTCTATTATAGCCTATAACAACCTACTATAACGCTGTATAGAGCAGAACAACCTCTAATATTACTTAGAGACCTCTTCTACTTTGTTCTTATATATTTGCGTGTTGTGCCTAGTCTCTCTACACTGTCTATAGTGTTATTAGGAGGACTTAGCCTCTTTAGCGTGTACCCTCTTCTTCTACTTCTTACTATTACTACGCACTCTAAACTTCTTAAGAGTAGTTATCTACTAGCCCTCTTTAACTATAAGGGTCTCTTCTACCTTAATTTACTTCCTTTTATATAATTTCTAGTATAAGGCAGCTTTATTTACTACTTAAAGCTTAGTAATCTTCTATTATACTAACACTAGCTTATACGCAATTATTACTGCCCTCTTTAAGACCTTCTTAAACGCCTTAACTATAGAAGTAGGTAAGCTATCTATATACCTCTAAATTCTTGTCTTTATAAGTATTAATTGCAACCTAAGTTCTAGAGTGTTACTAGAGGTCTATAACTGCTAGAGTGCGTTATTAATAGAGAGTTATAGTAATAGAGTGCGCAGCTTTATATTAAAAGTTAATATAACCTATTCTAGGTTAAATAGGACTAGTCTAGCCTCTTAGAACTCTTCTTAGATATTACTAGAAGTAAATAAAGCCTTAAAGGCTGCTATAAAGTATAGTAGGAACTTAACCTTTATAATATAGTTAATCTAGTTATAGATAAGGTTTTTAGCTTAGCACCTATATGCCTTCTTTAAAGAGGCAAAACAACCTATATTAAGAGGCTGTAGAAGGTGTAATAAGTAAGAAGGCATATAGGTAGTAATAATCTTATTATTCTTATAGTATTACTAGAATATAAGTAAGTTATAGCTTTTATAGCTATTAATAACTAGCAGATAGTAGGCACTAATAGTACGCTCCTTTATATGCGCATTAAAGTGCTTTAGCTAGTCTAGACTAAGCTTATTAGTAGTCTAGCTATTATTAGAAACTCTAATTTTCTAATTCTGTAGTAGGTCTCCCTCTTTATACTAAAAAGAGAGGTAGTAGCACACCTTAAAGATAATAAAGAGTAGAATAGCCTAACCTTTAGCATTAACGCCCTATATAACTATTGTCTACTCCCTATTACCTAGCTAGACTACCTTTAGCTATCCTTATTACTCTAAAGCTATAATAACTACCTCTATTAATATAACGCCTATTATAAAGCTAGCCTTATTAAAGTTATAGGTGTTATTGTTCTAAATACTATACTTAGCTTTAATATTAGCTACTAGGCTAAACTAGCTCTAGATTACCTTAGGATTCTTATAGAGAGCTCTCTTATAGTTATACTTTTAATTAAACTTTATTATAAGCTCTAGTTAGCGCTTAACAAACGTACTAGGCTAGTTTAGGCCAACATAGCCTAGACTATGCTTAGCGCGCAAAGAATTAGCTATATTAGCTACAGCTGCAAGCTAAGAGGGAAATCCTTACGCAACTAGCTTAAGTATATACTTAACAATTACCTACTCCTTAGTATTAGTTAGGTTCTGTAAGTTAGCTATAGTATTAGCACGTAAAGGTTGTCTAGCGCGTTGTTTGCATAGTGTAGTTTTAGAGATATTATAGATAGCTACAGCGCGTTTTATAGAGAGCTTAGGGTTAATTCTAAGAGCTTAAACTACAAGCTGTATCTAAGCTTCTTTTAACGCGTCTAGCTGGCGCTGTTATTAAGGCATTAGTAGAGAAGTAGTGTTTTAGTGTGGTCTTAGCAAAAGCGCGCTGCTTGCCTGTATGCACTGCTCGCCTGTAAGGTATGTTATATTTATTTAAGTATATAGTAAGTAGGAATACTACTTTTATAGTAGTGTGTTTAATATTATTAATTAAGTTTATCTTTAGTATCTTAACTTAACCTTTAAGCTAGATAGTTTGCTCTATACTAATTATTAGTACTTTCTATTATTATAGTGTTTTACTAGATAATAAATTAACTCTCTTGTAGATTCTTCTATACTTATGCTTATTTTTAAAAACTATTAGAATAGTGCTAATAAGCTTTGCTTAAAGTATAACTCTAATAATAAGCTTTGCTTAAAGTAAAACTTTTACACTATAACTAGAGTAGGTTCTATTTAACAATCTAAATTTACACATTGCTATAATAAGTAATAGTTAACTAACTAAGAGGTTTCTACAACAATGTGCTTAAAGCCTAATCTAGGCTTGCTACCGATTGTTACGGCGCTGAGCCGGTGCGGTTCCGAGGTTGTACTGAAAGGCCAATCAGGAGTCGGCAGACATTACCTGCCAGGTTCGGATAGGTCAGCTGAGGCACGGGCTGCCCACTGAAGATTGTCTGTTCGAAGAGACGCTTCCATTCCAAGCTCCTTGAGCTACGTCCTGTTACCCAGCCAGTCTGTACCCGGCTGCTGTCCGTAGTAAATACACCGATCACGTGCACTTATCTCTCTGCCTGAGCCCGCGGCGTGACACAGACTAAGCGCTGTTGCGTATATAAACTGTACTGCTAATTGTGCCGTACAAAGGCTTAGGTTGAAGCTGGGCTAGGATGCTAGAACAATGCAACATTCACCTCTTCTTGACTTCCCGCGTCACCCAACCGTGCGACAGATTGCGATGGATGTTCGTGATACTAAAAAGCAATCCGCATCGTTAGCGAGGCGCCAGGATCCGGATGGCGGGGTGCAGCGCCTAGGCCACGCCCTTGCCGCCAGCAGAAACAACGTCTGATCACCAGCCCAAGCACATGCCGGCCTCTCGTGATTGTAAGTTCAACTTTCATATGATGAATCACGAGAGCTGTTCTAGACGATATGGCGACTTACAGATGAGTGCATGCAGAAATCTTGCCTTCCTTAGGCAAATGATGTGACTTTCGATCCTCAATCGTGGTAGAGGCTTAGCTGAGCAGCAAACAAGGTGCGGCGTCAGAATTAGGGTTCAGAATCTGTCACCAGATCGTCCAGAACAGTTCACGTGGCTCATCACATGGAAGTTGAACTTGCAACAACTGTAGGCCTGTATGGCGCTTCGTTGGCAATACGGGTGGAGCCGTCGGTGGTCAATTCCCACTCCAACCACTCCGTGCGGAAATCTCACAGAGGGGGTGGTGGAAATATGCAAGTTCTAAAATATAGTGGGTCAGTGCAGGTGAGTGGGGCTGATAGGGAAAGTAGCCGACTGGCTAGCTTGCACCAAGAACGCTTGTATCATGTCATGGTGTCTGTCAGTAAGCCGCTTACTTGCATCATCCAAGCTGACAAACCAGAAACTGGTGTTTCTTCTCGGCCCTCTTATCCTTCGGCTCGATTAACGCTACCATGTCTCGTCTTCATATGGTCCCAATGCCATTCGACGGGAAGACGAGAGTGTTCGTTTATCTTCGCACGCGTTTATAGATTTGCAAAACTAAATGACACGTGAAGAACGAGCACGAGACCGGATCAAGGGATGGCCTCCTCTTAGCTGACAGAGGCGAACACGTGGGGGAACAAGAGAAAGAAAGAGAAAAATTACATTCCTAGCTAAGAAGGGATAACTGACTGTATGTATCCTGAAAGTCGACGTGACACGAAATGTGGCCTATCAACCGTTTTGACTGACATAAAATATTCCATCCTTCTTTTCTTAAACTATCGCAGAGGTAAGATAGAGGTGTCCGGAGTGCCTCGTTACTGTTGAGATTCAGGATCAGTACACGAATTCCGCTCGTGTTGCTTCTTGTGAAGCAACTTCTCTTTTATGGCACTGTTGCTCGTCAGATATGCGATACGAGCAAACCTGCAGTGTGCCAGTACTGCTTACGTTGTTCTGTGTGTCTCACGACCCGCACGAATTTCAGTAAAGACAAAGGCGCCCTGTTCCCGTCAGATCAGCGTGACCAATATCTCAAAAGCTTTCAACAGAACTCACAAGAATGGCGCTCAGCATCCAAGACATAGCGCCAATAAAGAGGAAAGCGAGAACCGCTCTCCAGGTTCGGCACCCTTCAGAACCGATAGTTGTAACAGTCACGTTAGGAACCCTCCAGAATCGGCCCCAGTAGAATCCCCAGTAATTATAATACCAGGACGAGGTGCAGGAGCTGTTGAGCTGTGTTGCTGGTTAGCTACGCAGCCGCGGTTTCTCGCCAGTCCTTACATCTGCTAGAAGCCCAAATGCTACAATTGAGCAGATAAAGAATACAATGTCGATAGGAAACGCATAGAAGGAATATTTGGCAGGAACAATAAGAAGTATAGAAAATATAATCTCCAAGACAGAGATAACTTCAGCGTAGATTAAACGGCCATTCGCAGACGCGTTCGCAAGGTCTAACAGGTAGAAAAAGCGGCCCAAAAGGGCTACAACAATGATAGCACTGCACAATGCGCCACAGCGAAAGAGGACGGAAGCTATCTTAGTGCCAGTACCCATAGTGACGTGAACGAAGTGGTATTTGATAAGATAACACTTGAATGGTAGAGTTTAATGACAAGATTGCACGAAGACTGAGGACACACTTATGTGAGAGAACGTAGGGTCCCTACACGACCCGGAATTCAGATCCGGCCGCCATGAGACATCTGGAGTTAGAGTTCAAGAAGAGTAACGGCATACAGAGGCACGTCACCTGTGCGACAAACTAAAGTAGTAGCCAAGTGAGTTCAGAGTCGAACACGAAGTAGGGTCACTAATCATGCCACTGATCAGCGATTGACCGGCTTGAGTCCCGACCAAGCGGAGAATGGCTAATGACATATCAGCTGAAAGTTAGGTTCAGTAATCCCTGGTTATGAGCCAGTGTGGCCTGACATTTGGTTATCTCTCACACACACACGGTCTGGTCCACGAACAAAGGATATCTCTCCATCCAGAGAGATAAGTCACGACCAGCTTTATTTGCAAAGGTTTTACATAAGGACAATCATCATTGCGTTAAAGCGCGATCGATCTCGATTGAGCGTACCATGGAACACTTACTCAGCGTACAAAGCAACGCTACCTGATCAGAAGCAAGACAAATGAGCCACGCCCCAACTGTGTACCTCGGTTCATCTGAGGAATTCAATTAGGTAACGGTCTGTCAACTTTCTTAATGTGATAGCCCAGTTCGTCACTTGGTCAGGAAAAGGCACCCTGATTTACACTAGGATGTTGACTGCTCATCATGTCTATGGTCGAGCCTGCCTAATCGATATACCTTCTAAAAGATGTGCTTCTTACCAAAATTGTTAGCAGCCGAATTTGCAAGTTAGAAGAGCGGACAGCAAGCGATTGTATGTTCATGGGAAGTGGCACATCGATCGTTCAGAAGACCAGCTGTCATACCCTCCATCATATGAGTTAGGAAGCATTGCAATCACTTTAAATTAAATCATTAGATCAACAAAAAGGTGAATTGACCCTTCCACCGCTCTCGCTGATGAAAACCCACCCTACTCTTCTTCTCTTCCTGGCGGTTTTGGCTGTCACCTCGAGCATTACAGGTAGAATTTTCTCCTGAAACTTCGACCCAAAATTATCATTGAACAAGTGATCATCAAGGGCACTCTTGGCTACAGTTAATGTGTCGCATGGTTGGTTGCGGGTGTTGCAGATGAATCAATAGTTAAACAGACCGACCAACTCAAGGACTCTTTGCACTCTACCATATAATCCAGTCTTCCACTTGGGTACTCACATATCTATTTAGTGTTATGAATTTGCAACATTCCCAATTCTATGCTGCGACAACAAGCATTAGGTCTTAAAGGTTGATCAAGAAGTATTGGTCATAGTTCAAATCTTCCTTACCAGCCGGTCGATCTTCAATCGCTCTGGCCCTTCTGATCTGCCGATCATGATATGTAGCCTTTATCGTAACTATTCATCGTGATCCCGTATGCCTGCCTCCATTTTATCAGGTGATGAGAGACCAGGTAAAACCCTACTTCTACAAGACGCAATCCCCATGGTGTAGTTGCATCCCCTTACTACTTGCACTGGTTTAAAGGAAATCGCATCAACCAAATCAAGAAAAATTGCCTTTTATATTTTGCTTCTTTTCCTACGGAACGCACTCATCACTGTACGTTTTACAGGAGTGTTGCTAAAGGATTGGAGCATACACCAAGATGCTCGCAACAGAGCTGCGCGTATCAATCGAGAATAGCGGATCTGAATAGGCCTTAGTAACTAGTTTGTAGCGAAAATCTATAAACGACACTAACTGTTACTATGTAATACTGTCGGGGGTGCGCGAGAATGATATGACAAGCAAAAGGAGGTTGATCAGGATTACACGGGAGTCCGATATCGTATCACGGTATGTAATCAGTTATCACAACATTGTCCTATTGCAGCTGATTTTGGAAGGAGATATCGGTGCCAATATCTAACCAATATTTCTTTAATTGCCTAACTCTAAGAGGGTTTGGTGTGGATAAGCTGTACTTCAGAGCATTTGCAAAGCTCGTCATTGAAATCCAGGCAGCAGCCTGTATTGCAGTTGCTATAAGCGCTGTCTGATTATCAGAGACATTTACTCGCGTGCTCACGAGATTAGGGTGCCCTAATCGCTGAAGTCTCAGCGATTGTATCTGCTTAGGTATATGTATTGCCCCCTCAGCCCCGCTAGGGTCTGCTCCAAGACACATCCAAGCCCTATGGTCTGCAGCCTGGTAGCTAGAGCCCGTAGGTATAAGAAAAAGCTAAAAGTTAACTTAGTTGTACCTCAAAGACTGCAAGTTTGGCAGGAAAATTAGCGCACTTCTGAGAGCAAGTACAATTTTCGAGTTAAAAAGATCTTGGTAAAGTAGACCAATCTAAAGATGTTAAACATGCTCTGCTTTTACACTGCTTTTATCTACTATCCATCGCAACAGGCCTTTAGTTGCTTTTCACAACCTAAACTCTTCCCGACAGCGAACAATCTACTTACTAAGCTCCTTACAGATGCGAATATTAGTTTCATCCCTTAGTATATAGTTCTGTAACTTGCTGCTATAAGAAATCAATGCATTGCACTAGTGGCAACATGCTCGAGACACGGATTTGAGCGACTGAAGAGCCTTCGTATCATCATTGCGAAGCTTGTTTAACGCTAGTTGACTAAATTCCAATAGAAGTCTGGTACGGTCCTTACATCTCCTAAGATCACCCGAACGACTATCAGCAGTAGTTCAGGCAGATCTTTTTCTGACTTGGCTGACATTGCGCTTGCGAAGTCTGATGTTACGAGATGTGGGCGTTGACGCAATTGGAGGGAGAATAAAACGTACAAACCCCTGTAGAACAGCTGTTTGGATTGACTCCTTGTCACACACCGAGGAATAGCCTTTCAAAATCTGAGGAGGCGATGGTAAAGAGGTAGTGAGTGTATTGGTTAGTCGTTGATAAGAATCGAAATCGCGTCACTGTCCTCGCCCCGCATCGCATCGCATCAACAAATGGTAGTCAAGTATATCATGATGAAATGGAACACATCTGCACTCTTTCAAGAACAAATTATTGCTGCGCCGCAACATAGATGTCAGAGTGGAGACAGATTTCCGTCTTAGGCTAAGGTCCATGATGTGGTTTGGAGGCCGAGACTTGGGTATCGAGCCTTGTTCAGGGGTACGGCCGCAAAGATCTGGACCAAAAAGTGGTTCAAGACAACTAAGACGCTTCCTGTCCATCTTCTGGCCAGAATGTGCAAGCAGAGGATGAACTGCAAAAGTAAAGCAATATGTGTGGCGTCGCTGCGCCTTTGCAACAACTATGGAAGTTTTCGTCCTTCTCAGGCCAACGGCGGTTTTAACGCTTTGGATTCTTTGTACGACGGGTATGTTTGGTTTGATATTGACGTCACAGACTCTGCTATTATGTCAAACCTGTGCTGTACGAGGTCGGGTCTGTTACATATCACGTGTGCGCCAAGACCAGTTCTCAAGATCTGGCGTGTTTCCCCATCTTCGCCCTCACAAACCATTTGTTGTTGTGCGCAGCAAATCAACATTCACTGTAGACGCGCTTCTACGCATCATAAGCTTTCCCCTGTGATCTATCTCTTTTTCTAATCTAAGTTAATACATTTCTAGCTTTGAAGTAGAGGTCCAATGCATGGCATCCAAAGTAGTCAACAATCAAGTTAATTAAGTTAGCAGCGTCGGCTTGACTTGACTTGACGAGCACAGTTGGTGTAGTAAATTGAATTGATCGGATTGGTATAGAGGCTCGATGGAGCTGCTTGATTGACTTGATTGAGTTCTTGGCGCAGTAGATTAGGCTCTATAGTACTAAATCAGTATACATTATCCTCCCAATCTCTTATCATGTACTTAGAGTCCATCTTATTGTTAGTATATACTGTGTCTCTACTCTAGTTGGTGTTGCAAAACTTGCGCGGATCTAGCTACGTAATGACTGCAAAGCTGCCACTAAGTAGCTACTTATTTTGCGCTGTTTAGGCTTAAGTAGATCGCCAAGCTTGCTGAATATGGTATATGCTCGCAATCGCAGCTAGAGGAAGGTATCGTAATTACGTCGATCGCCAACTGCGTGAGGTTAGGGTATACTGGCTTGAGTCGCAGCCAATATGCGAGACTCTGCCGCGTCACTGTTATAGTGCTCTGTTGTCCATCGTAGCTCGTGCTCGCGCCAGTTATTATACTAATCGTTAACAGCGCTGGTGCTAGCAAACTCGGAGTTGACGACAGCGTCGATAGCGTCATCAATAGAACTATCTACTGCTGCCTTGTGGCGCTGCAGTGGTGCTTCTTGGGGCTTATACTTGCAGGTTGATGGCGAAGAGGCGTGCAACAGTGGCGATGATGGGGCTTGGTATGGGGACCACAGTCGCTGTGATAGCTGTGATGACTGGGTTAGAGGCGGCGTGAGCTGCCTCTGGCTTTCTAGTAGCCGTTGTGTAGGCTTGTGGCGCCGTTTGGCTGGTAATTGAGCTGCCTCAGATGCCTCAACACCACGTTTCGGCGTGCGATGACTCGCTATTAGAGGCATGGCGATAGCAAAAGATCGGATAAGCTAGCAGTTAATGCGCTAACAGGCAGTAAATACACGCAATAGATGGCTATGAGCTACTAACTTACACAGGAAAGTAACCTGATTGGCAGCTACCTTGGAGTACAACACCAGAAAAGTATCAAGATATTAGATCACTAACCAACCACGACTTACGCACCTTGCTCGGTAAGCGAGCAATCAAGCCAAGGCTTGCAATCTCACAGTCTACCTCAGCTTGAATTGCTTGCTAAAACACGCCTACGAGATTGACTTGGTTGACTTGACTATTATTAATCAAGTCAATCAAGTTTATTAAGCCAGCTTGCTTGTTGACAATATTGATCGCATCGTCTCAAGCAGCACACCTCACTTCCTGTCGCGCTTTCTCCGCACGCAATGCTCATCTTCAAACAAAGATTCGACACTTCTGTGTCGCATGGGCGTCCTTACCTCAGCACGTCTTCTAATCTTTAAAAGCTCCAATCTCGGTCAGGCGACGTTATCCTCTTCGAGGTGAATCACAGATTCGACTGTAGAAAGTAAGCAGCCTAGGAAGCCCTTCTCCTTCCAACTATGACTTGTCCTCTAATTTAATTGTAGGCCTTGATCCTTGTAAATACAGAAGTGGCCAATGGTTCCTCCAGGATGCGCTACAAAGAGACGCGCGATCATACAATTTGATATTGATGCATTCCGTCGAAATATTGTAGTACTTTGTCCTAGCGTCACCTCTATTACTTCGTATGATAAGACAGAAGGTGGCTTCAACAGAGTTTTCATTTTCCACACTGACAACAGGAAACGCGTTGTTGCAAGACTGCCATTCTTACTGGCGGGGCCACCGAGGTTGACAATAATTTCTGAGGTCGCGACTGTCAAGTTTCGTAGGTTCCGCACCAAGATAATCGATCATAAATGGCTAAACGACTGACTGCTTTGTTTTTATCTAGTACAGGCCGAGACCAGCATTCCCATACCAAAGATACTTGACTCGAGCAATGACGCTTCAAATGCAATTGGTAGTGAGTACATCATCATGGAACACGCTCTGGGAACTTGATTGCACAAAAGATGGCTAAACATGTGCAGAGCGATCAAATCAGATGTGTTGGGGCTATAAGCCAAAAGCTGAAAGAACTTGTCGACCTCGACTTTCCGGCCTATGGCAGCTTGTACTTTGCAAACACACCATATCTTACTGCTCCAAAGCTGTTATCGAACCAAGAATTCTGCATCGGTCCTCATTATTGTGGTCCTGTGTACTGGAACTGTAAAGCTGGACAATCCAGATGTTATCATAGCGTTGACCCCAATCATGGACCCTGTACGTTCTTTCACGCGCCTCAAAACTGACAAACCACTAAACATCAACTTCAGGGCCCGATCTGACCGCATATTGTGACGGTCTAGTTGACGCCGGAATATGAAAGTCAGATCGGACCCAAATGTGAGGTATGTGCTAAAGCGTTTGAGGTCAGCATTCAGATCTTAGCTCCAAAGCTGTCAGCAGCTAGATCAATGGACGAAGAACCCTTTCAACCAATCCATTACTGCTACAGAACCTCTGAAGATGGAGTCGTTGTTTTCCATGAGGAGCTCATCCAAACGTCGCTACGCTGGAAAGAGCTTGGTTTTGCGGAACCGTGTCCGTCTCCTTTACACTGCCCCGATGAACTCGTAAACCTTCAGAGAAAATATAAGCTGTTTAAAGCAGCCAATCAGTTAAAACACGGTCTATCCGAATTGCTTAACACTGCATCTGATCGATGGGACCCATCCGAGCATTGGGAATCAACTAAGTTGGCGCATGAGGAATTACTTGGGGCCACTTAAAGAAATCTGGCCATTCGACTTGCAAGGACCTTGGACCGATACAGGTTTCCTTTGTCTCATCCAGTGTCCTTTTGCTTCTAGGCTAGCTAAACAAATATTCCTGTGTTGACGCCTCATATCTAGCATTCCTTCCTTGACAAAAGTCTATATTTGTGCTATCACAGTGAAAACCTAGTTGCTAGCGAGAACGAGAAAGGCAAAGCCAAGAACCGGCATTTACGGTAGATATAGCAAATATCTTGTTTTACTGTCAACTCATCGACAGTTCAAGATTCACAATAAGATATTAATATGTCTATACAGTCGGTGCTAAATGTCTGTCTATAACTCCTCCACCGTCCATAATGTCGTGAACATAGGCATCCACAATCACAGTCAACTTATTAAGTTTCTGATTAGCTTCTATGTGTTTAGTCTTGCGCAAGTTAAATGGCATGTGCCCTCCGTAAAAGACCCAGATCTGATCCCCAGGCAGAGTGTTGGGTGACCATATTCCAATATAGTCAGTCCTTGTAACGAAGTGGTTTTTGTCGTCATCGGCGACGTTTACATTGCTCACTACTCTTATTTCATCGACGTGAATACCAATGAAGCCCAGAACCCAGCTTTCTTCCGCAACATCAATCTGGAGTCCGTGACTACTGCGAGCTGTGAAATCATTCATATCGACGGGAATGGCTCCACTACTTCATCGCACCACGTCTAACACGATCATGAGACGCGAAATCTATGGCCCAGGTCGTTAGATCCGGAGTGGTATGTATCATTTTGATAGATGCCAGTAGCGCACGGAGATTCTTTTCCGATCGAATCAGGTCTAGTGTCATTTGCGTGAACAGCTTAGGCGTGAATATGGAGTAACTGCACGGTTGAGCACTAGGAATCAATTGGATAGGGAGAAAACCCAAGAGAGCATATATCTTGTCGCTTGGATCTGTAGCTTGTCGGTGACGCCAGCGCACACATGTATCAATGGCGCCATCAAGTCCTGTTCGCAAACGAAGGAGCCCATCCATCAGATAGGAATAAGGGAGCGTACTTCTCCAAGCGCAGTCTAACATGTGATGAGAAGCTATGGAGTAGATCGCCGCGGAGTCGTTGGAAAACTCGGAAAACGTCCTCTCGCCGCACCGAAAGTGGTTCCCACAAGAATTCAGCTGATGTTGGGAGGATCGACTCTTGAAGTGTCCAGATACGTTCCAAACATGAATTCCGGTGCATAGTGAAAGCAACAAAGGCCTTCCGCGCCTCAATCCCTGCATGGCATTCGCAAAGCAATGTCAAGGTCCATAATCGACACCCTTGTGGTTCAGGGTCGTCAGTCTTCCACAATTTTAAACTGCCGGTCTCCCTTGGCTTCGCGAACTTCGGTTCCGCTTTGGCGGCTATCGATTTGATGAAATTAATTACTGCCATTGTATCTGCTTCACCGAAATCTTGTTCAGCGCTTGGGATTTCCCCCGACCACAAGACGCAGTTGGAGCAACTCTTGTACATATCTCGCATCATTACAATCTGGATAGCTTCCTCGTGGATGTCTCATCGTTGATACACAGTTGATCAACCCAAATCGTTTGTCTTCCAGTAAGATATCGTAGGCGTTGAAGCGCATTGTGAAGGTTTTGGGTTACTGTGATAGGGTTTCCCGAGACGTGAATATCAATCATTGCGGCGGAAGTTCTCCAAACATAAGATAGTGCCTCGTAATACAAGCCGTTGTTCAAATGAGCGGTCCGGACTTCGCATCTTACAGGATATTCATGGTTCATCGGCAAGAAATCTAACACGCGTATCTGGCCATGAACAGGGTCTGTGGCTTTGAGTCTCTGACGGTGTTAGAGATTCAGTCATGACGGCAATGTTCGCAACATACCTGGAGCTGCCATTATCGGTAAACACAAAACGAACAGTAAAGGCTGACTATCCAGAATGCTCTCTAGGTACGGAGAGACCAAGTATTAGACACGCGAAGGTTGGAATGAAAAGATGCCACTACGTCAGCCAAGAAAGGTAACCGACTGTACATAACCCTGCTTTTTTTGGGCCAATAGCGGCGCATGCGCACAATGTTCGGATTGACTGTTGTAGAGAACGTCTTATCGGAAAACTAACTCTGCAAATAATACACAAGAGCGACACCAGCAACACTGGGGATAGTAGTAGCGCAAAGAAGGGCGCATCTAGTTATTTTGCTCTGCTTCGTGTCTAACTTTCCTGCATATGCGACGGTAAGCGAGGTTGAGAATACGCTGTGGTGTCAGTGCTTGCGGGTCATCTTCGCGTCATGACTTTCCCGTTGTGACTGCTTATATACAACCTTGGCGCTCAGCGTTATAAGTACCTCATTCGATCAACTCTTCCCCCACTTTGGAAATCCATAGTGTAATATCAAAGCAATACCGAACTTCCGTCGCAGACTCTTCTAAAGCTACCAATCAGTCCAGATTGCAATATGCAGAACGAGAAAGGCCAGGGCGTCTCGCACGCAGAAGAGTCACAACTCCCCCAGAAGGTGCAAGAGAAAGTGTGCATTGTCTAGTCTTGCTATCGCATCATTCACCTTACTAATACGCTTTCGCATGTTCCCTCCAGCATTGAGCATCAAGTCCCTGACTCGGCTCACGATACGAACAGCAACAAGGACACAGGCAAAGTGTCGCACGCTACCGGCAACTCCAAGGTACCCAAGGTATTGCAGGAAGGTTTGCCCGCTAAGGTAGAGAAAATCGTGCCAGATTCTATTCATGATACCCGGGGCGCCGACATCTAGATAATGGTTCCGCATTTTGCAGAACACGCATTTCTTTGCTTCAGAATCAATCAGCATTGAAAAGTCACAAGTTAATCGCTCGGTTTCGTCATGTAACTCATTCATCAGAAGTCCTATGACCACAACTGCATGTCTTCCCTGGTCTTGCCACCACTGATCGTGACGTTCAACATCATTGGTGAAGCAAATGCATTAGTTTGCGGGATTATGTACCAGCACTTGTATCTCTTGTCTCCAATAGTTGCTACAGAAAGCTAATACTGCGTTTGAGCGAACTGTCACTGAGTGATTTCTCTAATCCGACACGCAGTCAAGTGCGGTAGCTGCCGCCTCTTGGAGTAAAATAATTTGAGGTGCCTTCCGCACGTCACTTGATGCTATGAGCTCTATCGATCTGTTCTGGAGGCAGTTCGCTGAATGACAGTATCAGGTTGATGCAAAACACGATTGCCGCGGCATTCCTAACGGGAAGACTGTGTAACAGCAAGCGGATCTGCTAAGGCGATGTCGACAAGCGTGGTAGATCCGGCGATTTGGTTATTGGGATCGTGTTAGGTGATGGCTCCCGAAGGTTGATGGCTGCAGTCGACTATGATCAGGGCATTCCTTACAAGCGGTATATCCGTAGGCCCGTGTATGCTCATGTTAAGTGCCTGGAACGATATCAAAAGATCGCCGAATTGGCCCTCCCCATGCTCGACATCGACTCCAGGGCACTGTCACGGCAGGCATTCGAGAGCAATGAACCACTGTGGTGTGTTTTCGGTAGCCGCACTTGAGGATGGATATCCGAGTATGTGCATATAGCTAGCCTGTAGTGGAGTTGCCGAGATGGACAGATATTTGCTGACGCACTGTAGACGACTCAGTATGCATTGAGCGAGCTCCGTGATTATATAGGCTCGAGAGCCGCCAAATTGACCGAAGACCTACCGAGAATGATCTGTGTCACTTACTGGAGCATTCTCAAGGATGTAATCACAGCACTTGCATATACAGAAGTAAGGACTGAACTACCTTGGAGGTGAATTGAGGAAAGACAATGCGTATGCCAGGCACAATCTGTAAGTGCACGTACCACTTCGTTTATGTCAATCTTCATTGTCCTCGAAGCGACGCGGGGTAGCGTTACGCTAGTGGATTAGCATGGATAACGAGGCAGTGGCTGTGGTGCCTAGCAAGGGACAGTCAAGTGCTAACACAAACCTTCACTCACGAGATCAGAACCGTGTTTGAAGGCTTGCGTAGGCTGCCAGGGACGTGGTGTGCCTGCCAATCACCGCAAGTCGAAGACATGGCCCAGAACAAAATTACCGCTCTTTGCCAGGTTGAATGACTCGCATGCAAGCTACCCCCAAGGGTGGCGCTTGTACCCCGCAATCGTGTTCCGAAAAGAGCCAGGAAAGGGGTGTCGCGAGCCGCGATGGTGGTATCACGGTGTGAATATAAAGCGAAGAGCCAAGCGGCATAACTCCAGTTAAGCTTTCCAAGAGAAGTCTTCCATCAACTCTGTTTAAGCTACTCATTTTGGATCCCCAGTAACGCGCTGCACCACTCAGACTTCAAGCTTTGTCGCAGCAATGGCAGAGCGCAGTAGCAGCTCCGGTAAGATTAAGTAAAGACTGGGTTCATGTATTGCATTGCTAATCAGAGTCCCTGCGTAGACAACTCGGAGCACTCGCCAACTGCGAAAGCTACTATTGAACATGTTGAGCAGATTCATCCAAATGAGCAGGTGCCCAGTAACACGAATTACTACGAGAAAGATGGCGGAAAAGCCTACAGGGACGGTGAAGATCACGAGCATGAACCTCCAATGACGTTCAAGCGCATCATGAGTTTGATCGCCATGGCATTTTGTAAGCTTCTGCTCCCACACTCACCTGGTATTTGTACCCTTGAGCCATCCTGATCATTCGATAGTGTGGACTGGAAGTCAGATACCCGTGTATCTCTTCGGTGGTGTCCCTCCGTACATCTATGGCGACATCGGCGGCACTGACCGGTGGATTTGGTTCGTGCTAGCCAACCTTTTGTCTCTGGCTGCAGTTTGTCCATTCGTAGGCTCTATTTCGGACATCGTGGGTAGAAGATGGGTCGCAATCATTGGGGCTTGTTTCCTCATCCTGGGCATGATCGTTTGCTCTACCGCACACACAATGAATGTTTTCATCGGCGGCATGGTCTTTTCTGGCATTGGCGCAGGCATCAACGAACTCACGGCACTGGCCGTCACTTCTGAGCTTGCACCTACCAGCCAGCGCGGCAAGTACGTCGCTGTACTGATCTTCACCATCATTCCGTTCTGTCCATCAGTTCTCTGGGCGCAACTAATTGCCTCACATTCTAGCTGGCGCTGGATCGGCGTGTGGTGCGGCGTTTGGGCGTTCATCGGGCTTGTGTTGACAACAATCTTTTACCATCCACCACCGCGAGTCAACAGCCTGGGAATGAGCCGAAAGCAAGTGCTGGCAGAGATCGACTACGTTGGCGGTCTGCTTTCAGTCAGTGGTATGCTCCTGTTCATGATGGGAATGCAGTGGGGCGGTTACCAGTACCTATGGTCGAGCGCCCACGTTCTCGCACCCTTAATCCTGGGCGCTATCTTGATCGTGGCGTTCGTGGTCTGGGAGAGCTATGGCGCAAAGCACCCCATGTTCCCGAAGAGACTGCGCCAGGAGCCTCGTATCCTCGGGTTGACCTTGGTCATCACTTTCATTTCAGGTGCGAACTTTTTTTCCATCTTAATGTTCTGGCCTACGCAGGCTTTCAACGTGTACGGCCATGATCCTATCGGTGTTGGTATCCGCGGAATCCCGGTCGGTTTTTCCATCTTGGCTGGAGCGTGTATTGTTCTGTGGATGCTCTCAGTCCTTCGTGGTCACAACAAGGAGCTTTTGATCGCCTCATCCATACTCATGACTGCAGGATGTGGGTCGCTGGCTATCGGCAAGGTCGATAACCTGAATCAACTCTGGGGCTTGTTAGTTCTGGCTGGATTGGGCATCGGCGGCATTGTCGTTCCTGCATCAATCATCTGTAAGTTGGATCTGGTCCCACATTCCATCTGAGCTCGCTGACCTTTGCAGCAACTATCATCTGTCCAGACGACCTCATCGCGACTGTAGCCGCATTAACTTTAGCCGTTCGCGTCATTGGTGGTTCGATCGGATACTGCGTCTACTATAACGTCTTCATCTGTACGTCCAATTTCTCAATGAAACCAAAGCGATGACTAATAACCCATTTAGCCAAGTTTGTCCCGGCAGCCACTCACTATATTGGAGGTGCAATGGTGGCCAAGCTGAATATCACCTCTCCTAAGGTCATCCAAGAAGCTATCGTGATCACTGGAGCTTCGCTGCTCCCTCTTCTGGAAGAACTTCCAGGTATCAAGGGCGTCCCGGGAGCATACGAGACAGTAGTCTTTGCAGGTCAACTAGCATACGCGGAAGCGTACAAATATGTGTACTACGTAAGTATTGCCTTCGGAGGTGTCAGCATTATAGCAGCATGCTTCTTGGGTGACATCTCCAAGTACATGGATGACCACGTTGCTGTGGTCATGCACTAGCAAGCAGTCCCCTAGAGAAGAGATTTATTCAACCCTCTATAGTAGAAGAATGAGTTGCATGCATATCATAGCTATGTATGGAAATGAAGAAAGTTGTTGAAGGAAAAGAGAAAGACGCATGTTCAAGTGAGAAGAGATATGTTTGACGGTTGGTTCCCATCGTTCACATCATATCAGGGACGAACGTTAGTATACAGGCCACCGGCTCTTCTCCCATTAGCATGCTCGCCGTGAATGCGCTGTTGTCGATGAGGGGCCGAGCGAATCGGTGGCCAGCGCATCCCGGAGTGAAGCGGCTAATCATCGGCCCAAAAAACCCGCCCCTTCGCCCTACGAAGCGTAATCGGTCCTTCCTCACGGTCCGCCGTCACTGTGTTCGCTACAGCTCGGTGTAATTCTTCCATCGATCTCCCAAGCTTCCGAGCCGGTGCCAATATCCCCGCACGTAATACGAATCATGCACGTCTTCTCTCCAGCATTCAGCCTGAATGACCGGTTGGACACACCTTTGACGTTGCTTCTCATGTTGTTGTGCTCCAAATGCGCTAAGTGTAGATCGTATAAGATCGGTATGGAATAAGCTTTTGTGTCCAAGAACAACATCTCGACAATTGCCATGCGGCTCCTCACTACAATTTTCCCCTTTTTGATTGGGCATGTGCTTGGCGAAAATGGTTCCCAAGGGTGGCTACGTTATGCGCCTGTCTCTGATGGCTACGCTCCTCTACAAGTGCCCTCAACGATCGTGGCCTTGAACTCAACCAACACAAGTCCGGTATACACGGCTGGGCAAGAGCTGCAGAAAGGCATCAAGAGCATTCTTGCGAAGGATGTTGATGTGACCGCTACTGGCTGCTCAAACTCATCTGCGATCATTGTCGGTACTGTCGACGCATACGCCGCAGCCTTCGGTGACTGTGCAGGTGTAGAAGGCTTGGAGGACGACGGCTTCTTATTGGAATCAACTGCCGACAAGATCATCATCTTGGGTCGCAACGAGCGAGGTGCACTTTACGGTGCTTTCGAGTACCTGTCTCAGCTAGCTCGCAACAATATCACGTCCGGGCCTTACATGTCGAACCCTCAAGCACCAATTCGATGGACCAACGAATGGGACAACATGGACGGACACGTTGAACGTGGCTACGGTGGCGCGTCGAACTTCTTCCGGGACGGTTACGTCGTCGACAATGTGACTCGAGTGGCTCAGTATGCGCGTTTATTGGCATCAGTTGGTATCAATGGCGTCATTGTCAACAACGTCAATGCCAATTCTACACTACTCAGCGACCGGAATGTGGAAGGCTTGGGTAGATTGGCCGACGCAATGAGACCCTATGGAGTACAACTTGGCATCTCGCTCAATTTCGCGTCTCCAAATGCGACTCTCGGTACGTTCGATCCTTTGGACCCAAAGGTGGATGCATGGTGGGCAAATATCACCGACCAGATCTATAAGAAAGTTCCAGATATGGCAGGTTATCTAGTCAAAGCGAACAGTGAAGGTCAGCCAGGCCCATTGACTTACAACCGGACACTTGCAGATGGCGCCAACATGTTTGCCAGGGCTGTGGAGCCTCACGGGGGTATAGTCATGTTTCGTGCTTTTGTGTACGACAATCACATCAGCTACGCCAACTGGACTTCTGATCGAGCGAACGCGCAACTTGAGTTTTTCCAGCATCTTGACGGCAAGTTCGACGAGAATGTCATCGTTCAAATCAAGTACGGCCCAATCGACTTCCAGGTCCGTGAGCCAGCGTCGCCCCTGTTTGCAGCTTTGCACAACACGAGCACAGCGATTGAACTTCAAGTCACACCAGAGTACCTGGGACAGAACTGCCATTTCGTGTACCTTGCACCACTCTGGAAAGAGATTCTCGACTTCGACCTACGGGCTGAGAATCGTTCGTCGAAAGTCAAGGACATCATATCTGGTAAACGATTTAAGCGACCATTGGGCGGCTATGCTGGTGTGCCAGGTGCTGGAACTAATACGACGTGGCTGGGCAGCCATATGGCCATGTCTGTGAGTTTGATCGATCAATATTATACTTGTGGCCTACGAACTAACATCAACAGAATCTATATGCCTACGGAAAGTTAGCATGGGACGCTTCGCTAAGTTCGGAGGATATGTTGCAAGACTGGACCCGCTTGACCTTCGGTTTTAACCAACATGTCCTCGACACCATCACAGACATTTCCATGAAGTCTTGGCCTGCTTATGAAAACTACAGCGGCAACCTCGGTGTTCAAACATTGACTGACATTCTTTACACCCACTATGGGCCCAATCCAGCTTCACAAGATAATAACGGCTGGGGCCAGTGGCTGCGCGCTGGCAATGTTACCATTGGTATGGATCGAACGATTGAAAATGGCACAGGGAACTCAGGCAACTATCCGCCTGAAATCGCTGAGATCTACAACGACATCGACAAGACTCCTGATAATTTGCTACTCTGGTTCCACCACGTTCCCTACACCCAGAAACTCAAATCCAACAAGACAGTAATTCAGCACTTCTACGATGCACATTACGAAGGAGCAGCCAGCGCGCAAACCTTCGCCAACCAGTGGGAATCTTTGAAGGGCAAGATTGACGATGAACGATTTGAGCACCACCTTTTCCGACAGACATACCAAGCCGGCCACTCTCTTGTCTGGCGAGACTCGATCACGCAGTACTTCTACAACCTCTCAAGGATTGATGATGAGTCAAATCGTGTTGGGAACCACCCATACCGGATCGAAGCTGAAAGCATGACACTGGATGGATATAAGTCCTACGTCGTAAACCCTTTCCATACTGCCTCTGGGTTTACCGCTATCGTCACCACGTCAAACACAACTGCGGGTACCGCGACTACAGAGGTTCCGTTTGAGTCTGGAACATATGACGTGGCCGTGAATTACTACGACCTCTACGACGGCAAGTCGACGTTCCAACTCGACATCGGCAATCGAACGGTCGGCCTGTGGAAAGGCGACAATGAAGACAAATTAGGTCACGAGCAGTCAAGATATCTGGATGGTCACACAGCAACACGGATAACATTCAAAAATGTCAAGGTGCAGAAAGGCGACGTTGTGCGTATAGTGGGCCAGCCAAATGGCATCGAGCCTGCACCGCTTGACTACATATCGTTTTTGCCACCTGGCATTGTTGACTAAGTGCGTGCAGGCTCGGCCACGGTTTCCATAGATGGTACATAGCATTTTTGTAGTTTAGTTTGATGGCTGGAATGTTTTAGTATTACCGTTCAGGAACGCAATCCGTTTGCTTTAATATGACATTAAAATATAATGAACGGTGTCACCCAACACAGATGTTGCTTCGTCCAAAAGCTAGAAATAATAGACTAGCCACATAGAGCTGATTAGAGGTTTATGAAGGTGTTTGAGAGCATAACCATCGTATATCACACGAAAGTTGGAAGGTATGTTTAGTCGATACGAGTATGATACTGCGCCGTTATAAAGACCAACAAGGGTCTCTTATACTTAGAAGCAATATCCTACAACAATCCCCCTTTTTTCTTTGTGTAGGCCTTGATCTGATGGGCCCCAGTAGTATACGATAAATGGAAGCTGTTTTCGAAAGCTTTGACAACTCCTAGAATGAACTTGCTCACACATGATTTCTATGCTTTGATTACAATATACTCTGATAGCAACGGGCGTGTTACCTGGGTGTAAACTCTTGAGTTAATTTCCGGCGAATTGTGCCGATACTGCACTGTTTTTATATGGAAGGAAGTTTACTGGTCGGGAAGCAGCCAACTGTCACGCAGCTGATGATCTTCCAAATACCACCTAAAGCGGGCCATGAATCCAGTTGTCACTGGAGTTGACTGAGGAGTTGTCGAAATCGCTTTGAGGGGTATATCCTTGTCGCTGTACATCCCGGCGGTGAATTCGTCAGTTTCCTTGGTTTGCACATGCCCGCGAAGGGGCTCGTTCAAGGGCACCACGTTGCCTCTACAGAAACCGTCTACAGAAGCACCCTGGTCGATCAAGCAGCCTTCCATTCTGTGTGAGGGTATTCGAGGCACGTGCGAGTTTGTGAGAAAGAGCGGTAGAAACTTCATGTTATCTTGGTGGAGTGTGGCGCATCTGTTCTAGCAACTCAGCTAACGCTGTATCTATCCGCCTATAAAAGCACAGCGTAATTCCCACCTGCACACCTGCCGGTCATGGCCATAAGTGTTTTCGGAAAGTTGTAGCGTTGTACCGAAGTCATATTTCCTTCTCTTCTACTATTTCCATTCCTTAAAGGCTTTCGGCTTGTCTCGGCTATTCCACTGTAAAGTCCTTGAAATGCTGTTGATCCAATCCGTCTTTCTCCTGTCCTGGGGCAGCACGCATGGGAATGGGAATCTGCTCGCACTGATTGTGACGTAGTCGCCAGGCTTTAGCTCGACTCTTTCCCTCCCATCGAAGCTTGCCCATGAGCTTGTTCGTGCGTCGTAGGGCACTCCGCAGCGTAACACTATTGTGTCTGGCAAGATAATAGGCCTGAAGGATAAGGTATGTGCGCAGATAGCCGTGACCAAGATGACAGGGTTGTCGGGATGGCAGAGCGAGCCTCCTGCTGCCAGGTTGTATGCTGTAGAACCTGTGGGTGTTGATACGCAGATTCCGTCTGCTTGAACAGTTGTGAAGTGTTCGTCATCGCCAAACAGCTCGATCGATGACATGGTAGGGTTTGGACCGCGGTCTACCACCACCTCGTTCAAGATGTTGTAGGTGCCGTCAGGCCGATGTGTGTGATGGTCCTCCGCCTCTTCTCCAATCAGCTGCTCGACTAGGTCAGACTGGCCCTCATCGTCGCGGGTTTGTGATCGCATGACAGTCGCCTCGAAGCGTAATCGAAGGTTAACGGTAATCCCTTCTACAAACGCTTGTGAGAGGGTTTGTGGGTAGAGGTCGAAATCGAACTTGGTAAGGAAGCCTAGTGATCCGAGAGAGAACGCAAGGACGGGCGGTACTACGCGCTGAAAAAGCCACGACGAGTACAGTACGGTTCCGTCTCCACCAAGCTTCCGCTGTTAGCGTCGTTCGTAGACTATCCCATGGATCACTTACTGCAAGGACGATGTCGAAGGTCTGCGGCTTCTGCTCTACAAGCTCGTTGGTCCAGAATTTCAGGCGTCCTTCATACGATGAGGATTTTTCCAACAGGCCTTTCTTGTCGAAGATCTTATTGTCCTCCAGTGTGTGCTCAACATAGACCTTGTATCCAGGATCTTTGGTCAAGAGCCAATCGACAATCTCCCGTGTATTCTTAATCAGGCTCTCGTCGTGCGCCTTTCCCAGAACAAAAATGTTCTTGACATGCAGTTTCAGGCGAATCTGCGCCAGCTTCTTGGACAATTCTCTGATCCCAAAGGCCATGTCGGATATTTGCTTCTTGGTCAACAACCGCGAATGCTGTGTCTCCTCGGCATGCGAGTACGGGTCTTTGTCCATGAGGCGCTCCTGAGCAAGCCCCTCGTACGACCGGTCTTGATGTTGGGTGGGAACGCCATCATGCTTTTCGAGTAGTTCGTGAACTATGCACGACGTGTTGCGGCGGTCGTGGCGTGGGCGTGCGCTCATATTACCAGAGGCTGAGTAGTGCAGTGGAGATGCTAGAGAGGCTTTGCGTCGGTGTATGCTGCCGCCTTCGAAGATGACCTGTACCTCTCAATCGGCCGTTGTGGTGGTGGGAGATGTGGAGTAAAGTACCTCGAGCGCTTCGTCGTTGCTATTTATGCTGTTGGATCTCTTGGTATCTTGGTCGCCTACTTCATTCTCAGAATGGAAGTTAGCCTTGACCGCGTCGTTATGACGTTATGTTTATAATACCTCGTTCACAAACAGCGCAGCAGAGTCCGTCGCGGCCAGCGCATTCGAATCAAAGTAGTCTTTCGTCATGACTACAGCTTGTAGGAATGCAGAGAGCAATTGAAAGACCTCAAAGGTGGTGTTGAGGCTTGTGTGGATGAGGGGAGCGCGCAAAGTTCAAGGGTATGGGTCCAAGCACAGGCGCGACCCCTAACTGTGTTCCTGAGGCGGGGCACCATGGCTGCCCCGCTTATCGTTGATCAGCCGCCTGCAAGTCATGCTCACTCATCCTGTGCATGTCTGCATGCAGCCCACGAATCGCCATACCAAACACTAATCAAGGCACACGGTTACAGCGGTACTTCGACAGACTGCAGCACTTCTTCCACAACATCGTCAACAGTCACACCATCGAGCACTGCCTTGACGGCCTCGAGAGAGCTGCCCCACTGCAGACTGCGCTCGTTCTCTGGTGCTGTAATGACGATCCGATGAGGGTATACCTTGCGAGCGGCAAGGGCCACCATTGATGGGGAGATGTAGTCGAGGTCGTGAAGAGGCGCAAGAGCACTACGAGGTTAGCAACATCGCGCAGGTAGGGCAGGGCCACCAACTAAACCAGGGTGTTGAAGTGCCTTGTGGCTAACGCTGAGATGCCGCCTTCTACAGCTCGATGGAGCCTCATAAAAACTACTATGTTATGCAAATACGCGCGAACCTCAGTACTGATCTTGACTTTAGACATCCGGGCGGTGAATGTCGCAATGTCCTGAGGATTGATCAGTAGATGAGATGCGTCATGATTCAAAGCGAGCACATACTCCTGCTGAGAACAAAGCTGCCTTCGATGCGTCGTCTGCGAGTGCGGTGGATCGATCGGCTTCAGGAAGTAATGCCTTCTCGCGCTGCTCTTCGACATTGGGTAGGCCGTCTTCAAAGTAGTGCTTGTGCGAGATAAAGAACTGGTCGTTCTGTAGTCATGTTAGCATCGGACGACCGATTGGACTGGACAAAGTTCAAACCAGATGCATTATCAAGCGCGTACTGTTGAGCTCATTCAGTGCAACAAACAGAAATGGTCTAGGCGCAGCATGTACAGCTGTTCTTGTAAAGTTTCGTTTGCCTCTCATGAGCTGTAGAGTGTCAGTCAAGATCATACACAACGCCACGGCATGGTACCTCAAGAGCCTGAACCTGGACTTGCGAATTTGCCCGATCCAGATTTTTAGCAATAACTATGTTTGCGATCCTTCCGCTGTCGAGCTGCGTGAAATCACTGGGCGTTCTTGATGTGCGACCATCAGGTCGCTTCGGTGAACCAGAAAGTGATGTGAGCTGTGGTGAGGCGTTAATTACAGACCCTAGTATGTACTGAAACCAGACTTTACTCTTAGGTTGCTTGCTTCGCTCTTGGTGTTGAAGTAAGTATTTGCCTCAGCTTTCACGAGTATGCCGCAGCCAAAGTCGTCGAGTGTAGTGTGCTCATTGCATTCCAGCACAGCCCAAGTGAGGCCAAAAACATTGGTTGCGACCTGGTTGGGTTAGCTTCCTGCTGAGACAATTTGGTGTGACGCTGACCAGCTTCAGCTCTTCCTCGACATCATCGAGCAGCTGCCTCTCGGTCTGGACGATGCAGTTTTGCTCAGCCACGAAGCAGACAAGGACAGCAAGCTCCAGGTCGCTCAAGGTTTGCACCTTCTCGAGCAGGCTGTTGCCCGAATTATCCATTGCTCGTCTTTGTACAGCTTTCCAGAGCTCACATGCTTGGATGGACGATGCTATTGGATGAAAAAATCAACGTCAAGCCGTTTGTCGATGGTTGAGTGTTGGAAAGAAAGGTGCGATGCTCCGCCGTGTCTAGCGCGTCCCACGGACCACCCAGCCTCTCCACACCGTATGTGCCGAACACTCGTCATTCACCTTAAGCTTCATAACACATTCTCTTTCCAATCCTTAACGATAGTTCACTCTGCGTCTATACCTTCCTGCGAAAGAATAATAAGTGTTCTAACTCCCAGAATGAGTGATGTACTTTACATTACTCGATTCACATCAACCACACTGCGTCAACATCCTCTTCAGAGGATTGCATCTTCTGCAGCAATAGCTGTGTCGTACTCTGGGTCATGAACTTCTTTTGCTTCTGTGACAGGTCATGTATGCAGGATGCATCTAGACTCGGCTGCCCTGGTTCCAAATTTGTATCAGTATCGAGTATCAGCATTCTAGCATGTAATATACCAATCACTTCCCAGGAAGTCCCAAATCCGCTCACTAGCTTGCCTTGCAATAACTCTCCGTGAAATCGTATAATCCTTTATCTGAGCAGCATTGTTGGCTGAAACGCTGGCTTGTACAAGTAAAGCCTTTCGAGATGCTAGGCACTCGCTCCAGACTGGGGACGTTCGAAGTGAGACAACCGCTCGAGCATTTCTTGAGACTTTCTTCGCAGCCCTGACATCCACTCGATTCATTAAATACTAGACCTGGCAGAATTTGAGATAGATAAGGAAGTTACTAGACAGCCTTGTTGTTGTCTGGGTGTTTACACGTTTTAGGTGCCGATACTATTCTCCTGGGGGATGTGAATCTGCAGAACGCGACTCTTTACTGGGCCGGTCACATCCAATACTAGCGTTCGAGATCAAACTCGCAACAAGATGTTTGATGTACGTCAGAATGTAGCGGATCAGCACGAAAATGCTATGAAATGGAGATGGAGCGGCGGTTGATATAGCTTGCTTTCTATTCCCTCATGGTGCGCTTCAATATTTGATCGCCATCCTTAATAGAGAGCCCCTTTGGCAGGCACAAGCAGAGCATCTTTGAGCGTGAAAGAGGTCCTTGGGGGTTTGATGCACGACTTGATGCATCTATCGTTTCTATACGTGAGTTCGCGTGCGCGGGATTAGTCTTGAACCACGCTGACAAGGAACCGTATAGCAATTTGATTAGGTAGTAAGATTCATTTATCAAATCAGATCGGAGAATGAATCAGGAGAGAGTAATGGTCAGAGAAGAGATCCAAAACAACTCAAAATTGACCTGCTTGTAGAGGTAGTAGTTTTGCGCTTGCTAATCACTGCCCGTTGAGGGACGTACGCGTAAATAACAGAATGGATATCCAAAATCTACACAAAAATTCAGTTTCGTAGGAAACCAAATTCAGACATAGACCGAAAGGGCTTGGTTGAACTCTCTTCAAGTATAACATGCAGTGAGCCCATCGCTGCGGCTGACTGATGCATCCAGTATCTGCTGTAGAGGGCTTCTAAGCAAACCCGCTACTTAGTAGAATGTAAAAAGATTGCGATCAGCCGGAAGGTTTGTAGATAATTCACACGATTAGGCTTGCAGGAGGGAGGCGTAGTAAGGAGGAGGCGTAGTTGTGATTAAACGGCTAGGTCAAAAGCACCACTCCACTGGTTACTTCGGTTGCACGCCAAGTAAGCCCTAAGTCCTATCACTATCAGACTTGTCTTTTCTTTAATTAAGCGAGATGACGATGGAACGGCGAGGGAGGCACTGTAGAAAAACCCATGCGACACTGTCTTAGCCGAAAGAGGGGACCTAGCCGTATTGCATCCAGTGGAAATGCACACACGACGGGATTTCCTACGATGGATTCTGAGCTTGGCGGTCTATACATTGGTATATTAAATATGCGACGCTGTCTGTAAATATTGTGGTTCTCACGAATAACCTAGACCTCCATCGCTAGTGCTTGCAAGGGACTAGAAATCTCCAGTACCACTTTCTTTTTTTCTTTCGCATTTTTGTTTCTGCATAGACGTATTGCCAGATATCTTCCCAAAAATTTAGCAATGCACCTTCTCTGGGCTGCAAGCAGAGCATTGTTTCTAGCCTTGCTTTCGTTTCCGCTTTATGTCGGAGCCCAATCCAACCCTTCGAAGTTCGTACCCTCTCATTCCGCACACTAAGGAAATCTAACTGGATCTTTAGCAGCCAAAACCTGACGCTCCGCTTCTTCCAGGATAGCCAAGGCAACTCGTGTAGCTATAGTAACACCGGCGACGCTTTGACCTTCACTACATCGAGCATACCTACCACGAGCGTCTGTTTCGATTTCGCAGAGTTGTTCAGCGGAAACGCTAGCAGCGGTTTTACAAACCAGACTTCAAGTGCTGGTCGGACATCTCTCGAAGGAGCAGGTATGGACTGGCACCTTGAGAATGTCGGAAACTTCGAGACGCAAGCGAACTACCCTCGGGTTCTATATCGTCAGCACGTATCAGGTGCCTCGGATGACAAAGATAAGCCTGGTCATGGCGCAGACCGCAGCGTGACATTGTATGGAGGGAAAGACTGCACGGAACACAATGATAGACTGAATTCGGTGGTGTCGTGGTTTGGCTTCAGCTGCTGGAGTGAAGACGAGGGGAGCTGTGGTACGCTGCCGTATGGTATTGTTAGTTTCAGTGTCAATGCGGGGACACGTGATGGTGGCAAACATGGGAGTTGCCAAGTGTTTGCAAAGATGGGTGCTGCTGCGCCTGGTCAGTCATCCTCTCGAGTCGTGTGGGGAGCTCTCGCTAGTGTGTCACTCGCTGTCTGGCTAGCTTTGTAAGGAAGAATGGGTGCCGATACAAACCTTCTTATCTATACTTCCCCCACCGTATCGTACATACAGTATTACCGACTTCGCATATAGACTCGCTCATATCAGTCAGCATGTTTGTTAGTTATACGACGTCCGTATTGTGATTACTGAGCTTGATGCAGCACTTTCACCCGTGAACAGTGGCCGAGTAGTACTGATTTTACCAGTATGAATCGATAGCGGCTTCTTGAGCTAGCCATACTAGAAGAAACACCTCTGGCATAATATTTCATCTAATCGACCTAGTCGCTCTTCTTGACTGTGGTTGGGCTAGTAAGGGCGGTGGAGGTGAGACTAAAACAAGGCGCCCAGGAAGGATTGTAGGATCATGATGGTAGTCCCAGATGCTGAAGCGCGCAACCGAAACACTGTTACTGTTACGCTTACTATGACACAACTCTAGATACAAGCCAACGATTATTTCTATAGACCAACAGCATAGAATTGCTATCAGCAGTGTAGGTGTACACATTGCGCGTAATGGGTGTGGAGCAAAACGTGGAGTCGTTCTATGTCTTATGTTTGCTGTGGACTCAATAGGTCTGACGTAATCAGCGCATCTGATGCATCACCGCAGATCTTGGCTCCAGAATTATGTGCCGGTGTTCAGAAACATGTAGCGCCTACCATTCGTGAGGATGGGTTGCGATAGGGAGTGGTGAAGGCGGGATGAAGGCGTTGTACGAATCGTGCATTCAATCTGGATGATCACACTCTCAACCCATACAATGAACCGGTGTTATTCATATTCCTGTAGAAAGGAAGTATGTTTGTACCAGCTGCCTCCACACAGTTTGTTTGACCCCAACGTGGGGACAATAACGGTGGTATTCGGGGCACAGTAGTCCGGTTATAATCTGGGGCTGCCTGGTTCTCCTCAAGAAAGCCAGCCAAGTGCAAGACACCTGCGGCAATGTCCGGAACGTCTTGCTGCAGATTGACGTTTAAAGAGTCGATGCCTCAGCAGTTTGTGTTCCCAATTTCACAATCCTGGCCGGGCGATACATCGTACAGCACTGCTCCCACTCGGCGCAGCATTGCCCTTTTCGTGCGCAAGCTGCTAACCATGCACTTCATCTGGGCAGTCCGTTGCCCGCAGCACTTCCACCGCCCTGCATATCTCTCGTAGCACCACCAGGTCTCACAACTCCTGCCTGTGGGCCAGGCTGTCTCCTCAACGCTGTAATAACTGGCTCCTCTTCCCTTCTCACCGCCGTTCCTCTACCAAGCGCACCGCTACTAGCAGTCTGCCCCTCAGTAGCTCTTGGTCCTCTCCTCAGAAGCTCTTCGAGTCCCAAGTCGCGCCATGTAGGCTCCTTCTTGGCTTGTGTCGCACGCTGGATACCGAACGCTGCGTGCTGGTCGGGCACGACGTCGTCTTCGTCTTCCGGGTTGAGGGGCTGGAGGTGGAGTGGGATGTGTATGTGCTCGGGCGCGAGCTGTGACGACGTCATGTTTGTGAATGACTCGAGCAGGTCTGCGTGGTGGGAGGCGTGCATATGCAGGTAGGTTGCGGACGAGTCGCGCGTCTTGTTCGTTAGCGACATGGAGTGTACCGAAAGCTAGGAGTGGCGCATACCATAATGATCAGAGACCGTGAGGCTGTTCGTGGCCGTCTTTAATCACTGATGATTACAGAAGTTAATAAGAAGTGCGATGCATGAACAAGGGTGGTAATGACCAACACAGCGCCGGTGTTTACTGTTCTATGCTTATCGATACCGCACCGAATGAGCTTCCTCAAAACTAAGCTAGATACAGCTTGGCGTGAGCTCTAAGCCCCACCAAGCGAGCCCCGCTGCGTTCAGACTGTTCTCGATCTCTACGCTATTTGACTTCGTCTTCTTGGCGTCACTATGTCACTCTGTAGAAGACAACACCAGAGATGATAGCTGGTGAACCATGTTGCCACATTCCTCGCATCAGCACCTCTCTTTCTGCGGACATGGACGTGACTGCTTTAGAACCTCTCCTTTCACTGTTTGCTATCACGCAACACCGGAACGAGCAAGGAAAGCCCAACTGGACTATCAATGTTATCACAGACGAAGCGGGAACTCAGACTCGCTCCGCATATTTCGACGAGCAACTTGGAGCATGGAAATTCTACAGCCTGTCAAATGAAGAGCTGTCACATGCACGACAGAGACCCTCGATAGCTCAACGCCATGGGCCGGCCTTTCAACCACCACAAATTGAGTGGACCAATGCTCTTCGTCCCTCTGCTCACTCGAAATCACTGCTCAATATAGACTGGTCGGCAACTTCGCTGGGCCCTCTGGACACCTGGCCTCGCTCACTTCAACTATACACACACATGTTGCTCTCTGACAGTCGAGCAGCAGCCATATACTGGGGACCCCACAGGATCGCTGTCTACAACGAGTCTATGATACCTCTCATTGGTGCCTTGCACCCGAGTCTTATGGGACACTCCTTCGAGAAGATCATGCCGAGCCTATGGAACCTTTTTGGTCCTTTATTCCATACCATTGAGAGAGATCAACATGGGTTTGCCCGGAAGGGGGTAGAGCTTCCCTTGATGCGCCATGGCTACCTAGAAGAAACCTGGTGGGATGGTGGTCTTGTTTCACTCACAGATGAATGTGGTCACCATGGTGGTGTCTACTTCTCATGGACCGAAATGACAAGAAACGTCTTGCGAGACCGCCGGACAAAAATCATCAATCAACTGGGAAACTCATCACTGACCAAAGCTCATTTGTTTTGGCAACATATCCATGACGTTTTGGTCGAGTATCCCCGCGATGTCCCGATGGCTATCATGTACAGCACCGATGAACGTGACCCTTTCAATGGACGACTACACCTAGAACACACTATTGGTACGAGCTCATCATACGTTGCGGCGCCGAGAGATCTTCATGTCAGTCAAAGCGTTCCAAAATCCCCTATTCCCTACTTAATGTGACATGCTAACTGGCAACTTCCGTACAGATGGCATCGACTGACAGAGATGCTGCGCTTGCTCCTCTACTATATCGAGCACAGGAAAGCTCTGCAGAGTTTACAAAGATTGTAAGCGTCCATTCTTTTTGCTTCCAGCGTAGTGACTAACTATAATATGCTCATTTGTAGGACTTGCTGAAGGAAGACATAGACAATACAATTCTCGAAAACGTTGACTGGTTAGGTTTTGGTGAACCAAGCCAGCACCTCGTGATAATCCCTCTCAGAGATAGCTTTTCCACCAAAGGGTATGTCGTTTTAGGGCTCAATCCTCGCCGTTGCTTTGATGAGGATCATGAGCAATTTGTCACAGAGCTTGCACGTCAACTCAAGGAGACTATGACAAGAGCGATCTTTCGACACCAATCCCGAGAAAGAGAAAAGGAACTGACCACAGAGTTGGATGAAAGTCAAAGACGCATCAGTAGATTGGCGGAAATAGTGCCAGTTGGGATTTACGAGTTGGCTGCTGATGGATCATTGCACTGGGCAAACAACCGATTCTTCGAAATTATGGGAGCTCCTCATGGAAATCGCGACAAGGCACTCTTTGTTTGGGAGGATTATATCCTCCCTGAAGACCATCACCGGGCGAACGAGAGGATGGCAAGGTGTCTCCTACAAGGAGACCCCATCTCAGACAGTTTGAGATTGAGAAAAGATTATAACCCTCCCGGATACGAGCTCAACCCACAATCTACTGGCGAGCCTTTCTGGATCATGTACTCCGCGTCGCCTAATTACAACGCAGACGGCTTGATCTCTTCACTTACGGGTTCCATAACAGATGTATCTCATCTGAAGTGGGCTGAGCAACTGCAAATGCGCAACGCGGAAGCAGCTCGCGAAGAGAGAAAGATACATGAGGAGTTCATTGACATCACATCACACGAGATGCGCAATCCTTTGTCCGCTATCACACAGTCTGCTGACGGCGTGCTACTGTCACTACAAGACGCAAGAAGCCTTGGCAACGTCCAGTCGCTCATGGATATAATCAAACTAAATGCAGATGCGGCCGAGTCGATACTCTTCTGTGCCGCTCATCAGAGACGTATCATTGACGATGTGTTAGCGCTTGGTAAGCTCAATTCGGGGCTCTTGACCATCTCCCCTGTTGCGTTTCGTCCGGAAGATCTGGTCGAACAAGCGATGAAGATGCTCAGGTCGGAGTTTGAGGTGAACAACATTGAGACCAAGACAACTGTCGACATAGTGCAGAGCACAGAAAACGGTTCGACTGTCTTTGCGGACTCTTCCCGGTTGTTGCAAGTTCTCGTAAACCTGTTGACGAATGCCATCAAGTTCACGAAAACGCAGCCTTTGAGAAGAATTAGTGTTCGCTACGGATTGAGTTCCTCCCCTCCATCTACTAGCCTTTTCGGACAGGACTTCAGATGGTCCTCCACTGGAATTTCCCGCTCAGACCCGGTGCCAGAAATTGATTATGGACAAGGGGAACCAAGCTATCTGTACTTTGCAGTAACGGACACTGGTGACGGCGTACCTTCAGACTCCCTGGAGAGGATTTTCACGAAATTCGAGCAAGGGGAAAGAAGGACACACACCAGCTATGGCGGTTCTGGACTTGGTCTCTACATATCTCGAGAACTGACCGAGATACAAGGCGGCAGTATCGGCATTGAATCCACAGTTGGCGTTGGCAGTGTTTTTGCGTTCTACACTAAGCTTCGACTTGTGGAATTACAAAGATCAGGAAAAAGCCTTGCGGTGGACCATGATCACACTTTTGCGAAGACAACGCGGGCTTTCGAATCATTGGCCTTGAACAACAGTCAGATTCAGTCGTCTCTACCATCACCAAGGAAATACAACATACTGCTAGTTGAGGACAACATACTCAATCAGAAGGTTCTTGCAAAGCAGTTAAGAAGAGCGGGATGCAATGTGAAAACCAGCAATAATGGAGGAGAAGCTGTCGATATCATGCTAGAGATGCACGGAAAACCCGCAGAGTATGGCAGTTTGCCAACAGACGATGTCTTCCCCTATTTCGACTGCATCCTTATGGACTGGGAGATGCCTGTCTGCGACGGTATCGAAGCCACCAAAATTATCAGAAGAGTCGAGTCACAGCACGGAGCTGTCCGCAATCTAATTGTTGGTATTACCGCGAATGCAAGACAAGAGCAGGTTGCAACGGCAATGGAAGCAGGCATGGATTCAGTTGTACCGAAGCCGTTCCGCGTTGCAGAATTACTTGCAAGAATCAGCGATCTGGCAAACGCTATTTCCCTTGACAATGCGTCCACTCGACTCAATTGAGGCCTTGTTGACGAAAAGTACTTTTCAATACCCATTCTATCGACCTACATCTTATCTAGGCCGATCACTCATTAAGAGAGATGCAGAACAATACCCCGTCTGAACAATGGCTGCAGCATATTACTTTCGAGGAGCATACAAGCTTAGACATCTGAAGCCACTTGCTTCAAGTAGAAGACGCGTAGTCCCTAAAGGGCCGTGTCAAAGCTTATCGATAGGAAGACAAAGAGACGAGCACCTTCATGGCGCGCCTTTCCCTTCTTGATCACACCATCAGCTCTTGATCTTACATCAACTCACCATACGCTTCTCATCTCCAATGTTTTGAGCAGTAAAATTCTAAGACTTTCTTGACCTTGCATGCAATTTGCTTGTTCATCAACCGATCCTGGTGTTTGTTTATTATTTGATCTGTCATCCGCGGCCAGCACTATTATCGGTTCGAGCGACTTGAGTCTTAGAAAGGCCTAGGAGTTATATGCATCCAAATGTTATGTGCAGCAAGAGATTTCGCGTCAATCGCTCCGAACATGTCAGAACAGTGGGCAGCGACTGAGAATGGTTACGCCACGTCTTTATTGCTAGACCTGGTGCAAAGAATGACTGACCTCTCGGAACAGTCCAGCAAAATAAAAACGCGTGCGTGCAAGCAGTGCATTGTCAGAAACTGCTTGCAACTCCCTGGACGCTTCCACAGCGCAACCACGCCAATTACTGATGCCGACTCGACCATCAATCACGCAGCCGAGGCTGTGCGACGTTGTCTCCGCATCAGACCCATTCGCCCCACCGCGTCACCGCCAGCCTGGAATCCTCCACCCCGAACACTCCCGCATCAGCCTCGCCATCGAAGTATCTTCAATCTACTCATTTCCGGAAGAGAAAAGCAAGGACCATTGCCAACATGCCCGAAGGTCGTTGCAACTGCGCAAGCATCAAGGTGTCCATCGCGGAGATGCCCAAAGAATCCGCAATCTGCTACTGGTGCGCCTGGCTCGTTGCGACAGAAAACACTAAAATGATAAGCTGACGACTGGCAGTGGAAACTGTCGCCGTGCAGGCTCAACCCTGGGCTCAATCGTGTACATGTTGGACAAATCCGAGGTCACAATCGACGACTCCAAGGGCGCACTCAAGAGCTACAAGGATAGCGATACGACTTCTGGGAATACAATTATACGTCAATTCTGCGTCAATTGTGGATGGTGAGTGGTTACTTCTCATGCCCTTGCTGGGATGTTTGGCTGACCTTGAAATAGCCCGGTGGCATCGCTGCTGTCTGAGGACTCGCCGAAGATTATCTTGAAGGGTGGTTTGTTCGACTACCTCGCAAAGCCGGGGATGACAAGTTTCCCACAAGATCAGCCGAAGTGGCTTGAGATCGCTAAAGCGTGAGGTCCTTCTTTTTGGATTCTGGAACTGAAAGACGTTCGAAGAAAATGTATCTACGTGACTAAAATACATGCTCGAAAATCGCACATATGACGTCATGGACATATGTTCTGTAATTGAAGAAATGATGGGGAGAGAGTGGCCTGCCTCTTCGTTGCTCAGAAATCTGAGCCCATCACGTCGAAGGCGTCTTCAGGAACAGCAAGGGCTTCTTGCGATGTCATCATCAAGGCTTGCATGTGCTCGATCAACTCCTTCTGTGCCGTCCATTTTTGCACCCGGATCTCAATGTCTGCTCTCAGCTCATCTGACCAGGCGATAGGATTGATAGGAATCTTCTCTGATCGGTGTACTTCCATCTCAAGGATTGACGTATGTCCAGGCATGATCAGTTGTTGCTTCAGGTCCCTGAGTGACCGTGAGAGATTGTCCATCCTCCTGACCATATCTTTGTAGTCGATAGCCAATTGCCGCAGGTACGCAATTTGCCGATCGCTCAAGGCTGCCCTACGCCGCAAGAGCAGCAGGACTCTTACTGCGTCAGCCTCGATAGGGTCAAGCGTCGAGGGATCTCTGTGACCACCAATGCCCCACAGTGGTCGGAGTAGGCGTAACGACCATTTGACATGTCGGTCTATTTTATTGTCTGGATTCAGGGCTGCGTGCAGACGCTGTCGCCTAATAGCACGTAGACAATCTTCAGCCTGGCTGAACGTGAATGATGACTCCTGCTTCTTCTCCATGAGGAGTCTGAGTGCTCGCTCGGATTTCAAGAACCGGAAAAGCATCGACTGCCATTCTACCCGTACAGTCCAAGTTTTTGTGTCGACTTCCACATCGAAATTGCCTCTGGTTGGCTGCAGAGGCAGATCCAAGTCAAGAACGGCTGCATCGACCTTAAGCGCCCATGTCAACTTGCCATAGCCTTGGTCAGTTCGACGGAGCGTTACTTCAGACAACAAAGTAGATTTCGAAGGAAAGCCTCGACGGTTTCCGTGAAGTTTGTATGCGGCCCACCAGGCGGACCGCGCTTTAAATACTGCATGAGTGTTGCTCCACGGTGGGCGTGGGCACTGTTGTAGATCTGTGTGAGGCGGCGCGCTCGACATGGTTTGAAATCGTGCAGGTACTAGATGTAATTGCTCGTACTCATAGTCGTTCAGAGTCCCCAACGAATTGTAAGGCGTCCTCGGCCCCAGATATCCCACCAGTTGCGTTCTTAGAAGGTGGTGATACAGAATTGGTCCATCGACCGCATCACGGAAGCCACGACAGATCAGTCGCCAGTCGAGAACATAAGCTACTGGGACATACTCCAATATGAGTAATAATATTTCCGCAGGCAAGTGAGGTAAACTTGGTGGCTGCGGGCTTTGGCTAGCGTCAATGGCATTGAGCAACGCGTCGACGTCGTCGGAGCTCCACTCGATGTTCAAATGGCTCGCCAGCCACGATGGGAGTGTCGTGCCCTCATTATCAATGTTGGCGGTATCTGCGGAAGCCATGATGCAAGTAGGGACACGATGAGACGCGGGCAAAGGAGCTGCGATAAGAGCGGGACGGGCGAGCTGTTGGCGTTGTTGTACTGGTACCGTAACCCCACTTTTGGCACCGCCAAACTGTCACGTCACCACGTGGGGTTCCTCACTTGAACGCAGTTGTTTCGAAAGACTCAGAATTGATATAGGCCACAGCACGTACTACCGGCTATGTTTGAAACAAGACGATGAAGGGTTCGAACACACTAGCGCGTCTTTCATAGGCAATACGAGAACAAACCGAAGCACAGACACGCGCTCGGTCTTGACGGTATTTGCATCGTGCGAAGCGACAAAACCGTCCTCTACAAGTACACTCGACTATGCCTGACAGAGTTTGCATGGCGCATACGCCTACAGGATACACTTCTACCAGCATTCCCTTTTATTAAGTTCTCATCACGTATTGGTCTTCTCTTGTCATCTCAGCACCTGTAACGTCAACGCGTGCGTTACTATACAACGTCCTCGCATTCTCAAGCCAAGATCTTCTCCGCAGCGTGCTGCGTCATATAGTGACCGTCAACACGGACTTCTGCGATACAGCTTGCCATCTGCTGTTTCGCGAACAAGACAACCTGAAGCGAAACACGGACTCCGTGTCGCAGAATAACGTGGTGTTGCACCACCCAGCAGGTCCCGCACCCATACGCAGTGACTGAAAGGCTATCCTCTCGGCGTTCTACTTGTATGATAAGGAAGCAATTGGAAAGCAGTGTGTCGACTCGAACGGATAATGCGTGTGCTAACGCTAACGCCAACGCCACGATGTTTGCGGTCAATGCGATATGGAATATGACGCCATGAACAATAGTCAAGATATCTGTGTCTGACATGACGGTAAGGAAACAGAACCACACCGTCATGTTGAGTGCAACGAAGTCTTTTGAAGAAGAGCAGGCTCTCGGCGAAAGAGACCAGAGACCACTGGAAAGATTCGCAAAGAGACTCCTGATGGCTTTGGGTGGCTGTGATCCGACAAGAACGCTGTGGCGTTTGGTTGTGCGAAGCGTCAGTCAACCAGATCTAACGAAAAGACAGCAAAGGGCAGGACTAAGATGTAGATGTGGCCTGCGCTGTTCATATTGGATTTACGCCGAGTCCGGCTCGAAGTCATACCCATATACAATAGCATCGATCTTCCTGCCGGGGTAACTCCTCAGCTTACCACACTTCTTAACGCGACCGATTCTCTCAAAGCCTAACGAGTCCCAGATCTTAGTAGAGGCCACGTTCGTCTCGTAGACCAGGTTGAACACCGAGTACGTAAATCCCTGCGCCGGTCAGTCACATCGTCTTTTCTGCACATCACACACATACCAGCTTCGGCGCCCACTGCAGATACTGCTTGCCGAGCAATTTTCCAACGCCCTTGTTCCTCGCAGCGCTAGTGACCAGAAACCCAGCATTGCAGACATGGCTACTGCGCCCTGGATAATTCGGCTTAGTGTAAAAGCTACCCAGACACACTTTGCTCCAATCAGCATCTAAATTCTTAACCTCTTGCGAGCTCTTGAAATCGCCTTCCAGCATGACTGCGCCGAAGACGCCGAACCAGTAGGGACCGAATGCTTCCACAGGTAGTGCGTCAAGCATGGGATATGTGTCGCCACCCTCTATTTCTGCCGACAGCTGCGCATGCAGGAAGGCGACTAGTGATGGAGGCACCTGGTCAAGAGAGGTAAAGGGGAGGATGGTAGCGCTTGAGCCGTTTTTGAGCGTCACGTGCTCTGGGGTGAAGTCGTGTGCTGCTTTGTCGACATTATGCAAAATTGGCGGGGATGTTGGGTCATCGAGCATTGCCGGCATTGTGGCGGTGATTGTGTAGTAATCGTGTGAGGGATGGAATGAGAAGTGATTGAAGTGTGGGTGCTGATGATTTTGAGACTCAATGGCAGTTTTGAGGCTGATAGGGCGTGGAAATGTACAGATAAGTGTATATGGAGCTACAGTTTATAGAGCCGTTGGCTAGCGCGGGGCTCCGATTTCGCACTTCCGATGTGGATTCCGTCGGCAACCACATCGCTCTAGAGAACACTACGTCTCCATCAAATCATGGGTTATCATATTTACAAAAGATCGGACACCAAACTTATGGAGACTGGCCACGCTGATGCCCAAGTGGTCTGCGGGCAACGACGATCCCATCTATAATTTATCAAAGGTCTAGGACATGTAATTCCCGAACATGACAGAAGAAGACCGAGAAGTCTACACATTTCGCAACGTTATCAACATACCTTTCAGTATTATACCGCCGCAAGCTCATGTCTCAGTGCCGCAAAGCCTCACCCATGCACCTAAGCTACCGACAAGAAGAGAAAGGAGATGAACAAACATCCAGCAAAACTAATGTTTATCTACAGAGCCTTTAAAGTCTGTTCTAACTTACTCCCAACCATGTCCTCAATGTACAGCCTTGACAGCCATTACTCGCCACACCAGGGTAGATCAGCCGCTACAGCGCGACTTCCTGCCTAGACATAGTCCCCCACGTGCTCTCTCTGACGAACTTTGGTCAAGTTATCCATCTCGTTCCACTCACTATAACTCCGCTGTTATCTCGCTGCGGTGAGGTGTGGGACTGAGCTCTTGTTAACTGGGCGGAATGGGGATAGGTTTGGTTCACGCTTGGCTGGTTGGATTGGATTGAACGGAGTTAGGTTGGATTAGAATGGACTACCTAGGAGGCTGCACGCGACTGGCTTTATGAGGAGATCTTGGTAGGTGTTTGGTCGGGAATGGGGGCCTGGATGATGGATTGGAGGAAGAGTGCCTGCAGTGTGAGAGTGTCAAAATTTGGAGAAGAGATTGAGAATGATGTGCGCATTACTGTTCGGCAAACGAAACCGCTCGACATACTGATGTTTTCCATCTAGGTCTAGATCTAGATCTGAACCGGATGTCCACCCTGCTCACCGCTCCTCAGCGCCGCCTCAAGGATCTTCAGATCCTCCAGCGCCTCCTCAGGACTCTGGCGCGGATTCGGTTTCCCCTGCGCCAGCCCCTCAGCCCACGCCTAGACTTCCTGTTTTACGCCGCTTCCCTCCTCGGGAAATTCCTTCGCCTCGCTCTTTCCGTCCTGGGTAACCACAACCTTGCCCCTCGTCACAGTCACCGTCCCTTTCTCGGCCGCAACGACATACTCGCTCCCACTATCCGTCGTGCCGAAAGAAACCGACAGAGTCCCCGAGGCGCCAGACCCGAGCTGGAGCGACGCATGCAAGGTGTCGACGGGCGGTAAGTGCTGCTGAAGCTGGGCAGTGAACGCATTCAACTTCGCGATCTTCTCACCGCCACCCTCTACCAACAGGCGCGTACCAGCGACGAAATGCACGCCACCGTCCAGCAGAAAGCCGCCCTGGTACTCGGGCGTCTTGCGCCATGCGGTCTCGTAGTACTTTCCACCGGGCGCCACGAACAGCGACACGCGGCTGCGGAAGGTCAGGATGCGGCCGAGATTCTGCAGTTGCGAGGACGCGTAGAGGAAAGAGTCCAGGAATCTGAAGTTCTCGGCGACCGAGTAGGTCGCGGTGGTGTTGGCGGGGTTGGAGGTCCAAGCAACCAGGTCCTGGGCAGTGGAGACGTCCTTTGCGATGGGCTTCTCGGCCAGCACGTGCTTGCCTGCTGCGAGTGCGCGCCTGATGTAGTCTGGCTGGGCGGGAATGGGGAGACTGCACAGTGCACGTGAGTATTTTGTCATGTCAAGAGTGCAGGAGATCGGCTTACGCGATGATGACGCCCTTGATGTCGTCGCGTTTCAGCAGGTCATCATATGTCTTTCCCTCCGAGTCTTCGCTGTACAGGTCGACGTCAGAGAGGTGCGAGGACACGGCTTGTGCGGACGTCAGGGAGCGCGAGTAGATTGCTTTCAGGTTGAGGAGCGGCGTTGCTTGGACGGCGGGGAGGTGCTCCTCCTTGACAAAGATGCCGCTGCCAACCAGAGCGATGCCGGTAGCCATTTTGTTTCGGTGATTGTGGAGGTGAGTAGGGCGTAGACGTCGAGATGGGGGAAAGGGTCGGTCTTCACTCAGCGTCACGATCTCACGCTACCTATATATAAAGGTGGTGGACGATGCAGACTGCAGATCAAACGGCGGCTAAACGGCAATTGTGTTCGCGGTATGCACTTTTCGAGGAGGAACATCTGATTGCATCATCGACTGCGGGGCATGTTTTGGTGTTTACCTTGCCCCTCTTGCCGAATCGGGTATCTCGAACAGTCCTCTGCGGAGCTAATTATGGATCCCTGTTAGTCTTGGGATGTCGTGACATGGCGTGTGAAGGGTGGTACATGGTGTTGAGTCTGCGTACGTTCAAATGTAATTGCCAGATCAGATCAAATGTTCTAAGTGGGTATCTAGATATCGCCTATGCAAAAATGCGAAGGGCTCGCAAGCTGAGACTCAAGCTGCTGCGGTATGTGCCTTGTTCTCGACCTGCTCGTCTGCAATCCCCAGCTTTTCCAGGTCCGCGACCAGAGGGTCGCTCTCCTGGGTGCTCTCGGTAGGACCTTCGTAGCCTGGCGGCGGAAGAGCCCACTCGGGCAGCCCTGTCTGGTAGTCCCATCTCCCTTCCTCACACCGGTATCTCCTTGCATGCAGATAGATGCCCAGCTCGTGTGCACCAGGATCGCTGTACAGCGGCGTGTCACACACGTCGCAGGTCTCGCCAGTCTGCTTCTCCGCTTTGCGTTTGTTGTATGCGTCCACCATCTCGTCGTGGTAGGCTACGGCATCAGCGACATCCTCCTTGCCCATGCGGGCTAGACGAGCCATGATGTCCTCGTCGTTCTCGTCTTCGGACATGCCGCGTCCGAGCGAGGGGCCGAAGACGCGCTGGTTCGCATAGATGGGGTCGTTGGAGATAGGGTGGCCCAGGTACTGGAGATGCACGCGCAGCTGGTGTGTGCGTCCTGTGACGGGGAAACAACGCACGATGGAGTAGCCGCGGAGCTTCTTCCACGGCTGACCTTCATGGCCAGCGTCCTCAGCCGCTTCCTCCTTTGGCTGGCCGTTGTCCTTGGGCGGGTAGTAGGCCAGGCGTTTGAAGACGGTCCTCGACTCTCTGCCGTTCGCGCGCACGGCGTTGAGGCCGAGCTTGGGGCTGATCTGGAGGATGGGCTTCTCGCACACGATCTCGCCCTCGGGGAACTCGCCGACGACGCGGCAGACGTACTCCTTCTTGACGGTGCGCCCTCTGATCTGCGCGCTCATGTCCTCGGCTGCCTGCTTGTGTTTCCCAATGAACATGATGCCGCTCGTCAGACGGTCCAGCCTGTTGCAGGGCAGCGGATTCCAGCCGTACCCACGGTCTGCCCTCATGACCTCGATGATCGAGTTGAAGTTGTATCGGCCGGCGGGGTGGACGGGCATGCCCGCCGGCTTGTCGATGACAATGATATCGTCATCCTCGTGCACGATGCCAATGGGGCTCGCCGTGCACGGCGGCTCGTGGCGGTGGAGGGTGTGGGAGATGACGTCGCCGTTCTTGACGAGGGTGCTCGTGCTCGGCACCGGCTTGCCGTTCAGCACGACGCGGCCCTCCTGGATCGCCTTCTCGTAGTACTCGGCCGGCCGGTCGCGGAACTCGCTGGCGAAGATGTCGAGCAGCTCGCGCCCCCGCCAGCGCTCCTTGCAGAAGGTGTTGTATGTGTAGTGGTACGGCGTGACCTTGCGCAGGCCGTCCTCGAGGTAGTATGGCGGCGGCCAGGGGTTGCAGGGCGTGATGGCCACCTTGGGCGGCTCCTTCCAGGGAAACGCGTCGTCGGGCAGGGGAGGGTACTTGTCGCGCACGGGCGCGGGCACGAGAGCCATGGACGCGGCGCCGGAGCGAGTCTTCGGAACGGGCAGGCGTCCTTTGGAGGCCAAGTAGGCGAGGATGCGAGGAGAGGGCGCCAATGCGACGGGCGAATGCGGGGCGGGCGGGCGCTCTGCTGCGGTGGTGGGCTGCAGACGGTGGGTGGAAAAAAACGACGGCTGCACGAGCCGAGGCTCGACGGTATCGATAAGACACGGCCGCCCGCGCAGCACCCCGTCGCCCTCCCCCGTCCCACGAGCCAGCGCAGGCCGAGTATGGCTCAGAACGCACTGAAGGCGCGTCGCCGCAGCGACTACCGCTTCCACCTTGAGTACCGCACAAGATGGTGCAGCGCGGCCCTCCGCCAGAGTACGCGCGTCGACTGACACCGTCCAGGAGCGACAATGACATGTACCACCACCTCAACAACAGCGTGTACTACTATCTCTTCGACTCTGTCGTGAACACCTACCTAATCAAGCACTGCTCGCTGCACCCGCCGACCTCTGCGCAGATCGGCCTGGTCGTGCACTCGCACTGCGACTACTTTGCGCCCACCGAGTTCCCAGCCGTTGTAGACCTGGCGTTGCGAGTCAACAAGCTGGGCAAGAGCTCCGTGACCTATGAGATAGGCGTCTTCGAGCGCGGCCAAGAGGAAGCGAAGGCTGTGGGCGAGTTCGTCCACGTCTTTGTTGATCGCGAGAGCAGAAAGCCGGCGAAGGCAGGCATGGCTGACGAGCTGAGAGATGGCTTGCAGGAGATCCAGGCGGACAAGGCGAAGCTGTAGTGAAGACATGGCTGCGACTCGCCAATCATGTCTATCATGCCCCTTCCCCGCGCAATACCGCTCGCTCTTCGTCTTCGAAGAATGGTCCATCGTGCGTTGACACGCTCAACCTTGTCGAAAGAAAGCCTTATCTACCGATTACGAACTTTGCCAGCAATACAGAGAAGGCGGGGTGCCGTAGGGTACCAAGCTACTCTTCACCAACTACCTTCCTTTGTGCCTTTCGTATCGTGAGCATCGACTAGCTGTGGCTTCCTACCGGTACCAGTACTTGAACCAAGCAGCACGCTATTTTTGGAGATTGGCGACTTCAAATCCGGTCTGCGTGAGCTCCTTAACTGCATTGTGGCTTTACTGCTCATGTGAATATGCAAATTGCGCCGCTTCGCTAATAAATCCCATTGCAGGCCGGATGCATCCTCAGAATAGCACGCAATGCTTCCGCTGCGTAACTTTCGCTACAGCTGCGGTCCAAGGCGAGTCAGTCTGGGTACTGCTGGAGTTAGTCCTGACCAATCGTCCCAACCACATTGCTCAGCTCTGGGCCAACTCCAACACTCCCGTTCTGGCCTCGCTTCCAGCCTCGTGGACGCCCGCCCTCGCTTATACCCGATTTAGGTCATGTGCCACAACATCACATCACATCCCGCTTGCCAAACCCTTCCTGCACTTTCGAGCGGCCTATTTGGGCTGATCAGAGCTCTCTGCTTTCCCATGTTCGCACAAGGCTGCCTGACACCAGCTCAGATCGGTACACACGTTGTGGGGAACCGTATACCAGGTCGACCATTACGGATGCTGCACCATACCAGCATTCGACCTTTCTTGACCGACCTCTGTCTTCCAGGCTCGATGCTAGGCCAGTACTTTACCCCTTGGAGCCCGCCAACCAGCTTCACTCGTCATGGCATGCTGCAGTTCTCAGTTCTACACGCAATGTTTTACTGTGAAGACAATGGTTGTTGAACTTCGCTGTCGCGTATGCCTGCTGGCTGAGTCTTACCAACTGCGGCACACTATTGAAGGCTTACCTTGCCAAGAGCTCTTAGCTGTACTGCATGGCGAGATATGCGAAAACGACGAAGACAGGGCTTCTCGCTTGGCAACACTCGCTACCACTCCCTGGGTCAGGCACCCCACATGGTAACCATTCGATTAGTCCTGTTCACAAGCTGGGCGCCATTAAGCCAGCCAAGCTTTACGCCTCGCCTTGCACGCGTTGCTTGTAGAAGTACAGGAGGCGCAAGCTGAAGGGCAGAGCGAGTTGCTTGTGCACCATCTAGGAGCCTTGCTCGATGGAATTCTCGGACGTTCCGATGGAGTTGTCGAGTCTGGAGCAATATGGCACTTAGGCAGAAAGCACATAAGGTGGCCGATATGTCTTGTCCATCCTCATCTCACCAGCTCCGTCCACTGCTTCTTGTACAGATACAGAAAGCACTTCGCCTGTTACATCACAAGCCAAAGCCGTATCAATACATCATGCACTTTATGAACCTCCTCGTGTTGGCGTCATCCGCTGCAGCCATCTCCCTGCCAAACTCTCCAGATATCTCACAGCTCTTTGCTCGCAAGGACGGGGGCAATGCGTGCCCGGCTGTGTGGACTCAGATCTCTAAGGACCTGACGCAGAAGTTCTTGACAAACGGGCAGTGCAATCCGGATGCCCGTGCAGCTATTCGAGCAGTGTTTCATGACTGTGGAGGTTCATCTTTCTCCTCCACACCATTTCCCCCCGTACTAACGATCACCAGCGTGGAACAAGGCACAAGGTGCGAAAGGTGGCTGCGACGGCAGTCTGATTCTCGCCGGCGAACTTGATCTACCCGAAAACAACGGCCTGCGCGGTATTGGCACATACCTCAAATCCGTCGCAGACTCATACAAAGTCAGCGTCGCAGACGTAGTCGGTACGTTCAGTTTTGCACTCCAAACACTTCCTTCACCCCTGACGCATTCTAGTCTTCGCCGGCTCACACGCTATCGTGACATGCCCGGGCGGCCCACGCGTGCAGACATACGTAGGCCGCACTGACTCGACTACGCGGGCACCGCCGGGTCTTCTCCCAGATGTCCATGCGCCCGCAGACAGCCTGTACAAGCTCTTCCAGGATAAAGGGTTCGACGCCGTCGACCTCGCCGCTCTGCTCGGCGCCCACTCAACAAGCAACCAATTCCACTTCGACGAGTCGTCCGCCAACATCGGCGCGTCGCAAGACTCCACCCCCGGCGTCTGGGACGTCAAGTACTACGCCGAGACCACCGCTCCGCCCAAGGGCGTGCTGGTGCTGCCGAGCGATGCCAAGCTGGCCGCCCATGCGACCGTCGGCAAAGAGTTCAAGGGCTTTGTTGGCAACGCGGGGAAGTGGAATGGGAAATTCGCGGATGCAATGGCGAGGATGGAGCAGTTTGGTAGTGATGGGAAAAAAGGGCTTATTGACTGCACGAATGCGCTGCCTAGTGCTACGAACGTGAAGAGAGAGTTGAAGGGGATGCCCATTTTCGCGCCTAGGCATTGAGGGTGTTAATGCTAGGAAAAGTAAACTCAATAAAACCCCTATATTCTCTACACAATTGCACCTTATTATATATAAAATACCTAGAGAAAGTTGTAAGGATTAGGTTGCACAACCACAAGGGAAGGTAGGGATGAGAGGGTATAGCTTATATTCAAAGGGGTGACAATAGACTAATCGCTAGAGAACTAGCAATTAAACATCTATAGGTATATATACGGCTACCTCAGCCAGTCTACGGTTAGAACACAGCCGTACCTAGAGCCTCTAACTTTTTGGTGCAATCAAGGCAATCCTCCCAAAAACCCCAGTCATATCCAGCTACTCCAAATCGCTCTGCTTACCGGCCTGGCTTCCGTGGCATCACTGTCAGGTGACACTGTCACACCGCGACTACTCCATATTCACCGTGACCTCAAGGCGTGAGCTTGGAGAGTGGTACGTGGTGTTGGGGCAACGATTCACGACCTCAGACTGGCGGTTGCTCGGGGTTTACCACAGCTCATCATCGCCGGAAACTCTCCCATGCCAGTGGTGAACTCGGCGGCAGTCAGGGTGATGAGAGAGGCGACGTTGGTGTTACTGCCCCGACGCACAACAAACACAAGCTTGACCTTGATGTCACCGGGAACGTTGTTGGAGAAGGTCACAATCAAGCCCATTAGCAAGTGCACATGCCCGTGGAGCTCGGCGTTGTCAGAGGTGTAATCGTGAAGGTGAATGCGGAGCTCGATCATTTCCGTCTCCTACACCATGCGTACACCACGGAAGAAAGTGACCTGCGACCAAGTTAGGCCGGACCCCATCATCGGGAACTGTCCACGCATGGCGCCTTTGAAGTGATCCAGGTCGAGGTCGGAGAGGACCAATGCCGTCTTTGGTGGGGTGGGGGGGGGGGGGGGGGGGGATGTTCGCAGCGTGTCCAACGATCGATACTATCGTCGATACTACTACTCACTCATCGTCACGTGTTCGATCGATCGATAGTGGTTAGGCCATGCGATACCGTATGTGATCGATAGTTGTAAGTCTAATTGTAGTACTGTAATAAACACGTGATCTTATACATATCACGTAAACGCAGGAGCTCCTGCAGCTAGGCCTAACAGAGCTCTGTAATTAGCTACAAAGGCCTTGCTTGCAGGTCTTAGCATACTACTAGCCTTCTTTAACAGCAGGTAACTTGATTCTACCTATACTATAATACCACAACGCCTATATGCCTATAACGTCTACCTACAATAAGCAGCCGCGCGATTAATTAACGCCCTCTATACCTCTGCACACACACCTATTGCTAGGATACACTAGACACCTAACAAAGAAGAGTAAATCTAGAGCTTTTTAAGGTAAGTTGGCCCTAGTATAACGCATTCACTGCTGCACGGTATAGGCTACTAGCCCTTCTACTTAGTAGACGTAGTAAAGGTCTCTATGCTAAGCTCTACTGTATGTATAAGCATCTCTGGTTAGAAAGTCCTTTAGGCTCCCAGCGTTAGATCTAGAGTATTTCTACCTATTAGCAATATGCAGGATAGCTGGGCATTAAGTAGCTAGTAAGGAAGCTAGTAAGTAAATTTGCCTATATAGCCCTTCCCTTTAGGCTGCAGAAGTAGTTTCCTATAACTTTAATTCACTCTAAAGCTACACGCTAAGCTATTTATAGTAATTTACTGCTGTACTACAGCCTATTGTACGTAATTAGGCATTTTGGATGTGATCAGTTGATAACAACACTAGACATCAGATGATAAGTAGCCAGTTTTGGCTATACGATACGATATTATCTATCGTTGGACGCGCTGGATGTTCGAGTTGGCACGGCAGTAGTAGACGAGGCTGGGGTCCTCAAGAGCGCCAGCACGGAACGCTATCATGTTCTCGACCAGACACGTGGCCATGTTGCAACCGTTGTTGAAGTGCTGCCTCAGGTACGTGTAGTGTGCGCCGAGCCAGAAACAGACGAAGTCGCTCAACAGGTGCATGCTACCCAGGCTGCGAGCGTCGACGAGGTGGAGTGTCAGTACGGGAAAGTGCTGTAATCGTTAGCTCCCTCCGAAACGGATGCATGTCTATAAACTTACGTTGGTGCCCTCGGCATCAGCAGGACGAGAGTCGAAGCTGAAGTGACCTTGCGGGTGGTAATGAAGTTCTCGTTGACAAGCAGAAGGCCAGGCACAAGTGCTGGCATGGGGGTGGATTGCGAGGTCATAGTGGTAACGGCGTGTTGCTGAAATGTAGTTGAACGTGAGATCGAGTTGAGTGTGAGGTTGAGTGGAGTCTATCGCTGTTAGGCATATAGCTATTGGAGTTGTACTTTAAGCAAAGCTTATAAGCACTAGTACAGACAGGTCTATAAGAGAGTTATATTATTAGCTAGTAAATTACTATAACAATAAAGAGTAATAATAAGTAGTATAGAGTAGACTGTCTAGCTTAAAGGTTAAGTTAAGATTCTAAAGATAAACCTAATTAATAAGGTTAAATATAACACTATAAAAGCTACTTATATTATCCGAATAGAAAAAGATCTAGAGACTATACAGTCTCTAGTAGCTGCTCTTAGCGTGATTAGAAAAGAAACCTCTTCTAAAAATAAAACAACTGCTTCTTTAGAAGTTAAAATCTTATCTCTAGGGAATAAAATCCCTTTCTTAGAGAAAGGTAAGTAGTCAACTCTGATTATAAATTGAACAGATTATTAACCTACTTAACTAGAATTAAAGCGAGAGAAGGAAAGGAAGAAAGAGAAAGAGGAATGCCGGTCGTGATGGATTCTCTTATATGCCACAACAGACATTAGATTAACTAAGACACTTACCTGCAGCCCCGATTGTCAACGTCAATTAGCGAAACAAGACCAGCCCTCTAGACGTCCAGCAAGCTCAACCCCACTCATCGCTACGATTCAAGAAAAGAAAAAGAAAAACAGCTCTCGCCGAGGATAACTCGTCGTCTCATTTTACTGTTCAAAATGTAAAAATATCGTCGTTGCCCGACTTGTATGCCGTCGCCGTCGCTGCCGCCGTTTGGCCGAGCCGTCGGCACGCCGAGCCGATATCCGGCATCTTTCCTTCACACGATGCCGCAGCACGGCTTTGTAATTGACTTGTTGGTACATGTCAGATTATCGATCACAGGTTAGGTAGAGTTCGTATGGTAGGGCGAGATGCCATCAACGACGCTGGTTTTGTAATCGGCGGCCGCCGGGGTGTCCGCATATGAGTCTTGCCATGGGTATAGCCCTACGGTAGGGCGCATAACACCGCATGAGCTGTGGTAATCATAGAGGAAGCTAGATGTATAAATACTCTATTCCTATTCCCTATTCTGACACATGTACTTGAAGAGTCGATACAGCAAAGCAAAGAATTGGAGTTGCTTTACTCCAACCACCCATACAAATCCTTAGACGCGCATCCACCACCATCGAAGAAGTCCTCTGAATCGCTTCGTCCTACCTGCAACATGCCTTCCACGACACAAGCCCGCACCTTCCTCCGCACCCTCACGCGCTACTTCGGCGACGCGCGACGCCATGCTTCCTCACCGAATCCAACAAGCATAAAGCCGTACCCACCGCAGTACCGGGCTATGTTCGGCAAGGTCGCGAGATCTACTGCGTTGTAAGTACCGGTGTTTTCATTATATGTCTGCTGTTGTCTGCTGGTCTTTCTCTCCATTGTATGGGTTTGGACGGTTTCAACCGATATAGCATCGTGGGTATAAGTCATTTGCTAACGTGGCAGTTTCCTACCGGGCTATGCTATCCTCTTGGGATGGCCGCTTATGCCTCCCATGCTGTTCAATGGGCATATGTATGGTTTGGGGCGCGAGGCTTGGACGAAGGTTTGAGGGTGGTGGGTGGGTTTGCTCAGGATACATTGAGGACTTATCTCGAGGGCTGGTCTTGGGGATTTGTGAAAAAGAGGACAACGGGGTGGCTTTCTATAAGGTTTAGTATGTGTAGCGCTTCAGCGCTGTTGATGCTGGAGCGGATATGTGCGTTTTAGCGATTGGATTGGTACCCTTTACAGATAACGCCATTTCTGGTGTCTATCTCTTTTCTGCTATTAACGTGTTTCTAGTGGAGATGTGATACACACCGTATATGTGAAGTTGGGAAGCTAATTCCCTGGAAGACAAGAAGTCGGTCTGGAATTGACAATCCGTGTAGCCTTGTTTTCGTAACAATTGCTGGTTGCTTTTCACTGGAATAGCGAAATATGACGACATACACCATTAAGAAGAAGCAAGATGAGCCTATGTAAACTGTACAGTGGGTAGAACACTTCAATCAACGATGAGACTGGATAATGCAAATTATAATTCAGGGAAATTGTAGGCACCAAATTCAGCTTACATAAAATGATCAAAAAGACCACAAGCCATACTGACTAGCAGATTGATGATTGCTGAATAAATTATAAATATTACTTGGTCTGTGCTCTTGAGGCACCGCTGGTATAAAACTTGTTTACAAAAGTACTTCTTATTGAATACTATCTCATCTTCAACTCGTGGAAGAAAGTAAACTTGATCTTCAACAATATTTGCAAATGTTACATGGTAAGCTGCCACTCGTACGTCAACGCGCAGATCTAAGAGCACACAGCCAGTTGGATCGGGATACGGGGCTTGAGATATTGTAAAGAACAGAAAGACAAGTAGCTAGTAGGCTGGCGTATTTAATGTGTGGGGCTGGGCACACTACGTATGACGAAGGGTACGCCTAAGCCCCAAAATTGCCGCTTATGTCCTGCCAACATTGTATTTGCCACATCAACACTACAACAGTGCAGCAGTTCTCTCGAAGCTCCTTAGCGATCTAAGTCAATTTAGGGGGATTTCTCTCCTCAAGACCGAACTTAAGCATCGGGTTGCTTGGCCTACATCGGAGCATATAACCGAACACCATCTAGCTTATTTAGAGGCTAGCAGCCCCGCTGGTAAAAGCATCCAAAGGGAAGAGAAAACTACGATGGGTTCCTGTACGTAGGCCTTTTTCCACAGCATAATTATATCTTCGGGACATGTCTAACAAGCAGAAAGATCTCTATTCGTCCCAAACCGCCAAGAAAAAAAAGTATCCAGTTCCTGATACCCTTAGCGATGAGGATATTATCGAGATTTTACACAATCACTCAGTACTATCGCAAATCCTCTGGCCGCACTCTTCTGCCACAGTCCGGGCAGAGACAAGCACTTTATCCAATCTATCTAAATTCAGTGTGAAGTCGGTAGATACGAGCTTCAAAGCCACCATACACAGCCACCCAAACGGGGCAACATGCACGGAAGAGCTGCCCCTTGGATTCAAAATCACAATCGCCTATTCAGTAGCTGATCGCGAACGACTCGCCGCAGAACAAAGCAAGGGCAAAAATGATCTCGAAGCAGCATCGACCCCGCCGCCTCGGCCAGATCACCAACTCTACCTAATCGAGGAGAAATCCATGACCGCTCTCAAACCAGCCATGTTGTTGATGAGATGGAAAGACGAAGATACGATTCCAAAAACAAGGAACCTCCTGCAAGTGTTGGAGAGCTTGGGCGGGGCAGGGAAAGACGTCTTGTCTGCATTGGCGGATTTGAACGGCATGGCAATGCCTGGGGATGCTGGCATCTCGGTAGAAAAAGCAAGAAATGAATAGAAATTATTGATTCTGCCATCGCATTATTCTCGCGCAAAGTGGTAGCCATTCGCAGGCTTTGAAGCAGGCGACGAGCAAAGATCGTTTTATAGAGATACGTTGCGATGCCCTCTCTTATGACGGATGATGAGAGATCGGAGCGCGCGTGCTAGTGTCAGAAAGGGGAAGAATTGGATGACTTGAGCGGCTTTTTGTAGGGAGTTGATTCCGTAAGAATCTTGCCTAATTAGACGGAAGTCTTAGTTGATCAATTTCATGAAGATGTCAGGAAGATGTCTATTGGGGAGGGTTTTACACCAACGCCAGCCTTTTGTGCACTCAAGGACATCGATGCCTGGCCTTTTCTTTAGCTTGAAGATTGTCTGGATGTCTTTGGCAGCCTGCTGTAGAGTACCTAGCTGGACGGCCTTCACAGCGTTGAAGAAGTCTTGCTCGATCCTGTCAGGATCGACAGTCTCTGATTACAGAAATCTTCTCCTCCTTCATGGTCCTCCTTGCACAGCGCTTAGTAGTAAGCTAACCGGGGTACTTTTCGGCCGGGGGTACTTCTTGGCCACCTAACATACGCGTCCACATTGTTTTTGAAGCTCTATACTATCAACACCACATACTTAAAATAGATACCTGTGAAGTTGCTATACAAAGCGCTATTAGTGATCTTATTTCTAGTGTTTTTACAAGCCAGCGAAAGGCAGCAAAGGCCTATAGCATCCCCTAATCCTTGCTACAAGCGCGTCTAGCTAGTCACTAAACCCACGCAATAGCCTATCAACACCAGCAGCAATTAACTCTAGAACAGGAGGATTTTATAGCTTTGTAGATACTTAATAAGGACTTACGTGCCTAGCTACCTACCTATGTCTGCGTACAAGAAATAGCTACCTAAATCCTATATATAAATAACGACTACAAACTACTTAGTACTAAGTAGATATCTTAGTTTCTATCGCAGCAGCTATGTATTAGCTCTATTATTAGCTGTAATATTAAGGCTACACAAGCCTAAGCAGCTAGTCCTAATACTATATAAGCCTTTCTTAAGCTATTTAAGCGTATATAGATTAAGCTAGGTATATAACAGGAGGATATATAGAATATAGATAAGACTAGACTTATACTAGAGGTATATATAAACACCTAGTTACTAGTAAGCTCTATAAAGAAGAAGGCTTATATAAAGTCTCTAGAGAACTATAAGTAGGTCTCTATTATTAAGACAGTATTAGTAACTAGACAAAAGCTACAGGCACTAGTTATTTTTAAGGGCTAGTACCTCTAAACTACCTAGTTTCTAGTAGAAGATGTACTAGATTAGCAGTATACAACATTAGAGACTAGCTAGACTTTAAACTAGATTAGATATAACTAGTTACAGCGTATTTTTCTACTAAATACTTTACTATCTACAGACTGTTATTAGCTTCTTATCCTAGATAGCTACAGCTCCTACACCCCTATTAACTTTATATAGCTCTGTAAACAACATAAGGTACACCTTCTTTATCTCCTAGCTTATGCCTTCTATATACTACAGCTGCTAGACCTTGCTCCCTTCTCTGTACTTAAATTAAGCTATTATAACAAGATCTAAGACCTCTCTGCCCTAGATAACGCTACACTAATTAAGAAGGAGAGGTTTGTTATATCCTATAACAAAGCAAGAGAAGAAGGACTCTTAGAGCGAGTAGTACAAGCTGGTTGGAGAGCTGCTAGCCTCTGTCTATATAACCTAGACCTGGTACTGCTTTTATCTCAAGTTCTTAGCTAGCTAATAACACTACCTTAAGAGACTCAGACTATAGAGGCTTTAAATCTACTCTTTAGTACGCCTTAAAGCTCACAGGCCCTGTATAGAGCTTCCCAGCAGCTACTTCAGTCAGAATCCCTTTTACAGAGTACCTGGCTAGTACTTAGCAAGGCAGGGAAGGCTATTTTAAGGGTAAATACTTGGGCAGCTTAGCTTGAAACAGAGAACAAGAAGCTGCTATATAAGCTTACTCAAATCAAGAGTAACCAGACAAGAAAGCGAGTTCGAGTTAACCAAAATGAGCGTTTTAGTAACATTAAGACGATTAAGGCTGCTATTGACAGAGCTGCTGCTCAAGCTGCTGAAGCTGCTAGCAAATCACACGATAAAATAGCAGCAGGGGCAGCGGCAGCAGCAGAAGCAGCAAAAGCTGGGCTTCAAGCTATGTGTAATGAGTGGCAAATATAACCTTGGTTGTTGACTAAACTTGGCTTTAATTGTGGTGATGGTGGCTGGTTTGGGTGGCCAAGAAGTACCCCCGGCCGAAAAGTACCCCGGTTAGCTTAGAGTTAGACTTACTTCTCTTTGAACTATACTCTAACATAGCAAAGTTTTATGCGAACTCCTCAATAACTCACGGATATCATAATTCTGGCGCATTAGTACAAGGCCCAGGCTAATCCGCCTCTTGACGTTGTGTGCTGTTAGTTCTAGTAGAAATGGCTTGCAGATGGTGGGACGATCAATTTCAGCTAGGATCTTTAAATCAAGATAAGTGTCTGGTCCTCTGGATCCGCCTCGCTCTGTAAGCGGACTAAGACTGAGCAGTTTCTTCGGTAAACGCTATGTTCCATTAATATAGCGCTAGATCCGGCCTGCCCGCTGGCCTCTAAGGGTGCAACTGCTGCTTTGTGTTTAGTAGTGTAGGCTGTCACGTGGTCAAGGAGCTTCTGCCCCTGCCCGCGTTTCGGAGCCGGGTGAGCTGTAGAATGTTTGCCTGCCTGGATGTACGCCAACGATCGTGCCTGCATGCTGGGCGTAAGAGAGCTTCTGTGCACACCGTAGACTTTTCCGTAGCGAGCAAGCGAACATGTCAATAGAATCGAATTGTCGTACGATGAGTGTCTGCCCATCCTGAAGTCGTGACGTTGCGAGCAAGTTGAGCACAAATTTTCGTCGCTGTTTGCTGCCCCAAACAAACACCAACTTCACCTGCGACGACCGTTTTCTGACCGAAAAGTATCCTACCCGCACATTCACAATGGCATCGCAATCAGGCATGGTCGATCCGGCCATTTTTCAGGACCTTCAGGCACGCGTCGACGAGGACACAGCTGTCCGTGATGTGAGAGGTCGCCCCGCAAGCTGCACGTGAACACGCACTCATAACGCGACAGGAGCTCAAAGACATCATCCAAGCACTCGAGAAGCACAGTAAGGCGTCGCGAATGGGTGGGTCAACACCAGCTAACCCATACCAGACCGCAATGTCTCGTTTGTACTGTCGAGAGCACACTCAACCTCGGTCGACAACCGTGAGTCGCTCATCAGCCACGCGAATAAGCAGCTGCTAACGACTGTACAGTTCCTGAAGTGCTCAAGGCTGCAGAAGAGGCTATCAACACCGTCGTCGACGATGTCTCGAAGCTGTCACAGGCGGCGTCGAAGCTGCCATACTACAAGTTCAACAACATGTGGTCTCGTCAGATGCAGAGCGCGGTGCGTCACCTATGTGTTTGATTGATGCGTGCCACTAACAATTCGGCAGGTAGAAGGGCTTCTCTTTTGGGGCTGGCTGGGCGGCTACAAGTATGATGGAGGCGAGATCAAGGCTGGAAGGCTGCTCACTATCGAAGAGCTGGGCGAGATTCTGAAGAGTAGGCGATTGCTAGCACATCATGAAAAAAAAAATGACTAACATGATTACAGTCCCCGTCAACCTCAAAGAGCGAGACGAGTTCCACCTCACGCTCGAGGAATACCTGCAGTCTCTCATCTCGCTCGTAGAAGAGCTGGTACGCGAGCCTAATATCCTTATCTAGACTACTTCGCTAACAGCCACAGACTCGTCTTGCACGCAATGCCGTCACTCTCGGCGACTACGAGCGTCCCCTTCTGATCAACCAGTTCGTCAAGGACTTGTTTGCTGGCTTCCAGATTTTGAACCTGAAGAACGACAGCTTGCGCCGCCGTGGTGACGGGCTGAAGTACAGGGTCAAGGACGTGGAGGATGTTGTGTACGATCTGTCGCTGAGGAACCTGCTGCCAAAGAAGGAGTAGGAGTAGTAGGTGGTAGGGCTTTCACAGGAACGCATCGCAGAGATGGCGGCCACTAGAGAGTAGTTGCCAAAAGATGATTTGTCTCTACCAGAGCCACGAATTCATGTTGGAATTTCAACACCCTGGCTTCTCTTTGCAAGGATATGGTGGAACCATTGAGGTGCTCGGGGATTGCTCGCGCTAGACGTCAGCCTGCACGGACAGCATGTCCAAAACTTTGACATCAACACCAAAACAACAGCGACACGGCCGGGGGCCACTTCCACTCCTTTGACTCTCCCACGACTTCTCACCAGGCCATTGACCTCTCAAGCAGCTCTCACAGCTCTCACGGCTCTCACGGCTCTCACGGCATTCTCTGCGAGCCCCGCGTTGTCCACAATGGCCAGCGCAACCGGCATCCCCGCTGCCCCAGCACCCAAAGCGCCGGCAACGCCCGCGACGCCCATTGAGCCTCTGAACTCGGACGTCGCGCGCATCTACACGCACATGCACCCCATCCTGGTCCTCTCGCTGTACGCCTACAAGTTCAATGACGTCGTCGCCGACCCCGTGCCCGCACTCCTCGGCACGCTGCTCCCGCTGGCGGTTCTGCAGGTCGCATATGTGGCTGCGTGCCTGCCGCCGACAAGCGGTACGAGCAGCACTCCCCAGGCCAAGAAGCAGAAGTCCGGCGACAAGAAGAAAGCGGCGCCTGGCAAGATCGAGAAGGGCATCAACGGCACGATTGTGGTACGTTGAAACACGCTTGTTTTGGGCAGAGAACAGGAAGGAGCCCACTGACACCCTGCACAGCCGGCATTCCTCTCCCTCCTGCTCACAGCCCTGGCCTCGACGCCCCTCCTCACCGCAATGCTGGTCCTGTTCGGCGCCCCGGTGACGACCCACCACACGCACACCCTTTTGGCCGGCGCGCACATCGCCGTGCTGGGCACCCTGCCGCTGGTCTACGTACACGGAGTCAACGGCGAGACATGGAGAGAGGTTGTGGCGCTTCTGCTGCCTATTGATGAGGTGTACGGGGGCTTGATTGGCACCGTGTTGGGTGCTTGGCTGGGTGCCGTGCCTATTCCCTTGGATTGGTAAGTCTGCTTTGCAATTGCTCGTGGTAAGCGTACTCACTTGCTACAGGGACCGCGAGTGGCAGAAGTGGCCCGTCACCATCGTCACAGGCGCGTACATTGGATATGCGGTCGGCAAGCTGCTGGGAGGTACGCTGCTCAAGGGCAAGAGGATCATGTTCGAGTGAGTGCGTACAGTATCTCTATCGTGCAGCAATACATGTACAACACTACTAGACGATCATCTTAGCAATAACTAGCACATCACAAGTTTACCATGTCAAGTCTTGATTCTCCGTACATACCAAGCAGCATTGCCTGCATTTTCCTTTGCGCAGCACTCACTCACAACACACAGCTACCGAATTCAGCAGCCGTCTACAGCACCCGCCAGCATCCGCAATAACCGGAATTTAGCAACGCAATTACGAACGTACATGTCTGCCGTCGCAAATCGGCGCTCGGCTTCCCGCACTTGCAGCCGTTCAATGCACACTAGCGGACGCTCCCCGCCATCAGTCCGGAGCCGGTCCGAGTCGATCTTACACCACAGCATCATGGCTTTGATTTCCTAAAATGTATATATAACGTGTCTGACACGCGAATTACAGACAAAACAGCGATCAGACAGATTCACTTTTCACAACAATACCGTTAGAGCTGACCGCCAGCCTACTGCTTGTCTAGCTGTTCTCTTCATCGCATCCTCAAACACCCGAGAGAGATCAGGTCTAACATGCCAAAGACAGATGTTCTGATTGTAGGTTCTGGCTCAGCTGGTATCTTTGCAGCAACCTGGCTCGCCATCTACGGCATCCCTTTCACCATCCTAGAACGGCGCTCCGGACCCCTCGAGATCGGACAAGCAGATGGTGTCCAAGTCCGCACCGTAGAGATCTACGACTCCTTTGGGCTTGCCGAAGACCTCCTGAGGGAGGCTTATCACATCTATGAAGTGTGTTTCTGGGGAGTCGACGATGAGGGCGGCATCAAGAGGAAGAGCAGGAGCATTGATACAGAGAAGGGATTGAGTCATTTGCCGCATGTTATACTAAACCAGGCGCGGATGAACGGGCTGATGCTGGGCAAGATGGAGAAGATCATGAGAGAGAAAGGAGTCTGGGAAGAAGGAAGCGCTAACGGGATCGAGTACGGCTGGACTGTGAAAGGTATTGAAGTCGACCCAGACAACGTCACTGACCCAGATGCACACTGCGTCCGTGTCTCTGCATCCAAACACGACAGGGAAGAAGTCTGGGAGGCAAAGTACGTCTTGGTAAGCCACTCCTTCATATTTTGACTAGATATCGTGAGTGACTGTGAATGTTAACATAGACAGGGCTGCGACGGCGCCCACTCAACTGTCCGCCGCTCTCTCAACTACCGCATGCTCGGCGACTCCACCGACACCATCTGGGGTGTCATGGACATCTACCCTCTCACCACCTTCCCCGACATCAGACGCAAATGCACCATCCACTCATCCTCGGGAAACCTGCTCATCATCCCGCGCGAAGGCGGCTCGCTGGTACGCTTCTACATCCAGCTGCCGTCCGGGTCGCGCCCGCAGGATGTCAAACTCGAAGAGCTGCAAAACGCAGCACGCAAAATCTTCGCCCCGCATCGCATCGAGTTCGCCGAGACGTTCTGGTGGAGCGCATACGCCATCGGCCAGCGCCTCGCCTCTGCTTTCCACGCTCACCACCGCATCTTCCTCACCGGCGACGCGTGCCACACGCACTCTCCCAAGGCCGGCCAGGGCATGAACGTCAGTCTACAGGACGGATACAATCTCGGCTGGAAACTGGGCAGTGTCCTATCGCACCTCTCCCCGCCTTCTGTGCTGCGCACATACGTCGACGAGCGCAGTAAAACCGCCGCCGATCTGATTGCGTTTGACCGCGAGTTAAGCGCGCTTTTCAGCAGGAAGGAGGAGACCGAAGGCGAGTTTGCGCGGTATTTCACCAAAAGTGGGAGGTATATGGCGGGCTTCACGGCGCGGTATGAGGACTCGGTTATCACTAATCTAGCGCACAGCGACGAAGGTGTTGCAACGGGAGTACGTGTCGGCATGCGATTTCCCAGCGCGCAGGTGGTGCGGTTCTGCGACGCGAGGCCGGTGCAGTTACAGAGCGTGTGCCGGAGCGATGGGCGGTGGCGTGTAGTTGTCTTTGCGGGCAATATCTCTCGCACCCAGACACAAGAAAAAACAACAACAACGAAAGATAGTAGAGAAAGGCTAGATCATGTAAGTACTTGTTCACTGCGTGGTTGTTCTCGGTGCTGACAAGTCCAGTTTGTGGCACTGCTTGCATGGGTCATGAAACGCTTCACGCCTACGTCGTCGTATCCGGATAGCGTCATTGAACCTCTTCTCGTCCTGAGCATGCGATTTGAAGATATAGAGCAGAGTATAGTTCCTGACGTTTTCAGTCCGGAGACGGGGAAGTGGGGGATCAAGGATCTGCATAAGACGTATGTTGATGATGAGCACTGTAATGCTGGACATGGGCACGCGTATCAGCGGTATGGCGTTGATGCCGAGGAAGGCGCGGTTGTGATTGTGAGGCCGGATCAGTATGTTGCGAAAGTGATGCGTTTGGACGATGGGGCGGGCGTGGAGAGGTTTTTTGAGGGGTGTTTGCTGGAGCAGCACAAGCGTGCAGTGAATGGGGGCAGCACGCAGTGAGCTCCAGCTTACCACGCGTGCCCAGATTGCATGTAAAGTCTAAAAGTCATCCAGATGCACGCCCTTCCCTTTCGACTGAGCCAACTCCAGCAACTTGCTTCCAATCGCAATGTCCATGATTCCCACTCCGACGCTCTTGTACACCACGAACCCCTCCTCGAGCCACTTCTCTAGTCCCTCTGGACTCCCTCCATCCGCTCGCAGGTCTTGGATCGCGCCCACTTCCAGCATCCCCTCCTTCGTGATCCCCGCCTTGTCCAGCTCGCCTGCCTCCGCGAGACAGCCCTCGGCGCTGTCAACTGCAACCTTAGCCTGCCAGACCTGCTCCTTGAATACGCCAGCGGGATCTGCAATATTTTTTAGCAGCTGCGGGTCAAGCTCCTGCATATCGAGTCTATAGCTGCCAATAGCAGCGATATACCGAGCCTTCTTCCGTGCATTTTCAGAAGTAAGATACGAAGCCGGAAAGAGGGGAGAAGTCGACGGCACGCCGGTGAAGATAACATCTGCATCGACGACGGCATCTTCCAAACTCTGGCCCTCAACGAAGACATCCAGATGCACATGCGACGGCACGCCGGTCTCGCGCAGACTCTGAATCAACTCCTCAGTACGCGCACGACTGCGATTCACAACGGTGATGGTCCTGATTTCGTCCCCGCGCAGAAGCAGCGCGAGTCGAATATGCCACCGCGCCTGCGCGCCCGCGCCGAAAACAAGAATCCTCCCCGTCCGCCTGCGCACCCTGTACAACAGCATACTCCCCAGCGCGGTGCGGAAGGCAGTAATCTCCGCCGCATTGAGCACGCCCACAGCTCTGCCCTCGGCGTTGCAAATCGTTAGTGTGGCTTGCAGTCCCGGCTTGGGCTTTTCATCTGCAGATGCGGGTTTGGCGGGCGAAATGCCCACGATTTTGACGCCGATGTGCGCGGGTGTTGTTGCGGGCATGAAGAGGCTGCTTTGCGTGCCGCGCTTGATTACGGCGCGTTCCGGCTGGTATTGGGCTTCGTTGTGGCAGGAGTATTGGACGAGGGATTGGATGAAGGCGTCTGCGACTTGTGATACATCTTCCTTGGAGAGCGAGGAGAGGATGGACTTCACGTCGTTATCCGAGAGAATTGAAAACGTCATTTCGACGGATGCTAAGGGTGTGAGGAACAGAGGAGTGAGGTGTGGCTTTGATCTTTGTGGCTTGACGTTGTTTATGTATGCTCGGAGTGACTTGCTACTTTGTACTTGTTGGAGCTTGTTAGGTCCGGTGCCGATATCGCTCGTGGAAGCCTAGCTCAAGGCAAAGCCGCAACTACGCGGTAATCGAATGATCTGTGGGACGTTTACAGGGAGCGAGACGTCAAGTGCTGTTTGGATTGATCCGGGAATAGTGGAGTGGTGGATGTGGGGTGAGGTTTCCGACGGAAGGCGATGCCGGCGGGCGACATCAGCGCTAGCGTCCTGCAGGAAACAACAACTGCTACTCTTCGTTGAACTCATCACTATCCTCCCTTTTCCAAATCTCTCAAGCCTTTCCAAGTCCGCTCCGGTATATACACCAGAACCGCATGAGTCTCCGTGGTCCATAGCCAACAAACCTCCACAGCTCCACCCCCGCATCCCTCCCGCCCCAACTTAATCCCCACTTCTGTCCTCCCCAACACCACTTCATCTCCCGTCCCCCATCTCTCATTACACTCATCTTCTCCTTACCAGTCCTCAACATCTCGACTCTCGACTCTCCTTCTCTCTCTCAACAAGCCCACGCCTTGAATCTCCTTGCCGCGCTATCTCGCGCTCTATACTCTCACATCAATCTCTACTTCCTCCCAAAACCACATCACCCTCCTTTCACACTCTGCGTTTATTTCAGCAGTAACATCTCGTTTCAGCATTGACATCTCATTCCATCATCGATATTCCCCGCTTCGACACGTCCATCTCCGCGACGAAGCTGCGTAGTCTAGTTGTGTATAGCCTAGCTTCAGTCCTCATATGCTGTCGTGAAGCGGTGGTGAATATGCATGACTTCCAGGAATGATGTCCTAGCAACGGATTCTGGTGAGGAACATCTTTGATGGGGATGCGCTGTTTCTACGACACCCTGGGAGAGTGTGGCTTTTGAGGGGTAAAGGGGGTGGATGCGGATGATGAGATTTACTGTCTCATGCGGAAGCAGGGAGAAATTTTCTGGTAGATTTTCTGTATCGCTGGGTTTGGCGTTGGATACCAGCTTTAAGGGCGGGACTTGCAGGTGGTGATGGAAATAGAGGGTTTTTCGGTGCGCAGGGCTTTTGTGGGGATTGAGACGGAAGGTGAGTCGCCATCTTTGCAAGTGGAGTGGGATGAAAGCCTGTAGGCGAAGCAGTGTTGTATTTGAAGTAGGGATGTTGGCGGGGTTGATATCCAACGCGTGGCTTCTGGGAGCTAGGTGAGAGATTCCTCGCTTGATTGGATTTTCTCGCTCTAATTGTCGACGAGTATTGTTTAAAATTAGTCAGATGATCGGATACTGCATTGATCTAGGTGAAAGAGCTAGTATCGAGATTGTGGCTGCCGGCTAGGGGTCGATGTCGAGAATCGCCCGAGCTATTTGCTCAGAGCGTTGAGTGTGCGTGAAGTCCACTTCACCCTCGGAATACTGGCACACATCACCAAATAACTCCATTCGACCGCTAGGTATCTACATTTTAGTCGTACAGCGTCTCGTAGAACTCACCAAGGGCGTTCTGGCGTGATGATAGCGTGCCACACACCAATCGAACTAAGGCCCCCCGAAGCCAGTGTCTTCTTGCTTCATGTAGCTTCTTAACTTGCGCTTCCGTACACAACACATTGCCACCTTGAAGTGCATTGACTGTGCAGACTTTTACTTCCTGAGTACAAGAGCATTGGACATGACTCCTGCCACGACCTTGTCACCCACTGTCTTTGCATTATCCTTGCCTTCTTGGACTTTAATCTTCGTCTGCCCGGACACTTTCGACCCTTCGTTTCGTCCCTCCCACCATGGCTTGTCATGTTTGTATCCCGGAAGGTTCGAGGGGTAGGTTGGTTTGGCCTCGGCTGGTAAGGTGATAGTCGTTGATGGCGGGTGCGCGTCTGTCGAAGTCAGCCAAACCACTGTTGAGTTGGAGATCAATACCTTCGACGAGGCTGCCGTTCTTTTGTTTCGGTCCTTCCATTTTGATGGGTACAGTGGGCTTATCCGTTCTCGGAAGGGCCACGCCTTGTTTTGTCTGTGCAGCGAGCAGTTGGTTATATAGTAAACGAAAATGACACAGAGGGTTTACTGACATTGCTGTATGTAAAACTTGTAGTCTTGAAGAGCTGCTAATTCACATACTATCGAAAAGCCTTCAGTATCGCAGCAGTCGGCAGGTTTATGATAGAACTGAGGGTCAGCGACGGTAGCTAGGTCTAGGCGAAAAGCAGCTGGCTTCAAGCCCAAGCTACTTTCAGAGAAGCAGGCAGCAGATTCGTACGTCTCAGGGACGAGATGACCTGTCACCTCAAGGCATGTCGCAGTCTACTCAATCCCATTAGGCTGGAAGATTGCATATCGTGTAACAATGACCATGCTTCGGGCTCAGGAATCTTCAATATCGAATCGAGAGCACTGTGCGTCTGTATTGGAGCCCTCTCTCCAATCTTACTTCGCCCTGCATGGGGCGAATTCACTCAACAACACCATCTAACCGAGCGAGCATGAAGCTTTGCACCCCCTAGTGACAGCAACTGCTACTCAACAACGGGCTTCCAATATTTATCAGGCGTTCTACTCGATTCCAGCCTCCTCTTTGACTCTCTCTAACAAGGTTTCTTATTCCCGCTCACTTTTTTTTTCATCAACCGGTCAAGACAATGAGTGCATAGATAATGAGTGCACATGCGCAATGTTTACAGAATGAAGGGTCGATAAAACAGCGGTCAGTCTCAACACAATAGCCAATAGATGCGGCGAAACTTTGCAACACTGCATGAAGGACCTTACGCCATAGCGCGAGAGAATCTGACAGAACGCCCCCGAAACATTGGCGCAATTATCAGGGCAAGTACTAGGAAGTATTCCGGCGGCAACTACGGCTCTATCCGCGGATCTCATGGTTAGACGAGTTCAACTGCTAATCAAATGTTGTCGCGCAGTTGTGTTGTTCGATTGTTCGCACATGAATGTTCAAATGCGATCAGTGTAAGCATCTGGCAGCGGATCAATCATGATGTAGGTGTGGTAGCACTTTCCATCTTACGTTTGAAGAAATTGAATCACGTACTCTCAACGTTGTGCACTCCTTCCGATACTGAATATGACTTGTGTGAACAGTGATGCTCGAGGGAGTAGTGGGCTGCATAACTTCGTGCACATGGATAAGTTCCTACAGCACAGTAGAGGCTTGACTTGTCATACCTGTCATTCATTGGGCCATTTACTCAAACAGCATAGTCCATGTTCGCGGAATAGCTTCCCCGGGACGATACCTTAGATCGCGTCCCGTCAATTCATCCAGCTGCATTATTCGCGCCGCTGCATCATGGTAAGAACAAATTTCAATGTATCATACAGGCAGGGATGACGATTGGCAGGCAATAACTCTTGAAGCAAGAATCGACAGCGCGGCTCGTCTTGAAACATCCTTAAAAGCGGTTTGTCGACAGATACCGAGATGGTCGGCGATTATGATTACGTGTGGGTGTCAAGTGATGTGACTGGCTGAATAGCAGGGGCACCACGACAGGAGGATTGTGGCGCGGCCTGGCTGTGCGTTCCACGTTGCTCATGAGCACAGTGGCAGAGAACATGCGAGAACACTGTGGAATACTGAACTCATCTCAAGAAAAATTATGGATAGTACGAAATGCTTTGTTTCTCGTTAACGCTCGCGAATTTCACAACAACCGCTATCCCCTGTCATGACAAGGATGAGTCCAACACTACGGGCGAAGGGTGAGGAGTCCCTATAGCAAGACGAGATGCGTCGTTCACTCATCTAGGAATTTTTGCACCGTTACAGCTTCCAACGTCCACGACGTCTATGTGCTACCGGTTAAGTCGCCAAGATAATCCGAAGGTAGTTGCTCCTATCACCTACCACAGCTTCGCAGGACTGGGAATTTCGCGCTTGTACTACAGCTGCAAGGTACCCACACCTGCACCTATCTATCACCTGCTCGACATTTCCAAGTGAGAGTTCGGAGTAGTCAGTGGACTACGGTCCAAAAGCGATAGCTCACCATGCTAGCGATCTCAACACTTGCCTTCATCTACAGGTTGTCTCTTGCATCGAAGGATTGAAATCACCCCCAGGCTACTCAACTTCCAGATAAACTAATGGGGGGGCTGGAAGGGCAAAGGTTGTCCAGTGGCAGTGAGTCACGAACGCGTCGAATCGGGCAGGCGCACGGAGAAATGCTTCGGTTGGGGAATTGCAGCGCAGAATCCGTGGTACTTGCAGCTGTGCGACAGCCCTGGGTCACACCCGCAGCAGAGGGAGCAGTATGTTCGGCAGCGGACCGTGTCCCGGATGAAACACTTCCTGATTGTCATCGCGCACGCCAGCTTGTCCTACCCTACGCATTGACAGACGTAGACAGCCAAGGTGTCAACAAGGGCTAAGCCCGCCGCATAGGTCTGTTTGCTTTAGTAAGTCATTGATCATTATTTGAGAGACTAATTGGCATATGAATCCATGCAGACGCCAAGTGAGGTGGAAATGACCAGGGTTCCGCGGCGTGCACGATACAGTCTCCTTCCTTGACTGCATCGTTAGCGTTCCTTCCGTGATATAGGCGAGACCAGGTTCGACAGCCAACCGAACATTTTTATTGGTTCATGCCCCATTGCGTCCCTTGTTGCCAGGCTGCAGGGTGATGATCCGTGCAGGAGAGGAGACTGTAGGGCTAGAAACGCGGAGTTCGGCACAGCGATGCGCGCAGGCGGTTCAGTCTTGCTTAGCTTCATCCGCAAAATCAATAGACGCTGGCGTAAGGCGTCGCTTTGCGGCTCCGCTGCAGACTGTGCATCCGATGTCAATCTCGAATGCAAACTTGAACCTGCAGCGCTGTTATTTACCAGCTTTGCACTGACTGCGCTGTTTGTGATGAACTTGAAATTTACTGAACACTCAACTTCTGTATCGCCTACGGCACTAGCTTCGGTTTTATCATCCTTACCGTACTTCCCTCTGAAGATAGTCGTGGCGAGAAGTCACACACTCGCTATTGGTTGCAGATTGAGAGGCTATTGGTGTATTTCGGTCGCATTGCCTCGTCAACAGACTATATAGCTAGAAGTCGATTGAAGATATAATGGCACTTCTCCCCGAAGCATGAAACATTAGATAAGCAAGCAAAGGGCAATGGTCATATGTTAATCTACAACAAATATGTAATTCAACGCTCCACTTCCCAAACGCCAATAGCGCTAAACCAATGCAGTTTTACACACCCAAACAACTCCGAAGAGTAGAAAGGAAATCAGCCCACAGGACCCAAAGGAATACTCGCCAGCGGCTCACGCCCACTCTGTCCGTAACAGCTATACATCGGATCCTGATACCCTGTCCAGCCAACACATTTCCAGCACTGAAACAACCCACTCGGATCATATTGTTTCTTGACTTGTAACAGACGCTCATAGTTAGTTCCGAAGAATGCCTGTTGCCAATTCTCCTCCATCCAATCCCCCTCGTTGACATAACACCCACCATCGGGCGTCAACGCTTTGAATGACTGGATCGACGCACTGATCGTGTTCTGCAACCGCGTCTTCTGCTCTGATGTATTTGCTGCAGTCCATCCACCACCCATGATGACGTGCCACAAGCTGTCTCGCCAGAGTGGGTGCGCGCTGGATGCGCTGCCGTCGGGATGGCTCGCGGGACCGGTGGAGTAGAGTTGAGCACTGCCGCCGGCGCGGTTGGAGGCGGAGAATTGCATGGCGGACAGCACGGCTGCGGTCAGTTTGTCGAGGGTCTCAGCGGTGGTGAAGAGTTGCTTAGGAATGAAGCGTCCCGACTCGGATAAGCCGAGACCGACGGGGCCATTACGGGCGATCGATGGCTGCTCGGTGAAGTTGTGCCACTCGGAGAACTTGGAGAAGGTGTGGTAGGAGTTATTATGGATTTTTATACCGGGGTAAGAGGCGAGGAAGTCGTAGTATTGCTTGGTGATGGCTTTGATGGCTGAGGTGTTGGTTGAAGGCATGATGTGCAGGGATACCATGTGGTCGGGTAGGATGAAGTTGTATCCAGCTATACCGTTCTGCGAGAACTGTGTCTGGTTAGATGCCAGAGCTCTGACGACGTCGCGGTGAACCTTTGACTCAGTGATGTCTGCAGGCTTGGGCCAGTAAGCTTGAAAGAAGTGTACGTTCAGTGGCACAGCTGGGTGTAACTGAAACTTATATGATGTCAGTACGGCATAATTGCCACCTCCACCTCCTCGCATGGCCCAGAACAGATCCGGATCTGTACATTCGTTGATAGTCCGTTTCTGACCATCCGCTGTCACGACGTTGAACTCAACTGCTTGGTCGACCATCAAACCGTAGGTAGGACCAAGCGGACCATGACCACCACCCTGCCCGAACCCTCCTGCGATACCCACAGAGCCGACAGCGCCGACGGTGACAAGCATGTCCAAGGGTTCGAAGAACTCCCACGCTTCCTGTGCCTGAATACCGGCACCCACCTCTCCAATATTCTCGTACTGCGCCTTACACCCTCGGGGTATGAACCTCTTGTGGTACTTTGCATCTTTCATGTGATATGTCCAAATGCCGATAGAGTTCGCCGAGCTTGAGCGTCCGAAGTAGTCGTGGCCAGTGTTCTTGATCGAGACTCGGATACCGTGATGACGAACAAAGTCTAAAGTCTTGCTGATGTCATCGGCGGTGTGGGCTTCAACATGATATGTTGATAACCTGCCAAGTCCACATGTTCCGGAAGTGGGTGATGAAGGATGCATTGAGTCCAAGTAACAGTGTGACTGTCCGCACGTTTCCCAGTCTAGGAACTCCATTGCGCCATATTGTGCAGTCCGGGAGTTACCATCCATGTAGGTGTGTCTGACTTGCTGGCAATGCTTGCTTGACGGGTCTGAATAGCATGATGAAGCCCACGGCACGGTCAACCGGAGGTTGCCGTCAATGCTCTGGTTGAAAGCAGTCCACTGACTCTCGGAAGGCCAACAAGCTTGTCCTGGTATGCAGGAGTAATTGGATGCTGGGGTTGGTGTTTCGATGATTGGTGATTGTACAGACGGATTTGTCTTTGTACATGTCTGTGGTTGAGAGGCGCCACGGAATGAATGCGCTGCAGTGCAGAAAAGATACAGACCCAGAGCGGATGTACATAACAACGCGAACTTCCCGGCTGCCTGCTTTGTCCTAGTTGGTTCTCGCGTTGCTGTAGATTGCTGTCCAAGATCCACAAATTTCTGGTTCAACAGAGGCTCGTGCTCACGAAGGACCATCCTGATGAGCTGGACAGCAATGGATGAAGATGGCGTCTTCTTTGCTCACTCTGATAGGAGTTCTTACTTCGTATGAATGTGCGGATAATCAAAAGTCAGATGTAGAAGTCTTTTGACTTGAGCTGGACAGTAAGATGAAAGTGAGGGGTTAAAGGCTGTACTTGAAGACTAGGAACGGGGAATTTGATGGTGAAATGAAAGTCTGGGGAGGCCATTCGCGTTATTGGCCAATTGGCCACAGCGATTGGAGACTCTAAATAAATTCTGCAGCTCCATTGACTAGTTCGCGGTGTGCCGCATATGGCAAATGCACGATGGCTGACATGAACCCTCAGCCTCAGCCCCCACTATGTAAGGCACCGAAGGCACCAATCAAGCGCCCAGGGATCAATTGCCCTGTCGTTACGTTCTTTTCAACAAGAGAGCAAGGCAACGACTTCGGGTCGCCCATAACAAAATAACCCCTGCTCTCTCGTGGCAAACCGAGGCTGCGGTTCGTAGTTGGTGGTGCAAGAGGAGCCGCGATTTTGGGAGCGCGGTTGTTCGGGTCAGCATTCGCTTAGCGTTCTTTCTTCCGCTTGGCTGCGGTCGGGCGGCTCCAATCGCCGTGAATGCAAGGCACACTTCTTGCAGACCGGGGGCTGCGCCTCAGCGGAGGACTAAATCTGGTGACAAGTCTCTAGCTGCAGGCTCAGCATCAACCGTGAGGTCAGTCCGGGTTGCCAACGTCAGTTCAGCTGGCAACGCCTCGATTGCAGGCATGCGACATTGCATTTTCTGCTCTCTCCCTGTGTTATCATCACTCAACATGTGAGTTTGTTCCTCAATCTGGCTTGGCAAATAATACTTTGACCATCCTTTAATGGCATGCCGGGTCTAGTATACACGCGCCAGGGTTGTCGAAAGGGCTGCATCATGGAAACGGATCAGGCAGCGCTCTGGATGCACAGCTGAATTTTTAGAAGCCTGCAGCTTAGAAATAGTCGAACTTGTTCCACCAGATGTAGGCGATCACAGCAACGATATTGGCTGCCGCGTACGGGAGGGCCATCTCAATGACGCTCCAGACCCACAGAGTGCCGACTGGAGGTGCTGCCTTCATCACATAGAAGTAGCCGTACCTGTTTGCCGAGTAGACGACATAGCAGCCAGCTGCAATAGAGCCAACCAAAAAGGCGAGGTTGCGCAAAACCGGGAAGCGGGTCGAAAACTCGACATGTGTGAGGTACACGAGGATGGCGAAGATTGGCGAAGCAGTGACTGCGCGCTTGAAGATCTCGTTCCAGAGAATGGCTTCGCGGTACTGGTTGTAGACAATGACATCGAGGGTAAGGTGCAGCGCAGTCATGGAGATTGCATAGAGAATGGCATCCCCGACAGCCCCAACAGGCTCGTTCAGGGCTTCTTGCACTTCTACAATCTTGCTCTTTGGCTTTGCAGCATCGAGTTGCCGCTGTCGCTCGTCTGCCAACTCGAACAAAGTCTTGCCCTTCGGCCCAGCGCGGTCTGGGTGCTTCAAAATATTTTTGACGCTCTCTTCGTCGAGTTCGGTGGAGGGATCGAAAGGGTGCGGGGTTGTTTTGTTTGCTTCTTTCGCTCGCCGCTCTTTGCGGTTGCCGGCCGCCATAGTGTATGTGGGAGTGTATTTTGTGTTGTTTGCTTCGTGTCGTGTGAGAGGACAAATATTCACTACGGGCGGGAAGGACCCTGAATGATGGCATGGCCAAAGCTCCTTCCTCAACACCGGACCTCCTTCCTTCCATAGACAGTCCTTCAATGGGAATGCTCTCCACTCCACCTTCCATGTATTGACCACTCCGCAGACGCTTCCTTCGTCTCTTGAGTTATTATGAACTGGCTCATCGCGGGCTCTGTGCCCCTGATCGTTGTGGGCTTCTGGCTCTACACGAGTGCCATGAGCTTGTCTTTCCCCACGCTGCAGAACAAGCGCATCTTGCTACTCATTGCCCACCCTGACGACGAGGCAATGTTCTTTGCGCCTACTCTACTCTCTTTGACGCGTCCAGAGCTTGGCAATCACGTGAAAATTTTGTGTTTGAGCAGTGGTAAGCACGTCCGAACAGGTAGACTCAGGCATGTGCTGACTCAAGGACGTAGGGGATGCAGACGGTCTTGGCGAGACTCGTAAGAAAGAGCTGGTCAAGAGTGGTCTTCAACTCGGTATCGGCAACAAATACGACATTCACGTTATCGAAGACAAGTCAGTATCTTCGAGTAGGTCACCGAATACTATCTAACTCTGTGAAAGAAACTTCCCTGACTCCATGACGGTCACCTGGCATCCTCGACTGATATCCAACCTTCTGACCACTACATTCGCCCCGAAGATGTCCTCGATATCAGCCAAGGAAGCCCCACAAGCTAACATCGACGCCATCATCACGTTCGACTCCCATGGCGTTTCTGGCCACCCGAACCACAAGTCGCTCTACGACGGTGCACATGCGTTCTTGAAAGCGCTCATGCACAAGCACAGCGGCTGGGAATGCCCCATTAAGCTCTACACGCTGACTACTACTACAATTTTCCGGAAATACGTAAGCTTGCTTGACGCTCCTGCTACTCTGATGGTTGCAATCGCGAGGAAGAAGGAGCTTGGCAACTTCCCAACGCCCTTACTTTCTGTCAGCTCCCCATTTGCCTACAGGACTGCTCAGAAAGCCATGACGACTGCACACGAGAGTCAGATGCGCTGGTTCCGCTGGGGCTGGATTACGCTTTCGCGTTACATGGTCATGAATGACTTGAAGAAAGAGAAGACGTTGTGAGGTATCTCGGCAATGCCGGGGGTCAAATAAGTCAATGTTGCTTTATGATCATCCCTGATGCATGTTCGCCCGTGCGTCGCCCGCGTATAGGATGCTGTAGCTGATGGCAAGATTGAGCAAAAGCACTGTCCTATTCTTCCAATCCGTTCTCCACAAATACGCAAAGCAGTCATGTAGAGGAACATACCGTTGCGTAGCCGCCCTAGCGTATGTTTGACAATTGCGTTTGAGGGTAATGCTATTGGTTGATGAGCGTTTGTTAACACATATGCCATAGCTGTAAGCTGTGTTTGAAGTTCTTGCTACGTATAAGGTTCTCTGACTTTTTCGAACAGATGGTTGTGGTGTGGCATATTCACAGACCTCAAATACCCACAGAGCCTGCATGCGTGTCACACATAACGCAATCAAGCGTGACTATTGATATGAAAGTTTCCAAACAAAAACATGAGCCTGCGGTTCCGCTTATCAATAAGCCTGCCCTTCAATGACCGAAAAGTATACTTCAGCGCCCGTCATCGAGCATTGTACTCTTATCTTCTTCCCATACGTCAACTCCAAGGGCCAATTTGGTTGCCCGACCAACAACAGCACCGAATCCTTTTTAAAAAGGATATGAGGGAAGGCTCAGTTTTCGCTGAAAGTGAGCACTTACTCGTTTCCCAGCCTGAGGCCACAATCATTGCCCATCCTGACTAGCCGTGTTGGTACGACCATAATACGTACCACTCCTTTACTAGTATCGAAAAGCAACTTTGCAGTTTTTGCGGTATGCGAGGACCAAAGATAGTGCATAGCGAACAATATCACACTTGTGGAACGGGTGGTTCGGGTTCGCATATCTCTTCTGGTCGCAGGCAGGCCGACACTCGTAGAAAACTTTCTACAGTAGACCCACGTCACCTCGCTGATCTTGCGGATAGCAGTTCTTCAGTCCTCCTAGGGCCTAGCCCTGTCACTCCAATACGTGCTTCGAAGAGGATGAGCAACCCACCCAGAAGCTCGAGGCTCCCTCCTAGCGTCATCCGATTGCCTGCACGAAATGCTTTTGATGTAAACCAACATCAGAACACGGCGACGAGGCCATCATCCATGCTTGGAATAAAATCCCCTGACGGTACAAGACACGTCAGTTTAGCCCACGGCTCTGATAGCAATGGCAAAGCCGAGCCAGTGAAGAAGCCTGCCAGCCCAAAGTTGTACCATATACATGGCCTGTCGGATTCAGAGAACTTTCCCTTCGCTCACAAACATGCAATCGCCCTTCGTGCTGGGTTGACGAGTCCGTTGACCTATCGAAGCAGCAGTCCAAAGCGCTCTCCCTGTATGCACGGACCGCCTGACTACCCGAACATGGTGTACTATGGTGGCAAGAAGTCGCCCTCTCCTGTCGTTCAAGCTACTGCTCCTAAGCCGCAATTTACGACAGTCGTGGTAAGGGAGGTACAAGCGAATGATAGAGCAGCTATCGATCTTCAAGCATCATCTTTACACACTGCGTTGGCTGGCAATGAAGTACACAGAAAAGATTCCCCACAGAGAAATTCGCCAGCAAAGTCATCTCAAGTTTTAGTTGATGTCACTAACGACAATAATACCTTCGACGGCCAGGACATCAGGAGCACCAAGCTTGGTGGCATGCGATTTGAGCTCAAAGGCGGTAGTTCTTCTATCGATGTGTCACCAAGGCTCAGAAGCGGTACTGAGTGCGAAGAGCCATCTACGAACACATTCAGATTTAAGCTGAAGGAATGGCTTTTGACTTGCCATGGCCCTTGTCCGGACTGTTTCGATACCCGCAGTGACGCCGACCTACCTCCGCCCCGCATTGTATCGCCAGAAACGGTGGCAAAGACGAGGCAGAAGATGAACGGAACGGTACCGCTGCCTGTTCATCTATCCAAAAGATCAAAGCCAGTATTTCCCCTAAGGAATGAGCGACCAGGTACCCAAGGCCTACTGTCCGCCACCGCCTTCACAACTACCATCTCCGATCCTGGAAAGGGGTCTATGTCCTTACGCCTCACCACCCTCAGTCTCCCAGCAGTATTCCACCGACAATTAGAGTCTCTCGCCAATCAGCTAACTCCCCTTGCTCAATCTGAAGTCCCCGCACCACCCTTTCCTCACCTTAGAGGTGGCGCCGAGCCATCAGAAAGGATCCTTCCAACATTGTTCTGGCTTGCTGGCGGCACTGGTAAGAAGCGAGTCAGCTTCAAGGACTGGAAACGATGTCGTTCCAAACAGCGTATGGGTGGGCTATTTGGTATGGCTGTCTTCGGCGACAAGTACGGGCAGGGATACAAGGTCGAAACTAGTGCAGTAGTTGACGCAGAAGTCGAGCGCTCGGCGGGCGTCAGGATTACGGTGGACGATACAGTGAGTGCGACGGAGGCTGAGGACGACGCTGATGCGTCGAGTTCGAGCTCGAACTCGAACCTAGGTGCATCACCAGCAGCTGGGCCTATTAAGGAAATTACTGCGGGCCTGGAGAATGTCGCGCCTACTGAGGAGAATGGACTTATGCAGCGAGCGCTTACGCCCCCTCCTGCTGAGCCTGTGGACGATGTACCACTCTGTAGCGGCGCGTTGCCTGTGGACCCTATTGTGAATCCTCCTGGTGATAGCGCCAATTTATTTCCGCCCGTGGGTATCAGTAACAAGGACGCTGATGTTGTCTCGAGAAAGCCGAAGGAAGGGAGCGCTCAGAGACACTGGTAGCGCAAATATTGCCCGAGACATCATGTTTGGACTCGTTGTGATGGATCTAGATGATAATAGAGTGACCTTTGTCGGCGTCTCGATGGGTTGACATCGTGTTCCTATAGTTTGGTAGGTACGTCAGTTTCCATAGACCTTTGAAAGATGTAAATTTCTCACCTTTATTGAGAATCTCTGGAGATTACAGCAAACGGACACCAGTACCCGGCTGGGCTTTGGGCTGGCTGTTGACTACAACACCCAAACTGAAGATTAAGGAAAGAGTTACTAGACATCTGGAGACATAAGGTCTTAAGAATCTTTACGATTACAGCACGTCCAGTCAGGAACGCGTTTTCTATCGAGAGATGAGCGAGGCTGAGCAGCCTCTGCGCGCCCACTACACTGCCTGCTCCTTATAAATCTGACGCTATGGGTACCGCCACCGAGCCATCAACATCACCTCGTGACTCATTCAGTTGTCTTATCGCGGCCTAGCCATCCGTGCACTACCGACAGCTTGAGCGCAACTCGGCGCTAGTTGAAACGAACCGTGACTCGCATGATCTGATCGCTCTTCGACTTTTTGTCTGCCTTTTCACACCACAGCAGAAGGCAAAGACAACCTAATCGGGCTCTGCAATAGTCAAGAGATGAGCCGTCAGTTGCCAATGCCGCTAGCGTGTCCTAACATGGTTAACAAGCTGCGCCACATTGATGTAATAAAACTTGGGCCGATCTATTCACTGAAGTCAGCCGTTGACTCTGACTTTCGTGACCCAGGCTTCCTGTTACTTTGATTTGGAATTTTTGTGCCAGATGAATGGTGACAACGCGAACTCGTAGCATGCCCTGTGGTGGAAGGCGCGGCTGGGGTCGCAGATCCCAAAGTGTTTCCGCCCCCGTAACCATCATCAAGAGATCCCGCGTTAGCCATCCTGGGAGGCCGCCTCTAGCATAAGAAACGGGTTAACTGTTTATCACATCCTGCGGTAGGGCCAAGACCATTCCGTTTTCCGCAATATCAAACAGCGCTGAGCCACAACAAGGTACGAGATGCGTGGCGCATTCCGCAAGCCACCTATAAAATCGACCAAACTCCGTACAGGACGTCATGATGCTTGAGGAGAGATTGGGACCCTGATGTCTTCCCCTCAGCCATTCGTCGTGTCACTTTGCCCAGCAGCAAGGCTGGTACACCGACGTGCTGGCCCGTGCCACGGTCCTCCACGGCCCTAGTCCTTGTTTTCCTTGTAAATCTGGCCAGTTATATCACCCTATCATTCATAGCTGTAAACAACATTGCGATGGAACGCGTGTTGACCTGCCGCTCATAGGGGCGGTTTCATCGTGGTCGCCGACATGGCGCTGAGCCGCCGCCAATCGGTTTCTAGCCAACTCACCGGTGAATGCTCGCTTAGACGTGCGTTTTACTGAATTATTCTCCTGCAGAGAGATCATAGCTCCTGTGGACTGACGGGAAGCGGCCCAGGGCGCAGCTGCGTGGACGCGGCCCGTCACTGTGAATCCACTTCTTCAGGTACCCAACCTGTCGCTTGATATCCCAGACAGCAATACAGCTTGTCAGAGAGAATCGAACCATCATTGCATTCTAATATGCCACAGGCCATGCTGCATTGCATGTGTCAATTCGGCCCTTTATGCCTCCATCTCGTGGCGGTGGCTGCAGTGCGCGGACAACCCAATGAGCTGGACCATGATTCTTGAGCATGCAAAGACAATACATCGAAGAGAAAGCTGCGAACCAAGTCAATCATAATTTATAAATCTACTGCTACAAGTAGTTAGGAACTATCAGGTAGTGTTCGCTGACTACCCATGGTTTCTTTGCGTGTAATCGACGGTGAACCACTGTGGCCCAATAAACAAAAATACTGAAAATACAATTCACTGTTCCGTGTGTTTCTGTAGAACGTGATTACCGCTATTCCGGGTCTTCATTCGCAGCAGTCGTGTCGCAGCTTGTCCATTGCTTTCCAATCGTAACGGCCTTAAATCTAACCAATTGGTAAGGCCCCTCAAATTGTGTGACACCACGACGCCGCGAATTTTGGTTGTGCATTCACACAGTAGGTCTGGTACTGAAACTGACCGCTCTTTCCAACAGGCAACTGCCCACCTCGAGCTCTGCGCGTGTGTATTGAGCAGCACTACGAAGTACCACGCAAGCGCTTGGTGGATGAAATGGGCAGCAATTGAACAACCTAGATCCGTTTGACATGCGTCCAATGCAGAAAATTGAAAAAGCATCTCAAGCACGTCGAATATTGCGTTGCCAAGCTCTGCTTTGTGCAAATTCACTAACACCGAGGACATTTCTAACGGCCGGGTAAGGAGCCCGAAATGCTAAACACCGTATTGTATGGTCTTTCATCGCTTGTCCACTGAATTCAACATATCTTCACGCAAAAGGCGGGAAAACGATCGACCAGCCCTCAAGCATCTCTAGACAAAGCAGCAGATCATTCCTTTCGCCAGGTCACTTCAACATTGCCCAAGCTTGGCAGCTTATTCTCAGATTATCTGCGCACTCCCATGTTGCCAATACTGTCTGTACTGCGGTCCCCTTTCATCCCCGGCCAGTCAGGTTCGTTCTCACCCACACCTCCGGCGAGACTTCGACATACCTAGTATTTCTCAGCCAATCAATCATTTATAAGTGGTATTTCACGCTGTCCCTGGATGCTGTTGCTGGGTTCATAGCCGTTGGCTCCTAATCCATGTACAAGGCCTTAAGGTAACCGAGTGTGCATCGTCGAAGCAGCACTTGCAGAAGGTCAGCAACCGGGTAGGCGAGCGGAAAGTGACCCCAGTAGCTGCCGCACGGAAGCCGGCTTGTGGGTCCAAACCTTCTTGTTCGAGTGAATGGCATATTGTGTGGCACTGGTGACAGGGCAGTACCTCCCGTGACGCAAAGGACTAACTCATTAGTGCTGTCAGACTGCGAAAATGCATGCTTTGCTTTCTGTGATTCTATCAAGTGGCAGTGGCTCAGATGAAGAGGCATCACAACTTTCATGGACGGTCCGTGCTATTGAGGTCCATGTGGACCCGGATTTAAACGCTCGCATATGGCTATGGCGAGTTGATGGTCGATTCGTTCACCAGATGCGTTCGCTTCACACTTGCATGTATGAGAATTTTGAGCTAAAGCGCGGGTGTTACCATTTACTCGCATGGTTTGCGAACAGCAGAGCAAGTCACATGCAAGTCGAGACCGCTTTCTTGGCCGCCACCCGAGATAGGCACGTCTCTGTCTAGGGATACTGCGTCTGTTACTTCTCTTCTTGTTCCAACATGAATTACAACGGGCGATTTGTGGGTCCTTCATGCGGTGTTGCAGGGGCAGATTGTTTACTGGCAGCTTCGCGAAACTTACCGCTCCTTTCCCTTTCTTATGACGAATGTGACGCGCTTGCATGGACCTGCAAGATTAGGTGCTGCGCATGAGCTCTATCTGGAGGAGATGCAGTGATCTACCATGACAGACCCTTTTGCCTGCATCTTCCTGAGAAGAAAGAAAAAGAATGTGCGGTTCTGGAGGATGAATTAGCATCTCCCGGTGACGAGTGTCGTACAGCTTGGACTTCTCACATATCTCTAGCTTGACTGGATGCGGAAGAAAAGCTATGCTCGTTGTGACGAGAAATCATCTCGTCTCTGCAACGTCGGCAATTGTTGCCTGATTCCGGGCAGTTGGCTTGGACTTATCCTGGCAACTGATATTCGGTTGGGACCCATTCTTCCTTATAGATATTTCTTCTGCCTCATTTTCATAGCCGCTCATTGAAGAAATCTCTGTCTAAAACCACCCATTCAACATCTTCTAGAGCCCCCGATCTAACATACTACTCTGTGAGTAAGTTCTTCCGATATCATACCTCACTATTGAGCTTACTCTCCAGGAAAAGACTTGGCCAATCTGTTTGAAAAGAGCCAGGTTCAACCGGTCTTCGAGATGGAAACCGCTGAGAACAGGCGCCGAAACTCGGCTGAGGGTAATTATATCTCATCTTCGCTATGGATTGACTGACATTTGTAGTTGCTTTCCCGCTGCTGTCGACCGTTGTCTCACGTCATATAGATACTCCGATCGATCCTCCGAATATTGCAGGGCACGAACGCAAGATACCTTGGTGGGAGAAAGTTGGCGAGCCAAAGGCACCGTCTGTGACGAAGAGTAATAGTCATGGGCAAAGGGCTGCTGATAAGAAATCGTTCGTAGTCAACATGTGCACAAATGCTCTGGAAGGGGAGAAATAGACGCAAGCAGGTCCAACACAACGGTCAGTCCAGAAGCTGCAATCGTGTTATTGTGATTACGTGTAGAAGGAAGGTAGAATGCAATTAGTGGGCTATCAAACCGCTCTATGACGCTGTCTAGCCAGCACCGAAATCAGAACATTGTGCATTACCTGCAGAAACCACTATTCTCAAGAACGACTTCATATTTCGCCAATGCCACTACTTGAACCATAGAGCTCGGCTCAGGTACTGTTTGCTTGCTTGACTGGTTGGCGGTGCCGCTATTGCTGTTCTCTTGTTGTAATCCTCAAGATATCCTTTCTCGCTGTGCTAAAGCATGCTGTCTCATACAAATGTCACACTCGATGTTGGCAGCGATCATAGGTCTGAGGATCTATATCAGAAAAATTGTGCAAATTTAGATCCCTTCTGAATCAATGAGGTCGTCTTCGAAGATGTTGCTTTAATGCTGCTTGATTGTGCTATATCTCGTGATCATCTGGTCTGTATAGAACGAACTAACCATGGAAATCATGCAAAATCGTTGATAGATGCCAGAAGGATTCTTTGATTCTTTCCAAAAGAACAGAGAGAAAGCCGCGTCAAGCTCCTTCATGTATAACGGCACCACGATGATGGCGCCAATTCCAAGTGTGTCCGTGAATTTTGCCAACTCAATGAGGTACATCTTATATCAAAGGTCAGGTCTGTATACCAAATGCGCCTTTCTGCCGATGTTGGGGTGCTTATTCGTTGACGTGCCATAAGGATTCGTCCACCAAATAAATTCAACCGTCATCAACAAGCCTTGAATGCACAGTACATAGATTGAGTCGATGTGATGTGAAATTCAACATGCTGCAAGTTCTCAGATAAAAGAAATGATGCCTCAGCATGATGTTGCCGTCCAGTATTCAAGCGGACTCATGCTCCCAATCATCTCCATTGTTTTAGTTGATACGAAGAGAGTCATCCCAAATGTAATTACAGCCAAGTTTGAACGCTGAACTGAAGGTATCCTGAAGACAGCATGATAGCGATGAGATAGAAGCTCCATGCTGAACCTGTGGCATGTTCTAGTAGTTAAGGCGAGGACTGCGTCAGAACCCCAAGCATGACTTTGCGATAGCCAAGATCTGGACTCGCCTCCACAGTTTGTATCACTGAGGTGCTTTTTTTTTTGAGGATCTCTGCTATGAGCGACTTAAAGAACGCCGAGACGAGCAGTGTCTGCTCATTCGATGGATAATTCTTGTGACAAAGGCTGAGTACTTTCAATCAACCATTCTGAAATCTACCGAACGTCAAGACCTCTGGCTTCCCTAACATCAAGTATTCCGCACCGGTGTTCGATAGAGGTGTATAGAAGCTCAGGGCATTCGATATTAGATATCGCCTTCTTGTTCAAGCACGCAATTCACTCTAATTGGAACGCTTCTCGAGTTGTCAAGAGCACACGAAACCGTCTGCATCTATGCCTCTCTCAAGCGAAGCATTGCTCCAATGAGTTTTCTTTAATTGTTTCTATTATCGGATCACCGTCATGGAGGATTTTGTGACTAGTCAAAGAACTGAACAGGGATTGACAAACACCACAAACGTGGGGTTGCTTATATGGGGACATGATTTGTGATCAGCAGCAGCACTGACGGCTTTGCAACTAGCATGCATGAATAATATGGATTCAATGCTGGTTTGATGAATGCTGCTGATGTGCCGATATGCTGGAAAGGCTGTTGAGCACGGCCGCCTTGGAAATGACGTTGGAGCAGCTCTGGAGGATCGGCTTGAAACGGCAAGTGCAGGCGAGCAAGCTCTCCTCCGAGCGACATCACTAACTTTTGCGACACAAACAACAGAAGCTGTTCGCGCATTGTCATTAATTAGTAATGTCTCAAGACAACGACAACACCGAAGCGCCTCCGAGGCGGATTCCGCAACGGCCGGCATCGCGCAGTATTTTCAACGTGCCAACGCCCATTAAACAGCTGTTCGATAGATTCCCACTGGTTACCTATCCTATAAACGATCTGCCACAACGTGCGCCCCAGCAGCGCAGCACCCCTGTTCTACATATCTTCACTACACACGAGGGAGTATCAAAGGGCGCACCGTCATACAACCCAGCATGTCTGAAGTGGCAGGTACGAACAACTTCGCAGGCCATTTCACACTCTTGGTTGACGTTTGTTGCAGGCATATCTCAAGTTTTCCAACATCGATTTTCTCGTCGCTGCCTCGAGTAACCATGCATCGCCAAGTGGAGCCCTTCCTTTCCTCCTTCCCACACAGCCAGACACCCTCAAGCCTGTACAGCCGGTACCTTCAGGCAAACTACAGCGATGGACGATAAACAACAGCGAGGCAGCCATCGAAGAATCAGAGGACCGTCGCTATGAATCATACCTGTCACTTATCGACTACCGGATACGGAGGGCCTGGGTACGTCAATAGACACATCTTGAAGGAGCCGTGGCTGATAATTCCCAGCTCTACAGTATTTACCTCTCGAGCAACTTCACTTCGATCGCGGAACCACTCTACATCCTCCCTACATCCAGCAACCCCTTCGTCCGCCTCACAATAGCGCGCGAGCTACGTCTCGCTGCTGAGAAGGAATTATTAAAGTTCTCGGCAATCGTGAGCGGGGAGACTTTGTACAACCAAGCAGAAGAGGCGTTGATGGCGCTCGACTCGCTGCTTGGAGACGACGACTGGTTCTTCGGTTCAGAGAAGCCTGGCTTGTTTGACGCAAGTGTCTTCGCGTACACGCACCTGTTGCTAGACGACGGGCTCGGCAAGGGTTGGCTAGACACGCGCCTGCGCGACGCGCTAATGTCGCAGCAACGCTTGATTGCACACCGGAATAAGATCTTGGAGAAGTATTTCTCAGACACGTCATGAGAGGTGGCGTGGCAGAAGCACTTGGCTAGCATGAGCGTGTAGTCTACCTGTACGATATTGGAGCGCAAAGAGCAAAAGAATGCGCAACGGCAGCATCATGAACGAACTGGAGTCCACGAGCACACGATTGAGCACAATGCGAAAAAGCTCTGACTTTGGAGCCACTTGACGCGGAACACGGATTTATGACCGAACATTGTCGCGTGGTCACGTTCTCTAGCGCGTACCAAAGATGCGCGTCTGAGTCACGCTCCCGCATGGCTGCTCGACATATTGCCTGATCGGGGAAAAGCCTTTGTACAGAGGGCGCAAGCAGCGAATATATAGGCCGCTCATGGTCACCCCAAAACATAAGGCATCAACCGCTTGCATTGTATCTTCTCTTTCGAAACTAATTCTAGCAGAGCAGGTGGAGCGGCTTTCTTTATAGACACCAATCAACCCCAAACACAATCTCGACCATCAATTACTCTTATCGCAATCACTCAAGATGACCCAACCATCAATCAACACAACATTTGATACATCGCTCGTCGACCTCAATCCTAACATGTCCTTCTCTACCACCGACTCTGACCCTTCAGACGCCGACATGTCCACAACGCCTCAAAAGACCCAAGCCCCAGTCCCCAGTCCACTGGCGCAAGATCTCAATCAGGACGCGTCCCAAGACTCCCAAATCGTCCCACCCAAGACATCCACACCCGTCCAACATATCGGCACCCAAGATGCGTACGACCAATGGGCCTCAGTCTACGACACGGACGGGAACATGCTCCAATCCATCGACGACGACGAACTCGATACCCTTCTTCCGTCTCTGCTAGACCAGGTAGCCAGAAGCTCTAGTCCCAACATCTCAGTCCTCGATCTCGGCTGCGGCACAGGCCGCAACACCGCGCGCCTCCTCTCTCACCCCTGGCCAGCAGAAAAGGCGGTATCCATTACCGGCCTCGACTTCAGCGCGGGCATGCTTTCTCTCGCACGGACCAAACTCGGCCCCCTCGCCTCCTCAGACAAGTCTATCACCCTGCGCCTCGAGCAGTGCAATCCCTTCCCTGCGTCCCACGACTTCTCGCTCTCAAGCCACAATCTCACGGCTCAAAACCTCGTCATCTCGACTCTGGTACTAGAGCATATTCCTCTGAACACGTACTTCCAGACACTCGCTTCTCTCCTTACGAACGGAGGTGTGGCACTCGTGACGAATATGCACGACGAGATGGGCAGACGCTCACAAGCTGGATTCGTCAACGCGCAAGGCGTCAAGGTCAGGGGCGAGAGCTACGTGTACAGTCTAGCCGAGAGCGTGCAAGCAGCGCAGGATGTCGGGCTGGAGATCGTATCCGCGAGGGAGAGAAGTGTGGAGGAGGCGGACATCCAGAGGGGCGTCGTAGGCCACCGAGGCGGGAAGTGGATTGGCTGTAAAGTGTGGTTTGGCATCGTACTTAGGAAGGCGTGATAGTGGGCGACAATCTGTAGTTTTAGTCAAGAAAAATAGTCTTGGCGGTTTACAAAGGTAATTCGAATAGGGCACGCATGGCGAAGTATGCTTTCGGAAGTTGAAAGTTGGTCGATTGTGGCATGTACAAAGAAGCTGTCGTAAGCGCTAAAACACAAGAGATTCACTGAGCAAATGCTCCCCCAACACCATGCTTGGTATGCACACTACCGATCTTAACGCCATAATGGAGCATGCTGTCTGCTCGTTCGTCTTCTCTCCGCTTAGTGTTCGCGGAACTATCCTGCAAGCTCCGTCGTCGGCCTACGAATACGCCTCTTCAATACGTGGCGCTGCTTGGTTGATGTGTGCTGGGTGCTACACTAGTCGCTGTTTCGACTCGAGGTCTCGCAGTCTGCAGGGCGAACGGGTCATGCAGGCAGTCCAGAATTCGCGAAATCCAGACTCCAGTTCGAACGTGTAGGTCCCTGGGGGCAGTACTTTTGGAAGTGTCCATTCTAAGGGGACAGCTTGCGACTCTTCGGTCCGCTGTCGCCTATTTTAGAGTCAATGATGGGCATTATATCTCAAGATGAGATCAATCATGCTCTCATGACTCTCCCAGGACACCGGCTAATCCTCTCAACACATCTCCGACGCCAATGCCATCCGCGCCAGCTCGTTCCTTAACTTCGCGGTCGCGTTCTTCCAATCGTTTGGCTGCTGTGCCGAGTACCCGGTCTGCAACGCGCTCCGCTGTGTTACGGTACTGCTCGATCTTATGTACGCCGTCTGCGAAGAGGTCGATATTGGGTTCAAGCGATTGGCCGAGTTTGCTGAGATGTGATTGCAAGGCGGATGGAGTTGTGAATGTAAACGTAAAGGTCGTAGAGGATGGCTGCTCTTCCATTTGCGTTTGTGGAAGCTGCATTTTGGAGAGTATTGCAGCTTGCGCTGGGTCGAGAAGCGAGGTATCGATGTCGGCTAACGTGATTGCTGGGGCTTCGTTCGACGAAGCTGCTGTTTCGTTTGTAGAAGATGCTGACCTCTCTAGACTTTCCCAAGCGGCCCTCTCCTCTTCGAGCCTGTATCTAATGTTAGTGTTGTTGCACCATTGACGACCATCAGTGACATACCGCTTGATTTCTTCCTCTAGCTCCTGCAGTGTCGTCTTGTTCTTTTCGTTCGTTGGATTTGGCTTCTTGGCCACTGGCGGTGCTGCTGTCTCCTCTCTACTGAACCAATCTGATAGCTCTGGTCGGTTCGCAAAGTCGTCTATAAGTTCTTGTTGTATCGCTCGTGCGGCCATTATCGCATTGGCGTTCTTAACGTCGCCTGAAGGTTTCTCTGGTAGTGCTTGCGATCCGCACCATGTGAGGAGTTGCTTCATTCGCCGTGGTTCCGGAAGACTTTGCTCAATGTACTTGTAGTAGTCTGCCACTTCAATCGCGGAGTGTGGTAAAGCTACTGATGCGTTAGCGCTGCCCTCATACCATGAGAGTACCCAGGGTGATTGTCCACTCACCGTTTGACATGCCACTATCAATGAGCGAGCTTGCTCTTCTACCACGCAACCCTGTGCTGCTTCGCCTGTGCCCATCTTTATTGCCTTTGCGCATCTCTTTGTTCCGTGTGATGACCGGCGTGTCCGCAAATGGAAGCATAATGCGTTTCGCATTGGGATCGCGCTCTTTCGCAGAGTTGGCATCGTGCTGATTCGGAGTCTGTGCGCCTGCAAATGCGTGTGCTGGTTGTTCTTGAGGTGCTGGAGTGACCTGCTTCTGCTTCTTCTTTTGCGGCTCAGACGGCGCTTTCCTGCCTGTGCGCTTTGGTGGGAGTGGTTCCACAGATTTCGGCCGTATTTCCAGACTATTCCTGTCGCCAGATATGCGCGCCGAGCGTCGCCGGTTTTGTGTATCTGAAGACTCGGGGTCAACAGTCGCGACTGACTTCTTCCGTCGTGTTGGCGCTTTCATGGGTGCAGGCTCCGGCGAGGAGCGCAAAACCTCTCTCCGTCGTGTTGGCTTCGCTACCTTTTCTTCAGGTATGCTTTCTTGCAGAGGCGCGGCTTGTGCCTTAGTGGTCTTGCGCGTCGTCCGCCGTGAGAACTGGAAGCCGTCGTCATTTTCGTCGTACGCGACTTTCGTGGTTTTTTTCGACGTGGTGGTGGCAGTGGCCTTCTTGCCGGCACCGTTCAGTTCGGCCTTGACCCTCTTGGGCGCAGGCGCATCATCGTCGTCAAACGCTTGTTTCGCGCTTCGTCGTCGCGTGCTTGATCGGTTTGTGGCCATGGGGAGAGATGCAAGCGGGGAGCGCGCGAAAATGGTGGACATTGAGTCCGCGGTGGTACAGGTGAACTCGGTGTTTGGGTTGCGCGGAAGTAGCGTCAAAGCGCGTGCATGAGCGCAAGAAGCCGGGCACGGTGGATCACAAATAAAGGCGCGTCAGAAGGTATGTTCCTGGTATTCGTAGGTGCGGTCGTAAAGATTGGCGTTAATGCGAATAATCTCGAGCCGTGGTGAAGCATGCGGTCAACGCGCGGGAGCAGGGTTGAAGGTGTCTGCATCGTCACTTCGCTCCCCTCTGAGCGTGCCAAGATGTAAACAAACTTTAGCGTGGCCACGTGACGAACTCCACACGGACAACTCTCAGGGTAAGAACGAGCTCTACTTGTGCAGATAGAGTTGTGTATGCTATGTTGAAATGCCTCTTTATTCAGGCTTTAATAACGAAGCCGCTACAAAACGCCGCGGAAAGAGCAGCACCGAAAGCCACCATTCCATATGCAATCATCCACTCGTGTATCCTAACCAGACACGCTGCTTGCATCTGTTGAACATGCAGCTGTAGTAATATTTTCCCTCTACGACATGCCAGCTCCAGGCATGGGCCCCATAACGCCCTTAGGCGCCAGACTGCCCTCGATACGACGCTTCGCATCCTGCTTCTCCATATGTGTTGGGTTGCTCTTGCGCATGTCGAGATAATGTGATGGCCTATCAGGGCTGTGACCAATGGACATGCCAACGCGAACCTGTTCATCATTAGTATAGTATACAATTATTGCTTGGAGGTTACTTACGAGAGTCTCCAGTGCAGATCGCGAATTGTCGGCAAGGTCTTCGTCATATCGCATCTGCCCAGGCTCAAACAGCAACAACAATGTACTTCCGCCAAATTTGAAATAGCCCAATTCCTCAGCACGCTTAACGTGGTCGCCCTTGTTGCGAGTGATGACTGTGCTACCAACCATCATAGCACCAATGCAAATGACCATAACACGACCGTGGCTGACAGAGTCGATAGGGCAGATCACACGCACATTCTCGCCATATACATCGAGAGCTGAGCGAATCGCCATTGGGTTGACAGTGTAGTACTCTCCCTCAATCGTCTTAGGCTCATCCAGCACTCCGTCGACAGGAATATGGAAGCGGTGGTAGTCCTGCGGTGCAAGTCGGAAGATACCAAGCGATCCACCCTGGTAGCGTGCGGCATCCTGAGGATACGCATCGCCCAAGAGACGTTCAACTGTAAACTCGCGACCCTTAACCCAGATAGACTGCGCCTGATCAATCGTGTTGTAGACGACAGAACGGCAATCCGCAGGCGAGACAATAACCCTAGGGTCGTCGGGTGCTGAACAGGGACGTGCTCCAGGCTTCAGAGCTCGGTAAAAGAACTCGTTGAAATTCCTGAATTGCGAGACTGGGAGAAGCACTTCCGACATATCAAGCTGATGGAAAGCAATGAATGCTTCGATCTCCTTCGTGGAGGCTGGATCGTCGTACTTCTTTCCCTGCTTGATACTAAGAGATTTAAGCAGTTTTCGAATGCGCTTCTTCTCCATGTTGTTGGCCTTGAGGCCCTTGTAGAGCATACGGATACCCAGGCGAACGTACACACTCATACGCTCCTCGTTGATCTGACCAGTGAGACGATCTTGTACGAGAATGTTCGCAGAGTTGGCACCCAGCTTGTAGCCACCATAGGAGATCTTGGTGATAACCTTGGAGTACCACTTGCGCTGGGCTTGACTGGATGTAACGAAGCCCGACATGACAATGTTGTTGACTTGCTTCCAGTCTTGGCTGGCACATGTCGCGATGTGGGTGATAATGTTGGCGTCAGATCTCTTGTTCAGCTTCGGCTGGTGGCAGATAGGACATTCACGGATTTCAATGACGTGCTCTTCGCCGGTCTCGTCGGCAAGATCGTCAGCAAGAAAATCACCCTCCTCGCCCTCTGCACCCAACGAATCGGTCTCAAGAACAGGGATCGATGTCCTCGACTCGTTCTGGTTCATTGGGGTCAGTTGACCAGACGCCAATGATGGTGTTTGCGTGCCTGATGCGAACAAGCCTCCCTGAGACTCCTTCTGCTCAATCTTTTGCAATTGATCTTCCAGACAGATCACGGCCTCGTCGAAGGTAAGCAACTCATCGCCGTTATGGTTAGCCATAAATCGGCTGAAAAAGCCGTCGATAGTCGAGGCATGCAGTGTAGAGCCGAGTGTGTCAAGCATAGTTGTCAACTCAATTTTGTCAATCAGACCACTTTCATCGGCGTCGTACTGCTTAAGCATGGCTCTCCAGAACTGTTGTCGTAGAGCTCTATAAGGAAGGTATTTAGCACGGATGTAAAGGATCGGCGTGTGCTTCGCTTCCCATCGCTCCTTGTTCTTCATCTCCAGTGGCAGAGTGTAGGTCTTCAAGTCCTGATCGTCCACGGTCGAAGGGTCAACATTGATAGCGGGCACGGGTGCCAGATTTCCATTGCTGTCGACAGCCGGCGTGCTTGTAGGTGCTTGCGGCAACGACCCGTTCGACTCCTTGGCTGAAAGCGAGCTGGCAGAATGTTCTTTCTTGAGAGATGGCCTGCCCATGCGAGAAAGGCTTTGTGATGATGACGAGCGCGAAACGGGCAGGCGGAATCGTGACCTTCTTCCAGTGTCAGGGAGGCCTGGAGAATCCGAAGGCTCTGGCAGCCTGTAGAGGCCAGTGTTTGGGTCTGCTTGAGGTGCAACAGAGACGGCCTTCTCGAGAGGAAAGTTGACCATGCCGACATAGTCGTTTCCGGAAAATTTGTCCTTGTCGATGACGGTGAAGTTCACAGAGTAGTTAACCTCGTGACGCAGGACTTGGAAAACAAGTTTCTCCTCGTAGACGGGATTCAGGTCGTGCCTCACGGTCTTTGTGCGGTACGTCTTCTTGCCCAAAGAGGTGACAACGAAAGGATCCATATCAAAGGATGTCCGTGTGACATTCTTCTCAGGAGGCAGGTCCGTGATGTTGGACACTTCGAGGAACAGGACACCTGCAACTTCTGACTTGCCTGAGTATTCGTAGCCGCCAACCTGCTTGGCCTTCTTCCTAAGCCGCGCCATCCTAAGCTTCTTTCGGCGCTTTTCCCGCTTCGCTGCCTTCTTCGACTCGTCGTTTGCCTCGTTGGAGCTCTCACTCTCGTCATCCTCGTCGTCGTCGACATCGGTGCCTGCGCTATCAGCACGCAACAAGCCATTCTCGTCAGACTCGTCGGGGCTTGGTGTCTGGCCAGCGATGGCGAGGAACTTCTGGATGATCTGTTCGGGGGCGGCGGTGGGATTGCTTGTGTCGATGAGCGTGAACTGGATCTGGATCTCGCCGGAGACGTGTGATTTCTTCTTTCCGTTGCGGCGCGATTCGAGGGGAAACCACTGCGGTTCGGCGACAGGGTGGCCATGCTGGAAGACATCTTCGAGGATGACGTCAAATTCGCCCATGTAGTCCTTGCCGAAGCGGTCCTTGTCCCAGCAGATGGCCTCGAGCAGCAGACTCTGCTCGCCGACGACGGGCATCTCGAGCGTTGTGTTCCATTCGGGGTTCAGGGTCTTGTTGATAGTCGGGGTAGCCTCCTTTGCATCGCCGAGGGAGACAACGAGGTACTGCACAGCTGCTGTCAGCTCCAGCACTGCAGGAACGCGGCAATTCCACGTGTGTGCGTGTCTTTCCTGGTGCAAAGGGTACTCACGGGGTCAGAGGTGCCACTCCTGTCCTTTGCAGCGAGATTGCGGCCCTGCGTCTGTCAGTGCATGCTCGTTCTCCTCCGCGGGGCAGCACGCGCGCACCTTGATTACATTCGCCCGCAGCACAAGGCCTGGCTTGACGTCGCTCATGTTTCGTTTGGGGCTGCCCTGGCGGCTGCTGGTTGCGCTGTTGACGGAGGTGGTGCTGCTGTTCTGCTTAAGCCGTTGCGGCAGCGAGAGTCGACAGGTGAGATTGGGGCGCATCTTGGTTGACGTCGCCGCCGCTGGCTAACGCGTCCGCACTGCCGGGGGTCCTGCTGTGCAGCGCCGTCTCTGCCGTACCTGCCGTACACGAGCAATGCCACAACACGCCGGCCTCGGTCGCGCCTGCTCGTTGACGTAGTTGTGCGTATGGGCAATGGGCAATGCGCAGTCGCCGTGGCACCACACGCTGCGACCTTGGAACGCCAACCAGCTCGACCCCTTTGCTGGCTGCTCGTGCAAGCTGTGTCTCAACCACGGGGGCCAAGATGCCCAAGGGAGCTTGTCGCGCGCCGCGGATTGGCAAGCGTGCAGCGCTGGCTTGTGGGTATGCAAAAAGAAGGCAATACGTGCGCGTTTTGGGAACTGTCGAACCTCGCTCCTCAAGGGGGGAAACAGACAGTAAATAGAAACAGGTCAACAGGTCCGGGCCAGGCCCAGCTCGGGACATGTGCACGCGCAGCTGAGTGTCTGAGGCCCGCACGGGAAGGTACGCCTGGCTCAAGCTATGGCTTCTGTCTCGCGAAGCAGCAGAAGCCCACCGGTACGTTCAACGGCACAGTGCGCAGGCCATGTCCAAGTTCGAGAGCAGCTACCACCTGCTGTCGTCGCACTGTGCGTGCGTATATTTAGTAGGCCTGGCGCTGCATGGCTTTCACTCTGCATGAAACGTCGCCACATGGACTTGTCCGTCTGAGCAGGCAACACGGAGCATAAGCAGCAGGAACTCTAATCTGTGTCTTTGTTACATCTCTGCTTGACGGTTTGCAAAGTATCCGTCAGCTTCTGTGCCACAAGTTCGCACCGTCGCTGCGGTGTTGAGCCCAACGTAAATGCCTCAACTTAGCACAAACTCATGGAGTGCCTTTATCCACCATACAGAGCAGTCTTCCATGTCTTTGCCAACCGCGGTTCAGGCGTCAAAAAAACGGCGTGCCTTGCTTCATCTAGCCCTGAGGCGTAACTGGCCTGGTTATCTAGGAGCCACGCGAGGCAATGGAAAGCTTCTAGCCTCTTGTATCTTACTGTATCTTCTATACTGAATCTATACGAGCACCTTCCTCGTTTAGTCGAGAGTAGTCGTGGGATTCGCTTGGTATACTAACGATATGAATGCACATGATCGAGTCTGCCTTGATAGGCCTTTCTGTTCATGCCAGCGTAGAGGGCAAGACAATCTGCGACACAGTAAGCCGACGCTCACTGAGCACCGTGCAACGTCACTCGACGTCTCAAACTCCAGCACTATGCCTTCGCAGTCCACAACTTCCGGCGCACCCCAGATCTGCCAACCCAAGTCCCCGCTTCTGGGGACAATTCTGACCCCACACTCTGTCCAAACCGCAGGACGACTGTTACTGGTGCCGAGTAACGTAGTTTCAAACCAAGCTCCCACCAGTCCGGACAAGGCGCGGGCCGTGGCTAACTTAGCGGATTTGCAATTGAGTTGCAACTGCTGCGAGTCGTTGATCGTCATCTCGCCGTGCTGCTGTCCCCGATGTGACTGCAATCGTCCAACGGTTGAGTAACCCACTCGATGCATGACTTGTAAGGTTCTTGCAAATGTTGGACTCTAATCATGGAAGTCGTGACTGTTAGTCTCTGGATAAGAACAGCACAATGATTGTGTAAGTTTTGAGAACTGTCAATTGTTTCCAAAAAATTAGCTACGCCGCCACATCACAGAGACTTGGTTGAGGATCCTAAAACAAATTTTGGAAAAGCGAAAAACAGTCCAGAATGTGTTTTTAAAGCTTTTCTCGCATTAATGACTGTTCATCCGGTACTCATGTGGGATGAATCCCAGCAGTCTCTATTTTTTTCGAACGGGACTAGTGTATCGAAATGGGTTGGACGGATGAGACAATTGCTGGATTTATATTTCTATAAGTGTTTGACACAAACTTCCCGGTACATGTGATCTCATCCGTGTCGGTCTGCTAAGCCTGTAATTGAGGGACACGTCTTCCATAAGCCTACAATCAAATGAACAATCAGCACTCAACACACTTGAGATAGCTTCAAGAATGTATACATCATTCGAATTGGTTGTTACGTGTCGGGTCTGGCGCAGAGTACCCTCTTCGAAATAGGAAGCTCTGCAGTCTGTCTTCCATCCTTGCAAGCTGTCTGTTATCAGCAATGGACTCAGACGAGAAAGGCACAACTCACAAAACCTGGCCTCACTGCACCATCTTTGACCCAAAACCCATAACTGCCCATCATGTTCGCCATCATGATGTCGGTGGACAACCGGTCGCCGACAATAGCAATCTGATCTGGCCTCGTTACGCCCGAATCTGGGTGCGCTCGAAAGTAGGCCATGACTTCGTCTTTGCAGCCAGGCTTCTTAGTCGAATGTTGGAGCACCTTGACGCCGGTGTTGGCTTCCAAAACTGCAGCTTGCTTGAGCCCTGGGTCCGAGTTGGTGCCTGCCGTGTTGGATACGATGAGGAGTTTCGAGCCAGGGTACGCTTCACGGAGGCGTTGAAAATGGTCCTATGGTAGACCCAAAGTTAGGTTCTAGAACAAGAGCAAGCGTTCGTGAACCAATTCGACGAGCATCAAAGATACAAAGGTAAAATTGTCTCGTAGGCACAACGAAGACAAAAAGGGGGATGACTTGAGTGCATAGATGAGTATGGAGTGGAAGAGTTAGGCGGTGACAAGTGGAAAGGTTGTGAGAGCTCGACCTACCCTATAAGGCTGGTGCACTTCATCAGTATGTGGCAAGGCGAAGCAGTTGTCCTTGTCAAGGACTACTGCCTGGATGTCAACTTCTTTCTTCCCATTTTTGTCAATTTTCTTAGGGAATGCTTTCGATAGGGGTATTGGGAGGTGATTGAACGTCGACACCGTATGCTGTGGAAGGCAGAGTGTCGGGTCCCTCAGCAACCGAAAGACATTCAATGTCCCAGAGACGTTCATCCACATTGCTCAAAGACTGTAAGACTGTTGGTGATGAGATGTGCATGCAGAGGTGGAGGATTACATAAGGCAACCGCGCTAGTGGAATGGCCAAGCGCTAGGTAGAGCTTCGCGACTGCAACTTTTGTGAAGCATCGCATCGATCCTCGACAAGCCCGCATACACGTCCAATCCTTCGCTGTGCTCTGTAAACACGAGCCGCATAGTCCTAAGACTCGGAAATCTGCGCCTATCGAAACTTGCCGCGAGCGCCGACGCGCCTGCCGAACTTTGCACGAGATCGTTCGAACGCTTTCCTTCTAAACCTACCCACGCGCACAACTTGCGAAACCACGCCAATCAACCTTCAAATACGCAAATTGAGCCGCCAAAATGACGAGCACAATTGGTATCCCAATCAAGCTCCTTAATGAAGCAGCTGTATGTGGAACACCGAAGGCATTGGCATCTGCGCTGACAATACTCAGGGACACATCGTCACACTTGAAATCACTTCTGGCGAGGTCTACCGCGGCAAGCTTATCGAAGGTGCGCCTGTCTAGTCCCCAGGTCGTTGACAACCTTGTGCTAACAGCGAACAGCCGAAGACAACATGAACGTGCAACTCAAAGACATCACTGTGACCGCGCGCGATGGCCGTGTATCGCATCTTGAGCAAGTGTACATCAGGGGCAGCCACGTACGATACTTCATCGTCCCGGACATGCTGAGGTAAGGAGATTACCATGTCATTATCTAACAGAGCGCTAATTGTTCTGCAGGAACGCACCTATGTTCCGATCAAGAGGCACACGAGGCCGCGGTGTCGGTCTGGCACGTGGCCGTGCAACAGTCATCAGGGCGAGGGCCAGTGGAGGACGAGGTGGGCGACCTTGAGAGGCCTGTGTTGTGAGGGATGAAGAACAGGAAAAAGCCAGAAAGGACATACCCCACGCGAAGAGCGTGCGCAAGGAAGATCGGGACAGGTATGAGGTCTGCTCTACCTGATCAGGGAAATGCGCTGAATCAACAAGTAGCAAGTCCTTCGAGAAAGTTGGACCAGTTGAGGAATGAGATACTGGCTATGATACGATCGAAGTCGCGAGCATCGTGCAACGGCTACAGAAGGCTATTGTGAGACTATTTCCAGACATCTGCATCCGTCTGGAACGACGACTATCTGTGTTATCGAAGACGGCCAGTCTCACACATGCTAGTGGGGGTGGTTTCAAGCAACCCCACACCGGCACCTCCGAACTCCGCAACTCTGTGACCGTATCTGCACAACGCGCCATGGACATCAAGAACCCACGGCGCATACTTGCAGTCGGTGCGCCAGGGTCCGGAGTGCTTAGTGTCTTAAAAGGTAAAGCCAATCGTTATGCTGAAGGGATTGGCTGCTAATCCTCTTTCCAGAGCTTACAGGCTCCGCGCCAGAACCCACCACCTTCGAAGGAAAAGAGACTACTGCAGGCCTCTCGCACGAATGGCGCCTCGAAACGAAGTACTACACTGCTACCTTGCCCATATGGCTCGACGAAATCACGGACGTCCCCGAATGGCGCGCCGAGTTCACAAAACCTGAAGCCCGCGAAGTAGTAAACGTGCTTGGAGGCTGGATGTACTGCTTCAAGAAACCGGTTGAAGTCAAAGATCTCGACGCCATAAAAGACACGATGCAAGCCATATCCGACGTGATCGAGCGCGCGTGTGGCTATACGGGTGAAACCGTCTGTCTTGCGATTGCAATGCCGCAGTCCACCACGCCCTACCTCGAAAAGCCTGGCGATGAATGGGAGGAACTATGTATGGAGTTCGGCTTCGAGTATATCGATTCGGAGGCGAAAGGCAAGAACGATTTCGGGGAAGCGGTTGGCGTGCAAAGAGTCAGAGAAGCGCTTGAGGCTGGCGAATGGGAAAATAACACTGATCTGGACTTGGGTGAGGAAGTTGGGGGGTTCGAGGGCAGCTTTGCCGCTGAAGAGGCTGAGATGAATGTGGAGTTGTTCGGCATGAAGGACGCACTGCGCAGCGACGACGGTGAGGGTGAACTCGGCGAAAAAGATGTGGAGGAGTTGGAAATAATGATGAGGAAGATGATGGCCATCAAAGGTTTGTTAAATTTCCAAGCAGACCAACCTAGACAGTGGTTCTAACGGTTACAGAGATGGGTGAGGGTATGGAGGAAGCTGAACGGAAACGCTTCGCTGCGAAAGCAGTCAGTGACCTGATGAAGGAACTCTGACGAATGCGCTGTCATATCGCTTCGATTTGGCCATGAGATATCTACGTCTAATCATCACTACTCCTGTCCGCCAACGAGAGGCTTCGCTATAACGACCGACTCGTTGTCCAAGTGCGGCATTCTCCAATCATCTGCGGAACCATGATGAAAGCTTCAGACTCAGCTTGAGTAGATTTCAGAAACACAACAGGGTGGGCAAAGGCTGTGCGAACAACCGTAGTGAGCTAGATTGCACGAGGGTGACAGCTAGCTAGCTTTTATTATTGTCTGTACGTCTGCACGTTCCTCTTAAGCAAACTCCGGAGACCCCATAGAATTGCTACTGCAAAATGAAAAGATGGTATCTTTTAAATCACCAAACCCTGTCTCTGTTTATCTTATGAGTTTCCAAGCTTGGAAAATGATGGAAGGCAAGAGCGATGCCCGAAAGAGTCTAGGTCGGACGGGACAATCTTCGGCCTCTCCAATTTATTGGCGATCGTTCCTGCACCCCACACTTACTACTACTATCTCGTATGGATGGAGCAGAGAAAGGCTAGGGACTCACTTTCTGTGCGTCTCTTAATCTTGCCTTTGGGCTTCGAAATGGCTGATAAGAAGATAGTGCGACCGATGCCGTCACAAGAAACTGAAGGTTTGTAGCCCTTTTATTCAGATTCATATACGATCAATGCTGACAACCATACATTGTTCGAAGGAGCATCCAGCCTGCAAAATATGTGCGCAGAGTGGAGCAACATGCCACTACAGCGGAAAGATCATCAGATCGCCGCTGACGCGAGCGTATGTATAGCTTCCAACCTTGCTCATGCCGTCTACTGATGAGACTTTAGCTACCTCACAGGCGTTGAGAAGAGACTTCAAGGACTCGAGGCTCTTGTTTCCCAACTCCTCCCCGGAGCCAACATCGATGATTTGCTCAGCTCACCCGACCTGGTACAGTCTTCTTCACTTTCCGCAGGTCCATCTACGCCCGATGTCTTGCGACCTGCAGTGAAATCAAGTCCCCACAGAGACTCAAGTCCGGCTGTTGCAAGTGACCCAGTCCTCCCAGAAGCTGTTCCGAGCAACGCAGATGGCTTCAATTGGCAAGAAGAAGACGTCAATGTTGATAGCCTCACTGATGGCATGGCTGCACTTTCTGTTGAGCCCACTGGTGTCGGCTACCTAGGTACAATCGTCTATTAGTTTTGCGGTCTGCGATACTTACAACTAAGTAGGTTCGACTTCGGGTGTCGTTTTCTTGCGGTGTTTACTTGACTGGGCCGGCTTCTTGCACCAGTCTCAAGCACAGCCTCAAACACGACGTGCCGAGCGCTCTGCGCTTCTTACCGGTGTACTGGCGTCTGCGCAGGTTTCTCATGCTGCCTTGACAAGCCAAATTGCATCAACGTTGATTGATGCATACTTTCAGGAGTATCATCGCGTCTATCCCTTCGTGCATGAGGCAACTTTTCGTGCTCAATACCACGAGATCGTGCCGCGCCCAACGAAAAGGTCCTGGGACATGCTATATCATGCAATCTTAGCGCTGGGTGCATGGTGCCTCAACAAAGATCAAGTGGGACTGGAGGACTATTTATACCGCCGTGCACTTACTCTGGGACAGCATGAGTCGGTGTTCGAGACGGCCAACCTTACGTCTATTCAAGCTTTGATCTTGTTGAGTAACTTGAGTCAGAAAAGGAACGCCCCAAACACAGGATGGAATCTCCTCGGGCTTGCGGTACGTAATGCTTTGAGTGTAGCTCTGCATAGGGAACTACCGCACTGGAATATCAGCCTCATGGAACGAGAGATTCGCCGTAGGGTTTGGTGGGGTTTGTACATTTTCGACAGTGGTGCTTCAACGACCTTTGGAAGAGCGATCATGCTCCCAGACCAGGACTGCATGGACGTACATGCTGTTCTGAACGTCAGTGATGAGGTATGTCTATAGACTACCGATTCTGTTATCTAGTACTAATTACCTCCAGGCTCTCACACCCCAGACAACCGAGCTACCAGTTGAATTGATGGAGCCGACCCTCTACTCCGCACTGAAAGTACAGAGTGATTTACACATGCACACCAACCACATCCCGAATCGGCTACTCGCGGATCCTGGGCTCTCTGCGGAGGCAGCACTCTCCATCAGCGCTTCTATGGGCGCATGGACGCAGACCTTGCCTTCTTATTTCCAGCTAGAACATCAGTCTTCTTGCCAACATCGATGGTACACGTTTGCCAAATCGCGGTTATGGTGGAGATTGTGGAACCTCAAAATCATTGTGTTTCGCCACATTCTGCTTCGTCGCGCCATCTCTGAGAGAGGTCAGATCCCCGATTCAGTAGCTCAGGTCAAACAAAATGAGTGTACGCGTCTGTGTATTGAAGCTGCGAACGCTACGGTATCATCTATACATCAACACGCTATACAAGGGTTGACCAGATTAGAAGGCTGGTATGCCACGTAAGTGCTGGGGCCTAAGATTTACTGGGTGCTATTCTAACGTATAGCTACAGATTCTTCCTCTTCCACGCAGCGCTAGTAATGAGCTTGTGCATCATCAGTTTCCCGCAATCTCCCGAACTACCGGTCTGGCACCAAGCAGTTCGTTTGGCGAGAAGCACGTTTCGAGACCACCTTGTCGAAGACTCCCTTTCCGCTCGTTGCGTCGCCATCCTTGACCAAGTTGTCACAATCGATGACATAGATGCCGGCATCTTCCAAGACGTCCCACATCTGGACCGCGACGCTTTGAGCAACTTTCCCTGGTCTGTTGAATCAAACGAACTCTTCAATTCTTTTGACTGGGACTTGACTTCCAACGGTTATTGAGTTAAAAGTAATCATTGTCGAGTGTTCAGACCAAACCAACGATTCTCAGTTGTGTATAGTAACATCAGGCTCGATCAGAAGGGACCGTATCATCTCGCCGTTTGGTATATCGTTCGTCTCTGCTCGTTGAACAGCTGCTTCGTACGAAGTTTCAATACCCGCAGCAAGATGACGTGCCGCTAAACGATCTCTTACTATCTCTGGAGGAACGTCTACGAACCACCTGAAATTGGTCAGCTCGAAACTTCTCGTCACATGTTCACAAACACAACACCTACCTTTCGTCACAAAGGCCATTGATCTCGTTCCACGGCTTCTGATTCAGGAGTGTGTAATTTCCTTCGACAATAACGATTTTGTTCCGCGAAGAGATGGCGATATCGTTCTCTACTGGATCTTGAACCGCATGGTCGAAGCTAGGTGCATATACAGGTTGCTCTGGTTCTTCGCTTGTGGTAACAGGGGCTGACTTCAAAGTCTTGACAAGAGCTATGAAGGCTTCTGCGTTGAACGTGAATGGAGCACCACGCCTTTGGAAGGCCTTGTCTGAATCCTGAAACGCCGAGAGGATCTTCTTAGCATAATGGAAGCCATCCTGAAATACAGATCAGCGTTCAAATGTTCGTTCATGCGATACAGCCAGGCTAACCATCGGCACGATTGCAATATCGTCAATGCCTCGCTTAAGAAGTTCTTGCAGCAGCGCATGCGATACAGTCGACTTTCCAGAGCCAGGAACACCTGCAAGAGCGACAAGCATGCGCTGACGGGGATTGGAAGCTTGGCGCTGGAGCAGCATTTCGATACGACTGACTAGATCAAGAGTAGGCCCGGCAAGGCTACTCGTGTTTAAATCCTTCGTCATTTTCGAAGCGAGGAGCAAGAACGGAGAGGTGAGCGATTCAATTGTGGGAAATGAGATCGATATGTCAGTCGAAGATGAATACAGCATGGATACAAAACTTTGTCCGATCAGCAAAAAGCCCGACTCGTGGGGTTCGGACGACAGAAGTCCGACCATACCTTTCGTCAACGCCCCATCTTTCTCCACGCGCTAGCGCAACAACAGGGCAAGAGTCAACCTACCTTGCGGGGAAAGCAGGGGACTTTGTTAAAACCATGCACACAACAGAAACTTCGTTGTCTGATTGCATCGGACCACTGTACTCCGTTTGCTCTGACTCGCGACTGAACGCTTGATATCGCGGTGTAACTCACCGACATCTGTGCGTATATAAAGAGGCTGTTCTCCAAACCCTTGGAAGCACCAAGTTGTTGCTTCACGATCCAACACGCGACCGAAACTTTTCAAGAAACATGTCGAACGAGCTTCACCTCGAAAGCGCCGGCCATGGGGCGCCAAAGAAAAAGGGAGTATACAAGGAGCTACGTGCAAACCCATACTTGCTTGGGTTGTCGACTGTGAGTAATCCGTCGCGGTATATCCACGCCCCATGTGTTAACTGGCGGTAAAGTTTGCATCACTTGGAGGCTTCTTGTTCGGCTATGACCAAGGCGTAGTCTCAGGCGTATTGACGATGGAGAGCTTTGCTGCAACCTTCCCTAGGGTTGCTCTTGATAGTAGCTTCAAGGGCTGGTTCGTGTCGACGCTGTTGCTGTTGGCATGGGCAGGATCGCTTGTGAACGGTCCTGTAGCTGACAAGTTCGGTCGCAAAGGCTCGATTCTCATTGCTGTTGTCATCTTCATTGTTGGATCAGTCCTTCAGGCCGCTGCAGTGAATATCCCAATGGCTTTTACTGGTATGTTGACTATCATGGGTAGCACGGAGGTTTTCTAATGAGGTCAGGACGAGCTATTGCCGGGTTTGCTGTTGGCATGTTGACCATGATCGTCCCAGTAAGCGTGCATTGGATTGAAGGTCTGCAGAGACATGCTGACCGATCCATAGATGTACATGTCGGAAGTTTCCACCGCCGGTGTCCGAGGAACGCTCGTCGTGCTCCAGCAACTCTCGATCACGCTCGGTATTCTCGTCAGTTACTGGCTTGAGTTCGGTACGCAATACATTGGTGGCACACGATGCGCTCCAGACATCCCATATACTGGCGGGACTCCATCGGCACGAACTTTCGATCCTCGCAACGACGTTGGCCCTAATGGCTGCACTGGTCAGTCAGATGCCGCATGGCGCGTCCCATTCGCTTTGCAGATCTTTCCGGCCCTCGTGCTAGGAATCGGGATGCTGTTCTACCCAGAAAGTGCTCGTTTTCACTGCATGCGGGACAACGATGCGGCCGGAATTGCTGCTCTAGCACGCGTCCGTCAGGCAAACCCTAATGATGACCTAATTCAGAAAGAGTACCTCGCGGTTAAAGCTGAAGTTATGTTCGAGCAGTCATACAATCGTGAGAAATTTCCTGGCAAGTCCGGTGTGTCACTCTATCTTGCCGGCTACACCACACTCTTCTCGACATGGCCTTCGTTCAAGCGCACAGCTATCGGTTGCTGTGTCATGTTCTTCCAGCAATTTATCGGCTGCAACGGTGGGTTGAAGTCCAGAAGCACTCTACAAAGCGGCAGGAGCTAATACTTCAATCTCCAGCAATCATTTACTACGCCCCGACAATCTTTGGCCAGCTGGGACTCACTGGCAAGACGGGCGGTTTGCTAGCCACCGGTGTATACGGCATCGTCAACACTCTGTCCACGCTCCCGGCTCTCTTTCTCATCGACAAAGTCGGGCGCAAGCCTCTTCTCCTCTGTGGTGCTGCAGGAACCTTCATCTCGCTGGTCATTGTAGGCGGAGTCATTGGCGGATACGGTGACACCCTCAAGGATCATCCAGCAGCAGGCTGGACAGGTATCGCTTTCGTCTACATCTACGACGTCAACTTCTCATACTCTTGGGCACCTATCGGATGGGTCTTGCCCTCAGAGATTTACAATCTCGGCAACAGATCCAAGGCCATGTCGCTCACGACTTCTTCGACCTGGATGTGCAACTTCATCATTGGACTCGTCACACCCGATATGATCGAGTCGATTGGCTATGGCACATACCTATTCTTTGCAGCCTTTGCGCTGATCGCGTTCGCTTTCACCTGGTTCATCATTCCGGAGACAAAGGGCAAGTCCCTTGAAGAGATGGATGCTGTCTTTGGTGACTCCACAGCACATGAAGAGAAGACTAGGCTGTATACAATTGCAGCAAGCCTTGGCCTTGAGGAGGCAGAAGCTGCAGCTGACGACGAGAAGCTGGAGAAGCCGGTGCAGCTGGAGACTACCAAGATGTGAAGGCACTGTGGGCATTTATATTAGCCTTGCTGAAATCATACCCACATTGTGTACCCTGTGAATAGATTGTCCTGTGAATGAAGTAGCTACTGGGCACCCATTTCTGGCATCCGGCAGTCTCCGTGTCGTGTTGTCGACTTCTTTGGTGTCTTCGAACTGGTACTGCTTCGAATCTATTGTAATTACAACTCCATCCCTCGCGCACAGCTCCAGCTTCTCTGGATTTCGGACCTGTCGATCTTTGCCACTACCGTGGTCAATCAAAGCCATCATGCAGGCTGCCGCAGGGCGATTGTTGGTTTTGGCTGGAAACGTGCTGTCTGACCATGCCCCGCTCGTTCCTCGAATCGCACATCGGGCCCCGTTGTGACCTGGCAGACGTGGCGCAAGCTGTCCAAATTTGCGCCTCGTGTCCACGTTTTGCGCAATCAAGCAGCGCGCGTGTTCGCTGACAGCCAATCAAATCGCGTCATGCAGGCGACAGAGGGCGGTGCTGATGGAGGGGCAGAGGGGCTGTGTCGTGGTTGCCGGGGCTATGATGCATGCTGTCATCTCCAGCTTGCCTGCCTTATACTCACCTGAGGCAAGGTTCACCAATTGTATTACCCACCAACTCTCCCTCCTCTTTTGAATTTACATCTGCGTCTTCTCTGGAAGCTTTAGCACGACCATTGACGACTTGAAATCCCAAAACCAAGCACATCATGGGTTGTAAGTGTTTGCCAATGCTTCTTAGTTGGAGCCCAACGGATGACGACTGCGGGGCATGGAGGGGCTGACGCAGAGCTACAGTGGCATCGAAGATGGCGGCAGCGAATGCTGCAGCAGGATATCCTCCCCAGGGCGGCGCTCCTCAAGGCGGACAGGGTGGCTATGTAAGTTGAGCAGAAGTGAAAGGTTTTCTGAAAGCACAGCTAATTCAATAGCCCGGACAACAGCAATACCAAGCGTACCCAGGGCAGCAAGGTGCCGCTCCTCCCGGTCAAGTAAGCTCTTCTTTCCACTCCGTTTTCGCTTGCTCTGCATCGTCGTCATTCTTTATCACGCGCGCCACATCACCCTAGGCTTCCGTAAGCTTTTATTATTCTCCACCTTGCTTTTGGCTTCTCTGGACCAACCCCACTGCTTGAAAAGCATCCGCCTGGCCACCACACCCGTCTGTTGTAGCCACACCTTCAGCCACACAATATGCCGCTCTCTGGAAAGATAGCATCGTCCTCCGGCAACTACAATGCCTATCAACCACCACAATATCCCGGACAAGCACCTGCTCCGTATGGCCAAAGTGCGCAGCCGCCTGGACAACCACCGCTGCCCTTGCGCCCCGGATCGCAACCTCCACCGCAGTCACCTTACACTCAACCGCCTATTCCTGCCCCATATGGCGCACCCTCATCCCCTTATCCCCAAGGGCAGACAGGATATAACAGACCTCCTCCACCACCGCCTGGTCAACCGCCCCAGTCCCCTAGCTTCCCACAGTCACCAATGTCTCCATACTCTAGTCAACCACCACAAAATCAATGGAGTCAACCACCACCGCCTTCCCAACAATATGGTCAGCAGCCATACCAACAGCAGAACCAGTGGGGACAACCACCACAGTCCCAATATGGACAGCCACCACAGCCATCATATGGACAACAACCATACGGCCAATATGTTCGTCATCCCACACGTGACCTTTCACTGTGCTTCCAACTGCACTCTGAGAAACGATGCGGAGCAAGCTTGTAATGATGTGTTGTGCACCGAACCAGCGCTGACTTGATTTTACAGGGACCACCTCAAGGCCAGCAGTATGGAGGCCCACCACCGCCTCAAGGAGGCTTTGGAGGATCTCAGGGAGGACCTCCTCCGCTACAGCAGGCGCAGGGCAGCCCTGCCGAGGTCCAGGCCTATAAGCAGCTGCTACAGGACTGCATCAACGAAAAGGGACTGCAGACATTCTACCCTCCAGGCACACCAGTCCTTGACCAAATTGCACAGCAAGCGGCCGGCAAGATCAACCAGGTCATCCAGCGCTGGCGTGTGCAGAAGGAGATTGCCAACGACATTGTGAAGTTGGCTTTGTACGACATCGTTCTGTACATCGACGACAGTGGATCCATGCAATTCGAGGAAGAAGGCTCGCGTATCAAGGACTTGCGCCTTATCTTGGAGCGTGTCTCATTCGCGGCCACTCTCTTCGACGCCGATGGTATCTCGATTCGTTTCATGAACACTGATCTTTCCGGTGTGCGTGACCAGCAGGGCCGCTCTCTCCAAGATGGCGTCGCTACTGAAGCGCAAATTGAGCAGATTATGCGTGGTGTTCAGTTCAAGGGCCTCACTCCCATGGGTACTTCGCTCCGCAAGAAGGTCATTGATGAGATTGTTCTTGGCAAGGCACAGCAGGGTCAGCTCAAGAAGCCTGTCCTTGTCATTGCCATCACAGATGGTCAGCCCGCTGGCGAGCCGCAGAATGCTGTGTTCGACACCATTAGATACGCATTCGACACTTTGCAGCAGAGGTACCCTCAGTACGGCCATGGTGGCGTAGCTTTCGAGTTTGCCCAGGTCGGTAACGATGAGATGGCAAAGAAGTTCCTCAGCAAACTCGACGAAGATCCACAGATTGGCCCTATGGTTGACTGCACATCCAGTACGTTTCCCAAACCTCGTTTCAACATGGAATCCGCGAAAGTGCTAACTTATCTCCTAGACTACGAGAACGAGCAAGAAGAGATGTCCCGTGCCAACCCTCCTGTCGACCTCACCCCCGATCTATGGATTATCAAGCTACTTCTCGGTGCCATCGACCGCTCCTACGACTCCAAGGACGAGAAGACCAACCCTGCACCTGGCGGCTACGGAGCACCTCCTCAGCAGGGCTATGGTGGCCCACCCCAGGGCGGGCAGTACGGCGCTCCCCCACCAGGCCAGTACGGTGCGCCTCCAGGCCAGCAGCCATACGGACAACCATCCCAGGGAGGCCAGTATGGACAGCCGCCTCAGCAGGGTTATGGCCAGCAGCCTGGAGGGTACCCGCCGCAGGGTCAGCCGTACGGTGGCCAGCAGCAGCAGCGTCCGCCCCAGGGTGGCCCGCCTCAGGGTGGTCCTGGAGGTTATCCCGGTCAGCAGCAGTATGGTGCGCCCCCTCAGGGCTACCCTGGCGGTCCCGGCCGCTAAGCTTATCGATTACTCAAGGGCAAGATGCGCTGATATGTGCATCATGACATGGGTCGATGGGCGCATTAGGAATTAAAGATTGAAGATCATACGTTCAAGGATACCAATAGCCAGACTGTGCAGTCCGCCTGATACTTGGGTAGTTGATTGATACTTGGATAGTCTAATGAATGAGAGAATGAACAACGTCACCTAGCAGAAGGCTCTTTATGTTTCCTACAATCATACGTACATCAGCTGAACGTCATGCAGAACGGATGTATTGCGAACGAGACATTGGACACAAACTGTCGCAGGACTCGTTTTGTTTCAAAGCCATAAGTGAGCTATGATTTACCGCTGTGTATGCACACGTAATCTGATAGGGTTCCATTGCACATGGTCCAATTATTACTCAGTGAATCATATTTCATTCGTCCGCTGTCTTGCTGCTCTCTAATCTTGGGTATCGAGAGATGCCATGTTCCAGATACCGTGTCTCATAAAGCATGTCGGCATAAATCATTACATTCGTTTGGGCGCCCATCTTCCCAATTCGTGGACTGCGCCAGTCTTCCGCCATCACAAGTAGCTTGCTTGAGCCATGTTCAAACTTGCGCCACGATGCTGTGCAGTCCGACTTCTCCCTCTGAGTCGCCATCTTCACAGCTCATCGCCTTGGTCCGAATAGAGATGGCTGGCTTGGAAGCGGGAATGTTGAGGGTAAGGATATCAGGCGTGTGGGACTCGACCGCTTCTGCTGTGAGTGCTACGCCGCCCTCGACTTCTAACTCGCTACCCTCAGAGATGCAGGAGTAGATCGAAAAGTCCGACTCTGATGACCAACTACCTTCTCCGTCACTGCCGTGTGGGTAAGGCGCGGTACTGTGCATGGCTGTGGCTAGTACAGCCGCACCAATATCCTCGAAGCCTCCGACATATGTGCCGTTGCGGATCTCGTTCCTCTCTTTCTGCCGCCTGACTCGACGTAAAGCGCCGATGTCGAAATCACCGACCGGTCGTGTAGCTGATGAGTCGCGGACTGTGCCCGTGCGAGGGACAGGTAGCGTGATCATGGATCCGGACGAGCTCGAGTCTCTGCCGGGGTGGAAGATTGTTTGCATGGCGGTCTTGAGACCCTGGCGCGAAAGGAGTGAAGGCATTTTTGATAGGTCGCGGGCTATCTCGCTTGATGACCTGTGGCCAATATTGTAGAACCTTCTGCGTGGCCGGTGTAGAGCGTGGAGCTCGTCGACGTCAGATCGGGTGGTCTTGAAGGTGAGCTCGCTTGAGTCAGAGGTGGTCGAAGCTGTGTGCGGCGCGTCGGTGGAGGTAGCGAAAGTGATGGTGGTCTGGATCGTGGAGAGCGGTTCGTGGTGGCCGACTCGAGTTGGCGAAGGTATCTGGGATGTTCCGATCGAGCGTAAAACGCCTGCAGATTTGGTGGGGAGGTGCGTCGCCTCGTCTCTTGAAATAGGAGGAAAGTTGACTGAAGCAACAGCTTCGAACGAAACATAGACACGGTCGCGGTAATAGGGGCGGCAGCTGTGACATGCTCTGAAAGCGCAAGCGAATGGCTGAAATTTTGTCAGTTGTGTTCCTGTGAGCTTGCAGGCTGGAGAGACTCACTGCGCCTTTGGCCTTGTTGTTAGTGGTGCCGTCTTTGTTAGGAGGCATCGAGGCAAAGGCTGCGAGTCTGGCAACAACATGGTTGATCTGACTGCCTTGTATCGAGTCTTCGATAGTCTGCCTCAACTCCTGCTTTTGCGTCTTCAGTACTTCGAGCTGCGCGCAGGTGTAATGGCCCTGCTCTGCGGTGCATATGACACTCTCACTCAGGCCAATGTCCTCGAGCTCGGATCGTAGAGGGGCGTTCGGTCGACCAAACTCTCCAGTTTCTCTTTCAGCAAGAAGACGATGGAGTTTGGGAGAGCTGCAGTCCTGACGGCACTCGTACAGAAAGCCGATGGATGGCTCTCGCCCACAGACATAGCACTGCTGGCCCCGCCCATAGACGCGATCCATATCAACGTGGGTGCAGTTGGGTGCCGACACGCGCTTCGGCATTGTGCGCGTCTTGACTTTGTTAACGACAGAGAGTAGGTGAAGTACCACAGAGACCTACCTTGGTGTCGCCCGGCATGGTGGGGCGAGATGAGGTGGAGATGTTAGGCCCAGAAGGTGAAAGAGCTGTGTTGACACTTCTACGATTGACGTGAATGGGCGGTGGGCAGGCGCGCCTCCTGCGGTTTAGTGTTATCATTGGGACGTTGCAGCATGAGTGAAAGTGGACCAACAACAGGCGATGCAAAGGCTTGAGCGGGAGCAAGCAACCTCAAGGCTCTTGGATCCAAAGAACATACCGAACAAAAAGTGACGACACGTCCACGCTCGTGTTCTCGTGCGTGTTCACCTGATGCTGCAACCTACGGAGCCATGGGTCGCTCCTGCTGTTTGTGCCGCCAAGAAAGATGAAATGCACGGAAAGTGACTCTCGAAATCATGTCGACCGAGTGAAGTCGACAAGGTGACGCGTGCGAGACATGTTAAGACGCGAAAATTACTTGCAGCAGACAAAGCGGCATGAGAGTTGACGTTCAACAGCAGCGACATGGGGCTGGGTCGGCTGAGAAGGCTGGTGTAGCACAACCGTCGATCGTGCGCACACTCCATCGACCGTGTTCTCCAGATGGCGACAACGAGTTGATGTTGGTGGTGTGAAGCTGAGTGCCTGCAGCGCCCATTGTAAAGGGCTCCCTGGCTCTTATCTTGTCATCCTGGCTTTTGAGGGAGGTACAGGCTTCATCATGCTCATGTGTGGAGGCTCAAGTATGCTGCGAAGGTGCAGTGAGGGCCAAAGAAAACGCAATTACCGCGACAAGGGATCATGTCGGGTAGGTCTACGAGCCAGGAATATCAGATGATGGGCATCTTCTGGACTTGTTGCTCAAATGAACCCTAAGCATCTGGGTGGTTGTCGAGATTACGCATTCTCAAGGCCTCCACCCTACGTCCTGGACCTTCCAGTGTGTACGAATATGGTCTCCATGTTGTTTGATTCCCTACCGCGTCCTCGAGGTTGTGCTGAGAGTCTGGGTTTTGCGCTCGAGTCGCACGCAGCTCTGCGGTATCCACCCGCTCGGCGGCCGCCGACGCTGCAAGAATCCGCTATCGCTAAAGACGGGCTGGAAGTACAAGGTCAAGGTCAAGGTCAAGGTCAATGTCAGTGTTGGTTGCTGCTGAATCTGCATCCACCAGCGATTCGGTGCACTCTGCGAGCATGGTCAGATCCAGGGCCCATGTCGACAGGAGGAAGAAACGTGAGCCATTGGCGAGAACCAAGGACCGAGGTCTGCTGTCTCGCTGACTGCCGGAATGTCCGCCGCCAGATGCCAGATGCAGCAAGAGTGGGCCGGGTTTAGCGTGGCTGGCGTCAATCGGGACGGCAACGCGGAGTAAACAACGCAGCCTGAGCTTGACGTGCCCCCATCTCCCCCAGATCCACCCGCGACCGCCGCCTCCCCTCCAAACACACACACACGCAGATACACAAGCACACAAACACACAAACACACAGACACGCCTCCCGCCCGGCGACCGTCGCATACCCGCCAGACGCCATGTCGGTCAAGTTCGAGAAGGAGACGACGACGACGACGGCCGCAGTGGCCGAGGCCGTGAGCGGCAAGGGCAAGGACGACCTCCTGCACCATGTCGGCGAGGCGCTGACCAAGGGCGCCGGCCCCAATGGCTATCTCGCAGTGAGTGCCGCGCCGTGGGAAGCGTGTGTGGGCAGGAGACTGACCGGCGTCGCGACAGGCCTACCTCAAGCAGCTGCAGAGCAACCCGCTGCGCACCAAGATGCTCACCTCGGGCACCCTGTCCGGCCTGCAGGAGTTCCTCGCGTCGTGGATCGCCCATGACCGCAGCAAGAGCGGCCACTACTTCACCTCGCGTGTGCCCAAGATGGCCATCTACGGTGCTCTCATCAGCGCCCCGCTCGGCCACGTCCTGATCAGCATGCTGCAGAAGCTCTTCCAGGGCCGCACGAGTGTCAAGGCCAAGATCCTGCAGATTCTTGTCAGCAACCTGGTCGTAAGTGCCCGTACTTGTGTTGCATGTGTGTGGCTTGTGCTGATGCTTGCAGATCTCGCCTATCCAGAACGCCGTCTACCTGTCTTCCATGGCTCTCATTGCTGGCGCCCGCACATTCCATCAGGTCCGCGCAACCGTCAGGGCCGGCTTCATGCCCGTCATGAAGGTCAGTTGGGTTGTTTCGCCCATCTCGCTGGCCTTTGCCCAGCAGTTCCTGCCCGAGACCACCTGGGTGCCCTTCTTCAACATCATCGGTTTCATCATCGGTACATACATCAATGCACACACCAAGAAGAAGAGGCTCGCCGCCCTGAGGCGAAAGCACTACGAAGACACGAGTGGCAGAAGCCAAGCAGGCTCCAGGCCCGGCGACGACTACGGCCGCGACCCCCGTGAGCCCCCGCGTTACTAGACGGCCGCAGGCCAACAGTCCAACAACCACAGCGTAATGTTACCCGCATTGACACTGGGCTGGACAGACTTGTGGCGCAGGAGGTGGTCTGTCCTGGTGCGCTTTAGGCTACGACTATGTATATCCCTTGTGTTTCGTGATTGATGATTTGAAGGCGGTTAGCGCTGCCATGTTGGTTATGCTCAATACATCTTGATATCCCTCGCCGTCTTTGAACCTGATTGTTGATTGTCTGAACCTGATTGTCTTTGAAACTGATCGTCTTGCAGGCTTGATAGATCTGAGGCAGCAACGTCTGACACCCGCCTTTAGCGAAGAAACAGTAATCAACCACGTTTGTCTGTGCCACATGCATGTTGCACGAAACGGTGCACGAAAGGTGCACAAAAGGGTCATGGGTGCGGAGTGAAGGCTCCCTGTGGCACCATGTCGTCGAGCACGCTTTCCAAGCAACAGTGACTGAGGCGTCATTGAAGCGGTTGGAAGGCAAGTGGTCACGGGAACTGAGGCGTGCACTGTGGTGAGCATTGGAATGTGTGCACGAAGCTGCGATAGGTACAGGTGATGGGTGGTAGGTGGTGATGGGTGGCAGGTGGTAATCGGTGACAGGTCGTAATCGATGATAGGTGGTAGGCTATCGCCAGACCCCTCCAGGCGGCTTACCGTTAGCGTTAGCTCCGCTCGTGATCAAGCGGCTCAGCACCTCAGCACTTGGCCAGCTGCTGCCAAAATCAACCAGAGACGCGCGACGAAGCGGCTGAGAGACGGCTCGTCCAAGAGCGCGGGGTCAGACGCGACGACCTTCCCCCACTGGCTACCCCAGAATCGCAGCCCGGCCGGGTGTTACGTACAGGGCAGTTGTAGCGCCATATAAGTCGAGCTCGCGGCCTGCACCCGCCGGAAAGCGTACATACCCGAACTCCAGTACATAGGCGCAGGCCACAGGCGCAGGACATGTCTGGCTCCAACGCCTCTCCACCGCGCCCAGGGCAGCAGTCACACACGCGCACCTACCAGGCCTGCATCCCATGCCGCCGCCGCAAAGTGCGCTGCGACCTGGGGCCCGTCGACAACCCGCACGACCCGCCGTGCGTGCGCTGCCGGCGCGAGAGCAAGGAGTGCTTCTTCTCGGCCACGCGCCGCAAGAGGAAGCAGGATGGCAGCGACGAGGCCGAAGAGCAGGACGACTACGAGCTGCGCAACGCGCGCAAGCGCTCGCGGCCCAGCGACATCGAGCCCCCCGAGCCCGCCAGCACCGGCGCTGCCTACGTCTCGCAGCCGCTGACGCCGGGGGGCTCGGTCGGCCGCTATGAGCCGCTGCGACGGCCGACGACGTCTGCCTCCATGGCCGCGGTTGAGCACAGCGAGGAGGACATCAAGGTGAACAACGAGTCCGTCGCCACCCTGCAGACGGGCGAGATCTACAGCGGCCACGATGCCCTGAACCTGCTGTTCGAGGCCGCCCGCAACGGCGGCATGGACATGCACCACCGCACCGCCAGCGCCTCGAGCATGCAGCGCCCGGCCCTGGGCAGCACCCCGGGCTCCAACTTCGCCGCCAGCCCGCAGGTGACGGCCCCGCACATGAGGAGCAGCTCGCGCGCCGCCGCCGACAACGTCGACCCCGCCATCACGCAGCCGCCGCCGCCGCCGCCGCCGCAGCCCCAGCCCCAGCCCCCCGTGCTGCCAGACCCGCCCAACGAGGCGGCCTTCAACGACGCGCTCCAGGCGTGGTCGCGCTTCCGCTTCGTGCGCGCCGGCTGGCTGACGGCCAAGGAGGCCATTGCCTACATCGACTACTTCTACGCCTACCTGTCCCCGCTGACGCCCATCGTCGTGCCCGACTACCGCGACCATGCCTTCCACGGCAAGCTGCTGAAGGAAGAGCCCATGCTGGTCATCACCCTGCTCACCATCGCCTCCCGCTACTCGCAGCCGAGCGGGACCACCAACGCCGGGGCTGCCTCGCGCGCCTACCTGATCCACGAGAAGCTATGGAAGTACCTGCAGGGCATGATAGACCGCATGATCTTCGGCCAGGAGCAGTTTGGCGGCGGCTTCTGCGGCGCTGGACAGCAGCCTGGATCCGACGTCAACCCGCTCTCCCGCAAGGGCCTTCGAACCCTCGGCACGGTCGAGAGCCTGATGCTGCTGACCGAGTGGCACCCGCGCGCTCTGCACTTCCCGCCCGGTGACGACGACGACGAGCTTGTCCTCCCCGACGATCTCGACTACGAAAAGGGCCCCAAGGCCGACATGTACAAGGGCGTCGGTGACAAGCGCATCGACAGCTGGTTGGAACCGTGCTGGCGCAGCGACCGCATGTGTTGGATGCTGCTCGGCAACGCCACCACCCTCGCCTTCGAGATTGGTGTCTTTGACGAGACGAGCGAGTCCGAGTTCGAACAGGCGAACCAGCACTTGTCTCATGCTACCGTGAAGGCCTACTTTCGACGGAAGAACCACCTCAAAAACCTGCTTGTCATATACGTTACTCAGACCAGCGGTCGCTTGGGCCTGACGTCGATGCTGCCGAAGATTGATCAGCGCGACGAGAACTTCGTGGGCGGTCCCACGCCGAATGAACTGTACCAGCAGCGCGTAAGCGGCATCAAAGCGCCTCCCATGCAGTTCGGCACACGGCCCAGCGCTGCGCAGGATGGCCAGCGGCTGCCTCTTGAGTCTGTGGCGCACCAGGAGCGGCACGCTGTGCAGGACTTGGTGCTTGACTTTTGGACGCGCATCGCAAAGGTCATGGAGATGGGCAACCTGAAACTCTTCTCCAACCGTCGGAAGACGAGAGAACTGCTCAAGTCAGGGCAATACGAGGACATGCTCAAGTTCTTCCAGGCCCCGTTGATGGAGTGGAAGAACTGCTTCGATCGTGCTTCGCAAGGTACTTCATCCTAATCACCTTGGACACCACCTCACTGACACCTCCCAGTCCCGACCCAACTCCGCCACGTCCTCATTATAGAATTCGAATATACCCGGGTGTACCTAAACTCTCTAGCACTGCAAGCCGTCGTAGAACGCTGCACACACAACACCCCCTTACAAACGCACGCCAACCTCTCCACCGCGCGCACCCCAACGAACGGCACCACATCTGGCCCCGGCGATGGCGGCGCAATCCCCTTTTCCACCCTGACAAAATGGTATGCTAATGACCGGCACTACATCAACGAAGTCATCGACGCGTCACGGAACGTGCTCAAGGTGGTTGTCGACGGGCTGTATCCGGGGGACTACCTGCGGCACGCGCCAGTGCGGACCTTTTTCCGGATTGTCAGCGTAGCAATCATACTGCTGAAGACCTTCGCCCTGGGCGCAACAGAAGAAGACGTCGCCGTATCTCTCGCTTTACTCTCGGGCGCGGTCGATGCCCTCCGCACGAGCATCGTCGACGATGTGCATGTCGGGAACCGGTTCGCGGATCTGGTTGAGACACTGACGCATAGGATACGGAGTCGGTTCGTGCGCCTTGCTGCGAACGGAAGCACGGGCATATCGCGCGCAGGAAGCCGTTCGCCAGTGCAAGCACCGCTCATGCCGCCCCCAGCCCCACTCAATCCGCTCGCCGGTTCGTATATGGGCTCCGCGTCGCAGGTCTTCTCTCAAAGCGGCACAGGGACGTCTGTCCCAGGCTCGCCGTCTCTCGGCCTCAACACAAGTGGGCGCGGAACTCCCATATCGCACTCCCTCTGGGGCATCTCCGCCGAACCATACGATCCAAACTCCAACTCCATCTCTATCATGCCGCCACCAGGCTTCAACGGGTTTCCAAATCCCAACACGCCCGGCGGAACCAGCAACAACACAAACAACGCTGCGAACGGGGGCAGCAACGCGAACGGGACATGGTCGCAGTGGGCGAACAGCGGCGCGAGCTGGGGCGGGGCAAACAACGACCAGGACTGGCTGGCGCTGCCGCTGGATCCTCTCCTGGACCAATGGGGCGCCGAGATCAACCAGACCGCCATGGGGCCTGATGTTGGCGGCATGGATATGCTCGACATCCTGCTGAACATGGGCGGGCCGCCGGGCAGCACATCATAGCATGTAGCATGTAGTGTGTAGTATGTAGCCGTAGTACGTAGTACGTCAAACGCACTACATCCCGCTCGAACCCGCACTCAACGCAATCGCGAAATCATCGTGAGTGCATTGCATTGCCCGTTCCTAGCCAAGTCCCCCCGAACGATATCAAAACAAGTCATTGTCGTCTTAATCTCCGATGTCATCCTCGATATTGTCGTCGTACTCACTTCCATCTCCAGCAGAATACCCCACCTGCTTTCGCTATTTACCCTGTTTTGACATATCCCGTGGTCGTGATGTGGTTGTAATTGGCATCTGGTTGTGGTCATGTACGTGCATACACTACTACATTCATATATACTACGTGTATACATACATACATACTACGCGTGTACATATAACATGTATGCACTGCGAGAAAACAGAATAGAATAGGATAGGATAAAATAAAATAAAATCTATATAATTGTGTTAGTAGACCCCTCACATTAGAATCTTAGAATGGATTAGTGCGAAAAACCACAATAAAATCCCGCGTTGGAATTGCGTATTAAATCTATAGTAAAAAAAAATCTTGCTAATGTCTTGTTAGAATTTGTACGTTGATTATTTATTCGTGTTTTAGTATTAAGATATAATGGGATAAGATAGATGTAAAGTAGAGCAAGTAAGTAAGTAAGTAAGTAAGTAAGTAAAAGTTAGCTTAATAGTGCATTATAAATATATATATATAGCAGTTACTTACTTATAGTCTTTTGTAAAGTGTTAAGATGCTAAACTTGGGTAATAAATATAAAATACTAAAATGCTAGAATATAACTATTATAGAAACTAACAGACTGTAGCAGCAGCAGCAGCTGAGGAAATCAGCAGCGTTTTTACTTGAAATGATAATACTAGCACTCTGGCTTTCTCAGAGCTATAGCTAGGCCTTGGCTATTCTTAGAGTTGTAACAAGATAGAGAGCTGTTTTATAGGCTTAGCGCTGAGTAGTTCGTGTTGCTGCTAGATTGTTGGTTAGCTTAGAGTAAGACTTAAAAAGAGAAAGGGAGAGCTAGAAGTACCTAGATTATGTTTACTGTCTTTCCATCTCTAAATATGCTATGTTTGCGAACAAAACTGCCCTCATGTCTCCCTTTCACTTCAATGCCAACCTCAAGGCCAACCTCAGTGCACAAACCGAAAATCTAACCTCTTCATACCCTCATCCTTGGTGCTCACGATGTACTCATCACGCTCCTCCTTCGTCATCGCATCCCACAGCGCGTCCCTAACCTTGTTGCGCCAGACATAGAAAGCCTTGACCAGAAAAAATAGCACGATGTTGACGCTGCAGATAGCAAGCAGGATCTTGTTTCCGCGCCGGTACAGCGGCTGGTCATCGTTGCGGTAGATATTCGACGCAATGATATTGCCCGACTGCACGAACATGTTGTAGAACGCTGCGGACACGGCGCGTGTGCGCACCGAATTAGAATTCGTCGCGTTCCATCCTACCAGGATCGCGTGGCAGTACGGGTATGACAGCAGGCCGCTGAGCAGCGCGTAGCGCACCCATGGGTTGGCGTTGGCTGGGAGTGTGACGAGCGCGACTAACCACGGGAAGATCCAGAAGTTGCTCATACTCGAGACAATGGCCCGCTCTTTGAGCTTCTTGGATACCCATGTTAGGATGAGCAGCTGCACGGCGAAGAGGAATTGCGATGGGATTAGCAGCATGTTGGCTTGGAAGGTGCTGAATCCGAGCTGCCGCAGGATGTAGGAGAGGTATGTGGCTGGAGGCGAGGGGGGAATGTATGCCATGAGGCCGATGAGGTATAGCGGCCACTGCTCCCAGTCGGTAATGGTTTTCCATAATAGTCTGAGGCTTACACCGGTTCTGTTGTTCATGTCTCCCTTAGACGGATCGTCGCGCAGGATGCGGTTGACGAGGATGTATTCCTCGTGCTCGTTGAACCAGCCGTTCTTGCCGCGGAACCAGTTTGCAGTCTGGGTAGCGCCAGCTGGCATGAGCACGTATGAGAAGATGCCAATTACAAACGTTAAAGTGCCCTCAATTAAAAACCTGCAAAGCGTCAGCTTGGGCTCATAGTCTGTAATACTGTACTCACAAATATTGCCAGCCACCCCAGCCGTGCAGACCTCGCATCTGCAGAATGCCAGCAGCCAGCAAGGATCCGACAATGTTGCAGAAGCTCAGTGCTGTCCAAAACCACGCCAGACGGGTTGGAAGCTCATTGGACTTGAAGAAGTATGTGAGCCATAGGACGATATCGCTGGGCCTCTCGTCAGCCTCATTTTCTGATGCTGCGAAGAAGTTACTCACGGAATGAAGCCTCCCATTAGGAGGCCCAATAGGGCACGGATGGCGAAGTACTGCGATTTAGTCCTGATCGCACACTGAGAAGCGCTAACGATCGACCATGCGCAGATGATGGTTGGTATCCATCTGTAACGACTGGTTAGCACAACCTTTCACAATTCAGACTACGCTAGCGGTAGGCTTACCTGTCAGCTCCAAGCCTCTTGCTGATCAATCCGCTCGGTAGTTCGGCGAATAGAAACATAGCAAGGAAGATCTAGCCAAGATCAGTCATTGTTGGATACGAGATCTGGTGTAACGCACGGTCTGCCCGTAGTTGAAGTCATTGGTGTTCATGCCTGAGTCGTTAGCTCGTTATGCCACGAAGACGACTGATATGCTCACCAAGCTCCGCCAGCATATTATCCGAAATCGCTCGATTGATGTTTTTGCGATTCAGATCCAGAGAGACGAACATCATCCATGCCCACAGGGTGATTCTGAAGTCAAGCTGTAGTTGTTGTCAGGCTTTCTTCTTTCCTTCTGGACGGCGCAATTACCTTGCGAATAAGCTTTCTCTCTTCCCCCGCTGACCATGTGTAGTTCGGATCGAACCGATGGAGTCCCTCATATTCAGCCTTCTTGTAGACCTCCCGCCAGTACTGGGCCGTTGCACGATCGCTAAACGGGTGATCTTCGTAAGAGCCATGCGCTGGTCGTTCCTGCTTCGAGATCTGGGAGGATGCTGAATCCGCGTTATTAGTAACGGGTACCTGCTTCTGGTCGACTGGAGGTGCAGCCATAGCCGTCGCGAGACGGGAATGAGATTGCAGCTAGGGAACGTTTGGTAAGAATAGCGCAAACGAGCCAGGTAACTAGGGTCCTGAAGTAAACATCTCCGGAAGTCTCAGAGACCTTATAAACAACCGGAGATGCCCTCAAGCATTTTTGCAGCCAAGGATGGTGCAACAATGCCTTTTACTGACAACATCTTTGTAGTGGAAAAGGTGTGCTGCCAAGGGCAAGCCTCAAGTGCCACGCTTTTGACTATTTTGTACCCGATAAGAAACGGTACAACGACGATTGGACGAAGATTGGTCTACGAGACGAATCTAGTAAAAGAAAGGCTCGAAGTGATGGAGCAAGAGCGGGGGATCTCGGAGGATTTATCCAGCATGCTTGGCTGCATGTCAATGGACGAGTGCATCGGCACAAACGTACGCGATTCCTGTTGGCAAGTGCTCCCACGGTCATCCCTTTGGGTCCCAATGGGCCACTTGATCGGAAATGGTAGCTTATCTGTACAATCTGAACGTTGTGTCTCAATCGGAAAGGAATCGATGATGCGGACCGTTGAACTTGCGGAGGATCTGCATTTACTGGTAACCTTCCCCAGTTCTCACTGGGCGCATTCGACTATCTGAAAGAGATTCTATGAGTTTTTCAATGCGGTCATCAGTTTGAGCTGCCTGCGATAACGAAGATGCCCCCATGCAGGCACGTCAATCTCTGAGGAATTGCGTCAGGCACCGTGGCTTGGCCCTGTGGAAACGAGAAGCATAGCCTGCGATATCGCATGGTCAAAATGCTGGAAGAGGTAAAGAAGCTGGAGGTGTCACATTCACGAGTCGAGAACGTGCTATTGTTGCGTCGATGGATGTCGTGAAGATCGTACAGATGTCGTCAACGAAAGCCAATCAGAGCTGCGCAAAAGCCAATGACAATGCACAAGCTCCTTAGGTGCCGTGAACAAAATCAAGCCATTGTAACCGTTTCAGGATGCGGTGATGTGGTCGGGGAGAAGTATCAGATTGGGGTGTCGAGCAAGTGCCGTGTGGGTTGTAGACTGTGATGTAATCGGCGCTCGTCGCTTGAGCGCGTCTTGAGCGCGACGCGTTTCTCTGGTCACCAACACTTGAGATCATGATCATATCGACTTTCATTTCCTCGATATCTACGTTTTGATTGACGATATGGTGGCTTGTATATCCTGATCTATGAGTTCTCCTCATTAAGACTCAGATCCTCGTGGCGAGACTTGCTGTTCGGGTCAAAGTACGGCTTCTCACCCAAGCTCACAGCTCGCTGTCCAGTCCTCGGACCCAGTCCCTTGTAGTCGTACGTAGCAGTATGGTACACGCTCCTATTGTCCCAGATGGCGAGGTCATTCTCATTCTGCCACCTGTGGCGGACTTGTAGGTCATGGTTCTCAACGATCAATTGCACAAACCAGTCCAGTGCATGTTGGCTCTCTTCTTTGGTCAAGCCATTGATTTGCTGAACATGGTGACCGACAGCAAAAACCGACTTCCAGCCTGTCACTGGGTTCGTTCTGATCACAGGGTGCTCGGCGACCAGCTCGCTTCCGACGTTCTCGGGGGCACCTCTAGGCTTGTCGTACAGATCAAATCCATTCTCCTTTGCAGCGAGGTTGAATCCAGGCTGCGCATATGTGGCAGTAAGACCCTCGAAAAACTTCTGGTATGGTGGCGACAGGCGGTCGTACAGCTCATATCCTGAGGCCCACAGGGTGTCTACCAAGTACATTAGCCAGCTATTGCTAAACGACTGAGTCAAACTCACCTCCCCCGGTCTTTGGTAGTTCGGTCAATCTCAGAAGCGCATAGTCGCTGGGAATCTTCTCAAATGTAATGTCACTATGCCAGCCTCCCTTCGAACTCTGCTTACGGTCTGCAAAATTCAGAAACTTGTTCTTGTAGATCTCCTTGGCCTGTTCAGAGCTGATGACACTGATCTCATTGTCCCCTCCACCGAGACGACGACCGGCATTGATGACGGGGTGGATGTGTAACTTTGATGTCTCTGGCTTGCCTGAGAGCTCACCCAAGCGTTGTGCGAGTTGCTTCTGAAGATCGTTGTTCAGGTCATCTTGCTTGCGGAAAAAGACTACGCCACGCTGAGAGACTAAATCAATAATCAACAACTTTCTTGTGTGGCGGAGATCAGTCGAACCTACTGGTAATGGCAAGGTCTCGAATCAACTCATCAGAATTGGGCGCTTCAAGCCAGTCTTTTAGGTTGACATCGATGAACTCTCGACCAATCACCGGAGTCACATCAAAAGATTTATACTGGTCAAGCACACCCTTGAGTTTGAGAGGTTCGCGTGCGTGTTGGGCCTGTGCTGTCGCATCAGTGGTCTTGGTGTTGAGGGTAACGGTTTCTGTAGCCATGATGGAGCAGTTCGATAAGAGATGTGGGAATTACTATCAAGAATCATTCCAGAGCAACGGCTAGAGATACTTAAGATCTCCCAGCACAACTCTTGCTTACCAAAAGATCACATGGTGCCGATGGGACAATATCGCAACATTGCAAGGTTCCAACCTGACGTGCAGGATAGACAGTGATACCAAGCTTTGCTAATGGTTGTTGTTGGTCTTGCCACCATTTTGATCCACATGATTATGGAAATTGGCGGCTTGGGTGCTGCGATAGTGAACTGGTGTTGCGGGGCAGGCGTCTGCGACATGTGGGGGTGCGATTGCGTGCTGTTCGGTTAAGCTTCGAGTGTGAGCAGTGAACGTCGACTTGCTATGCTCATGCCTACTTATCTCGATCATGCCATACGTGAATATGATTGCCAATGTTATCTGCGGAGAAAACCAGGCGAATTCGTGGACGGTGCAGGCTTACTTTCTATTTGTTGTCCCATAGCTGTTGCCTTTCAAGACACATTCACTCGATTCTTTTGTTGAATCGAAATCCTTGTAAAGACCGCGTCGTCCCAGGAAATAACAATCCAACTCAAACCCATATGTTATTACTCCGGATTCGATGCTTGTCTTGGTCGTGGCGAGAGCATTAAGCCCTAGCAGGATAGAATGATAGATCGAGGTGTCACTACAATCACTTGTTGCCCTTGAAGGAGGCGTACATCTGAAGAGCTCCCTCGACGCTCTGAATGAAGCCGAAGAGTAATGTGAGTGTCAACACTACTATGGCAACCCAAGAATTATACCATTGTACTCCATTACGTCGATCATGCCACCATTGAGACATATTTTGAGGGGTTGCCTCATCGAAACCTGTTTCAGCACTACTAAACGGTTGTGCCAGTGTATGAATTTCTCGATTTGACGGTCGTCGGTCTTCAGATGACCGCATAATGTCAACTGGCTGTCGATAGAAAGATCCGTAGGCAACTGGCGATACCACTTACAAACCACAGGGTCCGATTGAGGACAGAGTAGAGCGAGGGTACGTTGCATTTCTTCGATAAGGCCTTGGGGTAGTAGTGAACTGTTCAGATCAGCTACTTTCTGGCAAATGTACATTTATCACAAGCCCTTTCAACTGTCTTCAGGAAAGTTGCATGGTGAAAGATACATGGTTGTTCATTACCGCACTGTGCTACCCTACCGAAATGCGACATGCGTTTTTCTCTTCTTATATAAAACCCACATTGATGTTTCGGATACTAGATCGGTCCATTTGCGCAGCGACGCGCAGGCCAAGTTCGTGTGGAGAGGATGTGTTTGCAAGCAGGGTGCTCCATTGGTTGGCAGCACTTCAGCCTGCTCAGCCCAGTAGAGCATGCATGCATTTCAGAAATGGCGCAACGAAACGGCAGACATGCAAGCTAAAGAACACAGAGATCGACGAACCATTACATTCAGCACTAAAGTTCCAATCAGCGCTGGCTCGACTCTGTTCATTGAGAACGAAATCAGAGCTGATTTCAACACAATGCGAAGAGCAACCAGGGGAGGCGCGATTCGCATCAACTATGTCGACTATGCCATGATTGCTGGTCATGCGTTTGCCAACACACCACTGAGAGCCGCAACATTTGACCATAGCGACGCTGAAATGCAATTCTCGGAGAGCGACGATGACTCAGACATTCTTAGCTACCCAAGCAACGCATCTGTTATCTCAGATCTGGAGATGGACCGTATAAAGTCCTTAAAGGACCTCGAGTCAGCTCTCACCCCCTTCCGAGTCGACACTGACAGTGAGCAGTTCACCACGGCCAGACAGGAAATTCAACTGCTGCACAACCTTTCGAAGATTGGCGATCTGGCATTCTCATCATCTGACGGATCCCATGCAGAGCTTGAATATGCCTTCATCCTTCTGTGTGAGCAGCCTGCAAGCGCGTCGTCTGACAGCACTGGTTATCCCACTCACTTTACACGTGAGGATCTCAGTAGTGAGGACAACATACAAGTAGTTGCGAATACAGCGTCTGAAGGCAGCATTGTAGGGGTCGCTATCTCAACTCCCACATTCATGCGAGCACCAAGCACGGCAGGCTACCAAGAGACCTACAGTATCCTACTAGAACAACCTCTGTCCAATGGCGACTGTAGCTCTTGGGTCCACGAAACATCCTCGGGCAAATTATACGGCCACATTACTGCAGGCTCGCCTAATACAGGCCCGGCATGTGTAGTTTCTGCGTATCAGATCTTCGAAGATATCGAACGACAGAAAGATTTGATTAGAGCCGCAGTTGTATACTGACGGTAAGCAAGACCTATCCCACAGTGTTGAATGGGCTGGCACACGAACTCTAGCCTGCGGTAAGAAATCATCCTACTTCATCGCCTTCTCTGTGCATGGCGCTATGGATGTTACTGGTCGCTACGTTCGACGGAGCCAAGATTCTTCCCCAAGAATAGGCCGCACAGAGGCAGAGCTGCTCCGCACCATCCAAGACATACGGTCAGTGCAGCATTGAAAAGTTGGATGACGAAGAGAGATCAAGGCTCGAACAGGGACGTGAATGTGAGGTCAAAGAATTGAGAAGCATGGCTATCGCGGCCCTAGTCCGTGAATTTCTGTAACCACTGGGTTGCTCATCTTCAAGGCCACGCTGTTCGCCTGGACCCTGAGACTGGGCAGATCACTGGACGAGATGATAAGGAACTGGGGGTTTTGGTAAGCAGATGGATGATTTTTCTTTACTAGCAAATCCGCTCATAGTGTTTAGGATTGTACATTCACCGGGATTAGGCCAGCTTGAGCAAGGATTCTCCTTAACCTTTCATTGCTGCTGCTGCGGCTTGATCACTGCCATCTTTTACCTTTCGCAATTCCCTCCGCTATTACTCTACAACCTACGCTGCGACCTGCGAGTTTTGATTATGCGAATATTGGGAAAGTGGGGTCAAGTCATCCCTAGTATCCATCGGAATCCCACAATAAGGGGGGGTATAAAGGAGTGTAAAGGAGTACAGAAGAGTAAAGAAAACAAGGCAAGACAAGGCAAAATACATAACCACTAGCTATAGAAGACATTACTTCGTAGTAAAAGAAGGATAGATATTAGCGTGTGAAGCGGGTTGAATTTGAAAAAAAACTTGTTCTTAAGCGGGAACTGAATTTATATATTCATTAGGTGTGTGCGTGCGTGATGATTGTTCTGGGTATCTCACGTCCCGGCCACGCCACGCCGTCTATTCTCAGGCCGTCTTTTTCAGGCCGTCTCTGTCAGGCCGTCTTTTGTCAGGCCGTCTTTTGTCAGGCCGTCTGGCCATCCCACCATTGCACACTCTTCTTCTCGCTCCAGCCTTGGACCCAGAACGCGCCCCCTCTCCACATCCCAATTCACCGCTTAAGCGTTTTTTGTTTCTCAGCCTCGACCTTGACTTCCTTGACGAGCAGGCCCTTTCTCCTGCGCACGCGGTCCACGTAGCGCTTAGCAACGTTCTCGCGATCGGCCAGCTCGCCCAGATCCTCCAGTTCGTCTTCGGTAAAGGGCACCCAGAACGGGTCTTCATCCAGCATCTCAAAGCCGGCGAACCTCAACTGTGGACTGGCGCTGCCGGAGCTGCGCTTGCGGATCTCGTCTGAGAAGCCGAATGATTCTGCGACAGGGAGGAGGGCGGAGATGGTGAAGGTCTGGTTTCCTGTTGTTGATGCGGCGGAGGTGGACATTGTTTCGCTTAAGATCTGGCCGCGGCGGCGTGTGAGCACGGCGTATACGCGTCCGAGTACGTCGGTTGAGGCTTGGATTTCGCAGCTGTACATGGCGAGGAGCATGCGGGGCGACCAGTCAAGCATGCCATTGTGGATGCCGGAGCGCACGGCTTTGATGACTTCGCCGGTCAGACGGTGGTGGTCGGTTTCTGTCGCCGACTCTTCAAGAGTCACATCTTGAAGGAAGACGGCGAGGCCCTGCACGGGCTCGGCACAGCAGGGGCCTTGGGCGGTGGCGAGTTGGAAGGCGTAGATGATGGTGGAAGCGAAGGAACGGGCGCTTGAGGTACGGTCGGAAGTGACATCGTCCTCTGTGGTGTCTGCAAGACTGCGGCCTGTTAGTTTGTGAAAGTCGTCGCGGAGGCGAGAACTTACGCTTTACTGCAGATGCCAGTACCATCGATCAGAATGTTTGGCCCTCTGTTGCGCGGTGCAAACGCTGTGATCTTGTCAATGACATCGTCGGTCCAAATGTCCTTCTCTTTCTTGGCTTCTGCAAAAGCCGCCTTGAGCTGCTTCTTGAACTCCGCAGGGCTAAGTGTTTGTCCGCTCTCGCGCTGCTCAGCCTCTTGCATGCCGTCCTGCTCGGCCCCCCGGACCTCAGCAGCCGTCTGCTCATCTGAATGCTTGGTCTCCTGAGCCTTTCGCTCGGTATTCAACCTCTTGATGGAACCAGAGTTCTTACTCAGAAACTCAGTAACGCTGGGTGGTAGAGGACGGACTTGCATGCGGACCGACACCTGCTTGCTTGCTGTCGCGCTAACGACAACACCACGGCCTAGCTCTGGGTTCTTGGGGGGGTTCATCTCGGCCGCAGCAACAGTCGACTCTCGGTAGGGGACGATGGGTTCACCAGCTTGGATCTTGCACTTGGCGAAGCGCTCTTCGAGGTCCTTGAGACATCGCTCGAGATGTAATTCGCCGGCAGTCAAGATGACGTGTTCTCCACTGGGCAGTTGCTCGTACTCAGCACAGGGGTCAGACTGGACCAATAGCTTCAAGCCGTTAATCATCTTGTCAAGATCGTAGGGGTTCTCAGGCTCCAACGCTACACGAACGATTGGTTCAGAACCCATGGTCACACCAGCCAGGTTCAGTGATCCTGGAAGCTGTGAGCAGAGCGTTCCAGACTTGAGCATATGGCCTTCAAGACCGCCGATGCCAAAGACAACTCCAGCGGGTACGGAATTCAACGATTCCAAGCCACGTCCCATCATAAGATAGAGCGCAGTGACCTTGACCTTTTTTGGTTCGGGCTCTGCATGCGGGTATTCCGGTGAGAACTTGGGACCCAGCACATAGACGTCGTCACCCACGCTGAGCGTGCCAGAGTAGATGCGAGCGAAACCGATGAGATGCTCAGCCTTTTCATCGGTCGGCGCTGCCTCTTCAGCAGGTGCTTCATCTTCCCCGATAGCGGCAGCGCCAAGTGCGTCTGTTATGCTGCCGACATCTGGGCTCTCGCCGTTAGCAACAGCTTGTTGCCTGGCAAGCTCTGCTCGCTTTTTGCGCCCCAGGTCGCGTGCTTCTTCTGCAGTCAGTGCGCCAGTTCTTCGCTTGTGCTGTGGCAGCTCGCTTTCGGGGACAGAGAACATCTTGCTGACATAAGCTACAACAGGGGCGTCTTTGGACTTGTCGGAATTCGTGATAGCCTTTCGAATTTCTGGTGCGACGTGATCAGCGCCAACGGAAGTATCGATAATCTCTGGCATCCTCTCGGCCTGAGCCTTGGTGGGGGAAGGCAGATACTCGGTGACCGAGACCAGTAGGGCGGTCGACAGAGGCAGCCAGGCGGCGAAAAGTGCGGTCAGAACGGCACGCGGGTCGCGCGAGCGCAGGATGTGCGGTGGGAGGTTGAGGTTGAGAGACTTTGTAATCTTTTCGACCATGGTAGGATCTCTGATGTGCAGCAAATAAGTATATTGGCTAGAATATGTACAGAACAAGCAGAAAGAACGAAGATTGAGGAAAGGAAATCCACGCACCCCTTCCCATTGTTACCTCCTGTGGTGGCCTCGTAGACAGCCCATATGTTCTCGAGCACCAGTTGGACGAACATGGGCTTCAGATGGCGACCTTTGAGATGCTTGGAGCTGAGCACACGCTTCGTCTTGGGGTCTAGGAAGTAGTCGCCCCACAGTACCTTCTCGAGCACTGAGCGCTTGATGCCGAGCTTGCGCTCGTAGAGGCCGGCGAACTGCTTGACGGTGAAAGCCCATCCGTCAATGGCACTGGCGAAGATGACGTTGTTCTTCTCGGGTGCGAAGTAGATGTCTTCGTCATCCTTTTCCTCGTACTCGGCAGGGGTACTTGTAGTGTCTACGCTCTCACCATTTTCTGACACTGCGGACGATGTGGTGTTAGTCTTCTCGGCGGCTGCAGCGTTGAGCCTCTCTTCCATCTTCTCGCGCCACCGGAGATCGTCCTCCATGCGCTCACCCTGATAGAAGCTGCCCATGACGGCGTTTACCTGTTCTACTAGCTTGTTCAGATGTGTGTGTGCGTCAGCAGGGCTCATTTTCCATTCTGTGATTAGCCTGTCCATTTTGTTGATCACAAGCAGTGGTTTCAGCTTCTCAATCCACGTCTGGCGCAGGACAGTGACGGTCTGACTGCACACGCCCTCTACGGCGTCGACGAGCACGATGGCGCCGTCGCACAGACGCGATGCTGTGGAGACCTCATAGCTGAAGTCAATGTGTCCGGGCGAGTCAATCAGGTTGATCAAGAACTCTTTCTTCTCGGGCTGGGCGTCGGGGGCGGAGCGCCTCAGCAGCGAAAAGTAGAGGGAGATGGCCGACGACTCCATGGTGATGCCGCGCAGCTGCTCGTCTGGCCTCGAGTCGAGGTACCTGATCTTGCCGGCGAGCTTGGGGGAGATGATGCCGTTGGTGGCGATGAGGGCGTCGGTGAGCGACGTCTTGCCATGGTCGACGTGGGCGAGGATGCAGATCTGGCGAGGGTGAGCACACGGCGACGGCAGGCACGGGCAGGTCACGGGCGGGGCTGACATTTCGGATGCCCTCTGCCTGCTGCTGCAGCGTCACCAGCTGGTCGGAGGCGATGGTGGGCATGGCGGGCAGTGGGTGGTGTCGGCGCCGGAAGCAGGCGTGCGCGTGTTTCGCGGGGGCCTGGATGCGGCGGGCGGGCGGGCGGTGTGAGATTGCAGGGCGCGGTGGTGTCGCAGACGTGGTGTGGTCAAACAGCGTCGTTGGGTCTGGGATTTCTGTCGGAGCAAGCCAGCGCGCCCCACCCGGCGGCCGTCTCGCGCGCAGACGTCACAGCCAGACGTTGGCCGTTAGCAGCAAAGACAGCTGCGCGCCCGCTCCCGAGGCCCGCGGCGGGCTGCTCTTGCGCTGCATCGCCGCCGGCACCCAGGCTGGCCTCAGCACCGGCCGCGTGCAGGATGCCTCAGAGGCGCCGCAGATATAGCGCTGCCCGCCGCCGCTGGCCTCGGTGCTGCGAGAGTGTGCCCGGTGCATGCATTCCCCCTGTCGCTCGCGTGTGGCGATCCGCATCACTTCCATCATAGCAGCGGAATTATCAGCTCGCTCGCCCAACAACACGCCCACCGCGACCGCCCCAGACCGCTGCCACGCACACCACCGCCGCCCACACCACCGCCCGCCGCCCGCAGACGCCCGCCTGCCGTTTGATGTAGCCCGGCCGCAGCCATGGCGGAAGGCGCACAGCACACCCCGGCCCACCCGCCGCCCGTCAACCGCTCCCCTGCGCCCGTGAGCAGGACGCTGGCCACGCCCGTGGATAGGAAGCTGGCCACGCCCGCGCAGCTGCGCTTCCCCAGCATCCACGCCCAGGCCCAGGCGCACAGTGCAGGCACCATGTCGCCCGTCAACCAGAACGGCTGCTTCGAGTTCGACCGCATCATCAAGGCCGGCTCGGCGCTGAAGCGCACCCGCAAGACCAAGGTGCGCACTGCTCCCCCCACCGCCCACGTTGCACCGTCCTGTACTGACCCGCACAGCAATGGAAGCCAATCTACCTCGTCCTGCGCCCCAACTGCCTGTCCGTCTACAAGGACAGGGCCGAGACCAAGCTGCGCCACCAGATCAACCTGTCCGAGATCACCGCCGTCGCCCGCCAGAAGGACTCGAAGAAGAAGATGGACCACGTCTTCGGCATCTTCTCGCCCGCACGCAACTTCCACCTCGGCGCCGCCACCGAGCGAGAGGCGCAGCACTGGGTCGACCTCATCTGCGCAGAAGCGCGCATCGACGAGGAGGAGGGCGAGCTGATCTTGCTCAGTCCCACCGGCGCCAAGACCTTCACCGGCTTCGACCGCTCGCCCCAGCCGCACTCCAGCACCCTCTCTTCTTCTTCTGAAGCCGAGCCGTCGTCCCTGCCCTCCAGCTCCCTGCCTCCCGACACCCAGCCTGTGCCCATGCACAGCGCCCGCCGCCCCTCGCAGGCCCTCAACTACTCTGGCAACGAACACGGCTCCGTCTCCGACTTCGACTTCTCCGACTCTGCTCCACCTGCCTCCTCCAACTCCCTCCCCTACTCCCAATCGAACACGCGCAATCCCCTCCCACGCAACCGAAACGTCAGCCAGACCTCCAACCTCAACGTTCCTTCCTCTAGCTCCGAGTCCGACCCAGACCGCGTCGTCTACCACGGCTGGCTGTACGTGCTGAAATCAAAAGGCGGCGTGCGGCAGTGGAAGAAGGTTTGGGTCGTCCTGCGCCCGAAATGTCTTGCCTTCTACAAGAACGCCGAGGAGTACTCGGCCCACCTGATCATTCCATTCGAGAGCATCATCGACGCCGTGGACATCGACAGTGTTAGCAGGAGCAAGCAGTACTGCATGCAGGTCATCTCCGAGGAGAAGAACTTTCGCTTCTGTGCGAAGAGCGAGAATGAACTGGCCAAGTGGTTGGGCGCATTCAAGAGCCTGCTTGTCAGAAGGAGAGAGGGCGAAGGCAAGAGGATTGTGCAGACGCAAGTGCAAACACCAGCTTTGACTACCACGGCCGCCACTCCCACCTTACCCCAGACTCCCATCCTGCCGCAGAATCGCCTTTCGATAGCGGAGCCGAATGTGTCGCTGCCAACCATGCAGCCAATGGCCATTCAATGACAACCGGCCTCGAACGTCGCCCGTAAATCAACACTGCCAACTCCATGAGCTCTGGCGGCTTGTACATACCCTCTCCTTTGTCACTCCCAGCGTCGCAGCGAGCGACTTTTCTAGCGTCTGTTGTACGACATACGAGTCATGATTACTACTCTGCGCCCTCGATGGGCTGCAGCCTCCTCCTTTTTCCTTCTCTCTTCTTCTTTCTGTTGGATATCACTTTTTCTATCTCGCTGTATAGTAGCTGTCTGCACTGTCTGTAGTGTCTTTGTAATATTGCCTAGTACCACGCCGGCCCTTGGTCTGTTCACACTGTTGTAGCGAGTAGGAATCTCACCCATCTTATCGAATCAATCTTACCATGCTGCGTCTTTTCTTTGAATCGTGCATGACAATGCTTTGACTTTCTCCACTGCCTTTCCTGATGGATTGCCTATAGCACATCCTCCGCTTCGTAGAATGGAAGAGTGCAAGAGCTACACCTTCAGTGATCTGAAAACACCAATGACAAGCGCACCCTGGGAAGTGCAGAAACATGGCAGCACGGGCATGATATGCGTGTTGGGTTCGAAATTGCGTGAGATGAATATTAATATTTCACAACGGAGGTGGAAAATTTAACAATGGATTATAAAACTTGGCAATACTTCTCACCCATGTATTGCCCAACTGAACACGCGGACTTTTCCATCGGCGGTGAAATGGGAGGAAATGCATCTAGTGAGGGTCGAAGCGTTTCCTCATCAGCACCAGTATTGTCGTCTGGTTCTGCACCAAAGCGGCCCGTTTCTCAGCTACGCATCAGCATGGGATGCAAGTGTTGTGAGAGTTCGCGGTGGTCAGGCAAGATTCGCAGCGTGATACCTGTTTCGTGAGTGTGGTTGTGATAATCCAAATTGTATGTTCTCTTGTTTCATCGTGAAGGCATAGAGTGGGTGGCTCTGGAATCTCCAACAAACAATGTCGAACCTTCACACTGAACAATGTTACACAATGCAAAGGCAGGCCAGCCATGTAGATATCGATCATATCAAGTTCCATGGTTGTGGCCGAGAGATGAGCTGGACTGCGGCGTACGTTGTTTGTTGTGATATGACGTGGGTCAGACTTGCATCTGTACTCTCTGACGGTGACGTATCATACAAACCCTAAATTGAGGACTCTCGGCACGCAGGGACACTGACAAAGATGTCAATCAGAAGTTCGCAGAAACGCGAAACAGACGACAGTAGCGCGAAGGTGCAGCGACGAGTGCAGTGCTGGCCCCTGGCAATGACTCGCGTGGTCATGTTTCAGCTCCAGTTTCTCGCCGTGTCGATCTTCCAGGTACGAGCAGATGACGGCTGTCAACTTGCGATGGAGATGATCCCAAGACAGGGTTGTGGACAGGCCTAACAAATAATAACAGCGCATGAGTGGAAAGCTGATGTTCACAGTGAAGGCAGCCGTAGAAAGGGCCGAGCCGCAACCCCCTTTTGTGCGAGAGATGGTGATGTGCTCAGGCTGACAGGCACAACCAGGCGCTAGGTTTCAGCTGTTGCAGGGGGATAGTGTTCAGAAAGCGTCTCCTAAGATACACCAAACTTAATCTTGGAACGACCCCTTCGCAGCACCACCACAACGCACAACAAACGCCGCCGACTGCTGCCCTGATTGTCGCTCGACACCGCACGCATTGCTATCCACCCCCGCCAGCCGTGGCTTATCCGTCCGCAGTGCTACGACAACGAGCCGTGCGCGCCCTTGAAACGCCCGCTCCGCACTCCGCAACCTTTACGAACCTCCAGCCGCGCCTTCTCCCTTGACGTTCAAACATCGACCGCATGCGCTCTTCCTGACACTCGCCGAACCGCCTACGCTCATTACTGCACGAATATCCATACAGCGACACCTGCACCGACACCTGCCACTGCCGCCGTCGACCTGCGCTGGCCGTCCCTCGCATTGACTGCGCCGCACCCCAGCCTCTTGGCGGTTTCTCGACGACGACGAACATTACGACTCCTGGATGCCCGACGACGCTGAGCTAGGATGACGCGCCCACAAATAATACGAGCAGGTACGGCGGTGTGCTCCATTCACTGGCGACTGCATGAGCGCATACTGACCTCTCGGCGCAGACACCATTGACCTGCAGGACAAATCGTCTCCAACCGCACAAGACCATTCGAACCAGCCAGAACACCCTGCGCCGCTAGGTATTGGGCCAGCTGCACCCCATCAGCAAGCCTCTCTGCAATCCGTCGAAGATGAGCGCACCGCCGAGGAAACGCGTCTGCAGAACGCCTGGAACCATGCCGGGAGCTCGCTGAGCGAAGACCCCGGATCTGACGATGAACGCACAGTAATGAACACGAACGGCCAAAACCCACACCAACATGGTGGCGCCCACGCCGACAACGACGACGACATGCAGGACGCCGATGTGGAGGAGGACATGGACGATGACATGCTCGACAAGATCTCGAGTTCACCTTCGATTGACGATGGTGGGTATTCCTTACCTTCTTATCCCTTGCTATGGCCCACGCGACGGGAGTCTCTGACTCCACAATCGTCACCCGTCGTATCAAATTCCGCTTCTTCGTCCCCTTTCACAACCACACCCCTTCACTTTCCTACACCTGTTGCCAGCGCTGGTCGACCTTCCAGCGTCCCAGCAGCTGGTACAGATGACCTTTCAACTTTCACAACACCTCCCATATTTCAGTTCTCTCAGCACCCCTCTATATTACAGTCAACGGAGCATCATTGTGGTGAGTATACCTGGACAAGGACCACCAACGGCTCGCACCTCGATACCACGGCCATTCAGGACGGAGACCTAAGCCCTAGAACAAGACGACTGAGGCTCGTTGAACAGAGGTTGCAGCACATGAGGGAGGACTCGCAAGGATCTTTAATGTCCGACCTCGATGAGGATCATGCTAGGATCATGCTGCGATCGGTTCGGCCGCCGTCAACGGACCTACCGGAAGACCCTTTCGTCGAAACCGTCGCGTCTGTTCCGCGGAGTACTAACGGCACCCCACCTCCACCCAAGTGCCCTGACGATAAAGATGATTCTTGGACGACCGACAGCGACGCCGAGTCTTGGGACCAGGAACTGGATAACAATGATGATGCTTCCAATGACGTTTTCTTTTCTGCCGATCCTAGATTTGTCGACTCAGGGTGGGGAGGCGAATGCTTACGAGAAACAGAGGATATCGACTTCGAATTCGTCTACGCTCTGCACACTTTCGTTGCTACCGTCGAAGGCCAGGCAAATGCCACAAAAGGCGATACGATGGTGCTGCTCGACGACAGTAACAGTTACTGGTGGCTCGTCCGTGTTGTAAAAGACAGCAGCATTGGTAGGCGTATCCAGAGCTTACGTTAAATATTTGCTAAATAGTATCCCAGGCTACTTACCTGCGGAGCACATCGAAACACCTACTGAGCGTCTGGCGCGCCTTAATAAACACAGAAACATCGACCTTTCGGCAACGATGCTTGGCGATACTGCTGAGAAAACAAAGAACCCGTTGAAAAAGGCTATGCGACGACGAAATGCGAAGACTGTACAGTTCGGAGCACCTACCTATGTCGAAGCATCTGACTACGACTACTCCTCCGATGAGGAGGGTGGTGAGCTATTTGGGGGACCGGATCCGAAGCAGGTTCAACAGCAGCAACAGCAGCAACAGCAGCAGCAACAACAACAAACTGCGCAGAAGGTGGAGACCGAACAGGACGAATCATTGGAAGTGAAGCCACTGAAGCTTGGCGGTGTGAGGAAGGTCTCTTCTGAAGAGATGCGGACTTCGAGTGAAGAGACTGTTAAAGATGAGGACAAGTCGAAGACCAGCGATGAGATGTTTGACCGACCACTGGATCAGAAAGTGTCACGCAACGGCACGCTCCGCAACACAGACTCCTTCTTCAAAGATGAGAACACAGAGACTCGCAAGATCACTCTTACGCCTAACTTGCTGCGAGACGATTCGAGTACCTCCACAACCGGCTCTCGTGAGCGTGGGCCAAGTCTTGAAAGTCTGGAAAAGAATGGATTTGCCGATAAAGTCAAGGACGACAAGAAAAAGAAGGACAAGAAGTCCGGTATGCTCAGTGGCCTGTTCAAGCGCAAAGACAAGAAAGACAAGGACTCGAAGAGCGACATTGATGTCGTGGAGGCCGATCTGAAGAAGGCAGTCGAAAAGCCAGAACAGACCGCACCACAGACCGCAACACAGACCGCAACACAGACCGCAACACAGACCATCCAAGCGAAGCCCGCAGAAGTCTCACCGGAGCGACAATCGGATGAGCAAACTGGGCCCACGCCATCAAGACAATCAAGCAAGGGTAAACTGCAGAAGCAACAGCGTGCTAGGACTGATTCACCAGTCAAGACGAAGAGCATTCTGAAGACCGACAGCCCTATGGAAGCCACCGTGGATCCAGAAGACGACATTGATGCACGTGAAAATAGCGCCGCGGGACAGAAAGCTCCTTCAACCATGCGCATAGTCTCGCCTGATCGGGAGGAAACGTCAGAGCCACAGCCATCGGTGCAGGAACGAGTCAGATCACCGGAAAGCCAGGGCGTAATGGCCGCCATCAGCTCCAAGAATCCGTTCAGATCCAATTCTACTACGGATAGTGCTCCAAGGCCAGAGAAAGTCCGCAAGGCGAAAGAGCGTGTTGCACTAGACGACTTCGATTCCAGCGCAGATGAGAGCGATGATCCATTCGCAGATCCTGACGCGCAAGATAAAGCAGAAGAACAGACAACTACCGAGCCTATTGGACGTCTGTCCGAATCACCCGTTCATGTCTCTGCCGCTGATGCACAGCCAACGACCAGAGAAGCAGCAACAGGTAAAGACCAGGAGTCAGATGTACAGCAACTGCCAGATCTCACAGGCGACAACTCAAGTGCGGACACCAGCTCGCGCGTATCGACTCCGGATCTGGATGTAGCGAGTCCGGACACCATTGTGCCTGAAAAGCTCAACGTTGCAGCTCCTCGCTCTGGATCATCGCCCTCGCCTACAAACCTCTCTCCCAACGCGAATCTCATTCCACCACCGTCACGTGCCGCTCCAGTACCGCTGAATCTCAGCACGTCGCCTTCGGTATCACCAGCTCCGGTGTCCTCGGAGTCTTCGACGCTACCAGCCTGGTCTGACGCCAGCCTACGCTCCTACCTTGACGACGGCAGCGAGATTCGCGATCTACTCCTCATGATCAACGACACCACCGGCGTTGTACCCGTAGGCAAGGACCATCCACTGATGAGCGGCCTTTTCGTTGAGGAGACAAAGGCAGCCCAGAACCTTAGCAGTGAGCTTGACAGGCTACTGGCTGGCTTGATGGACAACCGCATGAAGCGCCATGGAAGCGGAGCGAGTAAGAAGAGTCAACTCAGTCAGCTAAGCAAGGGGAGTGGAAGGTAGCGATAGTGAGGCTACATGCATTAATCGATGCTACAAGAGGAGGAAGGAGTTTTACTTGACAATACCCTAGGGATACGGCGTTCTGCGAGGTTTGATTTTTTTGGGAGGAAACATGTGTCATGTGGAACGAAACCCGTTATTTCTAACTTTGGGCGGTGTGTTTGCATTCGTCGCATATTACGCGTTTTCTAGCTGGGGAGAACGTCAGCTGGGCCTGGCTTGTCACGGCGGCAGCCTGCTTTTTTCCGCATTTGCTACATTTGTTCCCGTCTTTTGACCGGCATTATTTGTTATTTTTTATTTCTCTCTCTCCTTCCTAGCCACTGTCTCACGGCTGCGGGTACATCTTTTTTTCGGCTTCGCACCTTTTCTAATACCCTATCATGAATCGGTCGGTGTTATTCTTCACTTCTTACTTTAGATACATTTGGTGGTGTGGTCGGCGGACGGATGGATAGATACGTTTTCTTCTTTACTTTGACTTGTTTTTTTTCTTTTTTACTTTGAATCCATCTGGCAAAGTATTTGTAAACTATTTGAATCGGATTGCATCATCTTCCATCTTGGAATTGCGCTCGAGTGAAGATGGATCTGCTGCAGCTGCAATGAATTGTCGTAGTGGACGTTTGTCCTGCCGCTCACTGATGTCCTGAATTGTGTGCTGCTGCATAAAGCTGCGTTCGTCGCTCCTTGTTGCGTGCCTTCATTACTAATACTCTTGCATCGTCTGGGTGTGAATTGGGAGAGCATCGATCCGACAGGTAGACTCCGGTCTACAATACAAATATGCTCAGTTTGTTGTAAACTGTAAGCTTCGTTTCACAGGTGACTTTTCACAACACCACCACCACCGTGTATACGAGCAAGAGCTACCGTCCTCGAAGACTGGTTCCAGGCAGTACATCATGACCACCGCGTCTTTTTGGGAGGCTGATCTGACTCTTTCACAGACATTCCATCGAACGATTCATCTTCGGTTTCACATCGGCAAGTATTAGCACCTGAGACCACATCTTCCAATCTGATGGCAGCAAACCATGGAAACCCTCTGATCCATTCCTTCCTTGCCTTGTTATTGTTTCGAAGCCACCAATCTCCCAGCCGTGTACATGGGTATATACACAGATGGTGTTCGCCTCGGTACATCCCCTTCTCGTTCATCGGTCGATGAATTTACGGTATCTTAAACAAAGGCTCTTTTTGCTGGCTCGATAGCATACCGTTCATTTGCGGGACAGACGTGGAGTTCAGATCCGGCAGCCGTTCGATTGGCGCGTGGTTGACAGCATCCCCGAATCCAACGAAAGAACGTGTCACGCGCTGTGGCTCTGTGTTGTGCGTAAAATCTCCTGCTGAGATTGCGAGAAGCATATCTGTAGTAATTTGGGGGGGGGGGGGGGGGGGGAATCCTCGATCCGCTCAGTCCAGGGCTTTCATCAGTTCAAACGCGTTTTCAAACTCTGTATAATCCCACTCTTCCTCGTCCGGCGCAAACCGAGAACCAGCATACTCTTCCCTCGAGATGCTGCCAGGAGGCGGGTCAAGCTCCAAGTGCAGACAGTCGCGCAGCCGTTCATCTGCGAGAGGGGACCGTTTCAGCATCCACTCTGCCGCAAGCTCGATACGCCGATCAGCAGTTTTGCCGCCCAAGGCAAAGAAGGCGGGCCTCCATGCTGGGGAGTCGGATCCAGACTTCATCGGGACAGTGATGCTCTCCACGTTTGGGAACTGCGCGAGTAGCTTCTCCCCGCTGTCCAGGATACTCGGCCAGAAACGATGCTTCCATCCGTGACTGACGGCGTCGAGATCGCGGGGACCGAAGATGCGGTGAGATGCCTCCGTGGTGAAGATCACGCGCCGTACGAGCTGATTGTAGGCTGTTGCTATGTTTGTCTTGCTGAGAAACCAAACGCGGAAGATATTATCGCCATAGAGGACGGGGGCAGACTCAGCATGCAGCTGCCGACAAGTCTGCAACAAGCCTATAGAGATCCGTTTAGATACGTTCAGGGGCTCTGCAGCACCGGAGTTTTTGTAGCGGATAATTTTGGATCGGAGTTTACGCTCGGGTTGGTAAGGGTCCTTGGTGTAGACGAAAATTGCGCCAGCAACGTGGAACGTATAGGCGTAGACAAGATCACGCAGCTCGCGAGGGAGGTCCAAAAAGCTGAGCCGGCCTACGTCTTCTTTGTACGACTTGCTCCACGCCGTGGAGATTTCCTGCTCTGCTATCATCCCGGCTCTCCTTCTTCTGTCGAATTCTAGGAAAGGAGGGTCATGGTCATTGCAAGGGAGGTTCAAGAACGAGCGTTGCACGGTGGACGCCTGGTAATTCGGGGTCAATATTGTCTAACTACTTCTGGCGTACAGGGCGGGACAAATGACACCTTAGCTCCACCTTCATCACCACCATACATAACAACATGTTTACTTGCAAAGATATTGCAATTCGGCCGGCGCATACTCGTTTGGGTTTTCCATCTCCTTGTCATAAAAAAAGATGTGAAGCAAGCAAAAATTGCGCCAGTGAAAGCCCACAAGGAGCCATCAGACAAAACCAGTCCCGCATCGTACTATGCAGCTGATCTATGCCGGTCGCGCGACTTCTTATTCTCGCGGACCCCGATCAGGTAAGTATTGAGAAGGGAATTCATGGTTGCAGACGAGGGTTGATATACTTATTGGCCTTGCAAGGCAGAAGGGTGCACGTGAAAGCACGTGGGCGTGATGCCTAGAAAACTACACGTGCAGCAGGTTACCTAGTTTCATGAGAAGTAACAGTGGATCTGAGCGCGAGAAATGGTGGGCAGGCAGACCTGAATCAGGCCTGAGGCTTACAGGGGTCGTTGGTAGTGACACGAATCATCTGCTCCATCCTCGCTCCAGCGGCACCTTGACTTCTTCCCGTCACCCAAGAACTCCCAAGCATCCCTCGCAACCAACATGGCTTCCGAGATGCGCACTACCTTGCAATGCCCAATCAGTGCAACATTTTAGGGTACCCTGCCTTCGCATGCCCCGCAACATATGCTACGCCTGGAAGAACCAACCTGTCTGTGGCATCATCAAACTGATCGATGAAGTCTGCTCGGTCGCTGGTAAAGCCTCTGTAAGGATGTGGGGATGCGGGTATCAAAGCACCTGCATTGCGTAAGGTCGTGAGCCGCAGATTGTTGTTCAACCAAAATCTCATAATTCACCGTTCCTAACGACGCTCTCGCAACCAGTCGTTTGTCTCAGTCCACAACGTCTTGTTCTGTTGGGATATCTTGCTTCCGGAAACCTTGACTCCGGCATACACGGCATCCCACAAGGCGAATGTTGAACGGAGATCGTTGTGGAAGTCTATCGATTGTGGGAAGTATCGAGTGGATACGGTCTCGATGACTCGTGCTTTTGATTCTGCAGAGGTCGGGTCTGAGTCGTTCGTGAGTTCGTCAAGGTAAGACTTGACGCCGATACCAAGTGCACAGTTGTTTGGTAGGAGGAATGGAAACCTATCCATGTGTAAGCAGAGTACTCAGGACACAAAAAATTTATCATACTTTGTTATTAGCGTCGAGAGATCGGTCTTCCTCTCGCAGCACCCGGTCAGGAACATGTTTGTGCAGGTAGCTTCGACAAGATCGCGCAGTGTTTGACGGACGAGGTTTACGATCGATCCGTATCCGAGGAGGTGTTGGCTTAGAGGACCTGTGAAACCAATCGGTTTATGTTGGAGTGTGCCCAATGCAGCGACACGCGAGATCAGCATGTTAGCATGTTGATCCTTCGCTGTGATATTGTCAGATATTGTCAGAAACCAGATATTGTGATACTAACCATTGCCACGCATGGGCGCTCCATTGTAGGGAAACATCGTGATGTCACCGTTCAGATCTTCAAGACGCAGCAGCTCTACAGCGAGTACTGCGCTCTCTTCGAGCTCGGCATTACCGTCCAATGATGCGATTGTTTGTGCTAGCACATTGCCCCAGGCGGTCAAGTTGTGTTTGGCATCGACATACTCACGCACAGCGAGGAACCGCCATATCGCGTTGTACAGAATCTCGTCTGGTGTTGAAAGAAGCTGATCCATGTCAGTTTAAGCTCTAAAGTTTCCAGACGCGAACTTACATTGTTGGTGTCCTTCTTCGCAACAGTTTTGGCGACGAAATCGTCACTGGTCAAGGCCAAAATGGCAGACCCAAGCGGCCCACTGCCCTCATTGCTGGATACAACGTCCCTGAATGTCCCCTCCTTCACGTTCCATGTCTCAGCGACCGCCTGATGTTCGGGCAGATCTCTCATCGAGATCTCCTTCTTCTGTGGCTTCCCTGTTGCGGCGTCCGGGAACCAACATGTTAATTCTAAGCCCTTAACCCTGTACCAGTTGTTGAGAGGTGTCGAGAGGAGGTTGAGAGCTGCGGTCCGTAACGGGGTAAGCTTGGTGGTGACCAGCTTATGGTATTCTGCTGACATGCCGCCGTCTATCGGAGGCTGCTCATGTATCTCGCAGGATGTGCGCCATTGTAGAAGGCGCGAGTTGATAATGCCATGGGACTGCAGATAGTGGAGCTCATCCGAAAGTCGCTGACCCAAGAACTGGTTGGCATCGGCCGACATCTGGCTTGCATTCAAGGGCTCGACCTTGCCATCCGTGGTGAGGATAGGGTGATTCTTTACTGCCAATCTTGCCTTGCAGTATCTGTCGACATAGTTGCCGAATCGCGGGTCATCTTTGTTGTTGATTACAACAGAGTATCCTGTCCTGCCGCTGCTCATGATCATCTTGATGGCGCCATGTGGTTTGAGAAGTTCGGTTCTGTTGGGCGAGCTCAGATTAGGCAGGGTCGGTAGAAAGGGCGTTCCGGCGAGTAACAGCGCATCAACGAAGACATCTTCGGTGACTCTTCCGCTGCCAGCAAACCTCTCCAAGTCGGCGATGCACTTCGCTCGCTTTGTCCAACCAAAGGTCTTGTCTTCGAGGTTCCACGATGTCACGACCTTGTCGCACTCAAACAGGAGGATTTCTGATGCACCTGATATTGCGTGAACGAGGGTTTCTTTCTCAAGATACGCCAGCTACACAGCGTCAGTAACCTCCACGATGCTTTCTTAAGAAGTCGTACCTGGGCCCAAGCGCTATAAGGTGCAATCTGGAAGTGGACTTTACGCTCAATCAGGATAGATTGCAGAAAACGGAACAGGTCCTCAGGCGTAACGTATGTTGACTCTCCAAACTTGGCGACAGACGCCTCCGCCTGGTTGCTATCGTACAAGTTCCAAGCCATTGTGTTCACCCCGGCCTCCCGCTGCTTCTGCTGGAATGGGTCGTCCGGTTTTGTAATGTCCAAGCCGCTGAATACGAACCATGGTTCGATCTGTAGGCTCTGGAATGTGTTCAGGTCTTCTTCGATATATTGCTTCATGCCAAGTGGCAGGCCGCCGAGGGCAGGTACGAGTGGTTCTCTTGCGCGAGGATGGCTGAGAATGCGGTGCTGGAGGTAGTGAGCAGCTTCAATAGCCACACGGCAGCCGCTGAGCTCTTGCAGTTCGCTGAGCTCGCCAATGTTGGCGTTCCATGCTTCGAAGTCGCGAATCATCGTGATCGGCGCGTGCGCTATTTATTTGGGATTCGAAGTGCGATTTGAGGCAGCGACGGAGGTTATTCTGAATAGTTCCAGGCCGGAGTTTCGGGCGGGGCGTATGAGAGTCTGGACGCAATATTGCTCAGAGATGGGTTGCACAACAACAATTGCGGGGGTGTTGATGGTCAAGGTGTTTTTGAGGTCCCAGCACGAGAGCTTCCCGCCCGCTTGCTGAACCCTGGTCGAGACACTTGTCCGCTTTCGTCTTTAGTTCAGGAACACCATAACTAAGTACCGCCGATAAGACGAACTGAACTCAAGCTTCTGATTCTTGACTACGTCCAGGAACAGGGCTGCTTTCTAAACAGAATACAAAAAATAGATAAGCGAAGTTGTGCTTATCGTCCGTAGCGGGGGCACAATTCATCGGACCTTTCCAAAGCAAACCACTAGCAAGACTCTTCTATCCATATCCAAGATGCCCCAGCCGGAGACCGAAAACACGACTATCCCAATCATCGACATCTCGAACCCAACTGATCAAGTTGCTCGCCAAGTTCTGGACGCAGCTTCCAGACATGGCTTCCTCTTCATCAAGAACGACGGCGTGACCATCCCACCACAGGACATAAACGACATGTTCAAACTTGTCAGTTTTCAGTAACCAATAACCTCCAGTTTGAACTGACTCAAGGTAGTCCAAAGACTTCTTCAGTTCGCCAGAAGAGCAAAAAGCAGAGTATGCAATCCACTCTGACAAAGCTGGCGGCATCAACCGGGGCTGGGTCAAAATGGCCGGCGAATCGCTCGACCCAGAAGGACAAAAGGTGTGTGATTTTCAAAACCACACACACCTAGAGAAAGATCAGTCTAACGCTCCTCCAGCAAGGCGACCCCAAAGAAGCATTCAACATCGGCCCTCCACAGCCAGCCCTCCAGCCCCTCCCCTCCCCACTCTCAGCCTCCTCCCCTCTCATCCTCCGCTTCCAAAACGCATGCCACAACCTCTGCACCTCCATCCTCTCTCTCCTGGGCACTGCGCTCGAAACCCCAAATCCATCGTACTTCGCCTCGCGGCACGACCAGTCCAAAGGGCCCTCGGGCACCATCTTCAGAATGCTCTACTACCCATCCAGCACCAGCAGTCCAGACGCGCAGATCCGCGCAGGCGCACACTCCGACTACGGCTCGCTGACTCTCCTATTCCGTCTCCCGGGCCAACCGGGCCTCGAACTGCTCTCGCCCGAGACGCGCACCTGGGTCCCTGTTCCCGTCAATCCGTCTCCTGAAAGTCTTGCCGACCCGCCGATTCTCGTTAATATTGGCGATTTGCTGAGTTTTTGGACTGGCGGGATGCTGAAGAGTACTGTGCACCGTGTGACGTTTAGTGGGGGTGGGGAGAGGTATAGTATGGCGTATTTCTGCCATCCGCTGGATGATGCGCGGTTGGAGAGGGTAGATAGTAGGGTGCTGGCGGAAGCGGATGGGGAGGAGGGGAGGGAGGAGTTGCGGGATCAGCGGAGGAGATTGGGGCTGGGGGAAGATGATGAGGAGGTGTTGACGGCAAAGGAGCATCTCGATCGGAGGCTGAAGGTTACTTATGGGCTTTGAGAAAGGCGATTGGCACAAGAAGTGGATGAGATGAGATGATAGCATTGTTGTGATCGTGCGGTATATCCCAACGTCATTCGTGTGCGGGTAATTCAGAGTGCCTCCCGCTACGCTCATCATGCTTGAAATCCAAGTCATGTATATACACACACACAACCTCCTACACCTTCTCATGCACGAATGGCAGCATCAGAAACCAGGTCTTCTCTTCCTTCCCGCTCGACTTGTCATCCCACTCTCACTCGGACCATCCGTTGCACCGCCAATGGCCTTCACAGGTACACTCTTCTCCTTTAATGTGCCGCCTAGCTTCTTGATCATCGCTTCTCTCGCCTTGGCCGCACCAGGACTGTCCCAACCTAATTCTTGACTGGGCTGGTACTCATGAATCAAGACTGTCTCATCATCCTCATCCTCGCGATCCAGGCCCAGATTCGCTGAGCTAGCATCTCCTGCCGAGCCTATGGAGCGTGCAGATGTTGCACGGCCTAATTGGCGGCGTCGACGACGCTTCTCATCGGCTTGATCCTCAGGAGTGGGGACAGCTTTTCTGTTGTTGCGCAACTTAGTGAGCAGATCAGAGTAATCTTTCTCTTCTTCAGGCTCTTTCGTAAAAGGCTCCAGCGGCTCAGAAGGAGCCGGTATCACAGAGTCAGGTGTTGGTTCTCGAGCCGACTTCGAGGTTCGTGGTGCAGGGACAGCTCTAATTAAAGACTCTGCAGACGAGCTTCTCTGTCTAGCTCTCGACTTGCCATTGACGGCTGAACCTGTCGATGATGTTGAGGGACGTCTTGGTGAGTTTGCATCGACGTCCTGGAGTGGCATAGATGCATTGCCATCAAAGCCTCCGAGAGATTCATCATTATCAAATGTGCGAGTATTGCGAGTGCTGTCTTCCGGCAAGGTAAGCAAGTCAGTTGTGGAGGCAGGCGTTACATCCGCTGAGGGAGCAAGTTCAAGAGGTCGAGGTTTCAATAGTCCTCGAGAGCGAGAATTGTGTGGCTTCGTCACCATTCTTGGTGCATTCACTCTCCCTTGCTGCTCGTGAGCCTCGGCGGTTTCCTCTTTCGAGGGCGCAGCTGCGAGCTTCTCAGAGACATCTGCTTTCGGTCTTGTCTTCTGAGGCTGACGCGGTGCAAGCGTATTGAGCAAGTAATCATAAAATGGTTGCAATGCTCCAGTGGCCAAACATTTCCACAGCCATTCCGCGTGCACAGCTGGAATACGTCTATCCGTGGCAAACTTAAGTTTGTGTGGGGCGGGTTTTCGGCTATTACAGACGATGACCGAGGTTTTGGCGTGCAGTTGTTCGTCATAGGTCGCACCTATCGAATTTGTCAGTTCAACGTCAACCAAACATCAGAGAGAGGTTTATTCCCGTACCCATCAGCGTAACGGCTTTCGTCACATGCAAAAGCTCGATCCCAGAAAACCCCGTCGAGTTCACAGTCAGGCCAGAGAACCCTGACGACGTCAGCATTACCGAACTTGAAGATGTGCACATGGGCTAAAAGCTTACCATTGATGCTAAGCTTATCGAAAGGCCGACTCAAGACATCGTCTGTGGGGTCGACTAGGCGCTTTCCATACAAACAACGCTCAACCCACCAGTTAGTAACAAGGTTCGGTATGGATCCGGCACGTTCCGGAAGTGATCCAGACGCAGCATCGACCTCAACATCGTGCGGTATCACGAGATATCCACGTCTGAGATGTTCTGAAGAAATGCTGTCCAGGTCATTGCTGCTTAGAATACGAGCACCATTCTTCTCTAGATGGTCTTGTAGGATCCTGGTCTGGTGGAGACGTCAGCTTGGCAGAGGAAGCTCAATATCGAAACGTACCTTGTCTGAATCAAAGCCATGTGTGACGACGACACGACCTTGAAAGATGCCTTCGCCTGGATCTGTTTCTGGTAGCTGTGGTGGAGCTGCTGCAGCGGGTGTGGGCACATTAACCTCTTCCACCTCAATTCGATGAGCAACTTGGTCGTTGTGAAGGATTGCAAGCGCGTCTTGCTGTCGTGTAGTCTGCTTGAACAGGTTGTCTTCTTTCCATTCGTCTTCCTTGTTCGTGCCTTGATCGAAACTGGGTGTGGTGATCTCGGCCCAAAGTGCGTCGCCTTGAGTCCCTAGCTTGGTACTAGCAGCACGACGCAGCTTCCTTCGATTGGGATTCAAAGGCTGAGGTTGTTCAGAATCTCGCATACGCTTGCCGAGAGCTGGTGAAGGGGTCTCGATGCGAATCCATGCGTCCTTCCCGCGCTCTTCCGAGGGCAACGTGGGGTTGTAAAGGGACTCATCCAGCACCATGCCCCGTTCAAGACTTTGCTCGAACCACTCTAGTGAGACAATCTTCATCCGCCAGTTGAGCGCATGTTCGTACTTCTTGCCGGCCGGGGCGGCGGCGATGAGGTGGGTGACGTTCTTGGTGAGGTCGCCATGGTACTCAGCCCCGTTCCGATCGACCGTGTCTTGTATGTATTTCCGCTGTTCGGCTGCGCCTCGTCAGCATTCAGTCACATGGCGATGGTCCGCAGGGGTGTCGCACGGTTGTCGAAGCCAGTGAGGCAGATTTTGAGCCGGTAGAAGGTGGGCAGGCGGTACTGCTTCTCCAAGCCTGCGACGTCCATGTCGTCCTCGCCCTCCATCCATCCGTCGCGCAGGGCCTCCAGCCACGAGGGCGACAAGACCTTGACATCTTCGCGAAGCTTGGCGACGTAGCGGTATTTGGCGCTGTCCGTGTTGCCGGCGACGAGGTGGGTTACGTCTGAAGTGAGGTCGAGCTTGATGGTCGCGCCCATCTGCGCGCCGATGGCGGAGAGTTGTGCCTGGCAGAGACATCAGCACGCTGTGCAGAGTGGACAGGAAGGTCGGCCTACACGCTGCTCGTGCGGCAGGGCGGTGCAGCACAGGATGGCGCCCGCAAGGGGCAGCTGGCCGGTCCCTACAATGTGCTGTAAGCGCATGTCCAAGTAGGCAGAGTGCATGGCTGCATGGCTGCATGGCTGCATGGCTGCACGGCTGCATGGCAGACTCACCATAGTGCCCGTCTGTCGCGTCCATGGCAATGTTGCCACACGCAGCCAGTCGCAGCCAGTGTCGTGTGCTGCCCGGGCGCCGAGGCGGGAGTCGCGTCGACGCGTCCGAGTTGCGGGGTGTCACGTGCGCGTGGCTGTCGCAGCCCTGCAGCGCTGTTCCTCTGCGACGCCAGATGCGGGCAGATCTGGCTGCGCTTCCGCCTGCGATCCGAGGCAGCGCCACGAAAAGTCTTCCCTGCCGGTTACCCACCGCCGCGCGCGCCCCTCTTGATGACGACGCACCAGCGCGCTGCCCAGCAACGTGCGCCGATCTCTCTGCTTCTCCAGCATCTCCAGATCCAGGACCCCAAGCGCCGATCTCTGCGCGTTTGGGTTGCTCGTCTGGCTGCGCATCCCAAAGTGGGCGGCAAGCTGCAAGACGCTGACGCCGCCAATTGCCCCTCCTGCCAACCACGATGGATGAAACTTAGACTCGCCTCACCGGGCAGCATGCACGTTGCAGCTTGCCAGGCCACGGGATGCCCCAAAAATCAAGAAAGCCCGGCGGCCTGCATGCGCCGTGTTGAGCCTGCACTCGACGCAACTGCTGCTGGCCCCTCTCTCTCATCCTTACTTTTCGTGATTACTCTTCGTGACTGATTGCTGCTAAGCCTGACGTAGCGAAGTGGTCGTCGTCTTGCTCAGCAGTGGCTCAGCGCGCACGCATACTCCCGACTCGAAGCATGGCGGCGTCTGCAGTGTCTGCAGTGTCTGCAGTGTCTGCGGGAGAAGGACTCGACTCCGTTCAGGCCTAGAGGGGCATGCGAGGCTTGAAGCCGCGAGCCCTGCGCTGCCGAGCAAGCCGTGATAGGCCCGCTGCGATTCGGGGCAGGGGTGGCCAACTGGAGCCCTGCAGCGCGTCAGTCTTGATCGAGTCTCGCTGCTCCAGCTGATGTCATGGCCGTCCGAGCCCTCCGCCGTGATCAGTGCACCGTCCTTTAAATCTGTGCTTGAGAGATTGCCATGCTCTCATGTCCAGCCCGCGGCGGGCATTACTGCATGACTGGCTCACTGATTACTGCTGGATTGTCGCCGGGTATACGCCCTTGAAGCCTGTCTGCGCTGCGTCAAGAGCGCGCATTCTTTGCCAATATCTACTCGCCGACTCGCTGCGAGAGAGTTCACCGCAGATTGTCGCTCCGTCCCCTCTGTCGAGACCGCGACTGCCCCCCCCGCCGACTGTGCTCCAGTGGGCCCGCGTCATCTACGAGCGACTACTTTGTACGCCAACCATACCGTATTCCCTGCCCCGGCGCACTACAACGGCACGCCCAGCACCCGCGCCTTGAATTTGTAAAGCCTTTCTCCACGTCAACAGCCCAAAACCCCTGTGGTCCCTGTTGTCATCCGTCCTGTCGTGGTCCTGACCATCCTGACCACGTCCCCTCTGCCCATCTCGACCTGCGCCAGCGCATCTCTCCAAAACAGGGAATCCCGACACTTCCGCACATCGGCACTCCTGCCGCTCCACAAACTCATCGCTGCTTGCACTTGCTGATCCCTTCTAAACACTTGCCATGCACGCAGCCGCACGGTAATAAACTTTTCTCGACGTGTGAGTCCCTGTCCCTGTCTCATTTCCCCTTCACCGCGTTCGGCCGCTTTGTTTCGCAGGCATTGCACCTGTCCTGTCCCTTCCCAAAGCGTTGCTCACGGTCCTGGTTATGTTACCTTGACCTGCACAAACCGGGGCTTCCTTTGTAACACGCCCATGATTCTCCTCAGTTACACACACCCTTTCCGTATCTTGATTCAGCCTTTTACTTCTACATAAGCTCCTCTGCACCCTGCATGTTGCTGCACTCCACTGTCGTTACGTCCACCACCAACTGGCGTCACTAACGCCGCCCTCGCCATGACAGAGTACCGTCACGTTTACTCAGACCGCGGACGTCTGCGCTATATCCCCGAACACTTACCAGAACCCTTTCGACTTCGCCGCGGTCTCTTCCAAGGCCGCCCTCGTCGACCTCACCGCATTCACATTGCACACGTTGCACCCGACCCAACCTTCTGCCGCCGCCAACAGCGGGAGACGACTAGCAAGTCGTACTTTATAGAAAAGCTGGCGGGCCCCCGTGAGAACGCCAAACGCTATCTGCGTAACCTGCTTGACAAGCAGTTCGCCTCGCCCTCGGAACCTACAGACATTGTCCTGCCCGCCTCCTCCACCAACAGCAACCGCACCTCAATTGCCTCTTTCCCCGAGAGCAGGCTGTCCACAGCACCCAGCGACATGCGTTCCACCTCAAGAGCCTCGGGCGCAGTTGGCTCCTTTGGCCAAATGTCAGCACAGTCACACATCGACATGTCTCGACCCTCCCTATCAGATTCGCACTTCTCCTCTGGAAGGTCCTCAATGAAAAGCGTCATCAGCAGCGTAACAAAGCTGCCAGAAGAGAAGCCAGTGGCCTCAGGAGGTGGCGTTAGCGTCAACATTGCTCTGACAGAGCCTGTTCTGTTCCTTCAAGGTTTCGAGCAAACGGAACATGCTGAGCGAAACACAGCCATGCTGCGTGGCTCGCTGATCTTGAAGGTCACAAAGCCCACGAAACTCAAAGCTATCACTCTAAAGTTCAGAGGAAAGGCTGTCACAAAGTGGCCCGAGGGAATTCCTCCCAAGAAGGTTGATTTCGAGGAGGTTGACATCCTCATGAACCACACATGGCCCTTCTTCAACGCCCAGTTCCCGACAGCAGAGACCGGTACTGGCGCAGATCGCGTCGAGCTCTACAAGAGCGGCGGTGGCCTTGGCTCTTCACCCAACGCATCATCGACAAACCTCACATCAAAGGAAGCAAAGAGGCTGTCTCTCCAAGTGAACCACTCACGCAGCTTCGGCAAGGGCGAGTCTCCATCGGGAGGACCGTCTATAGCACAAAAAGGGTACAGGACATTCCAAGCCGGCGAGTACATGTACAACTTTGAGCTTCCCCTCGACAGCCACCTGCCAGAGACTATCGATGTCGACCTCGGCTCCGTCAAGTACGAGATGGAGGCTACAGTCGAACGAGCTGGAGCATTCCGTACCAATCTGCTTGGCACCAAGGAAGTCGTCTTGGTTCGCACACCATCAGAAGGTTCGCTGGAACAGGTCGAGCCTATCGCCATCAGTCGCAGTTGGGAAGACCAGCTGCATTACGATATTGTCATTTCTGGAAAGTCGTTCCCACTGGGTGCGCAGGTTCCTATCGCCTTCAAGCTTACGCCATTGGCCAAGGTGCAATGCCATCGAATCAAAGTCTTCGTCACAGAAAACGTCGAGTATTTCTGCAATCAGAAGCGGGTCCACCGCATGGAGCCGGTACGGAAAGTGCAGCTGTTTGAAAAGCGGGCCGACGGACCACCCACAAGTGCATTTCCCGGCAGCACAATGCGGATAATATCAGGCGGTGGTGTACCATACGACCAACGAGCTGCGGCCGCACGAGGTGAGGCCGTGCAGGTACAAGATCCCGGGAACCTGCTTGGTGACCTGAACGGGGAAGGTAACATTGGACCCACAGAGATGGAATTCAATGTACAACTGCCAAGCTGTCACAACATGCGAGAGAAGGACAAGCTGTCTCGGCTACATTTTGATACCACGTATCAGAATATCCAGGTACACCACTGGATAAAGTTGGTCATGCGCCTCTCAAAACCCGACAAGGTGGACCCAACGAAGAGACGGCACTTCGAGATCTCAATCGACTCGCCCTTTCACATCCTCTCATGCCAGGCTACACAAGCAAATACGGCACTGCCAGCATACTCATCACCTGAGCCATATGTTGGTAATGCACGGGTACCCGAGTGCGGCTGCCCGAATGCTCCTATCCGCCGCACGTCTCCGACTGGTCGGGTCCCAACATTAAGCTCAATAAGTCGTTCGAGGGGCAACTCGGATGCAACCATTTCGACACCGATGCCAGCCCTCGCACGACCACAAGCAGCACACATCGGTGGTCCAGCCGACAATGCTGTACAACGACCTATCCACCTCCTTCGCGTACCATCTTTTGCACCACCGGAGTTTTCGGAGGAAGAACCGCCGCCGCCTCTTGAGACCCCACCACCACTGTACGAATCGATCGCATCGCCTACAAACGGACTGGCAGATTACTTTGCGCGTCTGTCAGACGCTTACGATGATGACAGCGAGGGCGAGCGTGCAGACCACCGTCGTGTTGAGATCCCCTTGACTCCAGGCGGACGCACAGCCAGAAGCATGGACGAGAGGAGAATGTGGCTTCCCGTCGGCCATTAATGTTGACCGAGCCTAAACAAACAAGCGCACGAACCACGCATGAATACAATGACGACATGATATATGGATTTGGCCTGCAACTACCGGCTGGCTTCCAGGCGTTCTTGAAACCGGAAATGGGAATATGGGTGTCTAATTTCTTATGTATATTTTCTTTTGTCAACTCTCTAAGCCAGTCACATCTACATGCGCATCTGGGGTCTTCCTGGCGGCATTCATCTACTGTTCTAATTTTTGGTGCATATGGGGAATTGATGGGGTTGCGAGGCAAGGCGCAAGCAGGCCGTATGACATATCATACAAGGACCACATAGCTATTAGGCACGCGACACGATACCAATGTACATACGAACCTCTATTCAACTCGCGCACCTCATTTAGTCCTATCCTTGACTCGAACACGATGTTTAGACATTTCTTCTCGCAACAGGGATACGCCTCACTCCCACACCGCCCCACTAGCACACCCCTGCACTTGAACGTCGGAAACCCATGCAAACGTGCGCCAGTCCATAATGATCTCCAACCCAGCATCTCCCAAACAGCCGCTGTGATGTCACAGACGAACCGTTGGGTCGCAAGGCAAGCAGATGAAACGTCTCATCTGACCCTCGGCGCATCTTCTAGCTTTCTTTTTTCCTTTTTTCCCCACCGCCGATCTTAGGCGGTCATCTTCTCACACGCCCTGATCTAACGACGCATCCCCCGATCCAATTGACACCCAACCCAACGGCCGGTGAACAGATGCAGGCGCAGGCAGGGTCAGCCTCACTTTGTGCCTGGCAGTGGGTGAAAGTGGGGTATTTCTCTGTTCATTCATTCATTCATTCATTCATTCATTCATTCATTTGTTTGTTTGTTTGTTTGTTCGTTTCTTTTGCGGGGGCTATTGGGCGGTAAAGTCACTTAGTTTCGGGCGATTTACGATACAAGTTCAGCCTCATTTTTCTTGGTCTGGATCTTGTAGATGCGTAGATCACGGTGAGGGAGGGGGTGTTGTTTGTTGTGGTGATGATTCTTTTTTTTTTTTTTTCTCTCCTCTTTACTCTTTACTCGCTGATCTCTAATTTCAACGGAGACCCTTTCGGGAAAAACTTGCTCAAGCTTTTAAAGCGTACTAAAAAGGTATACAACTATGCTGTGTTTTGCTAGTAGCAGATTACACATTATCGCCTGGTTTGTTGCTGGTGGCCTTTTAGCCTCTTTGGCCTTGGGCCAGGGTTGGTGGCTAACTACTGCTGCTGCGTCCAGGTTTTGGTACAACACGAGAGGGAGATGAGCATATACCGTAGTGACTATATGCATGGTATGTGATTGGTCGCTCATTATCTGGTAGAGTGAAGGTACGATGAATGACGTTGCGCTGCTCCTGCCATGCATTGTTCTTTTCGTCGTCACCTGCATTCTCTCGTGGCAAAAAAAGCCGGATACAAGGTTGCAGTTCGTAATCTACAAGAGACATTTGAAGCAGCTGTACGCGAACCCTGCAAGCAAAGGGCTGGGAGGTTGCTGTTGTTGTTGTGACTTTTCTAGGAACATGAGAGTATAAACGCCATGGTCACCAGTGCTGTTGTCATTCCAGTGGTGTCTCCTCTCATTGGCAACGGAGTAGCATTTCTACTGCCCGCACTACCTTCTGACTTGCTCGTCAACAACTAACAATGCCAAACGACTTCGTGTTATTTCCTCTGCGCCCCCTTTTCAGCCTGTGCCAGCCCCTTGTTAAGCTGGAACTCATATTTTTTTTTTGAAAACGGTTCTGTTTTCTGCTCTGTTTTTCATAAATTATCCACGTCGAGCCGCAGGCGTGACATTCAACCTCTCCTGTTGTAATGCGCAGATTCCAAAACGTACGCTGTTTTTCTGGAGCCTTCCATTTGTGGATCGATAGTAAGGACGTGGTTCTGAATAAACGGATCGATAGACGGCACCTCAGCGTCGGATGAGATGTCGGGCGACATTAGGTCTCTAGAGGTAAGAATACTGGGGATGGGGAGGCTTGTATCTCCTGAACCGGCTCCAAGTGTTAAGTTGGTGATAAGTTAGTCGAGGATGGTCCATCGACGCCTTCCGCTGTTGTGGTGCTGCACCGTAACTATGATAATAGGTATTCCGTTCAATAAGGAGTTGATGCGTGGTTCTTTGGTGGTCGGGAGAAGGGTCTGGGTGCTGGTCAGTGTTTGTTGACATCCAAAGTGACGGAGGGCAGCCGTTGACTCGCTGGACATGATCGATGGTTGAGTTGTGAATGTGAGACCGCCATACTCGGCGACAATAGTGACGTTCGATGACAGGTTATAGTAAATTAGGGTATACGCGAAGGCGGCGCTCGCCATTGAAGCGCTGATGAGCCAGTTGGGAAGAACTTTGCTCAGCGATTATACTTTGTTGGATAGCAAGAAGTACGAGTAATGCTATCTGCTCACCAGATTCAGATGAACTGCCGCCTCTTAAGTACGTATGCCGCCTGTGACGCATCCAACATCTTCAGATTGAGTGCATGGAAAATTGAAGGACGAGAAGTATAGCAAGTCTTGAAGCCAACACTGCCTTCCGGCATCCCATCACAGCCACAACCTTCTTCGGGTGTCACATTCCTATGGAAGTGTGTCAAGACGTCGGCGTACATAAAGAGCACTGAACATATTGATTAAGGAAACGGTCTTCGTGGTGTTTTGATCGAAGTGGTCTGTTGGTACCCTGAGTTAAGGTAGTCGGAGTCGCAATCGACTTTGCCTTATGATACCATTCTTGGATCTAGAGTTGTGCTTTCAAATATCGAGAACACGTCGTGAGAGGCTGTGCAAGGTTGAGAGCTCAAAGATGGTGAGTTGAGGCCACGCGCCTTTTCAAACTTCCCTCAGGAAACATCATAAAGTTTGTGCCTTCATGCGCAATTACATCAGGTAGCCTCTACTGTAGCAGTCGTTTACGTCTACTTTCAATCCGAATGCCAGGAGGTCCTATGCTTCGATATCTTTATGAGTAGCTAAAGTGGGCTTGCGCTGAAGATTTGTCTCAGCCCTCCAGGGTGAAACTCCCTAATTCATAACCTGAGAGGTACAGAGCATAAGTGACCTTACGTTGAGGCTGCACGCAGCTATCTCTGTAGTTCAGGGTGTGTTGTGTTCTCATAGAGAGCGAACCCAGCGCAAGGCTCAAGGTTCGTAGCGCTCTGCTACCAGTCCCAAGATGGAACATGGAGTCGGCACTCATTTCTCTAAATGTTCAGCGGAAACGTCCGTTCCACCAGGATTCCTAATGTATGCGTGGCGCTTCGAAAAGCCAGTGTTGTTCAGCCGCGTCTTTGTGAATATTCGGATTAGGAAGAGCGGCAACATGTGCTCGTCCATGCACCTCAACGGCTCGAGCAAGCAATGCAGCCAAAGCGAAGAGACAAAAAGGACGAATTGAAGCTGTTTTCTCCGCGGAGTCTATTTTTCTCGTTTAGGAGGCAAGAGACAAAATCCCTAAAGACCTCGAAACGCCAACCTCAGCGGCTTCCCCACGTTCGCAGCATAAAGGCCAAACCAATGAAGGAGCGTTAAAACGGTGGGACGCACGGCTTGCGCGATTCAGAGAGCGTCCAATCGGCGTTATCTGGTTTCCGCCATCCTGTGTTTCCAAACATTGTTGAGATCGCACGCTTGTAACCTTCAGCTTTAGGGTCGCGCATCCAATGTGTGGGTAGTCTTCGTTCGATACTGATTTCAACGCCGCGGACAAGAGACATTGAGGGCGATGCGGTGGCCATTATATGCCGAAAGCTGTTGGTTTTTCGGCTAGAGCGGGCTGTATAATTGCGTCAGGTACTCTTGGCGTGCTGAAGGCCAAGGGCTTAGCAACGATAATCCTGCACCAGAGATTACCAGCTGGAGAAATACTCTCTGCTATCTGCGCTCTTCCAACTCTTGTTGACAGTAGCGACAGTATCGCGAAAGTTCTGCAAGTCGAAGTGCAGTGCCATTGGCCCAAATAACGTGGTGTGGCTTAGTCAACAACAAACCCTGGGATCAACTCCAGCAAGCGAACGGACATCTGCGCGTGTTGCGCCTCTCTCTCGGTCTCTCGGTTCTAAGCTTCACGTAAGCCTTTGAGATCCCTCTTGGATTTTCTTGACACTCTTCTTCCTCCAGCATCACTTATCCATCACTGCAGGCACGACCGCACCTTCCCCACAGCCCCACTCGTCCCTGCCTGCGATTCTTCTAGACGTCACTGCCGCTCGGGCAACTTTGGAGCGGCGACTGGGCGCAACCACATATACATGCATTCGACCCGAGTCTCGTACCCCCCCACCACCGGCCATCTGCAGCAATACGGCCCCGGCCTTTCAAATACCGCTCCTTGACCGCGGTCGCATTCACGACAACCTTCATTGTTCAGCAACGCGACTCGGAGCTTTTGCACAAGCTTGAGGAGCTTCTGGGCAATACCCACCACAAGCCGGTTAAGCGGCACTGCGAAGCAATTCTACGAACACCATGGCGTGGGACCACCTTTCCATCAACAAGCCGCACTTGGTGTATATCATCCTGGGCGGCTTCACCACCTTGTTCATGCTGTGCTCCTCCGTAATCAAGGAGCGCTTGTACATTGGTGAAGCGACGGTTGCGACGCTGTGTGGTATCATTTTCGGCCCGCACGCTGCGAACTTGATCAATCCAATATCCTGGGGCAATGTTGACTTTGTCACCTTGGAGTTCTCGCGCATAGTACTGGTCGTGCAATGTTTTGCCGTCGGTGTCGAACTGCCTAAGGCGTATATGGAGAGGCACTGGAGATCCGTTGTTCTGCTCCTAATTCCTGTCATGACATTTGGCTGGCTGGTCACAAGTCTTTTCATCTGGGGTCTCTTCAATTCCCACGTCAATTGGCTTGACAGTCTCTGTATTGCGGCTTGCGTCACAGCGACCGACCCTGTCCTGGCCTCGTCCGTGGTTGGAAAGGGCAAGTTCGCAAAACGAGTTCCGAAGCATTTGCGAGACCTGCTTTCTGCCGAATCTGGATGTAACGATGGCATGGCCTTCCCATTCGTCTACCTGGCTATCTACATCATACGCTACCGTGGGGAGCCCGACCACGTCGCTCTCCACTGGTTCTGCTACACCATCCTCTATGAGTGTGTTTTCGGTGCTGTGTATGGCGTCGTTGTCGGTTACATTGCTCGCCGTGCGATTCGATATGCCCACGAGAAAGATCTGATCGATCGAGAGAGTTTCCTCGTATTCTACTTCGTCCTGGCTCTGTGGTGCGCTGGTTCGGGTTCACTGCTCGGCTTGGACGATCTACTTGTAGGCTTTGCTTGCGGAGTCGGTTTCTCAAACGATGGATGGTTTCTTGAGAAAACAGAGGAGTCGCACGTCTCCAACGTTATCGACTTGCTTATCAACTTGACCTTCTTCGTGTATTTCGGTACAATCATTCCTTGGGCACAGTTCAACCAACCAGAACTCCTTGGCCTTAGCCCATGGCGTCTGGTTGTCCTAGGGTTACTGGTACTCTTTTTCCGTCGGATCCCCATCATGCTCATCCTCAAACCCGTCATTCCGGACATTAAGACGTGGCGAGAGGCTTCATTCGCCGGTCATTTTGGACCCATCGGTGTTGGCGGTCTCTTCGTTGCTATCCTTGCAAGGGCTGAGCTAGAAACCGATACCACAACCCCTCTGGCCCAGTTACCCCCTCCAGACTACCCGCATGCCAACATCATTGAGGTCATCTGGCCTATTACATGTTTCTTGGTCATCGTTAGTATCATCGTCCATGGGAGTTCCATCGCTGTCTTTACTCTGGGCAAGCGCATTAACACCCTCACCATCTCTATGTCTTATACACAAGCCAACGAAGATGGGCCGAGCTGGATGGAGCGTCTTCCGCGCATTCAGTCACGCTCAAAATCACAAATGTCAGGTCGTCGATTTTCAGAATCGTCTCTGGACGAAAAAAGCGGAGATTCTGGCGAGACAGGTCCAGGCCTGCTGCCGCCTCCAGGACATGGTGGTAACTTTTTGCGTCGACAAAAAGAGGAGGACAACCCAAGCCGACCAGGATCTCTCCGCCCAACATCGAGGTCACGAAAATCAAAATGGGAGGCCGGTCTTGGCCCAGGTGGTCCGATCTCACAGTCCGCCATCCATCCGACCAGGCGTGATGAGGAGAAGGTCGAAGCAGTCTCGCCAGAAGATGATACTGACACTTTCGACGACAAGATGGCCGTTTCGAGTGATAGCTCATCGAATGGCAAGGGTAAGACAAAGCGTACCCAACCTGAAGAGGAGATCTACCAAGAGGGCAGCGAAACGGTCATTGAGGATAAGGAGGGTAATGTTCTGGGTGTCAGAGACAGTCATGGCGAGCACGGAGCCCAAAGACGGGATTCAGACATCAAAGAGGCACGAAGACTCATGGCAGAAGAACGCGTTGAGCATGGTGTCGCTCAGAAGGAGCACGAGGGCCAGGCCGAACATGCACCAGCGAAAGCGATGGATGCTGCTGAGCACCCTCAAAAGACATGGCGAAAGCGTATGCAGAGCTTCACCGGGCATCACCATGACGACAAGGGAGACGTGATCGAGAAGCCAAAAGCAAAGAAACCCGAGCAAAAGCGAGGTCCAGCCCTTGCTTACCAATTTGGTAACACCATTATCGTTGAAGATGAGGATGGAGAGGTGCTGAAGAAGTATGATATCCCCTCCAAGCCAAAAGAGCCCAAAGAACAGCGACCAGGAGCAACGCGCGGTTCTTCAATGATTGAGACGTCTGGCCGTGCCATGCAAAGCTTGAAACGGATGGGCACACACATGGGTATTCCGGCCCATCAAGAAGCCGAAAACTCCGACGCTCAAGGTGCCGCTGACGGAAAGAAAAAGAAGAGACAGAAGGATTCTGATGCGGATGACGACAATCTCCGTTTCACTCTCACTGCCGGTGGTCGCAGGATGAGCAAGACGGAATTCATCCAGCAAATGAGTGAACTGAATCCGAAAGAACGCGCCAAAATGCTGCAAAATAGCAACGTCCCTGAGTCTGTCAAACGCGAGGCGCATCAAGATGCAAAGGACCACCATCGTCGGACACAAGCCGCAACTGAGACCAACATACCTCCTGTCATTGGCGAAGAAGGCGAGGCGGAGCTGCACAAAATTGAATCTCCGGTAGCACAGAATGAGGGACACCCTCGTGGCCCCGAAGGATTGACCTTGGTCGACAGCAACGAAGAGCATGTGCCCTTTCATCCTGTTCGTCAGACCTTAGCGGACCACTCACAAGGCCAGGAAAAGGAGACCGCAGCACAACGCAGACGTCGCCTTGCTGCAGAGCAGTCTGGGGCAAGCCCGCAAGCGACAAACAACAAAGAGAGAAACAGTGAAGTTGAAACTTCCGCGGAACGTCGTCGCCGTTTTGCTGCGCTGAAAGGGTCTACCTCTCCAGCTCGCCAAGCTCGTCGTCCAACGTCGCCTAGCCAGCAGCAATCAGCCCCTAACGACGGGCTTGAAGGCGAGACGGCTGCCGAGCGAAAGCGCCGTCTCGGTGCCTTGGGAGTTGGCGGAGACGATTCTCCAGAATCCGACTCCGAAGGCGAACCCGAAACCGGGGATCCAATGGAGACCGGTCGTGGCACGCATTCGCAGGCAGCGAAGCACAACCTCGCGCCTCCTCGGGCGCCGGGTATTCGATTCGCTGACCAGCCTCGCATCCCTACTAAGGATGAGCGTGCTGCCGAGGACGCAAAACAGAAAGAGGAGGCTGAGGCCGTGAAGAAGAGCAAACTCAGCGGCTTTCCCTGGCAGAGGAAGTAAGTTGCGAAGCAACGGTGGGTCATATGCCTTGTTGGAATTTTTTCTCTCCTGCACCTAATCTGATGTTGTGCTAGTTACATGGCATAGCGTGAAGGCGTTGGTGGATTGTTTCGATCTTTGTGAACATGGTGTTTGCATTTCAGCGCGCATAGTCGTCCACGTATTACGCTGCATAGAAACGACTCTGATATACTCCGTACACCTCGATGCTTTAAGCTCATTCCTGTAAGATTAATAGATTTCCATACAGCTCTTAAGCTTCTTCAAAATACTTCAAAGCTGATAGCCCGTTCGTTTAGCGCTTAGTGACATCACAGCTCAATCCGTCCCACTCGGCCCGCTCTTTCTCGTATCGCCATCGCCAACGTCCCCGGTTACACAGCTCAAAACGGCAGCTTCTTTTACACCACACCTTGGCGCCCAGCTTTCAGCTGTGAAAAGTTTTATCAATCTGATAAGATGGTCAGACATCCCGAGTCTACTGCAGGCTCTAGACCAATTGAATTGTATGCCGCCCAGTATGAGGTGTGGGTGAATCACGTGTACGCGCGCTTCTGGATCAGTTCGTGTTGGTCGCGCAATCAACATGTCTTGGGCCGGCCGATGACGGAAGGAGGGGCATGTTACTCATAGGCACTATAAGGAGAAGATGTATACATGTGTTGCTTTCTCCAAACATCCTGTTTGACAAGTCTCGGTATATTACATACCCTTCTACACACTGCCGCTACCATGGGCTCAATCGCACAACAATCTCCTGAAACGCTGCTCAGTGTAGCAGCTAAGATCACAGAATACGCTCAACAACTCACAAAAGAATTGGAAGCAGGCAAAATTCCCCCGGTTACATTGGAAGCAGACAGCCCGATCAAGTATGAGTCCCTGCCAGGAAACTCCTTCTTCATCAGACAGCAGCTTGAAGATGCACTCAAAGACATGTACATTCTCAGCCAGGGGCCGAGTGAGAGCACTTTCAACTACTGCCACACTGTGAGTTGGCACAAGACATGAACGACCACGTCAGGGCTTATAGACCATAGGCTGTTCCGGACATCGCGACTCTGAATGTACTGAACCAATTCGACTTCTGGAACGCTGTACCTCTGGATGGAACGGCAACACACGAGCAAGTTGCAAAGCACACCAACCTTCCCCTTGAAGTGGTGCAGCGCACACTCGACCATGCAATCACGATGCGCTACTTTGCGCGTCCAGAACCTACGTCCACATCCGTAAAGCACACATCGCGCTCCGCAGCCCTCGCCAAAGACTCTGGGCTCCAGGCTCTCGTGCAGATGGTTCTCGACGAGACATCACCGCCAATGATGTTGTTGCCTGAAGCTTTGCGCCGATTCGCCGTTGGAAGGACTGAAGTCAGCAGAAACCAGAGGGAGACAGCGTTCCGACTTTGCCATTCAGGAGGCATCTGGGGCGATTACGAAAACACATGGGACTTCATCGAGAACGACGGTGAAGGCGAGAAGAAGGGATGGCGACAGAGGAATTTCATCAAGTTCATGGCGTACATCAAAGACCTCTTCAAAACAGAGAGCATCGTGCTCGACGCGATTGATTGGAAAGCAGCAGGCGACGCCACCGTCGTCGACGTAAGGACATGCTTTTGTTGAGTTTCTGCGAACAGTGCTGACAAGAAATTCAGCTTGGAGGCTCAGCAGGCCACGACGACATCTCGCTCGCCAACGCATATCCCAACCTGAAAATCATCGTCCAAGATCTGCCGCAGGTCGCTCCCGTGTTCGACAAGGAGTTCCCCGCAGAACTCAAGTCCCGCGTCTCTTTCCGCACACACAACCTCTTCGACCCGCAACCCGTTTCTGCTGATATCTACATTCTGAAATGGATCTTGCACGATTGGCCGGACGTTGAATCTGTTGCTATCCTCAAGGCGCTGGTTCCTGCTCTTAAGCCCGGTGCGAGGGTTGTATTCATTGATTATGTGGGTAAGAACGACCCGAAGGAGGATGCTGCACTGCCGCATTCGATGAGGGCGTTCGGCACGGCGACGGATATGCGTATGATGGCGTTGTTCAACGCGAAGGAGAGGCCAGTCAGTGCGTGGAAGGATATATTCAAACAGGCGGATGAGAGGTATGAAGTTAGCAGTGTGAAGGCTGATCCGTTGACGTTCATGTGTGTGCTGGAGGCTACCTGGAGGGGTTAGATGAATGGGACTTAGCGGTCAGCTATGTCGTGAGGTCGGCGACACATTCAGATCGTCTTTTTCTAAATATGATGAAGTTATGAGTACGCCGATGCCGAACATAACAATCTTACGTTACTATCTCTACTGACGTGCTTGGAAGTGTAGCAACTACCGTGCAAAGCAGAAACGTTGCTGTCGTTACGTAGCAGCAAAGAAAAGCGATTGGTGGAATCACTATTCGCTACATCCATAGATCCGAGTAAGCAATCATCTTGGAGCCCTCTTCCTCACGCGCAATTCGTATTCCTTCAGACGACCACACTCCAGCCAGATATAGCCAATACAAGAAACATGTCTGCCGCCGAAATACTCCATCATATAGAGATGAAAGCGGGCCTGCTCGACATCCTTCGGTCGAGCAGTGATGGAAAACAATCATGAACGAATGCATTCATTCATTCATTCATTCATTGGCTCTGGAAACCCTCATTCCTTACGAGGAGAACTTGCCACTTCCTAGACAAATCAGCCGTCTTTTGGAACCTCGTCGGTTGAACTATTACTACTTCCGTCTGGACCGTTTCTCTGCTCGATTGCCGTCTTGAACATGCAAAGTCAGCAAAGAATGTTTATCGTCGTTCCCTGCCCTCGACGATGTCCCGCAACTTCATCATATTTACTCAGCGGACAGATGCGTTTGATATGGAAATAACGGCAAGATGAATGCCATACAACCTTATCAATAAAACGTACTATCTTTGCGTATGTCGTCTTTGGTGTTACATCTATTACAGTATTCATCTGCATTACCACACCATACCCATGGCCATACGCGTCCCAGATGACGCTGAGGCGCGTGCATGTACACATCCACAATCTATGCTACCTGCCCGCCTTGATCTTGACGGCATCTGCCAACTGTGGAAAGCTCCCTCTGAAACTCGGACCCAGCGACCAATTATTCAGGTCCCTCAAGTGGGTTTCAAACGCTGGATTGATCAGCCACTGGTCGTCCTCCTTCGGCAACGTGTTGGTGCTCAATGGCAAGCTGGCCGGCGTACCAGCGGCTTGCGGCGTGTGGGGACCAGTGGGACTGCCAGCGTTCACGTGTGTTGAGAAGGGAGAAGAAGGATGGACCGAAGAGCTGGTGGAGAGGGAGTTGGAGTGGATCTTTGAGGCGGGTAAGAGGACGTCTCGTGCTTCATAAGGCCAGTTGAGGGATACGGTGGTGGTGAAAGGAATGAAGAATGTGTCGAAGAGTATGAAGGGTTGGTGAGCGCAGAGTCTGTCGCGGAGACGAGGCCTGGACATTGTTAGCTCGGGTGCGGCGGGGATGTGCAAAGTTCCAAATTTACCAAGGCAGGTGATCGAACCAGCACGGATGGGCAGTGAACAATTGACTAGCACGTGGTGTCACCCAATGCGGTAGCCTGTCGTAGTTCTCCTGCGTAGGCTCGATCTGCCAGCGCATGACGAGGAACATGATATACACAATGGCTACCTGTTCAGGCCAGCCACAGATGTCCGGAAAGGTTCGCAAGATGTCAGTGAACAACTTCGACAGCGGGTGAGCATCGATGTTGCGATCTGGGTAGACCAGCGAGGTGAAGTTCGGGTACAGGGGGCCAACCAGGGCCTTGACAGGTACGCCCTCGGCTGCTCGTGCCTGGCGGTCCTGTAGGAACTCAAGCAAGATGACGTCGAGCGGACATGTGGGGGGTATGTTTCGCGGTAATGTGAGGTAGGAGACCAGATTTGGGGCGTACTGGCCCTGGCCGTTGCTGCACACGTTGCTGGGCTGCATCTGCTGGGGAGGCGGCAGGTTGGGGTCTACAGGTCTCCGCTGGTCGTGGTCCAGCAAGAAGTCGACGCCCATGCGCTCGTCGTAGGGCTCCTGTATCTGCGGCGGCGGCGGCTGGTGCTCGAAGGCCGGGCTGTCGTGGGCGTAGGCGCGCAGATGGCTGGTGGGCGCATCGTGGGGGTAGGACCACTGGCGCGAGAGGTCCGTGGCAGCGGGCGAGTGTGTGCCGTTGCGCGGCGAGGCTGCAGCGATGTCGCCGAGGGTGGCATGGAAGTGACGGGGGTCGGCGGGCGGCTCAGGCGGGTCGCGGTGCTGGTGGTGCGGGGGCATGGGGAGCGGCGAGCGCTCTGCGGCGGCGGCCAGGTCTGCGGCTGTCAGCACTCAACTGCGGCAGCGCATGGCTGGACTGACCACTCAGCCCGGCCGTGGGGCGCAGCATGGGCTGGATGATGCCCAGCACGCTCTCCAGGCGCTTCCTGATGTCGGCATTCTCGGCCTGGACGGCCTCCTTCTCGCGCAGCACAAGCTGCAGGTCGTGGTACGGCTGCTGGCTCTCGAGCTCGCGTATGCGCTGGTTCAGGCGGTCGATCTGCGTCTTGGTGCGCTCTCTGATGGCGCGCTGGGCCTCGCGGTCGTTGGCGCGCTTGCGGGCGAGCTGCTCGGGCGTGAGGTTTGCGACGCCGCGCGAGCTCGTCGCCGCGCGGCGCTTCTTCGCAGCCGGTTGGCCCGCATCGGCCTGGCTGTCGTCTTCCTTGGGAGCAGAGGAGGGAGAGTTGTCTTCGCTCAGGGGAAGAGCCGCCATAGCGATTGGGGAGGCGCCTGCAGCACACGAGTGCGACTCGCGTTTTTGCTGCAGGAGGCAGCCTGCGATCCCCAACGAGTCATGATTTCGCTGTGTGGAGCCGGCCTCTGCGTGGAGGTCGCCTGATTGGCCCACGCTCGAGCGCCTTGCAGAGGGGCGCTCCTGCCGCTGGCGCAGCGAACAGAAGGGACGCCCGTCGTGCGTCGACGGGTCCTGGCTGTTGATGTAGGAAAGAGCGTGCAGAGAGTCTCCCTGCGGCGCTTGACGGAGCTTTCCTTTATCCACTGGCTTTGCTCGCTCACATCTTGCACAACTTCCTTGTGCACCGTGTGCCGGCACAGCATGGGTCCTTCCCGGATCGTCTCGAGTGCGAATGCGGGGACCCCGCTCCGCTGACATGCATCACTAAGTCAGCCTAGATCACCAGGGTGGTGCAGCTCGGCCTGAGCTTCGTCGACCTCTTCGAGCTTCACCATCGTCCAGCCACCGATAAAGGCCATGGCTGATCAGCTTGCGACCAAATCTGCCAATGGCGCCCCTCCCAGGTTCGTCCACCAACATGTCAACAAACTCGGCATTGTTTCAGCACTGCTGAAAGCCAGTGAGTATATACTGCAACACCCCACATCATCCCTCCAGCACCGCGACTAACAAGCCTCAGTCGCCGCCGCAGTAGGCCGCGCCTTCATCTCCCCCTTCAAAGGTTCCAACGGCGCAAACAACTACTTCAAAGACATTGCCCTTGCCGCCTTCCGCACACACCTCGGCAACCTCAACCTCGCCCAAGACCGCTACGTGACTAGCACGACATGCACGCCCGTCTACCATCAATACTGCACCTCCCACAAACTCACACCATCATCCATCACCCTGCCCAGCGGCACACAAGCGCACTGGCTGGGCAGCAAGGATGCTCCCAAGGTGCTCGTGTACTTCCATGGTGGGGGATATGTGCTGCCTTGCACCTCAGGCCACATCCTATGGCTAGACGATCTGCAAAAGAGTCTGGGTCCAGGCGTCAGCGCATTGCTGTTAGCATACGATCTAGCACCGGAAGCCACATACCCAACACAGCTGCGTCAAGCTGTCGAACTCTTCCGCCACCTCACCGAAACGGAGGGCCGTAATCCCGCAGACATCATCTTGAGCGGGGACTCGGCAGGCGGCAACCTCGCGCTGGGTCTGCTTTCACATCTGGCCCACCCGCATCCTGAGATCGCCGAGTTGAGGTTGAACGGGAAGATACATGCAGCAATGCTTATCTCGCCCTGGTGCAGCCTGACGCAGAACCACACGCCGGCGCACAAAAGGAATGCGGAGAGGGACATGTTCGACTCCCGCACGCTCTCGCGCTGGGCTGCAGCTTTCCTGAACTCTACATCACCCTTCGCTGGCGACCCTTATTCGGAACCTGTGCTTGCCAGTCCAGAGTGGTGGGAGCCCGTCGCCGATGTCGTCGATGAAGTAATGATTTGGGGCGGCGAGAATGAGATCTTAATCGATGGGATCGAGGCGTTTGCAAAGAAATTTAGTGTTGGGTTCAGGAGGAGAGGAGGGCATGTAAATGTGGTTGTCACAAAGGGAGCAATGCATGAAGAAATGATCATCGAGAGGGTATTAGGTTACAAGGGAGATTCCGGCACAGGAAGTCAGGCAGTGGTAGAGGAGTGGGTCAAGGCGAAGCTTTGAGAACGCATTCCAGTAAGGTTCAAGTTGTACAGCCGAACTAGGTTTCGCGACTACCGTACCCAGTAACCACAATCTAGCGTTTGCATTAGTGAATAGTACTGGATGGCTTGGTCCCATACTACTACTGTACGATCCAAGTTCTTTACCGTTACTCTTTATTTATACGGGTCATGTGCTTACTACACGCACTAGTAGCTGGAGTATTACTGTAGGCATACTTAGGATGGAAAAAATGGGTCAACGCGTTGTTCTACAATACGTTACTCAACTCTACTGCAGTACTCCGGTTGACTACTCAACTAGGTACGACTACTCTACGGTTTAGTTCCCTTTTAGTATTACCTCCCACTTGGCACGGCAGTGCTCCATAGTACTAATCACAAGTAGTACCGACTATTGGAAATGCAGTCAGAAACAAACAAAATCCTTACGAAACAGCACATAAAGACCACCAATCGAATCTCAACACGCTCTCCATTCGTTCGTAAACTGCTAATAACGCTTTTCAAAGACATTCCTCAGAAGTCACAAACTCAGCAATGCTTTTGCATTGCCAGAACCAAAGTACATCATGTCCTCAAGCCCAGCTACCAGCCTTCCAGCATCTAAAATCACTGGCAACCGACAAAGTTGTTGCCGCTAGCGCCAGTGTGCGTAATCTCACCAGCCAGGTCGCCATTGCCGTTGATCACAACACGGTCAGCACCAGGGGAACCTAGCATACAAGTTAGCATGCTTGCCTACAAAGTGTATAGAAATGTACATACCGCCAGAGTAGACGCCGTTGGTCTTGAGAGGGAACTCGTAGTAGGGGCCGTCGACGGGGAATTCAAAGCCCTCGAAGTTCTTGTACTGGTGAGGGTAGGTCGAGCTACCGGCCGTGTCGTCTTGCGAGACGTAGTTGGCGGCTGCGTTCTGGGCTGCGGCGATCTGGTCGTTGCTGTAGCACGTCGAGCCGCACTGGACGTCGCAGGCCTGGCGGGCCACGATGGTAGGGGTCCCAACGGAGCCAGTGGTGGTGGCGGCGGGGAGGGCGAAAGCGATGGGCGCGATCAGAGCGAGGATGGAAAGGAACTTCATGATAACGGTTTGTGGTGGTGGTGCTGGAGTGGGAGGCAGCGAAGTGACTGGAGAGGATGGTAGAGCGAAAGACTGAGCTGGTTGGACTGGCTGATTCTTCTGCAATGGGGAGTTGTCGTCTTATATCCTGTTGATTATAGCGGGCGTCTCCGAAACATCGTTGCTAAACTCTTGCTGATCAATTTCCGGATTGATTCCCCTGTTTACCAGCCTTCCGGAAGCATTCACTTGCTCCGTTTCGCAGCCGTAGTTGCAGACGTAGTCATGGCTGTAGTCGCAGGGCCTCATTTCCCCTCCAGGAACCTCGTCCTATCAGAACCATGCACTTTCGGCCCGCATCCTGCAACGTCCATCTACTGCGCTACTCGATACAAGCTTTGTAGGTGGAGCTTCGGAGCGGGAATATTCGGCCGCATTATCTATTAAAGGTAGAAGTTAGCTTTTTATACCTTATAGACAGGAACAGGTACATGAACGAATAGCTATAACTAGAGAGGCGATAGCATTGCAACATACACAGAACTAGATAGGATGTGTTGTTATCTATCTTGTAGAGCCACTTTGCAAAGCATCTTTGCTGCACTGCTCCACTTACAAAGCTTATGCCGGGTACCATCGTACACAGACGCAAGCCTAGCGCACACTCTCACGTTGCAGCCAGCGATCGGACAGAACCCGTATGCGCGACATACAGAGGTACCAAGGACATTATGATCATCACGCACCGGCCCTGAGCTACGCATGTATCTTGAGCTGATCAGGAAGGTAACAGATGCCTTCTACGTATCTGTAACAGCTCGCGGAGCACAAGTGTCTACGACCCGGTAAACAATCCACCCACCTTATCGCCGGACTCGACGTCCTAAGGCACATGTGCGTATCTGATAGGTCATACGTCGTTGATGATCATCCAGGATCCAGTCGGAAGCTAAGCGCTTCGGGAAGGAGGTCGGAGCGTCTAGTGGGAATAATGTAGGATTGGGAACAGACGCCCGACGGCTTCATATCCAGCGGCGAGATTGTGAAGAGTTGGCCCGCAGACCTGAACGTGCGTTGCGGTTTCGGTGTTTTCGCTGCTGGGAGACCGAGACAACTTTGCGCTGAAGTTGGGCGTGCAAATGCCTGAGTTGTGATTGGCTTGTGTCTTTTCTAGCGTGGGTGCTGAACAGATCAATAGAGAATATCTTGTCCTCAGCGATCGTTACTCACTCACCGCAGCCTCGAACTTCGTCTTTCCTCTGTTCTCTATTTCGAAAACTCGTGCCGTATAAAAGCTCCAGTACCTCTGCGAATCTGCCCAGTATCTTTGCGAGTCTCTACCGTCAAGTGCGAAGAGCAGCAACGACCATTTACCATGAAGCTAAGCAAATGACTTGAAAACAGGAGCAACTCGTCCTCTGATATTTTAAAATGACATAGTCTCACAATATGCATGCCTTACCAAAAAGGTACTCCGGTGAGCTCTGAGAAGAATGTATCGCTCCTGCCTCAGCCTTGTCGCGCCGAGCCACAACATAGCCCCGCTCAGCAGGCTGACAGCTACGACCACTCCTACATCCCACAATCTCAGCCTTCTCTCTTTGTATGAAAGGCGTCTCGCTCTACCATAACTTTTCATTGTTGATAAGTCGGCACCTAACTCTCTGCAAACCGCACTTCAACCTGCAGTACTCCTTCCTTGCTACCGTCTTCCTGGTCCAAGCGACATCAGTGTTAATACCGCTACACTTTCAGATACTGAAGACTCTTTGGTGATACGATGCAGAGCAGTGATGGTCAGGACTTGAACGGTTTTCAGCCCGAGTTCGGTGCAACAAATTTAAGATCAATCACACAATGTACGGAAGATACGCCATCGATTCAAAGAGAAGACTGTGAGACGCTCGAGGACAAAGATCTGTGCGAAGGATGTCGGAGTCTCAACCTACCCGCCCTAATACGCGCATTCCTTGAGCCAGAGTGGTACCGGGAATATCAGTATCCAGCTCCATGGCAAAGCACAAGCAGGAAAGGATTCTATTCACAAGAGTTGGCTGTCGATACAGGAGAAAAGGGTTCTCAGCATGCAGACTGTGCCCAATATTGTCTACTTCTCGAATGGAGACCGACGAACATGATAAAGAGGAAGACCTAGGCAACAAGAACCAGGGCGAGGCCTTATGGGCTTTGTCATTCCGAGATGAATTCCACCTCACGTACCTCAGAGAGATGAAGGTGACTGCAGATGCTGTATGCCTTGTTTTGGGACCTGAGGCCGTTCATGAGTACTGGAGTGCTGACGGCCATGTCACGTCCAAAGGCTGTGTGGTTTTAGTTCCGAACTTGGTTGAGCCTGCAATGTTTTTGCCACAGCCGGTACCCCAAATGTTCGATATTTGTACAGCAAAGTCGTGGCTACATTACTGCGCACAGAACCATAGCGTATTCTGTGCATCAGAGCCTTCACCCACATATGGCGTCAAAGTCATCGATTGTACGACGTTGTTGGTCGAAGAATGCGGCACGCATACTCCTTACGTTGCTCTGAGCTACGTCTGGGGCACAGCAGGAGCTACTTGCGCAGTTCTCCGGGATGCGGATGGGAGAAAAAAACTCCCATCAAGTTTGTCTCCAGTTATTCAGGATTCTATCAAGGTCACCAGGGCTCTCGAATATCGGTATCTTTGGATCGACAAGTTTTGCATTGATCAAGACTCATCTGATCTGAAGCATGATCAAATCCGGCAAATGGACGTGATATATCAAAACTCTGAACTTACGCTCATCAGCGCTGCTGGTATGGACGATCAATATGGCCTTCCGGGGGTTGGCGCTAGGGAGCGCTCGCGCCCGCGCCACCTAATGGCCAGACTTCAGGACGTAACGGTGATGTGGACCCCAAGTGATCCTTACGACGCGATCGACCAGTCTCATGGGTCGACTCGCGGATGGACCTATCAAGAAGCTGTTCTCAGTCGTCGTCGGCTTGTATTCACTGATGATCAGGTCTACTTTGAGTGCCAGGCGATGAACTGCTTCGAGAGTGTTTACCATCCCCTTGATGAATTACACATCGAAGATAAATCCAAGACTCATGAGTATCTACGCACTGGATTTTTCGTTCCAAACCTAAATAGATACTATGGTCAAGTCGACCCTGATAGCCTGACAATGAATGACGCCTTTTGCCAGTACATTTTCTATGTAGAGGAATATACCAGCAGAAATCTGCGCTTCGATGAAGACTCCGTCAATGCTTTCCAGGGAATTCTCCGAAAACTCTCAAGACAAAAGCTTCCTCTCCAACATATCTGGGGCTTGTGCTATCCTCAGGAGTCTGGTGATAGACATAAATTCTTCGCTTACTCACTGAATTGGATGCATATGGGAGACAAAAAAAGACCACGACCCCGGACTATGTTCCCTTTTTGGACCTGGGCTGGATGGGAAGGGGAGGTGTTTTATCATCTTCAGGAAGAAGATGATATCGACACAAATTGTCTACAGAAGATCTGTTTCAGAACCGAAGATGATAGCTTGATAAGCCTCGATGATGCAGCCCCAGAGAGCCGGTATCCGGTTCTGCACATCACAGCACCAACAGTCTCGATGTCCCGTAACGCCGATCAACCCACTGCAGACACTACGGTACACACGCGGGGTAAAATACACCGCTCTGTGTAAATTTACACAGGACATCTGTGTAAACGGACCCTTTTACACTGCAGGGGTATAAACTTACACTGCGTTAGGGTGTAATTTACCTGTTACGTCTTAATCTCTACTAGTTCTATTTATTATTAATCTATAGTTACATGTATTTGCTGTGTACAACAGTTGTGTTAATTTGTAACTACTACAGTAGTTACCTAGGATGCTTAGATACCCTAACAGTAGTAAGTATACAAGGAGATAATTAGGTTAACTAGGCATATAATAATATAAGTACTAAACAGCTAATTAACTAACAATGCTTTTCTATCTCCTTCTCTTTTACAGTAATAAGAAGCGTAACCTATACTTAACTACTACTGCTTACTATTAGAGGAAGGTGTTAATTTAAGTAAGCTAAGCTTACTTAAACTATTTTGCTTAACAAAGCTTGTACGCCTTCTTATTACCCTACTCTTACTCTTATTCTTCCTCTGTAGTAGTCTTACCTTTATTAAGAGTTTATATTTGCGTTTTTAGTAGACTAATTATAAGCTTTCTATACTAACTGTCTCTAGCTTAGAGGTTAGTCTATCTAATATTAGTAAACTATACTTATTTTTTACCTATGTGTATGCAGCTTTAGCGTCTTAAATAGACTACTATAATTTAGTATTAGATTTTTCTCTTCTTACCTTAACTAGCCTAGCAAATTTCCTATATATTTCTATATAACTTATAGTATTAGAATACTACTATACTATTATAAGAAATAACTTAAGAATACTTAGATTCTAGAGAGTATATACTTTTAGCTATATATCTATTAGAAAAATATTAGTAATATTAGTAACCCCTTATATACTATAGATGTTATTAATATACTTATAGATAATTAGTATAAGGTATATTAGCACTATATCCTAGGATAATAGCTCTTCTTTAGCTTTAATAGCTAAGGCTTTAGAAGAGAATAGTAAGCCTTTATATTAATAAAGGTCTATAGCTGCCTAATTAATATTATCTTAACTACCTATAGCTCTACGTCTTTAGAGTACTTAGATCTTATAGCTAGTAAGATATTACTATAGTCTCTTAACTTATCTAAGCTGTTTACTAATTAATTTCTTACGCAGTAGTTAGCTAGTTTAATAAGGTAGTAGACTATAGCGTTTAATTATACTCTTCTAGCTTATTTTAGTAATTCTATATATACTCTGTCTGCTTAGATACTTACTAGCATCTAAGTAAGTAGTTATACTTCCTACTAGTAATATATAGTAGTTCTAATAATAATAACTATTTAATAATTAGAAAGAATTACTATATATAGAGAGTAATGTATATTAGCGTATATAGTAGCTGTAACTTAGCTAATACTAGTTTTAAGCTGCACTTGTCCTAGAACCTAATAATTACGTCTATTACTAAGATATAAACAACTTAGTTAGCGTGTTACCTATATATTCTATATATTTTCTACTATAATTATCTAGGAAGGACTTAACTATTAGCACTCTTTTATAACTACTAATATAATAAAGTAATTCTCTAAGCTTAGATACCTAGGCTTAATAGCTATACTAAAATATAGATTATAAAATTATATTATTCTTACTAGCCTTAGCTATACTACTAATAGCTTACTAGTCTCTTTTATATACTAGCTAGGTTAATAAATACTAGTCTTTATACTTATATATAAAGCGTACCTTTCTTAAGATACTAAGTAAACTTCTTTCTATTTATCTATATACTTTATAATACCTATTTTACTAACTAAGTACTATTAAAGTATTTTACTATAAACAGCTAGGCATAAGCTATATAGTCTCTTATAGTATTATAATCTACTATAAGTATATTATTAAACTCTTAAACGTCTCTAATACACTATTCTAGATTATATACTATCTAGACTATTCTTTTCTACTCTCTTTCTTCTCTCTTATTTATAAAACTTCTATAAACTTTAGTAGGTATAAGAGTACTAATATATACTACTACGTATACTATAAGAAGCTTAAAATCTCTAGCCTTTAGGTATCTATTATAACTGTGCAGTTTAAGAATTTTAAGTAACCTATATTACAGCTTAGGTGCGTTAAATACTATTAGTATAAGTCTTAAGTTTATAGTGCTGTATAGCTCTTATAGAGTACTACTATTATCTATTATAATATATAATCTAGAAAATAACTAGATAAAGACATAAGAGTATACTACTACTTAGTTATAAATACCTATTCTATAGTTAGGCTTAATATTCTAAATAATACTGCAACTATATAGTATATTATTACCTCTAGAGTAGCGTAATTAATAAGGTTTAGGTATTAAAAACTCTATAATTATAATTATAAGTTAAGGTGCAGATCTATATAACCTTTAAAGCCTTTTCCTTATAGGCGTATATAATAAGTAAAGTAAAGTTACTTCTCTTATTATATTTTTTCTTCTACTTTTCTTAGTATTATACTTTAGCTTTATATTTTACTTCTTATAGTATACTCTCTACCTTTATACAGCAGTATATACTAAAACTCTTAGCCTAGTAAGTTAGTAGTTATTATATTATAAGGTTATAGGCTAACTATTACTAGTAACTCTATATAAATTTCGCACTAAGCGCAGAAGATATAGCTTACTATTATCTACCTAAGAATTACTACTAATTAATATATTGTTGAAGTTGTACTTTCAAGCAAAGCTCGTAAGCACTATTCGTATTGGTTCTCAGGGATGAGCGCTGGTACAGGATGATCCGTAAGGGTTGGGGTTATTGTCTAGTGAGACACCGTGACAATGGAGGGTAACAATGAGTAGTATAGAGTAGACTATCTAGCTCGAGAGTTGGGGGTTGAGATTCCAAAGACAAACTTGATTGACTAAGTTGAACACGAACCATAAGGGTTGTGTTCCTACTGACTATATACTTAAGATGTCCCATAGTGTAGCATGGTCTTCCACCAAGTCCCATAGGGGGCCTTGTGGTATTCATGGAACAATGTGGGATTCGTGGGACATCACGTGACGTTGTGTTGTCGTGTCTCACACTCCTGACTCCAGGTTCTGTGTGGAGTTCGTGAGACATCACGTGACCTGGGGCCTGGCGCCCGCCGATCCAGGGCCCGCCATTGGTAATAAGTCACCATCCCCGCGTGCCATCCTCCGAGATCGTAACACTATCCCCCTCTTCCACGATTCATGTCCTCATGAATTAACCGATGTCCTCCAGGAGTACTCTACACCGTCATACCAAAGGAGATCGCATAAACGCTGTCGGATTCATTGCCATGGTTGCTTGCAAATACTGCGCCAAGAACAACTTGCCTTGCAAGTTGGCGTCCCTGAGCAAGAAGTGCGGAAACTGCGAGTACAACGGGATCAAGAAGTGTGAACCAGTTGACCTGCCCGTTCCCGACTTCTCGAAAATCGACAACGAGATGTCGCGGTTGGAACAAATGGAAGACGAAGCGGCTGAGGCCGAGGAGGCCGCGATGGCCGCCTTGCAAGCTGCCCGTGCGAAGTTGAATCGGGTGCGTAAACAAAAGAAATTCTTAAAGCGTCGAGAACAACAATGGTTCGACGCGAGTGCTCAGTTCGTTGAAGAGATTGAGCCTCTGGAGCAACAGGAGTCGTTGTTGAATGACGTCACTGTTCTCGAAAATGGGCTCATGCCCGGGACCCTTGGTCTCGACTGGGGATCGTATCCTCCGCCTCTGGATCCTGATTCCGCCGATACTGCCGCAACAACTGTTGGCAGTTCTTAAGGTGCGCTGGGGGTTCCCATGTACTTTCTGACTCCGGGTACCCTAACCATTTGACTAGGTATCGAATACCTTTCTTGGTTCTTCGATGTGTTGTTATTTTTTCGACTTCCCACTCATCGTTGCCGTCGGCTTGGTAGTGGAAGTCTTTCTGGATTGGCGTTCTTGGGTCGGCAGGTTCCAACAGCGAGACATGGAACACTGGGTGGATCTTTGCATCCTTGGGTAGCTCAAGTCGGTAGTTGACTGGGCTGATTTGCTTAGAAATGAAAAATGGTCCGACCTTGACCTTGTCCAGTTTTTTCGTTGCTCTTCGTGTTCTGAGATTTTTTGTGAGGAGATAGACTTTATCCCCCTCCTTTAGCTGAGGTGCCGTTTTTCGTTTCTGATTGACATATGAAATGGCTCGTTCCTGAGCCCGTGCGATGTTTTCGAGTGATTTCTGGTGTACTTCCTTTAGTCTGACTGCTGAAGCTATTGCTGATTCCGTCTGAATAGGGCAATTGAGAGATCGAGTAAAGAGATTTGGGTGTCTCCCGTGATTCGCGAAGAACGGCGTTGTGCCTGTTGCTTCCGATAACTTGTTGTTGTATGCGATTTGTGCCATGGGTAACAGCGAGACCCAGTTGTCTTGTTCCTGGTTGCTGTAGATCCGAAGGTACGTTTCCATCGTCTGATTCGTTCTTTCTGTCTGTCCGTCCGTCTGCGGATGATAGGCTGTAGATAGCTTTTTCTTGGTACCTAATGCGGCAAGCATCGTGGTCCAATAGTTTGACGTGAAAAGCTTATCTCTGTCGCTGACAATTGACTCGGGCATTCCGTGGTGGCGAATGATCCGATCGATGAATACCGTAGCTAGCTGCCGCGCAGTGTAGCTGTGTCTGAATGGTATCATTTCAGCGTATTTGGTGAATCGATCCACTACGACGAAGATTGAGTCGTAGGTATATCCTGTGACAGGGTCCTTGGAGGGTGGTAGCTGCGTAACGAAATCCATCGTGATGTTCGTCCATGGTGCCGTGGGTGGCTCCATTGCTTGTGCCTCTCCGTACTTGGCGTGTGTGCTGTGCTTGTTCTGTTGGCACTGCACGCAGTTCCTGATGAACTTGGTGACCTTGTCCTTCATGTTGGGAAACTCATAATGTCGCTTGATGAGTTCCATGGTGCGGGCAATACCAGGGTGTCCGTGTAGCGCATCGTCATGATGTCTTGAGATGACTTCCTCTTGAAGCTCCTCTGGTACTTGCTCCGGGATGCGTTGTTCCTGCTGAACTTGCATCACTAGATTGAGCTGCTGTGTTGGTCCTAAAGACCCATCTTTGTTAACTCCGAGGATGGCGAATTTGTTGATTGTCTTTTCGCCTGCGAGGTCGTGGCGTCGGCTGAGCGCGTCTGCTCTACCGTTTTCCTTCCCCGGTGTGTACAGGATCTTGAACTTGTACTGACCAAGCATTTCTGACCAGCGTACTTGCCGTCGGTTCAGAACCTTAGTAGTGGTGAAATGTACCAAGTTCTTGTGATCTGTGTAGATGGTGAGTTCTGAGCAGCTTTCTGCGTATACTCTCCAATGTTGTAGTGCATCGACGATGGCCATAAGCTCTTTGTCGTGTACATCGTAACGTTCTTCCGGTGCCGTGAACTTCCTTGAGTGGTAGGCGATCGGGTGCCATTGACCGCCTCGTTCTTGAGTAATGCATGCTCCTAATGCCAAATCCGAGGCATCTGTTTCAAGGCGTGCGGGTTCGCCGCTCCTGAATGCAATCAGTGTGGGAGGCTCTATGCATGCTTGCTTGAGCGATTGGAAAGCGTCTTCTTGCGCTTGTTCCCATTTGAAGGGTGTGTCCTTCCGCGTAAGTCTCGTGAGCGGTAAGGCCTTCATGGAGTAGTCCTTGATGAAACGTCGGTTGAAGTTGACGAACCCAAGGAATTCTTGAATTCCCTTGACTGTAGTGGGTGTCGGCCAATCCTTCACAACCTGGATTTTCTTTTCGCTCATCTTAACTCCATATCTTCCTACGACATAGCCAAGGAACTCTACTTCTTCCTTGTGCCATTCGCACTTCTCTGGCTTCAGCCTGAGGTCTGCTGTTGCTAAGCATTCTAACACTTGTCGCACGTGGACCTTGTGTTCTTCTAGTGTTTTGCTGTACACTAGGATGTCATCGAGGTATGCCACCACTGTAATGTCCAGGTGTGCTCGTAGCACATTGTTGATTAGTGCCTGGCATACTGCTGGTGCATTGGTTAGCCCAAATGGCATGACCGTATACTCGTAGTGACCATAACGGGTTCTAAACGCCGTCTTCCATTCTTCGCCCTTCTTCATGCGTATGAGGTTGTACGCTCCGCGTAAGTCGAGTGCGGTGAAGAACTTCGCTCCTGATAACCGGTCCTGTAACTCGGATATGTTGGGTAGCGGGTAACGATTCTTGATGGTGATATCGTTCAGCTTTCGGTAGTCGACGCAAAGCCTCAGCTTGCCGTCTTTCTTTGGTACGAATAGAATGGGAAATCCCGCCGGGGATTCGGATTTCCTAATGAATCCTTTCGCGAGGTTCTCCTTGATGTACTCGCGTAATATCTCGAGCTCTTTCTCGGATAACTGGTATATAGGCCCGAAGGGTGGTTCTTTCCCTTCCTCGAGTTTAATCTCACAATCCCAAGGTTGATGCTTGGGTAGCGCTTTTGCGGATAACTCTTCTTTAAACATCCAGGCGTACTGTCTATACACATCTGGTATGCCAGGAGGTGCACTCTTGTTCTCCTTAACCGTCGTGGAGGGGCTTCCTTTGTCCACACGGTCGACCGCTCTATCTTGGCGCGTCTTATGTGTCGAAGAGACGTTGTTGATCTCCTTCTCATCCACCAGTCGCGGCGTGCGCTGCGTGGGTTTCGATGCATTGGTGCCGCATTTGCATCGTCTCAACGAAAGTCTTTCCCATGTCCAGTCTATCTCTGGATTGTGCTTTCGTAACCAGGGAAGTCCTAGTATGACGTCGTGCGTGGCCTTTGCGAAGACGTCTAGGGTTAGTTCCTCGTGGTGCCCCTGTATCTCTAGGGGGGCCGCTATCACCTCGTACATGATATACGGCTCTTCCGGCATTGATTCTCCATTGGCTACTCGGAGCGAATAGGCATGTTCCTTTGTGCGTGGTACGAGGCCTGCTCGGTACATCGCTGTTTGGGATATGTAATTCGCTTGTGCTCCTGAGTCCAAGAGTGCCGATAATACTACTCCATTTAACTTGATGGGTAGTCTGATGAGTGAGCCGTCCCCAATAGCGTTAAGGGATCGCTCGACGGAGCACTCTTTTGGCGCTTGCCTAAAAAAGTCTCCTCATCACCGAATCCATGGATGATCTTGCTGCCTTCGTGCAGCTTGCAGTTCGGGTTGAGGCAACGCTGCCAATGTAGATTGTAGCAGGAGCCGTTGATAACCAATTGCATGCATACGATTTCCTGATGGTCGTCTGTGCCTGGGAAGTGCAGCTCGGAACGCTTGTCCCAGAGGTGCATTTCGCACATGTCGTTCTTGCAATCGTACCATTGTTTCCTGCATGTGGTACTGGGAGTCGGGAACCATCCCTTTCCTAGTTTTTCTGATTCGTGTATGCGACAGGCGTTGTGTACGCATGCTGTCCATGATAGCTTTCCATGATTTGGATTCCGGTGGTCCAAGGCGTACTCTGGTCGTGGGTTTAGAAGCAACGCTGGCTTCCTGTCGAAGTCAGGCTCGTTCCTGCTTCGGTCGTTTTTTACTTGTCGCTCGAGCTCCTGTCGTGTGGCGTAGTTGCCAGCACTGAGTTTATCGAAATCATGTTTCCACCAATCCTGTTGGGATTTACTTAGGTTGTTGACCTGTCGTTGTCCTGCGCGAGTTTGAAGTGCCATTTGCTGTAGTTTCTTGTCGATGCTCTTGGTAATCCGATCACAGTTTTCCTGAAAGGTAGCGTTGTTGTCTCGGATTTCTTGACGTGCTAGTTCTGCTTCTGTACGTTCGTTGAATTCACGCATGTCTGTGTCGTACCAACTTTCTTCAGTGTCGGAGGCGTAGATAGTGCCTCCATCCGCTTCTTGTCTGGCAGTGTCGCGTAGTCGCTGAGACATAGTGGGCTGCTTGTGCTTGCACACTTTCAGTCCTCGTTCGTATGCTTGTCCCATCTGTGTTGATGGTCGTCTCGCTAGGTCCTGCAGATGCTTCTGCTGTTCGTCCAACTCTTGGTATGGTGTAGGTGCTCGGCTTCGGGCATTCCGTATGTCCTCATCGGATGGTTCGATGTAATCGTCATCGGATCCGGGTTCGGGGTCCTCCATAAGACGTCCCATGTCATCGGTGAGAACTTCCCATTCATCACCGGCATCCGCATCCTCGCGGGTGAGTACGTTGAGTTGTCGAACCACCTTGTTCTTGGATCGACAGTCCTTGGCATAGTGGCCTTGCTTGCCACATCCATAACAAGTCACTCCTGACTTGTCCTTCCTGTCACTACCCTTGCTTTTCTGGTTCCATCGGGGTTCTGGTCCTTTGTTGATGTTGGACAGGTCCATGGCCTCTGGTCCGTAGTAACCGCTGCTGGTGCTATTGTGTACACGGCGTCCAGTGTTTGGCTGGTAGCGGTTGCTTCCTCGGTTTCCTCGGTTGAGGTTGTTTCGCCATGGGTTGCGTGGAGGCGGGCGAGTAGTATGAGCTGCTGCTCGTGTACGTGGGTCCTCTCGCAATTCCTGTTGTAGTTCGTACAGCTTGACATCGATATCAATTGCCGTATTGACCAGGGAGTCGAAGTCATCGGTAGACGCAGCGGTCCGCATCAATTCCTCTTTGACTCGTGGTTTCAATCCTTGTCGGAACATCGTTGTCAACGCGGTGTCGTCCCAGCCGGTGTACGTTGCTAGCTGCTGAAATTTGGCAGCATAGTCGGCGGCTGACGTGGTTTGCTTAATGCGTTGGATGTCGCGACGTGCGATGGTTGGTTCGTTGTGTACTCCAAATACTCGGCGTATCTGTTCCTTGAACAGGTCGAAGTCTTCGATCCATGCGTCGATGTCGGTGGACGTTCCTTCTCCATGGTAACGCTGGATAAAGGGTTTGATCCACGTGAACGCGCGGTCCTTCATGAACGTGGAGACAAGCGTCACACGTTTCTCCTCAGGGATGCGTTCTCCCTGAAACATGAAGAAGAGGTCGAACTTGATAAGCCAGTCTTCCAGTTTCTCACGAGTACCATCGAAGGTCTCGGGCTTAGCTACTGGGTATACACTCGTGGACGTAGAGGTCGTCGTGCCCTCGTTCGATCCTTCGTCCATATCGAGGTCGTCGTCGACGCGGTTGCGTGACGCGTTGGAGTTGCTATGGGTAGCACGGGATCCTGAAGTAGTACTCATCTTTGGGGTGTTCAAAGTGTTGAAGTTGTACTTTCAAGCAAAGCTCGTAAGCACTATTCGTATTGGTTCTCAGGGATGAGCGCTGGTACAGGATGATCCGTAAGGGTTGGGGTTATTGTCTAGTGAGACACCGTGACAATGGAGGGTAACAATGAGTAGTATAGAGTAGACTATCTAGCTCGAGAGTTGGGGGTTGAGATTCCAAAGACAAACTTGATTGACTAAGTTGAACACGAACCATAAGGGTTGTGTTCCTACTGACTATATACTTAAGATGTCCCATAGTGTAGCATGGTCTTCCACCAAGTCCCATAGGGGGCCTTGTGGTATTCATGGAACAATGTGGGATTCGTGGGACATCACGTGACGTTGTGTTGTCGTGTCTCACACTCCTGACTCCAGGTTCTGTGTGGAGTTCGTGAGACATCACGTGACCTGGGGCCTGGCGCCCGCCGATCCAGGGCCCGCCATTGGTAATAAGTCACCATCCCCGCGTGCCATCCTCCGAGATCGTAACATATATTAGTGCGCTATAACAGAGACACTATCCTCTTCTAATATAATATATAGTCTAGACTACTACTATTAATAAGAAGGTTCTATAAATAGTAGTAATATAGTTTTACTAAGCTTACTTAGTTCTTTTATAGATAAGAAGTCTTTTCTATAGATTATTCTTTACTAGTAAGCAGGTATATAGTTTAGTCTAGCAGAGCACTAATCTATATTAGGTTAGTATCTAGAATAGTAACATACTTAATATCTATAATTAACTAGATTACCTATCTATAAATAAAGATAAAGATAAATAATAAATAGCTTATCTTAAGGTTATAGAGTAGAAGATTAACTACCTACAGATTAAAATAGAGTCTAAGAGAGTAGAGCTAGAGGTAGCTATAAGAGAAAATAAAACTGTTACTATATAAGTCTCTATAATTTATTTAAGTATATACCTTCTCTATTATAGTTTATTACTCTATAGAGATAATATATATATATAGTATTAACTCTACGCCTTATATAGCTAGTTAAACTTAATTCTATAGGTTAGTTACTTAAAAACCTACTAGTAGATTATACTATCTTATGTTAAAAACTTACTAGTAGGTTGTATAATAAAAGTAAAACCTAAGATAAGAAATCTAACCTATAAAATCTCTTAACAGACTCTCTAAACACTAATAAGATACTCTATCTATAAAAGATAAAAATACCTACTCTCTTTATATATAGTAATTAAATACTTTCTCTTTTAAATAAGCTATATATAATTAAATTATAATAGTAGAGGCTATTAGAGTATTATATTAAAGTAAGTAAGTTAATAAAAGTGCTTAACTATAAACGTTCTATCTTTACAGCCCTATAACTCTATTAATATTAGTTAGATTCTAATAACTAGTAGCTTATTTAAAAGAGTTCTTTAAAGTAAGTAATATAGTGCGTTTAAAATCTTTACATATATAGATTAACTTTAGGTAAAACTTTAGTATTTACTTATTATATTACTCTACCTTTCTCTTTACTTTTACTAATAACAGCAGAGCTTACGTAATATTTTAAACTTACGCAATTATACTATATAAGAACCTGCTTTAGATAGGCTACTATATATTAAAATCTAACTTAATTTAGTAGAGTTATAGAGCTGTAAAGATAGATTGTCTATAGGTTTAGATTTTAACTTCTAACTACTAATTATTACCTGTGCTTACTACTAAGCAACTCTACTACTTTACACCTTTAGCTATTACTCTTATAGCTATCTATAAAAACTATCTTTCTACCTATATATACTCTTTAATTAGCTACTATAGGCAGCTTAATTAATAGGTACTCTCTAGATTATTATAGTTCTAAAAGACTACTAACCTTAATATATATTATAAGCAGCTATATATCTAAAACTTTTAACACTATCTAAATAAAGCTTATATTAACTTCTATTTTAATAAGAATACTTCTAGGCTCTTATTACTACTACTAGTTAATATAAAAGTACTAGTAAATAGTAAATTAATACTAAGAATACTCTTATAATAGCTCTACTACAGGTTTATAATTATAGTATTAGAAGTGCATAGCTTTAGAAAGAAAAAGTACTAGAGCTAGCTTATATAAAGCTAAGGTATAGGTAAGTAAATGTGTTATTATAAGCTCTAACTACGCCTATAACTGTTACTAATATTTCTAGCTACTATTTAGTAAATTTAGTGTCTAAAAAGCTTATAATAGTATAAGAGAGTAGCAGCTATTATAATAGGTTATACCTTCTAACTTTATTCTCTATGTAAATATACTATCTTATATTTATATATACTATAATATAGCAGCAGACCTAAGTCTATCTTAATTTCTAAGGTAGTACTTTATAGAGTACTCTATTTATAGATAGGTTTATTATAAAGTAAAGCTATAATAGTATTATAAAGGCTAACTAAAGAAAAGTAGTTAGCTAGAGTAATAAGTTAGAGTAGGCTCTCTCTAACTTAAAACTATATAAGCTTACTATTAAAGTTATACTTTTAAGTAAAGCTTATAAGTACTATTTATATTAGTTCTTAGGGATAAGTACTAGTATAGAAAGGTCTATAAGGGTTAGAGTTATTATCTAGTAAAATACTATAATAATAGAGGGTAATAATAAGTAGTATAGAGTAGACTATCTAGCTTAAGAGTTAGAGTTAAGATTCTAAAGATAAACTTAATTAACTAAGTTAAATATAAACTATAAGAGTTATATTTCTGCTAACTATATACTAAGAAGAGATATAACATACTTAGTAGTATAGACTATACTAATTATACTAATTACTAATTATACTAAGCACTAATTATACTAATTATACTAAGGCTAATTATATTACGTAATTGTCCTCTAGTAGTAGCTAAGTGCTAACTACTAATACTAGTAGTTACTTACTTATAATATATTTTTCCTGTATAGGTTAACTGTACTGTACCTAAGGTAGTAATTCTTAATATTTAATACTATATTTCTTAAGATTATAACACTATCTCTTTTCTATCTTAGCTTAGTCTCTTAAGCTTATTTATATAATATAGGCTCTACCTTATTTATTAAGTAAGTCTATAATAATACCTAAACATCCTTTTAAGTTAAGTACAGCCTATTATTACTATCTATATAAATTTATAGAGTCTTTTAGTAAGACTATAGTTAAGAAGTATTTAACCTATAAGAAATATAAACGCGTATATAAGGTTTATATTTATTCTAGAAAGTATAGTAAGTACCTAAAGTATAGCTAACATTGTAATATTTATATAATACAGTCTAAGTTTTAGTAGCTTATAATAGAGAAAGAGAAGTTATAGATAAAATTAAAAGAAAGTTATAAAGTATAAAATAAAGTGCTTAAGGCCTTTAAAAAGGTATTAGAAGAGTTATAGATTGCATGCGCGCATAAAGAGTAGTTATATTAATAAATAGATTTACTTAATTATTAAGTAGAAGAAGTAATTTTAGTAGAAGAGCAGAGTATTATAGAACAGGAGTTAGAGGAGAGGACTATATTACTTAATAGTCCTTCTAGTAGTCTTAACTTAGTCCTATTACCTAGCACCTAGGGTGCTTTTAAAGACTAGCCTGTTAATTCCTAGAAGACTAATATAGCACTGCCTAATTAGTCTTTCTATATTTCTTTAATAGTAGCTAGCAGTTTATAAGGTATATAGGTCGTTTCTATATATTTTCTAAGTTAGAGTATCCTAACTACTTAACTAGATACTAAATACTCTTCTTAGTTCTCTAATATGTTATTATTTTTTAAACTTTCTACTTATTATTACTGTTAGCTTAGTAGTAGAAGTCTTTCTAGATTAGTATTCTTAGGTTAGCAGGTTCTAGTAGTAAAACGTAGAACACTAGATAGATCTTTGCATTCTTAGGTAGCTTAAGTTAATAGTTAACTAGGCTAATTTATTTAGAAATAAAAAATAGTCTAACCTTAACCTTATCTAATTTTTTTATTACTCTCTATATTCTAAGATTTTTTATAAGAAGATAGACTTTATTATCTTTCTTTAGCTAAGGTACTATTTTTTATTTCTAGTTTATATATAAAATAGCTTGTTCCTAAGCTTATATAATGTTTTTAAGTAATTTCTAGTATACTTCTTTTAGCCTAACTACTAAAGCTATTACTAATTCTGTCTAAATAAGGTAATTAAGAGATTATATAAAGAGATTTAGGTATCTCTTATAGTTTATAAAGAACAGTATTATACCTATTACTTCTAATAACTTATTATTATATGCAATTTATACTATAGGTAATAGTAAAACCTAGTTATCTTATTTCTAGTTACTATAGATCTAAAGGTATATTTCTATAGTCTAATTTATTCTTTCTATCTATCTATCTATCTATAGATAATAGGCTGTAGATAGCTTTTTCTTAGTACCTAATATAGTAAGTATTATAGTCTAATAGTTTAATATAAAAAGCTTATCTCTATTACTAATAATTAATTTAGGTATTCTATAGTAGTAAATAATCTAATTAATAAATACTATAGCTAGCTACTGCGCAGTATAGCTGTGTCTAAATAGTATTATCTTAGCATATTTAGTAAATTAATCTACTATAATAAAGACTAAGTTATAGGTGTATTCTGTAATAGGGTTCTTAAAGAGTAGTAGAAATATAATAAAATCTATTATAATATTTATCTATAGTACTATAGGTAGCTCTATTACCTATACTTTTCTATACTTAGTATATATACTATGCTTATTCTATTAGTACTATACGCAGTTTCTAATAAACTTAGTAACCTTATTCTTTATATTAGAAAACTTATAATATTACTTCATAAGTTCTATAGTATAGGTAATACTAAAGTGTCTATATAGCGTATTATTATAATATCTTATAATAACTTTCTCTTAAAGTTTCTCTAGTACTTACTCTAGAATATATTATTTCTGCTAAACTTATATTACTAGGTTAAGCTACTGTATTAGTTCTAATAACCTATTCTTATTAACTCTAAAGATAGTAAACTTATTAATTATCTTTTTACCTATAAGGTTATAGCGTTAGCTAAGTATATCTGCTCTACTATTTTCTTTTCCTAGCATGTACAGAATCTTAAACTTATACTAACTAAGCATTTCTAACTAGTGTACTTACTATTAGTTTAGAACCTTAGTAGTAGTAAAATATACTAAGTTCTTATAATCTATATAGATAGTAAGTTCTAAGCAGCTTTCTATATATACTCTCTAATATTATAGTATATTAATAATAGCTATAAGCTTCTTATTATATATATTATAATATTCTTCTAGTACTATAAACTTTCTTAAGTAGTAGGTAACTAGGTGCTATTAACTATCTTGTTCTTAAGTAATATATGCTTCTAATACTAGATCTAAGGCATTTATTTTAAGGCGCGTAGGTTTACTACTTCTAAATATAATTAGTATAGGAGGCTCTATGCATATTTACCTAAGTAATTAGAAAGTATTCTCTAATACTTACTTTTATTTAAAGAGTGTATTCTTCTATATAAGTCTTATAAGCAGTAAGGCCTTTATAGAGTAATCTTTAATAAAGTATTAGTTAAAGTTAATAAACCTAAGGAACTCTTAAATTCTCTTAACTATAGTAGGTGTTAGCTAATCCTTTATAACCTAGATTTTCTTTTTACTTATCTTAACTCTATATCTTCCTATAATATAGCTAAGAAACTCTACTTCTTCCTTATACTATTTACACTTCTCTAGCTTTAGCCTAAGGTTTACTATTACTAAGTATTCTAATACTTATTATATATAGACCTTATATTCTTCTAGTATCTTACTATATACTAGGATATTATTAAGATATACTACTACTATAATATCTAGGTATACTTATAGCATATTATTAATTAGTGCCTAATATACTACTAGTATATTAGTTAGCCTAAATAGTATAACTATATACTTATAGTAACTATAACAGGTTCTAAATACTATCTTCTATTCTTTACCTCTCTTTATATATATAAGGTTATACACTCTATATAAGTTAAGTATAGTAAAGAACTTTACTCCTAATAACTAGTTCTATAACTTAGATATATTAGGTAGTAGATAATAATTCTTAATAGTAATATTATTTAACTTCTAGTAGTTAATGTAAAGCCTTAGCTTACTATCTTTCTTTAGTATAAATAGAATAGAGAATCCTACTAGAGATTTAGATTTCTTAATAAACTTCTTTATAAGGTTTTCCTTAATATACTTATATAGTATCTTAAGCTTTTTCTTAGATAGCTAATATATAGGCCTAAAGAGTAGTTCTTTCTCTTTCTTAAGTTTAATCTTATAATTCTAAAGCTAATACTTAGGTAGCGCTTTTATAGATAACTCTTCTTTAAATATCTAAGTATACTATCTATACATATCTAGTATGTTAGAAGGTATACTCTAGTTCTCCTTAACTATTATAGAGGGGCTTTCTTTATCTATATAGTTAACTACTCTATTTTAGCATATCTTATATATTAAAGAGATATTATTAATCTTCTTCTTATCTACTAGTTATAGTGTGCGCTGCGTAGGCTTTAATATATTAGTACTATATTTATATTATCTTAATAAAAGTCTTTTCTATATCTAGTCTATTTCTAGATTATACTTTTATAACTAGAGAAGTCTTAGTATAATATTATATATAGCCTTTATAAAGATATCTAGAGTTAGTTTCTTATAGTGCTTCTATATCTTTAAAGAGGCTGCTATTACCTTATATATAATATATAGCTCTTCTAGTATTAATTCTCTATTAGCTACTTAGAGTAAATAGGTATATTTCTTTATGCGTAGTATAAGACCTACTTAGTATATTACTATTTAGAATATATAATTTACCTATGCTTTTAAGTCTAAGAGTGCTAATAATACTACTCTATTTAACTTAATAGGCAGTCTAATAAGTAAGCTGTCTCTAATAGTATTAAGAGATTGCTTAGTAGAGTACTCTTTTAGCGCTTACCTAAAAAAGTCTTCTTATTACTAAATCTATAGATAATCTTACTACCTTTATATAGCTTATAGTTTAGGTTAAAGTAACACTACTAGTATAGATTATAGCAGGAGCTATTAATAACTAATTATATATATATAATTACCTAGTAATTATCTATACCTAGGAAATATAGCTTAGAATATTTATTCTAGAAGTGTATTCTATATATATTATTCTTATAGTTATACTATTATTTCCTACATGTAGTACTAGAAGTTAGAAACTATTTCTTCTTAAGTTTCTCTAATTTATATATATAATAGGTGTTGTATACGTATAATATCTATAATAGCTTTCTATAATTTAGATTTTAGTAGTCTAAGGTATACTCTAGTTATAGGTTTAGAAGTAACGCTAGCTTTCTATTAAAGTTAGGTTTATTCTTACTTTAGTTATTTTTTACTTATTACTTAAGCTTCTATTATATAGTGTAATTACTAGCACTAAGTTTATTAAAATTATACTTCTACTAATCCTGTTAGGATTTACTTAGGTTATTAACCTGTTATTATCCTGTGTAAGTTTAGAGTGCTATTTATTACAGTTTCTTATTAATACTCTTAGTAATCTAATTATAGTTTTCTTAAAAGGTAGTATTATTATCTTAGAATTCTTAATATACTAATTCTACTTCTATACGCTTATTAAACTTACGCATATCTATATTATACTAACTTTCTTTAGTATTAGAAGCAAAGATAATACCTCTATCTACCTCTTATCTAGTAGTATTACGTAGTTACTAGAACATAGTAGGCTGCCTATACTTATACACTTTTAGTCCTTATTTATATATCTATCCTATCTATGTTAATAGTTATCCTATTAGGTTCTATAGGTGTCTCTGCTGTTTATCTAACTCTTAGTATAGTATAAGTGCTTAGCTTTAGATATTCTATATATTCTTATTAGATAGTATAATATAATTATTATTAGATTTAGTCTTAGAGTCTTCTATAAGACGTTCTATGTTATTAGTAAGAACTTTCTATTTATTACTAGTATCTGTTGAAGTTGTACTTTCAAGCAAAGCTCGTAAGCACTATTCGTATTGGTTCTCAGGGATGAGCGCTGGTACAGGAAGGTCCGTAAGGGTTGGGGTTATTGCCTAGTGAAACACCGTGGCAATAGAGGGTAACAATGAGTAGTATAGAGTAGACTATCTAGCTCGAGAGTTGGGGTCGAGATTCCAAAGACAAACTTGATTGACTAAGTTGAACACGAACCATAAGGGTTGTGTTCCTACTGACTATATACTTGCTATGGGGTAATGCTCGTTGACGAGCGACTAGGGTCAGTCCAATGAAATACATAGCGTTGCTCGTTGACGAGCGATAACATACGATGCTCGTTGACGAGCAAGTCACGTGTGTCATGCTCGTTGACGAGCATGTCACGTGACCGTACAAAGGGAGATCCTTCCTGACTCCGCCCCTGGTTCATGGGTGAGGGCTGTGGTTGGCTACTTAATCACTGTGCCGCTTCGTCCGCACAGGATCGTAACACTATCCTCCTCCTCCTTTGGGTTTGTCCTCAAACCACGTGACTGGAATCCGGGCTTACATAAAACCGAGCTTGTCCCCGCATCTGGTGACCGGTATGTCGAGATGTCTTCTCACACCCGCAACCTTCGACTTGGTCTAGAAATTCGTCGAGCTAATACTCCCGCCGAAGTCCCCTGCAACCGTTGTTTCTTCGAAGGCCACGAGTGCTACATCATGCCGAACGCTACAAAGCGTCTGAAGTGTGCTGAGTGCACAAAGGCTGGGAAGCCTTGTGTCAACATGTCGTGGGAGTCGCTGGATCGTACTCGCGAAGAGTATGAAAAGAAGGTGGAAGAAGATGAAACCTTGTTGGCAACCGTTATTGCGCGGTTGTTGCGAAATAAGAAGATTCTGAAACAAGCTGAGAATCGCGCGCGGCAAAAGGCGCTGTGTATGGCGAATGAAATGGCCGAATCGGGAGAACTGGATTTTGCCGAGGAGATGGATTGTCCGGCGGCGTCGATAGGCATGTGTGCCTCGCCTGCGACCTGGGCTGCTCTCGGGCTTATCGAGGAGTCTGTTGCGAACCATGGTACTTCTGTACCAATTGGTGGCAGTTCGTGAGGTGCGTTGGAGGTTCCCATGTGTTTTCTGATTCCGGGTAACCTAACCATTTGACTAGGTATCGAATACCCTTCTTGGTTCTCCGATGTGTTACTATTTTTTCGACTTCCCATTCATCGTTGCCGTCGGCTTGGTAGTGGAAGTCTTTCTGGATTGGCGTTCTTGGGTCGGCAGGTTCCAACAGCGAGATGTGGAACACTGGATGGATCTTTGCATCCTTGGGTAGCTCAAGTCGATAGTTGACTGGGCTGATTTGCTTAGAAATGAAAAATGGTCCGACCTTGACCTTGTCCAGCTTTTTCGTTGCTCTTCGTGTTCTGAGATTTTTTGTGAGGAGATAGACTTTATCCCCCTCCTTTAGCTGAGGTGCTATTTTTCGTTTCTGATTGACATATGAAATGGCTCGTCCCTGAGCTCGTGCGATGTTTTCGAGTGATTTCCGGTGTACTTCCTTCAGTCTAACTGCTGAGGCTATTGCTGATTCCGTCTGAATAGGGCAATCGTGAGATCGAGTAAAGAGATTTGGGTGTCTCCCGTGGTTCGCGAAGAACGGCGTCGTGCCCGTTGCTTCCGATAACTTGTTGTTGTATGCAATCTGTGCCATGGGTAATAGCGAAACCCAGTTGTCTTGTTCCTGGTTGCTGTAGATCCGAAGGTATGTTTCCATGGTCTGATTCGTTCTTTCTGTCTGTCCATCCGTCTGCGGATGATAGGCTGTAGATAGCTTTTTCTTGGTACCCAATGCGGCAAGCATCGTGGTCCAATAGTTTGACGTGAAAAGCTTATCTCTGTCGCTGATGATTGACTCGGGCATTCCGTGGTAGCGAATGATCCGATCGATGAATACCGTAGCTAGCTGTTGCGCAGTGTAGCTGTGTCTGAATGGTATCATTTCAGCGTACTTGGTGAATCTATCTACTACGACGAAGATTGAGTCGTAGGTGTATCCTGTGACAGGGTCCTTGGAGGGTGGTAGCTGTGTGACGAAATCCATTGTGATGTTCGTCCATGGTGCCGTTGGTGGTTCCATTGCTTGTGCTTCCCCATACTTGGCGTGTGTGCTATGTTTGTTCTGTTGGCACTGCACGCAGTTCCTGATGAACTTGGTGACCTTGTCCTTCATGTTGGAAAACTCATAGTGTCGCTTGATGAGTTCCATGGTGCGAGTAATACCAGGGTGTCCGTGTAGCGCATCGTCATGATGTCTTGAGATAACTTCCTCCTGAAGTTCTTCTGGTACTTGCTCCGGGATGCGTTGTTCCTGCTGAACTTGCATCACTAAATTGAGCTGCTGAGATGGTCCCAATGTCCCGTCCTTGTTAACCCCGAGAATGGCGAACTTGTTGATTGTTTTTTCGCCTGCGAGATCGTGGCGTCGGCTGAGCGCGTCTGCTCTACCGTTTTCTTTTCCTGGCGTATACAGGATCTTGAACTTGTACTGACCAAGCATTTCTGACCAGCGCACTTGTCGTCGGTTCAGAACCTTAGTAGTGGTGAAGTGTACCAAGTTCTTGTGATCTGTGTAGATGGTGAGTTCTGAGCAGCTTTCTGCGTATACTCTCCAATGCTGTAGTGCATCGACAATGGCCATGAGCTCTTTGTCGTGTACGTCATATCGTTCTTCCGGTGCCGTGAACTTCCTTGAGTGGTAGGCAATCGGGTGCCATTGACCGTCTCGTTCTTGAGTAATGCATGCTCCTAATGCTAAATCCGAGGCATCCGTTTCAAGGCGTGCGGGTTCGCCGCTCCTGAATGCGATTAGTGTGGGGGGCTCTACGCATGCTTGCTTGAGCGCTTGGAAAGCGTCCTCTTGCGCTTGTTCCCACTTGAAGGGTGTATCCTTCCGCGTAAGTCTCGTGAGCGGTAAGGCCTTCATGGAGTAGTCCTTGATAAAGCGTCGGTTGAAGTTGACGAACCCAAGGAATTCTTGAATTCCCTTGACTGTAGTGGGTGTCGGCCAATCCTTTACAACCTGGATTTTCTTTTCGCTCATCTTGACTCCATATCTTCCTACGACATAGCCAAGGAACTCCACTTCTTCCTTGTGCCATTCGCACTTTTCTGGCTTTAGCCTAAGGTCTGCGGTTGCTAAGCATTCTAACACTTGTCGCACATGGACCTTGTGTTCTTCTAGTGTCTTGCTGTACACTAGGATGTCATCGAGATATGCTACCACTGTGATGTCCAGGTGTGCTCGCAGCACATTGTTGATTAGTGCCTGACATACTGCTGGTGCATTGGTTAGCCCAAATGGCATGACCGTATACTCGTAGTGACCATAACGGGTTCTAAACGCCGTCTTCCATTCTTCGCCTTTCTTCATGCGTATGAGGTTGTACGCTCCGCGTAAGTCGAGTGCGGTGAAGAACTTCGCTCCTGATAGCCGGTCCTGTAACTCGGATATGTTGGGTAGCGGATAACGATTCTTGATGGTGATATCGTTCAACTTCCGGTAGTCGACGCAAAGCCTCAGCTTGCCGTCTTTCTTTGGTACGAATAGAATGGGGAATCCCGCCGGGGATTCGGATTTCCTAATGAATCCTTTCGCGAGGTTCTCCTTGATGTACTCGCGTAGTATCTCGAGCTCCTTCTCGGATAACTGGTATATGGGCCCGAAGGGTGGTTCTTTCCCTTCCTCGAGTTTAATCTCACAATCCCAAGGTTGATGCTTGGGTAGCGCTTTTGCGGATAACTCTTCTTCAAACATCCAGGCGTACTGTCTATACACATCTGGTATGCCAGGAGGTGCACTCTTGTTCTCCTTAACCGTCGTGGAGGGGCTTTCTTTGTCCACACGGTCGACCGCTCTATCTTGGCGCGTCTTATGTGTCGAAGAGACGTTGTTAATCTCCTTCTCATCCACCAGTCGCGGCGCGCGCTGCGTGGGCTTCGATGCATTGGTGCCGCATTTGCATCGTCTCAACGAAAGTCTTTCCCATGTCCAGTCTATCTCTGGATTGTGCTTCCGTAACCAGGGAAGTCCTAGTATGACGTCGTGCGTGGCCTTTGCGAAGACGTCTAGGGTTAGTTCCTCGTGGTGTCCCTGTATCTCTAGAGGGGCCGCTATCACTTCGTACATGATATACGGCTCTTCCGGCATTGATTCTCCGTTGGCTACTCGGAGCGAATAGGCGTGTTCCTTTGTGCGTGGTACGAGACCTGCTCGGTACATTGCTGTCTGGGATATGTAGTTCGCCTGTGCTCCCGAGTCCAAGAGTGCCGATAATACTACTCCATTTAACTTGATGGGCAGTCTGATGAGCGAGCCGTCCCCGATAGCGTTAAGGGATCGCTCGGCGGAGCACTCTTTTGGCGCTTGCCTAAAAAAGTCTCCTCATCACCGAATCCATGGATGATCTTGCTACCTTCGTGCAGCTTGCAGTTTGGGTTGAGGCAACGCTGCCAATGTAGATTGTAGCAGGAGCCGTTAATAACCAATTGCATGCATACGATTGCTTGATGATCATCTGTGCCCGGGAAATGTAGCTCGGAACGCTTGTCCCAGAGGTGCATCTCGCACATGTCGTTCTTGCAATCGTACCATTGTCTCCTGCATGTGGTGCTAGGAGTCGGGAACCATCCCTTTCCTAGTTTTTCTGATTCATGTATGCGACAGGCGTTGTATACGCACGCTGTCCATGATAGTTTTCCATGATTTGGATTCCGGTGGTCCAAGGCGTACTCTGGTCGTGGGTTCAGAAGCAACGCTGGCTTCCTGTCGAAGTCAGGCTCGTTCCTGCTTCGGTCGTTTTTCACTTGTCGCTCGAGCTCCCGTTGTGTGGCGTGGTTGCCAGCACTGAGTTTGTCGAAATCGTGTTTCCACCAATCCTGTTGGGATTTACTTAGGTTGTTGACCTGTCGTTGCCCCGCGCGAGTTTGAAGTGCCATCTGTTGTAGTCTCTTGTCGATACTTTTGGTAATCCGATCACAGTTTTCTTGAAAGGTAGCGTTGCTGTCTCGGAATTCTTGACGTGCTAATTCCGCTTCTGTACGTTCGTTGAATTCACGCATGTCTGTGTCGTACCAACTTTCTTCGGTGTCGGAGGCGTAGATAATGCCTCCATCCGCTTCTTGTCTGGCAGTGTCGCGTAGTCGCTGAGACATAGTGGGCTGCTTGTGCTTGCACACTTTTAGTCCTCGTTCGTATGCCTGTCCCATCTGTGTTGATGGTCGTCCCTTCAGGTCCTGTAGATGCTTCTGCTGTTCATCCACCTCTTGGTATGGTGTAGGTGCTCGGCTTCGGACATTCCGTATGTCCTCATCGGATGGTGCGATATAATCGTCATCGGATCCGGTCTCGGGGTCTTCCATAAGACGTCCCATGTCGTCGGTGAGAACTTCCCATTCATCACCGGCATCCGCGTCCTCGCGGGTGAGTACGTTGAGTTGTCGAACCACCTTGTTCTTGGATCGACAGTCCTTGGCATAGTGGCCTTGCTTGCCACATCCGTAACAAGTCACACCGGACTTGTTCTTCCTATCACTACCCTTGTTTTTCTGATTCCATCGCGGTTCTGGTCCCTTGTTGATGTTGGACAGGTCCATGGCCTCTGGTCCGTAGTAACCGCTGCTAGTGCTGTTGTGCACCCGGCGTCCAGTGTTTGGCTGGTAGCGATTTCCTCCGCGGGTTCCTCGGTTGAGGTTGTTGCGCCATGGATTGCGTGGGGGTGGGCGCGTAGTGTGGGATGCCGCTCGCGCACGTGGGTCCTCCCGCAGTTCCTGTTGTAGTTCATACAGCTTGACATCAATGTCAATTGCCGTATTGACCAGGGAGTCAAAGTCGTCGGTAGACGCGGCGGTCCGCATCAGTTCCTCCTTGACTCGCGGTTTCAATCCTTGTCGGAACATCGTTGTCAACGCGGTGTCGTCCCAGCCGGTGTACGTGGCTAGCTGCTGAAACTTGGCAGCATAGTCGGCGGCTGACGTGGTTTGCTTAATGCGTTGGATGTCGCGACGTGCGATGGTTGGTTCGTTGTGTACTCCAAATACTCGGCGTATCTGTTCCTTGAACAGGTCGAAGTCTTCGATCCATGCGTCGATGTCGGTGGACGTTCCTTCTCCATGGTAACGCTGGATAAAGGGTTTGATCCACGTGAACGCGCGGTCCTTCATGAACGTGGAGACAAGCGTCACACGTTTCTCCTCAGGGATGCGTTCTCCCTGGAACATGAAGAAGAGGTCGAACTTGATAAGCCAGTCTTCCAGTTTCTCACGAGTACCATCGAAGGTCTCGGGCTTAGCTACTGGGTATACACTCGTGGACGTAGAGGCTGTCGTGTCTCCGTTCGATCCTTCGTCCATATCGAGGTCGTCGTCGACGCGGTTGCGTGACGCGTTGGAGTTGCTAGGGGTAGCACGGGATCCTGAGGTAGTACTCATCTTTGGGGGTGTTCAAAGTGTTGAAGTTGTACTTTCAAGCAAAGCTCGTAAGCACTATTCGTATTGGTTCTCAGGGATGAGCGCTGGTACAGGAAGGTCCGTAAGGGTTGGGGTTATTGCCTAGTGAAACACCGTGGCAATAGAGGGTAACAATGAGTAGTATAGAGTAGACTATCTAGCTCGAGAGTTGGGGTCGAGATTCCAAAGACAAACTTGATTGACTAAGTTGAACACGAACCATAAGGGTTGTGTTCCTACTGACTATATACTTGCTATGGGGTAATGCTCGTTGACGAGCGACTAGGGTCAGTCCAATGAAATACATAGCGTTGCTCGTTGACGAGCGATAACATACGATGCTCGTTGACGAGCAAGTCACGTGTGTCATGCTCGTTGACGAGCATGTCACGTGACCGTACAAAGGGAGATCCTTCCTGACTCCGCCCCTGGTTCATGGGTGAGGGCTGTGGTTGGCTACTTAATCACTGTGCCGCTTCGTCCGCACAGGATCGTAACAGTATCTATATTCTTATAGGTAAGTATATTAAGTTATTAAACTACCTTATTTTTTAATTAACAATTCTTAGTATAGTAGCCTTGCTTACTATATCTATAATAAGTTATACTAAACTTATTCTTCCTATTACTACTCTTGTTTTTCTAATTCTATTGCAGTTCTAGTCTCTTATTAATATTAGACAGGTCTATAGCCTCTAGTCTATAGTAACTACTACTAGTACTACTATATATATAGCGTCTAGTATTTAACTAATAGTAGTTATTTCCTTAGTTTCCTTAATTAAGGTTATTATGCTATAGGTTATATAGTAGTAGGCATTATTCTATAGGCATAATGCGTGTTTATAGATTATTTCTAAGTTTCTACTAAAGCTTATAAAGCTTAATATTAATACTAATAGCTTTATTAACTAGGTTATTAAAGTTATTAGTACTTATAGTAGTACGCATAAGTTCCTTCTTAACTTTAGGCTTTAGTCTCTAATAGAATATAGTTATTAACACTGTATTATCCTATTTAGTAAACACAGCTAGCTGCTAAAAGTTAGCAGTATAGTTAGTAGTAGATTATTCCTAATAAATGTGTTAGATATTATAATATATAATTACTAGTTTGTTTAAGACTCTAAATATAGGTTAAATCTGTTTCTTAAACATGTTAAAGTTCTTAAACTAGGAGTTAATTATAGTTAAGTCTCTATTAGCGTAATAGCATTAGAGAAAGAGTTTAATCTAAGTAAAAGCCTTGTCTTATATAAAGCTAGTAATAAGAGTAACTTATTTTTCTTTAGTAATGTCTTCTCTCTAAAATATAAAGAAGAGGTTCTACTATATAAGCTAGTTCTCTAGCTTATATTATTTACTATAGTAGAGGTTAGGTTTAGCAATACTAACTCTAGAATATATAGCTAGGACTTATTCTATCTTAATATTATTATTAGATTATTAAGTATAAGAGCTGCTAGAGGTAGTATAGGTTCCTAAAGTAGTACTTATCTTTAGAGGTGTTTAAAGTGTTAAAGTTATACTTTTAAGTAAAGCTTATAAGCACTATTTATATTAGTTCTTAGAGATAAGCGCTAGTATAGAAAGGTCTGTAAGAGTTAGAGTTATTACTTAGTAAAACACTATAATAATAAAAGGTAATAATAAGTAGTATAGAGTAGACTATCTAGCTTAAGAGTTAGGGTTAAGATTCTAAAAATAAACTTAATTAACTAAGTTAAACACAAACTATAAGGGTTATGTTCCTGCTAACTATATACTAAGAAGAGATATAACATACTTAGTAGTGTAGACTGTACTAATTATACTAATTACTAATTATACTAAGTACTAATTACACTAATTATACTAAGGCTAATTACATTACGTAATCGTCCTCTAGTAGTAGCTAAGTGCTAACTACTAATACTAGTAGTTACTTACTTATAATGCCTTTTTCCTGTATAGGTTAACTGTGCCGTACCTAGAGTAGTAATTCTTAACGTTTAATACTGTGTTTCTTAGAATTATAACACTTACTAACTTAATCTAATAGACTACTAAAGCCCTACTATCTTAATATATTAAACCTAAAGTCTTTTAAAAGGTACTCTAGTTAATAAATAAAGTAAACTCTACTAGTAAAGAAATATAAATAATAGGAGTAAGCCTAGAGCTATATCTACCTAAGGAATAATTACTAATAATAAACGCAGTACCTAAAGTCTTAAGCAGAGTTTAACTTAAGTTATACACATACTCTTACCTTATAGGCACTAGAGTATAGTTATAGTAGTTAGTTTAATATAGGCATAATATTATATATAAAGTATAGATAATAGCTACCTTCTTAGGTATAAGCACCTAATAAGCTAAAGCTTTAGAAGTATAGTATATATATATTATATTACCTCTCTAGTTAGAATAGAGCTAGAGTTAATATAGCTTTATTATCTAGCTATAGTAAGGTAACTCTAGTATAATACTAGTATGCTAAAGTATAAGATAATTTAAAGCATAGGTTATATAAGCTAAAGCCTACTATACTTTAGTAACCTAGTAAGCTCTAGAAAAGAGCTAACTCTACTACTTTAGTAACCTAGTAAGCTCTAGCTAAGGCGTATTAAAGGTACTAGTATAGTTAGTAAGGTTTATTACCTTCTTAGAGAAAACTGTGTAGAAGTAATACTCTCTAGTAATATCTTTAGCTATTTAATTTAAGTTTAGTAGTAGTCCTAGTATAGTTAGTAAGGTTTATTAGCTTATTAGAAACAAGTATATAAAAGTAGTATACTCTCTAGTAGTAATAAGTAGTTAAGTGTAGAAGTAATAGAGTAGATTAACTGTTACAGAGTTTTACTTATACTAAGGTAGCTAGCACTTAGCAAGGTAAGCTGCTGTTTTTACTTTTACCTTACTATAACACTAACCTACTATTAGCTTATTATTACGTATATGCGCCTAGAGATTAGATAGTAATTATAGAGTGTTACTGCGTAAATAATAACTAGTAGGTTATAGGTAGTTTAACTAGTAGGTTGTAACTAGTAAGAAGTATTACTACTTCTTTCCTAGAAATAAACACCTAAGTTCTACTATTATTAGAGATAATATATATACTAAAGTCTTCTACCTTATAGCTAGAGATAAGGTTACCTAGTAAGTATTATCTGCTAAGATTAAAAGGTATAATAGGCTTATAATATTCTCTATTCTTAAGCTATAGGAGGCCTATAACGTGCCTAATTTAACTTCTAAATTAATTTTCTGCGCCTACCTTTTATAAAACATCTTTCTATATAATAATAAGTTATACTAAGAATATAGTTCTACTCCTATTAGAGCTATCTCTAAGCCTAAGTTCTTATACTTAAACTAGGTAAATAGTATAAGAAAACAGTTATTATATACAGCTTTATATATAATAGTTAGATTATAGATTAGTATAATACTAAAGGAATTTAAGTCTATTAATTATACTATCTATATAGTAATATTACTCTTTTATAAAGGCTTAAGCTATACTCTACTAGTATTAAGCTAGACTAGCTATATAATTTAGTTATATATACTATATTCTAGGTACTAGGTAGTATAAATACTACCTAAGAAAAATAGTATAAGGGCCTAGAGTATAGTGTTCTATTTAACTAGGTTATTCTAGTTATAGTATACTATATTACCTAATATCTACTTATAATATTTTCTAGTATCTTTATATAAGAGCTGCTGTATAAAGGTAATATCTATTCTATATTATACTAAAAGATTAGAGTAGTCTAATAGTAACTGTTAGAGAATTTAAGTAAGCTTAATAGATAGCTTAACTAGCTTAAAGAACTAAAGGTAGTTATCTAGATAGTTATTACTAGTCTTATCTTAAGTAAAAATAGAGCTATTATAATTAGGTTTTAGTAGCTTTAGTTATAAAGAGGTTATAGAAGGAGTATTAGGCACTCTTAGTATATTAAAAGACCTTATTATAGGCTATTTAGTAGGCGTATAGTTAGGAGTTGCGTATACTGCTAGTATAGCTACTTAATAATTTAACTTTTATCTAAGCTACTTTCTACCTAATACTATATCTATAAGTTTAATAGCATATTATAGAAGACTATTACTAGTATAATATTACTGTCTATTGCATATACTAAACGTAAGTAGAAGAGCTAAACTCTAACCTTTTATACTACTTTCTATAAGTTTAAATAAATATACAGCTAAGAGTAAGTATAGTCTTATATTAGTAATAGAATTTCTATAATACTATATTTCTATAATATAGTATAGCAGTGCTTCTTCTTTCTACTTTATCTCTTTTAGCTTACTCTAATCTTTACAGCACTATCTTAATTATAAAAAATAATAAGAAGTAATAGTTATCCTATTACTTAGAAAGTATAGTATAAATATTAATTACCTTGTTATAGAGGCTTATATTACTATATTACTTATAGATAGAAAAAGTATTACTAAACAGCCTACTATAAATAAAATATTCTATTTACTAATAATAAGTATAAGCTAGTATAAGTAAACCTATCTAATTCTAAACACTACGCAAGTAACTTAGATACTAATATCTATAATATACTACTTCTTATTAATATTAATAAGAGTCTAGATAATAATAACTAACTTAATATAGTAGATTAGGTCTATAATATAATTACTACTATACTAGGCTATAGAGCTAAGACCTTAATATTTAGATATAATATCTATATTAGAGTACTAGATATACTTAATACGTTTATTAGCATACTAAGAGAAAAGGTTAAGAAGATATATTAGGCTATTATAAAACACTATAGTATTAATATTAGTAACTCTATATAAACTAGAGGTTAAGTACTAGATAATATAGTTAGAGATATTATTAAGCCTATATATCTAGATTACTGTGCTAATAGTTATATAGTATTTATAGGCAGACTATCTATAGTCTCTACTTATTCTACCTATAGAAAGAGATAATATAACTATGCTAGAGAACTAAGATACTATTTCTAGTATATTCTCTTACTCCTATAGCTTTACCTTTAGTATAGCAACCTAGTAAGAGTATAATAACTATTATTATATAGAGTAATATTTAATCTATTCTAGCTAGATAATAGAGCCTAGAATAATATATTAGATAGGTTCTAGTTTAAAGAGTACTAAACAGCTAAATACTTTTAAGACTATTAAGACCTAGCTATAAGGCTTATATTAGACACTATTAAAATAGTTAAATACTTAAAAAAGTATTAAAGTATTATACTAGTAGTTATATATCTTCTAAATCTACACCTAGGCGTAAGAGAAGACGCGTCTAACACTCTAACTACCTATATTATACTAGGTAGTTTTAATAAGAACTTTATAGATATATAGCTTAAGCCTCTTATAGCTAAGCTAATCTAACTATATTATAGAGTAGAAGTCTATAATAGTGTATTTAACTAGAGTTTTATACTTAAAGGTTATACAATTCTAGTAATAGGTAATAGCCTAGCTATTACTAATATAATAGGAATAAAGAGCTTAGAAAAGGCTAAGTAAAGTTATTAGATTTATACCTTTAGTAGAATAATAGAAAGAAAAGAGAAGTATTTCTACCTAAATATAGATAATTTAATACCTAGTGTTAATACAGATTTATATTCTTAGATTAATTAGGTTAAATAGTATAAGGTTAGTAGTACTACCTAAAGAGACTATAACTATATAAAATAGAATATAGGCGTTAACTACTAGTCTATTCTAATAGACCTACTAACTATATATTTTCTAAGAAGTTTCTCTATTAATACTATATACTTAATAAACTATAATATACTAAAGTTAATATTCTACTTCTAGAAAGGCTTAAAGTACTAGTAGTAAGAATATAAAGCTAAGAAGTATTCTTAGGTAATACCTAGCGCTAACTAGACGCTAATTAATAGTAGTATATTAGTATTGTATATAACTATACCTACTTATATAGGTACTACTCTATATAGAACTAGCAGCTTCTATAACTAGACTACCTATAAGTAGTATTTATTTTTTCTTATATATAGTGCCTCTACTATATAATACTTCTTACTAAGACTATATATAATAAACTTCTTATATTACTATTAGCTACTCTACTATACTAACTAGTAAAACTTTACACACATAGATATTAAGTAAGTAAAAGCCTAAGTAATATTCTTTATATATAAGTATAAGAATCTGTACTATATAGGTAATCTAAACCTACTTCTTTTCTATACTATCTAGTACTACTATCTACTCTATCTTAGTTAGAATATTTAGGACTTTAGCCTACTATTATGCTATACTTAGTAGTTACTAGAGTAATTTCTTTAAATAGTAAAGAGATTTTCTATAGTAACAGCCTATAAGTACTAAAGCATAGAAGTTAACTTACTTATCTAGAAGCAGTAGATCTACGCTAAATAGAGTTGCTCTAAATATATAGTAATAATTAATAATAATAATATTATTTATATAAATAATAGTATACTATCTTAATTAACTATATACTAGCTTATATAGTAGATAAATATATATATAGATATTAGATAGTAATATAAGCTAAGAAGAGTTAAGAACTCTCTTACTTACTAGTATACTAGCACTTAACTATCTAACCTAATAATATATTATAACTTAGTTCTACCTAATAGAGTAAGAGTTAGAACTTTCTCTTCTTATTTATAAACTCTAGTATTATAGAATAACACCTTTATTATATACTACGCAGATTTACCTACTATATTCTAGAAAGAAATAGTATAGCTATTATTTAGTATAGTAGTTACTCTATTTATAGATCTAGCTAACTATTCTTAGTAGGCTAGTATTATAAAGTACTAGAAGGTTTAACTAGTAAGTATAGAGTACTATCTACTACAACTACGCATATTTAATAAGAATAATAATAATATTATCTAGATCTCTATAGACAGAGTTATAGATCTTGTTAGTACTATATAGGTATACTACTATAGAGGCACATCTATTATTAAGGCGCTCTTCTTAGTAGACAAATACAGTTGTTCTAAGGTTAATATCTCTTAATAAGTAGCTAATATTAGTTAGAATCTAGTATTAGTCTATTAATATAAGATGTTTATAGTTAGAAATATAAAATAGAGTCTATTAAGTAATTTTCTGTGCGTATATATTTATACTATAAATGTGTAAATTTATACGCAATATGTAAATTTAAACTAAGCGCTGTATAAAGTATACTGCACCTATTATGTAAATTTAGACTAATCCTGTGTAATTTTACACAGAGCAGTGTAAATTAAATCCTACTTGCGGTGTAAACGATGGTCTTTATTCTGTGTGTTTTACACGAAAATAGATCGGTTTATTTTACACGATTTTGTACCGTAGTGTAGACCAACCCACCGCAAGCGAAGCGTGGAGCTGGAGAATACTTGAATTCAAGGCAGTGCTGTTTTGGTCCGCTGACTCTCAATCTTACGATGCATTCTTGAAAACTTTCACTCACACGGCACGCTGGCAAGTGATCTCAGTCGGCACAAATCACAGGTTTTCATATGTCATAATCTTAGAATCCATACCAGAGACAGAGACATGGCAGCGGGTTGGCATGTTCTGGATATTGTCGTCCACTAACATCTCTGGGAAACTTCGGGAGAGGAGGCCTTTTCGTACATTTGAGATAGTGTAAACAGCGAATGAGTTGAGACTTACGCTTTCTCTTGTTGGTTGTATGATCGCTGCAGATAAATCCGCATTGAAGATATCTATAAGATCATGACCGAAGGTTTGGCAGGATCTACTTACTCTTGATAGCGTCAGAAGTCAGACCAAGGACCAGAAGGACCGCCTGGTGACCCACAGAGCCTCTTGCCCTAAAGCCAGCCATTGCTGTTAGAATACACTTCAAAGTAAAGACTGATACACAGAAGGTGGTTGGTGATATAATTTGAACACCCAAGTCTATTTTATATGGTATCGTTTACATGAGAGCTGCGAAATATCGTTGCAGTCAGACTACTTACACCGTTTGCAGTGCAAGCACCGTCAGTCCATCCTATCGCATGCTACGCTGTCTTCCTCCACGCGTCGGCCAGCAGCGCGCCACCAGCAATTGTTCCAAAGATGCCCACCTGCAGTTCACTCAACAGCCCCTCTTCTATCGACCAGTGCAGCGTCATGGGCGCGTACGCAATGTTGCTGACTAAGTCCTTCCACCACGTGAAGCTGGTATTGTAAGAGCTCTTCTTCTCTTGCTCTAGTCTCAACTTGTCCTCCTTCTCTCCATCTCCAGCAACCTCAACACGCGGCTCCCGGTATGCGCATTCGATGAGCAGCCTTGCTATCTCGCAACCCACGTATGCCGCCCAGAACCTCGAGCTCCAGACCCACCACAGAGTCTCGCGCTTCTTGCCTGCCTCACCGGACCACGCCTCACTCGTCAGCATGCCCTTGGAGGCTGCATATGCGCCGTTTTCAAGGACCTGGAAGACCACGCACGACGTAATAGCCGCCCACGTTGTCCCTCTCAGCAGCCTCTCTTTCTGAGTGGCTTCCTTTGGTAGTGGGGAAAGATAGGTATCTCTCGCCCACGTGTATAGCCCCAACATACCCCACATGCGCACGAATATCCTATAGTCCGCCATCACGTCCGCAATTGCTTTCGACGACCCAACGGTCTGCGCCAGAAGCTTCGTACCCGCCGATGCAGGGAGTTCTGCAACCAGAGTTTCGCCTGGAAGCATTACGTCGGTCACTTTGTCTGCGAGGTCTGTTGCGACGGTGGCGAGTTGCTTCTCGAGAACCTGCTGGCCCAGGGCGTAGACGAGGGTGAGGGTGTAGCCTGTTGTGCACAGCACCACATCGATACCACTGGGCGTCGAGAGAAGCGCGGAGAGGCGGAGGAGGTTGCGGTCTGTTGAGTGCGCGGCATTCCTCAGTCTTCGTGCCAGGACGTAGCGGAGCTTCTGGAGGAGTGTGGGTCCCGGTGGGGGACGCGGTGTGTCTGCTTTTGAATCTTGAGGCGCAACAGGGGCGCTGTCGGCGCTGGGTATCGTCGTACTATCTGGGTGCGAGTCCTCCATTTTTGCTTATGGAGGATGCGCAATACTGGACAACGTTCGAGTAATCCAGGTCGCGTGTTTTCATGGCGGTGACGGAAAGCACAACGTTATCGCAGGTCGCGCCGACCGAGGTTCCGAATGAGCGCAATCGTTCCGCTCGGTGCCCGCGGGCATGCATGTGACGGACCCTGAATGTCAACCTCAGACGTTTAAGTCAGCCGAAGCCTCGACTCGAACAGGCATCGTTTGACGCAACCTTCTATGATTGTTGTCATTGCGCATCTGGGATAGACTGGCACATGTCCAATCAATCTCCATCGTATCAACTGGCTGAAACGGCCCGATCCCTGCTAATCCCAACTGTAGACTCCACATTGACACCCCAGACCTCCCCGCTAATGTGTTGTCCAATTGACCTCTGTTCTCAGTTCTCCCAAGTCTTCGCTTTGTTGCAACCATCCCATGTTCTTGACCTTACCGAATGCAACATGTTCTAGGGAGCCTAACAGCATCTGAGTAAACAACCAAACAATAACACTTCCATCAAGTCTAGCAACTGTTGGTAGCCACCAAAGCCCCAAAACGCATCATCATCCTCGCAACACCAAGAAAGAGCAGAACTTCAGTCCACCACAACCATCATGTCATCCACACCAGACCCAGACCTGCCACCGCCCAGGATCCCAACCTACCCCCTCGCACACTCCTTCCGGCAAAAACCACGGCGCCTGCCTCTCGTCCTGCGCTTCGCAAAAGGCTCCATCCACAGCGCCATCTACCGCCCAGTACTCCTGCACTGCCTCTTCACCGCGCTCATCGTATACCTGGACACCTTCCCAAACGTGCACATTAGCATCCCAGCCACCATCATCCCAAGCTTGAGTATCGTAGTAGGCTTGATGCTCGTCTTCCGCAACTCGACCTCGTACGACCGGTTCTGGACGGGGCGGAACTGCGTGACTTCGGTGGGGACGTGTGTGCGCAATCTCGCGCGGATTTTCCTAGTCAACAGCCAGGACCAGCAGGGCAAGAGCACGCCGGATGAGAGGAGGGACACGGAGAGGACGGTGCGGGTACTAATCGCCGTGCTGTACGCTATCAAGCACAATCTGCGGGCTGAATTCAACATCCCGCCTGCCAGCCTTGCGGGCTCGTCGCAGCAGTTCAGCTACTCGGGCGTGAGGGGCGCGAGTCGACCCGTCTCCAGGCCGCTGAGCCGGAGACCGAGTTACGTGGATCGCGTGGCGAGTACCCCAGCGACGCCAACGCTGGAGCGGAGCAGAGCAGACATGCACACGCCGCTCCTAGGCCACTCGACGGCGACGCTAGACAGCGTGTTAGAAAGCGAAGGCAGCATGGCGACCAAGAAAGACGACTACGTCTCGCTCCTCCCGGACGGACTCATGGGCTACGAAGACCGGGGTCTCGGGCTTCCTCTCCAACTCTCCGTGCTGCTGGAGAGCTACATCACGCGCGCGTTCAATCGCGGCTGGGTCAATGCCCCGCTGTCCTCGCAGATGACTGCCCAGGTTAATAACCTCGTTGACGCGTACGGCAAAATGGAAACTATCCGCACTACACCCCTCCCTATAGCGCATCTAATCCACGCCTCCCAGGTCCTGTTTCTCTATCTGTCCATCCTGCCCTTCACCATGGTTGATAGCTATGGCTGGTACAGTATCCCCGTGGTGGTCATTGTGGCCTTTACGCTGTACGGAATCGAGGGCATCGGCGTGCAGCTCGAGGACCCGTTTGGGTATGATCGGAACGACATCAAGATGGATGGGATCGTCGAGGATGCGCGGGCCGAGGTCGGGGTTTTGCTGGAGGAGTGGCGGGAGAAGTGGGATGGGGGTAGGGGGTATGGGGGGATGTTCTGAGAGGCTCTGTCAGGGGCGTGGCGAAGGCAGGATCTCGGGGGTATTTGTATGTACGGTGGGAAATACGTGATGATTTTGTAGCGCTTTTGCAGTGATATGCCCAGTATGTTATATTCCAACACACTAGAAATGTCGAATGTGGATGGAAATGTGTTGGCTTCATTGAAATTGTTGCCGTCAAACATGCCTGGCTTAAGCCATGCTCGCTCTTCGCTTCGCTCGACGTACAATCGCCGCGTAGATGATAGAAATGGTAAACATACTTACCCACCAACTCCTGGACCCCAAGTGAACGCTGGTCCCCAAAGTACATACAGACAGAACACATTATTTCCGTCGCTACTCCCTTTTGCGATAAATATGCAGATGCTCACTTCCCGTGCTCTTCAAGTGTTGATGGTCGGCTACAAAAACGGCACTCCAATGGACGTGTATTCCGGCACTGTTCGTGTGTACACGACGCGCGTGAGTTTAATGACGGACTCGTTCCCTAGTCGAATCGCACAGGGGGTATGGAGGGGGCGTCTGTCTCCCCAGAGCCAGGCGATTCGTCCCTCAGTCGACTTCCGCCAGCTCGGCCTGCACTGCCGTCCAAGACAAATGGACCGGCGTCGTTTCGCGGTGTCATGGGCCCATCGTGTGCGCGGTCAGGTGCAAGTCCGTCGTGAGCAGCCAGATATAGCGGTGACAGGCCGTTGAATCCATCTGGGCCGCGATCAATCGACACAGGCTGGGTGACAGATGCGGTCATCGGTTCTATAGGCCGAAATGGCGTCTGAGGATCTTGAGGATGCCTACTCGATTCGTTGATGCTGATGTTCGTAATGGCCTGCTGCAAATCGGAAAGATCGGTACCACCGTTTTCTACTGTTACTGTCCCGTTCAGAGGGACTGCTGAGGCGCGTGGTGTGATGTGACGGTCTGTTGGTGGGGTTCCGGCGCTCGCGGCCGAACCGCCGTTGGTTTGCAGTTCCTCCTCCCAGTCCTCGAACTCGCCAGGATCCTCAACATCGGCCTCCAGATCTGCTACCGCCCTACAGTTTGGGCAGAGAAAGTTGGGCCATGTGGGACCGTTCAGGATGGGTCTTATGCACTTGTAGTGCCAGACGTGCGAACAGGGCGCGACAAAGAGAGATTGGCAAGGCTGCAAAAGCGAATGAGCAAGAGACAAGGCTGGGCAGCACACGGACACCTACCGCTATGGACATGAGGCATATGGCGCACTCAGACGTGTGTGTGGATGCGCTGTCACCCTCTTTCTTGGTCTTGGTGAGGTTGCGCAGTCGCTGATGTGTTTGTTTGCTTGGACTTGTTAGCACTGCAGGGGAAGCAAGGAAGTGCGACCGACTTGAATGTGTTGAGAGCCTGCTGCCAGCCGCGATTGCACTCGACTCGGATCTTGACACATCTGAAGATCATCTCTTCCCCACCGCGGAAGTCGATTCCAAGCTGGATGATGTCGCCGTCCTTGATCCTGAAGGGCTTGGACTCGACGTTCGGCTGGCTCAGCCTGATGTGGTTGAGGAAGGTGCCGGACGAGCTCTTGACGTCCTTGATGTACCAGCTGCCGTCCTTGCACCACAGCTCGCAGTGCTTGCGGCTGACGACCTTGCTCTTGAACCCAATGGCGGCGGCCGAGGGCGTGTTTGCTGGGATCTCGGGGGCATTGTCGCGCTCGGAATAGCGGCCTATCCGTATGACGGCAGTTTCGTCGGGCAGGGTGCGAGTGATGGTAGGGAACTGCAGTGACGGGCGACCGGCTCGGGGGTCCTGGTGGGGGATGAAGCGGATCGAGGGCAGGTGCTTCTGCGGCGCCGGGCCCTCTGCAGCGTTGTCGCTCGAGCTGTCGTGGTCGTTGGGGCGCGGGGTCGACGTCGGCGTCGGGCCGGCGCTGTTGCGCACGGTGAGCTGGGGCGCGGCCGTCTCTGCACGAGTCCTAGTCATGTTGGGCGCGGGCGACGCAGGCGGAGAGTCGGTCGCGGGCGAGTTGTGCCGTGGCGCGGGCTGGTTGAGGGGCGCTGTCTGGCGCCGGGAGAGGGGAGGGGGACGAGCAGCAGCGCTCTGGGACGGGAGCTGAGACTGCGACTGCGACTGCGACTGGGCCTGGGACGAGGACAAGGCGGCGGCGAAGGGCGAGACAGGCGGGGTGTGGGTGGAGGCGCGTGGTCGAGCCCTGGGGGTGCGGGCGTCCTCACGTGGGCCGTCCGGGCTGTCGGTCGCGTGCAGGTGCAGGCCGTGGGTGTAGTTGCGCAGGAAGGAAATGCCTCGCTGCAGGCCAGTCGAGCGCGGCGAGGGTGAGACGGGCGATATGGCTGTCGCAGAAACGGTGGGGGCGGCTGGGGCTGGGGCAGTGAACATGGCAACGCCGCAGGCTGGGGCTTGGGCTTGGGCTTGGGACGAGAGGCCTCCTGGAGAGGGCAGAGGCACGGTTTCAGGTGAATGCCTGACGGTGCGAGTGACTGCGCTTGGCAGACAGCTGGGTCACGCCGTTCCCAGGTGCACGCGAGTGGAAGACCAGACCGGCGCACCAGCCAAGGACGAGGTCTGGTGTGGCTCAGCAAGTGGGTGAGGAGTCGGCGGCGCATGCAGCTCGAACCAGGCGACTCGGGGCCAGACCGCAGACGGCGACGGCGAGGCAGTTGCAGACGCAGCGCCCAACGTCAACAGAGGCCAGGGCACGGGGGGAGCGCTAACAAACAGTCTTGGGCTCGCAGACAGGAAGATGCTGGAGCTGCTGTGCGCGTAGCAGTTCCCGTACTTCTGGTCCCGTCTGCCGTCTGAACGCAGACCAGACGAGGTGACGTCTACGCGGAGCCCTTCCACCACACTGCAGACGTGATCATGCTGGTAATGCTCAGCACGTCACGTGTGACGGCGCTCGGCAGCACGCCGTTCAGCAGCACGCCGCAACAGTGCCTTCTCCTGACCGGCCAACCAACACGGCAGCACCGCCTGCACCGCTCTCTCTGCCCGCTGAGCAAGGCTGGCCCAACATGGCGCGTTGCTGAGGAAGCGTGCCTTGCGAGTGGAGCCGCCTTTCCGGCCGCCTGGACCCATGCAATCTGATAAGCACCCCCGGTGCACGTGACGCCATGTCATCTTGAATTTTTGGGGACGCGCCTCACCACCCATCACCAACGTCGACATGTTACGGCCCCAGACAGTGCGCCCAATCACGCGTGGGCTGTCGCAGGCCTCACCACAGCTCACACGCTCCGCAACATGCGCCGGTAGACGCGGGCTGGCAACAGCCGTCGCCGAGGAGAAGGACCCCGTCGAGCTCGACCAGATCACCACCCTCCCCAACGGCATCCGCGTCGCGACCGAGGCCCTGCCAGGCCACTTCTCCGGCATCGGTGTCTATGTCGATGCCGGCTCACGATACGAGAACGATGCGCTGCGGGGCGTGAGCCACATCGTCGACCGCCTGGCCTTCAAGTCGACGCGCAACACCAGCGGCGACCAGATGGCCGAGAAGATGGAGTCGCTGGGCGGCAACATACAGTGCGCCTCGTCGCGAGAGTCGCTCATGTACCAGTCTGCCACCTTCAACTCGGCCGTCGAGACCACCGTCGGCGTCCTGGCCGAGACAATCCGCGATCCGCTCATCACCGAGGACGAGGTCCAGCAGCAGCTCGAGACGGCCGACTACGAGATTGGCGAGATCTGGAGCAAGCCCGAGCTCATCCTGCCCGAGCTGGTGCACATGGCTGCCTACAAGGACAACACGCTGGGCAACCCCCTGCTCTGTCCCAAGGAGCGCCTACCGCACATCAACCGCGACGTCGTCGAGGCGTACAGGAAAGAGTTCTACAAGCCGGAGCGGATAGTGGTAGCCTTCGCTGGCGTGGACCACAACGAGGCCGTCAAGCTCACAGAACAATACTTCGGCGACATGGCCAAGGGCCAGGGCCCGTCGCTCATCGGCGTCAACGACCACAGCTCGATATCCAGCCAGAACGCCGAACAACAAATCTTCACAGCCGACCACCCCACACCCACCGGCGCACCACCCCAGCAATCGAAGCTCCTTTCCAAGATTCCCTTCCTCAAGAACTTCTCCACATCCGCCACCGACTCTGCCTCCCTCAACACCTCCTTCGACCTCAACTTCCCCCCTATCGACACAACAATCCCCTCCCACTACACCGGCGGCTTCCTCACCCTCCCTCCTATCCCACCACCGCTGAACCCCATGCTGCGCCGCCTGTCGCACATCCACCTCGCCTTCGAAGCCCTCCCCATCTCGTCACCGGACATCTACGCGCTAGCAACCATGCAGACACTCCTCGGCGGTGGCGGCTCGTTCAGCGCCGGCGGGCCCGGAAAGGGCATGTACTCGCGGCTGTACACGAACGTGCTCAACCAGCACTTCTGGGTTGAGTCGTGCGTGGCGTTCAACCACAGCTACACCGACAGCGGTCTGTTCGGAATTTCTGCATCCTGCGCACCCAGCCATGTAGCCCAGATGCTCGAGGTCATGTGCCGCGAGCTGAAGAGCTTGGGCGACGAGACAGGGTACGCGGCCCTGAAGGAGGGCGAGGTGCAACGCGCGAAGAACCAGCTCCGTTCCTCACTGCTCATGAACCTGGAATCGAGAATGGTCGAGCTGGAGGATCTGGGCAGACAGGTCCAGGTCCACGGCCGCAAGGTCGGCGTCAAGGAGATGTGTGCGAAGATCGAGGCCGTCACTATCAAGGACCTGCGTCGTGTCGCGCGGCACGTGTTCGGCGGCGAGGTCAAGAACGTAGGCGGCGGGTCGGGCGCGCCGACGGTCGTATTACAGGAGGGCGATCAGGAAGGTCTGAAGCGGAAGGATTTCACATGGGACGACATCCAGACTCGGATCGCACGGTGGAAGCTGGGAAGGAGATGAGTAAGAGCCCAAGAGAAGACCAAGAGTTGGATTTGTAGGATCATACTGTTGTGATATGACTGTTTGTACTATATTGCATGGAAAGGTGCATATCATCGGGGCTGTCTGATAGATTCGAAAATATCTGATACCGAATGCCGTCTCTTGTGGAAATTGCTCATGAAGTTTTACGTCAGCGCAACTAAATTTGACTTGATGCACCACGCCGAAACAATGTAAAAGCCTTGCATAACCCATCTAGCGGCCGAGGATTAGAGAGGCAATATGGAAAGGTGGAGTCGTGGGTGATGAGAACTGCGATGCATGGTATGTCACTTAAAAGTCTCTTGTAGAACTGGGATATCTTGATTGCAGTACTATAAGTTCGGTAGGAGTTTTGCAATCCTTCCAGGAACAGTAGTCAACATGGCTTCGGACAGTTTGGTTGAATGGTTCACTTTGGAGATACGTGGAGCGATTTAAATCGACTTCGACCTTTCCAATACCACCCAAGATTCTTCCCAACAAATACCACTAGCCAGTCCAGACTTTAGGTCCAGGAGGAGTGTAAGTCGTGCTCTTGTCGGCATAAGTGTTGACTGTAATGCCAGGGTCGCTCTGAGCGGCGTATCCGGGGATGTTGGCAAGGAAGTCACCGCTAGGCTGCGCACTGCCGGAGCCAGTAACCTGGATCTGAGCGCACTCGGCATAGAACTGAGGATTCAAGGCCTGGTGCAAGGCAAGGAGTTCATGACGAACAAGGTAGTTGCCGGGTGCAAGCGACTTGGGAACGGTAGACTCCCAGTACAGCTGCTTGAGGACTTTTGCCGTACCCCACGAGGTTCCGCTGAGAGGTGGTGCGGTCATGCCCATTTGGTCAATCTACGACTATGTCAGTCTGAAACAGATAACTGTAATGTTGACAACTGCGAACCTTGAACCACTTCTTGCCGCTGCCATCGCAGCTTGCAAAGTCACCAGCACATTTGTAAAGCCAGACCATGACTGGACCTTGCTCATGCGTCCACTGGGCCCAGATGGCTTTGATCTTGCCGCCAGCTGCAACCTTGGCCGACAACTGTGCAGAAGTGCCGCCATTGCACATGACCTTCTTGTCGGTGACAGTCAAGGTAGGGTTGTAATCAGGCCACTGGCGCTGGATAGTCTGGGGAGACGTAGCTGGAGAGAAGCCAGTATAGCTGAAAAGTACGTTAGCCACTGTAAGGATCGGACAGCAGACGACTGAAAGCTTACCCAGGGTAGGTAACGCCATCGATGACATAGCTTGTTACCGCACCATGAGCCGCAGCCTTGGCCACGAAGAGTGCAGCTGCGGTGTAGATAGTCGAGAAGAGCATGATGAGCTGATTTGAGAAGTTTGCAACTTAGTGAACTGCTGCTCTAGGTCAAGAGCTTCCTTAAGTAGCATGCTGCTGTTCCCAGTTCGGGTTGATATTATGGCTCGGATTTGGTTCCCCTTGGCCACTATACCACGAGACTTCCCGTCTTCCCGCAGCCAGATGGCGGCGATAGTGTTCGTAGAGTGAGCGACATTGCAAAAAGCACTGATGGCGCACCGGGTAAATGCAGCACAACGTCAGCCAATATGAGCTTGTCGCAGGTAAGGAGCATAATGAGTTGATGACAAGATACTGCTTGTTGTTGTAATGCAAAATTGAAGTTGGGCCGCAGTCGCTGGTGTGCTGAGGATTGGGTCAGGCGAGCGTTCGACAGGCGTTCAATAGCCATCACAGTAGCGTTACGCACGCAGTCGCAACATTCCAAGTTTGTTTCAAGACATTCCTTCTTGACCAAGCGCGCGCTATTGCTCGAGAGGTATGACTCGTTGCGTGAGAAGCCTTTTACTGCGAAAGTGGGAGCTTAGAGGACGCGTCGAAGTCTCACCTTGCCTCTCACCTCGCCTCGTTGGTGATCTTACCTGAAGGCCTTGTCCTTCTTGTTGATGGACTCTCACCCCATCAATTGAAATCTCAGGTCACTACACTCAAGCGCCTTGATAGCCTCTCACTTTGCCTGCGCTCGACTCCATCCACAAAGCCCAATTCTTAGAACACCATGGCAATAGAGACTGATCCTGACCTACTCACACTACTCAACACGATACGCTGCGCAAGTAGTAGACGTCTTGCCGACATTCTCGTCGGCACTCTGGAAATTTTGACAGTGCATCCAGTCGTTCTGAGTTTACTTTATCACCATGTTCTGGCGAAGGATAAGAAACCTATCACTCCAAAACACACATACGGAACGCTTGAGGATGACGAAGATGAAGATGAACATAACGAAGAGGAGAAAGGATCCGACTTGACCGGGGCCGAAGTTGTTCCCGGAATCCATGGAGGAAAGCGCAAGCATGGCGTATACACAAGGCAGCGCTACGAAACCTGCCTCGATTGCGGGTAAGGAGACGACGTTACCCTGAGTCGCAATGGCAGCTGCGCATATCACAGCGGTACGTTCGGGTTGTCTTCCTCCATCTTATTGTACTGGCGTTGCCAGAGGTTAATGTGAGATTTGGTATAACTCATATTGTTGGAAAAAAGCCATCTGTGTATTCATGCTGCCATCAAGACAGCGAAGAACTTTGCGTGATCGGTGGACATCAGCTGCAGATATACAATGGTAAGTTAATAAAGGTTCTTGGCTGTGAAGTGAGAAAGGGTCGATGGAAGACATGGCAACGTTGAAGCGAGTCGGGTGTTGGCGAGAAGCATACATACATGTGAGAAACAGACGCGGCTGTCTTACACCACATACATCAGCGCCAATGCTAGGTGCACCGGCTATTCCAAGAATGTTGTACTAGTGATGGGCAATATGTGCGGATTGTCCCTACCCCGGGACTACATAGCCTAGTAGGCAGTTTGACAGGTACACAAGCACTCTGACTGGTCGAGTTACCCTCACACTTGCAGGAGTATGTAAAGGCATCTACCTCTCTAGTTTGGTATCTAGCATAAATAGTGGTGGGCCAGAGCAACAGTATTTTGATCGAGACCGCAAAAACACTAGTTAATTATCTTACACCAATTAGACATCTTCGGATTGTTGACTATCCCTTATTGTTGCAGCCAAAACAGGGCAAAAATGTACATACATTCGCACCCTGAATTCGGCATGCTAAGTAGGGCCTGTTCTACCTGTGACACTTATGTATACTGAATATACCTCTCTTAAGAGGGCATAAGTAAGACCTTCCTCCCTCTAAATACAGTTCCAGAGAAGGGGCAGAAGGAACGCTTTGGGTGACCAAAAAGGCCGCACACCAAATTTAGCAGGTCCTAGCACCACCCATACAGTTCCCTCCACAACGCCAGTCAATACCTACAACTAAACTTGATTATTACACCTACTTGGGCTACAAAATTTGTGTTTTTAAAATTGATTTGTAATGCGTAGTTGTTATATTAGACAGCAAGAAAGGTAGCGTAGTAATACTAAGGAGTCCCTCTTACTATTAAACTACGCTATAACAGCAGCTTAATAATTTATGCAGGATACTATACAATTAACAAGGATCTTCTCTACAACTGCGTTGTTTAAAAATACTAGTAGCTTGCATTGTTGTTGTGTAGTTTTGCTTGTAAATAAGTCAGTTTCTTTTTAGTGTGCGGGCTTTTTTGTCACCCAAGGCTTGTTTTAGTAGTGCCGGCTCTGTGTTACTAAGTGCGCAATGTGTTTCGGAAACAGTACTGTTTCCGAGGACGCTACTGAGTCTCCACTTCCCAGGCCGCCTTATCAAAGTACCTTCCTCATTCATCTTAAGTATTAAGCTTCGCCGGCAACACCAAGCTTTTGAGCCAAGAAGAATCAAGCTTCGGTTCAGCGGCGGCTCTGGAAAGTGGATATCGCTACAAGGATTGAAACGATGCGATTGGCAAGCTGCGCAAGGCAGGTACTTTGACACGAAGAACGAGCGGCACGATCACGAACGTATGTAGTCGCCTAGGCTCCAACAGGCAGGACGGGAGTATACCTGCTTTATCGGTACATTTGCTTCACCAATCGTACTGTCATCTGGCGAGAAAGATTAAGGATAACAGCAATGGCGACGGCAGCGTCGTTCTAGTGTCGTACCCGGCACCATGGTAATCATCATTTTGTCGTCTACAAAATGCCGCTGGCCGCTTCTACAAGACATTCTCTGGTAAGCTCGACTTCTAGGGTCACTCATTGAAGATGCGTGTTTCAAGCTTGCTATTGCTCAGCCTCGGTGGCCTGGCAGTGGGTACACCACTCGGCTCACACGTAGTCCATGAGAAGAGAGATGTCATGCCGGTCGCGTGGACCAAGCACTCGCGTGCACCGAAGGACACAGTTCTGCCTGTCAGAATTGGGTTGACACAACGCAATCTGGAGCACTCAGACCGTTTCCTCGAGGACATCTCGGATCCAGATTCGCCAAACTTTGGTAAGAAATCACGAGTTGACTTTACTATCTACGATACTGATCGAAGATTTCAGGGAAGCACTGGACGGCGGAACAGGTCGCGAACACATTTGCACCACATCCGGAGGCCTCAAAGACAACTCTTGAATGGCTTCAAAACTCAGGCGTTGATTTGAAGCGAGTCAAGCACTCGGTCGGTGAGTACAAGGCGCTGAGGTTGTTTCTCATCGCGCTCTGACATAGAGCAGGACGCAACTGGGTCGAGTTCTCAGCTACCGTTGAGGAGCTTGAGGCTTTACTCAAGACTGAATACCATTACTACCAGCACAAGGCATCTGGCGGATTCCGTGTTGCGTGCGATGAATACGGACTTCCACATGGAGTCAGCAAGCATGTCGACTTCATCATGCCCACCGTTCAGCTTGACGGCCTGCAGCCAGTAGCCCAATCCAAGGCCGTTATTCAAGCTCCCGTCAACGTCACCGGTCTCTCGGGCACCACTGATTGTTCAACTCTGATCACCATTGACTGCTTGAGGGCTATTTACAACATCCCTGTTGGCAAGTACAACCACACTGGTAACCAGCTTGGTATTGCGGAGTGGGCAGATTACCTCTACCTGCCCGATCTGAAGACATTCTTTGAGAACTTCACCAACCCTAAGATCCCATCGGATGTGGTACCGGAGTTTATCTCAATTGACGGCGGAAAGTCCTCTAACCTCTCCTTGGCTCAAAAGGGAGAGGTTGTTGAGAGTGCTCTGGACTTCCAGACCGCGTATTCCATCATCTGGCCCCAGCAGGCACGTCTCTACCAGAACGGTGACTCGGTCAACGTCGATTCTGTGGGCACATTCAACATCTTTTTAGACGCACTGGTAAGTCCGACTTCTTTTCAGGCAAATATAAAAACACTGATAATCTCAGGATGCTTCCTACTGCACTTACCAGGGTGGAGACCAGCCGTACGTTGATCCTGCCTACCCCGACCCCAATGACGCGCCAGGTGCCTACACTGGCCCGCTGCAGTGTGGTGGAACTCCACTCAGCAACGTCATTTCCGTTTCGTACGGCCAGATTGAGGGTGCCCTTCCCCAATTCTACCAGGAGCGCCAATGTCGTGAGTGGATGAAGCTGGCACTCCAGGGCGTGAGTGTCATCTTTGCGTCCGGCGACTCCGGTGTTGCCAACAGGTACAACTCTGGATACAACAACAGCTGTCTCAATTCCGAATCCGGCTATGTTGACGAGAACGGTACTCGGTTCTCGCCTTCTTTCCCCGCAAACTGCCCTTATGTAAGTACTACCCACAATTTTGCTACTCAGTCTGCACGTACTGACCTTGATAGATTACTTCTGTCGGCGCCACAACACTCCTTAACTCCTCCATCTACGGTGGTGAGAAGGCTGTTGCTTCACCCAACGGTCTTCTTTCTTTCTACTCCGGGGGTGGCTTTTCCAGCATTTTCCCTCGCCCATCTTGGCAGTCAAAGGCAGTTGAAAAGTACCTTGATAAGTACGCACCCAAGTACGGCGAGTCGGTCTTCAACTCCTCCGGCCGCGGCTTTCCCGATGTATCAGCCCTTGGTCTCAAACTCGCAACCGTATGGCTCAACAAGACCTATGGTATTGGTGGCACATCGGCTTCAGCTCCTATCTTCGCCAGTATCATCAACTTGTTGAACGAGGAGAGACTTGAGAAGGGCAAGAAACCCATTGGATTTTTGAACCCAATCATCTACAAGCATCCTGAGATGTTCAACGATGTGACGGTCGGAGGCAACCCTGGCTGCGGTACCGAGGGTTTCCCTGCCAGTCCTGGTTGGGACCCCGTTACTGGTGTTGGTACACCTGATTATAACAAGATGCGGAAGGTGTTCCTAGATTTGAAATAAGCAGGTCTACTCTAAGTTTAACTACATAAGAGACCCTTAAGCGGAGTAGGAGGCATTTAAATTAGAGATGCACGAGGCATAAGCTGTCATACCTGATCACTTATTCATCGCCTTATCAGCTCCATGCCACGACTCCTAGACGCTGTAAGAGATATATTAGGAGTAATTCGATACGCAATTTGTCTAAATCAGTCCGCGTTGGGTGGAGTTATACTACTTCAAAATTGAGTTCAATATATTGGTGTGGTGGCTCGTGCGCCTGGGGGAACAGACTTTTGGCACCTGGGTGTAGTAGTTTGCCCTTCCGCAAAACAGCCTGTTGACCTTGATCCCCAATTTACACCTCCCTTATCAAGTCCCTTCATGCCTTGGAGTATTTCCTCGATTACCACTTGGAAACACACATAGCCATCTTCTGTCCGAAGCTTTGTGAGATCAGGCAGTCCCGATAAAGCCTTGATGTTGTTGATTCGCCCATATGACCACTTCGTGTTCAACGAATGCTCAGGTGTCCGAGTATTCGGGTCATGCATCGGTAGGCCGACCAAGCGCAGATCAAGATATCGGATCTGGTCTCTTCGATGCTGAAGTGTAGCGCCAATAAATGCCAAAAACGTTTCTACGTTCTGATTCTGAAACGAAAACGTGGGAAGGCTGTACAGGAGGTCGATTGTCTCAGAATATCTGGACTGTTAGTCGTTGGGCTCCAGCACACAAAGCTATTGACTGAGCACTCACATTATGCGACACGAGCAAAGCATACCGAGCACGCCCAAGCCCCACTGATCTCGTTGTCTCTCGAATGACACTTTGAAAGCGCTTGCTCTTCCACGGCCGGAACCTGTACTGCGCCAAACGATATCTAACACGTTGTCATCAGTACCTAACTGGCGGTCGGTTGTACCCAGAATCACATATCGCCAAATCTCTTCGCGAAGCTCAGCTGGCAGCCTCATCAGCGGACTCTGTCGTTGGTCAAACGTGCGCTGTTGCACAGGTTTGCCAAACCACTTTGCCTTCCCAGACACTTGGGGTGCAGAAGTATCGAGTGGTAGCGTTAGCTTTCTCTTTCGTTTCACAACCCTTGGGGGCGTCAGGTCGGCAGTGCTTTGCGAAAGTTGCCTAGGAGGGGCGGGTTGAAGGAGCCGCACAGCCAACAAAGCAGGTGCATGCGCGATGCTGTCCATGGCCTGCAAAACGCCATGAACTGTGCCCGACATTGCTGAAGAGAGGCTTGAGAAAGTCGCTGGCTCTAGAACTTCGATTTGTTCTGTGGGTGGAATGGCACGCCCAGGGACTTGAAGCTGCGGGATGACATCCACGTGCACCACTTGAATTGCTTACATGCATAAGGCTCGGCAACGACCCAAGGGAGGCACCTCTCCGGCGACATGGTTTCTTGAATGAGTTAAAGACTCGAACAAGCTATATTTCCGGCTTGAATAGACATCTCTGACCGCAGTTGCAGCTTGGCAAGAAGAAGAGGGAGACGCGTAGTCTACAGGCATTTTGCGACTAATGCAGCTTCAAAGATGTCCGATACGAACCTCTTGTAACGTGATTGCGGTAGATTTCCTTTCGATCCTGCAAGAGAAACTAGCTGTCTACAAATAAGCGTAGGCCATCCAAAGAGTGACAATACAGAGCGACGCGCGAATTTATGCAAAAAACCTGTGACGCCTTAAGGTGGGGCAACAATTCATGCCTGGTTGCTTTGAAGGCAGTCGGCGCAAACAACACATATAACAACAATTCTTGATACACAATCTCAGTTAAACATACTTGTGTTCTTCCTCTTTATTACTGGGGCAAGCTTAAGCCAGAAAAAGTGGGAATAGTGTTATAATTTGTCCCTTCTTAAATGTTAGATGGCCGGCACGAAATGTCGCTAGTCCTAATGGCGCGGGGCGTGTCGATGACGTACAGCAGAATACCGCTGCAAAACAACGCCAACCTCCGATGTTACAAGGGACGGGCCGCGTATGTGACACTGTTGGTGTAGCTTATTCGCTCACAGTGCGATCGTGACAAGGCGGCAACTTCGAAGATGTCATCCCAGAGACACATGCTACGCTGGAGGAATCAAGTCTAAGGCCAATACCAGACACTACGGTATGGACATGCAGAGAGCAGGGTCTAGGCACAGCACCGCCTTACTGGATTTACCTTATCTCTGGGAGCCATGCATCACAGATCATGGTACGAGTGCCTTGCGCATGCCCTGTTTTGACTGGTGCCGGCAACCTATGGGCGCTCATGATGACCAAGTCACGGCGCTTAAAAGCTTGCTAAAGCTTGAGAAGCTTGGTCTTAACCTTGTCTGATATGACTGATGATCAATGCGGCATGTTTCGACTAGTCATTACTCATAGCGAATGGATGGAGAGGCCTCGTTGGGCGAGCAGGTTCTACCTGCTATTGGCAGGGGCCGACAAACTTCAGCTTCAGAAGGAGCGAGATATATCTATCGGCTTGCTTCTTTATTCGAACACCTTGCTCATCAACTCATACTGACCTACTGATTCTCCCTATTTCTTGAGCTCGACAAAGCTCTTGTTTAAACTCGCTCCGCTACTACTACAAACAAATATGGCGTCCTTCCAGCGGTTGACCGTCGGACGCAACTCCGTGTACAAAGCCAACGGCACCAAATCGTACCTTCATGCTATGAGAAAGTGTATGTGCAATCCTGATTGTTCCCGCCATAGTATCACGCTGTAGAGTATCATATTTAACATTTTTAGATGGTTTTCAGCCTACGAAACCTGGCCCTTACTTCCAGGGCAAGGTGTTTCGCCAACAAGGGAAATTTGGTCGGGTTGGCGGCCGCATGCGCACACATTACATACTCCAGAAACGAAGCTCGGATTCAGCTGCGGATGGTGCTAAAGATCAGGCTGCAACTACAAGCGGCGGGACAAGCAAAGGCGCAGTTCCAGCCGAAGATATCCAGAATGATTCACTATACCTATGCGAGGTCAACATTGGTACGCCAGCTCAGAAGCTGTACTTAGACTTCGACACTGGCTCCTCAGACCTTTGGGTACGTTGAGACGTCTAGATGCTCGTTTCGCAACTCACAGTTCCAGGTCTGGTCTACCGAACTCCCTAAGAGTACCCTCAACAAGGCCAATGCCTCTAATCAGCAGGCCGCATTTGATCCAAGTAAATCCAGCACATTCAAGAAACTCGAAGGGGAAACTTGGAAGATCCAGTACGGTGACTCCTCGTCTGCAAGTGGTGACGTTGGTACCGACATTCTGGACTTAGGTGGCCTCAAAGTTGAAAACCAAGCCGTGGAGTTAGCCAAGGAGCTTTCCCAGCAATTCGAAGAGGTACAAGTGAGAGAATGTTAGAACTACAGCCACTGACGCCAATAGGGTAACGGGAGCGGCCTGCTTGGTCTTGCCTTCAGCTCTATCAACACTGTATCCCCAGATCCACAAAAGACGCCAGTGGACAACATCATCGCACAGAAGTCGGCGACAGAGCAGCTTTTCACTGCATACCTGGGCAGTTGGCGCGACGCAGATGAGGCCGACAAAGGAGAAGTATGCCCGCTTGCCCAGTTAATACAAAACTTCAGTGCTGATAGATGGACAGAGTTTCTATACCTTTGGCTATATTGATCAAGAGGCCTTAAAAGCTACTGGGGCCTCTGAACCCAACTATGCCGACGTTGACAACAGTCAGGGTTTCTGGCAGGTCCCATCTACATCAGCCACCATCAACGGAGACACCATTACCCGCTCTGGCAACACCTCCATCATGGACACGGGTACCACGCTCTGCCTGGTCGATGACTCATTGGTTGATGCCGTCTACAAGGCTATCCCTGGTTCCAAGTATGATCAGAGCCGTCAAGGTTATGTGTTCCCTTCGAACACATCCGCAGATGACTTGCCAGATATTCGACTTGCAATCGGGGATGCCATGGTGGCTTTCCAGAAGGAGGACCTAGGCTTTTCTGATGCTGATAACGGGATGGTATATGGAAGTATTCAAAGTAGAGGATCGATGGACATGGATATTTATGGAGATGCGGTACTAAAGGCTATGTATGCGGTAAGTTTATGGATCTGATGAGGGGGACGATGACCATGCTAACGGCTGCCTGCAGATCTTCGACATGAACAATGGCACCCCAAGGTTCGGTTGGGTGCAGAGGAAGGAATCGAGCCAGAATACTGCACCACCACCCCCTCAGTAGGCTGGTGCTATCCGGAGGGTTCCAACACTGTGTATTGCAGGTAACTATCATGCCCAAATACTGGAAGAATTGAGCATCCTACGTGCGCTGTCTGGTTGTCTCGTAGTCAGATATGCTTGATATACTGATATATCGCCAGCATCTTAACCAGCTGACAACGTATATTGAATTGCTGATGTAGTTTCCCAGATAATTATTAGAATGCATGGGAGAAGAAATATGTGGATCTGTTTAGCAGGGTGAAGACAGCAGTGGAAGTGAGGAAGACTTGGACCTGGAGTGTGTCAGTAGTGGGAGTGAGACATATGAGCCCAGCCCTCACATAAGTCTCCGTTGACCTTGCTCACCAAGTAACCATATCATCTGAAGAGGATGGCAACAATCTCACTTTCAATGTCAATACCGCCATCGTTGCGAATATGGATCCACATAACGCAATACGACAACGGCACATTTAAGAGGTGCGATCCTGGACAGCCAGCCTGAAATGAAAAGTATAAGCATCGCCAAGGCGGACGGCTTGACCCTTTTGCATATCTATCTTCTGTCAGGCCCTAGAACTACCTCGACGCACCCTGATGTGGTCGTACAATGGTTCTACCTACGTTCCACACCGCTGGACCTCACCAGCTTCGAGGATGACTGTCTGACTATTCCTGCACTTCCCAAACGCCAACAGGAAGTATTGATTTTTTACTCATATCTTAAATTTGTGGACGGTGAATATAGGGCCCAATACAGTTGATCACCAAGCATTAATCGAGCCCAGCGCAAGCTTACATGCAAATCCGCAACAGACTCAAACAGCGTACTACGCTTCAGCAGTCTCGCATATGAAGCAGAGTTCACCAATCCACGACCGAATGTTTACTACCGCAGCACCTGGAGAAAAAAGACGATTTAGGGGACCATGGCATAGCGTACCACTACCAAAAATACGAGCGGATAAAGAAGAGCCATAGACACCATCGGCCTATACGAGATGCGTCTAGATAAAGGAGTGTAGATATAATAGATAAGAAGGGTGATTAAGACAATTGGTATGACAGGCACACGTACTCACAGTCGCAGCACAGAGCGCCGGTGTTCAATAACCTTCTGCCCTAGATGTTCCGTCGAGGATCTCAGTCTGGCCATGTTTGCTGCACTGTGTATACCAAGCCTTGATAACCACTGACTGACTTGAGAAACATGTTCCCGATAAGCCGTAGATACGGTGCGTTCATACCTTGACACGATTGTAAGTATGTCACGCGGAATGCTTATAGGGATGGAACGAACATATAAAGTAGACCAATGTATTAACTATTACTACCACTAGGAAATTTTAAGGGAGCAAACAACTCAAAAGCCAAAACTATCCTCATGTGCTACGCGCACTGCATAATCGTGGTATCATCCAGAGAGAAAATCGTCATCGTGTCTGCCCTGCTTCGCATCAAGCGGCCAAAATGATGCACCGGGTATCGCAATTAAGCACACTTAAGCGCGGCCCTGGAAAACAGGGTTCTGGTCACCGAAGGAGGTGTGGAACTGGGAGTCACCCTGAACGGGGGCACCGGGACCGGTGGTGGAGGCAACACCGCCGCCGTGGCCGTGACCAGTAGCGCTGTCAAAAGCGTTGTCAACCTGGTTGGCAAACTGACCAGCGGTCGAAGTTGGGTGGGTAGAGTGAGAGGTGTTGTAGATACCCTCACCGGTGCCACCAAGCTGCTGCTGGTTCAGTCCCGTTGGGTGAGTACCAGACTGTCCACCGAGATGGTGTCCTTGAGCAAGACCAGAGCTACCGGGGCCTGAGCCGATCTGACCAGACTGATGGCCGAGACCTGAGCGGTCGGGCAGCCCCTGACCAGCCGCAAGGCCAGATCCAGCAGCAAGACCAGATCCAGCAGCAAGACCTTGGCCGGAGGAAAGGCCCTGGTTACCATAGCCCTGGCTGCCGTAACCGGCACCAGTGCCATCATACTGAGAAGAGCTGAGACCTGAGCCAGTGCCAGTGCGAGTGGTAGTAGGGGCATAGCCATCTGGGCGGCCGTGAGGCTTGCGAGTGACCTTGGCAATCTGAGGCAGGCTTGAGGTCTCGCGGGCTGAGCCAATGGAGAAGATGGGGCTCTCCCACTTATCACCCTTAGCAGCCAACTCCTTGTATTCAGTGGCCTTTGTCGAGATACCACCGGGTAGAGAGATGTTCTTGAAGATGGAGTCGTGCTGTGTGACAGCAACATTGACCTGAGTGTCCTTTGTCTTTTCCTTCAGCTGCTCCTTCTTCTGCTTACCCTGCATGATGCGGGTTTGGGCGGCAGAAGCGTAGCGCTGGTACATGTTCTGGATATGTTCAGGGTCAGGGTTGCGCTTGGCCTCGGCCTCGGCGCGTTCGGCCTCCTTCTTGACATCGAAGAGCAGGCCGTCGACCTGGTTGACAGAGTCCTTGATCTGCTTCTCAAGAACCTTCTGGATGACCGGGCGCATGACCTTCAGCAACAGAGGCTTGAACATGTTGAAAAGCAGCTTGTGGTTGCTCTTCTTGAGCTTGATAGACAGGTTCTGGATGTCAGTCTCAACCTTAGTGACCTTGAAGAAGTGAGTTTGGGCGTGCTCGCGGGCCTTGTCGGCAGTCTCGAGCTCAACCTTGAAGCTAAAGCCAGAGCCTCCCATAAAGATGTCCATAACACCCTTGTCGGTGATGGAGGGGAATCCCTGCTTCTTCTTCAGGTAATAAGAGACGTCGCGAAGGTCCATCTGCACACCAGAGACGGAGAGCATGACCTTGTTCTTGTTCTTGTTGGTGATCGACTTGCGTCCCCAGCGCCAGTAGTTGTCAGAGCCGAACTCCATGACGTTGGGAGCAAGGTTGTCGCTCTCGATGACCAGGTTCTCAATGATAGCATCGACCATAGGGTCACTGTACTCAATACGAGGAATGGGCACATACTGTACGCTCTCGAAAAGACCAGGAAGGATGACGTCAGTCAGGTCCTTGACAAGGTGAGGCTTGAATGTGGTCTTGCCATTCTCGTCATTGCCAAGGTCGAGGAAAAGCTTGTTCACAGACTGAGCAAATTGCCTGTTCTGCTCATCAGCATCGAACTGCTGACCGATGAACTTGAACTCGTCGGCAATGCGGTCGGTGTGGCCACGGTAGCGACCGCGTAGAAGTTCATGACCTTGGTCATAAATCTGGTTCCACTCCTCAGTGGAGCGATCCTCCAGGATGTAGCCCTGCTGCTGCAGGCACTTGTGGATGTACTGGTTCAAGTGCCTGAACCAGCCCTTGAGTTCTGGGTCATTGTCGGCATCCTTGTAGATCTGGTTGATGGATTCGATGAGGTCGTCAGCAGAGGTGCTGTTGGCGAAGCGCTCGAGAAGCGTCTTTATGTTTGTCAGCCAATGCTTGTTATCATTTTTGAAACCTAGAATACGCACCTTCATGTCAGCTTCAGCACGGGCGAGGGCGTCGTCCTCTTGATGCGCACCTTGCACGGTGCCAGCACCCTGCTGGCCGAGCTGCTTGCCGTGACCAGCGTAACGCTCAGCGAGGCTGAGGAGAGTTTCAATGGCACGCTGGTAATCCTGGTGACCCTGAACCTCGACAACCATCTTCTTCAGACGCCAGATGGTCTGCTCACGGCGTTCCTGGGGCATCTTGCCCTTGAGGTAGTTGTTGAGCTGTTCGCGACGGGCACGAGCCTTGTCCTTGTCTTCTTCGGGGATCTTCGCAGCCAGCTGTTGCTTGCCCTGCTCCAATCCAGCCTGCGCGTTCATGCCTGTATTGTTTCCAGTCTGGCCCTCGTGAGCACCGAGCTGGGCAGTGTCTCGCGGGTCGCGGGATCCCTGGGGGTGAGCAGCCTGGTTAGCATCGCCGGCGACCTGCTTGACATCCTGCTTGCCAACGGGCACCTTCTGTCTCAACGACTCCTTAAGGTTACCCTTGGAGAGGTCAGGGTTCTCGTGCCAGGTGTTGTCTTCAGCGGGATGGTCCATCTGGTTCAGCGCATCTTCTGAGGGCTTGACCTTGTTGGCGGTGTTCTGTGCAGCATCGCCAGCAATGTCGCGGAGCAGAGTAGTAGCGTCTGAGAGGAGCTTTCTGAATTGACCATTCGAGATCAATAGCGTGCCTAGTGTTCGCAGGCCATCAAGAGCCTCGTTACCGTGCTGCCTAGCGGTGTCCTTGTCGACAGGTGCGCCAGGAAGCGCCTGGTTTCCACCGGAGATCTGCTCAGCATTCCAGATGAAGTCCTGGAGAAGATTTCCCTCGTTCTTGGTGAGAAGTAGGATCTTGGCCTGCTCGATGACCTTCCTCAGGTCACCAACAAGTTGCTGGCCCTCTGTTGAGAGCTTCTTGGATGGTGAGCTAAGAGGTTTTGATGCAAGCGCTGAGTTCAGTGCAATATCGATTTGCTTGTTGGAAGGAACTTTGCCGTTGGCAAATGCTGTTGGGTTTGTTAGCGGATCGTCCTTGAGTTCAAAACTTGTGAACAGATCACATACCTTGGAAGATCCCGTAAAGCTGGAGCTTATTGTTAACATCGGCTTCCTTCTTCTTTACGTCAACCGGTCCTGCGGAAGATTAGCTATTGGTCACTCGATGCGCCATAGAGTTCTTCGGAGTCGTGCTCGATGCACACTCACGTGCTACCAGCCTCCTCTGCAGCTGTGCGGGGTTACTCACGGTTGACCGCCTTTCCTGTAGACATGGTGTGCTGTTTTCTGGGGTATCAAATGGGTATCAAATAAACAGTTGCAATTGAAACAATGGGAGGTGTTGATGGAGTAGCACGGTTGTTTGGGGTATCTGGTGTTGGTGTAATGAGGACAAGGCGAGAGAGGAGGAAAGCGACTTTATTGTTTGGCGTGACACGAGCGTCTTCTTGCTAGGTGTTTCCCATACGTCATCAGCCGTCACCTCTGTACAGCAGCCAAGGCAAGTGCGATTGGTCTGGGCGCACCATCGATTTACGATCCAGCCGCGGGGCTTCAAAGAGGAGAGCTGGCCCCACCCGGTGCGTTCAATTACCTGAAAGCGATGGTGAACACCTTGTAACGTTTTGTGGAGCTCATGGGTGAACGTCATGAGACATTGTAGAGCTCCGAGAGTTCTTGTACACAGATCCATCACTCCAGATCCTCATCAAAGGCGCACAGCGAGCACAAAGTGAATCCATTGAGCAATAAAGACATCGCCCAATCCTCTCATGATGAGCCGGTGGTTCCCATTTTGTGCGGTGCATGACCAACACAAGACACTCCAGGCTCAAAGAGGGCGCGTCCCTGGTCTGGATGGCGGGCGATCGGTAGCCGGGATGTGTGAAGATCCATGACGTGTTGCTCGTTTCCATGTTTTCAGCCACAAATTCCATGAAGCCTGCAGGAATGCCACTACGCTTCCTCGGCAACGTGTCATACCCTCAATTGCTGCAGAGCGCTACAAGAGCCATAGAACACTATAATCTATAGCGTTGTGGTCATTCGACTGAAGCTGCAGGCTGCCGAGGGAAATAGTCTTCAAAGCAGGGCGAACTTTTTGCGTGGGGACGCGTGTAAGCCACACTTGCGGCACACCAAGCTCCACTTATCGTGCCGACGGCACTAGTGTTCCGTAGCGCATCATTGGAATGACGTCTGTCTTCCAGGTTGAGCACTCCTTCACACGCAAGGAACTCTGATTCGTTACCGAAATCCAGAGCATGATGGCAGATGCTGGGTCGCTCACCATGTGCTTGCCATACGAATACGACACCTCTGGAGGAGCCTTTGTGCGCCCCACGACTGAAAATATAGGAATCGTCAGGATGCTCACTCTCAATGACTGGCTATCCTTGCCCTCAGATCTTCCGCCCTTGGCGATCCTGTGGGCATCCTGCGGGAGACTGAGGGTCTTTGAGAAGCAGTGTTGATCTACCGTCACGCTACATCTACGCGCCCGTTTGAAGGGTTTCTGCAAGTTCAATGCACGTCAGCGGCCTTGCCGTGGACTTGAAACCTCCATCCAACATCCTTGACCGTCACAGACGCTCTGAACCACTGAAGCTATCGGCATACCCGCTGGGTTCCATTGCCACACGTACCTGGACCTGCGCCACACCATCACTCTGTAAGGCCGAGGACAGCCTAGATCCTGGAAATCGCACACTCAAGTATATAATGGCATTTACATTCTGTACCCCAGCGTTCAAGGTTCGAACACCCACTCAGGCGACGCTAATGCGTCTCGGACTTTTGATACTGAACCCTAATCCTGAAACAGCCAAATGAGCTCTTCAACACACAGTCCTGTAGATTTCGTTTTCGTTTTCATTGTTTCTCATCTTCCGCAATTGTTTAGGTATAGAGTACCTGTTGTCAGATTTCAGTTACTTTGCTGTTGGCAGTCGAGCACCAGAATGGGGCATAAATTCGTTATAATACAAAACTAGCGTTACTCAATGCGGCGTCCGGTTTAGACTTCGAAGATTATCTTATCTTTAGATGAAAATCCTCCAGTAAGCTATTTAAGTTGCATGCTTACCTTACCCCTGCAGTTGAGCCACTGGTGGAACCACATACACAAAGAGAAATCTCACACAGTATGACTTTGCAATCGTCCTACAGTCAGCGGACTCCCTCACACGACGGGCGTAAAGCACAACCAGAGACCGTCTCAGACAAAGAACTCCCTCCGCCGAGCCAATGAGGCTGATGTCAAGACCGAGGAAGACCATTGGGAGGTTTCGAGCGTGAAGGATGGCAAGGGGAAGGATTGTAAGGGGGTTTGGGTACTTGTCACATAAGGAGGGGTTTGTGCGCGAAGGAGGAGGCGTCTTAGCTGGAGGAACATAAAGAGTCACAGCACCTCACAGGCGCGATCCCAAGGGTTGAAGGATTTGCAAAAGATCGGCAACGTTCGTGGACATCAATGGAAAGTAGTGTGGTAGAAGCAATTGACACGTTGGGTGTTTGTTGTGTTTGTTGATCTGAATGGCCCAGGGTATCTTCTCCTGCGCCTCGCTTCGATGGTGATACGTGAACTGTATCGCGCCTCCCTATGGATGTGTAGCCCTCTTCTTCTCGCTTCTTCCTGGTTTGGTCTTGCGATCAAGCTACGTGGGCTGATACACGTACTTGGTTTTGACCGCAGCCTCATAGCGTGTTGTCTGACGATCATTCGCCGGTCGTTGCTCATTTCTTGCTCTTCTTCTTCTTCTTTCCACCTCCTGTCCCTGCGGCCGCGGGTACGGGTACATCGCCCATCTTGACGTCACCTTGTTCATCAACCTTCGGTGTCGCTACGCCAGCATCCTGCGGCGCGCCCAGATCCTCAAGAGCCTCCGGTAGCGCTGCCATTTCGCGTCCTAACCGCCCCAGGCTACTAATTAGCCTCCCTACCTCCGCGCCCTTTGTCGTCTCGTACTGCAAACATGTGCCTGACACAGGGTCGTATGTCTTCAGAACAAAGGTCGCTGTAACTTCTTGAGGGTTCGTCTGTGGCGGCGGTGACGATGTGCGTGATGTGTCTGCGGGCTTTGCTGCCTGCTTGGCGGCATACTTTTCGCGCTTCTTGATCTTGGAAGCTGAGGGTTTAAGAACGGTGTATTTGGATGTGACGCGTGTCTACAATCGAATTAGCACTTTAGACTCGCGTCAATATCAATTGCAGGCGTACACTTGTCGGTCTAGCTTTCAGCAGTAGTGAGGACTGCTCGTACCACTCGGTACTGCTCTTGAGGTACGGCATTGTGTAGTGTGGGGTGTTCTGGGGTACGGCGCAGCAAGTTGTGGTGCGTAATTCGCGGCAACTTTTGGCGGGGTCGGTCGCCAAGATTCACCGGGATGAATATCGGCCCGTGGAGCTATTCAATGCTCAAGCCTAGAGCTGTGATGTGCACGCGATACTATCCAAATCACAAGGCTTTGGTCTGTGGCAGCAGGAGATTAGCACTGGTGCTGCAGTTCACTCCATAGCAGGCACCGGCAGGCCGTGAGCAAGGAAAGAACGTCATCGAACCTTCCAATCAGGTGTGACTCGAACAACCCAATGGCTCTTGCAAAACGAAATCTTCCCTTCTTTCGCAATATTCAATTTCCTTGAGTACCAGAAGAGCTCTTACAAAACTCACCCGGACTATTGTTTCACACATTCAAAGGATTTGGGATCGTTCTCCAGCCACACCTTTAACCATGACCGAATCAATATCAACAGACTTCAGCAATCTGAACCTCGAGACAGATGCAACAGGCTCAAGAGATCACAGTTTGACCAGTACCAATGGTTCAGATCTCGATGCCACTGCCCAGGATCTCATTTATCGATGTGAAACGCTATACGAGGAAGTGGAAGCCTATGTTGAAGCAGTCATGGAACGCCAGAAGATCACCAGGGCCCCGCATCCAGTCGAGTACCGCAACTTGCGCAACGATTTCAAAAACGAACTCGCATTCCTCAAGAAGATCGTGAACTCTGGCAAGACTGAGGAGAAGGTTCGCCACTTTATCGTGTCTTCGAATCTTACCTACTACGAGGCACTGTGGGGTGCCGCGAAACGATCATGCGGATTGCAAGCTTTTCGCAAATATTACTTCTGGGACCGACACAAGGCTCCAGCTGGCAAACGCACGCTGAAAGGCTTGAGCCTTGGGAAGGGAGGCGTAGGGAAAGGGAAGACAGCAGCTCTGGTCGATATCGTTGCGGATGAAGGCAGGGAGTGGATTCGTGTGTCGACTGTATCTGAGAAACGGATTATCTTCGATCTCGCGAAGCTAGGCTGGGTTAATGACTCAGAATCAGACGATGAAATGTCTGACGCACGCCCAAGCAACTGGGAGGACGAAGATGATGAAGACCAAGTCGACGTTGTGAGAAACGCACGTGAGCTTGCGAGAGCTGCACGAGCCAACCCTGTACAAGGGCGACCACCAAAAGTGCGCCTCGTGCTTACACGCATCGTAGCCGGAAAGTCGAAAGAGGTCGACGGCATCATTGCGAAGATTCGGGCGACTGGTGCGATCGTGCAATGTGCTGAGGACATACCAGCTACACCACGTCTAGAAGCTGTTCTGAACAATCTACTGGTAGACCGGACTCGTGCACTCTCCGAGACACTGAATATCGACTGCACTATACTGCTCGCTCTCGTCTCTGACATCTCTCACAAGCCCTGTCCGATCCTCGACTGGTACCCTGGCGAAGTCAAAGCTCAGATAGAGGAAGAAGCTGGCGAGAACCTGTTGCCAACTCATCTTTACCTCGCAATCGGCTCCCACTCCATGGTGTGTACGCAGGAAGCCGCTGATCAGATGAACCTGATCGTTGACACGCTTGCTACCGATATGGAGAAGCGAAGAGCCCAGCTGCTTATGGCCCAGGGCGACTGCGAGGGTCGAACGTCCGAAGATCTCGTGGCAGAGTGGGCATTCATGTCCGATCACCCAGTTCCCGCTGGCTTCAAGCTACCCATACGTGTTGTGCCGAGTAACGTCGACACGATCGCCACGCGACTACCCGCTGCAGCACGCAAACTCCACGAGGAGATGAGTCGGCTGAATGCGTCGATATTCTTCTACGGATGGGCGGAGGGTATTACCACTTTAAGTTCCAACCGCGCGCGAGCCCGACAGATTGAGCATGCTATCAATCAGCATGGGCTTGAAGACGGAGAGGCCGGTCCGCACATATGGCTTTGCGGTGAGTCGAGGAGTCTGATCGCGAAACACGGCCGCAGAGCGCCAAGGTAAGTCAGAGCCTAGCCGTAGTGTTCGCTTCAGGGCTGACGCAGGTTGGTCAGTCTCCACATGGGCAGGCATTGTTGAGCGCAGAAGAGTAAGACACTGCACCAAACACAGCGCTAAGTACACGGAACACATCGCACTATCAGATACACCAATACTACGCAATACATCACCATTCAGACCCATCTCACATTGTCATATCCTGTGATTTCATACCTCGCCCGAAACAAAAAGCACTCCCCAGCCCACATCTGAACATCCACCTCCCGCCAGCCAACCCAACGCAACACACGCACACTACCCCATCATACCTCCCTCACCAACGATCCAAGGAAACAACACCAGCAAGGGGAGGTTGTTAAAAAAAAAGACGACGTTGGCAGGATTCGAACCTACGCTCCCGAAGGAACAAGATTTCTAGTCTTGCGCGATAACCACTCCGCCACAACGCCTGAAAGGTTGGTTTTGCGAACAGCTGCTCAGACTAGGAAGCAGCTGCAATGCCCTCTGCCAGAATCGAACTAGCGATCTTATCATTTGCAAGCCAGGTCGTTCGCTGGGAACGTTGGTGTACTAGTGATACGCTTTACCACTAAGCCAAGAGGGCGGATGCTGATTGGTTGATGGATAGACAGAGCAATGTAACGTGTATATACTGAAGTCAAAAGGGATGAGAAGAGGCTTTTATAGGATATAACTCGATGCCTGGAGTGGTGGGTATGGAGGGGAGATAGTCGACGTTAGGCTAAAGCGGCCAGGGTGTGAAAATTTTCAATAGAGGAAACTTGTGAACTAGAGTATCTAACCCACTCCTAGATATCCAACATCAACACGCCAAGTGTCGCTGATATTCACGCTCATCTTGAAATTATGGATGAGTCTTCCTTCTATAGAGCCAAGAATGCAGCACCGGCAATGGCACCAACCAGCGCGCCAACACTGTTCCTAGTCGCAGCGCCCTCGAATTGCGGCGGGCTACCACCGCCAGTGTAGTTCCCACCTGAAGTGCCATTGAAGGTCGCACTGTATTCGCCCGTCAGCGGCACAGGGCCCTGCAGCGTCTGCTGGCCATTTGCTCCAAGGAGCGTGATGTTCTTGACCTGCACATCTGTCTCGTAACCAAACTCGCCCGTCATGCTGAACTCGCCATTGTCATATGTAAATACAATCTCACTGACGCCGGCCTGCTCAATGCTGTCGCCGTCATCCAGATACAGCGTGCCGTACGCCTGGCCTGTACTGTTCGGTGCGATCCAGAGCACAAAGTCCTGCTTGCGCAGCTCTGCGGTGGTGTTTGCACTCGCAGCGCGCAGGGGCAGGATTGCGCCGCCGCGGATGTGCAGCGGGATCGAGTCAAAGCCGACGTCGGTGATGTTGATGTATGATCCCGTGCCTTGGACTTGCTCGAGCGTCCACCAGTCGTAGAAGATGCCGTTGGGAAGGTAGATGCTTACGGAGGTACTGTTCTCTTCGAGCACGGGCGAGACGAGGATGTCGTCGCCGTAGAAGAATTGGTATTCAATGCTGAAAGTATTAGCGTCCTCAGGGTAATGGAAGAACAGAGGGTTCAGGAGGGGAAGACCAGTTTCAGACTGGCGATGGAAGGCCGTGTAGATGTAGTCAAGCAGGCGGTAGCGGACAGCGATAGCGTTACGCGCTGCAGCTTGTGTGAGAGGCCAGCGATAGAACTCTTGGAAGATGGAAGTGTCGCCTGCGTGGTTGCGCATGAAGGGGTAGAAGGCACCGAGGGTAGCCCAGCGGGCGCAGACTTTCACAACGTCAGTACGTCAAGGGGGTTAGAGCAGAGGTGTACCTACGGGTCTCAGTGGTATTGCCGGCAAAACCGCAGATGTCGGGTCCAACCATAGGGATCTGGAAGACAGATGCAAAGTTCAAGATACCGGCAATACTGAAGCGGTATTGCTCCCAGGTGCTGACATTGTCACCAAGCCATTTGCCCACATACTTACCAAGACCAACAAACTGGACAAAAGTTAGCGAAGAACACATACAAGAAGCGGAAATCTTACTGTAGAGCGAGTGATGAGGAAGGGACGGCGCTCTGGGCGGCGTTGCAACATAGACTCCCTCGATGCGATGGACATAAGCGAACCCCAGAAGTTGTGGGTGTCGTAGTGGTAAGAGCCATCGTGGTTGCGGATGTCAGTGTCCATGGTTTTGTTGCTGATAGACCCTGCAGCGTTTTGGATCTCGTACCCAGGGTTGATGAGATCACGGCCGGGCAGGCCCAGACGTGGTGTAGTCTGGTTCGACTGACGAGCGAGCAGAGAGCGCTTAGGCATCGACATCTTCTCGTTGAACTGGCGAGATTGAAGCGAGCGCTTGGTGGCGTTGGTGCTGGAACCCGGCTGCAAGCTGGCAGGGAACCCAGGAATGACGCGACCAGGTCCACCAGGGCGGACTGGTGGAGGCTCAGGAGGGTTCTTAGACTCTTCGGAGTAAGCTACAGGGTCTGAGCAAGGATACGGGCAGAAATTCGCAGGCTCGTTCATGTCGTTCCATAGGCCGTCAATATCGACACCTGTAGCAGGATCAAAGAACTGCTCGAACTGGCTGTTCCAGTAGTCCTGAGTGTTGGGATGAAACCAATCAGGGAAGACAGTTGGGCCAGGCCAGACTGCTCCGCGATACTCGCTGCCGTTCTCCCGAATCTGCCACACGTTCTGTTCAACACCTTCATTGTATACGTCGTTGCCACCTGCCCAGACAGCCGAGTTGACCATAACAATGTAATGTTGCTGACGCTCGTGAAGATAAGAGACCATATCACGGACCAGCTCCAATGGATACCGTTCCGGGTCTAGGGTAAACAAGCGTCTTAGCTCCATGTAATCGATGTCGGTCCACATGACCTCTAATGGGATGTCTGCTTGAGTGTAATTGGCCACGACCTCGGCAACTTCCCACACGTCACGGTACCCGTACTTGCACTGGTGGAACCCGAAACCCCAGTAAGGCATCATGGCCGCGGTTCCAGACAACGCAGAGTACTGGACAGCGACTTCCTTGGGTGTAGGGCCAGCCAAGAAGTACAGGTCGATGATACCGCCAAGGGTGTTGTACTCGAGGAACTGGCCATCTGAGTCGTCGATCTTGATGTCCATGCCCTGAGAGCTGGCAAGGAAGACGCCGTGAGTACCATTCTCACCTCGGTGGTCAAAGTACACTGGATGAGACCCGTAAAGGTTGGTTCCTGGGGGAGTACCATACGCATCACGGTTCCACAGCTGCTCTTGTTAGTTTATATTGCTTATGGAGTTGTTGAGAAATCGACTTACAGTTCGAGTATAGTTAGTAGTGTTCAAGTGGAAATGATCAGTAGACTCTCCCAGGCCATACAGATTTGGGGACTGAGGTAGGCTTGTCCTAAGTCGGAGGTACTGCGTCTCAAAGACAAGGTTCGCTGCTGACGTATCGAAAAGGGTCTCATTGGTATCTCTGCGGGTAATAGCAAAAGAGAACGGGTTCTCGGTGTGCGAGAACACCAAAGCAGAGCTCGCAGGATCAATTCCGTCATTGGCTTGAGGCCTGGGCCAAACGGATTCCTGAATCTGGAAGACCTGCTCGGCGGCATCATAGATCTTGACGTGAATGCGGCTTTCTAGGTATGCTTAGTATTTACAAATAGGAAGGAGGTAACAGTCAGCGTACCAGTCTGGTATTCCACCTCTAGCCTCAAATCCGTCAGGTCATCACCGTAGACATTGCATGCCGTGCCGGCAAGCGCAAGATCCGCGGTTATTCTGGCGCCATTGTCTTGAACATTGCTTGCAGTGTATCCAGGACAACTTTCGAGAGAAGAGCTCTGTCTCTTAGCCAGCGATGTAGCCAAGGCAGGCAGAGCTGACCCGAGCAGGATGAGGCCTTTGCCAATCATATTGATGTTGCTCGAGAGCAGCTCAAAGGTGTGAATTCTCCATCATCGACGGGGATCTTGTACGCTTTATACCGCATCTCTCGGTACTGCAAGATGATGCGGTCCGACGTGAGCTGTAGGTCAGAGGCAAGGTTGGTCATGCGTACCAAGGCGTTAGAAGCTCTTCGCGAAGCACCAAGCCTTACTCCCCGCAATTCCGGTCGTCATGAAGGCGGACCTACGTGTCTTGGCATGGCTGTGTTAAGTACACCAAACAGGCTACATGGCGGGGTCGACATTAGTTGGGCAAGGTTCAGTGCTTGCACTCCCGGAGCTCGACCCGTATAGAGTCCATTTGTAGGTAGAGAACACGGCCCGCAAAGAACTGGGGGATTTCTTGAGTGAACAAAGCTCCGTATCCGTTGTCGATTGGGTGCATCTCGGACCGGGATCGAACCTCATTCGTTCGATCCCGGCCCGAGACGTGCTCGCTTACCAACATTTGACAGCTCTCTTTCCAAGAAGAAGCCATATCGGAGAGTAAGTCACGATGCTCTACTGCGCGGACACATGAGTTGCTCAAGACGGCAGCTAGTTTAAACGCCACGGGCACGGGAGTCGCTGTTCATTGTAAGTCTGATCGGTCGGTCCACTCTCCAACCTGAGCCGATATGATACATAACGATATTGTACAGATATAATGTACATGTCCGCGGAGGACTTTCTCCGACATTTACTTGTTCACCGCACCTTTGCTCTTCTGCTCCATAGCCTGCTTATACTTGGCCAACCGCATCTTCCTCATAATCCTATCCTCCCTAGCCTGATCATACCCCTGAGCAGCACCACCGCCGGCTAGTCACGCCTGCCTCTGCACCCTCCTCCTCTGCTTCAGCATGTGTGTGAATAGGACATACGAACCCGGGACGTAGATAGCCAGGATGGCCCACAGCGCGTGCGGAATCCTTTCATCGACCATCTTGGCGGCTGGGATGGCTTGGTACACGAGCCAGCATTCGCTCGCAATGCCGAGCGGATACAAAATCATGAATGTGTTATAGCGCAGGAAAGAGAGCAGCGATGGCACGCCTAGCCCGCTGAGGGTGAAGACGAAGTAGCTGTAGCGCACGACCTCGGTGAAAGACCAGGCGAGCAGCATAGTGCTGTATGCGGGCGAGTGCTGGGTGGTGGCTGGGAAGTTGTACGCGATGCCCCAAACAAGGAGGAATCGACTAGCGACCTGCATCAAAGTAGTGATGAGGGGCGCGCGGACGATGCCTACACTGTATGTTAGTAATTGCTGCATGACACAAACCCGTCCAGCATGTTGTCGATGGACGGAATATTATAGAAAGCATAACTTACCAACCAAGCTGTGAAGCACCTCCAATCCCGCAACACTCTGCACCAACCTCGTGTACTCCTCCAACTCGCCAAACACCTTCCCACTCGCCAACCCAGCAGCGGCGCTCTGCAATTCACTTCTCCCAAAGAAGCTGCCAGCTTTGCGCGCACTTTGAATCTCATGCGCGCCAATCGCCACAGTCTTGTACAGCACACCGGCCCATAGCGCAGCGGAGACGGCGTTGTAGGCAAGCAGGTACATGTTCTTGACAGGCGAGGACGCGGGGCGGGGTTTTGAGGGCCGTTGGGCGGCTTGTTTGGGAGGCATTGTGGCTCTATCTGTGGTCGAGGGAATAGGAGAGAGTGGTGATATGGATTTGTTGTTGCGATTAGGGTGCCTGAATGCCTGGGGGACAGATTTGTTGATGGCCGAGGCTGTTCTTGAGTTGGGGTGGGGAAGTTTAAGCGACGGGAAGGTGCAAGCGAATAATGGTAACGCCGATAAGCCCGAATGATGTAAGAAGTGTCGGTGAGATTATGGTGTTGCAGCAGTCCCGAAATTTGGGTTGCATGCAGATTGTGGCAAGGTTTGGCGAAAATTGCTTTGCAAAACATGTTGTGGGATGAACGAGTAAGCTGCTGTTCAAAACACCGTCAATATGTTTACAGCGATGGACTGGGATGATTCACTTGCCAGTATATACACATACATATCTATCAAATCATTACTTGGCCCAATTGACGGACATGCGCGATGCTATGCCCTTACGAAAAAACCTGTAGAGAAGCACAAACGCCTTGCTGATGCTATGCTAGCCAGATCGAGCCAGAAAGCAGCTGGCTGAATACCGTGCTATACAAAATGCAACAAAGCCGAAAACCCAGGTGGTATATATGAGTGGTAGGAGAGTCATTAGAGTGAGAAATCGAAAAGAGTTGCTGTGTCTTTCACAGCATGAAGAGCTGGAACATGGCCTTCGAGCTCGAGACCTTCTTGCCGCAGCCTTCGACGACGCACTCCTTGAACGGCCTGGTGTTCGGTACAGCCTGCTTCTCTTTGCCCTTTGCGGAGCGCTTGATTGATCGGTTTGCTGTACATTCGCCGCAGTAAATCTACCATATGCGTTAACTTTGCCCCAATCGACACAACAGTCATGAGAAAACTTACGTGACCGCATTGCTTAGCGATCCACACCTGCTTCTTGACATCGTCGCTCCCCTTGCACAGCTCACTATCGCAGTTCGGACAAACCAGCACGTCATCCTCTTCCGGACTTCTAGTGAATCCTTCGGGGGCTGGTGGAGGTGCTTCGTATGTAGGTGGCGGCGGATCTGGTCGGTTTCCACCATATCCCAGATCGAAACCGACGACCCCGAAGTTCAGGTTTGGCGCAACGAAAATACCAGCCGCTCCTCCTGCAACTCCCATCCGAATGTGGTTACCACGACGGAGTCGGGGTGGAGGCTGTGGGCCGCCTTGACGCATGTGGTCAGCCAAATGCTGGATATGGGCGTTGGCGCGGTCGATCTCTCCTCGTAGATGGGCGAAGCTATAGCGGTCGTGGCGTTGATCTCCAAGCACAGCTATGACTCGGTCCAGCTCTGCATGTCTTGCTGCGTGCTGTCGCGCCCGCCTCTCCTGCTCCGTCAGTGGCCGCTCTTGTACGAACTGCACATCGTCGCCGTCTGAGTCGTTACGGCGGGGCGGAAGTTCTTGGCGATTGGGAGGATCAAGGCGACGTGCGGACACGAACTGGATGTCCGGCGACGATGGCTCAAGAACAACAGGCTCCTCATCTACTGTCCATGCTTCTTCGCCGTTGTCCAAGTTGATGATGCCGGCCATACCTCGTGGTAGACGGGGAGCGTCGTTGTTTGGTGGGTGTCCTGCGCGTGCCGTCTGCGATCGTGCTCGATCGTCATTGTGTGTTGGTCTGTTGTTGTGTGGTGGCCAGTTGTGGAAGGGAGCATCGTCCTCGGTCAAGTCAACGACCTCTTCTGAATCGTACCTGTCCGCCCGCACCTGGCTGTTGTATGCAGCCATGTCGTCCTCCGCCATGTCGTCCCCATTCTCCTGCACCACAATTGGCTCGTCGTCCTCGCCATCGCTTATCTCGACCAGGAGTCGGTCCTCAGCTCTGCCGTGCCTCTCCGCTCCCGTTTGCCAGCCTAGAGGCCTCCTCATGTCGAATCCGTCGCCCTCAAACCGCGGCAGTTGCCTGTGCTCCATGTTTCGCGCAGGTTGCTCCGAATACGCAGGGTGCCCTCCGATGCTTGGGTCCGCGGGGCCGGCTGAAGTCGGGCGGTCGTTGGCTTGCACTGTAGGTTCTCTGGAGGCGGAGTAGCGTGCTCGCATAGCAGCGGCGTCGGGTGTTCTCGCTCGCTGCCCTGAGGGGGCGTAGAAGTTCGGCTGTGGGGACGAGTGGTGGCGGGTTGGGTCGTGGGAAGGTCCCTGAGGCCGTGGGAGCGGGTGCTCGCGGGGAACACCGAGGCTGGTAAAGGGCGTGAGGTTCTCAAAGCTCCAGGCGGACCCTGTGTTGCCCTCCATCATTTCATGCGAGCGCTGCGAGTCTTTGTTAGCCCAAATCCGCTGCCTGCATTGCCGCCCGCTCCACTTTGTTACACACCTTCTGTCTGTGCGTATACCCAAAGGGCAGATGGTCATCCATGACCTATGGCGCAGGCACGCGAGCACAGTTGGGTGGTGTGGCGGCGATGGCAGCGGGGGTGCGTCGTTGCAGGCGCCCAGCCTGGAGAGCGTTCAGTCGGTGAAGTGAGGTGCAGGTGGGCGAGCCCGTGATTGACGTCTGAGAGGATGCGATGCCGCTCGGCAAACGCCATTTCACGGTCACCACCCATCTTCAACAAAGCGTGCAACACGGGAAATTCGTAGAACTGGGGCCTGGAACTCTTTGTTACGTTTTCCCTCCTTCCTGCTGCCCTGACCGCAAATGTTACGATTACGGCCGTCTATTATTCAAAGAGACAGTGTGATGCAGGTGAAATATTCTGGGCATGTTTCCCAACTATACTCAGAAGGGTCGGCTATGTTACATTGCTCCAAACGCCTCGGCACCTCCTGTAATCCTATCTGAAATGATATGCCAACTATGCAGATCATGCTGCGCTTTTGGGCGTCTGTGCCATCCAGGACCATTCTTACATCGTCCCCTCTCGGTACCTCCCCACTCGCCGCGCTTGGATCCCGGTTTGCCTTCTCCTGCGAACCGTATGGAGTTCCTCCTTCATGCTACCATTGCTGTCGAGCTCATGCCGAGCTCAAGATATTTAGTCCGCCCTCTGATGTCAGGGCGACCAAGCTGGCTGCATTCGCACCCCAAGCAACATCCCTCGCAGACACCGCCTTCCGTACCGGCTCAGACCAGCTCTTCGACGCCTTGGTGTACTGTTGCACAGAGATGCTGCCCGAGCCAGCGGTTGCAAGGAATTGGCCGGTGTAGTCCCACTTGACATTGTCGACCGGGCTGCCAGCATCGAGGACCTTGATGACGTTCTGCTTCCTGATGTCCCAGATCGAAACCTGGCTCGATCCTTTCTGGGCGACCGCGAACCAAGTGCCGTTCTCGGAGAAGGAAATGGCGGCGACAGGGGCGCCGGTGTCAAGCTCAGCCATGTGCGCGCCGGTCTTGACGTCGAAGATGCGGATCTTGCCATCAGAGCTACCGACGAAGAAGAGGACACCGTCGACGTGGAACGAGCATGCTGTGATGTCGGCTTCGGTGTAGATCTGGGAGACGGTCTTGAAGGTCGAGAGGTCGTAGTATGCGACACGCTTGTCGGCAGCGCCAGAAGCCAAGATGGAGCCACTGGGGTGCAGAGAGAGCGATGTGACGGCGCCGGCGTGCGCACCGACCTGCGCAATCTCGTTGCCGTTTTCGAATATCTTGATTGTGCCCGCAGCGGTCGCGACGACTGCGCGCGAACCCCACCAGGTGGTCGCAGTGACTGGGCTGCCAGCCTGGAGCACCTGGAGCACCTTCTGCTGCGACGTCGAGTAGACGGCTGCGGCACCGTCCGCGCCGCCAAACAGTGCCAGATCGCCCGACTCGTCGACGGAGACGGCGCTGCTGCCGGGGTAGAGAGGCTCGCTCGAGGAGGTGACGTCGAAGGCGGAGACGTCCTCGCCGGTGGCCCAGCCGTCGGGGATAGGTCGCTTTCGGCGCGTCGAAAAGAGCCTGTTTCGTGTTAGCAGTGTTTCGCGACGTCGCCGGCATGTGCCTACTGTTGCTGTGTCTCGTCAACCTTGGCGACAAGCTCCTCCGGCAGCGCCTGGCCGTCGACCTGCATAGCATCGCCGTTGCTGCCGCCTCCGCTGATGGTCACGTTGGACAGCGCTTCCCGTGCCTCGTCCCGCTCACGCGTCAGGCGCGCAACCACGCGGGTCGCCGCATCGTTCTGGTACAGCGCCGTGCTCAGCTCCTGTCGTGTCTGCGCCAGCTGCTGCTTGAGCGTGTGTGTCTCGAGCACAATGGCGTCCCACTCGTTCTGGAAGGCGCTGAGGAGCGCGGGGATGGATGTGAGGTTCGGCGGCCGGGGGCTGACGACCTGCGGCGACTTGAGCTCGATCAGGTCCTCGACTGCGAGCTCTTCGCCCGTGACGGGGTCGGTGTGGTGCTCGGCGATGTGTGCCTCGATCAGGCGCTTCTCGAACACATTGCCGCTCTTGCGCGACGCGACGGGTTCTCGGGGCGCTTCTCCAGATATGGCGCAAAGCATTGTGGCGGGTGTGGGGGTTCTGTCGCCGGCAGCGCTGCTGTGAGCCTTGAAGTTGTCGCGAATTCTTAGCAGAAGCGCGCTAGCGGACAGATGGGGCAAGGCGTTCTTCCTCCACACCATGAGATCACCTGCACTCGAGCAACATCGATGCCGGAAGGTGATTGTATTTGTAGATTACCACTAAAGCTCCCATTCCTTCTCTGGCCCCTTCTGGCCGTTCGTCTCACCGACGTCGAGCGCAACGAGGAACCTGCTCACGCAGTTGTATGCCGCCACCGTCGCCGTAATCTCCACCACTTCTTGCTCGCTGAACTGCTCCTTCAGTTTCGCAAACACCTCGTCCGGCACACTGACATCTAGCGTCATGGCATCCGTGTACGATAGCACTGCTGCGTGTTTGGCGTCTTGGATCCCTTCCTTGACCTGGCGAGGGGCGGAATGTAGAACAGCATCGACGTGCTCAGCCGACACGCCCTCAGCAGCTCGCAGAATTGGGCTGTGAGACTCCCATTCGTACCATGCTTTGTTCAGTACCGCGACACGGGCGATAGCTGTCTCGCGCACGGATGTGGACAGAGACGTCTTGGTACGAATGGCTCCAAGGAAGGAATTCCTGGAGACCTGTCAGAACTGTCCCTTATGTCTACATTCCTACTGCAACTTCTACCAAAGCAGTCTTGGTGTTGCTGGTCCGTCTGAGCTGTCGTGTAGTACTTTTGGAGCGCTCACTCGCCCATGAGGTAGAGACCTGTAACCAGAGGTAGAGCCTACCATCCATCCGCAACTGGTGGAGAATGAAGCAAAGTCCGATCCAATGCTATCAATCCCTTCGGCCCTCGGCGCTCTTTCACGCGTTCAAGGACAGCCTTGTCGGCCTCTTCAGTAAACTCTGGAGGGTTGGGAATGTATGGAAGGCGCATGATGATGGCAGTGAATGAACTAAGTCACGAACGGTGTGAGTTATCTTGAAAAGTATTACGAGGACTGTCGAATGTTGGGATCTTGACTCCTCAGCAGTCTTGACTGTCCCGCCATCGGCGTTGTTCCTAGAACCGCTCATTAGCAGCTACACCCCACACCTGCTTCCTAACCAATCACAGCACCTCGCTAAAACCTTCACCCCAAACTGTCAAAACTTCACTGCGGCCTTCTCTCCGTTCAGTCCTTCAAACCACAGGAACAATGCCTGCGCCACAGAAATCCAGGGTCACCGGCATTAAAAACGCCAGGGGAAAAGTCTCAAAGTCGAGAGCCGCAACAGAACAGCAGCCCAAAGTCGTTGAGGAGAAGAGCTTAGAAACAAGAATTCCACCAGAGACACAGCAACTTATCCTCAACATCTTTCGGAATTCGTTTAGGGAGAGGTTAGAAGGCGATATTCAGCCGTTGCTGCAGGAAGTTAAGGGACATTTGTTTGACCGCAATTTCAAAGAGGCTTTTGGAAGAGAGGACTATCTTGAGGCGTATGCGGCCCGATGGAGTCCAAGTCGAGCACTGGGGTACCTGGGAGTCTTGTGGCGCATGAGAGAGTCTCTGGACCTCCTACAAAACACAGAAGATGAGCCCGACAACGCTACAGGCAGCTCACAAAAGAGCTGGAAAGTTGCCTGTCTTGGCGGCGGTGCAGGTGCAGAGATTGGAACACTTGGTGGCCTCCACAAACTGTTGTCGGATGAGCAGAAAGAACGCGGAGAAGGTCAGCCTAAGGATATCGAGGTCGTGGCTATTGATAGTGCAGCTTGGTGTAATGTTGTTGCCCAGCTCACACAACAAATCACGACGCCACCCCCGTTGTCGAAGTACGCATCCGCCGCGGTCAAAGCTGCAAACCGCCCGCTTGCCGAACCGACCGCATTCAAAACAACCTTCCACCAGCACGACGTCTTAACAGTAGACTCCAAGACCCTCGCCACCGCCCTCAAGGGCGTCAACATGGTCACCCTGATGTTCACACTTAACGAGCTATACTCGGCCTCCATGTCTCTGACCCAGCAGTTTCTGCTACGAATGACCGAGAGCTTGGAGCCTGGGACAATGCTGCTAGTAATCGACAGCCCAGGAAGCTACTCGACTGTCAGTCTGAATGGCGCCGACAAGAACTATCCAATGCAGTGGCTGCTGGATCATACGCTGTTAGCGGATGCTTCGGGTGGGAAAGCGAAAGAGGAGGTTAGACTGTGGGAGAAAATGCAAGAAGATGACAGTAGGTGGTTTAGGCTGGACGATCGGTTGGAATATCCAATTGAGCTAGAGAATATGCGGATGCAACTGCATCTGTATCAGCGACTTTAACCCGTCGGAATCTTTGAATTTTCAAACAGCCACTACTGCACATGGATCGTTGCGCGTGCAACAAGCTCAAACGCCCCGCAATCAGTCACTGCAAGCTCTATGATTTAGCATGGCCAACTCCGTAGGTTTTGGCTATCAAGCAACCGTCAAAAGCACCGAGAGAAATCACACGGATTTCCCTCTCTTGCTTGATCTAGGAAGAAGCGGTCAGCTCAGCAACGACGATGCGTCGCCGGTCTCGCTTGGCTTCAAGTAAGAGTTCGGTTCGGTCAGGTCCGGTCCAACGACAGTCCCGCGACAGCCCAGAGTCTCAGGGAAACACAATCAAGCCTCAGGCATGCATATCTGCTATTGGACAGGTTCGTCGAATTCTAGAAATGTTGCTTCTCAAAACATACAGGGGTGGCGTAAGGTGAAGCGAGCATTGGCTGTCCAACGCTCTGATTGGTCACCCACAAACGCCCACTACTTTAGCGGCAACCACTCTCTGTGCGACATCAAAGATTCACAACTACGCTAGAGGAATTCAGGTATTCCTTCGCAAAGGGTCAGAACTACAATAGGAAAGTGGGATGGTGTCCATTGTTCGGAGCGGTTCTTAAGACAAATCATTATTTACCCCTCATCGTTCACACTACTTCCTGACCACACATCCTCGTCTCACCACCTTCATTCCCACCGCATTTGCTCTATTTTGCGTTTTTGCGTGCTTCATCTTGAAGCATTACAGTCCTTACTATTATCGGTGTTTCCACGTTTCTCAAGAGTCGATCAAACAATTTTACATTCATCCGCTTCGACCTACAACGCAAAGAAGTGCTGTACGACATAGACCTACTCTACAGGACGACATATCGAAAGAAAAGGCCCAAATTCGAACCCATACGAAAGCAACTACAATGTCAACAGCAACCGCTACTCCTGCTGCCCCATCAGCTGCCCCTCGCTCATTCAACAGCGACGGTTGGAGTCCGCTCGCAATCATCGGCATCGTCGCCTCGATCATGGTGCTTCTCCTCTGCGTGCCTCTAATCGCCATATGTCTCCGGCGCTACGAAAGAAAAACATGCAAAGAAATGGTCAAAGACTCAGAAAGCAGGGGCAGTTCAAGGGGAAATGACGGGCTCAGTCATCTCGAAGAAGGGCAAAGCTTGAGGAGTATTCTCGTCACTAGAGAACTACAGAGAGTCAGTTTGAAGCTGAGCAAGCCTGTAGAAGCTCATGTGCAGGGGAGAGGATGGAGTGAGGCGAAAGTGCGGGGAGGTGGGTGGCGTGTGTGAGGGCGTATAGTCTGCCGACGGAGGCTGGAGGGACACGACAGAAACGCAGTGCCTATTGATTGGGCCAGGATGGGTAATACGACTAATGCGGAAATCAACGACGGCGATTTTTTCTTTTATCATGCTAAGTTTTTAGACAATTGCCATCAAGGCCTGGTTTTGTTTGGAATTATACGTTCTTCGCCTTCATTACCTTCCTAGCGACTCCCACACAGTACGATTCCATAACCCTCCGCTACCACTGTACGCGCTTCCCAACTACTCATCGCATAACACCCTCCCCCTCACTATCCTCCCCCTTACGCACCAACATCCGCCACGCACCTTCCGTCCTCCCCCTCTTCCAAATCGCCTCCTCATACCTCCCATTCCTTGTCAATCCTCGAGAACATCCCTCTTCGCCTTAAAACCCTTGTGCATGGCGATTCAAGAGTCTTGCTGCGAACAGAGGGAGCAAGACGAACGTGAATGTCGACGTCTTGAGACGACAAAGGCACCGCTTAGAGATCAACTTGAATGCGCTGTTTCGGTAAGACTGTGTTGCTTGAACTATGGCACTTACCAACCCAACGTCCAATTACAGTGCACCTAAGCGTCCAACCCATCCCTTTCTACTAATCTCCGCACCACCTCCACAACATCCTTCTCCCTCAGCCCCATTGCCTTCCCAGGCTCCTTCACCATCTTCTGGAGGACCTGATCCAACATCCCCCTCAATCTCGAAATCAACACTCCAATCCTTGCCCACCCTCTCAACCGAATCCACTCATCAACAACCAACCCCCTGCCCAGGGTATCGACCTGGATCTGCCCAGCAAACATGAGCAGACTGTATGCATTAAACGGCGTGATATCCCGGATGAACACCTTGCTCGTCGCCATCTTGTTGAAGTAGGCTATGAAGCTGGCATTTGACGGGAAGGTCTGGGATGAGAAGAGCGTTGAGGAGGGGTGTACGAAGACGCGTCCGTTGTCTTGATTGAAGTACTTAATCTCTCTGGCTTCAGGGTCAAGCTCGACGGCACCAGCGATACCAGCAGCGAACTTCTTGTCCGGGAGTTGGATGCGTGCAATCTGTGGGTTGAAGGAGCCCGCGACAAGAGCGCGCAGGAGGGCATCGTTGCCGTTCTGAGCGTTGTATATGCCATGGGTGGACGGAAGATTTGAAGTGTAATTGTACGGGATGAAGGAAATCTCCTTGAGGGACGAGAGATATTGCGAGCGGTTGGACTGGATGTCGAACATTGTCTGAAGATTGAGCTTGTTGTCCTGGCACCAGAACTTCAGATCACGAGTGGAGACACCCTTACTGCGGAATGCGGCCCATTGTTCGTACGCCCGAAGATCCACAAGTAAGTCACCTTGGTTGGCCGAGAAAGAGGCACGGAGGCGGTCGAACTCGTTCCTGGTATCCTGATCCCTTTCCCTGGGCGAAATGAAGGGACTGCGAGCAGTCAATACTGATGCAATGGTGAGAGCGGCTTCCAGGCAGCCGAATGTCGCGCCATAAACAAGCAGCTTGCTCAGACGTAGGTCGGCAGGGATCATAGACATGTGACGGCCGAGAGCAGTGAGCTCGTTGTCGGTAATGGCTCCCATCTGCGAAAGGAGCTTGACTGCGCCCTCCACTGCGGTACTTTCGGGTGGCGTGAGGGCCGAGGCGAGGAAGCCTGAGACGTCTTGTACACCCATTGCTTTAATGGACAGGCACATCTGCTCCAGAGGGACACGTCTAATTTCAGGGTCAGGTCGCTCCAACATCTTGACCTCAGCATTGCGGGTATATAACTTGTAGCAGTCTCCGGCGCGTACACGACCTGCTCGACCACGACGCTGCTTGCATGCCGCTCTCGACGCCCACGTCTCAGCAAGTCGAACCATATTGTTTTGGGGATCATAACTCGTCTCCTTGACACGACCGGTGTCGATGACCGCGACGATATCCTCAATCGTGATTGAAGTTTCTGCCACATTGGTTGCTGCGATAACCTTTCTCTTACCAGCTGGAGGTAGGGGGAAAACGCGCTTCTGCTCGGCCGGCATAAGCGAAGCATGTAATGGCAAGGCATGAAGGTTCGAGAAACTGCTCAAAGCTTGTATTGTCCGGTCGATTTCCATTGTACCGGGCAGGAAGATCAGGATACCACCATCTTTTTCCCCAAGCTGGTGATCAATATGACGAACGGTCTCTGCAATGAGATCGTAGTTGATGCCAAAGCCAATGCTGCGAAGGTTGGCGGAGAATGACCTGTCTTGCGACTCATCATCTTCGCCAGCATAGCCTCTGAAACCTGTAAAGTGCATGACATCGTCGACGTAGTAATCCGTCACAGGATGTGTCCGACCGGCGATCTCGACGCGACCTACGGGACCCACTTCCTTGAAATAAGCCTCGAAGACCTCGGCGTCCAGTGTCGCACTCATCAAGATGACCTTGAGGTCTTTCCTGGTGCGCAGAATCTGCCGAAGTAATACGAGGAGAAAGTCGGTGTCGAGGCTGCGCTCGTGTACTTCGTCAACGACTACGTGACTGACATCAGCAAGCGCAGCGACAACATCGTCAGCGCCTCCACCGGATGTTTGGAGCCGTCGGAGAAGAACACCAGTGGTGACAAATGTGATCTTGGTCACGCCTGGCTTCTGTTTCGACTCGCCACGGATGATATAGCCAATTTCGTCCCCGACCCGACCACACCTTTCATCAGCTACACGATCAGCGAGACCGAGGGCAGAGATCCTTCGCGGCTGAGTGCATATGATGTTTGTGACAGCACCCAGCTGCCTTTGTATCAGATCGTCTAACACGAATTGCACAGACTGTGTCGATTTGCCGGAACCGGTCTCGCCAGAGATGATGGTGACATTGCATCTGTTGATTGTCCGCACAATGTCGTCCCTCAGCTTCCAAGCTGGCAGGGACTGACGAGCACTCAACATCTTTTGCTGAGCCGGTGTCCCTTGCTTAGCTTGCCATTCAGCAAGGACCTGTTGGCTGGCAGGTGTTGCTGGCTTCCAGTCAATCGGCCTGCGACCTCTGTCCCTCTTCTTTCTGCTTTGGTTCTGTAACTCTACTGAGTGATCTGCTGCAGCGAGACCAGACGACACATCGACTAATCGACCAGGGTTCTTAAAGATCTCGCCTGCATTCTGCTGCACCCAGTCTATGATGTCGTAGATCATCGGCATGCCGATGAAGTTTTCCTCGGCATGTAATAGCGCTTTCCTGATAATGCTGAGCCGGATGTACGCAGGAATAGCTGCCTCAAACGTGATGATAGGTATCACAGCTGGGTAAGGTCCATATGGTTTCCTGGCCTGCAGGATAAGGCGTTTTCCTTGTTGTTTAATATCAAGTTCCACGCGACACATTGTAGGAGATGGACGAGAGAAGAGCTTGTCGTAGATAGCTTCCAATGAAGACATCTCAGTCTCCCAGGGATCATCTTCTGATAGCTCATCTGGCTCTTCTGCAATAGCGAGGTTGGCCAGTTCTTGTGCAATGTCTTTGTCGTCATCCTCTGGTCTTAGAAGTCGAGCTTGAAGCAGTGCTGCGGCTCTTCTCTCATCTCCGCTCTGACTGTCGTAGGCTTCTTCGCAGAGCTCGGTTGAATAGCCTGCCGTTGCCAGGCGTTTCACTGCCCCCTCTCGCTTAAGATTGGAACTGGCCATGCTCACACCAGCAACGTAGCCTTCAGGCAAACTCCAGGAGGGCAAGTCGTCTTCCGGAACATGTATCAGAAGCCATTCAAGGATCTCTTCCCGATCTTTGCATATATCAGCGGCTTCCTCGACGTGACTTCGGCGGAAGCCAAGATCAGTGATTTCATCCTCGAGCCGCATTCTAGTATTCACGTCCAGCCGAATGCCATTAGGGTTCCAAAGTGCGTCACGGCGGATTAGACGTTCGACCTGCTGCCTTGTCCTCTTTCCAAGCTCGATCTTCGGCACGCGTTCCCATCCTCTCATTAGATTCTTCGCAGGTCCTGTCCATGATCCTTCGGCGTTCGGCATAGACATGCCAGGCTTCAGATTGTGTGCTTTCTTCGCATCCTCTAGCTGCTTCTGCTTCTTTTCTCGCTCTTTCGCAGCGGTCGCTTTGGCCTTCTCTCGTTCCGCAAAACCGAAGAAAGGGTCTGCCTCATACATCCAGGCTTTTCCCTCTTTCTCGTCTCTCTTTTTGAGCTCTTGGAACTTCCCTTTCCACAAGTCCTTGTATACGGGAGGCAGCATCATATGCAGGTTCTTCGCACTCGCGACACGGAAGAGAGCGTAAGCAGCGGCGAAGTTGCGGGCTTCTACAGCAGTGGGCTGATGAGCGGGTTCTTCCAGCTCGACGGGAATCTTAATCGGGGGGAGAGTTGTGACTTCTTGTGTCTTCGGGTTCTTCTTCGACAGAACCACAGCGTATGCAAAGTGCTTATCGCCATCTTTGCGCTAGAGAAGTCAGTCAGTGTATTGTTCTATCCTGACTGTGGTCGTCTTACTATTCTGTAGTCGGGCCTATCCCAATGCTGCTTTTGAAGGTGCTCTGAGAACAGGTTGACTGGCAGCTTGCCCGTCCACGATGCTCCAGCGATCAACGTCCGGGTGTCAGGCTTCTTGGGCCCATCCTCAGCTTGCCCAGCAACACCCTTGCCCTTGCCCTTTTCGTCATTCTGGGAAGAGCCCTCCCCTCGCTTCTTCTTAGGTTTGCCGTCACCAAAGACGATGAAACTGGTGTCTTCTTCAGGTGGAAGTGCCTTCTTCGCAGGCTTACTGCGGGGCGGATGTGCGTTCTTCGGCATGGTCACAAGTCTGATATATCACTGTAATGATGTTTTAGAGTTCCATGGGCAGTGAACCAAACGAGTGTGGACCGGTGAGAAGAGGTGTCGTGTATGGGTACAAGGGCGCGCACGCTAACAACAAGGGCTCAGCCGTTCGAGAGGGAAGGTGCAACCTCGCTGCAACCGCCGTTCACTCCAAGAATACTATCGTTCGGTCGTGTAGCCATCTTTTCTGCCTTCAATCGACTGCGGAGGGGCGGTTCTCAATGAATCTAAAATTCTGAGCTAGCGGGGACCCTTGCCGCGGCTAAAATTGCCCCACGTCATCGTGAAGCTTGAGCTTGTTCAGTTCTAACGTCGAAGTAAGTAATTGATGAATGCTAATTGGCACTGGTGATCTAAATTGTGTGTGTTCAGGGTCGCGATAGCAGTAGAGCGGCACTTCCAGCCTTTTCGGAACCTCACTCGCGCTGTCCACAAGAGCTCCCACATCATGGCGAAAGCTTCCAAGGGCAGGAGCAGAGAGCAACGTCAAGATCCAATTGTCGCAGAAGAGATAGAAGGGACCTGTAAGCCTCAGGCCCCTATCATGACTTCTACCCCAAAGCGAACAAACGCGTGTATGTCTATTATCTGCCACTTTTGAAGTACGACCTAAGCTTACAACGCAGTCACAGAACTAATGTCAGCAAAGAAGCCCAAATCCACCACTTTGCCTGTCGAACCACCAGCAAAGTTAGCAAAGCTCGCAAAGCGAGGTTTCGACGCACGTGATGGTCTCGGTATTTACATCGAACATCCTGAGAAGAATCCTGAGGGCCTTGTGGTAGAGTATGACGACGACTTCGTGGTGATCAATGACAAGTTCCCCAAGGCCAGGTATGCTTCTTCCTTTCCAAACATACATACCTTGACTGACACTTAAAGCGTACATCTCCTTCTTATCCCGCGCAACCCAAGATACTACGACCAACATCCTCTCCATCTCCTCTCTACTAACCCTGCCTTCCTTGCTGAAGTACGAAAACGTGTCGACTGCCTCAAGATTCTCGCAGCCTCCGAACTGCGTCGAATGTATGGGCGCCACAGCGCTTCCGACGCTCCTTACCAATCCGCCCTTGAAGAGCTCATGAGCCAGCCTGATCCACCACCAGCTTCAAATCGCGATGCTCTGCTGCCAACAGGCCGCGACTGGCTCTCTGAGATCAAATCGGGTGTGCATACACACCCGAGCATGAACCACATGCACATCCATATCATGAGTCGGGAGATGCATTCACCATGCTTGAAGAACAAAAAGCATTATTTGAGTTTCAATTCGAGTTTTCTCGTGCATGTGGATGAGTTTCCGTTGGAGGAGGGGAGTGTAAGGTTTCACCCGGGGGATTGGCCGAGTTGGGAGATGAAGTGCTGGCGGTGTAAGGAGAACTTCCAGAACAAGTTTGCGAAACTGAAAGGGCATCTGGAAGAGGAGTTTGAAGTGTGGAAGAAGGTGTGAGAAGGTTAGGTGTGAGCAGGAAAAGAGATCGGGAAGTGCAAGAGGCGCGTTATTATAATGACTGACATGGTTCTTTTAATAGCCATCCCAGTATACAAGACTAGCCAACTTTTGGTGTCGTTATATGGTACATCATTTCGTCAAATCGCGATTGTTACCCAACCATGCCTCTACCAACATGCTGGTGCAAGTCGTCCGTCGCTGAACTTTGGCCGTGGCTTGCCCACCTGAAGACTGCACATCGCCATTGCAATCTCCGGCAGGGCAGTCTCCCAATAAGGCCTAATATGCAAATGTCATATTACGCAGTTGTTCCTCTTCGGTTCAACGTCTAAGCCCTAGGCTTGACCTTGGGGGTGCCACTGCGGACTCGCTTGGCCTCAGGGCGCTGCAGGTGAGAGGCGGGAATCCAGCTCTCGTCGTACTTCGCGCTTGTAGTAACAGCCGGGCCATCAGCGCCGACAACAGCAACCTGCTCAGAGGGGTCAACCTTCTTGGAGCCCTGGGACGACTTCTTAGCGCGCTCGCCACCCTTGCCGCGGCCCTTCTTCTGAGGGAAGAAGGTGGTGATCCAGGTGTTGTAGACGAAGTAAAGGGTACCAGCGAAGGCACCGAGAAGGACGAGGTAGAGGAAGATGCTGTGTGCGAGTTAGCTACTGACAACTGGGGAGCTTCGCTGGCCCGCAAGACACCTAGGAAGAACCTACATCTGAGGGTCGAAGATGCTAGTGGGCCTCTCGACAACGGAAACAGTCTCATTGTACGCGGCGACAGTGAAGATGGCGTTCTCAGAGTTCCTCAAGACAGCGACGAGCTGCAGGCGGAGATCCTGGGGGTGGAGGTCGGTGGAGAAAGTGTAGGGCACAGTCTCCTCTGCGCCAGCGGGTATCTCAATGGAGTACTTCTGCGCTGTAAGGTTGCGCACAATTTGAGTCTGGCCATTGGCCTCCTGGAGCAGCGAGCCACCAACGATGCTCACGCCGATAGGCTTGGGCTCGTTGTTGGAGATGGACAGACGAGCCTCGGTGGCATGACCGTTGATGAGCTTGACGCCGAAGATCTCAGACTGGGGAAACGAGGCTGAGATCTTGACATTCAGGTTCGGTGTCTGGGCCTCAGGTACTTCCTTGACGTCCTCAACCTGAGCACGCGGGGTCAGTAAATTGATGTCATGCAGCGTAGCACACGCGCGGGCACTCACCTCAACCGCAAAGGCATTGAGGGCCCTCAACGAGAGCAAAAGCAGGGATGAGAGCTTCCAGGCAACCATAATGGATACAGCAAACAGTCGACGAGATGAATGCGCAGGGGATAGAAGGGTGGAGGAGAGCACAGCAATACAAACGTGGCTTCCAAGAACGTCAGAGCGCAGCTCCCAGCTTGGCGGCGACAGGGAGCTCCGGTCGATGGAAGCGAGCGCCTTCCCCACACCAGCTGACGGGGCCAATCAGCTTCCAGCTCTAGCGCGCAGTCAACGCGCGACTACTCGTCGCCATTCTTGTGCACCGTGAACTGCATCCTGTCTATTGTTTACAGGACGCGGAACAGGAGCCTTATCACCGCCATTGCGGCTACCTGCATATAGATGCCCGTCTATTTGCTGTCAATAACAGCCTCACCGCCAGTACTAAAGCTCGCATGTGCTTGCAGGGTCGCGCTGTTGAAGCAGACCCTTCTCACGGCCACTAACGAAAAATTGCGAGCTCATATTCACCTCTACAGACGACCGTTTGCTGCTTTCTGTTTCTGGAAGTCCTTTCTTGCCCCTGCTCCCGTCCTCCAGGTTTCTGTCTTCTGTCTTCTGTCACTTCATTTCTGGAAACTGCTTTGGAGGCATGACATAAATACTCACGCTTTCCCACGCTTCTTCTCACTCACCAACAACTCAACAGCCAGCACAGTCCACGCTACTCACAGCTCAAATTACACTTGTTCCCAAACTTGAAAGTCTCCACACCATTTCTAGGCACATCAAACATGGCACCAGCTCCATTCCTTGCTGGCCTGGGCCACACCCCTGCCTCAACTTCCATCGCCGTGACCCGCCCCAGCGTGGTAGACCCTGAGCATTCAACCTTGTATCAACGCTACGAGCTGCTACAGCAGTATGACAAAGAAAAGAATGACTTCATAGGCGTTAGTGCTGCTGTAAAATGGCCCGCTTCACGACTGACCATTGCAGGAACTGCTTACACGCTACGAGTACCTAAGCCAGCAGTATAGAGCCCTCGCCTCTCAGAGCATGCACGATGTCGGGAGTGAAGCCGCTTGGCAGGCAGAGAAGCCTAGGTATGAGAGTGCGGTTCAGCAATACCAGCGAGCTTTAGTAAGTGGCTATGGAAGCATGGCTATAGTTCTGTCGTCTGTAATGTTCTCACTGACCTCTGAAGTCTGAGAATCCTTTCGTTATGGTTCTGATCGACGGCGACGGCATGATCGTAAGCACCTCTTTTCCTACAAAGACCCCACGTCCCTGACGCCGCCAGTTCCGCGACGAGAACATTCGAGACGGAGAGGCGGGCGGTCGCCGGGCTGCGTCGCAGCTTGACACCGCCGTGCGAAGCTGGATCGAGAACGAGGAAAAGAACGTACCCCTCACCTCTCGTATCATCTGCCGAATCTATGCCAATGTCGGCGGCCTTGGTGATGTGTTGGTAAGGACCGGTGCGATCGAAGCGGTCGAGGACTTCGACGACTTTGTGCGAGGATTCACTCGAGCTAAGACTATGTTCGACTTCATCGATGTTGGCGCTGGGAAAGATCGCGCGGATGAGAAGATCATCGGTATACACCATCGCTGTGTGGTCGTGCGACATAGCGCTAACGGATGGCAGAGAACTTTAAGATCTTTTCGCAAGATTACCACTGCCGTCGACTCCTCTTCGGCTGCTCACACGACAACGGCTACGCACGAGTATTAGAGGAGTGCTCAGACAAACCGGAGATTGTAAACAAGGTAATTTTGCTCGAAGGAGTGCCCTTCGAGAAAGAGTTGCTGCCACTCCCGTACGGTACAAAGAAGTTTCCAGACATTTTTCGAGACTCTAAACTTGTCGTATGGGGTAGCAACACTTTTGTTCCTGGTCAGTCACGCCATGTCTCCGGCACAGGATTCCCAGCCCAGAAGGTCTATGACATCTCAACTGGGCTTCCTGGTCGTTTCCCAGCGCCCACGCCACAAGTGATGGATAGTCCTATCCCAGTCAGGGCAACCGCTGTCAGCTTCCCACGTACACCTTCCACGTCCACGATAGCATCAGATGGATTCATCACTACCAAGGCTGCTCCAGCCATGAACAGCTGGGCAGCAAAGGCAGCTGCTCTACCGCCCCCAATGTCTGCTTTACCAGCATACGAGCCAACTGACCGTAACGAGGTCATCGCACGCAACCGAGCTGGACAGCGTATCGATCCGCCATGCAATGGCTACGACAAGACCGAGGTGGACCGCGTCAAGAAGCTCAAATTATGTAATGTCCATTTCTTGAGGCAAGGTAATAACCCTCATCAATGCAGCCCTTTTTAACAAACTTACTGTTTTCAGAATGCCCGTATGGTATGCAATGCACTCACCAGCATACTCACCAGCCAAATCGCAGCGAGCTCGCCACGCTGCGCCTCGTTGCACGCATGTCGCCTTGTCAAAATGGCAGCGGTTGTCAGGACATCAAGTGCATCTTCGGTCACCGATGTCCTGCTCCTCCGAGTAGGACAAAGGTTCCAAAGGGCGTCAAATCCTGCATTTTTACGGATGCCTGCAAGTTTCCAATCGAATTGCATGACATCGATACCAACGTTGTCAAGACGCTTGTCATCCGTTAGCAGTGGAGTGTAAGCCCACCTTGTACAGGCCGCAAGCTATGACAAGGTCATTTACAAATATCAGAAACCAAACACACTCACCGTACTTACACAAGCCCGGCCGCAGCATCGTTCATTAGTAGATTGGCGACTTGGAAATCGGGAAAGTCATATGAAAGCAATACGATGTCATCAAACCTACGCCTCTTCCCAATCACATAGGCTTCATGAATCTTGCAACTCATCCCTCTGATCATACGCAGGCCTAAATACTACGAATCATTTCGCTTATTCTGTACAAAATCCGAGAACATTATGAAGATCTCTGGACTTAAGGTTCAGGCTTCAAGTTAGAATATGCTGCCGCTAGTATACCGCTCAAACAAAGGCTTTGCGAGTTCCTCTGCACTCTTCAACTATATCATTGACTGCCTTTAAGCGGATCTAGAGCACTGTTAGTTCCAACATAGTACGAAGAAGGCACATGTGCAAAGAAGGTGCAGGCAAGAAGCTAACTTGCTTTAGTGTATCTGGTTCTTAAAGTGCCAGGACCGGTTGCTTTGCAGTATTCCGGTCCTAGGTTGAGGGCTCGCGCAAGATCGACTTCCTGATCGCAAGCAAGGACATCAAGCTGTGGCATTGCAGGGCTTTTCCCAGGAATAGTTATTTCGTGTCGATAGAGGGCTGTTTCGCCCACAGTAAAGGATTGATCGTCAATATCCGGGTAAAACTAGGGTTCGAAAGGAGAGGAAAGAGTCACAAAAGAGCTGTGAATACCGACGGGCCAACCGCATCGTTGCGGCTGTTAGCACGCACAAACCTCCATGAGATCTCCAACATATCTCTTTGCATGCGACAGCGATGTAACCACAAGCCAATCGCAGATTCGACGTTTGAAGTGCAGGAGTTCACTCGCAAATGACGATTACATCATCCTACACTAGTCGTATTCAAACTAGCGTCTTTCGCGTATACGTATTCGGCTGGTCTGTATATACGACGAGTGCTACAACCTTCCTTCAGTCGTTGCACCCGCAATCAACCTAACCCATCTGCGCCCCATGCTCATACGTCAGCGGACAATAGCAAAGCATCTATTGGCTATATGAAGCCGTGAAACAGAAGCTTTGAGGCGCTAGACACTGGGGATCTGCCGGATCGACATCATATTTTCCGAGTAGGTGCGCTGCAAGAGTGCTCAATGCGCATGCCTCTGGGATATCAGGGAGATTTGCTTCCACGGAGGCTGGTATGGAGCTGTTACGCGTATAGTGCACGGATGAGTGCGTGGATCTTGGTGTACAGACCATTCGATCCATAATTGTTTAAGAAGGCACGTAGGTTCCTCGTACCTCACGAATATCCAGCCCAGATCTTTCTTCAACTTCTACCTTCCAATTCTGTGCTGTTTTCTGTCTCATACCTCCCACCTACGAATCCGGACCTGTACCTCAACATGAAGCAGAACGTTCTTCTCCTCGCAGCAACAGCCTCAATCGCATCCGGCAGGCCTCAATACAGCACACCGAACCCACACGAATGGATTCCCGGCGGTCCTGATGACTGCAAGTCTTCGCCACTCTCCCCACTCCATACCTGACACTAACATACCCACAGTTCGCGGCCCCTGCCCCATGCTCAACACCCTAACAAATCACGGCTTCCTACCCCGTGACGGGCGCAACTTCACCAAAGAAAACGTCATAAAAGGCCTCGGCAACGGTCTGAACTTCGACTCCGCTCTTGCCAGCCTCATGTGGGAGCAAGCCATCATCGCAAACCCGGAGCCGAACGCAACATTCTTCACACTCGATCAGCTCAACGTGCACAATCTCTTGGAGCACGATGCAAGTCTGTCGCGAACTGATGCGGCATTTGGCAACAACCATGTGTTCAATCAGACCGTGTTTGATACGAGCAAGGCATGGTGGACAGATGAGACGGTTACTGCGAAGCAGCTGGCGCATAGTAAAATTTACCGGCAATTGGTGAGTCGGGCGGAGAATGAGAACTACACGTTCACCGCCTCGACAGAGGAGTTCAGCTTGGGAGAGGTTGTGGCGCCGATTGTTGCGTTTGGAGATACAAAGGTGGGCACTGTGCCGAGAGATTTGATGGTCTACTTCTTTGGTAAGTCTTGTCTTCGATGGGGAATTGAATTGTCGAGATGATGTTGCTGACGTGGAGCAGAGAATGAGCGCCTCCCAGAAGAACTAGGTTGGTCCAAGAAGAACGAGTCGATCACCCTGCAGACCATTTTGGGGATTACAGCCATTGTTCGTAATGCCACAAGCTTGTTGACTGATGGCAAGGCTGCAACAGCGGATCCGCATATGCGGAGGGACCTGCACAGCGGCGTGCTATGATTACGTCTTGTGAAAGCGCTGCTACACCAAATTTGTATTCTAACATTGCGGTTGTTGCATGGGTAGTGGTAGTCACGAGCAAATCTGCAAATTCCTTGTGTTGCAGAGAAGCTGTAATGGTGCAGCTGCAAATCTCATTTCTCAACTTCGAGCCTGCAGGTCTCCAGAACATTTTCAGCTTTTTGTTACAAAACAAGTAACATTTGGTAGTTTTCAGACTGCGTTCAAAGTAGCATAGCAGAAGCTATAGATTAACTGCCTCCAACTTTATAGGTCCCACACTTTCGGCAACATAAGAGCGAATAGAGATTGCTGTATCATTGATCAAGTTACACGGGTTGTCTTCGCCCTGATTTGGCGAAAGACAGACAAACTTTTGGATATCTCAATCGTCGCATGGCATCGTAAGTTGCAGTCAAACCCGCATATCATGACATGTTGCGGACCCGCACCGCCGTGCATCGAAGACGTCCTGCGCCATCGTACATAGCCCGCAAACACGCGGAAACTCGATATTAAGATAGAAAGCTGGCGTTTCAACCCAAAGACTGGGAAATAGCATCGAGTTGTGTGAAAGAAAACCGGGTATCATCACTATTGCATACTCAAGGGAACAGACACGTGATGTCTATATACGTTAAAAAATTGTCGCATGGAGAAAGGAGTCTCGATCGCACGTACCTCATCTTCTTGAGCTCGCATCTGATGTAGTAGGATTCGATCTTTGCGCAGCGCATTGCGATACTGATGGTGATGTGGTGGCCGAGTGAGAGGTGAATCTTGGTGTGGGTGGGCTCGACGTTAGAGGTGATCTTATTGAGCTTGTCGAAAGTGGTGAAGGCCTTGAGGCTGGTGTCTTGAGGAAGACGCGCGCAGGCGGAAATTGGCTGACTGGAGGCATGGTGATGTTGTGTTGCGGGAATTTCGTGTGTTGCTCGGTTGGATGGATGTCAAGATCCCAGTGTGAGTCAATTGATTATGGGTGAAGAGCTTCGAGGGCTAGAGGGATGGAGTGATTTGGTTGCGTCAGACGAAGAGCAACTAGATGCGGATCCGTTGATCTTATACAGGCTCGAAGAGTCACAAGCATGTTGCCGAGGCGGTGGAGTCACACATCCGTGACATTGCCATTTCGGGTAATCAGGCGATGCTCTTGCAAGGTCAGGTTCAGCTCACGGAAAAGTCTCCGGACCGAGCCGGCGACTTGTTTTCGTTGCGTCCATGTTCACGAGGGGTCATATGCAAATGCGCGACTTGATCGCGTCGTGAAGACACAAATTTGGTCCTTCGAGATAAGCTTCCCTTTGCTCCGAGGGAGGCGATCGTTGAGGTGCTGCACCGGGTATACAGTACAGATGCCCTCGTGCCTCAGGTTGCGCGACCTGTCTGCCAATGCGTTTCGCTGGCTGAACAGCTAAGGCATAGAGCTGCGTGACAATTGTGGATTCCTGGACGTTTGATGTTGTGCATGTTCGACGGGGGCTCCACAGCGGCCATAGCAGTTCTGGGCGGGGGTGATTGTGGGGTGGTGTTGCGCAAGCTTCGAGCTAGAGATCGGCAAGGATCGATCTCACGAAACTTGTCTTTGGTGTTCGATTGAAGAATCGTCGTGGCAAGTGATGCCGAGGTCTCCAAATCTGGTAAGTTCGTGAGGGTGTGAAGTCATCACGAGCACTTTCTCGTAGCACACGCATGGAGGACAAGCAACGATCAGCCACACCAAACGTTTGCGCTTCTGGCGCTCTACGCGCTGGGCGCCCAATTGCTCTCAGACAGACTTGATCCACCCGTAAGGTGCAGTGGAGGTCTTCATTGAGATCTTGGCTGCACGATGAGTTGTCCGACGGGCCACCTGAATACTGTCTCACTCCCAACGTTCGAACTCGCGACACGGGAAGTTGTTGAGTTTATCAGAGAGGCATCTCGACTTCCTCGCCCGTATCTGCCAAGGAGCTTCAGGTCTTCGTTTCGACACATGTCTTCTGTCGCAAGTGAACGAAGCTCTTGATCGTTCATGTCTGTCTCGGGTGTTTCTGGTGTGTTCCGGCCACAGAGCCGCACGTCTTGGCTTTCACATGCTGAGTCTTCGGGTGCAAGCTCTTGAAGGCACAACGCAATGAGACTGAGCTGTGCGGTGTGTGGTGCGCACAGCTGTAAGGGTAAGGCAAGAGTCAGGTACGGAAAGAAAGTGCAGCATGACCACGGGAATCATTAACAACCTCAGTCTTGTGTAGTGGTGGGGAGGTCTAGGCATGTACTGGTAAGCTTCAGCCTCAGGCCCTGTCCTTCAAACTCCAACACTTTTTGCCTTCAATCGCGATGGCATCCATAGAGCTGTCGGGTGAAGATGAGTACGACGTGACCGCAATCAAAAGCCTGCCGCCTACTAACGTTCCGCAATACGCACGCAATACGCTCTACCCTACTCGACTATCTGAGAACGACATCCGATAGCTCACAATCTTGCCCTCAAACGACGCTGATGCTCCTATACATTGCGAACTATGTCAGTATGATGTTACCAGCGCACCAGCCTACGAGGGCCTCTCCTATGTGTGGGGCGAACAAAACGACTTCGCTGCAGTGGCATGTAATGGAGATCATGTTCGGGTTACGATAAGCCTTCGCAATGCACTGTGGATGATTCGTGATGTCACGGAACCAAAACTAATCTGGGCGGATGCTCTGTGCATGAACCAAAGCGACATTGAAGAGAAGAATGCCCACGTGCCACTTATGGACCGAGTATTCTCACAAGCTACCAATACAGTCATATACCTCGGCGAAACAAGCCATGACGAGGCCATCTCAACTGAGAGTGGTTTAACGGCGATCTTCGATGCCGTGGAAGGTCTTCGGACTCATGCAGGCATCGCCGACTATTTCAATCAATTTACGTTCTTTTGGCCCATACATTATCCGAGCAACCTACTCTTGACATACCTTGGAGTGCTCTCGCGATGTTATATGATACAGATTGGTCCAAGCGTATCTGGTGCGTTCAAGAGATCACATTGGCTTGCGACAAAACCTCCCACTCATATGCTTTATATGCCCATGTGAGGATTCCATATAATCGCATCAGTAAGGTCGCATTATGTTTTTCCGTATCACAAGTGGTCAGCCCTGAGTTCGTTCAAGGGATTAGCATAAGGTATGGCATCGCAATCACCGGCACCTTGTCTGTTACTACACGAGACGAGAATTACCTGCTTGAAGTTCTGGACCATTTTAGATACTACTTGGCTTCTGATCATCATGATAAGTTCTATGGACCTCTTGGCATACTCCGCATGTATCACGGGTTTGATACTGCAAGCATTGACGTAAATTACTCGAAATCAGTTGCAGAGGTATACAGAGACATTGCCATCGAGAGCCTACGTATGCACAAGGATCTGAAGTTTCTGGAATTTATTGCACATCTCAAATACTATGAGTTTGATCAAAAATTCCTATCGTGGGTACCAAGATGGGATCATGTGCGAGAACACATTCTCATCTCGCGCAAAGACAGGAATAGCTTCAGAATAAATTACCCGGAACCACTCAAAAGAGACAGAGTGCCGAACAGATATCTCGCTGAAGGCGACGGACTTTTGGTTCATGGGTTCGAATATGAGCGCCTGGTCAGCGTCTTGCCTTCACTAGGCCCAGAACTAAAGGATACGCTGTCAGCATGCTGGAAACACGTCGCACAGCTACCACTAAAGTACTTTGGTTATCGAGAAGAACTCTTGAAATTAGACCGGACGTTCACAACTAGATGTGTTGCACCTATGGTGCGCCTCAAGCAAGCTACGGCTGCACACAATGACCAATTTCTGGCTGACTTTCTCGAGTATTTGCATGATATGGTGCCCCAATACTCGTCTAACCGTATCTGCATACGTGATGATAAGAAGTTTGCCGTAGGTACACCACACGTAATCCACAGGGTCAGTAGAAATATACACCTTCCTGCTCATGTCTGGTCGGAAGTTCTTCCGAACAACGCGTGGAACCTACGGAGTTGGGGCTCATTTTACGCTCGAAGGTGATATTATTATAGCGATGCTCGGGGGGTCATCGCCATATGTCCTTAGTCAGAAGGAGCAGGGCTATCTAGCCATTGGTCCAGCCTAGATTGATGAGCTGATGGACGGTATGTAATTTAGGACGATGCATGAAGATGGGATAGAAACGCAACAATTTGCTCTGATCTAGGAGATCAGCTCACAGTATTGTGATTCAGAAGAGCTGACATGCAGCAGCAGCAAATTTGACATCGAAACCTCAAGCCTAGAGGTCTCTGGCGTGAATCTAGCTGCATCATAATGTAGTCATAGCTACATGTAGTCTCTAGAAGACTTGCTTTTTTCCATTATTAAGGGAAAATACTTCACAGTTGCCCACCTCCCACAATGTCCAAGTATCCCTGCTTCGCTCCATTCATTCCGCCAATTTAGTCTCAGCTGCCCTGAAGCCTTGCTAAGTAGCCAAATCCCCCTGAACTGTATCGCTGAGCAAGCTGTGGCGGGCTGCAGTTGAAGACTTGATTGATAGCGCGCGTGAGCTCTTGGATGCGCCAGAAGGTGCCGTTAGCGACCTCGATGGTGAATGGCAGGGGTGGATCGTTACTCCATGTATCTTAAGTTGATGAAAGACAGACGATATATGCAGCCGAACGACAGCACTATGAGAGACTGACCCAAGTGAAATGCTACAATTCACACTCACCTAGTAACTACAACAGCAACTCTTGTAATTGAACAGTAAGCTTGTGCACCGTTGTCTTTAGATGCGTCACAATTGCATCGAGGTCTTCGACATAAGCTTCATGCTTCTCGACGTGCTTATCGAAGCCCTCTTAGTCTGTAGCATACCACTTGAGCACAAGTTTCACCACTTCCTTTGTGCTCTTCAACCACTCTGTCAACTCTGCACAATTGTCCTTGCTGTTTTGGACTCTGCGATTGAGTTCGTGTGCATTTTCGATCTCAGTCACCAATACTTTGTCCCTCGCATCGACAGCCTTAGTCATTTGCTGAACAAGGAGCGTAAATCTTGCACTATGTTGGTCTTTAACGCGGATGATATCCTCTATTTGCTCGCACTTAAAAGAAGGTGCTCGCAGTTCCGAAAAGGTGGTGTACATGTCGGAGAGTACCAAGTCGTGCGCCGCACGCAGCGTCTGAACAGCCGCCTCGCGTCCCTTCATCTTGGTGCAAGCATCGTCAAGCGTCGATTGAGGGTCAGCCAATTGCGATGAGTGGGCCCTAGCATACCTTTTCGCTGTTAATACTGAGTTTACTGTATGTGTAGTCACGGTTCAGCAATTTAGCTGTATTGCAAAGCCTCTCGTGCTGCTCAAAAAGTGAGATACGAACAGAGAAACCTTAGAACTGTAAGAGGCAACCAACCTAACCCTTGCTGTACTAGAATACTCAATATACAGCCTAAATTCTACAGACAATTTCACTTGTTTTGTATAAATTCAAGAACATCATGAAGATTTCCGGGCTAAAGATTCAGACATTGAGGTAGTATGCGCAGCTGCTAAAAGTAATGCGGATTTATCATTTGAATCATCCTTCTTTGTGAGTGGCTGTGGTAGTGGTATTAGTAAGTGTTTAGTGGATGAACTGTAGATGAGCGGAGTGCTGTTATTAACTGTTGCTCTTGCCGGTTGTTCTTGCTTGTTTGAATGCAACGGATGGACAACCTCAACCCAACGTCACGCTTCGGGGGTCGCGGAGGAATGCGTTCAACATTGACCACAGCGCCTTGTAGGTATTTCATTTTATGAGATGACGTTAACATACCATCAGAAGGAAGTGGACTGCAGAGTTATTGAGCCAGGTATGACGAAGACGAGAACGAACACAGCAGGACCCATCTTGGCAGCCCGTTGGGAAGAAGAAGTGTGCAAAGCACAACATCAAGTTGATCAAGCGATTGCAAGTACTTGGGGGATCAGATGGTGTACGTAGACGATTTTCCATTGCGGAGGGCACATTGATGATCACCTGCTTTCAGCTGGCGGAAGCGGAACGAGTAGGGGAGGTGGGTCACATCGCTGGATTACGGGCAGATCGCTGCACATATTACTGAACTCTGGCTGAGCTGGGAAATCGGAGTTAGTTAAGTAAATTACAAAAGAAATGTATTCAAAGTACATGTAATTGCATATCTTGTTGTCCCTCCAGCCTGCAGGCTCAGACAGCGCCACGCTTCGTCAATGCCTTCCTCTCTCTAAGCAGTATGAAACGCTCAGCGATACCAGAAATAAGAACAGTCTTGGAGGCTCTCTCTTCACGAGTATGAGGACGAGCGAGGTTGGCGTCCGGTACACTCAAGTTGAGACGCTTGATGTTGGCAGTGTCAGACTCGATCGTAGCTTTGCGTTTCTCCGACACGGCCTCCCTCTTGTGCCTGATACTCCGAGGATCTGGGTATGGTGCCCACTCGATCAATGCTTTGACCAGACTGTAACCGCTTACCTGGCTTTTTGCAAGCCATATTCAACAGCACGGAGCATTACTGCACTCCTTAGCCAACACCTACCTCTGCAGCGTTGACTGCGCGCGCCTATCGCCCAGCGTCAAGACCAGTCACGACCAGTCCAAACATCCAAACAGGTCTAGACAGTACGCATGCTCGATTTAGCCAGTGCCCACTACATAGACAACAGAAGCAGTGACATTTGGAAAGGCTGTACGGAGATATGGTGGAAATGGCCAGTGGCCAGCAGCAGTCAAATACTGAACATGAAAGCCCTCGCTCTACGTATAGCCTCGAAACATCATCTAGTTAGGCTAAAGAGCGGCACAATGCCCAGCATCGAAGCGCTGGACTTCGACCCTGGTGTTCCAAGTTGTAGAAGCGTGGCCGTACGACTGGCCGAAGTGTTGATACTTCGCGATGCTCATCTCAATTTATCAGTATTTTCTTGTCTTCTGGATCCTTCATGGCCTGAACAGGCACTCGTTTAGCAGATACAAAGATGTTGCTGACGTTGGGAGGGACGAACGGCTGAAGCGGTCAGCGCAGCCAAGTACGTACAAATGCTCAGCTATACTGCCAACGAAGAACACATGATTCGCGTGACAGTCACTGAACGGTACACCTCCTCATCATATCAAGATAGCGGAAATTGCACCTCTCTCCACGTCATGTATTCTGCGACTCCAAGGTTCTTAAATTCTTCATTATCGCACTCATTTAGCGCTCATTTCGATCCCAACCAATCAGCATCACAAACCCGCTTCCCACCACATCCAAGGCCACGAGGCGGCAGCCAGCTCAGACATCCAGGTATCACACACTGTTGCAATTGCCGAAGCTTGTTGATTGGTTGTTATATTGACTGACGAACCAGGCGCGTCAGTGCTGCGTACCTGCAGTTCGGACTTCGGATAAGCCCTGTTTCAGAGCGAGCTGACCCGGCCCCCAACCATCAGTAAGAGGTCGCAAATGGACGGGTTACAGATTTCTTATAAGAGAGACGGATGTGGCGGCTCGGACTGTCGCTGTTGCTTTGCTAGTCACTCACTTCTTGGTCATTCATTTCTCGTGTGAACTTGGAGTTTCACATAGTCGCTGTGCGGCTCTTACACTCCTTTGAAGTGCAACTATACCAAATTTTCGCATTACCATTTGTCTCTTCCTTGCAAATTGGTCGTCAGTATGCAGCCATTTATTATGCTACTCTCTTCCGCGCTCGTTGCTTCTGCAACACAACACGGGCACCTGCACTCCCACCATCACCGCAACATCCAACTCACCCGAGGTGTCGACGACGTTCTAGACGCGGTTAAAAATAAGACCGATGAGATTACAGACAAGATCTCTGACGCTGCTGACTCAGTCCTCGCCCGTGTGGAATCCTGGGTCATTCCCGCAACATGCCCATGGAAGATCCCCTGGCCATTGCCAGACACTCCTCAGCCAACAGTCGACGACGTTGATATTCCTCAACTGTCCTTATTCCCACGTCCAAAATCTACCTCGAACACACTTACCATTTACAATTTCTGTGATTACGACCTACACTTCGAACCACATATTGGCAACACGGTTGAGGAAATCGGCCACATCCCTGCCGGCGGCAAGCTTGACCGACCTTTCGAAGCCGCACCTGAAGGCTCAGGTGTCAACCTCAAGGTATCCAAGATCGAGGGCGATTACTCCAAGCCTGTGCAGATCGAGTACGCTGTCTCAGCCGGCACCGTCTGGTACGACATCAGCCTCATCGATTGTCTTGGTCGTACGGAAGATGGACTAAGGAACGGCGATACATCGGCTTGTGCTGGGCATGAAGCGGGCCTGCAGATGGGACCTGCGAACGACGCGTTGAGTTTCCAGTGTGGAGCTGGCGCTTGGTGCGATGACCAAGCGTATCTATACGAGGTATGTATCTATGCTGTCGGGTGAGATGGATGTAAGCTGACTTGTCTAACAGGAGAACCTTTGCAAGAAGAGTAACCCAAACTCGGCATGTAGTGCAGACAAGGGGATGGCTGTTGAGTTTTGCTCGAGTAAACGAAAGTGAGGACTTGTTTGATGGCTGATGATGGAGGCGTTATGGGGTCTGGAGTTTGGGACTAGGATATACACAACGATGGCCGCATTTTGGTGTTCGAATTGGGACGGTGCTGCCGTGTGGTCTTGTAAGATGTGTTTCTTAGTATACGACGCTTACGAAGTCACTTTGTTCAGGACCATCCTCGCCTATCCTTCCTTGACTTAATCGCAGCAGTGGGTGAGCTTCGCAAGTCGTCGTGACCAATGAAAGAGCGCCTGCGTACTGACATGCTCTTATGTTGCAGAAAAGCTGGAACACAGCAGCCATGACCCCTCAATCGGGTCGTGAAGTTTGGGGATATTCTATCTTTATGGCGACGCATCGGGCCATTTTGACTGCCGCCTATGTTTTAGCGCATGGGATGCTCATGTCCAATTTTTTCTGCAACACAAGAGACAGGAGAACGACCATGGGGATGATCAAGCATCTTCGCTGTAATCTTGACCGTTCGTCGAAGGTCTTGTTTAGACGATCCAAAGAATTTGTTCGGAATTTTGTGGTCGTTTGTGACTTTCCAGCCAATCATATTCACCAGCGCTGTGGACTTCCCCCGCTTCCCCACAGTCTTCAAGATCGACGTTACGCTAAAGCTTCTATACAACGTCATTTCGGTGGCTGCTTGTCCGATAGCTCCGCACATATCTAGTACGGCAGTTCAAGATGGTAACTTCATTGCCGCACAAGCCCCCGATGCAGGTCAGTTATAAAGCAGAGAGCTACAGTTTGATCCTGATCAGTAGACCTCGACCATCTATTGAAAGATGAAGCTCCTGTCGATCTTGTCCACAGCAGCACTGGTTGCGCCTGCCATTGCTGTGCCATACGATGAATACATCTTAGCACCACGGTCGCGGACTCTACACCCCATCTCCGTAGACAATACCAATGGCTCCGTCAGTAACCCTGAAAGCCTGACAAGATCGAACGGCAGTTCGACCTTTGATGGCAACGCAGCTACCTCTTATGACTTCGGCATCAATATTGCTGGTGTTGTGTCCTTGAACATTGGTTCCGTGTCGGATTCATCACAATACATTGGCGTCACGTTCTCCGAAAGCTCATACTGGGTTTCCAATGCATCTTCTGACGCCACTGCTGATGCTGGCAAAGATGAAACTCTCTGGTTCCATGTCACAGAGCCAGGGCGATACACTGCGCCAAGAGAGAAGGAAAGGGGCGGCTTCAGGTATATGACGCTAGTACACAACTCGACTGGCACAGTTGAGGTCACGGGCGCGGAGGTGCACTACACTGCAATGCCACATTGGGAAGATGATGCAATTGCAAACTATACTGGATACTTTCACTGTGACGGTAAGTTGTACATGATCAGCTGGACGATAATCGTAGCTGACGGCGCACAGATGAGTTGCTGAACCGTATCTGGTATGCTGGTGCATACACTAATCAGATCTGCACTATCGATCCTACCCACGGTGATGCATTGATCCATATTTTCAAGATCAACTCATCAGTCTCCGATGCAACCAACGTTACCTGGTACTACAACACAACAATCACAAACGGGACTTCCACATTGGTCGACGGTGCCAAGCGAGACAGACTTGTGTGGGCAGGCGGTAAGTCAACATGATTATCTCGAGTTACACACATGGGAATACTGACACAGATGTAGACATGTCAATCGCCGTACCAGGCATCGTCGTATCGACCAACGATGTAATATCCATTGAGAACTCGCTGAACTCGCTGTTCGATGTTCAGGCACCCAACGGACGTCTGCCTTACGCCGGACGGCCGTTCCCAGATTCTGTATCCTTCACATACCACCTGTACACGTTGATTGGTGTGGCCGATCACTATCTGTACACTGGAGATATCACTTACCTCCAGGGTCTTTGGGACAAATGGAAGCTCGCACTTTCCTGGTCTCTTAGCTACATCGACTCCTCAGGACTCATGAACGTCACTTCTCCCTCCGACTGGCTACGCTTCGGCATGGGCGGACACAATATCGAAGCTAACGCAATCCTTTATTACACCATCAATCATGGCATCCAGCTCGCTGCCGCACTCAATGACACGTCCTCAACTTCCAACTGGACCACAATCGCGGAGCGCATCAAGACTTCTGCCAACAGACTTCTCTGGAACGATGAAGCTGGCATGTACATCGATAACGAAACTACAACTCTTATGCCTCAAGACGGCAACTCCTGGGCCGTCGTCGCAAACCTGACTGCGAACTCCACACAAGTCCAGCGCATCTCTGCTGCCCTTGCAGACAGGTGGACACCCTACGGCGCTCCCGCACTGGAAGCCGCAGATGCTATCTCCCCCTTCATCTCCGGCTTTGAGTTGCAGATACACTTCCTCGCCGAGAACACAACCGCTGGTCTCGAGCTCATGAGACTGCAGTGGGGCTTTATGCTCGACGATCCGCGTATGACGAATTCAACGTTCATCGAGGGCTATTCGACGACTGGCGAGCTGCACTATGCCCCTTATCTGAATGATGCACGAATTTCGCATGCGCACGGTTGGGCAACCGGACCTACTTCCTCGCTGACATTCTACATTGCTGGTATCCAGCTCCTCAGCGCTGGAGGCAAGACGTGGCGCATCGCTCCCTCGCTGGGCGACCTGAAGATCGCCGACGCTGGTTTTAGAACGGACGTCGGATTCTTCTCTGCGAAGACGCAAGTTGGGGATAACGGTGCTTGGACGATGGAGTTCGAGGCGCCGCAGGGAACAAGTGGTGAGGTGAAGTTGCCAGAACTGGGATGCGTGGGTAATGTGGTGTTGGAGGAGCAGAGTGGCAATTACGAGGATATACTTGTAGAGGTCCAGGCTGTTGATGCGGGGCCAGTTACCATTGATGGGTTACCAGGCGGGAAGTGGACGGCAAAGTATGAGTGCTCTTCATCTTGAGTCATCTGTAAGAGCTCTGTCGAGTCATTGTCATGATCAGATATCTTGATCCATTATTACACTACTGATTTTTCCGGGGGGTGATCCTCTCATGTTGTTGGAGGAAGGGATCCAAGCAGACAGACTTGAAAATTGTGCAAGGTAGCCACCCAGTACTTATTTTGTAGCACAACCGAACTCATCTCGGACCCCCAGGCTTGAGATTGAGACGTATAATATATAGCTGCTGCATGCCTGCTTTTCTGTAGCACAAGAGTGTGCTGGATCAGCACAAATTGTTTCATCTCCACCTCTATCTTCATGCAACGTCCTAGAATGCATACCATCCATAAGCCCATCGATGTAGGCCGGACCAATAGCTAGATAGGCCTACTCTTTAGGGCGAAGGATGTATGGCGATGGTCCGTCGAGTGTTGCTACAACGAAACTCAATACTTCTGGGTCGCCAAAACACTGCGAGTATTTGGACTTTGAGCTTTAGTACCGGGGCCTGAAGGATCCATTGTTATGGGCAGCTTATTGCTGAGGTATTTATTAAGTGACGGGAGAGACTTCGAAGAACTTATGGGCAGATGCTCTTGTAGATCGACACTCGCGGCTGTTTTGATTCTACTTTCTAAGTCATGTTGGTCTTACTTTCTTCTTCTTAGTCAAGCTTAGAGTACCACAAATATTTACAACAAGCCTATGATAGAGCGTATTAGACGATGTGGTCAGCAGCTCCATGTCCCACCTCAAAATCCGAACCTCAAGCCAAAAGGTATCTAGGACCTTTTTAGATTCTATACAAGACGAGGGAAAGTTTTTTGGCCTTTAAGCTGCATACAACGTGTCATATTATAAGGAGGGTTAGGTTGACTGCCTCCTGTGATTCTAAAGTCCCTGCTCAAATCCCACGTTTTCAGCAGAATAAGAGACTCTATCAAGCAGCCAGATTGCTAAACAGTGCTGGATTGCTCTTCGGTAGCTATATGTATGCATATCTGCATGCATTTATCTATTCTTACAGATCAAAGAATCCATCCCCCCTACGATGAGTATCTCGACATCACTTCAGCAACCTTCTCCCTGATACCTTGCTTACCCTCGTACTTCTCAAGCAAATTTGCGATAGCATCCTCAGCCTTGTTTCCGCTCATTTCACGCAGAATCTCCTCCTCTCTAGGCAGACCAATCCACGCATGCGGGTACTCCCTGTAATCCGCATCAGTGATCAGAGGCAACTTCTCGCCATTTTCCTTGCCGGCGAAGAAACTGTGGACATCCCTCTTCTTCACCTCGTCAAGAGTATTGGGCTGCCAGTTAGGGCGCTCCTTCTTCCTCTCAATTAACTTCGCAGTCACACCCTCTACGAAATCAGGGTGCGCCATGAAGGTCGAGGCGATGTCGTACTCTTTCTGGAACGTTTGAGCAATAGACCACTGGCGACCGATGCGCATTTGCTCAAGTGTGACTGCGACGGAGATTGGGGAGCGGGTTTGAATGGTGTCGAGAGTTTTCTTGGCCCAAGTTTTCAGGGGCTCGGACGACTTTTCATCGTTGGCGACTTCCTCAAGCGATGTGAGGACGGCCTTGATGTTCGGCTGGTCGACGTGGAAGACGCGGTCAATGGTCTTACGGAGCTCGCCGGAGATGGCAGGCTTGTCGGCGGGGAGACCGGTGCTGTATTCCTCGATAGTGGCGTTGATGATCTTGAAGCGCTCGTTGAGGGGCATGTAGTCGGGGAACTGGAGTTCTGCGAGACGAGACTCGAGTTGTTGCAGGGTTGAGGAGTGGATGTAGTGAGTTGCAACGCCGTGATAGAAGGCGTCCACGCCCCTGAGCTGCTCCGACGTGAGGGCAAGGTATGTTCCAAGGGATCCCTCCATGCGTGGCAGAAAGAATGATGCGCCAACATCAGGGAAGAAACCAATGGTGGTCTCAGGCATGGCAAAGAGCGTGTTCTCGGTTGCGATCCTGAAGGGCGCGTGGATGGACAGACCAACACCTCCACCCATCGTGATACCGTCCATGAATGCAACATAAGGCTTCGTGTATGTAGCGATCAGGTGGTCCAGCTTGTATTCGAGTCCAAAGTAGTCCGAGCTCTTCTGCTGCCCTTCAGCGCCTGTCTTGTTCCACTGTGCCAATGCCGCGACATCTCCACCAGCACAGAACGCACGCCCTGAACCTTTGATGATGACCACGCCTGCCAGCTCCGACTTGGCCCACTCTTGCAGTCTCGGGATGATCTTGCGGGCCATAGAGCCGTTCAGCGAGTTGAGCTTCTTTGGTCGGTTGAGCTCGATGCTGCGCACGCCGTAGTTGTTGGTGAAGATGACATCATCCGGGTCATCGTCCTTCTGGGGCTTTGTAAGGTCTTCGGTTGGTGCGGAGTACTGCACATTATCAGACATGGAGCTCTCTAGGGGGCAGAGGGAGGGGCCTACCATCCTTGTGCCGGTCATCCAGGCAGGATTTGTGATCTTTGCGCGCAGAGGCATAGCAGCGACTGTTCGTGTCCGCGAGGCCCAGCTCAGCGACGCTGGTGTCCGTCTTGCTAATGCGCAGAGAGACATGTGTGTGGCTTGGAATTGGACTGCGAGCAGATGATGCAACTTTTCGAGCGCTCGATCGCCGACACGAACCTCGGGTATCCGCAACGCGTCGAGTGGTGGAAGGCCGGGGGTAGGCGAGCGGTCTTAATGTACTCCAAACTAACACCTGATGCAAAGGAGCGACCTACAGTGCAGCCAATTGAACTCTACAAGCAATTGGAGTCTCTTCTCCACAGCAAATGTCGTAGCGATGGAGCTCGCTGCGCGAGCTTGTCCGGCTAAGCCTAAAGTGGCAAAGTGCGCTAAAAGTCCATCGACATTTCCTCAGATGACAGCCACTTACCACTCCATCTCTGCCAATCGCCTCTCTTTCATTCTTCTTGTCTTATTACCGGCGTACTCGCTCTTTAATAGCACAATGTCGAGCTTCTCGAGAGTCTTCCAGCGCACTGCGCGCAGCGCCTTCCAGTACCAGCGCGGCGTCAACCCCATCCAGAATGCTCTCGGCGCGCAGGGCACTGGCAGGTGGATGAACGGCGTCAGGAACTACGCCGCCTTCACCCGTGACAAGCCCCACGTCAACATCGGTATGCATCGATCGCATTTACATTGTTTACCTGATCCTAATTCAATGCAGGTACCATTGGCCACGTCGATCACGGAAAGGTACAGCGCCTCCTTTGCCCCCCCCCCCCCCCCCCGACTATCTCCGCACCGAACACACACTGATCGCCTATAGACAACACTCACAGCCGCCATCACAAAGCGTCAAGCCGAGAAGGGCTACGCCAAGTTCCTCGAATACGGCGCCATCGACAAGGCTCCTGAGGAGCGCAAGCGTGGTATCACCATTTCCACCGCCCACATCGAGTACCAGACCGACAACCGCCACTATGCCCACGTCGACTGCCCCGGTCACGCCGATTACATCAAGAACATGATTACTGGTGCCGCCAACATGGACGGTGCCATCATCGTCGTCGCCGCCTCTGACGGTCAGATGCCCCAGACTCGTGAGCACTTGCTCCTTGCCCGTCAGGTCGGTGTCCAGAAGATCGTCGTCTTCGTCAACAAGGTCGATGCCGTTGAGGACCCCGAGATGTTGGAGCTCGTCGAGATGGAGATGCGTGAGCTCCTGACCAGCTACGGTTTCGAGGGTGACGAGACACCCATCGTCATGGGTTCTGCTCTATGCTCTCTTGAGGGTCGCAGGCCTGAGATCGGTGAGACCAAGGTTGATGAGCTTCTCGAGGCTGTCGACAGCTGGATCCCCACACCCCAGCGTGATACCGAGAAGCCCTTCCTCATGGCCGTTGAGGATGTGTTCTCCATTGCCGGTCGTGGTACCGTTGTTTCCGGACGTGTTGAGCGTGGTATTCTGAAGAGGGACCAGGAAGTCGAGCTTGTCGGCAAGGGCACCGCGCCCATCAAGACCAAGGTCACTGATATCGAGACCTTCAAGAAGTCCTGCGAGGAGTCGCGTGCCGGTGACAACTCCGGTCTCCTCCTCCGTGGTGTCAAGCGTGAGGATGTCCGCCGTGGTATGGTTGTCTCCGTTCCCGGCCAGGTCAAGGCACACAGGAAGTTCCTTGTCTCCATGTACGTCCTCAGCAAGGAGGAGGGCGGTCGCCACACTGGTTTTGGCGACAACTACAGGCCTCAGATGTTCATCCGAACTGCTGACGAGTCTTGCGCACTCACATGGCCCGAGGGCACCGAGGACCCCTCTAAGCTTGTCATGCCCGGTGACAACGTCGAGATGGTCTGCGAGCTCCACCAGCCCCACGTTCTCGAGCAGGGTCAGCGCTTCAACATGCGTGAGGGTGGCCGCACAGTTGCCACCGGTCTCGTTACCCGTGTCCTTGCTTAAGCATTTGGATTGAAGAGAGGCAAAACAAGAGAGGAAGCATAGCGAGGGACGACAATACCCGGTGTAAGATCTAGGGAGATTCTTTGTACATTATTTGTATCTCTCCCGCTCTCCGCTTCGATGCTTGTTATATCATGTACTTTAGCACGGCAATGGATCTAGATGAGGGCGTTAGCATTGGCGAGGATGGAAAAGAATGTTATGATATGTACAATACCACACTACCGAATCTGCCATCACATTACTCATCTCTTGATAAAAACGCTGGCCAAGGACGCCACGCTACAGCGTCCACTGCCCCAGTGCACCCCAGTCAATACTCGTAGTGTTATCTATGCTTCCGTTCCCACCACCCACTAATCCCGCAAACTCCATTCCCTCAAAACCATCCAACCCCGGCACCCCAAACAGATCCAACCCCATTTCTCCTTCGATCCCTAGATCGCTGTTCGTCGGCGTGAATTCGCTCTGCTTCGGGTCAAGTACCTGATCGATCACACGCGTGAAAATCTTACTCGCCTTGCGACACAAGTTGTAATTCGCTTCGCCGGCTCGTGCGCCGCTGTTCTCAAGATGTGCGGAGGCGTCCAAGTGGGAAATGAGGACGGAGAGCATGCGGACAATCTCCGCTCTGCTGATACTCTCCGGAAACGGTTGACCCTTTTGTTGCTGTTGCCGCAGCGCGGTGGCAAGGACAGATGCACTCGGAATTCCATATAGTAAAATGCAGTTGAGGAGGTCGCGGTGCACATCGTACGTGCGGTCGCGTATAGCGCCGAGTGTGAGGACGTTTGATAGAAGATCGATGCTCACGCGTAACATGGCTGCGTTGGACGTGAGCGGTGTGTAGTCTAGCAGTTTCTGGATCATGAACTCGTTATACCAGTGCGTCAGGTGGATCACCACAAGCATCAGGCATACACTGCTTGGATAGGATTCGTCCCAGCACGTCTTCCAGTAGCGCATGTGCGCCGGTATGCTGTCCCAGGATGTCCGTATTCGCGCGGATATGTCGAGCAGTTCTTGCTCGACTTTGGCGTCGATTGTCGAGAGCGAGAAGTCAAGGATTTCTTCCCTGAGCCGTGATGCCATGTGCCGCAGCCGGATCCAGGACGCTCGCAGGTGCTGCCCGCGTGTGTTCCAGCCATTGGCATCAAGGTGTGTAATGGCTGCTTCTAGCGAGGCAGGGTCCCCTGTAAGTTCATCGTCACGCAAGTCAAGGGGGAGTTTGATGTCGGTGTGCCGCTTGGAAATGCGGATGGGGCGGCCGAGGAAGGTTGATATGGATTTATCTTGGTTGTATGAGGAGCAGAAGATTCGTCGGCGGGTCTCGATGAGCCAGATGGGAATGTCAATGGATGTGGATTCTTTGTGCATGCCTAGGGCGTAGATTTGGGTTGCTAGGTCGTTTATCCGTCGCCATGACGGTGGGCCTGGAAGGAGTCAGTGTTGTGCAGCTAAATAAATGAGCAAAAGATAGCTTACTGGAATACCCGCACACCATGGTGGTGAAAAGGTAGTTCTCGTAGTACATCCAAACAGTGATGTCGTTCACTGTAGCGATCAAGGAAGTTATTGTAATGCACTGTGTGCTTGCGCTAAGCAGCTCATCTACGAACCTGGCCCTCAATCCTCGATTTTCAGGACCACTGAAGGTATCTGGCGAAAATCCAAATGTTAAAGATCTCCCTGCGGTTGCAAGGAGGAAACCAATCATCTCCAAGCGCAGATTGTCTCCAGAGCATGCTTTGTGGAGATCGTGCGGGTCTGTGATACGGGTAACACATAGCGGCTTGCTTGAGTTCTCCATGATCTGATCTACTAGTTGAGTGGTTGGAGACGACCGTCGAAGGTTGTGCTTATCTACGAAAGCCCCAATTGCATTGATAGCGTCAATCTGCAGTTGCGCTGGGATCACGCCAGCCTCATTGCTTGCGTTGTACCACAGGATCAGTTCCTGAATTGCTGCGTAGTGGCGGAAGGCGCTCAAGATGCTAGTGACTACCTCACGCCTCATAGCCTTTTTGAGTGTGTATTGATGTGTCAATTCATGCTCTGGGGTATCTGATGCCACTGATGCCTCGCGTCTCCGGAGCAGCTCGGACCCATCATCTCGAGGAAGGAGCAGGGCGTAGGATCCCGGCCCAAGATACCCAGGACTGTAAGTGTCGGCAGCAACAGCATCTGCAAGCTTCTCCTCAATTGATGTTGTCGGTGGAAAACCTCCATCGCGCCCTGTACTGGGTGGGTTCTGCGGTTGTGTCGAAGGCCGTCTTTCCAAGGTTAGGATTCAGTATTGCAATTGACAGACAAGAATGCTCATACTTTCTCTTTAGTGGTCGTGATTCACCTGACCGTGCCTCAATCTGCGTCTCAGTAGGGTGCTCATTGCGAGGTTTGGTGAGAGGTGCTGGGTGATAGAAGCAGCGATCCTCGATGCCTCTTTGACGACAACGGTCACACTTCGGATAGGTGTGATCGCACTTGGTCTTGTTCAATCTGCATGGCTCGCACGACGCTGGTTTCCCATTCCGTCTGCTGGCATTTGCGTTCCTGATGATTGGTCAGTCTGGCAGCAGAGTGGGGTACATGCTAGGTACATGGTGAAGCTGAGATGCACGTATTCACGCCAAGGCTGCTAAATTGAAGCACAAGTAGGCGGTGGGTAGATTCCGGTATGCACGAGCCTCGAGCCACAATGTGGAGAATACAGAGGTAAGATTGGAGCGCGTCATGGTCGTGGTGGAGCAGATAGCGGCCTGGTCTGCAAGGCTGACGTCCCCACTAATCACGACGCGTTGACTCGAACGCGCTATGCCTCACCGCCCGCATCGCGCCCGCACATGACAGATGGCAAAGGGCTCATGCTTCACCCTCCCTACTCCCTAAACGTATCATGTTTGCGTAGCGCCATAACTCACCTCCGCAATCTTGACACACTATGCGATACGCCGCATTGATACCTCCAACATGCCTCTTCTCGTCTCCGATGTCTTAAAGCCCACGGACCCCTCGCTCAGCGAGGACGACTGGGCCGAGTTCGTTTTGAGCGATGCATCAGTGGTACGCGAGAGCAATGGCAAGCCGGCCAGTCTGCTGTTGGCATACGCCGACACCCCACTCAAGGTGCAGGGTCGGCTTGAGCCACCTTCTCGCGAACAATCGTGTTACCGTACGTCTCGAATTGGTTGACGTGATGCCTTCCCTGACCTGGCCTTCTAGTACTCAACAAGCCATACAGGCCCACCGACATCGTATTACGGCACGTCACTCGCTATTCATACGCCCAGATGACCGACAACACCTACATGATCTGGGCGTTGGGGGAAGCGGGGTGGTTCGAGATTCAGCCTGCAGCGCACTATAAGGCCACATACGATGACATGATACAAGCTGTGGAGCTCTTGTACTTTGTTACCGACATCTACAACGAGCCGAGGAAAAGAGGCGGTGGACCAAGTGCTTCGTTGTTGTACCAGGAAGTGAGTTGGCATGACTTCTGGGACGGGCGTCTGCGTCAACTCTTGGCAGCTTTGTACTAACCCTACGCAGTACGCTGAGGATGATAGATTCGCATGCACTGATGCAGCAGAAGCAGAGCGGATATTCCACAAGCATCGCGAATTCCTTCTGATGTGCTTCCTAAGGCGGACACACGACATCAGTTGGAGCAACACTCCTCTCTACCAGACCTTCAGACGCCATTTTCCTGTAGGCAAGCCTATGTAAAGACAATGAAAGGTGCTGACCCTGAGCAGAAAGATTTCGAAAGATGCAAAGCACGGAACGAAGGCCGCTTCACAGACATCAAGCCTGAAAGAACATCCCGCACATCAAGGATATCTCTTGCACCGGCAGTCACAACAACTTCGGCATCGGCAAAGGCGCAAACAAGCAAAGGCAAGACAGTCGTGGCGAAGACAGACGAGGCACCAAAGAAGGATGACAATTGGTGGGAAGCAGCTGCACTGTTCGAGTTCATGCAGAAAGCTGTCAACCAGCGCGTGATACGAGCAGGTCGCAATAGCATCACGGTCGACCGGGTCGCCCAATTGATCATCAAACGCTACGAAATCGAGGACGTAGCAACTGCAAGAAATGTACTTCTGGTACATGCACAAAACCTGTGCTACATGATGGATCGTCCGCGGCGACAGAACATTCGGTTTTTTGCAGCTGAGCCAATCTATGGCGAGTTAACAGCCGGGCACAACCTGTCCGCGGCCGAGCAGAGGAGAGCAGAAGGCGTGGAGCTACGACCACGGAAAGACCACGGTACATTGCGAGGCGAAGACTGCGAATCGTCGGATACTTCAGGGGAAGAAGACGAGGAAGACACCGCCGCCACAACACCAAAACGCCGGATACCAGGGAGAAGCAAGAAGGGCACACTGTCAGTGCTGCGGCCCAAGAGCGGCAAGTTCTCTGGCAAGGGCAAAGGCAAGAGCATACACCGAGGAGGCAAAGGAAAGACAAAGCCACCAATACCTGTGTCCGACACGGACTCGGACTCAGCGAGCGATGACGAGGACGCAATGGTCGTTGATACACCGACACATGCACTTTCACCTGGGCCGTCAAAGCGCAAGCTCGACACAACAGCCCAAGCACCAGAAGAAGGCGAACGAAAACGAGCTCGCAGTTCTTCCATACCATCTTCATCACCACCCACATCCGCCGACAAGACTCCAGAACCCGGGACTGCCGACCCACCCCTCCCTCTGCGCTACCGACCTGGCACCAGTCAATCAGCCTCCAAATCAACACAACCAGTACTACCGGCAATTGTTTCTACTCCCTTGCCTACATATGAATCTAACGGGCCTCGCGACTCTTGGATATGTACGTTCGACGGATGTGCGCAACGGATATACGGATGCAGTAAGGAGATCGGGCGGCAGTTGATTACAGAGCATCTAGAGGACCACACGAAGGGGAGAGAGAAATTTGTAGAGATATTGTGGAGAGAGCAGGATAAGCTGCATTTGCCAGTCAGGTAAGTCTACATCGATTTTATGTTGACAGTGACGAGTGGAAGGCTGACAAGTACCAGTAACCTCATCAAGAAAATTCGCGAAATGAGCGAAGCAAAGGCACCGCTGTTTGCAAAGAGTGCAGTACAGCCACAGCCTATACAAAGACCGATGTGATAAGAACGCTCATTATGAATTTGGCTTAAGCATTGCGTTTGGCGTTATACCTCATCCCCGGCCAGAGCCTTATTATATCCTATTTAATGTTCTAATGGCATGGACATAGCCTGCAACATATAACCAATATTACTCATTACCATCATCCATCTATTTTCCCCTTTTTCTTGACACTACTCTGCTCACTTGCATCGTCTTTCGATCTCTTCAGCCCGGCCCGCCTGACCCAGCTCTCTTTGAGCTTCACATACCCATTCCAATCCCGCTGCGCTTCGTCCCATAAGCGCGCCTCGACTGAGTTACGAATGTCTTCCGCCTCCGAATCATCTGTTTCAGCTGTGCCGGTTGGAACAGTCCCAGGACTGATATCTTCATCGACTTCGATGGATTCTATCACAATCTCGCTGGGATCGCGCTCAATGGATTGCCGGACTTCTTCTTCGGCTTCTTCCGAGTCGAAGTGAGAGGGATGGGAAAGGAGACCGGCTTCCCACCAGCGAGAAGGCAGGTTAGTTACTGGGGTGCGCAGATCTGGCCGTGAGGTGCTGCTTGCGAACGTGCCGGGAAAGGGCTGATGGGAGGACCGTGGTCGCGATCCAGTGTAGCGGGTGTGAGGCCACGCTGATTGCGGATGCTGATTCTGATACGTCTGGCTGTCATGGGGTTCGAGGTGTGAACGCAGTTGGCCCTGTGCGTGTGCTAGAATGTGCAAGTCTTCGGATTTGGTTTTGCGCCGGGTGTGTGTTGCAGTGGCCGGATGTGTTGGATGGGTACTTTCGCTCGCAACTGTGGGATTCCTGTTCGGGTTGCTGGTGCCATAGGGATTGATGTTGGAAGTTAACATCTTGGCGATCAGCGATTGGCGATTGGCGATTGGCGATTGGCGAGATCGTTATGCTTGGGCAGACATGGTACGCGGACTTAATTAGCCCTGCCCCTGTGAGTAAGGATGTGGACGTACAATTGTGTATCGCTGACAAGGGTTTGTGAGACTTTTGTGAATTAGGTATTCAAGGTGGGGTATAGTTGTTAGTGCATTCGCCGCATCGGGTAGTGAGTGAAGTAACGTGATCACGCGTTTAGCTGGTATTATCTTGGCAGGGGTTGAACTTTTGTATTGCCATGCAAGTCGCGCATGCTTTTGTTTTAAACGCTGATTGTCTTGAAAACACTGCATCGCGTTAGCAATCATCGTTCCTTCGTCATTGCAAAATGCATACCCAAACCCGGACCCTCCTGTGGCCATAAGCGTGCCTGGGATCTGTGGATGCCAGTGCGCCTCCTTGATTTGATCCATGTAGTGCACGAACAGCAGCTGTGGTGGCACGTCCTGGACACCTGCTGTATCCCTACTCTCCTCATCATCTAGCTCGACTGCTAGATCCCACAATGTCAGTGTGTTGTCGCCTGCGCAAACAGCTACGATACTGTCGTCTGTAGGATGCCACTCCACGGATGTGATCTGCTCCTTGTGGAAGTTGAAGTTTGCGACTGGCGAAGGCTTGGAGGACGAGTCCATAGATGTAGAAGGCTTCCACTGACGCAGATCCCAGACTGCCCACTCACCATCGTCAGCGCCAGAGGCGAGCAAATGGGAGGTCTGGTGCGACCACGAGAGGACGTTGACGTCTGTCTTGCTGACTTGCATGCTGACAGCAGCCTTACGTGACTTTGATCGCGCGTCCCAAATCTTGACGCATCCGTCATTGGAGGCAGATGCGAAGACGTGCTTTTCGGAAGGCGACCATTGGAGCTCCTCAACTGTGCCTTTGTGGCCTGTGAAGGGTGTTGTGTCCGTTACGAAGCCGCCGCCTTGTGTACGGGTGGTTGTGAAAATGTTGCCTGCAACGTCACCGGTGAGGAGCTTGCCTTCGGGAATGAGAGGCGACCAGTCGAGGGCGTAGCCTTCGTTCGACTTGTGGGCGCGGATGGTGCAGACAGGCTTGTTCTGTGTAGGAGTGATGGTTGTGCCGGGCGTGTCGAAGGACGTGAGGTGCGGTGTTACGTCGTGGATGAGGACCTGGCCAGACTCCATCATGGCGGCTGTGAGCGTTGTCGGCGGTCGTGCAGATGTGGCTTGTGGCGACTGGTGGGCACGAATGCGGTTTGTGCAGCTGTTCAGTGGTATCGACTTGGTCTCGAGGATAGGGTCTGATGCATCGTCATCCTCCTCTTCCTCATCCTCCTCCTCGTCTTCCTTCTCCATGCGTGACAGACTGCTCATCTTCATGACCATGATCTGGTTCTCCTTCTCTCTCCCTTGCGCTGCCTGTGTGCCTGCGACTGCGTAGATGGTGGCGGGGTATGTCCTGCGGTCTGAGCCCAGGCTGTCTGGGACGATGTCGCAGGACAGACACGGCCAAGGTGCCTCGAGTGTGTGGAGCATCTCGTATGTGGACAGATCGGGTGCGAGCGTCTCGCCTGCTGAGAGCTTGTGGCGACCGGGAATGAAAGTGTCCTGATCGACTTCCATGGCATCTGCTCAAATCAGCATACTGGATCCCAATGCATGGAACCCCTCCACATACTCTGGCGCTCCTCAGCCTCCCGCTCCTCGTCTGGTCGTCCATCGACACCTGCCTCCAAGATCTCGTCCTCGCTCTCGAACTCGTCCTCAAACTCATCCTCGAAGTCTAGTCCCTCATCTTTCTGGTCGACTTCCATGGGACGGTCGCCGTTCTTGATAGCTTCCACATCTTGCTCTGAGTCCGCAGGTCGCTTGGCCATCTTGCACGTCTTCTACGATCTGAATGTGTGAAGTGAGAAAATTGGGTGTCGAACGTCACTGTCGCAAAAAGTTCAAAAAGTTCAAAAGTTCGGCGGGGGTTTCTCTTTTCTCGGCCGTGCGCCTCGCATGTGCAGGGGCTCCACTCCGCAAGGGCACCATCCCAGCCAACCGTCCACCCAAAGTGCGTTAACCGCCTCGTTAACGCTCGACGTCACGCAGAGCCTCCTATCCTGTCGGTTTGCTGCACGGTCTCCCTCGCGTCCGCATACGAGTCGCGCGCAAACAAGGAAACAGACAACACGCGCCTAATATTACTGCACCACCGCGACACCTGCACCTTGTGCCACCCTCTCACGCTGACGTGGGGCCGATTCGCTCAGCGCCTAACTGCACCACCGCCCTCGCCCTATTCGCCCGCTCTCAACACATCCCAGCTGGCTCGAGTCAACACCCAGCACCCACACCCCAACACCCGTCAACGTCGCCATGGAGCTCCCGCCCGAGCAGCACGTCGTCGCCGAAGGCCAGGAGGCGCAAAAGGTCAGCGAGCAGACCGTCGATGTCGACCACACCAGCAGCACCATCGCCCCCAACCCTGTCTCCCCGCCGCCGCAATTTCACCCCAGCAACCAGAACAACAACGGCTACACTCCCGAACCGCCGCGTCCCTCCACCTCCTACTCAGACACCGGATACCAGTACCCGCACAATGGCTCGCGCTTCAACTCGTCAGACGCCGACACACCGCCACGACACGGCTACTACGACAACAACAAGGAGACACACATGGGCCAGTCGCACTCGCGGCCAAGCTCGCAAATGGGTCGATACGCAACCTCAGACGCTGGTGGGCGGTCGAATTCGTATCAGGAGCAAAACACACGGAGCGCGCAGCCAGAGCCCGCCAAGAACTCCAGTGTTGTGATCAAGGTGGGCATGGTCGGTGACGCGCAAATCGGCAAGACCAGTCTGATGGTCAAGTACGTTGAGGGTAGCTGGGACGAAGACTATATTCAGACATTGGGTAGGTCGTTGACGGGTTTGGCAAGGCGCATTGCTAACAATGTCAGGTGTCAACTTCATGGAAAAGACCATCTCCATCAGGAACACCGAGATTACCTTCTCCATTTGGGATCTAGGAGGTCAGCGAGAGTTTGTCAACATGTTGCCCCTGGTGTGCAACGACGCTGTTGCCATACTCTTCATGTTCGACTTGACCCGCAAGAGCACACTCAACTCCATTAAGGAATGGTACAGGCAAGGGCGAGGCTTCAACAAGACCGCCATCCCTTTCTTGGTAGGTACCAAGTACGACCACTTCGTCAACTTCCCACGAGAAGAACAAGAGGAGATCTCAAACCAGGTATATCAGCCTTGTATTGTATACCGAGAGCGCGCACTAATATCACATAGGCTAAGCGATTTGCACGAGCAATGAAGGCCAGTCTTATCTTCAGCAGCACAAGTCACAGCATCAATGTGCAGAAGGTATGAGAGCCTTGACTTGAATCGAGACATGCAGGCTGACATTGTGTAGATCTTCAAGATCGTTCTGTCCAAGGCATTCGACCTCAAGTGTACAATTCCCGAGATAGAGAACATTGGAGAGCCACTCCTCCTCTACCAGGCCGTCTAGTCGTCGGAACGGTGTGTATCGCCAGAGCGGAGAGTACGACCAAGGCTCGAGACGGATCGCTCGATCGACAGATTGAGAAATCTGGCGAGATCTCAAAGGAGCGTCAACGAAGGGGACCTTCTCTCTCAAGAGCACCACTTTGCTTATTGGAACTTCTCCATGAGCGAATGATTTTCATGATTTTCTTGCGTGGGACTGCATCACTCGGCGACTGGAGCAATGTGCTAATTGCGATGCTGGGGTTACAAAACGGCGTTCTACAGGCTTGGATTGAATATTCGATTCGGTGGGAGGGGTCTGGAACCATTGACAACAGGAGCGTAGCAAGCTTCTTGTACCGCACCGCACGCAGCGGCTGCTTTTGTGCTGGCGCAAGGGATCTAGCATTGGTACTAGCATTGGTAACAACATACTGTAGTGTCTTAAGAAAGTATCGAATCCTGCAGATCACCGGTCCGTCCCGCGCACGACATGCTGATGGTGACTTGTCTCGGGGGCAGGTGCACGCGTGACGTAGGTGGTAAGAATAGGCGAGTCATCTCCCCCGTAACAAAAAGTTCCGAGCTTGACTTCGCAGCATCAACGAAACAATCGACACCGATCTGCAACACCATACACCACCAGTGCCCACGCAAAATCTCTAGACGCTGTCGCGAAGCACTTAATAAGCGAAACAGTCAACAATAACGCCAACATTCTTCATACCGGCACTCCATTCAAACCCTTCCGCCACAATGGCCGTCCCCTCCATAGCCCTCCCAGGGCAACTTCTAGGCAGCGCAGACAAGTACTTTCCAGGTCCTGGCACACATGTCCACGAATCGCAAATCTATGCCTCGATAGCAGGCCCTGTTGTCACATCGTCTACACCCAAAACCACATCAACAAAACCATCACCTCTCCTATCGATACAACGCCCCTCCACATCCACAGACCCTGGTATCCTGGGAACCGGGTCAGGCGGCGGCGGCACAATTCTCCCAGAAGTCAACTCAGTAGTGTTGGCGCTCATCACACGCCTCGGCCCACGATTCGCGACCTGCGAGATCCTCGTAATCGACGACGTCGTATGCCGAGAGTCATTCCAAGGGCAGATCCGGCGCGAAGACATCCGGGCGACAGAGAAGGACAAGATCAAGATGGAGGAGTCGTTCAGAGTGGGCGATTTGGTGAGGGGCACGGTGATAAGTCTGGGAGATCAGAGCAATTACTATGTTAGCACGAGTGAGAACGAATTTGGTGTTGTTATGGCGAGAAGTGAAGAGGGGAGACTCATGTATCCGGTTAGCTGGAAGGAATTTAGAGATCCAGTGACTGGGAGGGGAGAGGCAAGGAAGGCCGCAAAGCCGTTCTGAGGAGGTTGATAATGGGTTGAGGCATGGATATACCCAATGGCGTCACGTCAGGATGATGCAGATGACATCCTTCAGGAAACATTGTGAACCAAGTGCTCGGATCAATGTCCACTTTTGCAGTGGTTGTTACGTTGAACACTACTCTACTAGTCATAGTGCACGCTAAGCACTCAATACCATCAACTCCTCGTGGTCTTCGCTTGCCTACCTTCTCAATCCGCCAGTATGATCAACCGGCGCAGCAATACCAAGACCTCTGCACTGAAAGCCAAACAGGTTTCAGCCATAGCTTCAGCAGCAAAAGCTGATGTTTACTGCAAGGAATCCATGTGCTATTCTGGCTTGAAACAGTGACATGCAATGTCTCTGTGTCTAGCTGTCTTTTTGCTCATCCTTGGCTTTTCTTCTCTGAAGACTTGAAAAAGTTGATAGGTAGCACATCATTCTCTTACTTTACCTCCTTCATAACATTCTCGAATAGTAGTATTCTATACATCTACTGGGCAATGTCTTTCCTGTCCCAGTCCGAACGCTCGCTGAGACACCGACGTGCCTGGAGATCTGACATGTTTTCCCATCTTTGCTTCTCACACCGAATGCCTGTAAGGGTAGATGGCGTAGTATTTGTCCTTTCCTCTGTGTTCCTCGCGCTGAAATCTGGAAAAACGAGAACAGCGAAGCGACGGTATCTTTTGTTGTTTTCTCATCACTCATCTACTAACGGACTGTACACCCCCCGTGTTGCAGCTGGGTGAGGAGAGTGGTTACTACCTCACATCCTTAAGCGTAGAAGATGCTGCAAACTTCATCAAATTGTATGTTGGAAGACAGAACTAACACTGCCCGAAATCTTGAGCCTGAGGCCAGCGAAACATAAAGGGTTCAAGGGTTCATCGCTACCATGCTTGAAGGAGCAGGGAGTTAATTCAGGGACCGAACACAGTCCAACCTAGGACCGTTAATATTCAGACACTTGTCGACCCATGTCTCCGTCGAAATATTGTAATTCCCTGCATATTTATTCCCAAATCCTCACCCACAGCTCACGATCAGTGACCATTTTGACCAAACTTAGACATTCGTCTACAAACTCATAGCACCCTGTCGAGTACCATACACATTCTCTTTCGCACTAAGATCCATGGCGTTTTTACCACAAGTGCCCGAGTTGGCAACACAACTTTCAACCCCCCAGCAGCCTTGCGGTGGTAATTGCTGCGTCTTTGAAGCAGCGCTTGAGGCTTTTAATTTGCAACCAGATCCGCCCAAGAGGGATGCAGATATCAAGCCAATCCCCAGAGCCAGAGTTGAACGGTAAGTGAAGTGCCCATACCCAGTCAAGCTTTATGAACAGCCCAAGCCGGCGCGTGGTCAAGAATTACAACATGGCTGATAAAAAAAAACCAAGGCGATGTCCTCCTCGATGGATACCTGCTCGCCAGATGCCTCCTCCCCGGGCGCCTGTCCATGCCCCATCACAACAACATCTTGAAGCAGCAAGGGAACGGCTTAGGCTCGGGCAGCTTCGGGAGCTCAAGAGAATTCAAGAGCAGAAGAAACTTGATGAGCGAAAAATGTGCGCCAACTGCGGAGACGCGTATGTAGTGGCTAGAAACCACGAGAACGCCTGCATACAGCACAGGTGTAAGTTTTCTCCATGTAATTGTGTTCTCTGCTAAGTTTTCCAAAGACAAATCGCCACAGTGCGACTATGAAAGTCCGCACTGGGTTGCCTGGGACGAAGAGGTTTTTGGAAATATTGACACTCCTGAAAACCGTCGGTACTTTCCCAGAGCCTTCAAATGGCAATGTTGTGGCCGATCAGGGCAGGCGGCTGGGTGTACCAGCAATTTCCACCGTTCGAAGGAAAGCATGGGTGAGGAGAGAGCCGAGGCGTTTAATATTACTTAGGAGATGATGAAGCCTAGGATTAGGTAGCACCTTGTTTGAGTAAATCATAGCCAAGACGTGTGATTCGCCTCCTTGAGATACAAAAACGAGAAAGGGTGGTGAAAGTGCCCTCAATCGTCCCATTCCAGCTTCGAAGATGCTCAGAAGGTGGCACGGATTGTAATATACTAGCCAATCAGGATTCTCTCTTTCGTCGCCATGTTCTGCCACTCCTGCATACTGACATACTTGTGACTCCAGTCCACAACAGTGATACTTGACCCTTTTCGCACATTAGATCGCACGGTCCTCAACTCAGACCCCCAAAAAATGCAGAGACCTATACGTTCGTAGTGATCTCCGTATCTTTTAAGAATAAACACAGCCGTTGAACTCCGTGTTTTCTGAATTTTCCGCTCACTGATGAACAGGGCCCCCAGCAATGAAGTACCCGGCACAATCTCAGCTGGATCGCAGCTCCAGTTCACAGGGAAAAAGATCTCCTCTGTAGTGCCCTGAACGGATACTCCCACGTGGTAGCCGTTGTCGTAATAGCCCTTTTGAGCTCCGTCGTCACTCCAGATGACATCAACTAGAGCGAGTGGTATCGTGTGAATCGATACATCAAGGTAATGCGATTCTGGCGGTGAGAGACTGAAACGTGGTTTTGTTTTGACCTTGAACAACAAAGGCGTATTTTTGGACTGTTCATGCTTAATTTCAGACTTCTCAAGGTTGTGGATGGCAAAGTGTTCTCCGATGTGTATCTGTCTTGGCCAAGGAAAGTAGTAGATACGGCCGGCCCATCCCAAGAAAGACCAGCTAGGAAACTCAGGTCTACGTCGACACGGTTGATAGTGGTGCCATTGCAGTAGAAATTCAATGGACATGGGCTCGCCTGGCTGTATTCTTCCCTTAGAGTGATTTTTGAGCGATGTGTGATCGAAGTCTATATCAGTCTCGCAAATGGGGACGCCCCAAAGATGATGTACAGGTAGCTCATCTGTTTGTTGAGCGTTTAGTGCGCCGGTAATGGCGTCTAGAGCATCAGAGTCCACGGACAACTGCCGAGCACTGTATGCCTCGAGGTTTCTCGTTAATGGTGCCATGCGAGCCACCCATGTACTGACTTCGGAGTAAGGCCTAGACGGAAGCGGTCGCTGATCTGGTCGCGGAAGAAATCTGTGCAACGCCGCGCTACTAGTCGTTACATTGCAGATGTAGTGAATGCCTTTGGCTGTGAAGAATATCCGCTTACGTGACAGATATCCCTCTTGATACGTCCAACCTCTGGTTGCCCACTTCGATACTGAGATGCTTGTGATCGAATCTAGGGGGCGCACAATAATTGTCAAGCGCTTGATTCGCTCGTATTCGAAGGAGATTTCTTCATCGTTGGCGGTAATTCCTGGCAGTCCGTATGATGGGTCTTCACCGACCGAAGCAACGATAGTGAGTTGCGCTGACGAGTAGATCTTTCCCATGTTCGCAATGTGTATTGCCTTCTCTTCGGCATTTTTTTGGTCGATGCACTTAAAACGTTCGTATCAGATCCGCACCAAAAAGAGCAGGAAATTGCACTTACGTATCTGTCGACCCAGAGGTATCGATAGCCCAAAGCTCTGCACAGACGTATACTGTCGTCGATAGTTTGAGGCATTTGTTCGAGTGCACCATCTCTGTTAATGAAAGAATGATCAGGCTTCGGACCCCAGACATAGGATAATGCCACGTAACGATACCCTGACTTCTGTGAGGCGTCGTCTTGATGTTTGGTTATTTGTGCTGGCACTACAATTCGAGTATTACAATCAATTAACCTAAAGCCTGGAAGATCGCCAAGTATGTCTGGAGTGCAACCACTGTGGGCATGCTCGCACGATTGTATACTGGCCTTGATGAGATCATAATCGATCTCCTTGATGTTAGCGTATTCCTTTCTGAACTTTCTCTCAGCTCTCGTGATATCGTCCAATGTGAGAGCAAGAGCAGGGATCATTGATTCCATATGGATCGAAACCATAGAGGATCCGTCATGGACGCACTCGAGCTGGCCCGGTGTTGAAAGATTGTGCACCACCAAAGCCTTTCCGATCATTCGGCAGAATCGACACGACGACGCGTTGAGTACCTTTCCAGTATCAGTAATCGTAGTATTGATGTCGAAAATCTCAAGTCGCTGTCCGGATATCCGGCAGAGCTTGGGAAAATGCTGTTCAATGGCGTAAGCCATTCCTTCCCAGTCGATATTGGCACACCGGTTACATAGTCCATCTTCGTCCAGCTCTGTTCGATTGGCAGTCGTTGGCATTTTGATACTCGTCTGTGCGTCTGGAGCAGCTGGAGGCTGGCTACCTCGGGGCTGCACTTTCAACCTGACTCCTATAAGGCAATGCTTAGATTACAAACTTGCTCAGTCGATGCTCCCAACAGGACTGCACTTTCTCTTGATGGGCTCCAGCCTCTGTAGTGGCCTCAAGGTGCACCGCAATACAAGTATTGTAGGTACGGCTCAACCTATTGCACAATGGAGGTCACAGACGTTGTGAGACGTGAGAATGAGAGCCAATGTCTTCGTTACGTCGAGGTGAAGATGTGACGGGAAGTAAGCTGCAGCGATGCCCCCCCACCTGCACCTTACCGACCTGCAGGGGCAGGCCCAATACTAACCGCTTCGGGAAAGCTCAACGCGTGGCTGATGCATCGCTCCTGTCATTCATAGTCGAAGCCATTGCAAAGTTGCAACAGTCCAAGACACAGCATATCCACTAACACAAACCTCATTTGTTTAAGCCCTTCATATTGCCACCACGAAACATAGCGTGCTATCGAGCGACTGTTACTCGTGGCACAAGTTTCAACGGTTGCTTCTAATAGCGCTTGGCAGCATGATTTGTACTTGAAACAGGGTTACTGGTAAGTACCAAAGCCAACAGACAGCAAGGTTGTCGAAAGCGGTTGGCAGTAGTGGATTGTTCGGCACTCTTTTGTACGATCATAACCATACGTTCCTCATGAACACCACATTCGGCGAGCTAGGGCGTGATAGTTGATCTGGACGATTGAAGGCACCGGAGACATGCTTCCAATACTGTAGCTCTTCAGTTGCATACATGAGCAAACCATAGCACCAAGTAAGAGCAGATGCCGCGCAGAAGAAAGGATTGTACCGTTCTGGTACGTGTGTACAGCTGAAGTACGGATGAAACCCAGGCAGGATGGGGTTGTTGATAGTTGAGTGCTGTGCTTGACCTAGGTTTTGGGAAGCTGTAGAAGAATCAGGTGTATGTGTACATTGATGGCCAAGGGCTGCATCCACAAGTACCGGACAACGGGAGTCATGAAACAGCTATGCTGTCTGTCATGTAGTAGTCGTTGATTATCTCTTCTCTTTGACTTGTCGGCGTTACACCTGGCTAAACCGACAGCCAGACCTCCAAGGTGTTCCTGGCTGGAAACTCTCCCCGATGCACCACCCCCGTGGCTTACCTTTGCTTTGAGATCTTTTTAACAAACCCTCGCTTGATCAGCTCGATATCAACTATCACATTCACAATTTGCGAGCGAAATGCTCGAGCTCGAATGAATAAGGTGCAGTGGGATGGCATGCGGGGTACATGCTGAGCATCGTACAATGCGCTTGGCAGGGTACCCGGTGTGAGCTGCTTGTAGTTCAGGACTCAGGGGCTGTACCTCAACAATCAGCCGGTAGAGTGCGGTCTACAGGTGACCAGGTGTCGTTGTAATGGTTGCCAGGGCTGCGAGCTACGGTCGAGCAAGACCTAGCGTGGCTTGGCACCCGTGAGGCTGGCCAACTGACATCAACATCTGGGTCCTCAGTTTCAGACAACCCAAGCTAGGTATATCTCTTGGTGTCGATTCTATAGACACTGCGAACTATCCCCCGTCCTGCGTATTATCCAGGTCCTTTCAGCGCCATCATAGTAGCTTTTGTTGCGTAGTATCCAAGTCGGTCACGCTCCACACCTCACTCTCGTCATCGGCGAAGCCTCGACCCTCTACCAATCGCGCCGCTTCTCCGCCCACGCCTTACCACACACCTCACATACACAATGGCGTCCAGGAAGAAGGTTCTCCTCAAGGTAGTTATGGCACTTGTCAGAGATTGTGCACCCCGCTGACGTACTAGGTCATCATCCTCGGTGACAGCGGTGTCGGCAAGACCAGCTTGATGAACCAATATGTACGATTCTACCCTCTCGCGAAAGCCATACGACGATCGCACATGCTCAGGCAAGGCGCCTTTGCTTACACAAAAGACATAGGTCAACAAGAAGTTCAGCGCAAGCTACAAGGCGACAATAGGCGCCGACTTCCTCACCAAGGAAGTTATGGTTGACGACAGGCTTGTAACCATGCAGGTGGGTTGCGCACCTCGCACCGTGAAGTTCGACGATTGACAGTCTATAGCTCTGGGACACCGCTGGACAAGAGCGCTTCCAGTCACTGGGCGTCGCATTCTACCGAGGTGCCGATTGCTGCGTGCTTGTATACGATGTCAACAACTCGAAGAGCTTCGACACACTCGACAGCTGGAGGGACGAGTTCTTAGTTCAGGCCAGTCCCATGGATCCCGAAAGTTTCCCATTTGTATGTGGTCATGTGGATGTAGGAGACAAAGCACGGCTAACGAGAACAGGTCGTGATTGGCAACAAGATCGATGTTGAGGAGAGCAAGAGGATGGTGAGTTTGACAGAATATCGCCGGCGTCGCCATTGCTGAACCCCAGTCTAGATCTCCTCGAAGCGCGCCATGACCTTCTGCCAGTCGAAAGGCGGCATTCCCTACTTCGAGACGAGTGCAAAGGACGCTATCAACGTCGAGCAGGCATTCGAGGGTAGGTACTGTCTGATGGTTACCACGTGCAACATACTGACGCTAGTGCAGTCATTGCGCGGCAAGCGCTTGCCCAGGAAGACGTCGGCGACTTCAGCAACGACTTCCCCGAGACCATCCCCATCGATCTAAAGGGCAACGAGGGCGGATGCGGGTGCTAGTGTAGACGGTTCTGTAGGAAGCATCGTTCTTGAGGAGAGATATACCCTCACATGGCCCTGTATTGTTCCGCGGAGTTTGGTGTACGGTGTATTGCATGCTTCTGTTGAGATGGTTTCTTGCTGAGTTCAAATCGTGGGTGTATAGTGGTTGGTAGTACATATTGAACACCTACAATGCGCGACATTTCTCAAAGACATGGGTGGCGCAAGTGATGGTTCCTGTGTATCCACAGCCGGCATGACGTGAAATGTGGCTGAAGCACGAGCACTCGGCGCTATCCTCTGGTCTGAGACACGCGACCCTGAACGATTGCGCATCTCTGACCACGACTCGATCTCTGACATCCACGGGCCACGCTGCACCTTCACGCAGTCGCTGCAGTAGTCGACACGCAGTCGCTGCCTTTGGCTCTTCCACCACACAGCCGTCCCATGGGCCCTCTACCGCACTTCGATACCCGACTCCCGGCCGTGATTCCGACCAACGCCGACGCTGGCTACGCCGAGCGCCCTCCTTGACCGAGCCTCATTCTTTCGACCTGTGCATATTCACAATGATCCCGCGACGACAGGAGGAGGTTGAGCCTACGCCTTCGACGCCGCTCAGCCGGCGCAGTAGTACTGTGTCCAGCGACAGTAGATTCCTTTACGACGATGACTTCTTGGCGAGCCCCGTCCGTTCGCCGGCGAGCGTAGTGAGCGCGTGGGACGAGGGCAAGAGGCCGCACAGCAGGGTCAGGCACGCAGTCGGTATTGGGCTGCTGCTAGCAACAGTCTTCCTGTGGACCGCCTCCAACTTCCTAGCCAGCGTAGGTGCCGACACTCTTCAGTCACGACCCTGACCAGGTAGACAAGGGCACCGCTAACCTCCCCCAGACAATATTCGCAGACTCCTCCTACGACAAGCCCTACCTAGTCACCTACGTCAACACCGCCTTCTTTCTCATCCCCCTGATCCCCATGGCCCTCCACCACCTCTGGGCCGAACGCCGCAACACCGCCCACCCCCAGCCGCTCGCTGCCCAACTCCGAACCTTCCTCAACCGCCGTGCAGGGAAATGGACGCTTCTGCGCGACCACGAATCGCCGTCCTTGTCCCGCTCGCCTAGCAAATCCTACGACGGCGAGGGCGCCGAACTCCTCCTCGGCTCCTCGACCCACGGCAGCGTCAGCGATCCACGAGAACTGAGGGAGGATGAGGGCCTGACGCTGCAAGAAACAGCGAAACTAGCGCTCGAGTTCTGTGTCCTGTGGTTTCTAGCGAACTACTTCGCTGCTGCATGCTTGTCATACACTACCGTCGCTTCCAGCACGATCCTGGCTTCGACGAGCAGCATCTGGACGCTGTTGTGCGGCTCGCTCCTCCGCGTCGAGAGATTCACAATGCGCAAGTTGATTGGTGTAGGCGCCTCGCTCGCCGGCGTTGCGCTCATAAGCACCATCGATGTGAGCGGCGAAACTGACGAGAACCGTGGCTCCTTCCCGCACAAAACCCCGCACGAACTCGCGCTGGGAGACGTTATGGCCTTTGTTTCTGCAGTCCTGTACGGCTTCTACGCCGTCTTCATGAAGAAGCGCATCGGTGATGAGTCGCGCGTCAACATGCCGCTGTTCTTTGGCCTCGTCGGCCTGAGTAACGTGCTGTTGCTGTGGCCCGGACTCGTGGTGCTGCACCTCACTGGAATCGAACCGTTCCAGCTCCCGCCGACGAGCAAGATACTGACCATCGTCCTCGTGAATAGCGCGTCCAGCCTGGTTAGCGATTACTGCTGGGCGTATGCCATGCTCCTCACCTCCCCGCTCATCGTGTCCGTTGGTCTGAGTCTGACGATCCCGCTGAGTCTGGTCGGGCAGATGGTGCTGGATGCGCAATACGCTTCTTGGTTGTACTGGGTGGGAGCGGCAATCATGGTGGTCAGTTTTGTGTTTATCAACCATGAAGATAGGAAGGATGAGGAGGAAGGGTTGCAGAACGCGGAGCCCATTGTCAATGTGGAGGAGGGGATGAGGAGTTTGAGGGAGAGCTTTCATAGCGGGAGGAGCTCGAGCGTGCATGCGTAGGGTACGGGGGGATGAGTGCTAATTTAGACTTTGAATTCTTGAATGGGGCGTTGAGCGGGATACCTATGGCATTGCACGGCGTTCACCTGGGACCCTGTACACTCTTGTTGGTATCAATGGATGTTGTTTCATCTTTGCTCGGGGTATCATTTGTTCCTCTCATCAACATGTCAATCCCTCTGCCCACCGTTCATGTTCTTACTATACTTTCCTCCTCTCCCACCGCCTCTGTGTTTCCCCCTCCCACCACCCCCTCTGTAGCTGCGGTTGCGATCGTCATCTTTGCGATTCGCCATGAGTTCCTTCTTCCTCTCCTGCCAGCTCTCCTCGTCTTCAAGCTCTTCCTGCTCCCACCCCTCTTTCTCCATAAATCGCCCAAGCATGCCCTCAATCTTGGGCTCCCAAACCTCAGGCCCCTTTTCCAGATCAGAGTACTCCAGCACATTCTGCCCGCCGAGTTCGTAATCGCCCTGTCGACTCCTTACAAGACTACTCATCAGACCCAAGCTCCCACACGCCAGCCCGAGATCATGGCACAGACTCCGCACGTAAAAGCCAGACGTCACCGTCATGCGCAACCGCGCGGCAGGCGGCTGGTGCGCTCTGTCAATTGGTTTCGCTTCTGGGATCTGGCCCGCGGCACTCGTGCATTCTTTATCTACGACTTCGGCCTGCTCAACACTGTTCGCGGGCTGCTTCTCCACTGGCACCGGCGGCTCGGGGATGTCTGCGTTGAGAGGGCGCTCGATGCTGCCAAGGACCGCAGTGTCGGTTTCCGTGTCCTGGGGTTGGGCTTGGACGTCTTCGGCGTCCTCGGGGCCGGGCTCGGTGTGTGTAGGCTTAGCGTCTTGTAAGGAGGTGTCATGCGGCTGGGGGAGTTGGGTGGCAGAGGGCAGTGCGCCGGACATGGCTGGTTCGCTGTCTGTGCGGGGTTTCTTGGGCTGTGGGCCTGCATCTTTGATGGCGTGGTCTGAGTCTGGTGTGGGCGTGCGTTCGGTGGGATTCGAGGGCGAGCGTGCCCGCTTGGAGTTGCGGAGGTGCTGGACTGCGTCGGACGCGCGTATGCCAAGGAGTTTCTCTGCGCCTGCTTTGCCTGCCTCGTCGATTTCTTCCTTCGGCCACGCAAAGTCGTGCGTACCGGGCTCCAGCCATTCTACCAGCTCCAGTTTTTCGACTGTGACGGGCCGCGCTGCGACAGCGGGGATGTCTTTCCCTTCGCGCGCGTATTCGTACATTTTCTTCCCGTCAACTTTGAGCGCGGAGAAGACACTGGGCTTTTGCATGATGTCGCCTCGAAAGTCGCTCAGTTTCTCTTCGACCAGCTCGCGCGTGACGTGGGCGTAGTCGGCTTTGCTGACGATTTTACCCACCGCGTCGTAGCTGTCTGTTGCGGCACCGAAGATAACAACGCATTCGTAGCTCTTTGTGCATTCAAGGAATTTGCCGAGCTCTTTCGTGCCCTTGCCCACGCCCACAATGAGTACGCCGGTCGCCATGGGGTCCAGGGTTCCGCCGTGGCCAAGTTTGACTTTGAGCTGCTCAATGTGCTTCTTCTTCGATCCGGAGATGAGCATCTGGCGACGCGTCGATTCGAGCCACGGCTGGAAGAGGTCGGATTTGGCGAACTCGGTCTGCAGATCGCGCAGAACACCCGCAGAGGACGCCCATTGGGGCTTGTTGATGCCAAAAATACCTTCAAGTACCTTCCGGCCAGCGGAGGCACTTTCCGTAGGAGGACTAGTCATCGTGCGTCGAAGCGTGGACGCAATTGACATGGAGAGGTCGGACGTGACTGCTCGAGCAGGTCGAGGGAGCTTCGGTGGTTTTCCGAGGATCTGACGACGCCAAGTCCCGCAGAAGACTAACGGCGCGCTAGTGGGCGATCGCATGTGAATTGTTTCTGCAGCCTTGCACGTGTGCCACTTGCACCTTAACTCTACCTGGAAGTCCTCCGCGCGGCGCAAGGTGGCTTTTGCCTTCCGGAGAGAACAACTGCGCCGCGTTATTGTCCTCGCGGTTCCTGTATAGCGAGCAACACGCGAAACAACCGCCGCCATGGGCGACAACTACAAAGATCTCGAGGAGCTTGCGCGCTCAACTACTGAAGACTACTACGAGCTCCTCAGCGTACCTTTCGATGCCGAAGAATCTGTCATCAAGCGCGCATACCGAAAAGCCTCGATTCGATACCACCCCGACAAGAATCCTGACAACAAAGATGCCGCCGACATGTTCATTGCCCTAGGTTGGGCGCGCGACATCCTCATAGACCCCAAACTGAAAGGCGAATATGACCGCGCGCGTACAAGGCGGCGCGAGAAAGCGTTCCAGGATGAGCTGCTTAGCGGGAATAGGCGCAAGATGAAGGAGGAGCTCGAACGGCGGGAAAGGGAAAGCGCAGACTTCGGCGCAAGTCTGAAGAGGAAGCGGGCTTCAGATCTAAGCGAGGCGGAGAAGAGGGAGCAAGAGATTCAGCGCCTGGCGGAAGACGGGAAGAGGCGACGGAAGGAAGCACAAGATCGCAAGGACAAGGCGCGCAAAGACGAAGAAGCGGCTGCTGCAGAGCCAGTCAAGAGCCCTGGACCGCAGCCGCCAAAGCCTGGGGAATCTGCCGAGCTCGATCGCACAATCAAGATACGGTTCCACCGCGAAGGCGAGACGGCGACATGGGATAAGGATACGATCAGGGATATGTTTGAGAAGTACGGCAAGATCGATAGCATCATTATGGGTAAGGACAAGAAACTAAAGCTCGAGGGCGAGAAGCACCGGAAGCTTGTGGCTATGGTCTTTGTCGTCTACGGGCGGCTCGACCACGCACATGCAGCGGTCTCGGACGCAAAGACAGATCATCCAGCGCTTGACTCTGTAGCCTGGGCAAACGGTGAGCCGGATCTATCATCGTCGAAAAATGCCAACGGCGCCTCCACATCCACTGCGAAAGAGACCGCCCCGTCAGCCCCGTCGACACCGGCACCGGCAGCGAAGTCTTTCAGAGCATCCTTCGGGTCTAGCTTGGGCGCTGGGAACGGCGCAACGCCCTTGGGCACACCGAAGTTCTCGTTCAGTCCCAAGACACCGAGTTTAGAGGAGGTCACCATGATCAGGCTGAAGAATGCGGAGAAAAAGAGATTGGAAGAACAAATCAGGAAGAAGGAGGCGGCTGAAGCTGCACAGGAGGCGGCTACTGTGTAGATATTGGGGAAGGATGAAGCCGGACGAAGGAACATGACTTTAGCGATGATACCCTGAACATTTTGATATACCGAACACACACGCCGGTCATTTTGCAAGATCAGACAATTAAAGACTGTTGCTTGCACATACCATGTTTGCGGAAGCACCCGTCGTACCTCCACATCGTGAGGATCTAGCGTGGCTGCTTGTTGGTACGCTCATCTCGACCTCGATTGTCCGTTCTCCATAATGGACCCTGGGGGGTAACCGGATCTACATATGCAACAAGGTCAACGTCCAATCTCCGTATCTGTTCCAGGCCTGCATAAGCGTCAGATGATCGACATGGCTGTAATGTAATCTTAGGCACCACAGCCTCATACGGCGCTTCTCACCCAATGGGCGCAGCCACAAAGCCAGCCACGTCCCCACACGATGGGATGCCTTGGGCGGCTCTAAAGATCTCCTGGAGATGTGCATTTCCAGGACGTGGAGTCTGAAACAAGATATACTTCAACAATGTCCGTCTCTCACCTGATGGCATCGCTCTCTTGTTATGTGGGATTCGAAGAAGGGTGCCAGATCGATCGACATCGAGCTCCAGTCCTTCAAACAACGGGACGCTCTCCTCTCCGAACAACACGATGACCATCGACAGAAGCTATCCTCAATCAGCTTATCTACCGAAGGGTTGCAGTCAACTCATCCACGATGGAAAATCGGCATCCGGTACTGCGCTCTGTCTGGCAGTCTTGTCTTCTTGATGAACACCCTTTTTCTCATCATTGGTGAGGGTCGAGCTAGCTTTCCGAGTTTCAACAGTAATGAGGGAAAGCGCGTCCTCTATGACGGCCAATGCGATACTACAAAAAAGATCAACATCTTCCTCCACTTGCTCATCAACGTTCTTAGTACCGTTCTACTCGGTGCCAGCAACTACTGCATGCAATGCATGAGCGCACCTACAAGAGCTGAGGCTGAGCAAGCACATGCAAAGTTCGGATGGGTCGACATTGGAGTTCCCAGTATCAGCAACCTGAAGAGGATAAGCAGGATGCGCGTCGCTCTCTGGCTCTTGCTGGGGGTATCGTCTTTACCATTGCATTTGTTGTAAGTGACCTTCACCATCGCTTGTGTCCGGTGGGTGTACTAAAATCTGTAAGCTACAACTCAACAGTATACGCATCTATCACAGCCAGCGAATACATGATCTTCTCCGTTAGCGAAGGGTTTGTCGACGAATCCACACAAAACTTTACACGCAACGACATAACCAGCAACATTGAGATAAATGTCATCAATCACATGTTTGACCTCAAGCAGGCAGGAAAACTCCAGCGCCTGAGCAGCAGCGAATGTGTCAACGAATATGCTCAGAACTACCAGTCTGCGCGAGGAAACGTCTTACTCGTTGTTTCTAACACAACGCAAGGTTACACCGATGGAGCGGTTGCCGACTTTGAGACGCAAGTTGCTCCAGTGATCAGTCTTGATGCTTCGAATCCCAATCCTTTTGACTGGATATGCGAGCAATACCTGACAAATGGCGCGAGTTGCGCAAGCTGGATCTCCAAAGTACAAAAGGAGATCGACGCTTGGCAGCCGTTCAGGAAACCGGTGCAGTACTGCATGAGTGAGAAGATCGATCAACATTGCCGCCTAGAGTACAGTGTCCACCTGGTCCTTGTGGTGGTGCTCATCGGGCTTCTGAAGACATCCACCATGCTGTACATCGCCTTCAGAGTAAGGAATGTACCGCTGCTGACCATCGGAGACGCTGTGTCGTCGTTTCTGATAGTGCCGGACCCGAAAACAAAAGATATGTGCTTGCTCGACAAGTCACTAAAGCACTTCGAGCCTTCTGTGAGTTATGCACAGCGCACCGAGTCCGGCGAGTACAGCAGTATGGGGTGGACCACTCCTCCAAAATACTTCCAAAAACGCAGAAGACGTCACTTCACGGCCGCTAGTGGCAGACGCTGGTTCGCATTCCTGGTCACTTTCGTCATACTCATCGGCGTTTCAATCTTCCTGCTCCAATACGGCATATACTGGTACAAAGATGATGACAGTAACAAATCAAGCATCTATACTCAGGGCCTTGGAAGCGTTGACCCGCGCGCTTTCATCAGCTGGTCCCTCCCTACTTCAGGCGCCGCCGGCCTCATCAGCAACGTCGTAGTCGCCAATACGCCGCAGCTTCTTCTATCGTTTCTCTATCTGAACTATAACGGCCTTATGACTGTCATGTCGCTTGCGCAGGAATGGTCGCGTTACAGTCTCCGTCGAAACGGCTTGCGAGTGTCGACGACCCCACAGGGTGCGCAACGAAGCACATACTTTTTGCAACTGCCGTATCGATTTGGGATACCTATCATCGTGGTAACTGGAACACTGCACTGGCTCATCTCACAGAGCATATTCCTTGTCAGCGTGGAAGGGATCATGCTTGTCCCCTCACCAGAGGCGGTCGTCGGTGACACCAACATCTGGGACACTGCGGCACCTCTGCACTTGATGACATGCGGCTACTCTCCACCTGCGATTCTGGCATCTATTGTTGTTGCTTCTCTACTGCTTATCTGGATTATAGGCATGGGTTTCATTAAGTTACCGTCCAGTATGCCGGTCGCATCGAGTTGCAGTGCTGCGATTGCGGCCGCATGTCATGTGCCAGTTGACGAAGCTGATGAGATTAGCGCGGAGAAGGAAGTCATGTGGGGAGAAACGGGCGAAGATGAAAAGGGGGTTGGGCACTGTGGGTTTTCGACAAGGGAGGTTGAGCAGCCGGAGGATGGGAAGCTGTATGCATGAGTCCTTGATGCATCTCAGATTTCCTACAAGAGATCTGGATGAACTCTATAAGCATCGGCTTTCCAGATGTTCATGGTCAAAGCACTAGCATATACTGGGCTGGCTATTCGACCCTCCAAGGTCAAGGCATCCTGCAACGCCTGCCCACATGTAATTTCCACTTCACTCTCGTTCCTCAACAACAGGAAATATCTAGCCGCGCTCATCAACAACCTAATCTTCATTCTAACATCACTACCGTTGTCACGTATGTTGTACTCGACCACTATCTTACCGTAAGGTTGGCTGGCGTCTGCCTTAACATGCGCAGACTCTAGATTGAGCGGCAGCTTGATGATAAAAGTGCGGTATGCTTCTGTTTCGCACTTAACGCCCAGCACAGCTCTGTAGAACGACTCATGAAGTACGCCCGGCACATCGTGGCACTTGCTGGGACAGGCATACTACCAGAAACCATTCAGTAATCGTCTCGGCGCGATGCAGGAACCGCATCTCCCCGCCGAAGTGCGCACCGAGTCGATTATTCAAGTTTAGGGGGCGTGCGGTGACGGCGTTGGAGATAAAGTTGAGCACGACAGTCAACCGGCATCAGTGACGCACAGACGGGAGCCAGAATCATGCGCTCAGATATGCAGGGGATCTAGGTAGTACTATCACCCCCAAGCAAGATTCTTAGCGTTGAAGCGTGACTTCGTGATCATTAGCTATGTCGCTATGCAGTAACTAGATGCTACAGCATTAACCCCCACCCATCACTCCTGCTTACACGTCTACATTATCACCTCAATACCAATTTCCCCAACATCTTTCTCAAAGCCTCTGCGCCCTGTTTCCCATCCTCACCCAATCCTTCCTCAATGCCCTTGACAAGGTTCTCTGTCTTCCCTCTCAGTTCATCAATGACCTTTTTCGAGTAGTCGAAGCTGCCCTTGCTCTCCATGTACTTGAGCGCATAGCGCTTCACCTCTTCGTCTGTCGTCTTCTGCTTCAGTATATTGATCAGGATCTGGTTGCTGGGATCGGCGCGAATGGCATGGATGACGGGGAACGAGAATTTGCCTTCTGTCAGGTCTTCGCAGAGACCCTTGAGGGAGGAGTAGCCGGATGTGGGAGAGAGGTTGAGGTGATCGTCCAGGATCTGGAAGAGCAGGCCGATTGTGGAGACGAGAGGTGCGCAGTCACTGTGTCTGGATTAGTATTGGGATGTGGAGGGAGCAGAGGAAAGGACGTACACTTGTACTGCGCTCTCGGCCTGCATGAGCTTGATGGCCAGTCTGAAAAGGCCTCCCGTCTTGTTGCCTACCATCTCCAGGTAGTCTGCTTCGCTGGGACATGTCAAGCTATCTCGCCAATACAGATCCATGCCCTGACCCCTGTGCAGGTTCAACAGCTCTTCTGTGAAGATCTCGATAAGCTTAGGGTTGCCCATGAGCATCAACTCCTGTAACGCCTTGAAGTACACGTAGTTCGCCGAGTTGATTGTTTGCGCAACGCCGAAGATGCTGTTCGCAACAGGGATCCCTCGCCGTAGTATCGAGCTGTCTTCCACATCATCGACCAACAGAGACGCCGTGTGGAGCATGCCAACTGCCCGCGTTATCACCTCAAGCCGCTCGGGTGGGACCTTCAGCCACAGATTGAACGCAGCTATGCATTGTGACCGAATGTCTTTCCCTGGGTGACCCCATAGGTAGTCATAAGGTCCAAGAAGTATGCGCTCCTTCTCCTCTGTCCATGCTGCACCGTTGCCATATATGAGGTCCTCACCCAAGTTCTTCGTGTCGCTCGGCGGCGAGAGCGGGGTGGGGTAGTTTGTGCTGACTTCTCCAAGGTTCATTGGTTCCGATCGTGACTGCGGTTGTGATTGCGAATGTGAATGCGATCGTGCTTGTGTACCGTTGAGTGGCTCTGTGGGGGCGTGCGACGTCTTGCTCTTCTTGCTCTGGCTCATCCAGTCGATCTCTGAGAGCGGGCGCAATACACTGTGACGGGAATTTACAGGGTGGCCGTTCGTGACCTGACCAGTAGAGCTCGTTCGAGGTGGGATGGCATTTGGTGAGGCGTGGGGATGTGTTTCGAGGGACATGTTTCGGGGTGCACTGGTAATGCTGATGTAGGTGCCTGGAGTGTCAGGCGCCGAGGTCGATGCGGGGCGAAGTACCGAAAGGATTTGGTAACTAGATTGTATGCAGCTCTTGACGCGTGTAAGCTTCAAAGCGCTGCGCTGAGGCCGTTAGGCGGAATGCACGGAGGCCGAGCGCTTCTGTTGGGATGAATCGTCTGTGAGGCCTTCCAGCGGCGTATAGACGTAGAAACACCGAAAGCTGTGGGCTGGAAGGAATACGTAGCAAAGTCACAATGTAAGCACAAGGTCATTTGGAGCCGTCAGCAGGGCGATTGTGGCTTCAGGCACAGTAGTCGCAGAAGATGCAGGCCATGCGCGTGGCTCAAATCGCAGCTTGAACATGACGTCTTAAATTATTACAATGCGGCGCACCCCGCGCTTGCAGGCGCACTGACCATGATTCGGGCTTTCACATGAATGATGGAGCGCGCACAACACAGACGCCAAACGCAATCGATAAACACGTCAGTATGTGTCCGGGCACAGATTGACAACAAATGTGTTCCTGGCTCCTGGGTTTGTGTTATGGGTCATACGGCATTTTGTCACAGTTTTGGATGAGTTAGGAGAAGGCTTGGTATATTTATGGCTTATTACGTCAATTATGGTCATAGATGTATTGAAAGAGGTACCTGCTCGAGAACCCGCTAACGTGCCAAAAACGATCGTAGCTTCATGAGAAAAGTGAAGAAGATAGCCGAGATTTCTATAAACTGGCCAGCCATGACCTCAATGCCAACATTGGTGAACTCCAAATCGAACTGTGTGTGACAGAACCGTGCGATGCTGACGATTGATGCCCATGCAGTGCAATTCGCACACCATTACCCTATGAATGGCTCAGTCGATTTTGTTGACCTCTAGGAGGAGTCGCTGACCTTCGAAACCTTCCTTCTCTTCAGTAATTTGCCCATGACGCGCTTCTGTTGTAGGCCTAGGTTCCTGCTTAACTCGTCGTAGAACATTTTGCGCAACTGCGCATCCGATGTACCTTGATTGCCGGAGTAGTTTCGACCCAAGCTCTCACCCGCCACCTCGAGAACGTCAAGCGCTGCATCGAACTTTCGCCTTGCGTGGCCAACGGCCTCAAGCCATGGAAACGCGTCACGATACAGCTGCTGGGCGGCGTTCTTTGGCTGACGGTACCAACCGATAGTGGTGTCGATGGAGAGCTTCTCCAATTTGGTAGCCCAGATAAGAACGGCAAAGCAGGCATTGTTATACGCCTTCGATGTACGGCCACGACCCCAGCCCTTGATGCGCATCTTTCTGAGGTGCGAAGCACTTGCAGGACCAATGTTGATCATAAATGCGTAAAGAGCAACGGTGTCAGCAAAGACGAGTTCGTTGCCATACAGCAGGTCACAGCCTTCCTGGTGAATCTGCTTATTGACTGCGAGAATAGAAGGAGCCAGAGATGCAGCTCGCACTTCCGCGTCGTCGTTGATCGTGTGTGAATGATAGTAGACTCTGCCGCCCGAGACTTGATTGAATGTCTTATTCGAGACTCGCTCTACACAGCGACGCTTGTTGCGCTGCACCGCAACGAACTTGATGCCAGTCGGATCTGTGAGCGTGTAGGTGTAGACCATGTTACGGATCTCTGCAGGTAACTGAAGGAACGGAAAGATCTTGTGCTTCGGTAAAGGCCTGGATGCTGCAGTCTTGCGTTGCTTCTGAAGTTACGTCAGTGTCGCTGGCGTGCCTAAGGAGCAACCGGCGAACCTTTGACTTTACAATTTCTTCCTCCAACTCGGCATCAGTTTCTTCAACGTCCATTTCTTCCGTGCGATAGTTGACCTGCGTTCGCTTGCGCTTCGAGTAACGTCCGGACGCGAAGGTAGTTTGTGGTGCCGCGGCTTGAAACATGGCGAGTTAGTTGAACGCAATTGACCTTGTAGTGGAAATGGTGAGGCAATTGAGTCTAATAAGAGCTAGACGCGTGTTATACAGAAAAAACACGAAAGAGACGCGCTTTCGGTTGACTACATAGAAAGTTGTGTGAAAGTGAACGATTAGCTTTCCGAATCGGGTTGTTAGCGTAGGCTGCAGCTGAGGCGAGCAAGGATTAGTAAGGCATCAGCTCCACGGTGCCTGAAGATCAAAATTGAGACAAAGTCGATTGGACAGTAGAACACCGCTTTGGAATCACGTTCTCGCGGCAAGCGTTGACTGTGCTTAAGTCGAAAGTGAAGAGTAAAGCGTGGAGGAAACCGCAGCTTGAGGTGCGTCATCGATCGATTAGTAACCAGCGCACTAACCGTATCTGGGAGCACAAATTGAGGGCTGCACTTTCCGCAAGCCAACAGCAAAATGGCTTCAATCGATTCACTGTTAACTCTTACACTCGAGCTGCCGCCGAGCTGCATCGAGTTCTGGCCGCGTGACTCGCAATACGCCGTTGTTGGCACCTACAACCTCGAGAAAGAAGATGGACAGGGATTGTCAGATCCTGCACAGCATGAGGGGCAAAGGAAGAGCCAGCAGCGCAACGGAAGTCTAATTCTAGTTCGTGTCGAGGGTGACAATGTGTAAGTGGCTTTGGTCATAAGTACAATCAAGTCGATTTTAATATATGTAACTAATTATTTCTTAGTAAAATTGTTCAGACGCTTGCAACACCATCTGCAATCTTAGATGTGCACTTCCTTCAGCAAGAAGACGCAAACTCCATCTTCGGAGTGGCAACATCGACAGGGTCGATTGGCATCTACCAGCTCGACCAGGAATCTGCCAACAAAGCCCCCGAGATTAGTCTCCTTCAAACTATTCAGTACTTCCCCGAGAACGAACTCATCACCGCTTTCTCATGGCACCCGGAACAGTCAGCAGTCGGCATGACTCTCTCAACCGGGAAGGTCTGTCTCGGTAAAGTTGACTTAGAGAACCCATCGCACTTAGACGTTGGCCTCCATGAGCTCGAAGCGTGGACCCTTGCCTTCCTGCCAGATGGAACAGGTATCTACTCCGGGGGCGACGACAGCGCCCTGAAGTACATGGAATTACCACGCGATCATCCTGATAGTAAAGCCGAAATCTCTGGAGCAAATTATGCTCCTTCATGGATCATGTCTTGGTCAGACAAGAAGGCTCACAGCGCTGGCGTTACCGCAATCTTGCCAATCCACGTAGATAGCGGAAGCAGTTGGATAGTAACCGGCAGTTATGATGATCACATCCGACTAATCCAAGCTCCTACCGTTGGCCGCCGCCAAGTGCACGCCGAGCTGGATCTTGGCGGCGGAGTATGGCGCCTCAAGGTGTTAGACAAGAAGCTGCCGCCCCAAGCCGCGGCCAACTCCATCGAAGCGACCCAGCCACCTGAAGAAGTACTGCTTCTTGTCAGCTGTATGCATGCTGGTGCGCGCATTGTCAAGCTTAGTCGCAATGGTGATAATTGGAGTTTCAAGGTTTCGGCCAAGTTCGAGGAGCACAAGAGCATGAACTATGGAAGCGATTCGCAGGTCGGGCTCGATTCGAAGGGGCAGCGGACGTTCATCTCTACAAGCTTTTATGACAGGCTGTTATGTCTATGGAGGTTCTAAAGATAAGACACGATGGGAGATGCCTCTTGCTGTAAAGCACCGGAAAAAACATTAGGCATTTACAAGAATGATACTTTTCTTGAGAGCATACTCCTATGATCTGCATCATACCAGGACGTCCTATACTGAAGTGCTTCAGATGCACACTATCAAAGGACATTGCTAACAAGATCAGAGTTTGTAATCGTTTTTGATTCTCCATTTACAGTAATACGTAAGTGAAAACTGGTTGAGAGCAGACGATAACGATCTGATGAACGATTCAGGATGGCGCGACAAATTAGAAAACACTACGGTACATGAAGACAAACTGGGTGACTAAAGAAAGGCTATATACAATCCTGAACCATTCAAAGGAACAATAAACTTAACGACAACAGAGAAGAAACAACAGCGAAGCATAGCCTCAACTAAAAGAAGCCGGCGCGTAGCCCGGGTAGCCCAAATCGATAGCAGAGTCGCTGCGCGGCAATTGCACAACCGCTTCAGCGTCCATTTTCTCAATATCTTGCTGCAAAGTGCAGAGCAAAAGATCTCCAAATTCCTCCTCCGTCAGAGGATCCGAGGCAGCAGGCTGCTGATAAGGTTCAGCAGATGGTGAGAGCGGTTCCTGCATGGGAGCAGTGGGGAGGTCGAAGAGTTGCTGCAGAGGTGTGGCAGCAACAGCGAAGTCCAAGTCTGGTAACAGCAAGCCACCAGACTGAAAGTGCTGCGGTATTTCAGGTAGCACTCCAGTGAAGGTAGCACCCTCCAAATCGGCGGGCACCTGGTATTGGTGCTGCTGGCTGGCACCAAAGCATACGATGGGGGCGGCGAAGGGAGGAGTAGGCGGCCCCCATTGCCAGCCACCAAGGACGAAGTGGTACCCGGAAGGCACCTGCGAAGGTGTGGGCCGCCAGTGCGTGGGTGCCCAGACAAGGCCTTGAACCGGTGGTTCTCTGATCGGAACCGCCGATGGCCGCCCATAGTCGGAGACGACGAATGCATGGCCCCTGGCATTGCGATATTCACCGGGGGGAAGCTGGCTGTGGTAGGCGAGCCTCACTTCCTCGAAAGCGAGTGCTAGTTGGTCATCTTCCGCTAGGGGACTTGACTTTGCGTAATCGCAAAGGATCTGTACTCGCCGCTCCGGCCTGGCGCGTATGTAGAAGTCTCGCTCCCTAGCACGCTGGCGGGCGATGACAGGGGGAATTTCGCCAGTCAGTGACATTTTGGTTGTGGTGTTGTACTATGGCTGTTAGTGTTCAGTGATGGTGGATGTAGTGGCTGTGCTTACTCTTTGTGATGGGTAGATTTTGCTAAGTGGTGACGGCACGGGCAGTGCTTGATTATAGCTGATCTCAGAGGTTGAGATACAATGCTGTACAGATCAAGAGCAGAGCTAGAGGTTATATATTCTTTCTGAAGCACGAATTTTGAAGATACTTGGTAGCACATTGCCGCGGAACCAGGCTGTCGTGATGGTGGCATCGTCCTGACTCAACCATTTGTAACACTTCCAGATCTTGATCCCTAAAATTTGCTTCGATTGCATAGGAACAAGTCTCCTGGAAGTATCCTATAGGATTAGAACGACATGAACCAACACCAAATCTCTCTCATGTTTGGTAGTGGATGATGCTCCAATAGGATTTCACACTTTAAAAAAGTGAACACTGGCCACTTGATCCTTTCCCCCGTGGAAGGCCTAATGAGGTCGAGATTTTATCGGTCAACCATTCCGAAGCAGTCCCAAAGAAGACGATATCGCTTGTAGAGGGTTTGATAGATCGAAGCCTCTTTTTACAATAATATGCTGAAACATTGGCATGCGATCTGACTGTTCTCGCTTGGATGGTAATACGTAATTACGGGACTGGTATGTGGTTCCCGCTATAGTTATGGTCGTTTGCAGAAGCGTATATTGCTTGCATACAGCCTCTGATACAGCGTTGAGCATTACGCGGTTCGAGCGGAGACCCTGGTTCGAATTTTCGACTAGTTCTGACAGAACGCGATGTTCCATCGAATTGGCGGCTAGTCTTTTCTAGCGGCCGGCGCTAATGCAAGGTACCCGATCGACAATGGGGAAGGGCTTTGCGCGTATGAGCATCATCTCTGTAACCGACTACTGAATCCATTGCGAATTGTTTGGTGGATCTTTTTTTCCCCTTCTTTTACCTTCCTGCCTTACACTTTTGCCTATCCGGGCCTGCACACTTGCTAGTTGGCTCTGCCCGAGGCGTCGAAGCTGTCAGTCTGATCGTTTGTTCGTTCATCTGGGAAAACCAGATCGAGTGGTGTTTAAATGATGTAAGAAAAGCCCGCTTTACAAGATCGCACGAAGTCCTTTTCTCAACCACGGCATCCTTTGGAATTTTCTACAGCCAGAGCCATAGCTCACTTCATCGCAACGAGCTCTTGAACCATACTGAGCATGCGATCCCAAGATCACAAGATCACTTCGAATCAGAATAAGCTTTCAACGGGAAAGTGATCGATCTGTGGGTATGGCTTGGCTTGAACCATACTTCTACTATGTTTTGCAATTAACGGCAACCTCATTTGCGACCACAGTATAGGGAAGTCTCTGTATATGTGCCTATCAGCGATAGTATATCGGGTTGCTACATAGCTCATTGGGCTATTAACAGTTTGCGATTGTAGTGAAGGTTGTTGCACGTGAATGCTCAGGCGCAACGCTAGCGCGATAGCGCAAATCTTAAATGTCATGCAGGGGTACGACCCTGGCCATTTCCGTCATCCTGTGACGCACTCTCCCTACAACACACGACACCTTTGCTCGTTCTCAAACCTCGACTGTCAATAGCATGAGGCGTTGAATTTCCTCCAAGATCGAGCTAAAGAGTGGAGACATGTCAGTCGAGATACAGCAATCCTCCGAGCCAGCTCCATCGACACGTACTGTCCAAATTGCCAACACGACACACAGCTGCCCGTCATGCGGCACAGTCGTCAATATTGACACGGAGAGTGTGGAAGAGGCGAAGAGAATCATCAGTGAATTGCAAGCGCAGATGGAACAGCTTAAAGGAAAGGCCGCAGCTGCAGGTACGTATGTCGAGCCCCTAGACTCCCAATACCTGCCACATACTTACGCGTCACTCAGCGGAGAAGTGCGCTGACTACGAAGATCAAATTCGCACTTTGAAGTTAGCGTCACCAAGCAATAACAGGCCATCACGCAAGAACACTTCGGACTCGGTCGATACCTCTCCAGACGGTCGTCCATCGACAGCAACCTCAGCCCACGTCAGGGCGCAATCCCGTTTCTCGTTCCTTACTGGCAAACTAACTTCACCTGCGAATTCGACGAATACACCGCCCCTGCCTGTTCCAGCGCTCAAACCTTTAGCGGACCCCGATCTACTTCATGAACTCGAACGCGAGCGTGCACTTCGAGCGAAGGCGGAGGACAGAGTACGCACCGTCGATTCAGAGATTGAGGAGCTTAGCGTGACCTTGTTTTCTCAAGCGAACGAGATGGTAGCTGAAGAGCGCAGGGCAAGAGCAAAGCTTGAAGAGCGGATAGAGCTGCTAGAAAGGAAGGATAAGGACAAGATGGCGCGGCTGGACCGCCTGGAGAGAGCAGTAAGCAGGCTTGACCGTGTCAGGGCCCTGCTGAACAAGGAGGATACAGGTAGCTTCACGGATTCAAACCTTACATCACCGCCAAGATGATGTTCGCAACTGCTGCATAAAGCGCAGCAGGATGGCTAACTGCTGACAGACTAACAATCTCCCTTTCTGTTTATCACGGTGCGTTCGTATTCCCTCTGTAACTTCCTTTCGAGATACCCTGCATGTATTTAGCTTTTAGCATCAAGCATAGTTACAGGCGTTATGGCATCATTTGTATTAGCAAAGTAGGTTGAACAGCTACACCGTGGAACAAATAGAGACACGAAACGCAACTCAACCTATGTAAAGTTAGATTTAGATGCAACACATACTACGATTATCTGAAACACAGTTCCACGGACTGCTGCGCATTCTCCCATAAGGAGACAAGAACATATGAGCCCACCCATCAATCTTCCGGCGTGTGCCATAAATCTTCTTGGGTGGCTGCACACCGTCACTTATCTTTGTGCTCGTTACTTCGTATACCATGGTCTTTGTGATTCCACCACCATCGACCTTTCCAGGAAGCATGTCTTCCTCACTATCAGCGTCGTATGCTACAGTAGAGCGACCCATCGGTATATTGTAAGGGTTGCTGATATTGTGTATTGGTATCCTACTCGGCGTCTCTGATCTCGTCTTGAAGGTTGATGGTAGGATATGGCAAGACATTTTGTCGGAGATTTTCCGCAGAGGTGACAAACTTACGATTAGGATACCATCTGATAGCTCTGTCACAATTCATATCGTCGATTGGATGATAACCTCGGCGGGTTCCTTTGTCTTTTTGAGCGCACTTAGCTCGATGGTCTCCATGGCAAAACCGCAACACTTTCCTCAAGATCTACGTGTCATCGGCTCCAGACCAGCAGTCTTCGTCTTTTCGATTGAGGCCACCACGATCAGACACCTTGCGAACGCTTCACTTTACCTAGGAGGCCGATACGGGAGATCCACAGACCTGTTCGTAGGGTGTCCAGCCTCTCCATGACCCACAAATGCATGAAAACCCTATTCGAGCCATCATACTCAAACCATACGGGTCTTTGGCACACTATTATGTTACACTAAGATCATGTCTTGAAGTAGAATATTGATAGGAAGGTACACCAGCAAGAGGACGTTCAGTAGTTGCCGTGAAATAGTGGGCTGCAAAGCGATCAATGTTCTCTTTGATGACTCCAGACCTTGGCCGGCCTGTGATTGCGATCAGCCTTGACCTGTAATCTACCGTAAATTTTGGAAACATCGAATCCAGAAGGCCTGTGGTGAAAGAGAATATCGATTCTAGAGGTCTGAAAAATCCCCTAACTCTTACTACAGACACAGGAACGTTAACGATCTGACGATTTTACTCTATCAGATCCCTAATAGCAGCATTTTTTAGAGATGAGCAAACATACCGAAACATAAAGATACATGCCTTTTCAATATCTGAATTGTTATGGTTATCGCGTATTGACTGGCGCGGAAAGTTTGGGTGAACGGCATGTTTTTGTTACCCGAGTGGGATTTGGTATTTTCGCGGCGCAGCGGTATTCAGACCAGGAAACGGGTTGGCAAAGTCTCTGTCTGCTTAGGAAGCTTTGGCAACTAAGCTGCATCTAGGAGTTAATCAACTTAGACACCGAAAGGATCACCTTCCCTGGAATCCGTAGTATTGAGAGTTGCCGCGAACAGGGAGCTGTTCGCGCGGAGGTAAAAATCGAACATAGACGAATGTATATAGACACGTTCTGTAACTAAAACTGATCTTTAACGGACAGGAGAAGATAGATTATCCACATATGTACAATACAGCTGCTGGAAGCCTTGTGGTCCTTTGCGTCACGGCGTTGGGACCACAAGCATGGGGCACCGCAACAAGCGGTAAGACCCTTGCAAGAGCCGAGCCTCTAAGTGGAGCAGTATCATACCATGCAGTCTCGCCGCACACGTATTCATGCAGTTGAGGCTACATGTTTTGCAGCTAGAATTTACAGCTCATGTCGGACGTTAGGGGACTTTGCCTTCCAAGCCAGTACCGAACCATGCGTCAATAGGATGCTATTCGACCTCGTGGTAGCCGCGCACTTATAGTGTCCACGACGCCCGAGACGGAAGCTGGGGACTCCTGTAATATCTTTGTTTGTCATATATTGTGCCTTAGTATCGTTGAAGATGCGTATACCTACTCGTTTTGCTGTTGCCCTACAGTTTCTGAGCACGTCGTTCGCTCTTCCAAACAACAATCTGGTCGATATAAACACTAGCGCTTCAGACACATGGGATTATGTCATTGTAGGAGGTGGAGTCACTGGGCTAATTGTCGCCAATCGCTTGACCGAAGACAAGAAAAGTGAGTTGCAATCTTCATACATGACTTTGGCACGCTCTGATATCTGGTACGCAAGAGTCCGTCCTTGTCATCGAGGCAGGTGGCGCATATGACAATCCAAACATTCGCTTACCATATGGCGCGACCTACGCTTTGAACACGTCGCTCCTGTGGACAGACTACGTCTGCCAGCCTGAGCCTGCTCTCAACAACAAGACGTGGAACACCCGCGTTGCCCAAGTACTGGGAGGCGGCTCAGTCGTGAATGGAATGGCATACGACCGCGGCTCCGCTGCTGACTATGATGCGTGGGAGGCTTTAGGAAATAAAGGCTGGGGGTGGAGCGGCCTCTATCCGTTTTTCAAGCAAGGTAAAAATTATCTCCTATTTCAGCCAGTTGACACAACTAAAAGTCAGTATAGGAACCGAGTTTATCCCTCCACCACAGGAGCTCGTAGATGAGTTTAATGTCACCTGGGATGCTTCGGCATATGGCACCGGGCCTTTGAAACTTGGTATCGCCGGCTTTCAATACCCAGATCTCAAGAATTATTGGGCAGCTTTCGACGGCCAGGGTGCCCGTAGACTTATGGATGGTAACAACGGTGACAATGCTGGCTCATCGTGGTACCCCAGTACGATGAATCCTAAGACTGGAGAAAGGCAGCATGCTCGTCTAGCCTATTACGATACAGTCTCCAGTCGCTCCAACCTTCACACCTTGCTCGAAACTATTGCGAACGAGCTCGTGTTTGATACTGACAGCAGTAAGAAGCTTGTTGCTCGCGGAGTCACGGTTACCGACAAGAAGACCGGTAAGATCAAAACCGTCTATGCTAAGCGGGAGGTTGTTCTCGCAGCTGGTGCTGTTAACACCCCCAAGCTGCTGCAACTCAGTGGCATTGGCCCCAAGTCTGTTCTTGAAGCTGCTGGAATCAAAGTCAAGTTTGCGCACGATGGTGTCGGTAATAACTTCCAGGATCACCCTCACACATCTATGGGTTTCAACATCTCTAACATGAGCACGCCCAACCCTACTTCGCTCTCTACAGATCCTGCTTTCAACGCGTCTGCATGGGCAGAGTACAACAGCAACAGGACTGGACCGCTGACGCGAGCGAGGGACAACGCTCTTGCTTTCATTCCCCTTACTGAGATCTCACCTAGCAGCTACATCGAAATCTCCTCCCAGATCACCGCCCAAGCCAACGATGCCTACCTTCCTGCCATCTACAAGGGCAGCAAGAAGCTCCTCGCTGGTGTTGCCGCCCAGCGCAAGATCCTTGCTGGCCTCTATTCCAACGCTAAAGCAGGCATTGTCGAGTACGGCATCCCTGCCGCCGGCAACGGTCTTCTCGTCGCACTTCAGAAGCCTCTTTCTCGTGGAACCATCACCATAAATCCCACCGACCCGCACGGCGTCCCTCTGATCCGTTACAACGCCATGGTCAACCCTCTCGACAGGTCTATGCTCGCTGCTTGCGTGCGTTACATCCGTGAGGTCTGGGCGCGGCCTGAGATTGCAAAGTTCAACCCCATCGAGACAACCCCTGGTACGCAGTACCAGACTGATGCTGAGATCATCAACCGTTCAATCGAGCTCGGTGCTATCTCGCCATCACTGAGTCACCCGAGTGGTAGCTGCCCGATGATGCCCGAGGCTTTGGGTGGCTGTGTGTCTGATGAGCTGCTGTTTTATGGTGTTGAGCAGTTATCAATTGTTGATGCTTCAATTATTCCGCTTGTGCCCAGTCAGCACATTCAAAGTACGATGTATGCAGTTGGTGAGAAGGCTGGGTACATTATTAGTAACAGGCGCTAGGTCAGGGGCTATGTGCCAGACGAAGACTCCTGTATATACTATGGAACTTTGAACTCAAAACGCCCCTAGACTCATATTCGAGCAAAAGATGAGTCAAGCTGTACGTGTTTCATGCCTTCGCTCGGCTACCCACTGCCACTCTGACCTTTTGCAAAGTGCGCTGTGTCCATCTCGGTGGCTGAGACCGGACTATTGTGGTGGGTAACCATGTCAAGTAGTATTGTCACAATGCGGCGGAATATTGAGTGACGATCCTCGCAACATCTCAAGCGATGGGCACAGTATGAATGGATAACGATATACAAAGAATTGCAAGCTGCAAGAGGCATAATGTCGTAAAACTTAGCTAATTTACCGCCTCTGCAGTAAGGGTCCTAGCCAACTAGTGCCTGAAAGTCTCAACGTGGACATCACCATGCTTCTCAGAGTATTCGGCTTGTCCAACCTTGTCGGCGTCAACAATGGCAACCTCGGCCTCCTCACCATCAAAGATCTTAGCAATCTCCTCGAGAGTAGGACCCTTGGTCTCGACGTAAAAGAAGACGACGAAGATGAGTTCGAGGAAGATCCAGACCTGATCAGAATTAGCACGTTTGTTTGCGATGTGTGGAATAAAGTTTTACTTACTGCATATATAGTGTAGAACTTCCAGGTGGGTTTGAGGTACTGGAAACCATAGGGGTTGACGTATTGGTTGATAGTCAGAGCGACCTGAATGAACAAGTTCATGATCATAAGACCTTTGGCACGGATCTTAAAGGGTAGAATCTCGACGGTGTAGGCGACGAGCAGACCAGACCAGGCAAGCGCGTAGGCAACAGAGAAAATCCAGATCATGGCAATGACAGCCTGACCAGCAGCCTTGCTCTGCTTGGCTTCCTGCTGCGACGAACAAATTGTCCAGATGACAAAGGTAACGCACATAGAAGCAGTAGCGGCGATGAAGAGCGGGCGGCGACCGACCTTGTCGCAGAGAAGAGCACAGGAGACGGACACAATGAGCGAGAGAATGGTGAGTCCACCGTTTAGGCCTAGCTGGGTGTCGCCGTCGGTGATACCAATAGACTTGTAAACATCAGTTGCGTAGTAGGAGACCAGACCGTTGCCGGACCACTGCGAGAAGAGACCGAGAGATGCGAGGAGCATGAGCCTGTACCTGTTGCCGCGGGTCTTGAAGAAGTCGAGATAAGAAGAGGTCTTCTTATACTGGAATTCAAGGCGGAGGGTTTCCTTGATCTCGGCGTATTCAAACTGGACCGTGGGATTGTTGATATCGCCGTTGGCGTGGTACTTGCCGAGAATAACAAGAGCTTCTTCGTTTCTCTCCTTTGAGATCAACCATCTGGGAGATTCTGGGATGAACCAGATGAAGGTTAACTGGATGACTGATGGGAAAGCCTGGGTAAGGGCGGGAATGCGCCAGCACCAGTCGCTATCGATACGCTTGGTACCGAATGTCAACCAGGTACAGATGATGGCACCAACGTTCCACAGACAGTTGTAGACAGCAGTGACACGAGCACGATGCTGAGGGTGGCAGAGCTCAGTCAGCAGCAGAGGAGAAGAAAGTTGGGCAAGGGAGTTGCCAAAACCCATCAGGAAACGTCCACCCATGAAGTAGTCAAGGTCCTTTGCAGCAGCCTGGATAGCAGCACCAACGATCATGATAACGCAACCACCAGCAATAGCAGCCTTGCGACCGAAATGGTCAGCGATGTAAGGAGCGATAGGGAGCGATGCAATGGAACCGATCGAGTAGAGCGCTGTCAGAAGACCAAGAGTCGACTCCTTGGGGTCGTTGAAGTAGTTGGTCCAGTATTCGAGGATACGCAAGTTGTTCAACATAGATCTGTCTCCTATTAAAAAATGTATGGCACTATGTTGGTAGGACTTGCGTACCCATCGTAACCTGTAGTTGCAGAAGCGATACAGATGATGAAAGCCCAGAAGTAAAGTTTCCTAAGGCCGGGATCAGACTTCCAGTCAACTCGTGCGAGATGGGGAGCTTCAGCCTGCGCGACCTCAACGTCGGCGGCCTTGTCCGCCATCTTGGGTTTGAACTTGTTCAACACCATGATAATCGATCGTTATCCAAGTAAACGAAAGAGTGATGTTCGGTCAGGACTGATGATTCAATCTCTATAACAACTGCGTATATATGTTGTCGTCGTGCCGGTAGTAGGCCGGTTGCAGTTGAGCCTGGATCTTTCCACAATGTCGGGATGCTTCATATATATGTTCCACTCATGCTAACGTTTAACACGAGGTGATTCCTAGCTCCGTTTTACGGCTAGACGGACCGGTTAAACTCTGCAATACAACCGTGTAGCTCTAGCTCTCTCCGCGGTAGACTGGTTTCTTTGGGTAAGGTCTGCGGTTCATTCACCAAAGAGGTGTGTGAATGATCGCTTGGCTTGATGGCGCTTCAAGGCGAGCTCCTACGTTCTGATCGCGGTGGTACCATTGTCACGTCGGTCTTGCGGTACGACAAGCCGCCCACTTTCTTGCGGGTGCTGCTCATTCGTTGAAGCTGATATCTTAAACGATCGAAGCTTCGAGGCTTGCATATTACTTGTCAGGCCTTCAATCTAGGTAAGAGAGCCTCAATTCCAATTGCAGCGTGCTGTGACTTCAACCCAAGCAAATTGTCAGAACTCGCAGCCGCAAGGCTTCCAGAAGGCCAATTCCCTGGCGAAGGATATCAAGCTACGGCTGAATACTTTAGCCAGGGTGCAACCCCAGACCCCAGATCACTTCGGCCAGCGTCTAAAAGCGCGGGGATGATGGCAAATGTTGCCCCACGAAGGGGTACAGACACCGCCCGCGACCAGCGAATGACTGGCGGAGCAAGGGAAGAGGCGCGATCATTGATGGAAGATGTGGGGTCCACTTTTCCCCCGGAGCACTGGCTAGCTCGCCGAAGAAGTGGGGCGTTGGCACACGCAACGACAACACGTGCACAGCTCCATCGTTTTAGGCACACTGATTGCACGATGCGGTACTTTCCCATTGACCCACAAAATGACTGCCGGGTCTGGTTTCGCACCGTAAGCATTTGTTCGCCGACAATTCTGCCCACTGTCACATACCTCCTGAACGTCCAAACAAGCGATATGAAGGAGATGTACCCACGTTTTTTGCCCACGGGGTTCCTCCACAGCTCCGAACAGATCACAACATCGTAACAGATATCTACGTACATGATTTATGCATGATCAGCGCCACCCTGACTGCGTCCAATTAGCTTTTAGATTTTCAGCCTCTTTGCTGACTACCGACGGGTGGCTGGTCCGACAAGACTTCTTGTTACCGCCGCATTCTGGGCGCTGGGACGGCTCAAACCAACATCCTTCAGTCTATCGACATTACCCGGTAATGCTTCACATTCTCCGGACTTCAGATATCCTTTTGCAACAATTTCATTATCGGGTACATCTCAGCTCAAGTTCTGGAGCGTCCACAATCAGCATGCCATCGAACTGGTAGTCTCTTATGCCTTTTGCACCAATGCTTCGGTAATGCTTATGTACTTGGTAAGGACAAGGGTGCCGCGCATAAACGAGCGTGGCAATGCCACACGCACGCGCACCGTTTCGTTCAGCGACATTACCAAGCATGGTACGAAGCCCCGGAAGATATGTTCGAGCAGTAACTGCCACTGCATGTGATTATGCCAACGATGGGCACCTGGCGGCCAAGAAAGGCGCCCACTGTCTCGAATACGCGGTCTCAAATTCGCGGTCTCAAATACGCGGTCATCAACAAGTGCGGCATGGGCTGATCACTGCTCAAAGACCATCAGCGTACGCATGCCATTCTACAACGACCTTTCTCAAACAGTGCTGAGCGTTGCAATTAGCTGTAATTCTCGTATGGAAGCACTTTTATCCAGCTCCTGCCGTACTCACTTAACCTTTTAGTTCAATCTACGATTGTCTTTCTCCGCCTTGTTAAGCCCGCCTGACGAGCCTAGAATACAAGGTCCAGGCCGTGTAGTAGGCGCTCTGGAGACTGCGGCACACGCGGCATGATCGAACTTCGCAACTGATAGCAGCTACTAGCCGCCGGCTGCCTCTTGTAGACCATTGAGATAGCACCGCACAGCAAGCCTGCCACTCTGGACGTGCAACTTGTCTGTGAAAGGCATCCAATCAATCCGAGGCAAGCAAGATAGCCCTCCCGACTAGTCCATGCATCTGCAGGCGCAAACGAAGAGTCAATTGCGATCTTTTCTGCGCACGACATCTACGCATTTCGCTCAGTGATAACCGGCGCCGGTGGGACTCGGCTTTTTAGGCGTTGACAATAACCTGTCTCGATGCACCGATCACGCGGCTTGCCTGGCCATGAGTTCGAGCCGTCAAAGCTGAGGAGTCTCGACTAATGCTCATCAACCGAGAATCGGTAACAATCACTGTCAAGGCTCAAAATAACCTCGCTATCAGTAGAACCTCCATTCACTTCGTATGCAGACCACCGAACGATGCATCCAGGCTGTCCTCCGGACAAGAACTAGAAACAAGCCTGGCGAGAGCGACTCACTGATGATCATTTCACCCCTCAATAGCGCTCAATCACAATGTCGCTAACCTACAATACAGTCACAACTTGTCAATCACGACCCGAGTCGTGCTCATTCGCCAGCTAATCGTTGTGCCATCAGCGATACTTTCTGAACGCAACGAGCTCTCTATCTCAGCCGACACCTTCACATGAGCGACACTTGTTTCGCTTTGAGATCAGTATGAAAGAGGTGATTTGGAAGTACGCATGCAACAGCGATCCTTGGGATAAGGTACATGCAAGGATCCTTTGTAGTAGTACCGAAGTATTCAATACTAGTACTTAGAATGTCCCCCGCATCAAAGGCATGGCGGTTGTCAGCCATATGTCAACAAGACCATGATACGATCATGACTCAGAGGTCAAGACTGCTGGATGTGTCCAGGACCTACGATATAACTGCGATGCCACTGTTCTCATCATTAGAGCCTGTGCCCAACTCATCGGCGTCTATATCAAACTAGTCACGATCTGCATTCACCTGCTCACAACGCCCACCCAAATCGTCTTCATCTTCACCAGCCTCTACATCACCCTCATCGCTTCCATCCTCCTCACCCTGCCTCTCTTTCAACTGAGCCTTCAGCCCATCCAACACAATGCCCAGTCTCGACTTCAGATCCGTGTTCCATACTTTGCTAAGCTGACTCTCGATTTCATCAATCTTCGTCAACAACTCCTGCGCAATCTTGTCCTCCTCGTGCTCTTCCTCGTCGTCCTCATCAAAGCTACGCGGCCCATCCTCAACCTGCATACCACAACCAAATGCCTTTGCAAAATTATTCGCCATCCTGACGTTAGGAATAGCAAACACAACGTCTTCCAAATCTGGCCACATCTCGCTTGCCGCAGCCTTACTCTTCTTCCCACCCACCATCGCCGCGCCAGAGAGAGAACGACTCCAAGCCTCAGCAACATCCACAACGGGATTTCCATACGCGCCACAGCCCCACGCCCCAAGAACGAGCTTTTTCACCCCCCTCGAAGCAGCGATCCTCAACACTGCTCTCATTTTTCGCTCCACAATCTCCCGATCCTTCTTCCCCAATCTCTTCACCTCGTCCTCCTCTCCCTCCAAGTCAGGGAAGCGCAGCATCCCCGCGCTGATCACGTCGATCCAGTATCTCTCTCTACCTTCTAGCTCTCCCGCGCTGTCGCCAAGAGATCCAGGGGTGCGAAAAACGAGGACATCGGGACTGAAGATGCCACCAAACTCGGGCAGGCGGTAAAATTCGTCTTTGAGTGAGAGTAGGAGAGTGGTACGGGCGCAGAGGAATTCTTCTTGAGAAGTGGCGCCAGCCAGGACGCCGCCGCCAGGGCGGAGGGGCGATGCCATGTTCAGTACACAGACGTTGGAGGGTTTCTTGTTTTGCTTGGTTGGGCCGGACGAGAGTATTTGTGCGGCTGTGAGGCTGTCTGTTGTGACAACTTTGACCGTGCGTTCCTTCTTTGGTGGTGTTGGAGCTGCAGCCTGAGCGTGAAGTGCGAGATTTGACAAGTCCTCGTCAACAGAATCATTACGTCGTTTCCCGCTCTTCTTGACTTTGCCCTTGGCCAGAGTTGGTTCTTCATCATCTATCTCTGGTTCACCTTTCGTTTTCCGTCGTCCTTGACCTTTGCGCTTGACGTACGCCACATTTTTGCCACCTTCGTTGCTCTTCTGAATACTGTTGCTTGACGCTGGGCAAGGGTCAGAAATCAACTCACTACCATCAATACCTCGTCTAGCTCTCGCGTCTGAAGCTAGTATCGTTGGTACAACTTTGTTGATAACGTGTCGTGCTTGCTTCGCGCGAATATCTTTACGGATTGCTGGAGGTGCTAGACCCTGAGACTTCTCTGTACGTCCCATGATCAGAGGTTTGAGGTGGCGTTAGTAGGTCTGATGCTGCCTGAATAGTCGAAGAACAGTTGTTGATGTTGGGTCTGTGGTGTGGGAATACCGTGATGGCCAATTCAGTGGTAAGCGTCCACATACGGCATATTTAGCCGAGTAGAACCTAGTAGTTCGAGCACTTTCGCAAAACAAGCAGACGACCTGAGCCCTATCATAGCATTTGTGTGCGCTGACTATAGCAAGATTTCATGTACGTCTGATAAGAAAGTGCCTTGCGGTTCACACATTGTTCCAATGATCCGAAAATGAAGAATAGCCAAGGTTTGAATAGCCCGGATGTCGCCAGCATTTCTCGGGTACTGTGAACATAGAAATAGAAACATACACCAGCGGGTATCCGCTAGTGATCACCCATCTAACTACCGGGTACTGATCCGCCATGACGTTGCTTATATAAGGCTGAGCGAACAGGAAGCCTTGCTGTCTCCTGGCCGCTTAGCCGCGCTCTGCCAGTGCAGAGGTTTATCTTGACGATCATCGACCAACAATGCTCATTCATTGCAACAAGCATTCGATCTGACACCCTTTTGCTCCGAAAACTTCCGGCAAAGGTTTGTGGCTGCCAATATACAGCTCAAGGAAGCCTTCGAAGCGACTATCCCCTTGTTTATAGAGGAATAACTAAATAGTGCTTATGGGCTTTGTTAAAAGTCTGGCTTCAACAACAGTCTTTTTCTAAAAACAATTTATTACAACAGTGACTTGAAATGCAAACACTCTACTAGTAGTCTATCTATATAATTGCCTGTCCTTCTCATTATGATATCTAATTCTAGCAAGAATCAGCCTCACTCTACTCGCGAAGTTTCTGAGTTTTGAAGTCGCGGTAAGGGCAGCCAGTATCCTCGTCACATCGATTCTTCCCCTTTGGGCAAGGCTGACCCCTGCCCGATATAATGTCGCAGCAATCAGCGTTCTCGTGAGGCGTCAGTCCAGTCGTTATCTTAATGAAATACAAGAAGCAGAACTTACACATTTGGACTCAGGTATGCCTAGGTTCTTGCAGAAGTTGTGGGTCTGTGTGTTACCCTGAATGCACGACAAACCACCCGCCTGCCTGCTGCAGGCATCGGTGCCCTGTTGGCCGCCCCAGCAGCACCATTTGTCTCCAATTGTGCCAACACCTTGGCCTCCGATGTCGCACTAATATTAACAGTATCGTTAGCTTCTTTTCCGTTAAAAGGTGATTTATGTTAGGGGTGTTACCATCGCTGAGATGCTCACAGCCATGGCGAGAACGGTGACTGAGATAGAGAGCTTCATATTTTGATTAGAGTAAAAAGATATGAATCTGTTGTTGATAAGGAGAGTCTTTGGTGTCTAGTATGATGAGGATAGTTAAAGCTGCTCGGTAAATCCGATTAAAGCTATGTTGATGTGATAAGAATCTGCAGGGTGAGAATGGTGCTTTATAGTAAAACTACGATTATTTAATGAGCACTTTGTTAGTTGCTGTATGCAAAGTAGGTTAGTAAACCTCTTAGTGGTTGTATTGCAACCGTGCGGAACATCACGTTAGTGCGCATAACATTAGCAGGTTTCGGCGCTAAAGCAGAGAGAACAGGGAATTAGAGCAGTTTCTTAATACAGCCGAAGCTCATTCAGGGTCCAAGCTACCTGCAATTCAATGCGCACTACCAGAAGCGTAGGGCTCCAGTTATGCAACATAATTAAGCTTAATTCTTGGCCTTAGAATTGCTAATGTCTAGAGTGTCTGCTATTAGAACTTTTCACCCTGTAGAATGGTCTAGTCTACTATTCGGGCCGTCTTCAATGTTATGGCATTAAGTATTATGCCAATTTAGACTAGTTACTATAGAATTAGAAAGAAAAGAACGCCATTGTAGCTCTTGAACAAGTAACAGCCTTGTTAAGTGTTTAAAGAGAAATTCGCACAAATTAGAAATAGAAATTAAGCCGAAGCTATCTGCGTGTTCTTGCTTTGTTGTCTAGCTTGTGCTTAGTCTCTAAATACAAAATTAGTTAATGCAGAATAGATCTCTTTCCTGTTTCGGTTCTCACTGTTTCTATATAAATGTGCTTACCACTTGTCCTTACTACTTATCCTACTTCACTCGTGTCCTCTACACAATTAACTTCTTCCGTTTCTCTACACCTTATTCTTTCGCTTTACATCTACGATGCATCTTCCCGTTGTTCTAAACTGTCTCTTTCTGAGCCTAATGGCTAGCAGAGTTTCTGCTGCTGTAAATATAGGAAGCCCTAACTCTGTTGTTCAAGACGTAAGAAAATTGCTGCTTTAGGCTCTTATTAGTAGAGGATAACAAGTTTTCTCTTAGTGTACCCAAGAAAATGACTGCTGCTTTTCTTCTCACGGAGCTTGTCAACGCCAAGCTGGTGACTGGATTGACGAATTTATCCCCTGCAACTTAATCAAGTTCTGCCCTCACTTCGGAGTTTCACCGGAAGACTGCGTAAGTTAACCTTATTCGACTGTTCAAGAAGTGTTTAAGCCATACTAATGTTTGATATAGGGAGCGGACTGCTGCAGCATCAAGACTAAGGGAGGCCGAGGCTGCCCTGGCAAATAGTGTGCTGGCGAAGGAATTCGAGCACCCTGTCAACAGGCGGAGAGATGGAAGTAGGCACTTGTGGTATAGGATGTTTGCCCTTAGAATACTACCAAAACCATAGTTGTGCAGAAGTTTTCGATAAGCAAGATTTATAGACAATATCAAACAATTATCGAGCAAATCTAATCAACACCTTATTGTATCCCCTACCTGTTAAGCAAACCCTGGATTGCTAATCGTCGCGCAACCTCTGAACCTCTTTAGGACCAATTAAACTTATCAACAAAGTTGTTTCTAGTGCTTACAGTTGCAAAGGTTTTGCTTGCATTAAACATCAGATTGCTGTTTTCAAACAAATCATGCACCAAGCACATACCGTTTAGTGGTTTGTAGGACGACATTATCGGCGAACATTCCGAGCAGAGGGAGCTCAAAGCAGTGCGGATGGATACTCACTTTGTTTGGTTTCATCCTCGCAATTTAACCGCGCCGTTGTTGACGGCGAATCAGGAGCTTCAGTTGCGAGGATTTCGATTGCGCTTGGTACTTGGAGAAGACGATGATGGGGAAGAGTCTGTGGACGCGGCAACGGGTGACAATGCGGCTGTAGAGTATCGCGGTACAAGCTGCTGTCGCCGTAGAGACAGGAATTGTTAGCGAGCAGCCAACTGTCGCTGCGGGAGGCTCGCCTGGTATTACTGCTGCCGCTGCCTCAGCGGCTCAATCACTAACAGCAGCGTCTTGAGTTGCAAGAAAAACAGTTGATGTTTAGCCACATCTGCACTTCAAATCGACGTTCGGCAATTCTCAAGTACACTGATCTCCTTTCTTCAGATGCAGTACAATGGCGCCCTCGGAATGGATTAAACAATCTCCATCTTGCACATACTGTACAAATTCCGGGTATGTTGCAACAGTTGATGAGCTCGAGCTTCCATGCTCTTTCTATCGTTGTCCAGGCCCAAACATTGACGTTAGTTGGTATCTCTATTGCAAAAGTTGCAGGCCCAAGGACCACTCTATAATTCGCTGCTGATGAGCCCGTAGCCCAATACAGTCTTCATCTTGCAATTGTCGTTATCCTCGCCACGCTCTCTTCTCCGTCAACCGCCAGGTCCGTCAGGATGCTACCAGAGTATACTATGCCTGTAACCAGATACTGGTGACGCCCTACAATAGTCCCGTCATATAGGATCATGGGACCTTACGATGATAGTTGGCCCGTGACTGGCGTACATTTCATGCCGAAAATCGAGTTGAGTCTCTATCTGTCCTCCATTGCCTTCAATGCTCTTCAGCACATCCGCTGGCTAGAGTGGATTTTACCAAGTTCGCAACGGACTTAACTTCTTCCCAGGACACCGGCTTGGTTTGACTACCTCGATGTTCTCCTACTGATGGAGAATGCGATGAACGTCTCAGCGCTCACCTTCACAATCAACATTGCCGCATCAGAGCAGTGCTCGAACTTTAACGAATATCATAAACGTATGCTCCTGAGCGATGATGCTTGGAGGTGATATGCAACCATCATACTTCCTGAGAGATGCTTGGGTGAGATAGGATTGTAAGATTTCTTTGTGAACTCAATATGGTTCGATATTGAGGAGAAAAGAAGATCACATTATGAACAGGGTTTGGAGTGTGCGGTCATGGAGAAGAACTACACTAGCGTAGAGAGGGGGAAGCCAGTGGAAAGGAGTTATGGGGCTTTGAAAGAATTGCGGGAGAGGGAAAGGGTGGATTAGGAATATGGAGCTTAAAGAGAGCAATTGGTAGGAAGGCTGGAAGTAAGCAGCCGTCGCGGCTGGGATTGAAATAGCATGGGATAGCACTTTGCTATTAGACAACAAACATATCGCGCAAACTTTATCTCGGCTATATTCGCGAGAGAGAACACAGAGAAGTTTATCTTTTTATTTTATACAGTCAAGGGTAGGGCCAATTTGTTATGGGCGGACGTCAACTTTACCTATACTGAATATGGGAACGTGTAGTCTGCTTTCCCAAAACATTACCACGACAGACGGTGGGCCGGGCAAAAGACCTTGTTTCCAACCTCCTATAGTCGTGTGTATCAATAAAACGAGCACTCAAATACATGTTCCCGGCGTCAAGGTACTAGCTCTTACGCTAACGATTGCCCGGTCCATCGTTATGTGGTAGCATACTTATAAAGCAGCACAGCACAGCACCGACCCTACGCCGTCCTCTCTACGTTGTGCAACTTTTAATCATTTTCTGCGCCATGTCCTCGTCATCCATCACAAAAACGCTGCCGCAGCCGCAGCAGCCATCGCCCCAAATTCCGCTTTCATAAATGGCATCCCCGTCGGCACGCTCGCGCCGCCCGAGCTCGAGCTCGTCGTCTGCCTTGAGGAAATAACAGCCCTTACAATGCTAAACTGGTCTGCGACCTGCTGTTCCTTAAACGCTCTGGCTCTGCTCGGCAGCGCCGAGTACCATGTAGGTGCGCCGTAGAACGTTGTTGTCCCGCTCTCGGTCACGGTGGCTGGGATGCTGTAGTTCGAGGCTGTAGAGACGAAGGCAGCGATCTCGGACGCAGCGGAGGAAGAGGAGGATTTGTAGGGCTCGCCCAGCGAGTTTGTGAAGGAGCGGTATGCAAAGTTGGCGTTTAGGAAGACGGATGTTGTCCAATATGCGGCCTGGGAGGGTCAGTATGTACCTTGGGGGGTTAAGGTAGGTGGACATACGTCTGACGGGTTGGCGAAGGAGGGTATGGCGCTGGTAGGGATGGGCGGCTCGGTGTACACCATGAAGTCTGCGTGAGCGACGTTGATACCTGCCGCGGCGGCGAGAAAGACGAGGGCTTTCTGGAAGTACATCACGAATAATCGTAGTGCGTTATCCTGCGCGAAGTGGCGCTTGTATCGACGTGGATGCGGTGCACGAAGTCAAGCTTCCAGAAGTGAGTGTAGTGCTACAAGCGAACGACAAACGTTGAGCGTCAAGGTACAGTCAAGAGGAGCAAAACCGCTTGGTTCTTCGTCGCCTCCTCCCGTATCTGATGATTAATGGTGGCCATCCTTGCTAATTGCGTCGCGGCGTCCGCTCCCGTTGAATGTCGAGTGAGGCTATGTCAAATGGTCCGTGCAGTGCGCTAGGGAGTCCGCAATTCACTTTATCTCAATGGCGCCTGCTCGGTTTGAACCACGAAGGGACTTCTCTTCGGACGACCAAACACCGGTGGTATCGCATGCCATTGTCACGCTGCCATACCGATGGCATAGACTTGGTCTAGTTACTCCATTGAGCTGATGCTGACGACGCGTCTTGGCTGACGATCTTGGCAAAGTAGCACGCGTAATGTGTAGACGTACAGCAGTGAGACCACTGGATGTGAGCCGACGTAGGGTGAGTTATGTGGTATTGTGGCTATATTGGCTCTGTAGCTTTGTGGGTTCTGAATTTTGGTATCCGCACTATGCGACCACTATGTACACCGATTTGGCAGATTAGGGACTGTACGTTTGCGTTATTTCGCGCTTTGTATGACATTTTCTTTGCGTGCTCTCCATCTGTCGCTCATTGACAGCTGCCTAGCGATCACGTTCCTTGAGCTCTTCGATAGCCTCCTTGAGGCGCTGTCCGTGCTCTTTCTGAACCCATTCCCAGTACTGCGCCCAAGTCCTTGACTGTGGGTCATCTTGGCCGACTGTGCCCTCTGTGCCCAACTGCTTGTTCAACAATACAGTGACACGAAGCACACCCTTACCGCCCTCTTGGATCTTCTCAATCTCCTGCTTGACTGCGTTGTCCTTGGGCTTCACCATCAGGACAGTGCGGAAGTTTGATGCAATCGCCTCAAGACGCGAGTGCACCTGTTCGGGCGCAATGACCATCAATTTGGTCAGCATGAGGTTGCAAAGGATGCGGATGTCGTGCTCGTCGGTGATACCAGCAACAATACGCTCGAAACAGTCAGAAACCTCGATAGCTCCAAGACGGGCGAATGCGGTTTCGAGGAGCGCATACAAGGTCTCGTATGCGGACTTTCGTATCTCGAGACCGTCGTCGACGTTGTGCTTAAAGGGTCCCATTTGAACTACACGGATCAGTTCGGGCTTAGGGTGAGTCTCCTTCATGGCGAGAGGGAGGAGCTGGTCCAGAGCGGGAAGAATAATCTCTGGCTTGTTGTGCATGGCCGAGTTGAACGTGGTAAGAGCCAGACGGCGGTTGTCCAGATCCTCCTCATTCAGCATCTGTACAAGCATCGGCACGACAATTGGTCGGAGGTATTCATCGTAGGCTTCATCGGTATCGGCAAGCGTGTATCGTAACGCAGAAATGACCATGCCGCGGACCGCCGCTTTGCGATCGTTAAGAAATCCCTGAATAGATTAGCAAACACACTTTTGTGGAAAGAAAAAACTCCTACCTGAAGCTGAGGCAGATACGTTTTGGGATCGATGATAGTGAGCCTGCCGACACATTCTGCCCCGATTGCCTTGTTGTCTTCAAGCTGAGATGCAGCAACCAGGTTCTGCCACAAAGTTGAAGCGTACGGGATAATCTCCGACTCGGTATCTTCTTGCTGCAGAATCTCCTTGATGGCGTGCAAAAGTAGATATTGAGGCGCAGACTGCTTTCCCATCGTAGACAGAATAACAGGAACATACTGGCTGACGTTGCCAGCCCCGGCTCGACCAAGTGCAACGGCAGCTGCAAGCGGCACCTGCTCAGACTTGACGGAGAAGTATTTGATGAACAGGTCGGGATCGATCGTTGACTGCTTACCAAATCGAAGCGCTGCTTCCCCTAGGACCACCAGTGCAAGACATCTCCGCTTGTCGTCTTGTGCTGTTTCTAGCTCAGTAACAAACTGGTTAAGCTGGACGCCAACACTTGCACCTCCATACACAAGAAGATTACCAATGACCTTACCCACTACCTCTGGATGACCGGCAACGCCAACATCTTGAAGCAGCGATTTCATCAGAGCCTGACCAGCCTGTTGCTCTCCAATAGTACAGACGAGCTTCAACAGGGCATCAAGAGAAGATCCGCTGATGGAACCTTGTACAACTTGACAAAGCGCGCCGTTGAGCTCAGACGTCAGTATCGATTTGGCGTCATCCTGAACAAATGTAGCTAGTATGATGAGCGCGGGCCCAAGAAGGTGAAGATCAGAGGCATTGAGCAGTGGCAGCAGCATATCAACAATGTGTGACTTTGTCTGGCCATCGAGCTGGCTCCTAGACTGCTCATTCAATGCCAGAGTCCTCAGTGCGCTCAAACTTGCACCGCGGAGCACACGGCTGGCTTTGCGGAGCTGAGCGCCGAGCTCCAGGGCGACATTTTGGACCCACTTCGCAGAGAGCTCGTTCTGAGCTTTTGTGTGGGCTGCGATAGAGTCAATAGCACGGACAGATGCTAGGCGTGTAAGCTCGTTCTTCAGACGATCAGCCAGAAGCTCCAGACCAGCCGTTCGCTTTTGCGAAGACAGTAGACCTTCCGTACCAGAGCTCCGGCCGAGCAGCAGTCCAAGCACGTGGATAGCGCTCTGACGGACTTCTAGATCCGCGTCATTTGCTGAAATCCGGCTGACCAATGTTTCATACAACGGCTCTAGGTATTGTTGATTCTGTGCACTTGACGCTGCAGATCGTGGAGGTGTGAGGGCCTTGATAACCTGCTCGATCGCTGCAAGCGCCTCAATAGATAGCTTGCTGTACTTCTCTGTCGACCCCTTGAGGAGTGCAGGAACAATGCTCGACAGGTATGGCTGAATATCCTTTGCATGGTGCGTGTCGGCGATTGCGCCAATGAGTTGCAAAGCCTGAATGCGGAGGCTGTTGGCTGTCGCTGACGCACTGCTCGTGAGACCACTGCTCGTCTTCGAAGCTTCTACCACTGGCTCAACGAGCTGCGACAAATAGCCTTCGAGGCCGCCTTGCTGGGTGATTACGATATCCTTGATCAGAACAATCGATGCTTGCTTTGTCGATGGTGGGCAAGATGACTGTTTGAGAAGCTGCGCAACGCCCTTGACAATCTCGGGGCTAAGCTTGGCAAGGCTGGCACGAGGGCCAACCGGCGGTGTCTTTGTTCGAGCAGGAGAAGAGTAACCCATCGCCGCTGACGTGTTGGCATGCAGGTCCAGCATGCTGGCGTCACTACCACCCCTACGGCGCTTACGACTTGGTGGCGGCATCATCGTCCCACCTTGAGGATGTTCATCGGCGAACTTGACAGGACTTGGCCCATCACCAGACTTCTTCACCAGGTTCGAAAGTGTGGCAAGGACTTCGAGACGCACGTTGTCCTCCCGCTCCTTGAAGCGTGCGATTAAAGATGGGGCAACCTTGTTGTAGAGCGTCCCGTCGTCCATAAGATCACCATTACTTCGAGTGGAGATCAAAGTGTACAGGACCTTGGCTGCGCACCTACGCACCTTCCAGCTAGCATCCTCGTCATCATCGTAGCCAGCTTCCTCTTCGAAATCGTCGCCCTCAAGCGCATCTTCCTCGTCACTCTCCATAGTATCCTCATCCTCGTCATCGTCTTGTGCAAGGTTTGGGTCGTACTTCAGGAAGCGTGTGGCTGCGTCGATCGTCTCATTTGTGTACATACGCATGTCCTGCGAGCATGAGGCAAGGAAGCTCTCAAGGGCAATAAGAGCAGCTTCTAGGACCTCGTCAATTTCAGGGTCGCGCTCGCCCTCGTCGTCCGACACGTCCATGTCATCCTCCTGTTCTTGTTCGCTCACCGCGCTCAGAACGAAGGGCGCCAGCGTCTTCAGGTAAGGGCCAAATTTGCGAGGAATCGACCTGTTCGAATTAGCATGCTGGATCAACCAAGACGGTCGAAGAGCCTACCTTGCCATGGAGCCGAGAATGGTAATGTAGAGCTTGCGCTTGCTGCGAACCAAGTGGACATCCCGGAGATGCTCGATGACGCGCGACAGGAAGCTGCTCAGCAATTGATCTGGAAAGTATCCTGCCAGTGTCGAGATGGCCGTGACCGACTTCTTCTTCATCATGGAGCTCGCCCGGTCATTCTCGAGTATCTCAAACGTAACCTTCTGCAGCGCCTGAATCTCAATATCCTGCAACAATGGTCCAAAGCAGCGAGCGATCTCGATCAGAACATCGATGGCGTTGCTGTCTGTGCCCTTCTCCAAGTCGACCTGCAACATGCCCTGCGGTACCTTGGGCAGGCCCTGCTGTGCTGGCTGGATTACGTGGTATCCTACTAGACGTGGGATGAGCACCCTGCTGATGGCGCTATAGGCATCGAGGACTGGCTTCGTTCGCGCAACGCCGGCAACTGGACGTGGTAGTGAAACGACGACTTCTCGGAGCGCAAGTGAGGGTATGCTCTGGTCGACGGCACTATCTGTCCGCAGGTTTGACAGCTTCTCGATCATGGGACACAGGATCTTATCCGGAATCTTGTTGACGAAAGGCCCTAAGCACTTGACCGCCTGGTTCTGGACTTCGCCATTTGTGTCGACCAGTGTGCCGAGCAGACCGTCGACTGTCTTTGCGCATGTCACTTCATCGTGTTGTAGGAAGCCTGAGTGAGCAACAACGAGTGTATCGTGCAAGTCGCTCAGGGCCATGAAACGAAAGTCGGGGTCCGCATCGGTGAGCTTCGGTAGCAGCTGGGCGACGTTGTGGGCGGTTGGGTTTGGCTGTACCGACGAGGGCGCCATGTTGGCTGTGTGTGTGGTCTGAGATGCTCGCAGTCTGCAGAGCGTGAGCTGTCGTGCGCCGGTGGAGAAGATGCAGCGTGGCGGGGTACCTGAGCTGTGGAGGGGTCGGTGGTAGAGTGTTGTTGCAAACGCGTGAGGAGAACGCGCCGTCTCTTCAGAGAGAAGGTAGCTGGCTGGAACTGGCGAGTGAAGTGGAGGAGTGTTGTGGAAGCTGATCGGCCAGTAGCTGCCTGTCTGCCTGCTGCTTGTGACCCATTTGCCCCAGGAGCATCAATGCGCGCACGGTCTTCACTTCTTCGGACGTAGTAACGAGCAAAAGGACGCCTACAACACAAGACAAGAATTGTCCTTGCTAGACCTGACTATCTCTAGCTCATCCAAAATGCCCTTCCGTCCATGTTGCACTGCTGACACCAATCAACCCACTGTTGCGCATCCAGCATGCTACCGAGCATTTCGACAGCTGTGACGTAGCTTGCTTAGAGGGAAGCCTTCACGCAGAGAGCTGACCCTACCACAGAAAATCCTCTTCACGCACCATATTGCCCCAAACTGAGCAAACAGGCTCAATGAGGGATCACGAGATAGACATTGGAACCCTCCAGCCTATTCCTGGCGAGTTGGTGAGCTCAACCAGCCGAAGCGGCCCGGCTAAGCTTGTGCACGGTGCTTTTTCGTTATGACGTGCCGAATCGTCTGATCCCACAACCTCACCTCACCTATCAACCATTCGTCACTGTCATCAATTGCTCTTCACTGCAGTCAATTGATATCTCCACGGCTTCATCATGTCTTTCATCAGGTCTACCGCCCTCCGCGCATCCTCTGTCGCACGCGCCGCTCGCCCGGCCATCCGCGTTGCCCAGCCTCTCCGCCAGAGTATCCAGCGCAGGACATATGCCAGCAGCCACGGCCACAGCGAGGCCAAGAGCAGCGACGTCCCATGGTAAGTTAATCTCAGAAGCTGGCGGTGGAATGCCGACAACCTGTCCGCCGACATGGTCGCAATCTGTACGCGCACGCAGCTCCGCGGCACATCGCTAACCGTCGCGCAGGATAGCCGCAGCTGTTGCTGGAACCGTCAGCGGTCTCTACATCGTTATCACCCAGGACCTGAGCCACGGTGAACACAGCGACCACGCTGAGCACGCTGAGCACGCTGAGCACGTTGAGAAGCAGGAGGAGGCCGATGAGGAAGCGCCCGCTCTGCAGGAGGAGAAGGTCGGCTCCAAGCAGACGGCCAAAGAGGAGTCCAGCGACGCGACAAATGTCGACGCGCCCAAGGTGGAGAAGGATGACGCCAACGAGGCCGACTTGAACAAGGATGAGTCTGAGAAGACCGACAGCCCGGACGCTAAGCACTCCGAGTCCCGCGAAAAGGCCGCCGAGGACAAGAAGAAGGAGCACAAGGACTCCAAGGCACAGTCCAGCCAGGAGGAGACGGATGACGAGTCCGTCGCTTCCCCTGACAAGTCTGACAAGGTGAGTGCTGCATAATGCCCTAGCCGACAGACATGTACTGATGTCTACAGCCCAACCCACGAAAGGAGCCTAAGAGCTTCAATGAGATGTCCGGTAAGCAGCAGGGCATGTCCAACGACGACACCCACCACACCTCACAGATCTCCAAGCACGAGGAGAAGTCCAAGAAGGGCGAAGGTGTTGCCGAGACCGCTAAGCTCAAGGGCACCGTCTCCACCGACCGACCTGGCGCTGAGAACAAGGAGGAGCGCGGCAAGTCTTCCATGGACAAGGACGCGTAAAGAAGAGCATCATTTGCACCTCTCAAACCACCTGTCATCTTAGTACCCTAGCGACGAACGTCCCTCTCGTCGCGACTTGTATAGTCCCGAATTAACACTGTTCCTCTGTGCACATCATACCTACACGTTAGCAGGCCTAGGTGAGATTGTGGAGATTCATGCAAGTAGCACCTTACGCATTTCAGGCTTATACAAGGCTCACACGCTAGAGATCATTGTCAGCACCAAGTACAAACACGGAATAAGCAGAAAGAACGTTGGCTTCAAAAAAAAATTCAGCTGCAATAGCTATTCTCCTCCTATGTATTCTCCTGGCAGCTGTAGTCATACTTCCATTCCTCGTCATTTTTTGTCTCCTTCTCTTTCTTGGCGTTCGCTTCTTCAGATGGGCCCGCAACTACTCCCAAGCCCGCAGCTATGGTTTACCCAACACTCTCATCCCAGTCTCATTCAACGAACCGCTATGGATGGACTTCCGACCTCTCGTCTGTGAAGCGTTAGGAGCATGTTTGATGTCCTAGCCATGCCGGTTCTGCTGTCATCGCATTCGGCCAAAAGAACGAACTTATTACCGTGCCACGGAGGCACAAAATGAGTCTCATGGACAGCATAGGCTTCAAACTCAAGCACATACTGCTGACCGTAGTGTTCAACTCACTTCAAGTGCCAGACTTCCTGCTACCAGGCGTGCTGAGGAAGTAAAAAGTCTCAGTCGCAGAGGTCAGATTATACATGGAAGAGCTAGTCCTCGCGCACATGCAATCATCCTCAACCTCCAAGCCCCCCCCCCCCCCCAGGATTCCGACCAGCAAGTCCAATCGAGGCCATAATAGCAGCCAACGAACTCGAGAAGCTCGGAGACAGCGCGGGGAAACCACAAACTTACCTCATTGACGCCGAACTGTACGGCAATATATTCGTCTTCAATCCAGGCGGCTACGAAACCACAACAGCAATACTCGCATTCACACTGCCTTTCCTCGCACTCTACTCTGAAGCCCATGCCAATCACAGCACCAACCCTGAAGACGCAGACGGCGATTCGAGTTACAGCAACGTCTACCCGCGATTGCTTCGCACCCGCGCTCTCGTGTACGAGCTCTTTCTCTTCGCCTCCCCTGCGCCCCTGTTTGTCAAAACGCCGCTCATACCTGTGGAAATCGACATAACTACGCCGTCGGGGCCTGAGAACAATCACGGTGAAGCTAGGCACGTCAGTGGGTATGAACCAGTACGGCGCGCACACGTTGGGGTGATGATGTCGAGGCATTCGATCCTGGGCGCTTCATCAGCGTCGATGAGAAACGAGGAGAAAAGTTTCAAATGCCAAACGGCCCGGCGTTTGCTGCGTGGATGATTGGACCAGGATCGTGTCCGGCGAGGAAGTTTAGTCAAGTTGAATTTGCTGGAATCATGGTTGAGCTACTCGAAGATTGGAGAGTTGAAATTGTGGGAAAGGAAGGGGAAAGTGAAGGGGAATGCGCGCAAACGTGTCAAAGCGGTGTTGAGGGATGAGAAGTACTTCAATGTTAGTGCTCATTTGAGGCGGCCGGAGGCAGCGGGGGTGAGGTTTGTGAGGAGGTCTTGCAATTAGGCAACTAGTTGTGGGACTCGCTGGGTGGTCATTAATTGTGTATGATAGCTTCAGTCTTCCTCTCCTATCACTGCAAGCAAATTCTGGCTATGTTGAAGATACAGCATCGAGCTGCCACTGTGGCTGGCCGTGTCTCCAGATGTCCAGATCACCAGACCCAGGCATCTCAGTGCCGTCACTGAGCCGTAGCCGGGGGAAAGACTTGCCCTCGTAGGAGTACGGAGGTTCTTTCTTCGCCAGCTCTTCGTTGACCAGGACCAGAGCACCAGAGTGCCAACCCGCAGCACTGACTCTTAGGGCGAAGTACGCACCGAGTCCATCGTCTCCAGTGTCTTTGTCCCATTCACGGCCTTCCTGCTCGATCCACTCGCTGACCTCTCCCTGAACGTTCGCCTCTTCTTCAAAACGATCCGCCCGTGCCCGGGCTTCCTCATCTTCATTCGGAGCGTTTTGTATGATCTGTTGTATCCAGTCTTTCTTCCTCGGATCGAACCACACCTGACGGCCGTATGTGTATGCATGAGGAAGGAGACGCCCGTCGCGATTAAAGCGATCATAAACGATGCCTCGAGCTTTACCTTGTGGGCCTTCTTCGCCCAACCCAAGTGCGCCGCAAGCCTTTAACTCCGTTCCGTACGAAGTGATTTTGCCGTTCGAGTGAAGTGCGAGGTAGTGATAGTCACCGAAAGCTACAGAGATCACATCGTTGTGTTGTAAAGCTGGAATTTTGTGTAGTCCTCCAAAGGACGAGTCTGTTCCACGGGCGTCCCAACACTGGTGCAAATAGTGTTGGTCGGCGGTGATGACTTCGCCGTTCTTGAAGACTGCGAAGCGCCGGAAGGAGCCCTGCACGTCTACAGCAGTGCCATTCTCACTCCGCAGATCGCGTAGCTCCAGGATGTCGTCAACCTTGTTCTTGTCCCCGAAAAGTCCACAAAACACTTTGCCAGTGTCAGTAGCAAAAACGACGAAGTGTTCCAAGATGATGTAGTTGAGGACCGCTCCAACTTCCTCACCGAGGGCGATCTGATTTTCACTCTCTCGCTCTTTTCCTTTTGGACGTCGATAGTTCGTTTTCGGAACCTCGGTATTTTCCAGTACAAACATGGTGTCCATGTCGCTATCGTGTGTCCCTCGTTCGACTACATCCCAGACCACAATGCCTACGCCCTGGACGTAGGCAGAGCTACGGCTCCAACCAGCCACGACCTGCCTAACGTGTCCAAAAGCTGGAGCATTCTGGGCCGATGGGCCCTCTGTAGCTTGTTCCCGCAACTCCACATGAGCAAACTTGACTTGCAAGGCAGCCTTATTGGCATGGTACCATGACCAGATCTTGCCGTTGTCTGAAAGCCCAAGTATATGTGATCTTCCTGCTGAAAACTGACGAATGGCAACGGAAGGCTCGTAATATCGGTGGCCATTGACTGTGTAAAGGAACCCGGTGGGGAACGTGAGTGGTGCCATTCGGTCGTGCGAGGCTATAGTTACTTGACCATCAAGCACGCCAGCGGTATGTAGCGTACCGTCCGCAGTCAGGAGTGTTGTCGACCAACCACTGTGTGCCATCAGCTTACCGTTACATTCAGTCTTGAATAGATGCTCACTCACCCACACTGCATGTCTGCAATGACGCCCAGCTGCCGGGTATCTTCCATCTCGGTAGGAAACGCGCAGTTACCTCTTCCCCCGAGCCTCATCCGTCCGGGCCGTCTGGGCAAGAGCATCGGACCTGTAGGTAATGGCTCTCCATAGCCATGACCCAGGCGACTGTGACCGTTGTTTCCCCAGGTGAAGACATGACTCTGGGTTAGCATGCGTCGATAGAGCTTCTGCCATCGCAGTCCATCGTGCTGGATAACCGGCTGATTTGGTACACGGAAAACACTGCGCGTGGCAAAACTCCAGTACGCTGGATCGAGTCGAATCGAAGGTTGTTGGAAGGCTTTGCATGTGCTGCAGAGAGAAAGGAAGCTCTTGGCATCCAGATACGGGAATACGAGAACAAGAATGTCAAGCGGGAGGTCTGTGATGGAGGTAATATTGTCAGTCATGATTATGAGTCAGTCGAGTCAAAGTGTCGTTGAAGAATGGCGTAAATCATCATTCAAGAGTACAAACAGGACATGTGTAGGAATGCTGCAGCCTTGTGTTTGGACCCTGTTACTTGCAGTTTGCCAGATGACGTTGGGTCGCGCGGACAGTGGCGGGGCAGAATTGTGGGACGCGTTTGCCAAGCGCACCAGACCATTGTGGCCTAATGCGGCCTTTGAGTCAATGAATATCACGACTTTGTCAAAAATCCGCAACGGCAGCCCCGTGTTGACAACGAACGTTAGATTGCCAGACCAAACTCGATTTGGCCAAAACAATCGATTAGATACAACGCTCCCCGTTCAGAGGTTCAATATCAGAAATCTCGGATTTACCCCACTACATCAACGCAAAGCGTACTTTGTCAACGCGCCACAACTGAAGAACAGAGCCGAGTTTCTGGAACAAACAAACCATGTCCGACCAGGCAGCAGAGGCGGCGCCTGCTCCCGCTGCACCAGCTTCGCAACCCCAGGACACTGCCACCGCCAGTACAAACAGAGATGCCAAGACCACAAAGCCTGCAGAGGATGCCGCAACTAAGAAGCTTTCACCAGCCGAGTTGAAGAAGCAAAAGCAAGCCGAAAAACAAGCCAGGAGAGCACAGCAAAAAGGTCCGGGAGGCCCATCAAAAGAGCAAGGAGCACCAAAGGATGGACAGAAGCAGGCGAAGGAGCCTAAACAAGGCGCAAAGAACGAGCAAACAAGGCCCGTGCCCATTAGGAGACGGCCTTCCCAATCCAACGTACCAGTGCAGAAAGAGCTCGAAAAGAAAAGCAAGAAAGAGTCTAGGCAGGCTGGAATCGGGTTGTTCTTTGGGCATCTGTACAGTCAACCGAAGCAGCAGTCAATGAATGGAGCAGGAAAGGATGTGCACCCAGCAGTACTGTCTCTGGGGTTGCAGTACAGTAGCTACGCAATTTGTGGTAGTACTGCTCGCATGGTGGCGATGCTGCTGTCCTTCAAGGCTGTGATTGAATCGTATCAGACACCACCGGGGACTAGTTTGGCACGACATCTCACAAACCACCATCTGAGTCCGCAGATCGAGTACCTGAGGAGCTGTAGACCTCTCAGTATCAGTATGGGAAACGCAATTCGATGGTTGAAGGACATCATCATCAAGATCGATCCTGCGACTCCCGAAGCGGAGGCAAAGCGAGACCTACTCGAGGAAATTGACATCTTCATCCGCGAGCGCGTCACTGCAGCGGATAGACTCATCCGGGATCTTGCCGCGACAAAGATTGAGCCTGGGGATGTTGTCCTCACATATGCCTCCAGCTCTATTGTCGAGCAAGCGATCCTCCACGCTCACAAGGCCGGCACCCCTTTCTCCGTCATCATCGTTGACTCGAAACCGCTCTTCGAGGGCAAGCAATTGGCTCGGAAGCTGGCCAATGCTGGTTTGAAGGTACGCTATTACCTAATCACTGGCGCTTCGCATGCCATCAAAGATGCAACTAAGGTGTTCCTCGGTGCACACGCTATGATGTCTAATGGTCGTCTGTACTCCCGCGTCGGCACAGCCAGCATATCCATGCTCGCAAGCGCGCACTCTCTTCCTGTCATTGTACTCTGTCAATCCGTAAAGTTTACTGAGAAGGTCGCCCTGGACTCGATTGTTGGCAACGAGGTCGCACCAGCAGAGGAACTGCTCTCCGAAGCCGAGCGCCGAGAGCTCCTTCCACTCAAGTCAATGCTACCCAGCAGTAGATCCGCAAGCAAGAACGACGACAAGGCTGCCGCTACGGAGGAGGAGAAGCCAGATACTTCGGACGTGTTGAAGTGGATCGAGGAATCGAAGAACCTGCATCACCTGCAGGTTCTCTACGACGTTACACCTGCAAACTACATCGACATGGTCATCACCGAGTATGGTGGCCTGCCGCCGAGCTCGGTTCCCGTTGTTCACCGACTAAGTACGAATGTCTAGACCCAGTTGTTGGATTTCTTTGCTTTTCGTATTTCTTCCAAAGCTTGTACTGACATTACCATGAAGGGAACGAGGATTAGACACTTTTCCTTCTAGACAAACAAGATGCGCTCTCGTGGAAAACGCGTTCAAGGTGACGACGTGTTGACCGTACGTATTTTGTCATACACAACGTCTTTCTAGCATTTCGCTCTGCGGAAGGGGGAAAGGGGGAAGATGTGGATTAAAGAAGCATTGGTAACATCAACAACAATGATACGAGAACTACACGCATCGCAAAGCGTCTGATTTGTCTGCTCGATTGTCTCAGTGCATTAGAATTGCTAGTCATTATTGACCCATCTCCAACAGACTTGAACGCTCCCGTAACGGTAGAATCTCGCTTGAATAAGAAATCAAAGATGAAAAAGACACGAGAAACTGCGAATGGGTATCGTCGAGGGCATTGAAAACAAAGCAAGCAAAACTGCTCAAGTATCAGCCGCTCAGTCTCCAAGCAGAAAGACGCAAAACAACCCAACATCCTCGCCGCTGGAGTAGTTACAACAACAACAACAACAACAACAACAACAACAACAACAACAACAACAACAACAACAACAACAACAACAACAACAACAACAATCTCAGTTCTGCGGCCGATACTCCATGCCCACATTCCTCGTATACACGTCCCTACTCGCGGGTCCTGCCCACCGATTCGCACTCTCCTCCCTCCCTTTTACTTCCCGCTCGTTCTGCACACTGACACAGCAACAGCAACAACACCCCTTGACCAGATCGTCCCCACAGCTGCCCTCCAGCTTATACAAATGCCTGATCCGCGTCCGCTGCAGCATGGGGAACACCCAGCCCAGCCCCACGCCACACGCTAGCGTCATGGCAATGCATTGCCCGTTCGTGCTGCTGTGGCCTAGCATGTCCGTTGGATCGGCTTTGCGCGATTTCTGGCTCAGTCGGTACGCCGTGCGCCCGGAGAGGATGCAGGGGCAGAATAGCCCCGTGAGGCATGTAGATACGTCGGAGGTGCAGGCGCACAGGCTGGTTCTCCAGTCTTTGCTTGCCTGGTCGTCCATGTTTGGGTGACGGATTTGGCCGGGTTGGTGCAGGCTGAAATCCAGGCCGTTGGGGCCGTGGGCTGCGTCGGGCGAGAAGATGGCGTGCGGCGTCATTAGGTTGTGGGATGAGAAGTTGTGTGGGGAGTAGGGTTCGGCAGGGGTAGAATGGACTTGGTGTCGCGTGTGGGTGTTGTATGAGGAGTTTGGTGTGTCTTTTCGGATGGGCGCAGAGGAGATGGGCGAGATGGGTGTTTTGTACGGGAGTGCGCCGGGAGAGGTTTGCTGCTCGGTGCCGGAGCGAGGGCTTTGAGGGATTGACGGCATGGCGGGTTGTGTGAGGTTCGTGTTGATGGGTACGAGATTGCTCATTTGGCGTGCATGTTTGCTCTGTTGAACTGGTGATTGTGCTATCGGTGCAGGCTCTTGAGCTGGTACTGGTGCAGGTACTGGTGCTGGTGCTTCGTCTTGTTCTCCTACCACAGACTCGACCAGCATAAAAGGTAAAGTCTGAGCCTCCGGTGATGACGGCGATAGAAGTGTGTCTTCGTCACGTGAGTGAGACGGGTGTCCGTAAGCTTGCTGTGATTGGCGCCGTGCTGGTGTATTCAGCATATTGAACATGGACTGTGGACGATCATCGATGGGCGTGAAGACCGGAGATGACGGGTTTGTGGGACCGTCTGATGAAGATGTGTGGTATGCTGATCCATGGTGTTCGATTGGAGTCGGGGCATACGAGAAGCCTCTGCTATGTTGCGAGGCTACATTGGTGTTGACTATCGGCTGCTGCGATTGATAGTGTACTTGTTGATATTGAGGTGATCTCTGTGTGGGTGGTGTTGTGTCTGTATCCAAAGGGGCCTGCCATGAGAAACGTTGGTGTTGACGTTGTGCTACTTGCGGCTGAGGCTGCTGCGTCTGTCGTTGCGGGTACGTGTTGTATCGAGGGTCCATGATTACCTGACAGAGGTACGCCCGCCTCCACTCAAACTACACAGAGGCAAAGTGGACCTGTTATGTGTTTCTCTTCGTCAATCTCGATGAGCAGGCTGGCTAATAGTCAGCAAGTATGCTTTCGCCACGTTATAAAAGCTATTGCAAAAGCGAGGCTGAACAACAAGACAGCCGGGATACAGACATTCCAGCACCAAGAGGGCCTCAAGAGCTAATATCTGCCCCGTTAAACTCGCATAAGCTAATGAACAGGTCATGGCACCCTTCAACGTGCTGCATTTGAGCCGCTTTCCGCTCCGGTTGGCTCCTCGCCGTGATCCGTCGGGCATCTTAGCTAGACCACGAGCAGAGATTCGATGAGCTCCCGCCGTAGCATGACTCTGCTTTTAGTTATGCAGTGAGGCGCGGGCGCGACCAATTGCTGTCGAGAGGTCAGTTTCTGAGGTGTGACAGGTTACCCAGCGTTGTGGACCCCGGCGCTTGCGGAGAGTTAGTCAGCCAATGGGAGGCCAGCATCAACCACCTCGTATTGGGAGTGATGGCGTTCTGGAAGAGATCATCGAAGTCGATGAGGTGTCTGGTGAGGCTTGGATGACAGGCCTTGAGGCTTTGGGTTGATGCACACAGCCTCTGTGGCTCGACTCTGGTACTTGCCGTGACCCCCGACGTCATGTGTCTCAAGCTGGATGGAAGATGGTAGATGTTTGGTTCAGACTGGGTCTCAGGTACTTGGGAACAAGCTACATGTGTACGAGGCTCGTCAAAAGCAAGTTCAACTAAACTGTTTGCAGGCTTGCTGTTGTGACCAGACCGAGCTTCACTGCATGCCTTTCTGAGGATGAGCACGGCGTCCTTCTTTGACTTCTCGCTTGAACATCTACCTACGAGATACTTCAGTCAGCTGTCACTTTGTAATCTGAACAGCTAGGATGTGAGTGATTGTCAAAAAGACCACCTTTCTTTCATTGACGATATGTGGGGTATATAAGTAACCCCATATTACAAGTGTGTACATCTGTGGTAATACAGCTTTGGACCTCAATCAAAACCCTCCTGTTCCAAATCGGAGTTGTTTGATGGGATGAGAGTACAGACTTTGGCCTCAATGATATAATTTCCCCAGGACTGCCAAATATGGTGTGCCTCTCCAGGTTGTTATCAGTAAGCCTCTGCTAACGGCGTCTTCGACCTCCACGGTCTCGACTTCTCGACCGACTGCGACGCCGTCTCGTATCTCTGTCCCTATCCCTTTCTCGGTCGCGATCTCTGCTCCTGCTCCTACTTCTACTCCTTTCCTTCTCTTTACGATCGTGCTTTGCCTCACGGCCAGCATCTTTGTCGTCACCAGCAGCCCCAGGTACGTAGCGGTCCGAATCCTGGAACCGACTCCCTCGCTCTGCCGTATCTCTGGTACTTCGAGAGTCCCGGTTTTCCCGTGTGCTCCCATCTCGCGCGTCCCAGCGGTCGTACTCCCGAGACCTAAAACTGCGTGGGCGATCACGGCTGTCGTCACGACGGCGGTGTCGGCTAGGATCACGCTTGCGGTCACGACTATCGCCTCGCTTTCGGTCACGGCTATCATCCCGTTTGCGTTCGCGGCTGTCGTCGCGCTTTTCACCGCCGCGAGGTACGTACCTATCGATAGTTTCGGGGCTTCTCGTGCGTGAGCGATGGCGACGACTTCGAGCTGGAGAACGTTCGCGAGTTCGACGTGCTTCTCGAGATAGTGAGCGAGAGGCTCTGCGGTCGCGGTCGCGGTCGCGGTCGCCACGTCGTTCAGGACTGCGTGACACTCGAGATTTGCGGCGGCTGGCGTGGGTGTCTCTGGACCGGCTGCGTCGTCGGTCGTCTCGGTCTCGTCGTCTGCTATCCTCACGGGGTCGTTGGGAGCGTCTGTCGTCGTCGCGGCGAGAACGGCGGTCGTCTTCGACGATGGAAGCTCTCCTGTCATAGCGACTCCCACGCGATCTCGAGCGAGTCCTGCTGCGCTTCCTGGCACTAGTGCCATGAGCGACGCTGTGCGACGGCGAGCGGCCCCGAGACTTCTCGGACTTCAGAGGCGGGGGTCGGTCCCATCGTGACTTTGCTGAGTCGCCAAGGGGCGGCGCATCTTCCATGGGCGTGTCTTCGTCTCTGTTGGCAGGGGCAGGGGTTGTGGGGGTTGGAGATTCTTTGCTGGGAGACTTGGTGGCTGGCGAATGGGGCTTGTTGTCTAGCTTTGTGAGTCTCGCTGCGGCTGGATCTCGCGGGACAAGCGTGCGCGGTGGTTGCGCCTTCTTCAGGGGCGGTTCGAGCGACTCAGATCTGTCGAGTGTAGGCCGTTGTCGTGACTTCTTCATCTCTTCACTTTCTTGTAGCAGTAGTTGCAGGGCCAGATCGTCGTCCACTTTGATGTCCTCCGGTCTGATGGATCTTGTGCGCTCGCGTGACTTGGTACGGCTTCTGCTGCGGCGCCTGTCTCGGTCCCGGTCGCGATCCCGTTCACGGTCTCTGTCTCGAGCATGATCCCGGTCTCGACTCCGACTCCGACTCCTGCTGCGGCCGCGACCCCCGCGACCGCGTGCTGAGCGAGTCTGAGCCAACTCGGCCTCGATGCGCTTTTCGCGCTCACGGTCCTCTTCGCGGATCTTCCTGAGACGCTCCTCGCGGGTGGCTTCGTGCTCCTCCCTCTCCTTCTTCAGGCGCGCGCGCTCTTCTTCCTCTTCTTTCTCGATGCGCTCTCTCTTCTTTCGTCGACGGTCCTCGTCCTCTTTCTGCTGGGCTTCACGCGCTCTGCGCCTTTCCTCCTTTTCGTCCTGGCGCTTCTTCTCGCGGGCCTCCTCTTCCTCCTTCTGGCGGCGCTTGCGCTCCTCTCTCTTGGCCTTCTCTGCCCGTTCTCGCTCGCGCTCCTGCTCGCGCTCCTGCTCCAGCTTGGTCTCGCGCTCCTTTCGGCGAGCGTCAGCCTCCTGCTGCCACTGCTCTTCCGTCTTGCTCCCGCGCAATTCCTCGTCGGCGGCCGCTTCGGGGCCGACTTCGTGTATGCGGTGCTCGCGCATCTTCGGCAGGCCCTGCTCCTGGATCAACTTGTCGAGCAGGGTGTTGACGGTTTGGATGATGTTGCCGTAGATGTCGCTGCGCTCGCCGGCGCCTTCGATCAGCGTCGCAGCGACTCTGGGGTCCTTGGACAGCAGGGACGGGTTGCTGTCGGTCTCGCGGTCGACAAGCTCCTCCAGGGCGGCGAGGAGGTCGGCTTTGGCGGGCTATGGGTCTGCGTCAGAGGAATGGCGGGCGCGGTGGGGCAGCACTCGATGCACGTACACTGGCTTCAAACTGCGCCAACAGGTCCTTGCGGATGCTGTCGTAGTGGCCCTTCTTGCGGAACGTGTGCGCCAGGTTGTCGATGGCCGTGCGCTGGGCCTGGGAGAGGGGCAGCTCCGAGGGCCGCAGCTTCTTGCGAGGCGCGCCGGGCCCGTCGCCGTCCAGCGCGCGTCTGCGACCGACGTCGGCCATGGCGAGGGGGGAGGCGGCGCAGCGGTGGGCGCGGTGGGCGCGGTGGGCGTGCTGGGTGCGGTGGGCTTGCTGGGCTCGCTGGGCTCGGTGCGGGAGGAGAGGCGGCCGGTCATGTGCAGGCGCGGGCGTGGGGGCGCATGGGGGCGCGAGTGAAGGGAGACTGGTCTCCGGGGTGCCGCTGCGGACGGTGGCCGGGCGCTCACGTCGTGTCGAGGTGATGCGGCGTCCTTGGGCCGGGGGCAGCGTTACATAAGCCTTGGCACGGAGCCCTGCGCAGACGACCGCGACGCCGGCCAGGGCTCGCGGAGAGATCGCGACCTCACACCCACGCCGTCGTCTCCCCGCTCCTGCACTGCAGCCCCCCGACCCGCACACGCACGCACACACGGCCCCGCACCCTCACCATGGTTCACAAGGTCCTGTTCTGGAGCGGCCTCGGTACGCATCCGACCACCGCCGCCTGCCCTGCGAAGCGCTTGCTAACCACAGCATCCCCCCACAGGCATTGCTGCACGACTATGGCAGCTCGGCATCGAGATGCGCCCGCTCTTCAACCGCGAGTCGCTCTGGGTCTACCCCGTCTATGCTGGCATCGGCGGCAGCTTCGGCTACTGGCTGATGGGCGTCGAGCACCGCCAGTTCAAGTACCTGGCCGACCGCCGCGACACATTGCTCGAGAAGCGCGCAAGGAGGAAGGAGCGCGAGGAGGCCGCCGTCGCCGAGCAGTCGTAGACCCCGTGCACGAGCGCGGAAGCCATGGGCGAGCGTAATCAGACCCAGGAGGCACGTCATTGGCCTCCTGTGCCGCATGTGAAGAGACACCGTACGTGCAGCGAGACGCGCATCTGCTGCATTCGCCTGCCACGCTCAATGGCACGCTGGGTGAACATGCGCACCCACGGCAGCAACGAGGGCGTTACTTTTCGTCTCTTATCATGCGTTCGAGCTGAGGACTCGCTCTGTACAAAATCCTCAATCCAAGAATACAAAAACACTTCTTTGAACCCACCGCCTCCCCACATAACCCCCCAATGCTCAATTCACCAAAGTGCGAGATATTGCCTAATCGAGCACGCTGTGGCTGCTGCCCTAAGGGAGTGCTTAGTGTGCATGACTCTCCCCCTAGCCACACGCGACCATGTGAACACTGTCCCCTACCATGTCCTGATATAAACCTGCAACGACCTGCATGGTCCTCCTCACTGCACCAAACACTCTTACCTTACTATGCCTACTGTTCCCGACTTCTTCCTCACCCTGAACAGCGCTAGCGGCACCTTAACCCCAACCACCAATGGCACTGTCAAAGCCAAAGGCATCGTTGTCTTCTCTGGCGGCAGCGCTGCAAACAACCTTGTCGATGTCTTCACCACGGTGCGAGAAGACAAGAGGTGCCCCTTAAGCTATGTTATCCCTATCAGTGACAACGGCGGAAGCTCTTCTGAGCTTATACGCGTCTTCGGCGGCCCAGGTGAGTATGCATTACCGCAAACGATCGCAAGTTACTGATCGGCGACAGGCATTGGTGACGTACGAAGTATGTGTGTCCCCCACGCAACTAAAAGATGGTGACGCTCATTTTAGCAGGTCGTCTTGTGCGCCTCATTCCAGATGACCCCGGCAATGATGAAAGCGAGAAAGCAGCAATCAAAGCTTTCTTCAATCATCGTCTACCGAAAGAGCAGGTTTCAGCAAAGCAGGAGTGGCTCCAGATCGTCGAAGCCCAGCACGCACTCTGGACGAACATCTCAACAGCGAAGAAAGAGCTGATACGTTCAATCCTCAATTATGTGGCTTTCGAGATCATCAAGCGCCTCCGGCCGTCCTCCACGTTTGACTTCTCCGGTGCAAGCATTGGCAATTTGTTTCTGACTGGGTGAGTGACGGCGTTATCAATTTGCGGTCCTTGCCTGGGTCTGGAGCGATTACTTCACGCCCCTAAACGCGGTGATATTCAGTCACTAACAAACACAGTGCGCGACTATTCACAGGCTCATTCGAGTCTGCCATCTACCTCCTCTCTAGTATATGTTCCGTACCAAGCCACACCTCGGTTCTCCCAGCCATCAACACCAATTTCACGCACCACATTTCAGTCGGCCTCGCAAACGGCGACACCATCACCGGCCAAAACTCAATCTCGCATCCATCAATATCCTCAGCCCTGGACGCTCTTGCAGTCCCCTCTACCCACGACGAAGTCGAAGAGCACGACCGCATCGAAGACGCCAACCTCCCAGGCTCCCTACCCACCCTACGAAAACAGTACATCACCTTCTCCAAAGCCGACGAAGAAGAGCTTCCCGCCCGCATCGAGCGGCTATGGTACATCAACCCGTACGGGCAGGAGATTCGACTCGCCGCCAACCCCACAGTGCTGACCGCCCTCAACGACGCCCAGGCCGTCATCTACAGCATTGGCTCCCTCTACACATCCATTGTGCCCTCGCTAGTACTAAAAGGCATCGGCGAAGCGCTCAGCAATCCGCAAATCCGCCACAAAATCCTCATCCTCAACTCGACCCTCGACCGCGAAACAGGGCCCTCGTCGCACCCTTACTCAGCCCTGGATTTCGTCGCCGCCATCGCCAAAGCGGGCGCTAATTCGAAAGGCGTTCTTGATTCCCCCCCTAGAGAGGCGTATAGAGACTATGTCACGCACATCATCCACCTCACGGGCCCTGGCACGCCGGCTGTGGATAGAGAGGAGCTGAGGGCCTTGGGGATTGAGGCTATCAGGGTGTATGGAAGGAGGAACGAGGGTGAGAATTTCGTCAGGTATGATGAGAGGGGGCTGATTCAGGCGCTGGAGGTGACAATGGGGAAGCGGGACCCGAGGGTCGTGAGTAGGAGGAATACGCTGGAAGGGCCTGCGGGATAGGGTCTAGCGCGGCCGTTACTCTCGTCTACAGCACCACGGACATGACTAATAGTGAATGCATGGAAGCCTCGTAGATTATGGAAATGATTACTTTCGAAACCCCATCACGCAGTAGCAGTATGTCAGGCACATGAATTCACAGCACGCAAAACTCAACGTTGACGAATGTCTTTCCATTCATACCAACCGACCCAGTTCGTAAGGTCATTTATATACAACCATGCTCACCCATCATATTACTATTACCGCGTCGCTGTACCCATTGAACAAGGCCCCCAAGACGCCACATGATAGCGTGACTTGAGGAGGACGAAAAGGTAAGAAAAGGATGCCCGGGGCGCTAGCTCCAAAGGCGGAAGAAGAAGAAGACAAGCTAAGGTAGTACAGCGAGGGTATGAAGATGGAGTAATGTACAAGAAATGCCGGCAATGATACTCCAGAAATGCTCAGAAAGGGCGTTGAAACGATACAAGGGCCGCCAATCGGCAGCGATGGAAACAACCATGACGAACCAGGGTGCGTAGACACACGGAGAAGACGGCAAGTCCAACAGGCAGATGTACACGTCTTCCCGTTTGTTTCAGCTCAGCTTTACCTCAGCGGCAATTGCACGTCCTCGACGCCCCTCCGCAGCACGTCCTGGATCTTCCACCTCGGGGGCTGCAGCTCCTTGGGCTCGGCCAGCTTGCCTGTCTTCTCGACCAGCTCCTCGGGCAGAGCACCGCCCGCAACGCCGGAGCTGAATTTGAGCTGCAAGATGTCGCCAACCTCGTCGCATGCGCTAAGCATACGGTCGAGATCCTCCTTGGTGTGAGCCGCGCTGACGCAGAAACGCGCACGAGAGGATACAAGAGGCGTGGCAGGGTACCCGACTACGACGACAGAGATCTTGCGCTTGAGCATCTCGTGGCTGAAAGCAGGCATCTTAGCGGGGTTGTACAGCATGATGGGGATGATGGGAGAATCGTCGTGGCCGTAGACAATGAAGCCGAGACGCTTCAACCCGAGACGGAGATAGCGGGAGTTGAAGCTGAGACGCTGGAGACGCTCCTCGCCCTGGCCGGGGATGATTTCGCCGTTGATGATGCGGAGGGCGGAAGCGATCTGGACAAGGACGGGCGGTGCGGGTGATTCGGCGTAGAGCATGGCTGCGTTGGTGGTGCGGAGCTTATCAATGATGGCCTTGTCTGCTGCGATGTAGCCGCCGTTTGCGCCAAAGGATTTGGTGAGTGTGCCCATTAGTAGATCAACCTCATTAGGGGAGATGCCAAAGTAATCGCAGACACCACGTCCACGGGGACCAACGCCACCGACGGAGTGAGCTTCGTCGACGAAGAGGAAAAACTTGTACTTCTTCTTCAGCTCGATGATACCGGGCAGGTTGCACATGGTGCCTTCCATAGAGTACAGGCCCTCGACCGCAACCAGGATCTTCTTCCAAGGACGATGTGTGCGGGGCTGACCTTGCGAGATGGCTTCGCGCAGCTTACGCTCGAGATCGCGCATGTCGTTGTGCTTAAACATAGTGACCATGGCTCCAGAAAGACGGGCACCAAATCGAATGGAAGAGTGGTTCAGCTCATCTGAGATCATGAGGCAGCCCTTGCCGACGATTGTGGGAAAGGTGGTAGCGTTTGTGACGAAACCCATAGAGAAGACCATTGACGCTGGCTTGCCTACGAACTTGGCAATCAACTCTTCGACTTCTACTGTGATCTCAGAAGTGCCAGAATCAGCGCGAGGGCTAGCCATTGTGATACCGTGCTTCCTGATGGCTGCCTCAGCTGCGTCGGCGCAAGGTCCCTCAGACTGAGCAAATCCAAGGTAGTTGTAGGAGCTCAGGTTGAGCGTCTCGGTTGTGGTGCCGGTCATCTTGAACGTGTTGTTGCCATCGTCCGACTTGCGGTCGAGCAGAGTGATGTAGCGTCCAGGCACGCCTGTGGTGGGTCGTGAGAAGCAGTCGTTGATCCTCATCTTCAGTCGGCGGGTGTAGAAGTTGTCGAAATCGCTGTTAAGTGGAGCATAGCCATCCTTCTCCTGCAGATGGCTGTAGTGTGATCGCCTAAAGCGCTTGCCGAAGAAGTCGCGCACGTGTCCAAATACTATTAGGATTAGGTAGCTGATGTAGGTTGTAAGGAGAAAGTAGTATGGCGGCTCGTCTTCAATTGGATCGCCAAACTCGCCCTCGAACTTGCTCGTGTACCTGTGGGCTTGAGAGCCGAGAGGACCGAACTGTGCATGTTGTCGTGCCAGTCGCCGTTGCTCCTCGGGCGAGAGGGGCTGGAAGAGGGTCTTGGGCTCGGTGGGCATCTTCTCGCCAGTGGCTGTGGTGAGACTGATGGACGGCAAGGAGATGGAGGCGGTGTTGATCTGCTGCGGCGAGGGCGAGTTTAGAAGAGCCTGCTGCTGGGCAATGAGGGCCTCCCGCAGAGCAGCAGCGTCGTTGCGGGCCTTGGGCGAGGCGCCCCCGAACAGGGCGGTGAACTTGTTGCCCTTGGTGAACGAGGCGCGGCGCGGCTCTTCGCGCTTCTCGTTGAGGGGGTCGGTCGAGAAGGAGATGGGGGTGGATGTCGCGAACGGATTGATGCTTCTGGTCGGCATGGCAGCGATCCCAGGCGTCGATGTAAGCGTGCAGATGGTGGAGCGGCAGGCGGTGGGAGGGTGGGAACTGCTGGCGGGCAACGATCAGCACACAATTCGGGGCGAGCAATTGGCGGCGGTGGGCGTGGTGGGCAGTGGTGTCAGGGAGAAAACATGGACGTGAACATGGGCATGGACGTGGAGCGGAAGGCGGAGGTTAGGGCTGCCGTCAGACGCAGTGGGAGCATCTTATGATTGTGCACGCACAGGTGCGGCGCCGGTGCCCTCATGCCGCGCCCTTCCGAGCCCATGCCAGAACAGATGTCGATGGGAGGCTAGGAAAGTCCACCTACGTGATTGACCCTAAGGCAGTGGCCGGGTGACGTGCGGTAAGTAAGCAGCTGCAAGAGCACGTCTCTTCCCCAGAAACTGCTGGTGGTGGTTGTGCGTGGGTGGCAGAGCCCTGGTGCTGCTCCACACGATCAGAGGCTCAGATCGGACCTCGCCTTGCGCCAAGACCCAATCACGGTCGTGTCGTCGAGTTGACGTCGGCGCTGGTGGCTGGCGCTGGAGCTGGCGGCGCACTCGGGGAGATGGGCAGACGCGAGGCGTGCAGGTGCAGCGAGGATGCAGATTGGTCTCAGTGTCGCGCGTAGAGGAGCTCAACAGCAGCAAAACCGTTGCAAAGGGGTCTCACGCTTTTCAGGAGCAAAATCGGCATGGATGGCTGCGCGAAATGAGCAGCCCCGTCGTGTTCCCGCCCGTCGCCACCTCGAAAGCGCCCCTGACTTGGGCCCAAAGAGACGAAGCTTCGCTGATCGCGCCCTCGCCCAGAACCTCGATGCCGCACCACCGTTGTCGATGCACTCCGTCGGCATCCACGTCATGATACCCAGCGCGAAGCTGTCAAATTTCACTTCACGAACCAACTCTCGCCAAGCACTCATTTCCATCGTAATTCCACCGTATTACCTGCGACTGCTAGCCTTACCACTCGTGCTGACATGGCACCGCTCCCACCCTGCTGATCCTGGGCGTAAGCTCGTCAGTGATAGTGACACGGCCTGCCGCTGTGAGACATCGTTCCCCAGGTACCTGTCTGCGGTATCACCGCACTCGTGTTTTGAGTTTTTTTCGAGCCGAGTGCGCCCGATCGTCCGGACTTTGGTGTGAAATCCCGTCTTTGTTGAAAGGAAAACTCACGCGCTCCGTACTCGGCCAAAAAGACCTCGTACGAGAGCGTATTCGCGAACAAAGCAAGCAAGAGAGGCTGCTTCTCAGATGAGACGATCTCGTTTCACGTCGAATCACAATCCGTACACGGAACAACAAATACATTGACTCTGAGCAATTCTACGCTGGCCAATCACACCCCCCGATGGCGTTTCGCTTCAACTCGGTGATTGCACATTAGGATTACCATCAATAAATCGTCTCGAGTCAATCCCAATTTCCACTGAATACCTCGAGAATATAAGATGGTCCTACGCTCTTGGAAAGCGTCTCCATTCGCGTCATCACTTTCAGCATCGCTGTCCGTCGTGTACGTTTGAAGTGATATGTTTTTGCTAACTCTGATGTAGAGATATTTGACTGTTTAGAACCGAAGAAAGCAAGCTTTCAGCACGCCCAGCGGCTACGTCCGTTTCCAACCCCCAGAAGATGTCACAAACGAAACTGCGACCATCTCCAAATCCACTTCCACCAACAAAAGGGTATGAAATCGCAACAAAGGAAACACGCAACAAAAATGATAATGGAACAACTCCAAGATAACAGAAATTTCTCGGTGAATGCACCGCAAAGCAACCTCCAACACCGCGACCCAACGACCACCGATTGAGGTGGTGGCGCAGGTTCCACCAGTCCGCCGTTCTGTGTGTCCCATCCTCAAACCCAAGCAACGCCGTAGATGTAACCAATCCCGTTTATGGTGGTCGTTCAGATTGCGTTACCGAGATCTGTGAAATGGAGGTGGATTGGATAATTCTCTCAGGTCGATAGTGACAAGAGACTGAAGAGGAAAAAGTCGAACAAGAAGATGCAATATGTCGAGCGCTCTGAGCCAATATGTAAGGGAAGGCAAACACACATTAGGTATGAATATGGCCGAGAAAGGTGGCAACAGCAGGTGCTCGCTGTTTCAAATGCGAGCCCTGCGCGACACAAACACTTTCGCCAAGGCAACAACGACAGGGTATTAACGCGAGCGAAATGACAGCAACTAGAAATGCAAGTCCACGCCATCATCACATCTGGTGATGATGCTCAGGCGACAGGCCGGAATGGTCGAGTGTACCAAACGACACCAGATTTTGCATATCTAGGTCATCAACATTCTCTTCCATCAGGGGTGAACGGAAGGGAAGGTTGAGGTTCTGCTTCGCGTACATATCTGTCATGTGAAGCGTCTCATCCGACATTCCCTGGTCGTGAGACATGGGGTATACATCTGCAGAGCCATCGCGGCCAAAAGAGTTGAGTGGCGGTGACTGATTGGCGATGATGGGATCATGGTGGCCCATGGGTGGCATTGGGGAATTCAGTGCTGCCGAGTGTGGCGGCGGACCCATTGGTGTGTGCACATACGGCGGGATGTTATACTGTTGACCAAAGTTCGAAGCAGGAATGGTGTCGTTCTGAGGTCCGGATGAGTAGAATGACGGTGTGCCGTACTCAGATGGTGAGTTAACTGTTGTGGCTGACATGGGGTATTGGCGGTAATCGCCCATACCGTAACCAGCGGATGTGTCAATGCTCAGGTGAGGGCCAATGGGGCCTGATGAAGAGTGAGGAACAGGAGCAAAGATCTCCGGGTTCGGGATGTACGGTGACGGCTCGGGCTGGATCATGAACGACGGCATGGGGTTACGCAGCATCGAGAAATCAACCGCCACAGGTACCGAGCGAGAACGCTGGCGCTTGTGACCACGCGGCGGGAAAGGGCCTGGCGTGAGGTGGGAGTCATGAAACATACCGCTGTGGGGATGTACCACATGGTTGGGTTGGGAGGCAGGACGGAAGTTGATTGGCGAGACGGGCGCCGAGACGGCGATAGCATGGGGGTCGTACATGTTATGGCGGTTCTGAAACGCTTCCAGTGAGACAAGTTTCGCCAATTGGCCGCTCAAGACCTTAGGGTGGCCGCCAAGATGGTGAACCAGAACTTGCGATGCCTGCTGGTCCTCGGTGAAGTCGCCGCACTGGAAGAAGCCTCCTGAGCCGGAGGAATCCATGAAGAAGTTCGGTGGGCGGTTGAGTTCCACAACGAGACCGCCTGGTCGCTGAGAAGCACCCTCTGCATTTGTGGCCATGTCTCCGTTGTCAAGGGTGATGTTCTTGATGTAAGAGAAGGGATACTCAATCTTGTAACCAGCTGAATCATTGTTGATGTAGTAAGTGATGCAGCACTTCTCTGGTGAGTAGAAGATGACCAGATCCATAGCGGACTGGCCAACTCTCCTCCAGCTCCCAACGCTCAAGGAGCGGACGGAGAAATGTGTGATGACTGATGATGGTTAGTGCAAGTCCATAGCAATACTGGATTGATATCCCACATACCGACTTTCGAGGAGCTGGCGTCAGTGTTGAGGAGCATACCGCTACCATACGGTATACCACCAGCGCGGCCGAGGAAGCTGCTTCCTATCGACTTGCCAGACTCCATGGCCTGGAGAGCAAGGTATCGTCGCATGGACTCAGGGATGTCATTGCAGTCGTCACCGTTCTCAATGCTCTTCTTGGCAATGTTCTTTATCTTAGCTCGCCTGTGTTCGCGTTAATATAATTGAGTATGTACTTGACAATGCTTCTTCGCACCTGTTCTGGAACCAGATTTGTACTGATCGCTCAGTCATGTTGATCTCACTCGCTATCCTCTCGCGAGTGACGGCGGTGGGAGTAGGGTTCTTGTTGAATTCGATCTCTAGGGTGACTAGTTGATCCTGGGTAGCCCTCTGGCGCTTCTGGTTCTTCTGCTGCTGGGTGAGGGTGCTCTTGCGTGGAGGACGGCGTGCAGCCGAGCTCGAGGAGGGTGTGGGAGTTGCTGCGCCGGGGGCGGGGGTGGGTGAGGGAGTGGAGGAATCCATCATGTCGTCGTTGGATTGCATGTTGAAGAAGTGTGGGAACCAAGACCGGGATTGAGGAGTGGTTCGAAAGGGTCAGGGGGATAGAGGAGGGAGCGGTCAAGCGAAGCACCTCTGTCTATCGATGTTCGTGAAGAGTCGTATATGGTAATGGATCCAGGCAAGTGGATATGCGAAGATATGAGCGCGTTACGAGGCGTTCGGCGAGTCCAGTTGCGCGGAGTGCAAAGGGGTTCACTTGTGAGTCGAGGCTCGAGCTACCGTCCAGGCGCGTAGGTGGTCTTCAAGGAAAGAAGTCTGCTAGCCGGGGAGCAGGTGTCGAAGTATGATCGTCCAAAAGCGATGCTGGGTGTGGGAGGAGTGGAACGGGGCTGGGGAAAGCTAAGGAGCGGACAGGCAAGGCCTAAGGATGGGGTGGAGTGGAAATGAATGTGGACAAAGGCCGAAAGGAATGGCGGCACTTCGCAGAAGTCGACAAGAGAAGGAAACGTGACGAGGGATCGCAATCGCACCAGACGTGAGGTTGCGGACACCGGAAGGCGATGGATTAAGACAGTCGTGGGGGAAGGGGGAGATTAAGATTAAGGGCATCAGCAAGACAAGTAGGGGGAGAAAAAGGCGCCATGCCGCGTTGGGCTCGCTCCTGCCACCAAGCGCGACCGGCTGCATCCACACGCGGCGTCAGGATGCAAGTTTAGCACCACGGCTGGCCGTTTTGAACGCCAGCGCCAAAGACCGGCGGTGACGCTGGAAACGCTTGTCTGCTCCTGCGACTGCTGCTGGACGACGCTCTCTCCGCGCGCTGCACCCCATTGTCTGGTGCGCGTGGAGCTGCGGCGGCGAGGCTTTGTGCCTGGCGGGCCTCGCTGTGCAGCCCACGCCAGGCTGCGCGTGCTGTCCGCCGCAGTCCGCAACGGCCAGGGGCACCGCGCTGCTAAGAAAGCAGGCGCTGGGCACCCTGGTCGCTGCGAGAGCGACGGAGTGGGAGCTCCCCAAGTCCAAGTCTCCGTCAGGAGTCGTTCACGCTGGGCCACCCTTGTCGCAGAACAAGTCGCCGGCCGAGCATAGAGCCGTCTTCTGGACTGCTGTCACTTGGGCACACCATAGTCGTTTGAAGTCATGGCCGCATAACACACAGTGTTGCGTACAGAGCGCGACAAGCACTAGCTCGCTGGGCGCTATTCAAGCGTCAGGTACGTACCAGAAACCGAAACGATCCACCGCACGGGTTGCGGCGTCTCGGTTCTGCAGTTGAGGACCGTCGTTCTCAGCACCGCATGCAGCGGAACTCGTGGTGTCATCGACGCATCGTGCGAGCTGCGGCGCACGGCAGGCGCGCACTGGCTCGCACTGGCTCGCACAACCTCCGCTTCTCGACCGTGTGTGCTTCATCGCAAGGGGGAGCGGAGCCGGCCACGGCCTTCCTCCAGCGGCAGGACGACGCGCATCGGCATTGTGATCATGTCGAAGGTTCTCAGCAGCCCCTCGTCGCTGATCGCTCGGGTGAGCCGATAGCGAGAAAGATCCTGATCGAGCATCAGCGCCCGTGCAGTGCCTGATCGCGCCCAATTTGATGCACTCGTTCCAAAAAGACTCAAATTGGTGACCTTCGCCTTCGTCAAGACGGCTCAACTGCAATTTCTCTGGCCCTGATGTCTTCATTCGGGAAACAAGCTAAGTGGGCGTCTAGTCGCCCTACAGCTGTCAATCTGGACCAACGAGTTCCCTGCCAGGCTCACGCCGGTCACGGCAGCATGAATGGCGGACGGTGTCGCAAGCCCACAAACATGAACCCAGCATCCGGAATCCGCTCTCCACTCCAACGCATCCTCGTCCCTAGGCACCGAACGGAGCTCTGGAATACTCTCATCATCGAACATCCTCCACCATTCACGTATCGTCTTGACACACCTTCTCCGGCACGCCTGTTTCTGTTTATCTATCAGCCTGTGCACAATTGTTTTGGCGCCACTCTTGCACTTGAAGGCTGCCAGGACGGCCCCATGTTGACACTCTACGGACATCCATGATCCTGACATGCTCATATGTTTCAGCGTCACACCATCGGAATCAAAATGCAGTGATACTAGCCACTGTCAGGTCAGGACCACCATGTCTCCGCTGCGATCCCAGAGCATAGGTATGGACATCAGGTTCGCCCAGATTCGAGATGCGAGCGTCATTCGAGTAATGTACCCGTCCGCGCTACGCGACTCTTTAGAAACGGCCTGTGACGTGCAAAACGTTCGAAACACGCTTCCAGAAGGTTCACACAAGGAGGGCTATCGCTGCTCACTTAACTTGACTTGACCGCCAGATTGAGCCCTCACATGCCGCGCTTCCATTTCCTGATTTGTGCTGGCGTCTACATTGTGGCTTGCGCCTGTTTGACAGGCTCAAGAAGAGTACTGCAGCTCGAGGCCTACGGATCGGAAGATGTGCTCCCTCTTCTTGAGGTCCAGGCTTGCGCCGAGTGTGAAGAGCAGCTCCTTGATCCTGCCTTCCCACAGCACTCCCACACGCCAATCTTGATCAACCCTAGCTTTCAACACACCGGAGACGTCATCGTCGGGAGAGACGGTGGACTGCTTCCAGTCTGGGCGCAATTTCTTTACCGCCCAGTCAACATCTGTGGTGCTGCGTCGCCGCCACAACTCGCAGCCAAGCTGCAGCTCACTTTCGTACGAGTAGAAGTTGAAGTCGAAGCGGGAACAGAGTGCCAGGCTAGAGCCAGCTTTGACCGCGTAGGTGGAGGAGAGATTGCCCATCAACGGGTTCAGCGTAAGTGTCATGGTGTACGGAAATCCGGCATGGCCAGGCAGTGTTGTGAACCTTAAGCCGGTGCTGATCCCTCCACTCTTGTTCAACAAGCCATAGTAAAGCTCAGCGCCTGCGCTGAAGCGGCCATGCACCAGTTCCACTTGATCGACGGATTTCGGTTCCGTTGGCGCATTCCTTGGATCTGCGCCGAAATTATACAGCCCTCGCACGCCCATCAGCGCCGAGTCCGTGCTGTACATGTACTCTGTGCTGTATTTGCCCACATCATTCTGCAGCAGTGCCAGGATGGTGCCTCCATTGTTGAGGTTCGTGTCGCTGACAGCGGCGATGCGCAGCTGACGAGTAGGGGTGAGGCGACGCAAGTACAAGGCTTCGAGTCTCGACTGGGGAAGGAACACGCGCCCATACAGCAGTGTGTCTGCTTGTTTCAGCCCGCAGTCCTCACCCATGTCCTGGAAGACTTACTTCTGCGGTCAACCCGCTTTCCCGCGTGCCAAAGCTCCCACCACCAGTTCTCTTGAGGCCGTCTCAGCTCTTGCACATGTTTGTAGCCCCGTATGACATTCTCCAGGTTGACGTGGGAGCTCCTGCACTCCTTCCTCAACGGCAACGACGAGTATAGGTAGGACACGGAACCATCGACCACGCCTACACTGCCCAGCGTGTAGGAAGTTGCGAAATTCGGCGCAGCGAGGGACGAAATCTGCAAGCGCAGACCCTGCGGTATCTGGAAATCGAGCAGTGCTGCTTGCGTCAGTGCGAGCTTGGAAGGTGATGCAGGTCCAGACAGACCTCGTGCCGTCGTGTTCAGCGCGCCATAAGAGTTGTCCAGGTTCCAGTGCGACGCTTCGTAGAATGCATTTTGCACGTTCTCCATGAAATCCAACATGTCGCTGTCACGAGCGCAGCATGCTGAGGGGCGCGCGCAAAAGAACCGGGCGCTTGAAGCGTGCTTGACAGAGCTTCGGCAACGGGCAGTGGAGCGCTGGCCCTGGATGCGCCGCGGCTGCATTGCGCTAAGCGTCGGCGGTCGCTTCCTTTCCCCTCCGCGCATATGAACTTTTTGCGGCTACCAGAACTTTTTGCAAGAACAACACCAAAGTTCGCCAAATCACCACAACACCGCCAAAATGCCCAAGTCAAAGCGTGCCAAGGTCGTCCACCTCACCAAGACGGACAAGAAGGGCAAGGAGCTCTCCCAGAAGCTCTTTGCCAACGTCCAAGAAGCCGCCGAAAACTTTGAGCACATCTTCGTCTTCTCCGTTGAGAACATGCGTAACTCGTACTTGAAGGAAGTGCGCGCTGAATTTTCTGACAGCCGGTAATTCTAGGTCTTGAATCATAAGGCACAAAGTTCTTTAGTAACGTTTGCGCAGATTCTTCTTTGGCAAGACAAAAGTCATGGCCAAAGCACTTGGCACAACGCCCGCTGAGGAGCACCTCACAAACCTCTCTGAGCTCACCAAGCACCTCGTTGGCAATGTTGGTCTCTTCTTCACGAACCGCGAGCCTGCCGACGTCCTTGAGTACTTCGCCGCCTACTCGCAGACCGACTTTGCGCGCGCTGGTGTGACCGCCACCCACACTTTCACAATTCCGGCTGGTGTTGTCCACTCGAGAGGTGGTGAGGTGCCAGCTGACGAGGACGTCCCGCTGCCTCACAGCGTTGAGACTACTATCAGGAAATGGGGCATGCCCACGAGGTTGGATCAGGGTAAGGTTACACTTGATGCGCCCTACACCGTGTGCAAGGAGGGCCAGGTCATGAACAGTCACCAAACCGCGCTGCTGAAGATGTTCGGCGTCGCTATGGCGGACTTCAAGATCGACATCAAGGCCTACTACTCGAAGAAGACTGAGTCTGTCATTGAGGTTGATGCTATGGAGGAGTAGACTTCCTGGCAGAATGGACATGCATCTGGGCGGCGTTCTAAAGGCGTTATTTGGTCCAGGAGAAGTACAACAGTTCGGCCACTGTTGTCAGATCTTCACGAGCATAACACCAATATACCCTCATGTTGACACTACTTCATTCAACCCGGCATTAACACAAGTGACATAAGGGACTGTGGGAAAACTTCCAGTTCAGAGACCAGAAATTACAACTCTAAAATTTAGCTAGTTTCAACTTCACTGTTCACAGAACAGTCAAGATAAGCCCGTTCCCGTACCACAAGCAATCCATTCAAACCTCCTGCTCGTCGTATCTTGTATTGCCTGACCGCGATTGAACCTTGTTTATGTACATCGATACTCGTAGAAAATCACTGATCTTCCGACACTACCTATCCATCAAAATCTATATTCCATCTTAGTCTCAAACAAATGCCAGTCCAGCAAGCAATCCACCAGCAACAACCCCCACAGCACCAACACGGTGCGCAACAGCAGCTCCAGTACTTTGTTGCGCAGGAGCCGACGCCGACGCTGAAGTAACCGCCGAGCTCACAGTACTACTCGCTGTCCTCGATACGCTTGAGGATGCCGACGACGAAGCGGAGTGGCTCGATGAGCGGCTAGACGAATGCGATGTAGCTGCAGGCGAACGCGATAGCGTTGTTGGCAGAATGATCCCAGATATTGTCGTGGCCATGCTGAAAGCATCTGTCGGCTGGATTGCGGGGAGATTCGAGGTAGGCACGACTAGGCCGGTAGAGTCGAAGTATGGGGCCTCTGAGGGGTTGAACATTGGTCCTGTGACTACATGATTATGAGTAAATCTACATCAATCTTGCATTTTCCCAACTTACAAGTCGATGTCGACTCCTGCGCAAAGGCAGCAGCCGTGAGGCCAAGCACGAGCATGCACGTTGAGCGGAGCATTTTCACACTGGTAGACTAGTACGGCAATGAAACAAAAGAACGTTGAAAGTTAGCGAATATGTAAAGAGCGTACCAGCACCTCGGATCTCATTTCATCAGGAGCGACACTCGCGCTCTTTTAAAGAAAGAGCCCCTTTGAGGTCATCGCACAAGCATTCAATAGCGCGCGCATTAATGCCCAGTTAGAGCGCGCGGAAACACCAAGAAACCCGAGAACGTTCGTGCTGTACGAGGGCTAGGCTTGTTGGAGGCCTATTGTGTGCGTTAGGCACTCGTGTTGCCCGAGCGCCGGCTACCCGACTGGATTGGTGGGAGTGACGTCTGCATAGGTTATTTTGAGAGCGCTCATCCGAATACGAATTACTGAAGCTTCGTCGAAGATGTCGATAACCTATCGATGCGCGGTGGCCAGACGTCAGGTGGACTAGACGATTTAGGGCCGGCGGCTGGGATGCGAATGGAGGTCCCACTTTAACTGCAGACTTGGCAGGTACGGGATGGTGATCCTACTTCCTGCATTTTGACGTGAAATCCGTTTATCGTCGTTTCCTGAAGTTGAACTGCGCAACGAACCACTGCCTTTTAATGTCTCGTGATGGAGATGGTAGCGTCGTACACCGCCCAATCAGACATGGTAAACGTCCAAGATGGCTGCTCATCAACCGCACTATACATGGGCGTTCAGAACGAATGGGCCTGACTCGGTGACCTCGGACCTGGAACTAGACTATGGAAGGCTCCAGGATCACATGCAAGATAATTCGTGGCATCTTGACCAATTCTTCATAATCGACACGAGGTTAAAGACGACAACTCCAACCTTGCCAACCCTGGCGTATAAAGTAGCACAGCTCCCTGCATCATGGCGGTTAGAGCGAACACCACAGTCACAACACATACAGCAGAATGGCCCTGAATCACCAATCCAAAAGGAAAGAATGCTAAAGTCTCTCCCGCAGAACGCGCCCCTGCACCCTCATAAGCCACTATTCCGCGTCAGCAATGCATCCAAAGATACTGTCTTGGGCGAGTGCAGCCTAGAATTTACAAGCAACATCACCAGCGGTAACTTGATCCTGGCAGATGAACCTTTTTTTGTGACCGATACCACTTTGGGAAGCAGTGAAGGGTCCTACGTGTTAAAGAAAGCAGAAATAACGCAAATCATCGAAGCAGTATTCCAACGCAGGCCCAAACAGATCGAGACTATAGAAATCATCCACGGCCTTAACAACAGCGATATTGTGGAGAAGAATTCACCGTATCTCGAGAATGCCAGTGTCAATGCTAATCACTGGCTTGTAGTTGGCAAGTACTTCAGCCGTATCAACCGCTCCCGCGTTCCCAATGCTTTCGTCACCAACGTATACACTGATCTAGGTAAATACTTTGGGTCTTGCAGACTCATCTCAACCCTTGACATCACAGCTGGGGAGGAGATTCTGGTCGAGTACAGCAAGGACCTAGATGACTTCTGGTTTCGACCTCGCGACCAGCACCAGCAAGTTCCCCAGGATATGGTACTACACTTGCCAGTGCTTCGGTTGCTATAACAAGTACTAACAATAAGTCGATGAAGAACGTCGTCTAATCCGGGATCTGCACGAGCACTTAAATAAACTTGTGTCTGATCCTCTTTCAATCTACTATAAGGCCTGCTGTGCGAGAATTGCTACTCTTCCACCCTGCACCACTGATCCTGTCAAGTTTACATTGGTAGGGTTCAGGTTAGCAGAAGTATGAGTGCACTGGCAGCATATGTCTGGAACCGGTTGAGACTGACCAATCATTAAGTACAAGAAGTTACCCAAGCTCATAGAAGCTATGGAAGCAGCACATGAGCTACCAGACGCGCCCAACGTCATTCAAGCTGCACTGAAGGTTGAAGGCTGAAGGCTGAAACTAAAACTACTCTAGATCCATGCCAGAGCTTATGTATCTGTGTGCCAAGTACGCCGACGTTGGTTCTCTTCGTGTTCATGATGTTAAAAAGGAGCAACAAACTAGTCGGATAGATATTAGAGGCTGTAAAGGATGGGAAAGAAAGCCAGGCTGTCGAATATGGTTGGCTATCTAGGGATTCTGGCTTGAGCCTTCAGTATTTTGGGATGAACACCTATCTTTGTCCTTTCATCCCGCCTCTATGCTCAGTATCAGACAAGCCTCAGTGCCAACAATGCCCGCTTGAAATCACTCGAATTGTGCTCTGTGTAGCAGGGTGGATGCTCACTTTTACTTCCCCGATAGCATATCTCGAACATCTTCGGAATTCCACAATTTGGAGACGCATCTCACATATTTGGAGACGCGTTTCGCTATTACATCAGGACTAGACTGGGACTATGAGAAGTATCTCGGGCCAATCGTAAAGACTGCCCGTGACAACCAGACCTCAAGGTTCCAATTACTTTCTTTGTTGCCGGCGATGCTTTCTGCAACAGGCTCTGCCGAACATGCAAAATGCACCTCTAGATAGTGCTTCCTAATCCCCCAGCAAAATCACATCAAGAAAGTATGTGACTGCAAGTGTGACCCTTGAGATTGGCTGTTTGGGGAGCAATTGCCTGTGTGAAGAGTCGTGCAATGCTCGGCCATTCATCCTACGGTACACATGGTGAGCACCGACACTGACGATTCCAAGGAGCCAAGTAGAAATAAATGAATACTCTCAATCTTAGCCACGGCAATGTATTCTTTTATCCATCTCAGACAAGTTCGTATAAAGCCCTCACCTCTCGATGCTCTCATCTAGTCTGAGGAATGCGAGGTTCAAAGGATAGAACTACACGTTGGGAATTATGCGGGGCCGCGCACCGCTACAGGAGATACAGTCCTGCTGAGTAATGTACTCTGTGTAGCACTGTTGTTATTGCCATGTGAAGATTGTCGTACAAGGCTGTGCCATCACTTCGAGTTGTGAAGGTGGTGGCACCAGGATGTGTCTGCAGTGCAATACAAGCAGAAATTGATTTCACGGGTATAGCGGTTGAGCATAAAAAGCCAGACGAGGCAGATTTGGGGCGGTTGGGGCGAATCAGGCTCCTAAGGATACAAGGCTGAATCGAGGTTGTTGATGTTTGCTTTTGCGTTACAACGAGAGTGGTAAAGCTCGGGGGTAGCCTGAACTGTGAAAGTGACTGTACTTTTTGCAAGCATTGTTTGTCCCATTTGAGTTGGCTTCGGACTTACTCTAGGTTTGTGAGCAGATAGCCTATATACAAACATAAGTGATTGGCTAAATCACCTTCGCTTTGGAGGTTACTCAGGAGCAAGGATAGCTTGACTGGGCAGCTGCACATAGTGTGCCCATGAACTTGTGTCTAAGTGATTGACAGCAAGCCTAAAAGCATGTTGAATAACTTGACATGATAGGGAGTGGACATACAGCATGTACGAATAATTCAATGGATAAGTTTAGTTATCAACAGCAATCGATGCAGAATTCAATATAATAAGCACGCCATTAGAGTGCACTTGGGGAGAAAGTTGGGGAGAAAGTTGAGACAAAGCAGATCATGGTGGTGTCTACTACTCTGGGAGTGCTGGGCGTGGGCGATGTGGAGACCCTCACAAGTCTCCCATATGTACCTAGTATGGCGCTCACTTGCCAAGAACAAAGCGTCATAGTAATTTTGAGATGGCGAAATGCTCTGCTGCATAGGCCCGACACTACTCGAGCCCTGAAACAATAGATCGGGAAAGTATTGTCGCCGTCGAGATACATGTTGGTTAAGATCGGCGGTGTACATGTCTTGCCGCTAAATGGATATACTTGAGCTGAACCTCCTCAGAGGAAGACAGCTTGTGCTTCAGGCAGGCAATCCTTGTGTTCAACATGTGTTATCGGGTACATATACTCAGCAGGGATCGCATAATGCTATCAACAAAGCGTCTCAAGGTTGTGCTGAATGCACATTTGCTAAGAAGACCCATAGGATCACAACGTTGCTCTGGTGTCAGTCTGGACTGTGCTTGGAACTATCCCGGATAGCCGACGAGAAACTTGGTGCATATCATCCAACCCCTAGGTGAGGCCCCCGATCAGCTGGCTATCGCAAGGGCAACTCTTTCTGAACAGTGCAGATCCCGATGCCGTGGCCACCCTTTCAACCGGTAGCAGCGAGCTGACGGCAGTTTTGGATGAACGGCTCGGATTGACAACGCCAAGCGAAGGACTCTATGACGGCACGGTCGTGAGGTAAGAAGGGCGGCTCGCCCCGTCCGGTGGGACGGTCCTTTACTTTCAGGTCAGTGTGAGACAAATGACTTGTAAGTAGCAAGGGTTCCCTTCGCTTTAAACCCTATAGCACTCTATCAAACCAATCGTAGTTACAATGCTGAGATCTTAATCCTTCGGTTGGAGGCATACAGCCACAAAGCATGCAAGTCGTCCGGTGTCCTGAAAACGGGACCCATGTCATCCATCTCCTTGGTCTGTTCTGTTGTTGTGCCGTTGCAGTGGCTATTGGCTTGAGCATAAGGGTGGGCGTTGGAGGGCGTGACAACGTGCAGATGCGGGGCGTCGACCTCCACATGGTATTGGAGCAGGCTGCAGACTCGAAGGGCGATTATAGATCTGCATTGCAGACTGCGAACTTGTTCGCAGCTATGGTGCATTAGATGAGGTCCTTCTTCGCTGGACTAAACCCGCTTCAGGACGGTTCTGAATGTGCGTTGTTGGATCTTGACTTTGCTGGCACTGCGAGGTAGACCCTATTAGCCCCGCAACATGAAATGGTTGTATTTGCTTGCTCAAACAGAAGATGGTTCTTTGTTTCACGAATGCTGGTTCGTACTTGCGCTGTGCTCCGCAACTATTCTCAGCGCTCTAGACAAACCTGGCGTCGAAGACCTTGGTTGAGGGCAGATGCGCTGGCATTTGCGGAGGTAAGAAGAATGGCAAGTGGATCAGGCGCACGTCGTACAGATCAAGCCACCGACCACATCGTAGGATCAGGCAAATTTGACTTTCATCCAAACTGTGTCGCAGCCAGTTGCCTGCTCTTGAGAGGGCGTCAAACGCGGCAAGGTTGTGGGGGCGCACCACGGGACAGAAGGAGGCCAATGCGGCCTGTCTAGCGCCATCATCTGTCGTTCACGTCTCGAACGAGCTGTCAACGGCTGTCAAACTCACCAACAACCCTTGACAGTTGAGAATGCTATGGTCTACCGCCACGATGACGCCGAAATAAAACACCGGATCTAGTGAGACGATTGCATGCAATGCATCCTCTATCGAACTGTATTGGGCCTCCAGCCTGCTCCGAGGCCCTGGCCAACCAGCCATGCGAGTCCTTCTGCTGCAGGTCGTCCCGGTTGCATGCATGCTCGAAGGACTCATCAGGCATCCGGTGAGCATGTGAGGCTCTGCCTTATGGTTCGAGCAGCTCTAGCTGGTCAAGGGACGTGCTGATTGGCCTGCCTCCGGAACACCTGGCTCAGCCTGGTGGCTTTGGCCGGTCAGTGTTATCATGGCCAATCCTTTAAGGGGGCTCGCAAACGAGTCGTTTGCGGCCAATGGACACTCGTTCGAGTTTGTCGGATATCAGCGAATAGACTGGAGACTAGAGGCCGAGTCCCGAGAAGGGCCTTGCCGCCTTTTGTGGATGGCGACGTACATGTCTCGAAGTGCCACAACAAGATACACGTAGGTTATATATAGAGCCTCAAACTCTTCATTTTACCTTACTGTGCTAGTACTGTCTTTCAATCGTTCCTCTCCGTACCAGTAATTCTTCAGACTCGACAGTGAACTTGATGTTTGCTTAGCTTCGAGCATCCTGTTCAGCCTCTGTTCGGCTTCTGACTCTGTGCCGATCAACATGGCCCACCAGTTTCCAGCTCAGCATCAACCCCAACCAACGCAGATGCCCCATCACCAGAACATTGGACAGCAACGACAAGCCTCCATCGCGCAACATCAGGTACCTGCTATGGGTCAACAAAGGACCATGCAGAATCAAGTGCCTTTACAAAATGGTTTCGCCAATTACGACCCCCAGCTCGCTTTGTTCACCTTCGAGAGACAGAGGGGTTCCGAGGGCTGGGAAGACGTTGAAGCTGAGCAGCAACATGTTAACGCTCAGGATCTCCAGAACGACGTCAAGAAGTTCCACAGAAGTAAGAACACCGTCAAGCGCGTTATGGAAGAAATTCCATCAAGCAATGCTCGACGTTTGATCAATGAGCTCGTCGAAGAACAGAACCAAAGCCTCATGGCCATAAACAGGACCTTACGATGGACTATCGCAAGCATAGACGTTAAGTGGAGAGTTATCAACCGTAACAAGCGACAACTCCAACGTGTCTCAGTTATACTGCAGACGGAGCCTTCTGGCTACGAGGATCCCCATACCATAAGAGCTACTGCTCCTATGGGTGCGAAAACGCAGCCTATGCAGCATGCTCAAGGTTTTGCCAACCAACCACACCAGTCTGGGCATGAGATGCCACAGCCGCTAAGAAACCCCCCTCACCCTGCTCAGCCACCTGTGGGGCGTATGCAGCAGCCAGCCCAACCGATGCGAGTGCCACAACCTCACGGACAACCTCAACCTGGTCAAGGTCTACCTCCTCCACCCCCTCCACCGCCGCCGCCGCCTCCTGGGATGACACAACTACCTCCACCGCCGCCCGGTGTCACACCTCTATCACACCTACCACCTCCACCTCCCGGCGCCGGTCATGGTATGCCACGCCAAGCGCCACATGGGCAGCAGCAACCTCGAGCAATGCCTGGCGCATTTCCACAGACAGTTCACCGCTCCGCGATGAGACCTGGTCAGCCGGATATTGAGATGCTCGACTCATCCTTCCTGAAGAAACAGAAGAAACACAAGGTTCAGCATGAGGAGTTTTCTTCTGAGTCTGAGACAGACAGCGACGAGTGGGAGTCTGAGTCTGGTGACTCAATTCCCGACCGCTTCCGTGTTCGCAATGTTGAGCGCGGCGAGTTTGCCCACATCGGCAAGCCCAAGCGTGGACGGTCAAGGCAGTCTTCCCGATCCAAGAAGTCGCGACACAACAAGTCACACAGCAAGGGCAGAAGTCGCAGCAGGAGCCATGTTCGTACCGAAACACATCAAAGGCATCGTGACTCTGATCTCATCGATCGACCACCAATGGGGAAATACAGCCCCATGTCATCGAAGGATAGCTCGCCTCGATCTTCCAAGCAGCAGCTCCCACCCATTCACATTCACATGAACGCTCCTGCGGCTGAAAAGCCAACACGTGCCAACGAGCGTGTTCGACGCGATAGCCACGGTGCATCATCGCCAGACTACCGAAAGGAGAAGTTCAACGCCGAGCCCATGTCGCGTGGTAACTCCTGGGACCGCCACAGCGGTACTGCCTCATACAACGACAACTCGTCAGTGCACACAGCAGACGACAGCGTCTTCTCGGAGCCCGACCGCCACGGCCGCAGAAGCCGCCATCCCTCGGACATTATCGAGCAGTCTCCCAAGCTACGGTCACGCAATCTGCCACCCAGACATGAGAATTTCGGCCACCCCCACCCCAGCCACATCTATGGCGAGGTAGAGCCTCGTCCGCGCAGAAGTGCATATCCAGCACCAAACGACTATCCTCAAGACCCTCGTCAACGCGAGTCGTACTTTGATGACCCGGCGTACACACCCCGACCGGGTGTGCACCGCCGCAATAGTGTGCAGACTCCGCAATCCAACCCCTTTGACACTTCACGCTACCCGCCACGGCTTCCGCGCTCAAGCACGTACAGCCCGGAAATGCATGAGCATGTGTATGGGCAGCGTGAGCCGCGATACATTTCAGACCGACCTGTGCAAGACAATCTTCATCTTGAGGAACTCGTTGATGCGATTGAGCATTTGAAGGAGCAGAAGCGAAGACCATTGAATGGAAGAAGGGCAAGTGAGTATGACAGGATGGGTGGGTATGGCGGTTATGACATGTATGATCGACGCGGGTATTGAGCTGTATTGAGTTGTATGTACGGTAATGTTTGATTGAAGCTAGTCTTCGGCGTTGGAGCAGGATGGCGCCGGGCGTCTGATTGCGTTAGTGTGTGTATACGTTAGTTGGCGTTCGGAGTAGAGGTTGCTTTGACTTTGTACACATTATGGACACGGCCTGTCTCACAACAGCCACGACACAAAAAGAATGCATTCAAGATCACGTACGCAACTGTCGCACCAAAACCGTCACTATGGATCAAGGGTCTTAGCATAGTCTCGCCTTTCAATTACAGGTGCGTGTCCTTTATTCCGACCTGTGCCTTTGACTCCCTTTTTTTCCCCTCCTCTGTCGAAGCAAGAAAACAACATTCTAAGAAGGAAAAAAAAAAAACGCAAAAAAGGAACGGGGCCCCACCGCGATTCGAACGCGGGGCCTCCTGCAGGTTTGAGCGCGAACCCAAAGCAGGAATCATACCACTAGCTGGATGGTTATTAGAAAGAGCTCGAAAGCCAAGATGATTGTAGGAACTTACACCATGAGGCCGTTTTATCGATAAGGATGTGGCAAATATATTGATATATATTCATTTGGAAATATGAAGAGGAAGATGAGCTTGAATGCTATCGCTTGCCTAGGAATTGGTGAGCAGTGGGTTCTGTGGCTTCGTGACACGACATTGCAAATGGGGAATTCGGGTGTGTAAGCGAAGCGGGGTGTAATCGTTACGGAAAGCTTCAGGTATAGCACAACGCTACCACACGGTAAACGCAGATTGTTAACAAACGCACTATCATACTCGTCTGCAGCATCGACTTCTGTCAGAAAGAGATATCGCTCAAGCACCAAATTAACTCTCTCGCATGATAATACTAGCTTCCTTGTAACTGCTTGGCATGACAACCTGCTTGATCGCCCTGCTGCAAGGTGGGTGCGAAACACAGTGAGCAGCAGACACAGTGCAGAGTGTGGTGCATAAGAACTCAAGCCAGAAGGAGTTAGGGGAGAGGTCGTTCGCGGCAATTGTGGAGTATGAATGCAACTCATGAGTGATTTACAAGTACTAAGCTGTCCAACCTTCCCATTCCGCATAGATTGACCTAAGGCGGTTCTTCTCGTCTTCGCCAGTGAATATTGAATCGACTGCTCTCAGGCAGAGATTCTGTATCTCCGCACGACTGAGGTTGAAGTGCTGTGCAGCGAGCTCGTATTCGTTTGACAGAGGGCTACAGAAGACGCCGACATCGTCAGTCTGTGCAACTGTCAGCGAAGCTCAATGTTAGGAGCAAAGACATACAGAGAGGGCGACTGGAACGTTAGTGTGCCTCCACATGCCAAAATGATGGTCGCCGTAGGTTCCTGTGATCATCTTTGCATGGACATTGCAGCTCAGACACAATTCAACGCCAATGCTCTCTTTTTCGATGACTTTGCAATACTCGTCTTTCACATGGATGACATGGCCAAGTCGGTCTGGCTTCCAAGACAGCAGCGTCTCCAACTCAGTGTCAGACGCAGAGACTTTTGCTTCGGCAAAATGCAATGTCATCTTCAAACCGGCGGCTTTCGCTCTGGCAAATGGGTCGGTGAAGATGCGTACATCGCCCTTGGCTGGATCACCACAGAGGTCAATGCCTACAACACCTGCGGAGTGGTACTTGGTGCATAGGTCGACAACTTCATCGGCTTGAGCGATGGTGTTGCGACGGTCAATAGAGAGGATTAGGTGGGCGCATAAGGTGTTGGCCTCTTCTTTGTTCCATGCATTCAGGATGTTTAGGACGGTCTTGACATAGTCATCTTTGGTGATGCCTCTCTCAGGTATCGCTCTTGGCGTTGTTCGCAGTTCCAAGTAGACGACGCCGTCTGCCTGGAAGTCCTGCAGTACTGCCCTTGTAGAGTATCTTCTTCCAGTCAACTAAAGCGCTGTTGACGGTTGATGTAAGACATACTCTATGCTGGGGAGATCGCTGCACAGCTTGTAGATGTACGATGAGAACAACGGAAAGAAACTATGCCAACAGTCAGCATTGGCTGGCGACGACCACTTTGTTCGAATGCAGCAGTCAAGAAGCGGTGATTGCAAGATGATGCAAGGAGGCACAGGAAGGTGGATCCGGAAGGAGGGTGGGTATGAGGACGCATGTGCTAGCTCGCCGCGGCAACAGGAGACAGAACATGAGTCGTGGCATCAAATCAAAGGCCAAGGGGCGTCAAGTCAAAGGTCAAGGGGCCGTACGTGTCGAGGTCGTAGTCGAGCTTGTCAGAAGGGATTGCAACAAGAGGGTCCTCGAGGGCGAATGCAGGATCCTGGCGCCTCTTGGTCTCCCAGATGTGGTGCAGACAGTGGCGGCTGATGCTGCCAGTTAGGTGTGCGTGCAACTGAGTCGTGGGTGGTTAGTGCTGCGAACGGTCGCCCAAGCGCTGGCTGGCCGAGGGGAGGCTGGTGCAGCTCACTTCGATCTTGGGCAGACGGCGGGCAAAAGGGGCGTCGACAGCGGGTGCAGCAGCGGACATGGCGGCAGTTGCGGACTGGGGCTTCTCGACGTGCACATGGAGAGCAAGAGAGTCTGGGGCGGCGGGTGGTGTTGAGGCGGTTTGGGACAGCACTGGGACAGCATTGGGACGGCACTGGGACAGCAGCGGCCCCGTCGAGGCAGGAATTGGCGCTGGGTGGGGGCCGGGTGGGCGCAGGCGAATCAGGGGCGAGGTGGCTGAAAGGAGAGGTGCGCGCAGGAGATTGCGCGCGCCTTGTTCGTCAGGCCGAGAGGGCGCGGAGCAGCACAGGAGCAGCGCGAGTCTCGCGGGCAGCACAGCAGCAGACGCCTGGGAGTCAATTATCGCCGGCAGGGCGCACTGCACGCAGACGGCAGACGGCAGACGGCAGGCGCACCGCCAGCCCCGCGCTGCGCACTCGGCCGGGCGCGCAGCCCATTGTTGCGGTGTTCCGGCAGCAGGGCAGCTTCCTTTGACCCCAGCCGGAGTCTGTCTCTCGGCCCAGCCAAGCGTCTGCGCACCTCACTCCCTCCAGCACCAGCACCCGCCGCCCTCTCCACCACCACACCCTCCGCCCGCCGCCCCATCACCTCCCTGCGCAAGCAATTGCAGCTGCACCGCGCGCGCCCGCCGCCATTGCTGCCTCTCCCCGCCCGCCGCCCCCGCCTGTGTCTCGGTGCCCCGGGCTGCTGCGCTCCCTGCGAGGCCCCCTGGATTTGCCTGCCTCGCCGCCTCCGCCCGCGCGCCCGCCGCGACACCACGCCCCCCCTCCCCCGGCAGCCAGAGAGTAGCATGGCCGACATGAACCAAGAGTCGATCCAGCAGAAAATCCAGGTCGCACGGCGCGACGCCGAGGCCCTGAAGGACAGGATAAAGCGGAAGAAGGACGAGCTCGCTGACACAACCCGTACGTCCCGCCCTGCTGCTGTGCTGTGCTGTGCGCTGCTGACCACCGCCCCCAGTCCGCGATGTCGCCCGCGACCGTGTCGAGGCCCTGCCGCGCCTCACCATGAAGACGAAGCGCACCCTCAAGGGCCATCTGGCCAAGATCTACGCCATGCACTGGTCCACCGACCGCCGACACCTCGTCTCTGCCTCGCAGGACGGCAAGCTCATCATCTGGGACGCCTACACAACGAACAAGGTCCACGCCATCCCCCTGCGGTCCTCGTGGGTCATGACCTGCGCCTACTCGCCCTCGGGCAACTACGTAGCCTGCGGCGGCCTCGACAACATCTGCTCCATCTACAACCTGTCCGCGCGCGAAGGCCCTACACGTGTGGCACGAGAGCTTTCCGGCCACTCGGGCTACCTGTCCTGCTGCAGATTCATCAGCGACAAGCGAATCCTGACCTCCTCCGGCGACATGACCTGCGTGCTCTGGGACCTGGAAACTGGCTCCAAGGTCCACGAGTTTGCCGACCATCTCGGCGACGTCATGAGCCTGAGCATCAATCCTCTCGACCACAACCAATTCGTATCCGGCGCCTGCGATGCCTTCGCCAAGCTGTGGGATATTCGTCAGCAGAAGTGTGTGCAGACCTTTGCCGCCCATGACTCGGACATCAACGCTATCCAGTTCTTCCCCAACGGCAATGCCTTCGGAACAGGTTCTGATGATGCTTCTTGCCGTCTGTTCGACATCCGTGCTGATCGTGAGCTCGCCTCATACCAGGTACGTCCATTGCTCACCACCCACATCACCCCTGTATTGTGTGCTAACTCTTCTTCTTCTAGATTCCTGAGCCTGTCTGCGGTATCACTTCCGTCGCCTTCTCCGTCTCTGGCCGTCTGCTGTTTGCTGGTTACGATGACTTTGAGTGCAAGGTAAGCAGCTGCCAAAGTATTCAAAAGCATGGTCTAACAAGGTCGCGTAGGTATGGGACGTGCTTCGTGGCGAGCGTGTCGGCACGCTGCAAGGGCATGACAACCGTGTCAGCTGTCTTGGTGTCAGCAATGATGCACTTAGTTTGTGCACTGGTTCATGGGACTCCATGGTAAGTCCATCTCTCAACTTTCTTTGTCATCTGCAACTAGCTAACGTCTTACAGCTGCGCATTTGGGCATAAGCGAGCGGCGTTGGAGCATGCAACGTTATGTTACGATACACAGTTGGACCACGGCCGCATGCGCGTATCCCTAATCTGGCCGTCCCACAAACTCCCATTCCGAACTTGTCTGTTTAACATACCCACTACACACCCTCCCCTGGGAGAAGTTGGACCTTGCGACATGCGCTGGCCAACATAATATACCACACTTGGAAGCTACAAAGCGGCGGCTATTGCGTCAGTTTGGTGGACAGGCGCCCGGGAACCATCTTGTGCTGCGACACTTTTCCTTTCCATACCATTGTTTTCCCATCTTCTTCTTCTTCCTCGCAACAAACCGGGCTGTACTCGTCTTCCGTCTCAGAGAGCCAAGCTGGCTGTTCTCATAGTACCACTCTATCCGTCCCTCATATCAAGCTCATTTACACGTTCACCACTTTTTCAGCATGGCTTATCTCTTTCCTTGTGCGCAGTTCAAAAAGCGAGGCGACCTGATGGAGTTGTGCAAGACGGATTTCATGTACGTTTCGGATTATGAAGTGGTTTGGTGATGTGCGGTGGCTTTCAATTCTATGTATGATGCTGTGCTTGTATGCGAGGGATGGGGTCTGTAGGCAGATAGCGGTCAACTTGTTGCATATCATCTCAGCGGCTTTCTCGGATGAGGGTGTCAACACAGATGACACGGTGGATATCAGTGTCACAGTGTGCACTGCAAACCCGCAACTTCGTCTTCGGCTCTTGCGCCGAGGAAACAGACATGTTGCTTGTAGACGTCACGTGAATGACGACAGACTGGGTACCCGTTGTACAGCCTTCACTTTCGCGAAGGAGACAGTAATTTTGGCTCTGAGCAGGAGCCTTCATGCAGTCCGAACTTGCTGTTGTTAGACCCTCGATTCGGCCCATGGGCGGTGACATGCAAAGCAAGTGGCACCTTGTGCCTGGTTAGTGCAGTGCCGTATGGAAGATGGCTGTGCGTGTTATATTGGTCGAATCATGCAACAGGCTTCTGCCGGTACGCAAGGCTCTCGAGACTCCAAACCCAAAGCAGAACGGACGCGGTAGAAGCGGTTCTGGAAGACTTTAGAAGCATTGGTCGTCTGGGGTAGCTGGCGCGTTCTGTCGCAATTGTGAAATGCACCGAGCGTCTTAATGGACCGGTTATTATAAGGCTGCATGAACGCGTTGCCTCAGTAGGCGGTACCAATATGCCACCGCATAAGTAAAAGAACATGTCGAGCCTGACAGCCTCAATGCGTTTGGCACTGTTCACAGCATGACGATGATATGACAACTCGGTTGATGCCGAGTTGGCGTAGCAGACGACGTTTCAAAAGTGTGCACGCGGCGGCCATGACGGCAACCGGCCATGAGCTGATTTGATGGATCGCAGCATCTCTGTTTCGCGACTGCAAGCTCGTTTCAGGCCTCGTGGCTCCTTGTCGCCAATCTTTGGACGATCCCAGGAGGACGTCGCGTGTCAATCTGGCGGAGACGCCTCAGCTCAGCCCTAAACATGCAACACCCATGGACATCCTTGCAGGCGCAGCACCGTGCTCGGGCAAATGCCTCTGTAGCCTGAAGGCCGTCGTCAGTCTTGCGGGCATCTCCTCACCTGTGTGTCCAATCACGAGGTGAAACGGGGCTGGTTCTCGAAAATAGACCCTGGCTCGCCGCCAAGCTGTCATCCATTCGGACACCCTGGATGCTAGACGGACGCTCCTGCTTCACCACTCCGCAGCACCCGTACAAATATCACGCCCGCCCGCGCCCCGGCCGGTCCTCTTTTTCACCATGACAACTGCTGCCCAAGAAGAATTCAACGAGCTTATGCGAGACAAGGACCGTGACGACAGACACCCAGAAGACAGACGCAACGACAGCGACCACTCTGAACCCGAGTCCGAAGGCGCCGAACAGGACCGCTACGAAATCGTCGACACAGACGACGAGCTTGACCTCCCCGCCGACATGCGTTCCAACTACTACATGCCCTCGCACATCCGCTCTGAAGCCAACACGGGGCCAAAGGGTGTGATTGCTGACGCGCAGGCCTTTGAGCAGGCCAAGAAGCAGGCCAGGCGATTCACATGGAAGAAGAGCTCGTCGCCACCGCAATACAACGTCACAGCCTACCAGGCAGACCAGGCCTCATCAGACGAGGAGAACGACGGCGGCTTCATGAAGCAATGGCGCGAATCGAGGCTGCGGGAGCTGCAGAACGCCGGTCAGCGGATACGGTCACGCACAAACAGCCCCAGCAGGAGGATATATGGCAGCATGCCTGCCGTGGACGGTGAGGGGTATCTGGATGCCATCGAGAAGACATCGTCAGATACTACCGTTGTGGTCTTCATCTACAACGACCTGGTATGCCAAAAGAATCCTCTTGTAACAACCACATCTCTAACACACAACAGTCAGAAGTCTCCAATATGGTCGATGCATTCATGCGCCAGGTAGCAAAGCGCAACGAGACAGTCCGCTTCGTGAAGCTACACAACGACGACGCCGAGATGGAAGAGGAAGGCGTACCCGCCGTCCTCGCCTACAAGGGCGGCGACAAGTTCGCCGCCCTCGTACCACTCCTGAACGAGCTGCCTGACGACTCGGAGCTCAGCGCTGTCAGTCTTGAGACAGCATTAAGACGGTTCGTCTTATTCCGATACACGACATCTATGTCGTGAAGTTCAAGCCGAATCAGCTGACTAACACTCTGCAGACACCGCATTCTATAAATACTCATAATACGGAAATGCACGACCAATTCCCTCGCCTATCGTCCTTCGGGCGATTCGTGCGCGTCCGCGGACGCACGACGCTCGGCTCCGCTGGGCTGGTGCTAAATGAGCTTCGAAACTCGGTGCGACACCTTATTGCTTGTGTCTGCACGACTTGAAGTTCCACCAATGCGATCATCGGAGCATACATTGCCACTGATGATAGACTCTCATCTTCACGACTTTTAATTCACCGTCATGTTATACGAGCGATATAGACTTGCATTTCTGGGCGACCGGCGTGTTGGCGTTAATCAACTACCGGCATGTGCCACTGTTTATAGAGAGAGGGAACACTACCGGTATGGCGTTGGGACTATACCCAGCATGCTATGCTAGAATCAACTCCTCATGCTTCTCTACAGGAGAACACTTCATTATTGCCTTCCACATGTCTTCGCTCCCACGTCTTATGCTCCTGCTCACCCAGACTGCCGAACCTACTCAAGCCCACCTGCCAAACATCCCAGTCGCAGCCCTACAATAACTACCCATGCACCCGCCTCACGTCATCGTTAACCTCGCGATCTCTTAACCTCTCGGTCTCTTAACCTCTCGATCTGACTTCCATGTACACGATCCCACCCACCCAATCGCAAACACCTCCTAACAAGATCTATTACTAGCTTTGAAACACTGACACCGCATCCAAACATTTCTCCACCTGTCAAATCCCCATCTCGATCAAACTCATGCAAGCACTCACGACATCACATCGACGACAACCTGATGCGAAACGAGGCCTGTGGAAAAACCGTGGGCTTGTTTCAGTATATAGATGTACTGTTGTGAGGCCGACGCAGGGTATGACCTGTATACTGACACATGTAGGGGGCAACGTTTGGGAACGATTTGTCATCTTGTGCTTCTAGTAGAAACAAAAACGCCAAGTTACAAATAACGATGCTATAGCCATCAGACATTCTGCTTGCCTCGCTCTCCCAAACTGATGGAGAGTCCTTCTTGCGTCATCATGATAACTCAAAGGAGCGATAGGAAGCAGGGTATGAGCTGAGGTAAGTGCCCAGCTGTCGAGTTGTGCGCTGCATCTAGTCGTAGGCACGCTTAGGCATCATGGTAACCTCGAGCAAAAAAATTTGAACCATCACCAACCGTCTTGATGTAGCAGGAATCGGGACTCCCCATCCGAAAAGTTCCAGTCAGTCGATGATAAAATAATAATAGCTCGAGGGCTCGAAGTTTTCCCAAGAGTCGTTCGGGAATGTGTTCCGTAAAGACAATTGTCTCCTCGGAGGCTGGTTTTATGCCATCTTAACGCACAAACCTATACCCAACTACCATCATCATCATCGCAGGAACGTGGCAGATGAATGGTATGGGGTCTTCAATATTCGTATAGTAAGCGATTCTCTTCTTTCACGAGCACGGTCGGCTTCTCACGGAGCTCGCAAAGCTCTCTCTTGCGCCGCAGATTCGTTGTATGCAGACAGATCAGGATGCACGCTCACGCTCGTAGATGTCGTGATGGTTCTTGTAGATGCTATGAGAGGCGAATGAAATGTTGAAGGCGAAGAGTCAGGAAGGGAGGGTAAGGTAGCAGCGGCCTCAGCAGATGTAAGGGTTGCGCGGCACAGTTGGAACCCGCAGCCTGGTGTTTATGTGCTTTCTGATTTGTTGTGTCACTTAACTAGATGTTTACTCGTTAAACATTCTTTTCCACACTCTGTGGACCTGTCATGTTGCACAGTCCATAATTTCCGTTGGAGTGAACAAAAGACAAAATGCAAGTAGTCACTGAAGTGTTTGTATAAGCGAAAATATAAACCTAAACAATTTCCAATGCTTATATCCCGACTTCTTATCAAGGAAGAGGCCAGCCCCTTTCAATGTCCGATCTCTGCAAATTGCAGGTACCATATTTCACGCTTCCCGGCCTTGTGACCGGAGCAGAAATTGTCCAATTCTTCCTGTCTGTCCATCCACTTGTGGCTGTTGCTGTACTCCCCAATCTGTTCGCCCCCAGTGGCGGAGATTCAATGTCCTGCACACTTACTCGTCTACTCCTTGGCCACGGCGACAGCGGCATGTGAACTACATCACAAGAGAAGGAGATGTTACGACCGAATTCGCGGATGCGAGCTGACGTTGTCGAGACCACAAGCGACGTCAAGAACGGAAGATTGGCGAAAACAATGAGGAGTGTAATCTCGTAGGTGTAATAAAAGAGGAATTTTCGCGAAGTCGGTTCTGTGAGGATGTAGAATCGTGCAAGGGTACCAAGAACGAGTGTCGAAATACCAGTAACCAAGAGAACGGCAAGAAGGACGCGCCGTGGTGTTGGAATGAACGGTGTTGGGAGGATGAGCACGAGGACAGTTGTCAAGGTCGTGAGTGTCAGGGACACAGTTGTGTGACTGTGGTAGGTCGAGCATTGCGGGCCGTGTAATTGTGCTGGTTGACACCATGAGAGCATTGAGATCTGCGTGATGAAGAAAGAGACGGCGCAAATTGTCGCAACGACTTGTATGTAGCGTCTTCGAAAAGCGCTGAAGGCTACTGGGCTACTCAAGTCAGTGATGATACGAGGGATGTAGAGTTGAGACGTACAAGATCCGCCAATACAAGACTAAGAGACATGCCTCTACAAGCGATGATATGATTATTTGAAGCTCTTCGAGCACATATCGATACATCCTCTGCTTCTCTGAATCCGCGCCGCCGACTGGACTTGTAAGGACGACAGAAGCTGTAAAAGGTAGCAGAAGAAAGACCATCATCAAGTCGTCAGCTTGAAGGTCTGCGAATGACTTGAGCATGATGCGCCGAAATATTAGTCTTGAGAAAATGACTGAGACGGATAACGTATAGAGCATCCATGACTGAATAAGAAGCGAATCCATGGTGAAAGCAAAGAAGGAGATGGGTGTTTGATACACCATATTCGAGAATAGGGGAAAACACCAGATAGTAATACAATGTTCGAGAAGCGGACGACATAACAAATGCAGTAGAAGCTAACAGCTCTGGACGGCGATATAAAAGCAACTACGGGTGGTTATTGCGTTTTCCCACCTTCCGAGCACGTTCTGTGTCACCTCAGTGTATCGGTGCGGCCTACCCCATGTCTCAGACAAGCAAAGACACCGTCCACGCCGTCGATCGTGTACCAAAGACGTGGGGTGAGAACTTTCCGGGCTAAGGTGTTGTGGCCATCTGCACGCGGTCCCGAAGGAGGGTTACGTTGCCCTTCCTTGTCAGAGAGGCTGTGATAGGAAGCTTAGTATGTCTGTAAGAGCTAGATATCTTGACGTATGGCTACTGAACGCTGACATTCTTGGTTGGGTGCGGGAGGGAAAAGGAAGAGACGCAGCACTGCATGTCGTGCCCGGACCCTGGAATACAACCCTAGGCGAAGCGTGTCGACCTCCAACGAATCACCACTCTTTTATCAACACGACAAGAACTGCGGCAAAGGCGATATCGGATACCAGTCTTGGCTTCAATCGTTCCTGACCCTGATCTACAGCACGGATATACGCGACAACAGGGGTTAACGGCTCTCTTTCCCCCTCAGCTACATACATCACACTCACGCGTAGCCGCTTTCACAGTGGAGACTTTCGATAGATCGATATGCATGAAGTTTTCGACCCTGCTTGGCCTGGAATTAAAGATAATGATTTGGGACGGGGTTTTAGCAAGAGATGGGATTGCAAAGAACAACGGTACCCTGCTGTTAGGACGATGGACGGTGCGTGAAAAAGCAAAAGTGACAGCGAGTCAAACTTTCGCACGGGGCACCGGGAGCGCATGTCTGCAAACGAGTTCGAATACACGCTGAAAAGACAAAATTCATTTGGCGATCCAGGCAAAGATGGTCCTGCTACAAAAATCGTCATGCTATCTGGAAGAGGGCCTGGTCCGCGACTACTGTCCTGGAACAGCTCGTTTCATGACGCTCCGGCCCGACCCCACGAGACATTTCTATTTCCCTGAAGCTATTCTCAATATCGTTCAATTACCCCACGGAGCGTTATCAGTCCATATTGAGACGAGCTACTTTAGTCAATGCAGCTGTCCCGAACGCCATGGGTGTCATCGTGGTACAGGTGAGCCCCACAGGGTCAAACTCGAGGATATACTCCAGATCAGGCAGCGCAGACAACACCAAAGCTTCCTGCAAAAGAATGGAAGAACTACGAAATGGAAAACGGTCGAGAGATTTTGTCCACACCCCTCTAGGCAGCCAGTTGCAACGACAATCGTGAAAATTGACCGTAGGCGGTACCATTCCGTCCTACGAGAGACTGCCGCTGCGAGCCGCTCGATTTAACAAACCGGTATCGTGCACCGGCCCCTGCATATGCAGCAAACTTCTTCCTTTTCCTTACATTTCGGAACTTACAATGCAGGTCGGCAGTCTCGAGCATCACTTGGCGTGCGCGAGCCTTCAATGTCCATTGGATATATGCAAGACGGACTGTGATCCTGCCAGACGGCAGGTCATGAATTGGTAATAGTGATGCAGGACTGTCATGAACGAGTGTTAAAGGTACTTTTACCCGAAGAGACAGCCTCAACTTTACGCAAGGCCACTGTCAACGCATCTGGAAATGCTGGAACCATAGTCGGTGGCTGTAGCGCTGCCCAAGCCACAAACACAATCCCACGCCATCACCCGGTTGCAACTACCGGTACCTGCTAGCCAGACGTGCCGCAGTTCGATCGATCGTTGAGCCAGTGGAAACCCTCTACTAAAGATGTTCACAGGTAGAAGGCTTGCTGCTATATAGGAGAGACAAAACGTATGAGGTTAGACGCACAGTATACCTTTCTCATCTACGGCCGTTGTCAATACAAGAGTCACCAGAAAGACGCTCGAAATCCCCATTGTGAGGCCCAACCCAGACAACCAAGCCAACGACACCATTCAACCCCTAAGCCCCAAATTCCGAACCCGTACTTGCAGCGTATCATGCAGATCCATTCACTAATCTGTCCATCCCACACACCGAACATACGGAACCGTCATTGCTGTTGGCAAACCGCGACCCGCACATCCTGCCTATTGAAGCCGCGCCTTGAATAAGTACTCTCAACACTATTCCAAATACCTTGGTTGATCCTATACAGGTTTTGCAGCTGCTGTGCTACGCACCAGAACAGCATCTTCGATAACCAGCAAGAAGAGAAGCCAGCAAGTGAAATCGCGTTTCAAATCCATACACGGCGTGAGAGTAGAACACATCAACGTGACCTCAACCGTCGAGCGACAGCAGTTCCACTTCGTGAAAAACGCGACAAACAACACGATAAAATCCATCCAGAATGCTCAACACAATACGCGAGCCTGCGTCTGTATCGACGTCATCCCGGTCGAAAAGAGTGTGAGTCGCCTTGGAGAAACGCTCATCATTCTGCACACGCGAGACCATGGTACGGGAGGACCGATTGCTGCAGGTACCGAGTACGGCCATTGTTCATAGCCGCCGGGCGTGGACACTTGCGCCTGCATGCAAGCCTGTTGATCCCTCGACCCGTTCCGATGGCGCAGCACTGCCGTTCAAGGCGACGGGTGAAGGACGCATTGCGTACGCGAGATGCATGCATGCAAGCGAAGCTCCAACCGGACCGCAGTAGCCACATGTGATCAGGTGACGAAAGAGGGCTGCGTGGAGCTATCGAATGCATAGCGATTCTATGGGAACAGTCTTGTCGTCTGGCTGGATGTAGAAGGTGGTACGAGCGTATGATGCGGAGGGATCTAGACTGCTGGCGACTTGAGCGAAGCTGAGAGTAACGATAGACTCGAGAAAAAGTGTCACAGAAGGCATTCAATGACTGGATAATGAAGAATTTCAGGGATGGAATAACTTGATTCATCGATACAAAACATGGTCACGGCGAAGAAAGTATGTCGCCTCCATGACCTCAACCTTGCACCTGATGGCACTAGGTAAGGGACACGAAGGCACCACCACCCGATTGAAGAAGGTGGATGATGGCGGTGTTTACTCTCGCTTCTATGTCCACACTGACTCAACGTGAGAATAACGCAACGGCCAGCTCTAGCTAATGTAGAAGCGGATACTACCAAAGCACTCTCAGACCAAAGTCGTCAACGAGACACTGATAGCCCATACCCATCTGCAACACCTGCCACTCAAGAAGAGCAACAAGAGCCACGAGGCGAGCGAAACCCCCGGACATCACTTGTTCGGGGAATTTTACCCCTAGAGGCATTGAATCCCTCAAACCGCTGTTCGATGCTGAAGTCAAGATCGAAGCGTTGTTAATAATAATAACGCGGAGACAATCGAGACGTACAGATATCTACCGATTGTTGCACACAGGAAGGCTAGACCTGTTTCATGACCGACCGATGGTTGTTAACCTTGGTAGTCTTGTCCGAGTGTTCAACCAAGAGTTTACTAACTGCAACAACAAAAAATTGTTGGTGGACATATGGCGTTGAATAAGTGCAGTCGCCGACCGATTTTGGTATCGGAGAGAAGGAGAAGACACGAACACTAACAAGTTAATGCAACTCGCGTGATCCGCATCCGCAACTCCTGCCAGTGGTGTTACCCACCAGCCACACGATGCGATGGGCATGTGTCTCGACGCGCTGGTTTTGACTCAGCGGCGGTATCAAACACAATTTCCACGAATGGTCCAGCGGTGGTTTAAGCCGTGGAACGTCCGTGGGTGCCTCTCAATAAAACATGCCAGGGGCCTTTCGGCCTGTCAGAGCTGCCAGAAGGCAAGCTCAATGTCTGTTGGCTTCGTCTGCCCAGACCGGATTCCGAGACCTGCCAGAAGCTCTCGCTTTCGCTCGAGACCTGACCTCTCTAGACTCCCAGTCTCGGGAACGGGGGCTGTCCCCTATGTGAGAGGTCCACTACAACATTGCTGCTGTACGTATATCCTCTTGCGCGCGGCGGTGTGGGAAATACGTGACGATGGGGTCATAAAACTCTTCTGCAAATAGCAGCGTGAGATACGACAAAAGGTAGTCCCCCTGCTAGACAGCACGGGACCTGTGTGACCAGAGAAAGGTCGGTGGGCACAAAAACCACGTGAGAACGTGGCGCCACACAAATTGCAAGGCCGTAGCCAAGTTGTAAAGCAGACTCCTCGCCGACCACCCCGTTTACGTGTTTGAGTGCGCCTAATTGGCTGTCGTGTAACGTTAGCCTTAGACCCGGACGCCCGATTGTGCAGTTACGTCGGTATTGTTGGCGTATTGCATGGCAGCCGGTCGCATCGTGTTGACTCGGTGGTGGTATGGATTCGGCTCGTCATGCCTCCATAAGAACGTCTTCCGGGGCCATAAAGGCTCACCCTGTTCTGTAAACATGAGAAGATCTTCTGGGGTCGCTGATGGCGATGCTCCCTCTTCTGTGATGTAGTGGCTCATTCGACTGCCAAGTTGACATCCCGACCCTTGCCTCCAGGGGACGCTCTAGCCTGTCAACGAGCTTTTTGCTCTAGTTGTTTGAGGCGAGCTGTCGTTGTGGGGTCGTATGAACGGGTATCGGGGTTCCTGATGCAAGTCGATATTTGCCTTGTATGTGCAATCCCTTATTAAGGTTTCCCGTATTGCGAGATACACTCGTGGTGTTAACAGAACATCTTCTGGGGTCGGTAAGTACACCCTGTTCTGTAGAATAGTGGCTCGTCAGACTGCTGAAATAGCCTCCCAATCCAAGCCTACAGCGACGCATAGCATGTCGACGAGTTGCTACTCGGTTGAATACTCTTTGCTGTCCAACTGCGCCAAACGGATATTGGGGACCCTGATGCTAGCCGACCTTTCGCCATGTGTAGGCCATCCTCTTAGGGCGTTCCCAAATGCGTGCCAATGCTCGATACAAACTGCAAGAGACTCAAAGGCATTGCAACAGGATTGCGAGGAGCGACCTCGACTGGATGGGTAGCAGGCCTCATGTAGAGCGCCGACTCCAAAATGTCAGCCTCACACTATGAGGTCTTATGACAACAGGCACTGGCTCCTGAGGGGCCTAAACGTGCTCAAGGCGAGGGAGCCTCTTGGTAGAATGCTTCACCTCTCATCGCTGGCTTCACTTTGAATACCCAACGGACCTCGAAGGCTCCAGCTAGGACGCCAACGAACCTGCGAGCCTCTTGCTCGACTTTAGCCAGCCCCTTTCTTCTAGAGCTGCTGGCTGCGGGACGTCTCCCGACTTCCTGCAGACACTTGTCCATGCTGGGTCTGCGATGATAAGAAACAGAGCTGCAGCTCATCTTCCATGGCCAGACCTGATACTTCCACGTTACTGACTTGGCCGTGCTACTGCACTCTTGGTCCGTGGTTGTACTCGAGGTGGGGGAACACCTGTCTGCACCGGTGGCCAGACTGGCAGACAGTGCCTTGCCCGAGGAGGACTACGCCTCAATTGAGACATCGTCTCTGGTACGCGAAGTTGCGTCCCAGATGCGTGAGGCTCAATGCTTGAGTGGTAAGATCCTACCAGTGAGGAGGGGTTGTCGATTTGGACAAGGAGTGACAGGTAGTGATCGAGAAGTAGAGTTGAGGAGACGTCTGCATTGGCGTATAGCAGACGGAAGAAGATGAGCGTAAGTAAAGGAAAAGTCGTAGTCTCCAAGGGCATAAACACGCCCGTCAGGTGCGGTGAGGTGTAGAGTGAAAAAGAACGAGGGCCGCAAGCCTTATAAAGGCCTGGTGAAGACGCGTGAAGAGGAGGTTGGGCGCGTTTGAAATTTGAGAAAAGTAAGTGCGCTAGGGTTAGCGTTGTCGGGGTGTGGGTCCAGGTGCGCGTGCGTCATTGATCGCGAACACCATCTTTCGCATTCGTATGTGAGGGCGGTCCCCACCAACAGACACTACCATGGTAAGCTCAGGTCAGATCCTTGTGTGCGACGTGGACCATTTTTGACGTTTTTGCAGCCACCAAGGCGTCGCGCAGCTCCAGCAAAAGCCCGCCCGGCACCAAAGCGTGTCTCGAAGCTTGCCAAAGAGAATGGTTTGAATGCAGACCAAGAGGCCGAGATTCGCGAAGCGTTTGGACTGTTCGCTGTGCATCATCCAAACCATGAAGACTCCAAAGAAGGTGTATTACGCAAAGACGACGTGCGCCGATGCTTGATGTATGTTTACGTTCCATGGACGCTCGTTTGTGTACAGCAACTGACTTGATAAAGCTCACTGAACCTTGCACCAGAGAAGTCTAAAGTGCCTTCCATACTCGAGACCATCGATCCACTCAACACTGGCTTTGTCGAGTTTGAACCGTTCCTGTCGTATGCCGCCATTGCCATGCACTCGAAAGAGGCCGGATCAGACGAGGACATGGAAGATGATGAAGACAACTACCGAGATGAGAGCAACGCAGAGGAGGTCAGCGCAGGTTACCAGCTGTTCACCCATGGTGGTCCTGGGCCTATCACACTGGGACACTTGAGGAGGGTAGCGAAAGAACTGAGAGAAGACGTACCCGATGAAGTCTTGAGGGATATGATCCTTGAGGCCAACGGCGGCGTGCGAGCCAATGGTAAGGATGTTGGCGGAGTAACGCTCGAGGAGTTTGAGAGCGTGATGAAACGGGCTGGACTGTCCTTTGGATGACCGATGGCTTTTCGACAGCTACAACATCTCGATCCCACTTGGACCCCAGCACCAAGTTGCCGGCTCGCTTCCAATTCATTCGAATGGAGTACGCCATGTCCAGACGCAACGAGAGCTCGACTTGGAGGTTTAGATTTATGTCCGACACAGCGCGCAAGAAGGCGAGCGCTACCGTCTAATCCCGGCTTGAGCTCCCAGCATCGACTATCCCACAGAAGCGTCGGATATATCAAGATTTCGGGCATGTGTGGGGGCTTCACTACCAGACCAATCCTGGGGTGACACTAGGTACTCCCAATTGAGCAGCTCAGGGTTTGGAAGATAGAACACAGAAGTTTTGTACCAAAAGCAATCACGTGCAGAGATAACGGTGTGTAATACGAGCAAGTCCCAAGATAGCAAGTACGGAAACAGTCCGCACCAATCACAGACTGTTGGCTGCAGACGTCACAAAAGTTGTTAGCTTGGCAATTCAGGGATACTCAATAGCAAAGGGAACACGACGCAAGTGCAACAGAGGGGTGCAACAAACTGAGCACCAACTCAGCACATTTCCCCCTTTCCTATAGGCACTGCAGTATGTCTCTTCTTACTGTGAGCCCAACTGCACCGTAATTTAGACTAATCTCGGAATGCAGTCCCACTCGATGCACACGGCCTGAACCCAGGACCCTTTTCTTACTCTTCCCCTAGTGGCATGTCCAGCGGCGTTGAAGCCCCCGGCCAACAACGACCCGGTATTTGGTCCTACCTCAGCTTCACAGGCCCTCGCCGCCGCGTCTCCGTCTCCCTTCCGCGCAGCTACAATCCCAACAGCGACCCTCACGAGAAACCCGACCGCCATTCACAACACCGGCCGACGAACTCCACAGGCTACATGAGCGACTTCAAAGGCTCCGCAATGATGAACCAGGGGCAGCGCCTGCGGTACCTGAAGACGGGTGGCATTATTGCCTTTGTCCTGCTGGTGCTGTACTTTATTGCGCCACGCGACGGCTTGTCGAGAGGTGCGTAGGCAGCATCACACGTTGAAACCTATACTGACTACCTACGACAGGCGCAGTATCGACGGGAGGAAACACAGCAGTGGGCGGCGCAAAGGCGACATGCACAAAGTCCTACTCGAAAGACAAGCCGCTTATTCAGTATGCGCTCATGATCGACGCCGGCAGCACAGGCTCCCGCATTCACGTCTACAAGTTCAACAACTGCGGCCCGAGCCCTGAGCTCGAGAGCGAGGTCTTCGAGATGACGCCCAAGAAGGAGGGAGGTTCCGGCCTCTCCTCGTACGGCGACGACGCCGAGGGTGCTGCGAAGAGCTTGGACGTGCTCATGGACAAGGCGGTGGCGAGCGTCCCTCCAGAATACCAGCGATGCTCCCCCATTGCCGTCAAGGCTACGGCAGGTCTCCGCAAGCTCGGCGAGGAGAAGAGCAACAACACACTGCGTGCTGTGCGTCATCGCCTGGAGACCGTCTACCCCTTCCCCCTCGTCTCCGAAGAGAAGAATGGTGTCGAGGTCATGCCCGGCGAGATGGAGGGCGTCTACGCCTGGATCACCATCAACTACCTTCTTGGCAAGATTGGCGGCCCCGACAAGACTCCCACAGCCGCCGTGCTTGACCTCGGTGGTGGCTCGACTCAGATTGTCTTCCACCCAACCTTCCCTGAAACCCCTCGCGGCGGACTACCCAGCAAGCTCGCCGAAGGCGATCACAAGTACGCTCTCAGCTTCGGCGGCCGCGAGTTTGATCTCTACCAGCACTCTTACCTTGGCTACGGACTGATGGAGGCGCGCAACAACCTGCACAGCACGATCCTCGACGCTCTGTACCAGCAGAACAAGGACTCTGGCGCAACAGAGTACCTCAAATCTCCTATCATCAACCCCTGCATCGCCCCAGGCATGAGCCGCGAGATCGACGTCAAAATGCCCAAGGGTCACGCCCTCGGCGAGACAGTCACGGTCAACATGACCGGCCCCGCGACCGCCGCACCAACACAATGCCGCGGCTGGACCGAAAAGACGCTGCACAAAGACGACGAATGTAAGATCGCGCCCTGCGCATTCCGCGGCGTGCACCAGCCTCCATTCGAGCAGACTTTCGCCACGGAAGCCGTATACCTACTATCCTACTTCTACGACCGCACGCAGGACCTGGGAATGCCCGAGTCGTTCACGCTCCGCGAGTTGCAGAACCTCGCTGAGAAGGTGTGCCAGGGCGAGAAAGGCTGGGACGTTTTCACGCCCGTCCCCAAGGCCCTGGATGAGCTGCGCGGACGCCCAGAGTGGTGTCTGGATCTGAACTTCCAACTCGCCCTGCTGCACACCGGATACGGGATGCCCCTCGATCGCGAGGTGCGCATCGCCAAGCAGATCAAGGGTAACGAGCTGGGTTGGTGTCTGGGTGCTTCGTAAGTCTTTCCTTCTTTCCTTCTTTCCTTCTTTCTTTCTTTCTTTCTTACATCAACCATGTCCTGCGTACCTGATACTAACGAGCGTGTAGTCTGCCTCTGCTGGAGAAGGAGTCGGGATGGCAGTGCAAGATCAAGGAGGTCAATTAGAAGAAGAGTCGTTGGTCTTGATTTGGGTTTTGTCGAGAGGGTGATGAGGACGCTGACTATGATTTTTTTTCTTTCAAACAAGGGTTTGTTGGGTGGGAATGCATAGACGGGCGTTTGGGTTCGGGCATTGCTACGCTTTCTGCAGCCTGGTCAAATCAAGTGGACTGGGCCGCGGAGGATTGTGTTTGTTTTGTTGTAGAAGAAAGAACATTGTTAGATCGATAACAAAAGGCACACCGAATCATTTTCATTTCCAATGTACTGTACTGATCAAGTCCTCATTCGGAGTGTATTCTAGGTCTATCGTCTCAAAGTCAAAATCTAGGGTATCATTTCACCTCCAACATCTTCCCAGTTCGCTATTTATTCACATTGTCTGCCCATGGACGTTCAACCAACAAGTCGCAGACTCAGAACGAGCCGATTTGGCCCTTTGTATACATCGTCTGCCTCCTCTTGACCCTCTTCTTCTGCTCATGCGTCATACCCAGCAAGTTTGCCCCGTTCCTGCCGTTACTGGAGTTGATCTTGAGCTTGGCCCTCTTCAACTTGAACTTCCCCGCCCAGCGCCTAATCTTGCGTACAATATTCTGACTCATGAGCACCAGCATGGTAACAACCATGACAGGGACGGCAATGATCCAGAAATAGGCGTCGGAATGGTGCTGCACGCCGTCGAAGCGCTCGAAGTTCTGGCCAAAGTATCCGACCAAGAAGGTTAAAGGGAGGAAGAAGATGGTGACGGCGGTGAGCACTTTCATGGATTCGTTCTGGAATGCACCCATCATGTTGAAGATCAGGTCTATTAGGTTGTCGGCTGCGCGCCGCATTTGGTCGAGCGAGGCGGTGATCATGATGCAGTGGTCTTCCACATCTCCCAAGTACGTGTGTGCTAGCGGAGAGATGGTTATCGAGGTCATTGTCTTGCGGGTTGCGAGGTTGGAGTTCTGGTGCTGGATCCAGTTTTGCTGCATGGGGTCGGATTTGTGGTCGCGGAGAGCGTTGATGAGGGAGATGATGGGCTGGATTGTGTTGCGCAGAATGGAGAGCTCGGAGGTGAGCAGGTAGAGGGATTGTGAGTGGTGGATCTCCGGGTCTTCGAGGACGTCAAGTTCGAGCTCGCCCATGGCATCTTCGTAGGCGGCAACGACGGGAATGGCCAAGTCAATGATGGCGTCGATTATGGCTTGCACGATCATGGAGCTGTCGGCGCTGCGGCGAAGGATGGTGTCTTCGGTGTTGAGACGCTTGAGGATGAAGGATTCGATGATGTTGGCTGAGTGTTCAAAGAAAGAGATTACGCTGTTGTCGGAGCAGAGGAAGATGCCAACTTGCTCTACGCTGACGGTGAGGTGCTTGTCTGTGAGCGCGGAGTTTTGTTCGAGGTAGAGGATGCGTTCTAAGTTTGGACCACCGCGGTAGCGCTGGAGAGTGCGAATACCGCCACCATCCATTGGTGAAGTTGACATACGAGAGACACTTGCGACGTCCAGGTTGGTGCCGCGCTTCTCGAAGCTGTCAGGGGTATGCTCCAAGTCCTTCGGCGGCTTGGAACCGGTTGGCAGGCCGAAAGCATCCTTGACTTTCCTTACCCACGATCTTCTCTTTTTCTTGTGTGCATGTTGTGCAGCTCTTGAGCGTGAGCGTGAGCGTGCACGCCTGGGCAGCTCTTGGTCTGAATCCGAGTCGCTGTCTGAATCGTCGATGGGGTTCCGGACGAGTTTAGAGAGGGTCAATAGCACTGATGATGGTTAGCAGTGGTGGTCAGTGCCTCCAGGATGCGTTGTTGATGTTGGTGGTCCTGGTTCCCGGAAAGCGGCAGCGTCGCGCAAAGGGCAGTCCCACTTACTGAAAGCTTGATCCGAGTACCAGTCGACCTTTGTCCGCTGCTCTCGACCTGTCATCAAGTCCTCGATTGCCAGACGGTGCAGTGTCTTGTGAGTTGCAAGCTCACTGATGACGTCGAAGTCTAACCCGTTGACATTGACCCAGCGACACTCGACCCAGTCATCTTTGGGCCTTTTGACAAAGTCTTGGAGAGTTTCGTTGTCCAGCTCATATGTCTGTATGCGCTCGGCAGAGAAGTCGACTACGGTGATCTCGCACTGTTGGCGCAGGTGTGCAAAGCGTGCAGCCGCCTCCTCATCCTTGACATCCACACCAGGCTCAGCGCCCGGCTCCTCCCACGTTGCGCGTGTCGGCGACTGGTAGTGACGAACAGTATTGGAACGTGTTATGCGCCGGCGCAGGGTAGTGTCGATGGAGGAGCGACTGTAGGTGGGAGAGAGCGAGAGGACCTCCTCGATGTTTGGCTGGGCTGCAGTTGCCGTTGTCGAGGTCGCAGACCGTCCACGGCTTCTGCTTTGGGCGGCTTCACCCAGCTGAGTGTCGAGATGGAGCCTAGGCGCCGTTGCCGCGGACGGACGCCGGCCCTGGGCAGAGGCAGGGGCGGGTGGCGAGGCAAAGTCCTGGATCTTGGAGGCTGGTGGCGAGGCCATCACGCATAGACGGTGCGAGTGCTGCGCAGCTCGCAGGGGAACGTCGTGAAGCTGGCTCTGGGGGACTTCAGGGGATCATGGCACGTCAGAGCGGGAATAAGGACAGAGTTTAGGGGCCATGGGCACGACGATGCTATGACGGAGCAAGGCCGTGGCCTGTCACCCGGGCTGCACCTCCACCCACTTGTTGTGTACACAACACGGCGCTGGCACTTTTCAGCTGGGAGCGACCTGCGGCCGCTGCTGGCTGCGGTCCAGCCCGTCGCCAGCCCGCCGAGGTGAGCAGGTCCACGAGCAGCGGGCAGTGAGTGCAGGCGAGTGCGGGCGTGTGCAGGCGTGTGCTGGAGCGTTTGCTCGGAGCGCAGCCGAAGCTCAGGCCGCGAGGCCGTGGTTCACGTCCTGGGCACCTTCGCCCAGGCCCTGTTGAGTGTGGTGAGCTTGAGGTGGGGAGCCATCAGGGTGGCACGACAGGGTGGCAGGCGAGCGTTGGGAAAGCACCGAGCGTTGGGAAAGCACCGAGTCTGCGCGCTGCAGTGCATTTCTCAGCATCAGCATCGGCATCGGCCGGCGCTCAAGGCGAGGGCAAGAATTTGCAGTCTCGAAGCCAGTCTTGGGAGCAGGCTTGAGTGCAGTCTGGCACCGTCGCAGACACGCAGCAGTGCGGGCGCGCCGCAGGACTGGCCCGTGACAAAGCAGCGGCGCGTGCAGCTGCACCGAGTGGCAGCGATTTGGCATGAAATGAGAGGGCGAGGCTGTTGCTATTCGCGGTCCCGCTAGCTGTGCCGAGATCTCCACCCTGCGCGGGCGGCCCATCATCGCTCGCCCAAACCGCCTCCAGTGCCTCCTCCCCATTCCCACTCCCACCACAGCAGCCTCATTGAACATACTCTAGCACGCCCATTCTACTCCACCGCCGCCGCCCTGCCCAGAGAGCCACAGACCCGCCCCGCTGCGCCCTGCCCCGGCGGCCCCTCGACTGAGCGCGCCCCCAGCTGGCCGCACCACACGCTCCTGCCGTGCCTGGGACACCCCTAACACACAGCAAACATCTTCATCTCCCGCCGACCGCCCATCAAACCCCCCCCTCCCACGCCCGCCTCACCCTCCTTCTGCAGCGCACCGCCGTCCGCGTCAAGGCGTCTGCTGCTCGCGGTCTCCGTGCCGCCTCTCTCTGCCCAGGCCTGCTGTCGCCCACCACATGCGACACTAGCGCTGCACCACCCCACGGCTCCTCGTCTTCCCACCCGCCCACCACGCCTCACCGCAGCACCCAGCCAACATGCGCGAGGTCAATTTCAGCATCCCCAACGCCAACAAGGCCTCGGTCGGCATCACCACCGCCCTCTACGACCGCCGTGCCCTCGACTGCACCTCGACCCTCCCGCTCATCAACTCGCTCAACCACCTCGCCTATCTGACCACATCGTCCGCACGCATCAGGGACATCCTCACCGTCGATGGCGGCATCGAGCGCCTGATATGCATCCTCAAGGAGGGCCGGAGCAAGGACATGATGGACATGTGGAAGTGGAACCTGGCCTTCCAATGCATCTTCAACATCGGAGTGCGAGGCTCCGAGAACGTCAGGACCCGTGTGGTCGAGGCTGACATGGTGCCTGTCATCGCCACCATCCTCGACAACTACATCAAGGTCGTCGACAAGTACAGACAGAGGGCTGAGGCTGAGCTGCACCGTTCTGCACGCCTGGGCGGCTCCAGCCGCCACCACTCATCACGCTCTGGCGAGATGGCTTCTGGCTCGGGCCACAGGTCAGACCGCTCGCGGCGTGCTATTCCTCCCCCCATTGAGATTCCTCAGCTGCCTCCGCACGCTGGCTTGACTCAGGCCCAGATCCCCCTTCTCGACGCTGCCATGGAGGGCAACCACATGCCTGCTTTTGCCCTGAGCTCCCCGCCTGAGCGCACCACCTTCAACCGCGGACGACCATCACACCACCATCACCATAACCACAGGCCACACCACGAGCCACGCGCACCGCTGTTCGGTGCTGCTACTCGCAACCTCGGCCAGCCACTCGTCACCGCTATACCATCTATGGAAACCGCAGCAGATGGTTTTGCACTGCGGCCCGTGCGAGATGCTGATCGGCTGCCCTCCATGCTCCCAGCCCTGGCAGGGGAGATCACTTCCCAACCTGAGTCGCCTACCACGCCGAGTGCTCCACAGGCACGCCAAGCTAGTCCACGAGCGGGGTTGAACCGCGCACGCCGCCGACCGTCGATCCGACACCAGCTGTCCATGTCTGGCGAGTCTGACCTCGATGCGCAACAGGAGGAGCTGTCAATGGACGCTGTTGCAGCGGCAGGCCCCGCTGCAAACGAGCCCATTGTCGGCATCCAGCAAGACATGGACCTTTCTGCCATTGTAGACAATGTCGAGATGGATGCTGGCACAACACCGGTTCCTCTCGCAGCACCCTCTGACGCCGCAGACGAGAACAACGAGACTTTCAACATCACACACCGACCTGCACTTGACGGCAGCTTGATCAACCCAACCAATACCCCGCCCACTGCTGCTACCATTGCAGGCTTTTCTCCCATGCAGCCCGCCATCAATGTTGCGAACGCAAACCCTCCACCACCTTGGTATCCTCGCTATGCTCAAGACCGCAATGCCACAGCTGGCGTACTCGCTGCCATGCCCCGTGATGAGGACGTTCTGATGTCCCTGCAGCTGTTGGCGTACGTTTCGAAATACTGCAACCTCCGGAATTACTTTCAACAATCCCACCTAGTTCCCAAGCTGAAGATTGGGTCCGACCTGCAGTTGCTGGACGGAGAGGTTCCTGTACCCAAGACCGAGGAAGAAGAGGAAGAGGAGCTTGAAGAGTACGAGCTCCCAGATGACTTCAACATCTTCCCTCTTGTCGAACAGTTCACCGTTCGACACCACACATCGGACATGCAGTACTGGGCAAGCGTCGTGATGCGCAACCTCTGCCGGAAAGACGACTCCCGTGGCGGCATCCGTCAGTGCGCATATTACCAGTGCGGTCGCTGGGAAGAGTACACACGCCAGTTCGCCAAGTGTCGTCGCTGTCGAAGGACCAAATACTGCAGCAAAGAGTGCCAGAAGAGCGCGTGGGTATTCCACCGCCACTGGTGCGTAGCTGCCACCTAGACAGGCGACGGTGCTATTTCCTAATCATCTGTTTCCGCACAACATACCGTGACATTGTCATTGGACGTTTATCTATGGCCGCATACTGCATGGCGCTTGTCTCTTCCACCGTAATCTTTGAGGGTTTCACACTTTAATGAGCGTCACGACATTGGGATACCACAACAGACTGCTTCTCTTTTCTTGAAGGACATGTATGGGAGTTGGCAAGCATATCTGCGAAGAGGAGGATCACACGATGCATTGAGTCGCAGGACTCTCATTATACCACATTGTTTCTTGCGAGCATTCTTACCGGGCGTTGGAGTAGCGTGTAGCTGGTTCAGTGCAATTGAATGGCATTCGAGCTCTTGCTAGACAAATGCTTTGCTTGCGCTGATTTTCTTTTCTTTGTCCCTGCTTTAACAGTAGTATTTTAGTCGAGCTCTGTATAGCATAGCGTAGCATAGCGTAATCGCAGCACCGTTCCAACCAAACAGAAAAGCGCTCAGGTGATGGCCGACCACGTGGGAGTCCTTTGTCTGCCACGTGGCGATGCTCGAGCGCATCCATGGTTCTCAACACCTCTAGACGCACGTCTGTGGAGTAGCTTTCTGGATCCGGGGCCGTGGAGCGGCAGCGGCAGTCCGGCTTGGATGGTTACGTCAACGGTTCGCAGCACGATGCAGGGATCCATGCAGCACGCATCACGGGCGTCAGCCGAGTCAAGGCTGTCCAAATTCAGCCGCCGAGCCGTGTGGGCAGCGACTCCGCCCACAGGCGCCCATTCATTTCCAACAGCCTGCTACCGCCTGTCCTCAAGCGCCCGCGCCTCCCAGATGAACAGACCTCGACTTCGGAGAGCCTCTCCGCCGCGTAATCGCTAAGACGAGCCGCTAGATCGTCCAGAAGGACCAGCGACTCGACTCGTCACGCAAGCTGCGAGGCCCTCCGCCCACGACGCTCGTTTTGCCTACGTGTGGCATGTTGGACGGCCATGTCAGACGCCGCAGACTCCAGCAGCGGCGCGCGCAGACGGCGCTCTGCCTCTTACGATGACGACGAACTCACAACGACTGCCGCGGAGACGACCACCGCCCCCCCGTATGCGATTGAGAACCCACAAGAGACTATTGCCTCGCGAGCCTCAGCCATGGAACGCACCTCTCGACCGACAGCCTCACGCCTGTCCTCTGACGTCTCGCAACGCGTGCGCTTCTCGGTCGACATCGAACGGCATGTGCCGGCGCAACGGTCGAGTCTGGCACGCAACAGAGCGTCTGTCGATGAAGTCGCTCAGACTGGAAAGGGCCCAACCACGAAAGGACGACCCGGCACTCCAGACTTGACCATCGACACGCGCGAGGTGTCTCCCGAGGGCCCAGAGACCCCAGCGCATGGAAGCAGTTCGCCGTCCTCACACACCTCGCCACTGCCACCACGCCCCGCAGGCAAGAGCTCGCTGCTCTCCTCCAAGACTCGCAACCGAGGCCTGTCCATGCGCAGTGCCCTGTTTCGGAGGAACTACGCCGACCACGCCCCACCCCCGGCAGCAAGCATCGAGTTGGACGAGGACATTGGCAGCTCGCAGAGTGACCAAGGCCAGTCGAGGGTGTATGGCAACAGAGATGCAGCAAAGAGTGGGAACACTGTTGTGTCTGTCACTCCTGCACAGATGGAGTTTGCCTCGGAAGCATCAGACCTCGCGAAAGCGAAACTAGGGAGAGGGCCAATTGCTTTACCGCACTACAACAGTTGGACAAAAGGCCAGGCTGGCAAGAGGTCAGCATATGGCAAGCAGCTCCGCGATTTTGCAGTGCGGGCACGCAAGTTCATACTGCGACAGCATGACATACCGCCTAGCAAGGATGGACGGCACATATTTTTGGATCCCGCACGGAGAGAGCCCTTGATCGATGAACGAACCTCCCAACCGTATGTACATAACTGGATACGATCAACACGGTACTCAGCCTGGAATTTTGTACCGCGTCAACTTGTTGCTCAGTTTTCGAAACTCGCAAATTTCTATTTCCTTGTAATCTCTATCCTTCAAATGATACCCGACCTCAGTACCACTGGAAAGTACACCACCATTGTACCATTATTGTTTTTTGTTTTCCTTTCCATCGCGAAAGAAGGTTACGACGACTTGAGAAGATACCGACTCGATAAGGCTGAGAACAACCGAGAAGCAAAGGTCCTGCGCGCAGTTTCGTCCCCATCGCCACACTTCAAAACGAATTCGACGGATGACGGAAGTGTATCCTCCCCTGAGCCAGAGAAGCTGGTGTGGGAGACCATCAAGTGGCAGGACATTCAGGTCGGGGATATCATCAGGCTGGATCGTAATGATGCCGCGCCAGCAGACCTCGCTTTGCTGCACTCCAGTGGAGAGAATAGTGTAGCTTTTGTAGAGACCATGGCTCTGGACGGCGAGACGAACTTGAAAAGCAAGCAAACCACGGCATCAATGTCGAAAATCATCAAGAACCAGAAGGACGTACTTCGGACGGAAGCTGAATTCGTAATTGAAGATCCGAACCGCGACTTGTACAGCTTTGAGGGCCGTGTCAAAGTGGGCGGTAAACAAGCACCGTTGACGCTGAACGAGATCATCTTCCGAGGCAGTATCCTCCGAAACACTCCAGATGCTGTTGGACTTGTTATCTACTCTGGCGAGGAGTGCCGTATTCGCATGAACGCCAATAAGAACCCGCGCATCAAGGCTCCCGCACTTCAAGGCTTTGTCAACCGCATAGTCATCATCATTGTCTTTTTTGTCATTCTTCTCTCCGTCTTCAATGCTGTTGCATATAAGATATGGCAGCGCAAGGAAGACGAGTTATGGTACCTATCTGGATCCTCTGTCGCCTTCTTTCCAAGTTTTACTTCCTTCATCATCATGTTTAATACCATGATCCCGTTGTCGCTGTACGTCAGCTTGGAGATTGTAAAGCTGGCACAGATGTTCTTTTTACACACCGACATCGACATGTATGATCCAGTGTCAGACACACCTTGCGAACCAAGAACCTCGACCATCAACGAAGAGCTTGGTCAGATTAGCTATATCTTTTCCGACAAAACAGGTACACTTACAGACAACTCGATGAAGTTTCGCAAGCTGAGCGTGGCTGGAGTTGCTTGGCTTCACGACGCTGATCTGCCTGACTCAAACAAGAAGAAGCTCAAGAATAGGCCACGCAAGAAGGGCAAAGAGCCTGCTAGGGGTAGAAATAGTGTGCGATCAACTAAAGACGCCTTATCTGAGGAGCGCGGCACGGCTATGCTTGACTTCAGCGAACAGACAGACGCCGGAGAGACGATGGGCTCGAAATGGCAGTCGACGACAAGACCGCACAAGGTTTCTCGAGAGCTTCTGACTGGCGACATGCTTCGCTACATACAGCGAAAGCCGCATACTCCTTTCTCGCGGAAAGCGCGCATGTTCCTTCTCTCCCTGGCACTCTGCCACACCTGTCTACCAGAGATCCAAGAGGATGGGAAGACGCATTTCATGGCTTCTTCTCCTGATGAACTTGCCCTTGTTCAAGCTGCTCAGGACATGGGCTTTCTGTTGATCAACCGCGATGTGCATACCATAACCCTCAAAATTCTGCCTACTGGATCAGAGGGTGAGCCGTTACTTGAGACTTATGAAATCCTTGACGTGATCGAGTTCTCTAGCAAGCGGAAGCGAATGTCAATCATCCTACGCTTTCCAGACGGGCGTGTGTGTATCATTTGTAAAGGCGCAGACTCCATCGTCATGCAGCGGCTCAAGCTGGCTACGCTTGCAAACAAAAAGATGGTCGAGATTGAGCGTCTTGCGAACAAGAGGAAGAGCATGGAAGTCCAATCCGCCATAGCTCGTATGAGCGAACAGATTGAGAGGAATAGCAGTATTGGTGGCCGTAGAAGTATGTCGGTCGCACGAGCTGCCCGAGCCAGTATCAACATCGGGAGGCAGTCGATCGCTCGAAGCAGTATTGGCGGTCGGCCTTCCATGTCTGCAAGGGATGAGGTTGATTTGTGGCTGCGGGAACGCGAGAACGATTTCGGTCGGCACTCCATTCAAGATACTGTATCGCCTACACGAACACCTCGCCCGTCAAACCTTGGACGTCTCTCCTCTGTGGCATCATCCGCAAGAAGTTCGATGCAATTGGAAGACATGGAGGCCATGGTTGACGAGAACGTAGCAGGTGATGAGTCCGCTGTGATTGAGCGTTGCCTCCAACACATCAACGATTTTGCCACCGAGGGTCTTCGAACACTTCTGTATGGTTACCGCTACCTGACAGAAGATGAGTACCAGACATGGAAGAAAGGCTACCTCGAGGCTACAACTAGTCTTGTGGACCGGACGCGACTGATTGAAGAAGCTGGCGATATGATCGAACAGAACCTCGATTTGTGTGCAGCAACCGCCATCGAAGACAAGCTCCAGCAAGGCGTTCCAGAGGCGATTGATAAGCTGCGTAGAGCCAAGATTAAGATGTGGATGCTGACAGGCGACAAGCGCGAAACTGCCATTAACATCGGTTACTCCTGTCGCCTGATCAAAGACTATTCCACCGTGACAATCCTTGACCACGAAGCCGGTCAAGTTGACGAAATGGCTGCCGCAGCTGTCATCGCCATTACACAGGGTACAGTAGCGCACTCGGTAGTTGTAGTCGACGGTCAGACCCTCTCGCGCATTACTGAAGACGATACACTTCAGGTCCTGTTCTACGAGCTAGCCATCCTTGCAGACTCGGTAATCTGCTGCCGCGCCTCGCCTTCCCAAAAAGCCCTCCTCGTCCATACCATCCGCAAACGTGTAAAGAAGAGCATTACCCTCGCCATTGGTGATGGCGCAAACGACATCGCTATGATCCAAGAAGCGCACGTTGGCATCGGCATTACAGGGAAAGAAGGGCTCCAAGCAGCGCGTACTTCCGACTACTCTATCGCGCAATTCAGGTTCCTGACAAAGCTCCTCCTTGTCCATGGTCGATGGAACTACATTCGCACTTGTAAATATACCGTGGGCACGTTCTGGAAGGAAATGCTTTTCTACCTCACACAAGCCCTCTACCAACGCTCCGTTGGCTACACCGGAACGTCTTTATACGAATCGTGGTCGCTTAGTATGTTCAATACGCTCTTCACGTCGCTCCCTGTAATCTTCATGGGCGTGTTCGAGAAAGACCTTTCTGCATCAACTCTCCTAGCCGTTCCGGAACTATACACTAAAGGTCAACGCAACGGCGGCTTCAATTTCAAAATCTACTTGGGCTGGATGTTCATGGCGTCCGCAGAAGCAATGGTAGTGTACTTCTGCATGCTCTCGCTCTTCGGCGACGCCCTCTTCACCGAAGACAACTCCATCTTCGCCCTCGGCAGCATAACCTATACCGCGGTTGTCTGGTCCATAAGTCTGAAGATGCAGTACGTAACCCTTATTTCTCCCCGCACACCACACCCCGGCTAACCTCCTCGCAGATTCATTGAAACCCACTCCAAAACAATCACAAATGGCATCGCAATCTTCTGCTCCGTCGGCGGTTGGTTCCTCTGGAACATCATCCTAAGCGCTACCTACAACCCCAAATCCACAATCTACTACGTCCGCTCCACCTTCCTGCGCGGCTTCGGTGCAAGCCTAACATGGTGGCTCTGCCTCATCATCATCCTGCTCGCCGTCATAATCTTCGAAATAGCCGCCAAAGCACTGCTCTGCGCCTTCTTCCCCACGCCTGAAGACCACTTCCGCGCCCTCGAGAAAGACGCACTTGTCAAGCGCAGACTAGAGGAGGCTGCGGCCGGCGAGCTGCAGCAGGGCTGGGACCGGGCGACGAATCGGGACAAGGATGAAGAAGCGCGGGTGAGAGAGGTTGCGGATGGGTTGAAGCGGGCCGAGGAGGAGAGGAGGGAGAATGAGGTCAAGGCGCTTCTAGAGAGTAGAGTGCAGGTTTTGCCCACGGATGAGGGGGATGGGCGGACTGCTGAGGCGGCTAGGTCGCTGGATGTGGATCGTACGTTGAGTAGGGGGTATGGGATGGTGAAGAGGGGGTGAGGAATCGCTTGCGTGGCGCTTTGCATGGATTCTGAGCTTGTATATAGAGCTTTGCATATCATCTGTGTGTGTGTGTCTGTCTCTTCTCAGTCGCCGTCTTAGTCGAGGTGAACATGTTCATGATGCTAACGTCACAAGCTCTCATCGGGCTGACTTGGTCCGTTACAGGGCTCAGAGATATCTTATTGCCATCCAAAACTTCAAGTTCGAGCACGTTTAGGTTGATCGCATGTCGATTGATTTAGATTGAAACGACTACTGTCAAAACACATACAGCCTACACTACGTCGCCGCTCAGAAGGTCTTTCCGTCCATGCACCGATTCCCACTCACTCCACACCCCCCTCCAAACATCTCTCTCGCTCCTCGCCAGCCCCGCAAACATGGCATCAAGACCATCTCTGTTTAGACTAGCTGTGCCAACCACCTCCCAGATGCCCGGCATCACCTTCTCCCTCACCCCAGGGTCCAGACGCCCGCTCAACTGGAAGCGAGAGAAGCTTGCAAGCAGCGGGTAGAGAAACGCGCTCGTCTTCTCGCGCGCCGCTTTGACAGGGTCGTTGAGCGTCTTGGAAGTCTTCGACTGGCTGGCATGGGTCTTCTGGATGGAAGATTGAGGCGGATTGCACAGCGTTGCCAGCACCCGTGCGTACTGTGCGCCGTTCGTGTCTGTCAGTGCTACTACCGTGTTGCCCTTGAGCCAGGCTGGTAGTGCGCCACGGCCAGATTGCGGTGTGAAGAGTAGGAAGAGCAAGTTCTGCAGGAGCGGGAGGAGAATGTGGAAACGTCCGCCCAGACGACCGCGGTGGAGGAGAAGAATGAGACGTGTTGTTTCGCAGAGGCGTGCATAGATGGCCGGGGCGTGTGCTGCGGGTAGCTGTGGGCTCGAGCGAGAGCACAGCGTGAACAGTGCGGAAAGAGTCGATTCGATGCTGTGCTGAGTTGCAAGGGAGGGAGTCTGCGAAAGGACTGTGTTGACGCTAGATAGAAGGGCGTTGAAGGATGCGTGATCCGGAGAGTGGACTAGCAAATCGCAGAACTTGGGTAGCAAGGCTAGTTGGTTGTTCTTCAGCTCGATGTTGGACTCCTGACGGTCTTCAAATGTTGAGAGTAGGGTTGTGAGGAGACGGTAGGACGAGGCAAGATCAAGAGGATCAGCTGGATGGGTGAGAGTATGGACGAGATCCAGCTTCTCAAACACTTGGAGTCGGACGAAGACGTCCTCCATCGTGCTTATTGTGGTGATCTTGCGCTGCTCGGATACTGGCTCACGAAGGCATCTGAGCGTGAAGTTGACGAGCCACTGGATATTAGGGTAAAGCTTATACTTCGCGACTGTTGTGTGCAGGCGCGTGACGTACTCAGCCAATTCAAGAGGACCTTGACCACCAGTAACCATGTATGATTCAAGGTCTGCATGTTCTTTGATCCAGGTACGCAGCCAGCCTTGAGTAGAGTCCAGCAGCTTAGCTTCCGAAAGAGTGGCAGTAGGTAGTTCATTGAATGCATCAATGACGTCCTGAAGCGTTGCCGCATCAGACTTTGACGATTCGCTGGTCAGACTCGTCTTTAGCATCGACACAAACTGCTTGGGTTGGAGCAAGCTGTTTTGCTTCTGGACAGCGAAAACAGCACGCAAGATAGCCAGGTCAACTGCTGAACACTGCTTGCCTTTGCCTGTGATTGAGTCGAGCTTCCCCTTGAACTTGCCTAGGTATACCATATTCTGTGACTGACTCTGGTTGGAAACAATTTGACCAAGGGTCAATTGAACGAGTTGCTGAACCAGGTGGAGGGCTGCGGACGACACAGACCCTGACTGCTGTAAGTGTGCCGCTATTTCGAAGAGGATAGCGGGGTCGCTAGAAATTTTGGCGGTTGCGTTAGATGCTTCCATGAGCTGTACCATGATGCTGAGCACAACCGATGCGTCTTGTGAACCGGCGACAATCAAACCTGTGAGTGAGTCTAACACTGCTTCCCGCTTCTCTCGGGAGATTGCGGAAGGCCGGGCAAAGTATAGGGATGTCATTGCCAGGCTTTGCGTAAGGGTGTTGTTGCTCCCAACAAGCTCGAGCAGTGCTGTGATGTAAAGATCTTGTAAGGACGAGCTTCCCTGTTCGAAAATGGCTTGAGAGAGGGAGCGAACGGCAGCGTTACTGGCGTCGTCCTGCAGGCTTGACACAGCTGCCAACAGCTGCTGTAGTGAGCGTTGAGACTGTTCAGCGTCTAAATGTCCGAAGAGTTGAATGAAATCGACACAGAAGAACTCAACCATCTTGGCGTGTTCAGTTGAGTCAAGACCACCACTGGAGAGAATCTGGAGGATCTTGTCCAGACTAGGTCGGATGAGGTCTTCAGAGCCGGGCAGTGTCTGCAGATGATTACAGGCATCAAGTAAGAACAACATAGCCGCTGCTCGTGTTGGGGAGTCGACACGCTTGCTGGATGCTGCAGACACGTCGTTAAGAGACTGCTCGATCAACGGCGAAAGGAGCTCTTCTTGCTGTTCTACTGAGCCATGCAACTCGAGTGGCCAGAGTTTCGACACCAGCTGACACAAGGTAAGCCATGAAAGTGACAGTTGTGTGTGAGAGCTGTAGCGGTCATCTTGAACCCATGTCGAAAACGACTGGACTAGTGAGCGCAACTGTGGCTTGATTGCTTCGATGATCTCGTCGGCATTGACAGACTGAAGAATAGCGGGTACAATTACTGCGGTGCTCGCAGCCTTCTTGTAAGCAGCGAGCTTCTTGACGTTGACGTCTTGCTTTGCCTCTGTGGTTAATGCATTGCCGAGGTCGTGCATGCGCTGAACGTGTTCTTGCAGCAAGTTTGCGATTTGGCCCTGAGTCAAAGACTGTTCGAAGCGCTGTGCAAGAGCCTGACTGATTGTACGGTCTCCCCAAACCATGTCTTTGCACTCCTTGAGAGCTTTTCGGTTTTCGTGTCTATAAGCCTTGACGAGCTGGTCGTCCCAGCGTTGAATGAAACCAAGTAGATTGCGGTTTGTAGCGAAACCAGACATCAACGGGACAATAATGCGATCCAACACGGTAGCCTTGCTGATCTGAGACTGGCTCTGCAAATTCTGCTTGCTATTTGAAGCCTGATCATGCTCCTCGGCAAAACCGTGACCTTCGAATTGGGCCTTTGAAACCTCTTCAAACACGGTTTGTGCAAGATCGGTTTGTTGCGTCTTTGATGACGCTGGGAGGCCCTTCAGCTCTGTCACAAAGACACTCGCGTCAAGCTCAATTAAGGCAGCTATGAGCGACCAATGCACTTGCTTGTCCTTACCGATAGGGTACTTGATACCCGAATGGTACCAGAACAGATCTTTCAGAATGTCTGACTTGATGCTCACATTGTGCTCGCGGAGAATGCTGGTGGCGTGAACAAGCACCTCTATCGCGGTTCTTGGTGTCACAAAATTCGGCGGTGTCGTTAGTGAGCAACCTGCACATTCTACCAGTGCTACGAAGACGGCCTCGATCCAGGGCTTCTCGGCGAGCTTGCCCCTTGGCGTCTTGGATGGTGAAATCCGGATAGCAAGGCTCAGAAGCTGCGAAGATGCGCCAGACAAGGCTGCCAGGTCAGCTGGCACTGACTCGCCATCGTCCTCGATTTGAGCTGCCTGAAGGAGCTTTGCGCGTAGTGGTCCCAGGTTGCTGGTAAGTAACGTCGCTTCTCGATATTGGCTGGTACTCTCGGCAGCCTTGTCTGCATCAGCGAGGAAAGCAGCTCTAGCTGGTGCGAACAGATGCCTCGCCAAGAGTTTCTCAATAGCTTGTGTTGCGCGATTGGTGGAGGCTGCTACGGATTGATCCGGATGTACGGAGTGTAGTGCTTTAAGGGTATCGAGAAGCGTCAGAGCCGGTACCAGACACTCTGAGGAGAAGTCGTCAGCAGAAGAACTAGACTCATCGCCTGCAGCAGCAGTTCGCAGCTCCCAGATGTCTACTACCAGAGACAGATCCATGATCTCAGTGAGGTGTTGGTTGCCCGAAATAGAGGGAGTCAAGGCAAGCAGCTTCTCAACAGCAACGAGCCAGTTCTTCAAGATGATGGCAGCTTGCGTGCTATCCGTTCTAAGTGCAACCTTCATGAGCTCGGCCTGAACTGTGTCCTCGCCTTGGCCTTGTGCATTACTCAAGTTCATAATCGACTTGATCACTGTGCTGGTCGCGAGGAACAGTTTCTGGAGCTCGGAGGATCCAAGGACAGGTTGCTCCGTGGAGCCATTTGCGCCGGCTGCTCCACGCTTTCGCTTTTTGGACGGCTTGGCAAGTTCTCCGATTGTCTCGCTCAATCCAGACGCGTCGCTCATGACGGCATCTTCAGACGTGAGCGTGGGCTGGAGTTGGTCGAAGTGTTCGACGAGGGTCCGCTCGAGGATGGCAGGGAACGCGGCGTCTCGCAAGTGTGGCGCGCTGCGCGATACCGGTAGGACATGCAACATCCAATCCAACAGTATCCACAGGTCAACGGTGCCTCGTGCTGCCCTCCCCGCTGCCGTCTCATCCTTCAGCTTGTCGAGTGACCAGCGCAAAACCCATTCTGCCCGGGCTCTGACTGGTGTTCTTGTGGTAGTGGCGCGTTCGTTGGCTGATATACTCGTCCAGCTGTCCGGAAGGCCAATAATCTGCGCAGCCTGTTCGACTTGCTCGTTCACGTCCGAGAAATTCTGATTGATGGCTTGCAGGCGCGGGCGTGTTGGCGCAGGCCCGCTTTCGGGAGTCTGTAGGCTATTAGCATATGAATGTGCTATAAAGATGCTTTGGGAGCTGTACTGTCTTATTGGGCGCCATCTCTAGCCCTGGGTCTTGTCGTGTGGTTCGAGAGAAACGCGGTGCAGGGTTCCTGCCATCATAAACTTTTTGTGGAGACACCGCGGTCGCAGCTTCCATGCCAAGCTCGGCCGCCGACGTCAAACTCCGCTGAGCTGCACCAGCACCGACACCAGCACCAGCCCGCGCACCACCAGTCCCATCGCCGTCGCCAGACACCCCGAGACGCCCAATTGCACCCGCACCCGCCGCAGCCATGTCCGACGCTCCCTCCCAGCCCGTTGCGCCCATCCCGCGCACCACCCGCCCCATGAGCGAAGCTCTGCTCAACGAGAAGGTACATGCACTCGTCCAGTCACGCTCCTGCATCTGCTGTGGAATTGGGAGGATAAATCCAGGCGTCGTTTGGATGGACGAGAGCTTCTGTAGCCCCAATTGCAGCTAGCAGACTCTCACGCGATCAGCCGTCACATGCTCCGAACAACAGCTAACACTACCCCCAGTGGGACCGCTGCCTCTCCTCGATGCTCATCCGCTCCGGCCTTGGCCTGTCATTCGGTATCGTCTTCTCTGTGCTCCTCTTCAAGCGCCGCGCGTGGCCCGCAACAGTCGGTCTTGGTTTCGGTGCCGGACGTGCATGGGAGGAGTGCGACAACGTCAGTCTCCACCACTGCAAACTATTTATTGGCAGCAGCTAACATATTTGCAGTCGTTCAAGCGCGCAGCTTCGCCTGCCAAGGACGGTCTCCGCGTCGTTAGGCCGTAATCGAACGAAGTCGAATGAAGTCGAGCGAGATTCTTTCAGCATAATATGAGTTTGGTACACGAATAGCGCGCTGTACAGTATGGCACGGTATAGAGATTTTGGAATTGAACGCTGTACATCTGATGACCTGCGTGAAGCCATAGCGAAGCATTCGAAGACCCACTCCTTGGAGTCGATATCTCATTTCGACAGACTGATACTATAGGTACACATTCAATTGCTCATCACGAAGACAACTCGCTTTCCCAAGCGTTGATCAATGGCTGACTCAGCCTGGGAAAAACGCTCACGACGCAGGTGTCTCGGCTCTTGACCCGTCTTCAAACCTCAGTGACACGACTTCTCCTTCACGTGCTGGTGCAAACACTCACAGTCGGTAATCAAACATGTCTGCACCAGACTCTCTCCAGGATGCGACCAAGGCTGCTAGCATCCATCGTCTGCAGACCACGATCCGAGACATGCACCGAGTCAGACGAGACACGTCGATCATCCAGCAAAGCGCTCCCATTTCACAGTCCTGCATACGGTTCGAATAAATGCAAAGTAGATGATGATGCCGCAGCTACCTGCACCCATTTAGCGATATGCGAGAACCCTGGATGCTACGTAGAATTCGACGTTGAGAACTCACTGAATGCAACACCTATACCCAACTCTCAGACTCATCTTCATCAACGCCCGCACCAGACAAAGCCAAAACGCTACCATGTCACCGGAAGTCTGTCAACTACGAACCATACTACAGACATTGGCCTCCGCGTCTCAGAGATGCAATCAATCCTTTCCCAAGAGCCTTACCAAGCAGGCGTCCGATACCAAGAACCATCGAACAGAACTTCAATGCCAAGCACGATGCTGAGCATGAGCGCTGAGCATGAGCGTTGGGAGTTCGCCTGGTTAGTCATGTTACTTCAGTGTTCTACACGATGCAGCCCACAGTAAACAAACGTCTCCATATACAGGCTAGTAGAAATCGAGATCCGTTTTTGTCTGTCAAATCTAGACCATTGGCCAGGCTTATTTTGTGCATATTTCGATACAGAGTCCAAAAGCCGCGGCACTGATGTCTGGTGGTGACGTAGTGAAGGGTCGAGAAATGTTGTATTGGCGTGATGTACTTGCTGCTGTGGCAGCTGGAACTTTACGGTAGTGCTTAGTGTTCATCGGCGATAAGTGAGGAATCGCAAGGAGGCTGGTGGGTGACGCTGGGAGATAGAGGCGATGTCGATCAGAATGCGGGCGTAGTTCCGTCTGGTTAGTGCGGGTTTAAAAGGATGCAGCTCGCATGCAATGTAGAAATCTAGATATTACTTCAGTTTAGCTATCATATTTCAATGCGGTTATCAATTGCTGTAGAAGATTTGGTGTCCATGGTAGATAGTACATGGCCGATTTTAGAGACCATGTACGCGGCTCCGGTCAGCACGGTAATGGAGCGTGCAGGTTTCGCGCGATGCGGGCTTGTCGTTTAAGCTGGTCGCCTCGCAAGGGCACGGCGATGGTTCATGGGCATGTGCCTCCTGGGGATAGATAAGTGATGCACGGTCTGAGCCTGTCAATGTGCTCAAAAACAACAGGGCAGTTCCAATGCTACTGAATGTCAACTTTATTGAAGGGGCCTTGACGCAAGTCAACTCGACAAACAATCTCGTACTTGGATAGAAAGGCGACAACCTCTCAATGCGCATCACTTATGTGACAGTGTGGCAAGGCTGTCCAGTGCGATTAGCTGAAACCGAGCCTCCCCAGACTGCATGTTAAAACTGCTTATCCGGAACATTGAACCGTCAGAACTCCGTAACAGCTTCCAGAGCACTGCAGCAGAAAATTTCGGATATTAGCACAGTATTCATCCCACGCAGGGCAAGTGCATGAGAGGTTTAACAGCCCTCGGATTGTACGAGAGTACCGAGGCAATGGGCCGGAATGTCCTTGATCTCCAAGGAAGAAGCGTGAATCAAGTATGCTGATGCTTCTGGACCATACGATTGTTCGAAATTTTTTGCGCCTCTGATTCTAGAGCCATAGTATTCTTATCAGTTTGCACCAAGGTGCTGCATGAGATACACCGAAGTAGTTCCACCATGCACGAGTCCAGCACTGCGTACATGAACCTGCTATTGTTTAGGCTTGGCTTTGGAGATCTCGTTGTAGCGAAGAGGTTCTGTTCCAGTCCAGAATTCTGAGAAGTCAATGTCGCCGTGAAGAAAAATCTGATAATCTGAAAAACTCCAGCTGCATAACCAACTCAAAGTGGGGAAAGACATGGTATGTTTGCACAGGCCAAGTGCCTTTGTCTCTGCCGAAACATCGGAAGATGAGGCCCAAGCATCAGACGTGCGTCCGCTGAGATGTAGTAACGAGGTGATATATGAGGCCGTCGGATTTACTCGATGAGATCGAGTAAAGAGGGTCATGCATTAGCTGATTGGTCGACACGGGCGCCGCAAAGCTTCCCCACATTGTTCTTTATCTCCCTACAGCGGGGCGCCAAACCTCTTTCACCGTAGCTTGCTGGCCGGACGCTACCAAGCGAAGGCCCATGCAACTGGAGATGCGACTTCGCGGCCACACTACAGCTGCTGGCGCACTTTGGCGTGTGATAGAAGGATTTCCGGAACTAGGATCCTCTTTGACGTATTTCTATCGAGTCAAATTTCGGCGCGAACGACTGCCATGTTGCTTCCTATCACGGAGATGGTATCGCAGACACTCGTGAAAGTTGGTGTTTCCTGCCTGGCGGCACGCGCTACCGTTACGATGCGCCTGCGTCATTCGTGGCTGCTCTCCACCCAAGCACCACCAACCCAGGTCCAGGCCGCATTCTGCTCGCCTGACTACGCGCATTTGGCCCAAGATATCGGTTGAACTCGATAGTAGTTCTATCGCAGGATCCGCGTGTGGGTGATTGTGGCGTTAGCGATGTTCTTGCGCATGCGATCACCCACGGGCGCTAGTTATCGTCCTTATCAGCGCCTGGGGTAGAGAAGCCCACCATACTCAACGGTAACCTTTCGCGTCCCTGGAAGCCCCGTATGGACCCCCCGTTGTGGACCGTACCGGTGCACGCCCACGTCTCTGCTGCGAGTTATAAGTATCAAGTGATGCCCCATGATGCAACCCATATCAGGAGGTCACTCGAACGCAAGTTCAACCTCGTCCTTCACGGCCATCGTCCCGCACGAATCAGAGTTGATTGACTACCTCCATACACCCGTCTTGGCAACTATCTACCAATTGTCGACCACACCGTACATCAGCCACTCATACACCCATAAGCCTCACAAAGATCAAGCGCGATACCCTCTAGCTCAACGTCATACTGACCGGGGTCGATAATCCTACTCAGCACCAAGTCTACTTAGGCGAACGGCAACCTCACTTTCAATTGTACGGACGACGAACCTACAACACACATTCTTCCATAATGTCGGCAACAACAGCCAAAAAATCAAAGCTCGCCTACTATGCGGAAAGGCTCGCTGTGGAGAGCGAGCCCGGGCTCACCACCGCCCAACTCATGCTTTACAACCACGATCTTGCACCAGTCGAGCCTGAGCGCCGCCAGTGGGGTATGCATCGAAGAAACTATCGCTATGCAGCAATCACTAACAGTCTTAGGCGCATGGAACTTCGTCGGTTTTTGGGTCGCTGATTCTTTCAACATCAACACATGGATGATCTCAGGATCGAACATCGCCGACGGACTATCGTGGTGGCAATCCTGGCTCTGCGTTTGGATTGGCTACTCGATTGCGGCGTGCTTCGTCTGCATGACCGGTCGTATCGGTGCTACATATCACATCTCGTTCCCTGTCGTTAACCGTTCGTCATTCGGTGTATGGGGAGCATTATGGCCTGTTTTCAACCGCGCAGCTATGGCCTGTATCTGGTATGGTGTACAGGGCTGGATTGGAGGTACCTGCGTTTACCTTATGATTCGATCTATCTGGAGCAACTGGCGCGATGAGGATGCGACTGGCGGAATTCCTAACGGTATCCCCGGCTCCGGAACAACCACCGTTCACTTCGTTTCGTTCTTCTTCTTCTGGCTTGGATCGCTCCCGTTCCTATGGCCCGCTGTCCACAAGATCCGCCACCTGTTCACCGTCAAGGCGTACGTTGTTCCAACCGCTGGCATCGCCTTTTTCATCTGGGCCATCGTTCGCGCCAAGGGTATCGGCCCCATTGTGCACCAGCCCGGTACCAAATCAGGCTCTGAACTTGGCTGGCTCATGGTCCGCGGTATCATGTCTGCCATCGCCAACTTCGCTACCTTGATTGTCAACGACCCCGACTTTGCCCGTTTCGCTCGCAAGCCTTCCGATGCCTTCCTCCCCCAGCTCATCACCATTCCCGTCGGATTTGCCATCACATCTTTCATTGGTATCATCGTCTCGTCCTCCTCCACCGTCATCTTCGGCGACAAGCCCATCTGGAACCCTCTCGACCTCCTCGAAGCCTTCCTCAGGGAGGGCGGCTCAGGCCAACGGTTTGGAGTCTTTGTCATTGCCGCAGCCTTCTCCCTCGCGCAACTCGGTACCAACATCGCCGCAAACTCCATCTCCGCCGGCACAGACATGACCGCGCTGCTGCCACGCTGGATCTCCATTCGCCGCGGCTCCTACGTCTGCGCGCTTATCGGTCTCGTCATGTGTCCCTGGAACCTTCTCAGCACCACCAACAGCTTTACTACCTACCTCAGCGCTTACTCCGTGTTCCTGTCTTCTATTGCTGGCGTCATGATCTGTGACTACTACGTCGTCCGCAAGGGCTACCTGCAGATCAAGGACCTGTACTCAGGCAAGAAGACCGGGCCGTACTACTACACGTTCGGCTTCCACTGGCGCGGATACGCTGCCTACATCGCTGGTATCCTGATCAATGTCGTGGGCTTTGCAGGCGCGATTGGCCGCGATGTACCCATCGGCGCAAAACGTATCTATGACCTCAACTTCTTCGCTGGCTTCCTGGTCGCAAGTATCGTGTACTGGTCGCTATGCAAGATCAGCCCCATTCCGGCTACAAGCGATGTGTGGTGCGAGGTCGGCGACGAGATTACAGATCTTTCCATTGCGTACTCAGACAGCGAGACAGACAAGTACGACGAGGAGGCCATGCATGGAGGAAAGGGTGCAGCAGCGAAGATTGGAGAAGCGGAGTCCTCCGCCCACTCCAAGTTCTGAGCCTGCCTTAATCTGATTTTCCAGATATTCATTAATTCATTCACGACATACCCTGTAGAAAAGGGTATCACGATGTTGTCGTTGAAAAGTCTAGTTTCATAGATCTCGAGATACCAATTGATTGCTTTTACCGTGTTTTCATCTAAACTGATCGAACTCCTCATCACTGCACTTTTTATTCCATCATTTGCATTCCCAGATGATCGGTTCAAGCTGTGGTGCTCCTTATCGCGATGATCGACGTTGGATATGCAGGTGCCATGCAGGGTATCTCGGCGTTGACGTCGTGAGTGACGGTGTGCGTCGGTTCTTCGGCCCCAGATAAGGTGTTTCGTGGATGTGTTGATGCAGGGCACTGACGTGGGGGCTAACGGTGGGCTCATGAGCCACACTGCACAGCAAGATTGTAGGTGGCGCTTGGACGAGCTTTTCTTTAACTGCTGTTACTATAGAGGTGTCAAAGAAATGTGAATGCTTAATTCGAGGATTTTTTTTTCCATCTGTTATTGTGTGTTTGAAGTTTCGTAGTGTTCTTGCTTGGCTTCCTCTGACTCTACCGCTTACCTGCTGACGGAAGCAGGACGAATGGAAGTTCTAAGCTTTGGCATTGTTCCGAATAGATCAGAGCAAAGTTAGTTTACCCCATTTCGCGCGTCTTGACCACGAAGGCACGTGATTGTAGAAGCTTTAGGGGGCGTCATTGGTCAGATACTCTTAGCCCGAAATCAAGATCACCCAGTCAACGCGTCTTCCCCTCAGATTTTCGAACTTGTCGATCTCAACACTGACTCGCACAGCTTTAACCTTTCGAAAGTCGTCACTCTATGTGCATCCAGATACTGTCAACTACTGCAGGCTTCTTATCCTTTTGAACCATCAGCTAAGATACCTCATCAAGATGGCTTCACTTAAGGCCACGGGATTCTTTCGATTCCTCGACCTGCCCAGAGAGATACGCGACAAGATCTACCGCATAACGTTGTGCTCTTTCGGGCCTCGACCGACTACAGTCAACCCTCCGCCAGACGCCGATGTTAACCCCGACTTCATGAATGAGCTCGCCGTTGTTGAGCATACGATCGACACCTCCATCCTTTTTGCTTCAAGGCAGATCCACCGCGAGGCGTGTGCTGCTATGGTCAAAACCAACCGGTTCGTCCGTGTCACAACTTCGGGCGGATTTCCTCTACGATTTCTACTCAACCACCTTCGCGTCCCGGTAGTCACCGAAGACGAAGACAGTGTAGATGAATTCAAAGGTTACGTGCTTTCGGTCTCTTTCACATGCCCAAAGGAGGTGGGGAATGCATTCCGAGAAACACCGTACGCAATAGAGCCATGTAGCTTGATGCTGCTGGGTTGTGATATGGATGTCTTTTGCGACATTCTAATGGATGGAGACACATACCTGTCAAGCTTTGGCACGAGGATCGTCCTCGAAATTGCAATAGGTCCAGGTAGTATCTTGACTCCCTCACCTTACAAGGAGCCGATGTCAGACTTCTTCTCCGAAACAACTCAAAAGGCTCTTCTGCAGCCCTTCCACAAACGTCTCCGGGGCTTCAAAAAAGCGAAAGTCAGTGGTCGTGTCTCCCGCTCTATTGCTGAATCTGTTGAAGAAGCGTTGGGCCAAGACATTGCATCGGACCCAGAAGCAATTTTATCCAAGTTCCAGGACTTGAAGGACCAAGGCCAAAGTCTTTACAAAGCGAAGCAAGCAGAGGAAGCATCACTGAAATGGCTCGACGCAGCACTTGAGATTGAACAACTACACCAAAGCAGCTCTTGGATGGGGCTCATTGAAAACGGTGGCGTACCCTTCGTTGCCCGCCTCGCCGAACTCTATTTCCTTATGAAGCTCAATGTCGTGCACGTTAAACTTATCGACATGGATAATGGGATACAATTTGCAGGTATCATAGTTGAAGACTGTCTTAAAACGGCAATGTGGTCGCTCAAGAACGGCTGGCTACTGGATGCCCGAATTCTGCTGGCGACCGACAGATTTGCACAAAGTCAAGTTGTGGTACCGGCATGCGCTCTTTCTTAGACTTGAAGGGAATCCGAGGACGATCAACAAGGCAGTCCACTTGATTGAGGATGCATGCAGACTACTTCCTGGAGATGCGGGTATTGCAAGAGAGCAAGATAGAATTCTAGCATGGAAAGCCTCGATGGGTTAGTGACACCTGCATATTTTGTCTCAGTTGCTGACTGGGTCTGTAACACTGCAACACACTGATATGACTCGCATTTTCCATAGAATAACCTCGAATGTTTCAAAAAACCCAAAACCGAATCTGAACTAAGAGCCTTATGATCACTACGCACAATTATAGTACTAAGTTTGGGATATTCCACGCGATATCTTCCTCTAACACACGACATGTCCGGTATCATCTTTGAATAAGTTGCTCAATCCCGCGCAGATTGTATTAACCACGAAGCTGGAAAATCTTGTATGTTGTATCTCATTCTCACAATAGGCTCCCAACCACAGCTTCGATATGAGGGATTGCGACGATCGTGAATTGTCACGTAAATATTGCAGCTTTGCGAGTTACTTTTCATCTCCAGCAAGGACTGCGTCTGGAAATAGCATAGTTGTTGCACTGGTCAAATAGACTGTAGTAAGTAGAGAGGTGATATACAAGCTGCCGAAGGAAGGAGCAATCTATGTACACTAATCTACCATCTCACCCAAGGGACATCTAGTCTCTTCTGCAGATCTCCCCCCTGATTTTCCCACTATTCTTCCCATTCGGGCCTCTCATCTCGCTCCTTTTGTCTAGCCGCTTCCCGTTCATGCAGCTCATCCTGCTGTTTCTGCCTAACCTCTTCTGCAGCGCAAATAGTGACTTTGATAGATCCAAAATCTGCCTGGAGACCGTCGTAGATGTGGTACCAGCAGGTAATGATTTCATTCCATTCGATGCGACCGAGCACATCTGTTGGAGATTGTTCCCTTGTGTTCTTGATGGTACAGAACTTCCAGGGCTCGATGTATTGTTCCTCACCTGTAGAATCATTCTATGCCTTTTCCCGCAAGCCCTGCAAGTAAAACGGATTCGGGCTGGCTTATGCTTCTTTTTAGAGCGCCAAGTTGTAATTTAGGTTCATCTCCTGGTACGCTGGCTGATAGTCGGCAACAATACAAGCACGTGCTGCTTGCAGCTTCATGTCTGGTCTGCGGCGTGCGAGCTCGATGGAGGTGTTAGGATCAGCTGTCTGCAGAAACCAAATACAATAAGATAGCTCATTCCTAGGCGTGTCTTTTGTAATGCGCGACAAATCATTGAACATAATGAATCGCGCGTTGATTGCGGCCTTAATGCGTCTGCTCTTCAACATTGTGCTGTTTTGAAGGCTGCACCACTTTGCAAATATTGGAAAGTGATAGATACCCCTCAACACCCAAGCAAGCTCTTTGTGGATCCTATACGGTCGTCTCAGTCTTGTGTGGCGATCAATATCGACGTGTAGAGCTGCCGAAAGTATCAGAATATTCTTTTGTACGGTGGGAAGGTCAACCGGAAGTGGGAAGTACAATAGAGGAACGACGACGTCTTGGTCAGTCTTGAGAACAGCTCCTGTGTATGTGTCTATGCACATGTCTTCCGTGATATCGAAGTGGCGCAAGTCGAAGCCGTCAGGCTGCAAAGAAGGCTCACCCCTGTAGCGTTTGCTTTTCAGTGTGCTTGGTTGTAGATGGTGCTGTTTTCCGTCAAGCATAGATCGGACGCACGTATCGCTGTTGAGAACAGCTGGACGTGGGGCATCAGGCTCATAGCTCCTCTCATAGTCGTTGAAAATGGCGTACTTGACGGGTTGATTGGCAATTCAATCAAAGATGGGTAGGACGCCGTTGTTGCGTGCTTCCTCGGCAATGTGAACCTCCGGAAGAAGTTTGAGATCGCAATATAGGTCAGTGTAGCTAGCTACGGCGCACACACGACCGACCCGGTATGCCATACGAGGGTACCGCTGTAAGAAAGCTCGGCATGTGTCCTGATCTGGGGTTTTGGGATGCCAAATGCCATCTGGGAAGTGGTCAGTTATGTGCATGTCTGGTACGCGGTTGTTCATGATCGCCTGCGCATTCAGAGCGCGCGTAAAACGTGGGGTCGAGCCGTGAAGCTCAGTCGCAAAGCCGTCGAAGTATCTGACGCTACGGATCAAAGCCCGTTGGGCAAGCTCAAGATCGAGAGACTTTGGAATTGCACGACCAGGAAGGGTGGGTTTGATCCATCGCATGTCGAATCGCATAGCGAATCGGCAGATCTCGGAAGTGGATCAGGCAGCCCCTGATGTGCTGCCACTGGTCCTTTTCTGTGCAAATCAGCATAACCAAGCAAGTCCCTCGTTTTTGGAGCCTTTGCAAATCTCGCTCGGTTGGCTTGAATGTGTACGGTAGCATGGTCACGTGGCCATTGTGGGAAACCATATGCACTCAACCAAAGATAAGACATCCAAGCTACACTCATTAGTGCAGCTGTTCTCCGGTATGAGAAGACTGGTGAGTGTGACAGGTAGTAAACATTTGGTACGCGATACAAGAGTGTTGGCATCAAAAGATTGGTGCAAACTTTAAAAGATAGCGATAGCACCAGGAGGACTTCCGATGCCACCCTTTACGTGCAACGGTGCGCTTGTAAGGAAGAACGCTAAGAAGTTTAGGTTAGTTCGCTTCATCACAATCATCAGACATCTATACTTACTGTGTCGATTCATACTCTTGCATTTTTCGCTCAACTTCTCAAGATCCCACATCTCGCCAATCGGCATTCCCCAATGCACGAGAATCCATTCATGTAGACACCAACCATCTGTAAACTTCGGCGGCCATGCCTCGAAAGCAACCGTGTCGCCGACGAGCGCTGCCAGGTGCTTATCGTAGAACCACCGCACCGTATTCTCGTTGGCTTGGACGCCGATGGCAACGCTGTTATCGCGGGTTCCAGATTTACGTTCTGCTTCGTTTGCGTTGTTGTGCCACCTGACATATCCGCTCCGGATCATGAGAATATCTCCTTGCTTCAGCGTTGTCCCCTGCCATTTCAGTGTCTCCTCAATCTCCGTGACTGGAATCTCATGCCTTGACACGGCCAATGGTGCTTTCCCATTTTTCTCCTCATACCTTCAATGATAAGTCAAAGTCCTAGATAGACGGCAAAAAGACACATACCATCTCAACCAATCACAAAGCACTCCCCTCCCCACAATACCACCTCTCTCACACCAATTATGAGTGCCATTTCTATCCGAGTGTGTTGCTTCTTCATGCGTGAGTCCATTGTAGTACATACCACTGGACTGATGTGCAAAGTGCTTCAAACTGTCCCACTGCGAGCCAGACTGTGTGTTGATGTATACTTCGTCGTCCATAGCCTTCCATTCTGTGAAGTCAGAGAAGTTGATCTTCTTCTGGTGGAACTCTTTGCGGCTGAAGCCGGGAAACTGGACGTTGTTGAGGGGCCAGTCGAGTTGGACATGTTCACCTGTGCTGATTTCTTTCGCGGCTGCTTGGACAACGGCGGGTGTGAGGAGGTTGACGGCTGGTATACGTTAGCTTTAGGTGCCCTGAGTAAGGCCTGAGCCAGAGATCTTCACGGACATCCAACTTCATCTTTCTTGCCATCCTTGTCGTAAAAGCCCCATATTGAGCCCTGGGGCATGCCTTCCACTTTTGGCAGCTCATCGAAGGCTGGGAACCTATACTCAGACCTCATGGTATCTCCTGTCATTGCGAAGAAGCTTTTCCTGGGTCGTCTAAAGTAATTGTGCTAATTCGTCAATTGAGCGTTGCTCCTCTGTATGAGCATGCCTCCTAGTCCTTATAGCTCTCGAGCTTCCCCACATTGTTCGGCCGTGCCGGCTACAACCCCGCATTTCTGAAATTGTGCCTATGGCGCGGAGCCGTTCCTTGTTGGTGACAGGGCGTGTTCTCATGACGTCGGGAGGACCAGCTTGCGCAATTGTAGTGGTAGGTAGCCGCTGAGTCGCGTTCATTGAAGTTCGCGGGTCTCTTCCGACAGAGGATTGACGAGAGGACTAACTCGGTCGGTCGTACGGCTGGTGTTATCTGCCCCGCAGCGAAGTCTCCATCTGAATATTATCGGCAGAACATTTGATCGTTATTGCGCGAGCAAATTCGATGGTACAAAGGTCTGACTCGTAAAGTTGCGGATGGAGGCCCCTCGTCAGTCAGTCAGAACTTGGCTCCATGCACGCGACAGTCTGACCAGTCGGATACAGCCTCGCTTACTAGAAGAGTCAATTCCCCGCATGTACAGTCAGGGGAACAAGCCAGACGTCAGCGAGTTGAAGAAGAGAATATAAATATTAAGAGCAGCTAGAGAGGTACTTCTATATCTGATAGGAAGCAACATCCCCGACAAGGCCAACAAGGTGCTCTGCTACCCCAGTCCAGTACAGATACACTAAGCGAAGCTGACCGTGACGTCGTCTACTCATACTCTTACTTTAGGCCTTCAACATACAGCTCGTACTCGTAGCTGGAGAAGAGGAAAGGCGCAACTCCTTTCAAATCGTTCTCGAACAGGGGCATGCTTGCGTAGTACTAGGATTATCAGCATGGTTCATCACATATCGTGTTCACAACTAACCTCAAATGTACCGTTCGAGCTCAAACTGCCAGTCTGAACAGTCCACTCCAACATCAATGCGCCATCGCCCTTACGTGGCTCTGCGAAGGTCTCCGTCATGAGCTCATAGCCGCTGAGTGCAGCATCAAGGTACTTCTCGCCTTCAAGGTAACCAAGACGCACCCCTTTCAGCAGACCGTACACAAACATAGAAGATCCAGAACTCTCAATATAGTTGCCTGAGCGGTCCTCAAGCCCAGGGTCCATGATATTGTACCAGCCCTTGTATTTTGGATCTTGAGCGGCGACGATCGCATCAGCCACAGATTGAAGGTACTTGATGAGTCGCGCACGACCTTCGTGCCTTTCGGGGAAATAGTCTAGAGTGTCGACAAGCGCCATGATGTACCAACCCACTGCGCGGCCCCACACGTGTGGTGCAGCACCAGTCTCTGGATCAGCCCAAATTGCCTTCTTGCTCCAATCGAAACCATGGACCGGAAGGCCTTTAGTACGCTCCCGATCGACTGTGGTACCAGCATCGATGAGGTCAAATTGTAAGGCGATATCATCCCAAGCTGTTGTGTTGTCTGACTGGAACTCATATGTCCAGCGGGCATAAAAGACATCGAGCATGTAGATGCCGTCGAGCCACATCTGATCGATGTATACAGGATAGCGGTGGTAGAAGCCGCCATCCGGGGTGCGAAAGGAGCGATCAATCTGATCTTTGAGGCTATCTGCTGCAACCTTGTAGATCTCTTCTCCGCCCGTGAGGTTGTACATATCCAGGAACGTGAGGCCAAAGCGGATGTCATCGATAGAGTTGCTATTGTTGTGAAGTAGGATCTCGCCATTCCAGGCAGGGTACAGTACTGTGTCTGCATGACGTTTGACGTAGTCACGATACTTGTCGTCGCCTGTCCTGTCGTATGCATAGAGCACACCGGAGAGGTAGGCTGACACTGTGTAGGCGAATGTTGGCTCCACGCCATGCTTGATCTGGGAGTCGGCCATCCACGTCAGATAACGTGGCTTGCCATTGAACTTGCCAGGCTTGATATCTTGCTCAGGTGGGATCTTGAACCAGCCATTTGGTAAGGTGATCTTGGCTGATGCTACAGCTGCGCTGGCGAGTGCTATACTGCAGATGAATGAAGTCTTCATAACGAAGGTCAGGGACTGTTGTGACACGGAGATGAGTACAAGAGGGACTTACGAACAGGTACTTACCTTATATACTTGCCTTGACGACGCTCACGCACAGGGTACTGCCACTGTCCTGCGCTTCGGCGCATCTTGCTGCTGCTCATCACGCTGGCCAAGCCCATCTCCAGGATGCCTGATGGCTTTGCAAATACCTCAGCTTCTTGGAACCCCAAAAGAGGTACACTATCATGAGGTCGATCCACATCATTCAATTCTATCATTGGACACCGTTAGATTAGCCCCGGAGATTTCTTACCCAGGTGTACAGGTCCATGTCATCTCCCTCTGCTATGCACTGGAGCAGCCTGGAATTCTTTTCCGTGGTTACATTTCCGGATCTGCACGATAGATATGATGGGAGTGCATTGGACGGAAGAACTCAAGAGGTTGCGGGGTGGCTTGGCGTTTGTGGGGGATATACATGAAGCTGAATGTGATCGTCAGCCTCAGTCGCTCGTAGCCTGCATTATGATACCGACCAGAGCTGTGAGAGAACTCGAATGGACGTCGGCTCTTCGTTCTATTGGGTTGCTCTCGCCCAGAGCCTGCACTAATGTACAGGATGATGCAGGCTCTCAACAAATCTCATGTTGGCATTATCGGGTATTTCTCATGCTCATAGCAGAGACTATGTAGGGCATAACAGGTCATTGCGTCTTCTTACAAGTCCCACGAAGGCTCTCTGAATGGTCAGTTTCGTAAGGATCATTTAAGTCGAGGTGCAGGAAAAGGGCATGGGTTCGATGCGCACACCGTGTTTGTGCGCGTTTCGGTTGATTGGTCAATGCTATCAGAACAACACGACCCCACTGACTCGGTGACAGCTGGTACCTTTCACAACCGCGACGACACGTTCAAATTCTGAACCCGTGATTATTGTGGTGAAGTAAAGAGAGTGTTCGGTTACGCGGGGGCCTTGCCATCCGTTCGAGCCGGTCTAGGCCAGCCAAGCGCAAGCGCGAGCGCAGCCCCTCTCGTGATCTTTGGCGTCATCCCCTCCCCGCAACACACCAGCCTCAACCAAACATCATCCTTACCGTTCCACAACTACACCACAGCCACAGCCTGAGCCACACCCACAATGTCCAGTCTGGTTTCTGGGATATCGAAACTTAATCCCTTCTCTGGGTCATCCAAAGTCGATGATGAAGACAAGGGCGAGGTAATCGATAACAACACCGTTGCTGGCGGCGGCCATGCATCGCGAGAATCGCACATCACCAAGGACAGGCTGCGTGTCAGCCGAGCGCTGAGGGAAGTGCTGTACAAAGAGAATGTGTTGTCGAAAGGAGAAGCTGGTATAGACACGGAGCAACCAACCACTGCATTGAGAGAGCTACTCGACAAAAGTCATATCAGAGTGCCACCTGAAGTACTCGACCGCAGTCACCCACTTCCAGAGTACTTCATCAGCTCAAGTCACAACACCTATCTTATGGCTCACCAGCTGTATGGGTCGTCTGATGCTTCAGCCTATGAGATTGCTTTGCACACAGGGTCCCGCTGCGTGGAGATTGATGCCTGGGTAAGAAACACTGAAGTACAGGAAGGATTGACAAAGCTTATCCGCGTAGGACAATAACGACAACCCAGATGAACCAAAAGTCACCCACGGCTACACTTTGGTGTCCAACATTCCTTTCCGTTCAGTTTGCGAGACCATTCGGGACGTGGTCGACCGGGAAGTCATCAATGAGAGGAACGCTGCACCAATCATGATTTCACTCGAGAATCATTGTGGTGCCCACGGTCAGATGAGGCTTGCATGGATTATGCAAGAAGTCTTCGGGCAGCGACTGCTCAGCAAGGCTGTACGCGAGAAAGGGCACTCCGAACAGGAGGGTTCAGGCAACCATGTAACCTTGGCAGAGCTGAGAAATAAGATCGTCGTCATCGTTGAGTACCATCTGCCAGATGAAGAAGAAAGCAGCAGCGACAGCGACAGTTCTGAGGACGAGGAAGCGAGAAAAGCGCATCAGCAGTATAACCAACAGAAGCAGGAGTGCCCTCAAGGCATCATCATTCCGGAGCTTGCTGAGCTCGGAGTGTATGCGCAGTCTGTAAAGCCAGTCAATAACTCATGGTTCGAGTCGAACCTAGAGAATGCGCCGCACCACCAGCTTATCAATGTTTCGGAGTCAGGGCTGAAGAAGCATCTGCCAGGAAGCAGCCCTAAGATCGCTCAACACAACGCGCACCACCTCATGCGTGTCTACCCCAAAGGAACTCGCATTTCTTCCAAAAATCTCCTACCAGTGCCGTTCTGGGGTATTGGCGCACAGATCTGTGCCCTGAATTGGCAGACCTTTGGCGCCAGCATGCAAATCAACGAGGCTCTATTCGCCGGTTCGGGTGGTTATGTCCTGAAGCCCGCAGCTCTGCGCGCTGGTGGCAATGGCAACATCCTAACCGGCAGGCGAAAGAGACTCCAGCTGCACATCGCTGGCGCGACCGACGTACCTCTGCCGCCTGACCGCGAGCATGGCGATATAAAGCCATATGTGACGTGTACTTTAGTTCACCCCAACGACCTGAACAACATGCCACCTAAGCGCAAGACTGTTGGATACAAGCCTTCCAAGATGGCAACGTTCATGCACAAAGAGACCTCGCCCGCCACCGATCCCGTCTGGAATGAGGTACTTGACTGGGAGTATGAGGATAGCGAAATGGTATTCCTACGTCTGCTCATCAAAAGTGACGACAGCTTCGCGCGCAACCCCATTTTCGCCGTGGCGGCCGTAAGGTTGATGTATGCTGTGTCTGGATGGAGCTTTATTCGTATGTTGGACCTAGGAGGGCATGAGACCACCTGTACGTTGCTAGTGAAGTTCCAGTTCGAGGACATCTAGAAGAGTCTGAAGAAGGTCAGGTACAAAGGCTGCGGAAGGAACAAGGCCAAGCACTGTAAACTTGCCTAGCTGAACACGAAGACATGTGGAGATGGGGAATGTTTGCGAAAGTACGCACGTAGCTGTATTGCTGTATTGTCGCCGATATGCATCATCCCCGTTTTATAACGCACTCAAAGCAATTTAATGGGACTGTACTTAGAGTTTCCGGATACAATGTTCTCCCTAAGAGCGAGTCATTCATAACATCGATCTTTTGATTGCTGCGCGGTCCTCCAGCTGATTTACCCATATTTTCGACATCGTACGCAGGTACTTGTGATAGACTGGTTGATTTACGAGCCGGAAAGAACCCACTTACGTAATTACGCACAGACTACTGGCTCCAGAACTTTTTGCGGAACGCCACTGCTAGAGACCACGACATTCAGACAACCCTATCACGGACTGTTTCTTTAGCAATTTTGGTGATTGATGAGACTGCTGAAGGTCATCGAAGGATCAAAAGCGTGGCGCAGCCTTGTTAGAGCAGCACCACCCACACGAGCGTGCCGTGGTGCACCAGTCAAGCCTAAACTAGCGATGGACTTGTCAACTGAGCAGACCGAGCGCGTTCGTATGTCACCGTGAGCATATTGAACGAGTTTGGCTGACACCTTGTGTAGAAAGGCTCTGTGCATCATGACACACATGCAACGCCACCAAACTTCATTCAAAAAGAGCACTGGCGGTATCAAAGCATGAGAAAAGCTGAACTTGAAAATGATCCTAATATTTTCGATCTGAGTAAACGCGATGAATTTACACCAGAGCAGAAGGACATCTGGCGCCCTGCTGGTGCCATCCCCGCTTCACGCATCGAAACTGCATGCCAAGCTTATGCAGGCGGACGGTCGCTATCTGTGGCCGTAGAAGATGCGCACATCTTCGAGCATCGGGACTTTCCCGGACTTCAGGTCATATCTCGTATTTTGCCTCCAGAAACTCAAGTTCTGTTCACTTCCTACCTTATGCATCGAGATCTAGCGGATCAAGGCCACAAGATCAACCTTCAAGCAGACTACGATATTCGATATCCTCCAAAGCCGACCTCGGAACCAATGCGATTTGACAGTAGCTTCTTTCTTCGGGACAGATGCGCGGCAGAAGATGTTCTAGCGCCTAAGAACCCCGACAAACACAAACCTCTCAAAAATGAGCAATTTTTGTATACCAAGTTACGATGGCTTACACTTGGGGAACAGTATGATTGGCCAACAAGGAGTTATGCAAAGCATGCGACCCCATTCCCGGGCGATCTCTCGATCCTGGTTACGGGCTTGTTTCCACACATTCGCCCTGAGTCTGGGGTAGTACTTATATATGGCGCAAAGGACTTCATGCCTGTTCACCGCGATGTGAGTGAGCAATGCCAGCGTGCGCTTGCCAGTTTTAGTGTCGGCTGCGACGGCATCTTCATCATGGCTAAAGGAGAAGATGATGGCGAAGGGGAAGAGAAGCCGCGGACCGTTGCGATCAGGGTTCGAAGTGGTGACTGCGTACACCTTACTGGCAATGCTAGATGGGCTTGGCACGCTATGGCACGAACTATTCCTTCGACTTGCCCTCCATACCTGGCCAATTGGCCTGTGGGTACTCCTGGTGCAACATCGGCAGAAGAAAAAGCTTTCAAAAAATGGAGAGGGTACATGGGCACGAAACGCATCAATGTCAGCTGCCGCCAGGTTTGGGATTGAGCGTACTTGAGCGTGCAGAGTGGCGCGAAGACGCGCGTTGCTTTTGATTTGCATGGTGAGCATACGTTGATCGATTTCGCAATCTGGACACTGCATCCTTTCCAATATATTACACAAGGGTCATTGTCGGTCTCAGTTCGACTCAACAAGCCCTCAGTGTGCGTCATACACACCTATTGAAACTGCAAAACGATCAGTCACTCCTACAGCGTTTTCATCAGAATATGTACCATATCAACAACATTATTGATATATTCAAGATGGAATGGAATTCATATCGGCTCCGCATTCTGTTACTGCCGAAGTCTTTCCCGTGTACCTCTGCGGCTGAGTGAAGCGGGCATCACAAAACTTTTTGCATGAAGTCTTAGGATGTCAACTTCATACAAAGCATACCTCGGTTGTACCGCCTTTGTTCTCGGCATATGCAACCATTGTGCTATTGCAAATTATATCAGAGATCATCCTGAGACGTCAATTCCTGAACAGGTATAGGCTTCCTGTCGACAGAGAGTAGATCATCGAGACCAGAGAGGAGGGGTTGTCGATCTATTGATCAAGATATCAGATCAAACTCCGGAACCTGTAGGTCATTTGACACAGATTGACTCGCGTTAACCGCACGAAGGCAATCTTGTCGTAATGCTTAGTTCGCAGCGAGTGCGACTCCTTGGATCGCCCTACCGAATTTGCCGACAGCAGTGAAGACAGGACACTAGTTTCGTGGGTTGGGGCTTGCTCCAACAGTATGATAGAGTTTGCGCTCGATACTCTGCTCCGAACTACACTTAAAATGTTTCACATCCCGGAGCCGGCCGACATGGCGAACAAATAGCACAAACCGATCGGAGAGTATCCCGATGGGTAACTTTCGGTAGTCCTTTTGCAGTACCTGGCTATGTTGGGTTAACTTCATCATTTTCGTATACCTTTGGTGTTCTCATCCAATCAGACATCAAAACGAACAGTATCGAAGTTACGAATACTACGCTTCCCTCGGTGTTGAATCGAATTTGCAGATCTTTGGAAGTACCATAAGCTGGAAGGATCAAGTCATAAGCTTTGGTAGTCCATCTGCACTAGCACGAGTTAGCTCTACGGGAGTGCTGCAAGGACCATGTATGCGTGGAGTTAATCGTCCCCGCTCCTTGATCCCGTTTGCAAGATCACTACAGGGCTCTTGTGGGGTCTAACGGCAGACGAAAGATCACAATACTGATGCACTCCTAGAAATGTCAATTGTAAGTCAAACATAGAAAGTGTAACACCACGTGTGTAATGCTATCATTCATCACTGGCTCGAACCACTCAGTCTGCTCCGTAGAGCCAACGGTTGGCGGGCTCAATGACGTCGTTCATATCGAAGCCATGGTGGTTCACGGGATTGTAATGCTCTTCCTCACGAGCTGCGTACTGCAAATGCGGCGGACGCTCAGTCACCGCTGGAGCAAAAGCCTCTTTCGTACGAACAGTACCACTCTGTGAAAGATAGTCAGAGTTCCAGTAACAGTAACGATTCGCAGCGAGCTGCTATTGTATCCGAAGCAATTGAGGCGATCGTCGTGACCAGGTGGAGCGAGTTGCCGAAGTCAGCATCAGCACAGCAACTGCAGGTACCGTTGTTAACAGCTGTCTCCGTGATCTACAGGGTTCTACTCTATACCCTGCAGCCTTCCCAGCCTCGGCAGTTTCATCTTCTGATCTTCTTATTGGAAAAACGTCGATCGCGTTCACGCTATATTTCCTAGCCGTAGCGGCCGCTGGTACACCAAAACGTGGTGTCCATCCTACTTGCATTAGGGAAGCTAAGGTACATGCCTCTTCCAAATCGAGAATCATCTCCTAACACTCTAAGCTTGTAGCAAGATCAGGTTTTCACCGAACCTTGAATAAGGTTTGGCCATGGCTCCATGTTTCAAGTACCGCACAGCTCGGCTTTCACGGTTGCCGATCAACCCAACCACTCCCTCGAGAACGACACGGACGTTATTGCCCCGGATGGCTACCGCAATGATTTTCTTGGTACACTAAGACGTTCGAATCGACCCCCATCTGGCCTGCGATCACGACTTTTTGGAGAACGGAGACAGCTCCGAAGCGACATGGACTACGAATTAGGCATGGCGCAAGTAGATGCTGTCAACACGTGCGTCCACGAGTAAGCCCTGCACTCATTTTTCCGTTGGACTCCCGTCCGGTGCTGCAAGCCACCCTTGGACGTCAAACAGTAGTCCAGGTTCTTTGCCGTGTCTTGTCTGCAATTATCAACAACTCAGGCCTCGCCGGCAACCGCTCCTCCAGCTGGATTGGTTTACCATCAGCATATGCACAGTGCGGTTAACTTTTCGTTGCTAATGTGACATGTTACTGTCGATACTCCAAGTTAGGTTCAGGATATTGATTGGCCTGCTCAGTGAGAATTTCTGGGAATGTCTTTCTTTTGGCATAGGGCATGCGTTCGTCTGGCAAAGCCTCGGAGGGTTACGCACTGACAATGATCCCTCCCGTACCGTCAGTTCGCATATAAGGAACGGTTCATCGAGCCTTGTCTATATAACCTATATTATACCATTCAATTTTATGTGGCAATATCCTGAACAACGAGATGATGACACTTCGCATTGTGCTTCCAGCTTTCATGCTCCTTGCAACAACAATGGCACAATCGAACATCACAGAAATGACCCCAGTGGCCTCAATGCTGGGCATGATCCCACAATGCTCGGTGAGTGGCTTGAACCCATACTGTAGATTCACCAGCTGATATTTTCGAGCTACCATGTGTCATGGAAGATCTCTTCACCTCTGGTGGATGTCCAATGACAACTGCTAAAGATCTTGCTGCATGTGCCTGTACAAATATCACGATGCAAGCGACACTCTCAACGTGTGTGCAAAAGTCTTGTGGCTTTCTCGATTAAAACCGTCAGTAAACAGTCCCAATTGATCGCAATATCAACTGAACGATCCATAGAGGTGGTTCAGTTTGCTAGCGGCCTTTGCGAGGCATACCCGAAAGACTCTCGTATCGACGAATTAAAGATAGCTTCAATTGCCACTATTGTCCTCGCAACAACATTTCTCTGTCTACGACTCTACTCAAGATGGTTGAAGACACGGCGACTCTGGTCTGATGATGCCTATGCTATCATTGCCGCTGTAAGTGAAAACGTCAATGAGGTTTTGTGCATCGTTAACAAGGGACAGATCCTTCTTATCACAGTGTCGATCATCATCCTTGAGATGTCTCTCAAGGGGTTTGGTCATCACTACTGGAATGTACCAACCGAAAATGCTGTTGACCTTCTGAAGCTTTTCTATGTTTGTCAAATGTTCTACGTTGCAGTGCAGATCTTCTCAAAGGTCGCTATTCTTGCATTGTACTCTCGCCTATTCCCGGATTTCATCGTGTGGTTCAGATGGAGCGTGCGCGGTATGATAGCTTTCATGGTATGTATAGTCCAGGCAAAGTAAAGTTTCTAAATGGCTGATCACAAGTAGTACATCCACGGTCTGGTCTTCTTCCTCCTCGTCGTCTTCCAGTGTTTGCCCATCCAATCTATCTGGGACAAGAGGATCACAGATGCAAAGTGTCTACCTGTTTCTGCTGTCATCGGGTTCACTGGTGCAAGTCTTAGCATTGTAGAAGACATCATCATCCTGCTTCTTCCACTCCCTGTGGTATGGAAACTGCAAATGAGCACAAGAAAGAGAATTGGTGTCATCATATTGATTAGTATGGGGTCTTTGTGAGTATTCCTATGGTCTGGACTTTGCTTATGGCATTTACTGACATTGAGCAGTGCTTCCATCACCAGCATCGTTCGCCTGAAGTTCGTTGTGAAGTATTCAAACTCCTTCGACTCCACTTGGGACAACGTCGACGTTATCAAATGGTCTCTTATCGAAATACTGGCTGCTTGCATTTGCGGTAATCTGTTGCCCCTTCGCCCGCTCATCGAGAAGATTTTGCCACCATTCCGCTCGATCTACAGCTGGTACTCCGATCGCAGATCTTCCCGCAGGCCGTCCGAGAAGAGTCCTTTGGGTTTCCGCAGCTTCGGCATATTTGGTCGCTCCGATGGTTCCAGCAAGCCAAAGCTTATATCAACCATTCACTTTACTCAAATGAGCCTGAGCCCAACTCCTACACCAGGCTGGGACTGGAAGGACTCGAAAAGCTCGGACCAGAATGCTACTACATTTCCACGAACGCCAACGCCTGCGCACTTCGGGATGGGCCTTGCAAATGTCGACGAGGACTACGCGCAGAACGTGCCGCATGGCATGATCAGGAAGACATCTACAACTATCCTAAGATCGCAGCAGTCTGAGTCGATGATGACGACGTCTCAAAGAACTGTTCCAGAGGATATAGGAAGGTTGAGCCGTTATGGAAGCGAGACGGATCTAATGCCGCCTGCGAGAGAGCGCGAACATCGCATCTCGGGGCCTTGGAGTCGCGCCTTTGCTGTCCTTGAGCGACGCTAAGATCTATAATAAACGCTTTCACGACTGGATGACCTCTTTCACATTATGACTAATTCACAATACAACTGTATCTGAACCCACATTTCCACATTCCATCCTCAATCTGTAGCTCCAGACTAAATGCGTTGTCTGTCAGAATTGCCTTGATTTTGCAACCGAGGACGCTGGTTATGGTCGCGGACCATCGTCATTCATCTTCTCATGTCTGCCGCACTATGCTGATATCTTCCAGACGTTCTTGTTTGGCTTGTCGGGACCACGCCTGTCGCTAATGTACGTCCAATGATTGTTGCCGACATGGGCAAAGGATTAACAATACAGATGCGACATCCTTCCGAAAGAGCATTAACAATATACCTTCGAACTTTGTTCCTGGAAGATAAGCAATTCGGATCAAGCAAGGCTCCCCCAAATTGCGGACGGGAAGCCACACTGAAGCCCCTCCAGCTTTGCACTTGTTCTTCTCTTTCAACGTTTACGCGACGTGACATCACCACGGGCTTCCAAGGCCTGACTCAAATGCGCTATGACAGTCCATGGGTGCAGATAAGTGGTATAGGCGTCGGTGTAAGCGCTGGTATGTACATCACTCTCAGTCCGCTGGGTGCAGACGGTGGAAGGCTTGTACTGTTTATGGATCATTGTACTCGTTTCTGAAATTCAGTTCGTAAGTCAGACTCAGTGCAAGCCGTTTAAGTTGGGAACGCAACGCTTTGTGCAGTATGGTTCCTCTCGTCCGCCTTCGGCGGGTCGATCTCTTTTTTCTGGAGAAAACCCTCTGGTATTGCAACTATATCTGCGTGATGGTCCCGTTGACCAGGCAAAACACTCCACCGGACGGCGCTGCCCTAGGGACTCTATGGCCCAGCATGGGTAGTGAACCCGGCAGTCGGCGCTGTCCGTACAACCCAATCGAGTTGGTTTCAATTTTGGCGCATTCAGTGGTTCGGCTTTCCTTCAGAGAATATCGAGCGAGCTCGCGATGGTCGGGAAGGAGTTGATGGAGAAGGACGAAGTGGCGCTTGCTGTCGGACGAGGCTTGAGGAGAGTACTATACTGCGGAAGGTCAGTGTCAATACACCGTTAAGATAAGAGGATAAACTAGTATCAAGGCACATACCAGAGAGTCCCGCTTTGGTGAACTGTTGATGAGCGTATGAGGCGTGTTGTGTCTTGTGTCCGTCTGTGTTTTGCTTGGCGCTGCCAGATAGGCCGCCTTGCATTGCTCAAACGAACGTTGTTATAGCGACTTTAGGACGCGATAAGCTTTCAATCTAGCATTTTCTCTGTGGTTCTTGAGTTCACAGCATTATAAAGCAGCCAAGGTCGAAAAGACGATGTTCGAAGGTGGGTGGTACAAGTTATAGGCGGCGCGCTGTTGGTGTATGTCTGCGAGCGCAACAATGAGCGGAAGATATTCATGGGCAGTATTATGAACCGAGACCATCCTCGATATTCAATGAGCTTGCGGCTTTGCATCTACTGCATAATGGACAATGGCTGAGTGAACTGCGACTGCACAGCCTCACTGATTAGGCAACGTCGCAAGGCTGCGATCAAAGCAAGAAGCAGTCTCTCAGCGCAGAGTTTATTTCGGGCGCAACTGAAAACAACCGCGACTAGAATTATTTTTACTGCTGTCGCAAAACTTCGTACACCGGTGATCCGGCTCAAGCCAGCCAACTCCTCCATGCTCAGCGACAAGGCTGCATCTGCAAAGACCCCTACCACTCCTATTCTCGAGAAGTCAGTGCAAAGAGAGACCTGCCACAGTGGCTGTGCTATTCCACTCCGAAGGAGTACCAGCGAGTGTCATGGTCGCGGACCATTCGTTATCAGTCGGTGACGCAATGGCTGCCTCTTGGCTACCAGTGACTTGTGTCACAGTCATGCGAGCTGCATCCAGGGTTTGCGTTGAAGCGACAATATAAAATCGAGACCAAGGCTCGGAAGGTGCAGATGATACTACTCCTAGCGTGCTAGACCCGTCTGCCGAGAGTTAGACTCTGATGCTCGAGTATACTAGTCACAGGACACGCCACTACCGACTGAGGCCTCTATAGGCACATCGCTAACCGATACTTGAACCGCCTCCACAAGCTGGGTCAGTTGGTCTCGTATCCAGGCACCGACACCGATAATTTGGTCAGCGGCACTGAGTTATCGTCAGCAAAGATTGAGGGCTAAAACGCCGCGCAGAGGTAGCACCTTTCAACTGGTATAGAGGCGGTCAAAACATTTAGTTGTTGATTTGACATCTGTTGGTGTGGTATAGTGATGAGCGGATTGTGCCTGAAAGGTAAATTCTACGTTGGGAACTCCTTCAAGCATCCATATCGACTTTATACGATCTTGAACAGAGTCATATGCAGGAACAGCGCACAGATAGTTTCAAAACACTGCGAGAAATCATTTCCGGCTCTACACCGGTACACACGGCACAGATAGAGCATTTCGGACGTATCAGTGGTCGCTGTTCGACTGTTCGAGCATGCACTGAGACTACGCGAGATGAACCTAGATGGCAGAAGAAAGAATCCTTGTAGAAGACACAGCGATCGGAGCAAAATTGGATAGTACAACGCACCAGTTCCCCGGGTGGGGACATAAAAATCCAAGAAATACCTGTTAAGTGAGCCAGAGATTCTAACTCCAATTCACTAGGGCTGGGTCTACAGTCTTCAGTTTTAGATCCCTCAGCATTAAGATGGCGTTCAATGTGAGAGAATTGAGCTTTGCGCCGTTGAAGTGCGGTTACCATACGACGTGTGGTAGGCTTTGGTGAGAACCTCGAGCAAAGAGGGAAAGCTCCCCATGAACGCCTGAACTTGCATTCGGACCGAGAAGAGAGAATCGGGAAACGAAATATAAGCCGTAGTGCTTCGAACCGAACTTGATCACGGCCCGAACCACAGCGGAGAAGTGTCTGGCTTCCGGGTCAGGCGGGGCCAGAATGTGAGAGTTGGGTGCAATTACGCCTTCACTCTGTACTATGGATCGGCGTCAGCGTGATCGGATACAAGCCGATGCCATCGTTATCACTCAACGTCCCCACTTGCTGCACGGTGAAGTCGCCATATGGTGTCTATTGGACGTGAGCGATTGGCAGTACAAAACAATGCAGGGGAAGCTGCACCAAGCCAGTGTTGTGCGTTCATATGAGATAGGCAGCACCTATACTCCACAAGGCAAGTCGCCAGGCTTATTTCCCGGTTCCGCGGTACTACGCCATGCTTTGTCGACATTGATCTCGCGTCGCAAGGGCATTGAAGCTCAACGAATCTGACATGCAGGAACGATAGATTCCAACAACTTTGATTCGTTCTCTGTTTCAATAGAAATTCGAAGTTGACGATGAATGGTTAAAGTAACGACAGGACATCATGGGTGCTCCGTGGTGAAACGAAAATGGTCACTCATCCCGGCCACGCACCGCGGGGCACGCACATGTAATGCTTGATTTGAATGCAAATATTGACTGCAGCCAATTGCAAAAGTTTAGCGCTACAGCTTCGTCGTGGTTCGACACAGTTCTGTAACAAGGGTGCCCCAGCCTGTGGCGTAATATGCCCACTGTGGAGCCCTTTCGCGAGCCCTGCATCTATCTCTGTAGCGATCGATGTCGAAATTTACGAAAGATGATTGGTACAGACCAAATGTTGCACACTTTGGGAGGGCCCGAGAGCGGCACGGGCAACAACAGGGATTTCCATACCTTTGACGGAAAATAGCAGAAAAGTGAGCAAATTAGACGTTGATGCCTAAATCTTGTACACGAAGGAAGCCTCAGACTGTTGCGGCGCACTGCTGCGCCTCGCAAGGCTGAGCCCCGGAATTGCTGCTCAGCGCTGAGCCGCACCCGAATCGCGTGCCACCAGGATGAACACACTTGACCGCATAATTGTTGCGGCATGCTTTCAAGACTCTAGAAACTGGCCTGGTGGCGTCTTTGGCGTTCAAAGCACATGTACAGACAACTTTCCACGCTGCCTTCCCCATAATCACTGACCAGCAAATTTGCGATGGCGGCTGTGGCATTCTATTCAGCCTTAGTCTCAGCAGTTACTTTCGTATTGAATAATATATTATCCAGAGACCCAAGCACTACCTCATCTATGTCACTAGACTATATTGAAGTCTCACACCTTGAATGACACAGGTGCTGAGAGAACCACGACAAAGCGCGACCAAGGCTCAGATGGATCAGAGGATACAACGACTGATTGATGTAGTATATCTATAGCTGTTAGAGCGTGAAGACCCTATAGAAACGTGTCAAGTGCGGACCATAATCACCGCCACGTTCTGGGTTTGCTTCGATTGTCAGAGCTGGAATGTATTCAGGCTCCAGAGCCTGGACTTGCTGGATCCATGCACCAACACCAACAATACAAGCTTCGACATTGCAATACACGGAATTATTCCTGTACGCTGTCAGATGGCTGGCTGCACTCGCTCGGTGCAGTGGCATGTACATGTGTGTCTATGATCTGGTAACAAGAAAATGATGACGGGGGCTTGTGAGTAGAAGTGAAACTTATGGCTGGTTGACCTGAGGCAAGTTATAAGAACCATGAGAAGAAAGGTCATGGCGAATTTATAGTCAAGCAAAACAAACGTGTCGAGTAACCAGTAACTGTTTCCGGATGACCAAGAGTTCATCTGCGGTCCTGCAATAAGATTCGCGTATACTGCATCATGCAAGGGAAAAAGGAGTTTCCGAGGTAGTTCAGCGACTCTGATGATGGTGGCGAGGGGTGTCCTGAAAGCAACGTGGAAGAAAGATGGTTGGATGATTGTGCTTACCTACCCTGGCAGGTATAGTCACATGAATTTGGATCATAGCAGTCGTGACGGAGAGGATCGGCTTGTTGTCAATACTGCAGCGAACCAGAAGTGGTCGTGGGAATGGTGTATCTAATTCCTAGCTTGGGGTCACATTGAAAGCGCTCCCAATTCCTTTCTTCCTCAACCTGAAAGCGAGCCAGGCCGCAACACGAGCCTGTCGTGCCGGGCGCCACGCACACTATTCAAGTGGCGCATGTATGCGCGAATCAGCAAGTGTGACTTCTCGTTGCTCTCAACCACACTTCCACATCGTTTTAGCGGTACCGGGTCCATCACGCAGCAGTCAGAAAAGGAAGCGGCCCGAGATCCGTAGGAGAGACCGGCTTGCCTAGCCTCACGGCGGCTCGGCTGATCAGTTGGCATTCTAGTTCACCGCTCTTTCGTGTGATAAACAGATCTGATTTGAAGTCGGCCTCGTGTGGATACGAGCCGATACCCCAAGCCGAGTCCTCTAGGAATTCACATTGCGGGAAGAAGCACCCGAAGACCTTTGATTGGACGTCGGTTTCCGTGTCACCAAACGTTGCAACACATCCTTGCACTGCAACCAGCGGGGAAGTTTCATGCCAGGCAGATTCGATGCCATGCTTCCTTCGATAGGCGGGGAACCGGGTATGCAGGCTGCACCAAATCGAGTAGGCAGGCCAGTCAAATCAGGCAAGTGGACCATCGCTTGCTGGTCAATCTTGGCTGCACAGCGTGAGGCTAAGTCCACAAAACAAAGTTTTGCAGGGGTTGAAGGCATCGCCCAACCGTTACTTGCATGTATGCCCAAGGGCTACGTGATGTCGGCCGATGCCTGGGTCAGAGAATGGTACAGTGTCATCTTCTGCGCAAGCTAGCCCACTGAACAGCGAGTATTGGGTAACAGCGCACCTAGTGGTGGCGGAGCTGCGCGCAACAGCCTTGTGACAGACAGGCACTGGCATGGTGTCAAGTGAGTCAAACGACATACTGTATCGGACACAGCCTTCTCATTCAACTGATTCACGCCCTTCTTAGCCAGGTCTCTGGCACAAACGCAACTCGAAGCTAAGCAGGTGTAAGGAGACCACGCCGTGACGTCAGTGGCGGGGTATCAGAAAGGAAACCTCTCATACAACAGCAGTGCTGGTGTCTGAGCGGTGGTGGTGAGGGTACTGGTACCGCTGACCTAGTAGACTTGCAACAGTTCGTTCGTGTACTGAATTAGATCAGCCGGAATATGCGAAGCTTAAACTCGAAGCACATAAGGCCTCAAAGCATTTGTCGATTCATGTGATGTAGAGTGCGTCCCAGAATGGTTCACTCTAATGCGTGCGCGCCCATTCGCGATACCAGTCCAGACATTCTGCGTTTGCAACACTCGCCGACGTCTTAACATTCAGACCGCAAAGTATTTGCTTGACTGCACCCTCAACCCTGTTTTCTGTCAGTGTGTTGCAAATAATGAAGTGCTTGTGGGCTTACTTCTTCCCGTTGGTCGTCACTGGAATCTCTGGACACTCGTCGATAATAGCTGGAACGTGCCTTGCACTCAATGAGTTTTTGACCGCAACCTTAATCTTCAGCACCAACTCATCAGAGATGTGATGTCCCTCAGCCATCTTCAGGAAGAGAACCACTGTCTCGTCAACGTCGGCTTCCCTTCGCCGCCCAATGCATAGTGCATCTGAGACTTCTTCGGCGAAATGCTCAAGCACTACGTTGTAGATCTCTGCTGAGCCAAATCGTACACCGGCTGGCTTCAAGATACCGTCGCTTCGTCCCAGCATCCAGATACCGCCAGTCTTGGGGTTGAAACGCACAAAGTCGCCATGATGCCAGATTTGCTCTCCCTTTTTGTTGGTGAATTTGTCGAAATATGAGCTCTGGTACTTCTTCACACCTTCCCCACCCCAGAACGCAACAGGCTGGCAGATGAAGGGTTTTGTGCAGACGAGGTCACCTGGCTCGCCTGTAGGTGTGATGTCTTCCCCAGTATAGTCGAACGAAGCGATCGCCATACCCAGCCCCGCGGCTTGGATCTCGCCTTCAAATACAGGAATTAGAGGGTTCGGTGCACCGAACAGAGAGATGATGTCTGTGCCACCGGTGATGCTGCCGAGGTTGATGCTAGATGGGAAGGCGGAGTAGACGTAAGAGAATGTGGATGGGGCGAGCGGAGAGCCTGTTGAGTAGATCGCTTCCAGTTTGCTCAACGCCAGACCGGCAGCTCTGGGATCCACCGACTTCTGCTCGAGAATCGATAGATACTTCGCAGATGTACCGAAATGAGTAATGCCGTACTCCTCGATCAGACGATGCATGGCAATATCATCCGGTACAGATGTTGAAGAGTCGTTGCTATCAACATAGCGAAACGGCGATCCATCGTACAGCACCAGCGTGGCTCCAGAAGCGAGGCCAGACACAAGCCAGTGCCACATCATCCATGTACAGGTGGTGAAGTAGAAGAGGCGTGAAGACGGTGTGATCGAAGAGTGGATGACATGTTCTTTCTTATGCTGAAGAAGCGTACCAATGGCTCCATGGACAATACACTTTGGGGCACCGGTCGTACCACTTGAGTAGAGGATGTAGACTGGATGATCAGGATTGAGCTGCTCGAAAGTCAACTGAGGGTTCTTCGACAGGGTCGTAAAAGCTGCGTAGTCATAAGCTTTGCCCAGGGACACCTTTATGGAACTCGAATCGACATCAACGGAGGTTACAGTAGGAAAGACTACGACCGCTTGAAGAGAGGGCAGCCCCGCTGCAATCTCGTTGACCTTAGGTATGACTGGATGACTACGGCCGTTGTAGAAGGCAGCGTTGTCTGCAAACAGTATGACCGGCTCGATCTGTCGTAATCGCTCCAGTACAGCGTGTACACCTGTATCTGGGCTGACGGCTGTCCAGATGCCACCAAGTGAGGTTGCAGCCAGCATAGCGACAAGCGCATTTGTATGGTTTGCAACGTAGCCGGCCACACGATCGCCCTTCTGTAACCCCAAAGCTTTCATACCGGCCTGACATTGCCTGACTCTTTCCCTCAATTCCTTCCATGTTACTGTCTCGCGTGTCGTTTCAGTCACAGCAATGACGGCAGGCGCATCTGGGTCGACTTCTTGTGTGGGAAAGAGTAGGTTTTCGGCGAAATTCAACGTCGCGCCCTCAAAGAAGGCTGGCCGAGGGAACATGGGTGCATTCGGATCCACTGCCTGTTACTAAGTCAGCGTACGAAGACCACGGCAAAGTGATGTCTAACTCTCGTTGCTCTCCCTTGAGCTCTCACGCCCACGAAATCCCAAACGCTCTGCCAAAATCGATCAATGTTATCAATGCTCCATTGATACAGCTCAGGATACGTCGACAACTGTAGGCCGTGCGTCTTGTTCACTTTCTGGAGGTACTGGTACATTGGTGTGCTCTCAGGGGTGGAATGTCTCCATAAGAGCTTTCCGCCCATTGACGTGCCATTGGTCCCGTTCGTGCCATTGGTTCCGTTCATGCCATTCATTTTGTAATATGAGAACAAGGTGTTGGTGTGTTAAGGACACGCCGTGAAATAAAAAGGGTCGCGGCTATCACAGGAATTTTATTGATTTCTCGGAACGATCTCCCCCACCTTCCCCGGCAGATTTCCGCGACCCCATGTCATTGTGCTCGGTACGCTAATCCGTGTTCGAACTTAGCGCAGGAGTGACCCACATCTAGAGCCCGAGTTCGCTTGCTCTATCTCCTTCATCGTCGCCCTGTGCGCTGCCTCCTGTCTATCGTGGTCGTCGGTTATAAGCCTGTCTTGTGATGCATCAGAGCTGCTGTATTGATGCATTCCTCGATGAGGCAGTGAATGACATTTCATTTGTATGTCGGCATTGTATCACTTTTGACTTCAGTACTGATGCAGGAGTCATCTTCGATGTTGCAATGAATGACCCACCCTCCGTTTCGGAATTGTTTTCTCGCCCTCCGATGGCGCGACCATTCATGCTTCCGCAATCCCAGCCCTCACAAATCTCGGATTTCAACTAGGAAGGAAAAGTCACTAAAAGATGCGTCCCAGTTACCTTGCGCTTTATTGCCTTACCAAATCGCAGTCATGTTCCTAGCTCTGTACTACCACTACATCAGTAAAACCGAGCACATATAATGCTGGGGAGAAATTCCTGGGTAGTTAGTGCTTTTTGCAATGTATTCACATGCTGCAAGAATTCAATACAAATTTCCTCCTCCTTTGCCTGTAGCCAATGCCCTGAAGTTGTTAAGCTGCTCCATCCAGGTGCGCTACCTTACTCCAGCTCTCTAACTCCACACATATTTCAACTTCTAGCACTGTCCGTCTATGTCTTCCGTCATATCTGTTCTACACGTTAGCAGTACTACGTCTCTATATATCACAATATACTTATTCTTCTACCTCTCTTTACGCAACTCTAATAATCAGAGTGCAGATCCTGCATGAACTCAAGCTAAAGCTTGCTGTTCTCTCCTTTCTCTTCAATCTCCCATGCAGCATTACTGTTCAGTCGCTCTATCCAGCTACGCTTCACCTCTCTCTGCGTCAGTTCATCGCCTGTAATCCACGGATTTTTCATCTGTTTGGATTGTTCTTGTGGTTCTCTCTAGAAATTGGCTGCGCTCTCTCAGGTCAGCTCCACACTACTGCTAGGCAATATCTCCAGCAGTCTTTTCCACTCTTGATGATGCACCTTTGCAGCATAGACTGTCTACTCTCTAACCTGGCTAAAATAAGCTGCACAGCTAGAAAGGGGGCAAGTGAAAGACGTATTGCGTCCCATATTGAATTGATGCCGGTCCAAAGCATCCACAATAAGCGGCCACAGACTAAATCGCAGGAGGCGAACTTTCAGGTGTGGGATAGCTTAAGGGGCTAAGGGGCTTGAGTTATGAAGAGAGACAAAAAGTCGTGAGCAGCTAGCCTGTCGAGTTTGTAACGAGGAGAACAGTGGAGAGACGGCGACTGATCACGACCCCACTCGATGTTAGCAACCGTAAACGCGGCAGAGGTGAAGCGAATAAGTAACAGCGCAACCAGCAAGAACGAAAGTGATTGCGACACACGATAGAATCAAGATGTTGATGCACGAGAAAGTTCTCAGTACTAGAGGACTTCTTCAAGAGTATTACCGGCAGCTTTAAAAAAGGATCGGTCTTTGCTCTTTCGCCTCATTTCTTACAAGGAATCCCAGGAATGAGTCCTGCACCATCTTGATTCTTCTCAGTAAGTCATGCCTGCGTGCGTTCGAGAAGATTAGTCGTAATGCCCTCCGTCACATGCCAGCTATGTTTAAATGTTCTGGCCCCGTAAAGTCCGGTCATCAGCTGGAGTGTTTTGGGGGAACACAACGGCCCGATGCTCTATTTTAGTGTGCAAGTGAGTATCAAAGCCAGAAGTTGAGGCCCAGTATACCAAAAAAAGTCATTCTCAACTCCTACCTCATAGCTGTGCTTGACGCAACAAAGAACCCCCCATGTGGTTATTCTTTGGTTGTAATTTGCCCTGCTCCATGACACGGCAAGTATGACGTCAGCGGAGCAGCTCAGCCGACACACTGCAGAACCACCTACATAACCATTCCGACGTGCAACAGCTATTCTGATGTTTCATCTTCCCCATCCCTTCCCAATTCCGTGTAATGTTGCATCATCACACAGACCCCAAGCATCGCTGAGCATCTTCACCCAGACCCGACCGCACTAGCCTCATCAGGACGCACCACGAATCCTAGCCCAGCAACACAACAACCCAAATCCCCGGCCCATATCCAGCCCAGACCATCGAAATGGGCATACCGTACTCGCGCGAGATCAACGCAGCCTTTGAGCAAGTAAAGCCGCTCGTCGCCGCCGGCTTCAAAGTCCTCCGCACCACGAAGAACATCTCCATCATCCTCGCCATCATCCAAGTCCTCACCGTGCTCTTCCTGGGTCTAATCCTACTCACCCTCATCGCACTGCTGTACACGGTGAATCCCGATTTGGAAGTACGTATATCCGTTTTTGTTTTTTGTTTTTTTCCTTCCCGCGCGCGACCAATACTAGCACGACCAATACTAGTGGGATATCTGCTCGCAGACACACACACACACACACACACACACACATACACACATACACATACACATACACAAACCCTTGACTAACAAAACATCTCAGGAAGAGCGGAAAGCCTTGATAACCCCTTGGTTGCGGTATTACGCACACATCACTCTTTTCGGGGTGATCAAGACGCTGATGACGTCGTTTCTGGTCGTGGGCGCTGTTGGGGTTGCGGCGTGGCGCATGTTTCTATTCGAGCAGTGGGTGGAAGATGTAGAGTACGAAGCGAATGTAGATGCGAACACGGCGCTGGAGGATTTTGAGGAGGATTCTGCGGCGCGTAGCAAGGGTGCGAAGAAGGATGGGGGAAAGGAAGGCAAGGCCAACAAGGCGAAGAGTGATGCGGATAGGATTCTAGAGGAGGAGGAGGAGGAGGAGGGGAAGAAGAAGAAGAAGAAGTGAAAAGTACAGTGGTGATTGGAATTTCAGATCGGTTCACAACTTATATTCTTCGTCTAGCGGGTTTTTTGAATTCTCATTGGGATACCGATTGAGGAGTTGCGCTGTGCATAAGGGACTGGAATCTCAGAGAAGGAGATTGGATACTTTCATCACTCGCGGATTGGCCTTGTTCTGCCCCCCTGCTCAAGCAGCAGCAGTGCAAACAATCCGCCAACAACCGGTCTGGCCTTGAACTCTATTCCCGGAGGAAAGCTCCCATCACTCGTCTGGTAAAGGTCCGTGAGTGGCTTGCTCGTTGGCGTCTCGTTGACCCACTTGACAAGGTCGCTGATGAACATGTCCCGCGTCTCGTCACTCGCAATCGCTGCGCAGAACAACTGCCAATCAGACTTGGTGTAGTATCTATTCCGCGTATCAAGTGGAACGCCGTAGTTCTCTCTGACGGTGGGATAGAATGCGGATTGCATGTCATAGACACTCTGAGGTACGAGGTTGGTGTTGAGAAGTCTGTCGTTGTAGAGGTTGTACAACAGGCCCCAGGTGGAGGCATTGCCGTAATTGAGCATGGAGTGAGGAGGCAAGGCATTAGCATTAATACCCAGAGTCTGCCATTTGGTGATGTAATCATGTGCAATCATTGTGTAGTACTGCGCGTCAGAAGGCTCGTTGATGAGCAAGGATAGGTGTGACATGGCCTCAATACCGATGATGCCCTTCAATGCAAGGTTCGTTTGATTTTGTAGATGGCCGGCGAAGTCGTCAGTTGACAGTTGCTGGGCGGGATAGAGACTGTCTTCGATGAGATACTCGGCCCACTGCTTGAGAATGGCGTAGTGCTGCTTGACGTAGTCGATGTTGCCGGAACGTTGGACATAGGCTAGGACCATGATGATGTTATTGCCACATTCTTCCAAGGGCATCGGCTCATCGTCGCCAGCCGGGTGGCCTGTGGCGTTTGGGAAGTGGGTTCCGAGATCATGAACAGCCCATTTGTTGGGGTAGTGACCACTCTCCTGGTTCTCAAAGTGCGGGTCTAAGAGTAACCTGATCAAATCTGGGTTGGTGTAGAAGAAGATAGGCGATGCAGGGTAGATCACATCTATGGTCTGAGTGTTTCCGTTCGACGATATCTCTTTCAAAAAGAGGTAGTGCTTGTATTCGGTGCCGACCAACTGGGTCGCTGCAAAGGCCTGACGCGCAGCTAGAGTTGTCAAAGTTGCGTAGTCTTGCCCAGCAGCAGCGATAGAATCCTTCAAGATCCGATCGTCCAGCTCGGATGAAAATTTGTTATACTCAAAGTAGTCCCGATGGAAGAAAGTAAGCGCCTCAATATCGTCGGCGAAATAGCTTTTCCACAAAGAAGGCAGGACTGTCAGTCCACGTGCTCCTAGGAACTGGATTGCTGCATCTTGACACAAGCCCAACGAGAACAAGGTCGACGTTGGCGTTGCTCCGACGGACCCAAGATTAATCCCGTAAGCAAATACTGGCAGGTGGTCATTGATAGCACGAAAATTGGTGTCTTTCGAGCTCGCCAGCCTTCCATAGGTTACGAAAGTGTTACGGACGGCAGCATCGGCGCCTGATTGATAAGTAACACCGTTGCGAGCATCAGTGGCGTAGTACTGGAAGCGTCAGTAATGACAAACTGGGAGGTCCTGTAGGCGACTAACAAAGTTGCCCCATTCGGCTCTATCGTTGAACTCTGAAAATATCTGCTGGTCTTGTCTCGATATTTTATGGTACACCACGTTGTTTCTCAGTCCAAAATCCCACTGTACGCTGACAGTGACGTCGCCAGAAACCCACTCTGTCGTTTGAATTAGTATTCAGTTGATACAGAATCTGAGAGATTATTGAGCTCACCGGCACTGACGTCGGTGTAGATTTGCACATCATGCACTTTGCCATCCAGAGACGAGACTTCGACGTTCATGTACGAAAAAGTCAAAGACTGGCGTTTAAGATCTTTCGGGGTAAGCGGCGAGAGGAATGTCACCTTCGCTACCACCTTGTCATTGGCCTCAATGGTGAAGATGCTTTTACTTGCGGTATACTCGTAAGCTGTTTGATTCGCCGACGGGATGTTGTCTGGTGCGCCCATCCACGTGTAGGTCTCATTGTCGACTCGGATCAAGCCTGTCCAGACAAGTCTCTGTCCACTATCTACGATCAGTATGCCTCATTGAGACTTTGGGGAACACACTGACGTGTAGAACTGCGGCCATTGTCCAGGGAGGTACCCCCCGTTCCCTCCGTCGCTACCAGCTGGGAACCACGTGTTCAAGTATGGACTCTTTACAGCAAGCGGCAAGGATGGTGGACGAGCAGGAGTGAAAGTTGATTGCGCAGACGTGATCGAGAAGAGACAGCTAACGGCCGCCAAGAATGATGTATACATTATTGGAGATGTGGATATTGGCGAGGAAAAATCAAGCAGTAAGAAGGGACCATGGACTGGCGCCCTATAAACATGAATCTGTCTGCCCGTTGTTCCAATGCCAAGTCATATCGAGTATCCCCTGCATTCAAGTCTGGAATGATGCAGAGGGGTATTCTGGGCAAAGTCGCCCTGTGATGAGATCAAGCTTCCAAGTGTTTGCTTTGTTTTGATCCACACTCAATTAGGTGAGCTACTTGGGAGAGGGGAAACGTGTCAACAACGAGGACCACTTGCATGAACCCTACTCCCTGCGACTTGAAGGTGTGGTGCTGTTGCTGCAATACTTGAGCGTGTTGGACGTTGTGTGAATACAAACCGCATGACTATTTGAAGCAGAGTCAAACAACGAGCGAGTAGCATTGATCCAAGTAATTTTCTTTAGGGTAAGCGCTACCAAACAGATAAGTCATGTAGCCCGCGCGTGTCTGGCAGGATAGAGAATGAGTGGGTAAAGATGCAGGTGCACGAAGCTAGACTGCGGGGAAGCCGCACGATCCCTGCAGCTCATCGACAAATGCTCCGACAGAGTGGTCATGCATGAAAGTCGACCACGGGATCAGTAATTGATTGATAAGGGCGCAAAAAAGTTCGTAATAGGGTTGAGTATGGCTTTGACAGTCTGGTATTAGTAGCAGCTTTTGCATAGTTTCGCTGCCGTTCGCTATACTATAATGCCAACGCCACCAAACCAAGTCAGAATCGAAAGCCAACATAGAATCAACGCCCAACGGCTGAGTGGAATGAAGTAGGGTATCCATAAGAGAAGAAAACAAAATCGCCAACTGGTAGAAATGTAATGTCGAGCGAGGACAAAAGTGAAAGAAGGGTATCGTGTCCAGAAACAACATCTATCCTGTCGTGGTAAATCATGGGAGTATTCTCCCTTTTCAGTCTTTGGGCGTCCAGGAGCGCGACACGCCCTCGTATTGCTCAGCGCAGTCGCGCAAGAAAGCGCATTCGAGAATGTCAGAGACAGTCCAGCGCAGCTCGGGGTCCATCTCGAGACAGCCCTTCAGCAGGATCAGCGCATCCTCTGCACCTCCATCTTGCAATGCGTCTGCCGTGCGCACAAGCTCGTGGTCCCATTCGCCTTTTAGAATCTTGGTAGTCGTTTTTGCGTCCAGGCCTTCGTTGAAAGGTAAAGTCGCGGTGAGCAGAGCATAGAGTACGACGCCAAACGCCCAGATGTCGGCCGCTGGAGAAAACATGACAGCGCCAGTAGCGTTGAAAAGCTCTGGCGCTGCATACTGCAGGCTGCCCTGGACCGATGTGCTAGTGTCGGCGGGACCAATGTTCTGGTTTTGCCCAATGGAATGTGGTTCCGGGCCATCGCGGTCATCTCGAACGATAAAGTCGGCCATGCCAAAGTCACACAACAGTATGTCGCCACCCTCGGTTGCAGCGTTGGGCACGGTCATGTCGAGAAGACAGTTCTCGAGCTTAATGTCGCGGTGAACGACATAAACATCATTGTGTAAATAGCGCAACGCTGAAGCCAATTGATATGCGTAGCGCTTCACTAGATGCTTTGGTAATCCTGCTTTTTGCTTCCGCCGTATGTCGCGTATTAGGTCGAACAAAGTGCCTCCCTTGTTCAACTTGGTGATGCAGAATGTGGCGTAGTCAGTGGTGTAGACCTTGATAAGGGGAAGAATGTATGGGTGTCGCAGGAATCGCCACATCTCTACCTCGTGATCGAATTGGCTTTGGAGGGCTTCGTTCTCGAATTCAGATCTGTTGCTCTGCTGCTTGCGTACAATCTTGACGGCGTCGACCACCGGCTTGCCATTCTCCATGCTCGTCACCTCCTTGACAATGCTAAAACCACCATAACCAATCTGCTTGCCAATAATGTACTCGTTGTCGTATCCAAGGCCCTGGCCCTCATCGTCTGGCTGAGGCTCTTTCAAGGGTGCTTCTGAAGCCTTGTAGCGCGCGAGGAACGAAGCAGCAGGAGACATGGACGACAAAGAGCGTCCAGAACGGTTGGAGGATCGCCGACTGGCTCGTCTCAGACTGCCGTCCTCACTGATCTCGGTCCGAAAGCTCCTGTTCCTCGTCGGTCCACGGCTCATTGGAGAGAAGAGAGGGAACTCCAATGGCGAACTTGTAGCGGGCAGCGGCGAAAGCATGTACTCGTTGGGCGTCTCGATTGGCGTGCGCGCCTCTTCGAGAGGTGAGGCGGTGGCTTCAGATGTAAGGGATGCGACTTGGTCATTGAACTCGGGGTCGTTGGCCATGTCGTGGACGGTGGACTCGAGGAGTGGGTAGCGTCCCTGGGCGTTGCTGGTCTGGCGCGAGAGGGATCTGCGGGAGTTGAAGGGCATCTCGAGGTAGTCACCGTCGTAGCTGCCATCTTCTGGAGTGTAGGACGGGGATTGTCGCGCAAGTGGCTTCGGGACGGGAACCTCTAGGCCAACACGGTCGCCTGTGTCGAGCTGGACCTCACTGTCGAAGCTGATGGATGTCTTTCGCCGTCTGAACAGCTCCTCCATTGCCATTTCGTTGCTGACGGTGCGGGCCAGCGACATGCCCAGGCCGCCATCGTAGGTGGCTATGTGGCCGTGAGAGCCGTTGTGGTGGCGGGTCTTGAAGGGGCCGTCGGTAATCTTGTGGCCCTCGACATGTTCCAGGTCGTCTTGCGACAGAGTGTGGCCATTTTGGGCAGAGTCAGGTCGCGGGATGGAATCAAAAGTCGATGCAACCCGCTTGTGGGGCGCCGAGGTGTCGAGCTTGAGCTTCTGGAAAAAGTGTGAGGATGGCTGTGGGGCCATTAAATCGGTTCACTGTGGTGGATGCAAACCTCGAAAGCCAGCTGCGACGGCCTGTGTATTAATATTCAGGCCGTGGGGTCGCGTTGGAGGACAGTGACGGGAGAACACGGAGGGCAAGGAAGGGATTGACAATATGAATGTGTCCAAGAGCAGCGGATGCCTGCTTGTGGTAGCGTGCTGGGATCTGCGCGGGACAGTCACAGGCCGCAGAAGTGGTGTGCTTGCGGAGAAGCGCGGCAGCTTGGGGGCCACAGCTGCGCGTTGGAGCGAGTGCGAGTGTGTATGGCAATTGGTGCGTGCAGGTCTGATTGCTAGTCGCTGGGGCGGGCTGGTACAGCTTCTTAACTTTCACTCCACCACGCAGCATCCCACGCACAGTCCGCGTCGGCGTGCGCCGGAGAGGGGAAGGTTACCGGGCAGGATAGCGTCACACACGATCGCCAAAGCTCTGGCAAATGGGGTGAGCGGCTGGGGTAAGCTGCTGCATTGACGTACAGTGACTGGGCGCAGCGCTGAGGCCGCCCTGGAGACGACGGGGCGTTGACGTACGACGCGTGCGAGTGCGCCTGCGCCGACGGCCATGCGGTGGGTGGGCGCTGGGGGAGTCACGGCGAGTGCAGGTGGGCCAGGGTGCAGCAGCACTCTTCGCGCCCAAGGCCGGGCTGGTGGGCGGGCGAGCTGGTGAGGCTGAGTGCTGCTGAGGCTGGTGAGCTGGTGAGGCTGGTGGGCTGGTGCGGCTCGCAACGATACAGAGCACTGTGGCAGCTGTGTAAGCGTGCGTGGGGTCGGCGATGGATGCTAGCGAGATGCAGTTCATGCAGGGCGCTGGCGACCGGCACGCACCATCTGCGGGACGACAGGCGATGAAACAAAGAGCACCATGGACCGCGGACAGACTCGCACAGCGGTCGCGACATGGGGCGGCGCATGATGCTGTTGCCCCGGCGGCGCTGCCGTGGGTGCAGCCAGAGTCCATGCCTGAGCGAGTGCACGCGGACAAGGCGGCTCCAAGGGCAGCGCCGCGTCCAACATGCAGCGTGTATGTATACCGCACCGACAGCTGCCTCTGGCTCCTGCGTGCTGGCCCAAGACCCTTCCGCGCTCTGTCTGCCCGCCCCAAGCCCCAGCCCGGCCGCGCACCCACTTTTTTCCATGTCACCATCCAACGTATCGGACGAGCTTTCCCAGCGCGCCTAGCTGGCCGTGCACCAGTGGAGCGCTGCCGCTGCGTTGGACAGGCGGACAGGCCCCAGCCCAGCACGGGCGACGCTTCCCACCACGCGCTCAACACCACCTCCATCGCCGCGAGAGAGCCCGCCGCACGTCGCACGTCGCAGCGCGCCCCCCGAGCTGCCCGTCCCCGTCCCCGTCCGTCTGCCTGCGCTGCTCGTCGCTGCCCGCCATCGCCTCCTCGACACCCCCGGGCAGGCCTGCGCCGCCCTTGCACCTCCCACGCCGCCCGCACCATGGGCGTCTCCCACTTCTTCTCCAAGCTCTGCGCCTCCTGCTGCGGCGGTATGCATCTCGCCCCGCCGCCGTCCATCGCCCAGCTTCGCTAACCCGCCGCCCACAGGACGCTCCAAGGACAGCATCTACGACCCTGTGCTGGCCGACAGCGAGCGCGAGGCTGTCGCCGACCTGCTAGGCTTCCTTGAAAATGTACCTGCACCCGCCGCCTCTGCCCTGCACGCCCGCCCACTGACTGCTCCCAGCGCGCCGAGACCGACTTCTTCTCCGGCGAGCCCCTGCGCGCACTATCCACCCTGGTGTATTCAGACAACATTGACCTGCAGAGGTCGGCAAGCTTGACCTTTGCCGAGATCACTGAGAGAGGTACCCGGACCTGCCAGCCTCCGCTGCCCGCCCTGGCTGACCACCCACGCACGCAGATGTCCGCGAAGTCGACCGCGACACCCTCGAGCCCATCCTCTTCCTGCTCCAGAACCCCGACCTCGAGGTCCAGCGCGCTGCCAGCGCCGCCCTGGGCAATCTGGCGGTGAACAGTACGTCACCGCTCACCCTGGCCAGCACACACGTCGCTAATGCCCCGCAGCCGAGAACAAGGTCGCCATTGTCGCACTGGGCGGCCTTGCGCCCCTCATCAAGCAGATGAACTCGCCCAATGTCGAGGTCCAGTGCAATGCCGTCGGCTGCATCACCAACCTGGCCACCCACGAGGACAACAAGGCCAAGATTGCACGCTCGGGAGCCCTGCAGCCCCTCACACGTCTGGCCAAGTCCCGCGACATGCGCGTGCAAAGAAATGCCACCGGCGCCCTGCTGAACATGACACATTCGGGTATGACCGCTGCCTGTTGTCCTGTAGACGGCTAGTGAGCTAACCGCCATCCAGATGACAACCGTCAACAGCTCGTCAATGCTGGCGCAATCCCCGTTCTCGTTCAATTGCTCTCTTCCACCGACGTCGACGTTCAATACTACTGCACAACAGCCCTCAGCAACATCGCTGTCGACGCCAGCAATCGCGCCAAGCTCGCCCAGACTGAGGGTCGCCTCGTCCAGTCGCTGGTCCACCTCATGGAGTCCTCGTCGCCCAAGGTGCAGTGTCAGGCTGCACTCGCCTTGCGCAACCTGGCTTCAGACGAACGCTACCAGCTCGACATTGTACGCGCCCGTGGTCTGCCGTCTCTCCTCCGCCTTCTGCAATCCTCTTACCTCCCACTTATCCTCTCCGCCGTTGCATGCATACGAAACATCTCAATCCACCCCGCAAACGAATCTCCCATCATCGAAGCCGGTTTCCTTCGGCCTTTGGTCGATCTGCTTGGCTCCACCGAGAACGATGAGATTCAATGCCACGCCATCTCCACTCTTCGCAACCTTGCTGCCAGCTCCGACAAGAACAAGCAGCTGGTCTTGGAGGCTGGTGCCGTACAGAAGTGCAAGCAGCTGGTCCTCAACGTACGTTTGCCTGTACAGTCTGAGATGACTGCTGCAATTGCCGTTCTTGCGCTCAGCGAAGAGCTGAAGCCTCACCTGCTCAACCTCGGTGTTTTCGATGTCCTCATCCCCCTCACCGAGTCGGACAGCATCGAGGTTCAGGGCAACAGTGCCGCTGCTTTGGGTAACCTATCTTCCAAAGGTAACAAGCTCCAAACATGCCTCACAAACCAAGCTAACAGATGCAGTGGGTGACTACACCATCTTCATCCAAAACTGGACCGAGCCCGCAGGTGGCATTCACGGTTATCTCCGCCGCTTCTTGGCTAGCGGAGACCCTACCTTCCAGCACATCGCCATTTGGACTCTGCTCCAGCTGCTCGAGTCTGAGGATGCCCGCCTTTCCGAGCGCATCTCCAAGTCGGAGGAGATCATTCACATGGTCACCGAAATCTCCGAGCGCAACATCGAGTCCGACGACGAAGACAACGAAGACGGCGAGGGCGAGGTGGTCACACTAGCCCGCAGGTGTCTTGAGCTGCTGGGCAACAACCCCAAGACTCTTGTCGAAGGTTAAATCGTCGGATAATTGTTCGATTCGGCTTTTTTGATCATATCCTTGCCTCTCCTTAACCTTATCGTTTGTTTTTGCTAATGCGTTCATGTTGAACGCTGCTCGGTACAGCATGCTCATGGAAGATGTTTACACGGCTGGCGTTCCGGGAGCAGACTATTTCCAACATTTCTAGCGCGCATGGGAGGAGCATGACGTTTACTTATTGGCATACCATCTTTGTTAGCACCGCTACTTGGTCAAGAATAGCTCGTGGCTCGAGAGACACTGTAATTGTTAGTGATGAATGAGGAGCAGAGCGGGGTGCTCTTGACGTATATTGTGGACGAATAAAAATGAGGTACAGCTTTTGAGATCTTGCAAGTCTTCACTGTTGTGATGCTGCATGCAGGTCATTTGGCCGTGCCCCTCATGTGACGTCGCGTTGGAGCTTGTTGGTTATCGATAAGAAGCCGAACCGAAATGTTTTGCGAATCGTTGCCAAGCCACTTTTACAACCGCGACAACAACGCCTCTACTGACTAATGCCACCGAAACCACGAGGAAGAGGAAGCACGCGTGCACGCGCAGGGGGAAGAGGAGGGGCTGCTGCAGGACGAGCTACAGAGAGCACCAGTGAAGCTACCGAAACCACGACCCCGCAGACGTTCGATGCTCCTACAAGTGAACCCCCGGAGGCTGTAGATCCCAAGGAAGAGGGTGACGCCGAAGCGAAACCACCGACACCTGTAGAGGATGAGTCTACCCCGAACGATACGTCCTCTGCGACTGCAACACCCCAAGACGGCGCCGAAGCCTCGACTCGCCCTCCTGTGCAGCGCCTGGGCGGACTGAAGAGCGCAGAGCCGGCTTCAAGATCTGCCTCGCCTTCAGTGAAGCGCGGCACTACAAAAGCAGGCAAGAAGGCCATGCCGAAACCCATGTTCACTGGTCGTCGAAGCAAGGAAGAACGAGCAGCGCTCGAGAAGGAACAAATAGAACGGGAGAAGATTAGAAACAGAGATCAAGAGAAAGAGGCTGCCTTCCAGGCCAGAAGGAAAGAGAGGGAGGCGGCCAAGGAAGCCAGTAGGGCTACACGGGGCCGCGGTGGCTATAGCAATGCTATGAGCGGGCCATTCTCGCTTGGCAGTTCGAAAGACGGTAGGCAAAGCAACTTTCGATTTGGACGACGCTGACGTTTGCAACAGATCGGAAAACAAACAACCGAAGTTTTTCAGGGTTTGGTGCTGGATCTGGATCACGAGCGGTGCGCATCAAAAACGAGGGCGATGAAGGCGGCCCAAGCAGATCGGGCGGGTATGGTGGAGGTGGAAGCGGTGGAGGTGGCAGCTCGTCAATCAAGAGGGAAGTCGGCGGTGTCGTGGAGTCTTCCGAGGACGAAGACGACCATGAGTTCCCTCGGAGAGACATCGACCTCATCGAGATATCTGACGACGAAGACGGTGCGGACGCCAACGAACGTCCCTCGAGATCCGCGCTGCCTATCCGGATTACACGTAAAGAACATCAAGAGAAGGCATTGGCACTGAACACGGATGCTAGCGCCGAAACTGCACCCAAAGACACAGTAGAGGCCACAGGGACAACTGGCAGCAAGCCTGCTGGAGCGCGGTCAGGGCAAACATTCCGCAAAGGGAAGGGCAAGGCAAGCGATGTTGAAATCACAGGTGTGCGCAAGCCTTTCAAGGGAGTGTGGCAGGATACCGATGATTCAGATGTTCAAGTCAAGACTGAGCAAGCTAGCGACGACGAGCAAATGCCCGACGCAGAGCAAGTAGGTCTAGATGCCGAGCAGACAGAAGCACCACAAAAAGAAGAGCCACAATCACCAACCGCCGAACGAAAGGCCAAAGGCCGCGCAAGGAGCATAGCAGAACCCGTCCTTCAAACAGATGAGGACCGCGCAGAATGGTCACGCTTCCTTGAAAACCGCAAACACATCCGCGCCGAACTGGGTCCGGAAGATACGCCTGCTGTCGACCCATCAGGCGACACAGCAATGGCGGACGACGCAGCAACAGCACCGAAGCCCACCGTGCGAGATAACAACGTTTATCTCTTCCAGATCCCGCCTCTCATGCCAGAACTCCTCGAGCCTGGCGTCAAGAAAGAGACGTCAGACATTACTGAGACGTCAGCACCTGCGGCGTCAGTTAAGAAGGAAGCAGTCAAGGTCAAGGTCGAAGAAGGCTTTTCGGATCCTGCTGCCAAGCCCGCACAAGGCCCGCGGTTTGCAAGTGGGTTGGTAGGCAAGTTGAGAGTGAGGCAGTCCGGGCGTACAACGCTAGATTGGGGAGGCACGAGCTACGAGCTTGCGCCTGGCAACAAAGCAAGCTTTTTGCAGGAGGTAGTCAGCATTAACGTCGTACCTGAGAAGGACCGTGTAGTTCCTGAAGATGCTGGCGAAGCTGTATCGTTTGGTCGAGTCAAGGGCAAGTTCGTCGTCACACCTGACTGGGGGGAGATGCTTGGGTAAGGACTAATCACGGGGACTTCAGGCATGAACAGGCGTTTGCTGTCGCATTTACTGGCGCTGAAGGCTTTAGGTAGGGCAAAAACATTTAGAACCCGCAGCCGAATCTCATCAATACCTCCTCACAACAGGATTGGGCGTCTTTCCGTGAACAACATCGCAACATCTGCAAAACAATATCCTTGTTGCCAGCTTCTAGAATCGCCTCAGAAACCACAAGCTAGCGCCGACCCCGGATCTCCACGCCCGATTCGCTCCATTCAGCCCCTCCCCCGCAAACCTTAGCTGGCCCACCACTCACCGACCACCTCCCAGTCCAGCCGTGCGGACCTACTAATCCTGTTTGAGACTGCATGCCCAGATCCGACCTCACGATGTCACGGCGACAAGGAAAAAATTGTGCCGTCGCACTGGGCTGACGCTTCTGCTGACGCCTCCGTGCTTGCGTGGCGGTTTAAAAATGAGCAGCCCTGCACCTACACTGACGGACGATCCACACTCCTTCTGTTATTTTGCTCCTGTTAGCCGACTTGATCTTCAGCGGATCCACTGCGTCGGACCGTGACTACCAACGAGAGAAGAGGGGGTGTTCACCAGACTACAACCCCAGAAAAAAGCCAAGGACGAATGTCTGCCATGATCGAATGCGCGTTCATCAATAGCGTGATTACCACCGACAACGACCGCGATACCACCTCAGCAGTCAGAGACACAAGTATCTTACAAACATGCGCGCAGCAAGATACTATGGCAAAGAGGATATCAGGATTGAGGATGATGTGGCTGAGGCCAAGTGCATCGCGGGACAAGTCCGAGTACGCTCTTTCTTACTTCCACAATCCTGTTTCTACCCAATTCACAAGACGAATAAGACATTAATAATCCCAGTAGGTCGCACCGGCGTACGTAGGAATCTGTGGCACCGATCTGCACGAGTATCTCGGCGGCCCTAACTTCGCACCCACAACACCGCACCCATGCACCCATGACACCATCCCCATAACTCTCGGCCACGAGTTCAGCGGTGTAATTACTGAACTTGGGCCAGATGTGGAAGGCTTCACCGTCGGCCAGCAATGTGTCGTCCAGCCCACCATCGCCTGCGGAACGTGCCACGCGTGTCTCGCGGGTGTAGAGAACGTGTGCTACAACGGCGGCTTCATTGGGCTGTCGGGTGGAGGCGGTGGACTGAGCGAGAACGTAGTAGTCCCATCCCAAGCCATCATCCCCCTTCCCTCAAACATCCCTCTCGACGTCGGCGCGCTCGTCGAACCGCTGAGCGTAGCCTGGCACGCCGTATCCGCAGCGCCCATCACTGCCGATTCCGTCGCCTTGGTCCTGGGTGGTGGCCCGATTGGGCTCGCAGTCGTGCAGTGTCTGCGCGCGAAAGGCGTGGGCAAGATAATCATGAGCGAGGTATCGAGCAGCCGACAGCGTTTTGCGCGCGAATTCGGTGCCCACCATGTCCTCGACCCCAGGACCTACGACACTGTAAAAGTGAGCAGGGAACTGAGTGGCTCGGGTGGTCCCGACGTCGTGTTCGATTGCGCGGGCGTGCCGGCAAGCATTGAAACGGCGTGCACAGCAGTCAGGGTGAAGGGGACGGTGGTGAATGTCGCCATCTGGGAGAAGGCAGTGCCGTTCAACCCGAATATGCTGGTTTTCAGGGAGGCTAACTACACGGCTGTGTTGGGGTATCAGAGGAAGGACTTCGAAGCTGTTGTGGAGCAGTTAGCTAAAGGTGAGTTTGGTGTGAGTGGACTGAGAAAGGAAACGCACTGATGTGATGACAGGGAAATTGAAGCCGAGTAAGATGATCACGAGCAAGATACAGATGGATGATTTGGTGGAGGGCGGCATCAAGGCTCTTATCAACGACAAGGAAAATCATGTTAAAATTCTGGTCGAGGTTGGTGGCTTGAATCGCGTTGACTCAGCAGTGCACTGATCGGAAAGCTTGTACATTGAGACGATTTAATATCACGGACACTGGGTGCGCGCAACACCTTGAAACTGCGCACAAAAATGATCAAACGCCCAACTGCAACCACATGCATTCTACACAACACTAGCTGCTTTTGTCTCAAAAAACGACGACGTTCCCCATAACACTTTACGGCTTTGATCAAACACATGACCAGCAACATATCCTATCTATTGTACACTAATATTAACAAAGCTACCCTCCTACACTCCTTTCAACGCAAAACCCCCAGTTCCCAGCCCGGTTTTGCGTTGAATGGCTTTCTTACTTGAAATTGTGGGTTTGTCGAAGTGACAGTAAATGCCGATGCTTAATTCATGAGCTAAAACCTAACTCACAGAGCCAACCTATTAACGAATCCGAAGCTCGATCTCATTGTTCCGTTTAGCTGTGCTCTTAAACACCTGGTCCTCTTCCTACACGTGTACGCAAGGATTAAAGACGCTCATATACTGGCTGACCTGCCCATCTTCTGCTTCTGTGGTTCGAAAAACTCTTCTGGGGCGACCTTCCGATGAAAAATGACGATACGGGGCGAGTCCTTGCGCACCAAGACAACAAAGAGAACTGTTTCGAGCGTGAGAAGGCCTCTGTCATGGATCTTCATTGTTGGTTGCGACCCCTGTTTGGAATCAGTTTCAGTATCAATAAGCAAGCCCGAGAGTGGCTGCATGATAGCACCTGATGACCTCTGGCTATTGTGTCTCTCACTTAATAGTTTCTCATAAGCCGTAGATACAAAGATTGTTCCGCCACACCTACAAAAACCGCCTTCAAATAGGAGAATGTGTCGTTGTTTGACTTACGGCGCCTCGGTAGCTATCACATGTATAACGTGTCCTTTGACAAACAGGGTAACTGGCTGTAGCCACCACAAGGTCAGGCACTCGTGAATGTGCCACTGATGAGAGTGCAGAGTAAGATAGCCCGTGGTCTTTGTTGCGACTGCGCCCAGTCTCGTTGGATTACGTGTGGTGTAGAGTTTGCAAAATGGCCAAATAAAGAGGTGGGCTCTCATTCTCAGAAGTGACACGTCGTTTCGTCAGCTCTACATGCTCAGTCCCACCTTATCTTAACATGCTATGCAACGTCAGTCCACTCGAGATTTATTTTAATCGTATAGCCTGTCTTTGTGGCGCCGAACTGCTGCATTGTGTAGACCCTTTCACCAGTTTTGCTAGTCTCTTTCACTTATAGTGCCGAGCCCGCTTTACAGGGAAATAATTCGCACAAAGTTCTTCCTCTTCAATTACACCAACACGCGCATCCGATATGTTCCACCAACTCTCCTCCACCACCCGCAGCCGCGCGCTCCAGATGCACCAAATTGCCAGCTGGTGCCAACCAAAGCTAGCCAGGTCCAATGCGGTTGACTGTGCTACAGTCCGCCGACACTGCGCACGCTTGCTTACCCTTTCGGAATCTACAATTGATAGCCTCTCACCAAAAGAAGCTGGAGCTCTTCATTTCATATTACGCAGATGCATTTTCACTCTAGCAATCTTCATCGTCCAAGTACCGACGACTGCTCAGGTGAGGATATTTAACGCAGAGATACAGCGCTATATCGAGGCACGATGCCCGAACGTTGAAATCTGTGACACGTCTCTGAGGGAGTTGGCGGTGTTCATCCATACAGTGATGCGACTGCAGTGCCAGGATGACCCGGAGTACAAAGCAGACTTGCGAGAGCTGCGTGACATACAAACATATGGACAGATCTGCAAGGCTGCTCGCATAAATCGGAAGATTGTTATCCGCATCCAACGTGCAATCTTCCATGAGTTACTACCGGCACTCCACAAGCAGTACGATTTGAAGGACATGGTTGCCTTCTCATGTGCCTTTCAGCGCGAAGGCTACCACCAAGGTATCGATTTTCCGTTGCCGTTAATCGCACCTAATGAGTTCGACGTTGATGAGACGGAAGGGGAGTATGACGGAGTCTTTGAACATGTTGAGCTGTCGACTTTCTGCAAATTTGTCTGGTCTGTCCCCAAAGGAACAGAATGCTCCGTCTGTATTACCGAGATTGATGGTACAGAGGACAAAGGGGATGAGCAGCCAATATCGACCAAGTGTGGGCACACGTTCCACAAGGTCTGCCTAGACAAGTGGGTCAATGATTCTGGGATGAAGGCATCTGACACATGTCCTTCGTGCCGAACAGTATTGTGCGGCCCTCGCGAGCGGCAGCATGAACCTCTGGAGGCTCACTCTGATGGTAGGATCGATGCTGAAGAGGAAGAATCACCTACTAACGCCTCGAGCATCCAACGGGTGGTCACAGTGCTGCCGCGCCGACGTGTACATGTACAATGGCTCGAAACTCGTATTGCCGCCCATCTGAACTCAGAAACTCGTGTCTTTTAGGACGACGCCTCATCAGATGTCGATAACTCCAGCCTTGAATAAGCGATTACGGTGACCCAACGGTACCATAGAAGATATCCGAGATTCTGCGCGCAGGACGCGTAGTCTGAGCGCGTATGATCGATTGTCGAATGTAGCGTGGTGAGCGCCTTGGTACATCCTCGGTAGAATTTGTTGAATGCATGAATACTACTCGATTTACGACCCCTGGGGGGTTCTAGTAAGCACTGCTATGTATCTGATGCACAGTGTCGTGTCTGCAACCTTGTAGGTCTGCAAATTCCCTACTCGAGGTTCGTTGCATAATGTAAGACATGTTACCTATTCTTCGAATGTGCTGGCAGTGTAATTAGACCGTCAAGATTGTGATGTGCGGACATTACAACAAAGTGTCATTAGATTGATGCAATCCGTTACCCCTCTCCGTTGGTGGTGCAGTTTCAGCAAACTGCCCTAGGTTTGCTCGCAACATTTCATACCGAGTGTCATCCCGTTGAAACGCCTCCCATGACCGCACTCAACATCACCCAACTCCTCTCCAGGCCTGCGACTTCGCCTGTGGCCCCTCCCACTATCAATGACACGTCGATCACCCCGGGAAAGCCAGAGTGTGTTCAGTCTTTCGATCTAGTTAGACCTCGGAATGAACTCATGATCTCTTGTACTCCATCATGACTCCGAGGGATCATGAATCCTTATTCGATCATAGTGCGTGCCCGTCGGTAGGTCCACTGATACAGTAATGGAGAGCGCGGCGGATCTCCACAGGGGTTTCTCCCATCATGATGCCTTCTAACGTCATCTCTTCTCGGCGTGCTCCCCGGTCACGCCACGATCCCCATGTCCCATGTCCACAACCTGCATGCTTGGGGCAGCAAATCCCATCCCACACCACAGCGCAATGCATATCCCGATCTGCTCTCGACGCAAAATTTCTTCACGTCCCTGCTAGAAGCGCCGTGATTCTTCCCCACAGAGCCGCACCACCACATACCCCAAATAGGCAATTCTATCCTGCTCTCAGCCTCCCCCTTCCGCCTCAGCCTCTTGCGCCCGCAATAGGTATGCAATTTCGGGCCCATGTGCGGCTCTTCATGCCTAACCACGCGCGTGTACCCGAACCTTCACAATTCCTAGTGCACATCACCTGCACAAGCGTTGAAGCTGTGTCTAGATCCCAGATCCATGTTTCCATGTGTCACAGACGCGCAGCGAGCGCGTAGTGTGGGTACTGAGGACGTGAAGACATCGGGTAAACGCGTGCATTGGTCGACGGCATGCTTCCCGACGGGTGTGCGCTTGACACGCAAGTCCTTGCGTTTGTGCTGGCGTGTCAGTTACACCCGTGGGTCTCTTAGGTCCCGCAGTACGTTCGAGATCTCTTCTAGCGACGGGTATGCACGGACAGGGCTGGCTACTCGTCAGAAAGGCCTTACCGAAAATGTGGGTGTCGTGGGCTAGGAAGAAATTTCTAGTGGTTGTGAGATGCGACTTGGCAGCCGTTTGCGGCGTGGTACGAGCACGAAATCTGATGAGTAGGTTTTGTGGCGCCGTCTGGTGATGTGGGTGAATTTTGCGGCGGTGAGTGTGGATGTTCTGGACGCAGGGGTTGATGGCGTGAGTTTGCGTCGATGTTGTGCGTTCTGATGCAGAAGTGATGTGGAAGCTAGTCTTGTGGATCTGGTTAGTGGACATCACCAGTCTCGTGTGAGGACAAACTTTCAGTATGTGTTTTGCAGCTATGCTGCTGTGTATTACTATGTACTGTATTGTTGGACGAACTTTTTGATAATGCAAAACGCCGGTGGTATACCATACAGAGGAGCTCATGCAGGCTCAACTCGACCACTTCCCAAAACTCCTCGCTTTTCGCATGAACAAGAGTGGTGTAAAAGCCCTTCCAGGGCATGCAAATGGGTATATCCTACACAGTCCACCAGTAACTCAAAGATGAATCGCCAATCGACGTGAAAAGGAAAATCGTAAAGCGTGCTGAAATCGCCAAAACCGGCGATGTCAAGGTCGCAGTAATGCGGGGTATCATGCTTAGCTCTCAAGGCTGAAGGATGCTGATCGAGAAGTGGTGGTGCTGTCAAATACAGGGTATTGGACCTCAACGTCGTCCATGTAGGTAGGTGGGCTGGCGGGTACATCCTCGTAAACGGGAGGCTGCTCCTCATCCCAGGCAATGCCCATGCCAGAGCGTTCGGTAAGAACAAGGTGGAACTGAGTGCGAAGAACGCGCGCAGCACCAGTTGGGGTGGCTTGGCTAAGCTTCTTGAGCGGGGCCCACTCCTCAGCTACAACCATCTCAATGACAAGGTTGTGCTTGACGCTCATGCCGCTCTGGCTGTCCATGTCGCAGAGTGGCTTGAGGGCAACGTTACAGGCAGCATTGAATTCGACGTCAATCTCGCCGCGCTCAAAGTCAGTCTTCCAGCCAGTCTTGACCTCTTCGTTTGCAATAGCACGGACATCCTCGTGGAGGACACCCTTGCCCTCACCTCCGACCTTAGAGATGTGCTTGGAGCAGGCTGGAGCAATGAACTTCTGGGTCTCTTCAATGCGCCAGTTGAGTTTCCTGAGCCTCCAGCGAGTCTGCGAATCGGCCTTGTTTTGGACAATGCCTGATAGGCGCATCTCGATAGGGAAGTCGCCGATCGGGTGAATAACAGGGGGCAGCTTGACCGAAGCGGTCAGGTTGGTCGGTGGGAAGATACGGATAGAGTGCTTCTCGTTTCCAGGGAAGATTGCACGCCTGATGTCGACGGCGCGCTTGTAGGTGATCTTGTCACCTTTCGAGGTGGTTGCTACCGCGGAGAGATAGTAATCGAGGGTTGCGAGGCTGCCGTGGGTAGTGGCGGGTAGATGGCCGGGGAGGAGGTGGCTGAAAGGATAAGCGTGCTGTCCGTGGCGCAAAGAAGCGGGGTGGGTCAGGAAGTCCCAGGTGTGGATCTCCGTGGTCTGGTTGGCGCAATCGCTGCAGTGCTGGGCGACAGGCTTCTTGGTTGTAACGATCGCGAGAAGCTTCATCTCGAACTTGTCGACTGTGATGTGAGGTTCATGCACGTTGAGCAGGAGTTGACCAGTGAAAATAGCGCCTGCTGACGACTGTGGGCTGTTGTAGAACACTACTGGTGGCGACTCCACATTCATGTTCATGGATGCAGCCACGTGGGGTTCGAGCTTAGGGCTGGCCTTTGGAGTACCCTTGGGAGTACCCTTGGGGGACTTCTTAGCAGCATCATGGCTGTGGTGACGCACGAACGGAAGACGAGCCATAATGAGGTTCTCTTGCGACCTGCTCTTCTCTTCGACCGGGGGCGTGTACGAGTAGACGGGTGGGAAAAGCGGATGCGGTGCGTTTGTTTTGTGGTTGTCGAGCTTGGGCAACGGTGAAGGTGCTACCCTGGCCAGGGACTGGAGCAAGCGGCCTGGCATGGCTTGAATGAAAACTCTGGGGTGCAGCTGAGACGTGGGCTGCGCTGCAGTGTGGGTGACTGTCCAATGACGATGTGGCTTGGGTCCGGGAAGCGAATGCAGCGAGTTGTCTGTGGCGCTATGCTTCAAGAGTTGATTTTGTGAGAATTCAGTTGATGTGTAAGGTGTTGCGGCAGAAACATGTTCTGGGGAAGGGTCAATCTCAAAGAGCAGCTGTCGTCTGGGGAAGCCAGGTCCTTATAAAGAAGTCGTCAAAACCGTTTTGACTTTTTACCTGAGAGAAATTCCATGACTGGATGCCTCAAGCGCCTTTCGCATGATGCCATCAGAAACAAAGATCCAAGCTTTCGGCGTGAAGGCACTAAGCCCGGTACGGCAGGCACACCCCTGCGCTGTTGGCAATTTTTGGGTCAGGAGGCAAGCGCGCACGGCCTGCCGCTCTCTCGTGATCTTCCGCTGAAGCAACGCCGTGCTGTCGTGCTTGTATTGGGTTTAAACGTCAAGCTACGAGAGCGGCCCTCAGCTGCGTTTGCGCGGCGTGCGGTGAGGCTGCACTGTGAAACGAGCTGACCGCTTGCTCAACAAACCCAAAAAACCAGCGAGAGCACCGTCACGCAATGACTGTTTCGTGGTGCTCGTTCAGGGCCACAATTCCAGTGCAACCTCGTGCCTGCTCGATTCGCTTGTGTCCGGCCAACAAACGCGGTTGGCCGACGGCTGTCTTCCAAGCCCAAAGCGCATCATGCTAACCTCATGTCTCCACCAAGTGAAGACATCTGGGGTACTCAACTTCCAGGATCACGGCACGATCAGCTGCCGCCTGACACCATTCGTGGGTTGAGCAATTGACGCTGCAGTTCGTCTTTTGGAACACGGCACCCCGCAAATTGGCGTTGTGATGCTCTCAAAGCGTCCGAATGTTGAGCATCTCCGTGGAAGTCGCTGTTCGGAGTAACCTCCCCTCATACATCAAGGGCGCACTCCGTCACCGCTGGGATGGCCACCTGACTTGCTCCAGCAGCCTCTGACGACCCCTTGCGCGCCCTGCACTCTCGACTGACATCGCCAATTGCTAATTGTGCAGCACCGTCAACACGCAGTCATGCCCCGGCTGCACATCGCGATCTGATGCCAAGACGCCGTCGTTATGTAATGCTGGGAAAATTTTACAGGGTTCATGGACCAAGCAGAGCATCAACTGGCACCCGTGGCATGAGACTGCTCCACCTGCTCCCAAGACTCGAGCAGTTTCTTTACACATTTTGGCAGCTCGGCCCGGCCTTGCTTGTTTGACCAGCTTTCGTGTCAGAGCAGGCTGAGAAACCCACATGCTGAGGCTCTAGACTTCGCTGCAACCATCGCCGCCTTACTCGATTGCGCAACAAAGACAATGCCGGCTTTATCCCGAATACTCCGGAGTACCTGAGTACCCCGTCGGACATGCCCGAGGAGGCATTTCAGGATCGTGAGTCTTGAAGAGACCAGATCACAACACCAAGCCGATATTGTCACGATGCTTCGCTTATTGCCGGGGCCATCAATCGGACGCCTTGCCGACCTGCGTCGCTGTCAAACCATAAGTCCAGGTACACCGTGTCCCAATTAGGAAGTTCATCTACATTTTCATTCGTCGAAAAAGTCAACCATGGAAATCTCGAGCCCTCGCCATGCACTCACCACCCCTGAACCAGAAACCCTGAACCAGGTTGGTGTTCGCTGCCACAATCCCGTCGGACAACTGCAGCCGTTTGCGATCGATCTGCCTCACTCAGCATGCCACACGTTGCTTCAGAGTCATCATGTTGACACTTTGCGTGCTCTGGCGCCATCCCGCCTTACTGACGACGTGCCATACACGTTGGTCAAGATCAGACCGCTTCTCTACCCCTTGATTCGTATTTTGGCTGCAGGCTCTGCGCTATGGCTTCCGGCAAGGTTTACTATCGTGTTGTCAACCTTCTTGCCCTGCATTGCAGCTCCTGGGGCTTCGATTAAGATTCGGTACTAACGAACCTTCTGCGGGCCGAATCGAAGCATTCTTTCCATCACGAGGTTCCATAGCGCCCCGACGTCGCTTTATGAGGCTCAATTGTCCGGCTCACAAAGCTCTCGTTGCGAGTCCTGACTCCTCGTACCATAATGCTGCCCAGCAACGACTCCACTCCCCGCATTCGCTGGCAGTCGTTCAGCTCATCCAGACTCTTCGGGGCTCGTGCTGGTCCAGTACTGAGGTTCCAGACCAGCGTCTTGTACCTGAACTTGCACCGGTTAATGTCTCGTAGATGTGCATTGTTCAGCAAGTCATGGCGATGCACCTCTCTTGATGCTGGCCATGCAGGGCACCCTGAGAACACTGTAATGTTGAAGGCATTTTGTTAAGAACACTTCGTCGTCAGTCCTACCGCTGCAGGCCTTCCACATGTAACGTCTATTCACATCAAAATGCTTCTCGACGGTGTCACGTACTGTTTTCGCCAGAATAGCTCCGCGACAACACGAACACAAATTTGCATAGCACCTACCACTATGTAAGCCGCAAACAACCTTTCGACGGGCGAGTAGAGCGTCTGTACATGACAGTCGACTACGCACAAGTTGCACCCACCGACCCATTACGCTATGTTTTACGCTATGAATGCGGATACACTTGCGGGTACTCGTTTGTACCCGTACTTGCACATCTTGTGGAGTTGACAAGACTCCACATCAAGATGCATGCTATGCTAGCGCAGAAGGATGTGTAAAAGGTTTTTGTATGGAGGGGTAAGTCATGCCAAAGTGGGATGGACCGGTGAGTGCTGGTGATGGAAGTGGTGGTGATGTTTGCGTTGCTTGTTTTGGCGGCTGGCACATCACGCAACGCAATTCGCACACGAGAATCCCGAGTGATCTCCGACATAATCCCTGATAAGCTGGTGCTAGTGTGTCAAATGCATACATTACAGAGCATTGCAGGAGATTCGAAGGTGGCAGATGCAACAATTCATTTGATTGTGCTTTCTACCTGATGGAACACCGCTCTTTCCCTTTCCTAGACCCGCACGCTCAGCAAAGAGCGTGTCGTTGTCTTGTTCGTGATATTGCGTTACCCATCCATTGTGACATCGTTGTGCGGAGCCATCAATCAAGACGTCGCGCTTACTCCTCGTCATCCTCAGCCTCGTCGTTGACGACGTTGAAGAAGCGGAGCTCGTAAACACCCTTGGAGGTGGAAACGACGCGGAGCCAGTCACGGAGCTGCTGCTTCTTGAGGAACTTCTTGGTGCTGCGCATCGTTAGCGATTCCTCTTTCACACAGACTCGTGACGCTGCGCATGCACCCCGGGTGTACGTACAGGTACTTCAGGTAGCGGCCAGAGAACTCCTGGTGAGCAATGACCTCGATCTTGCCATCGCCCTGCTGGGAGATCTGGATGACATCGCCGAGGTTACCGGTGCGGCCCTCGACCTTGATGCGGTCGTGAAGGAACTTCTCGAAAGCCTGGATGTCGAAGATCTTGTCGTTGACGGGCTGGCTGCAGTTGATGACGAACTTCTTCGTCACCTTCTGGGCCTTCTTGCCGGATGCCTTCTACATTGTCGTATTAGCCTACTGTTCTGCACATCGTTTGAGATGTGTGTGATGCGTGATCACAGACAGCAAAGCGGTGTACGTACGGTGTTGGGTGCCATTTTTGATGTGTGGGAGAGCGCAAAGAAGTGGTTATCCTGCGTAGAGCGTGTGGTGTTGAGACTGAGGTCGATGCAGGCGGAATTTTGCGATCGTGGGCACGCTAGTGACGCCAAGATTTTGCGCGTGGCTGCCCCACTACGATTGGTGCGCGATGGACGTGCAGTCGTCAACGCCAACACCAGTCCAAGGTGAGCACAACACTTGGACGTAAAGCTACATTTGATCAGTTACTGTACGGAGATCCGTATCTGATATTTGCAAAGTAACGCAGCAGTTCCAACCTTCGATTCTTAGCTAGCACCCGGTCGAAGCGTTACCAGTCCAATACATGGGCTTTACGGCAATGCCGGTTTCCCTACTTTGCATCCAAATCCCAACGATAGCGCCTATGTTAGCAACAATGAACTACTCCTGCTGCTTCGACGCTTGATCCACGTCCGTATTCGACCATCTGCTTTTGGTTCATCGACAGCTTAGGCAAGTCTCAGCAGTCTCCTACCCCAGTACGGATATTGATCATCTATATTATCGTTTCCGTCGTTGGAGTAGTCCCACTTGTCAAGGTCAAGTATGACAGGTCGATTCCATGTCTTGCAGCCAATGCACCGCTCTACATGTCGTCCTATCTATACAAGACGAAACGTCATGTGTAAAGAGCATCTAGTGCCAAAAGGCGAGAGATGAGACCACAATGAATCAGTAGTTCATATTCGCATCAATTACACTGTACTGACGAGCTTATAGACGAATAATCATTGCGTGCTGCCGTATGCGCTTTCAGAAAGCCAGCATACAGGAAGACGTGCAAGCGCTTTGTCGTCGAATCACAGGCTATGTGTTGTCGCAGATCATTTGTTCCCATGATCACTATGTTACACGCATCTATCTTCGTTACTGACAGCTTGCAAGTGAACGAGCGCGCCTCGTCTCTGAAAAGCATCCCTGCGGTTTTTAGGGCGTTATCCAGAACGTGTCGTGCTGACTGATTGTCTTCTCAGTTTTCCGGTGGAGCAAGCACACATGTATCTATGCACAAAACTAAAATCTGGCACCTGATATTCTTCGAGAACCGGCCAGTCCATGACAGAGCTCATCTGGATACTATCAGTGTACGTTCTATAGGTGTAAGCGTTCTGGACACTTTTCTTTCTTAAGAGATTATGTCGAACCCTAGCTGGAGAGTCCAACAAGAGCGGAGATTCTTTGATGAGCCTGAGCTGAAGGATAGATGTCCACCCTCCCGAATGTCCGTAGACGACAGTTGTCACGGTGCTCGTGGTAAACACGCCAAATGGCTCCATGCAGATGAACTCTGTTCATTTTTAGGACATCGACTAGAGTTTAGTCTGCCTTTCTTCACTTTCTCAGATATCCAAGAGGGGCGCCCCACAGACCGAGATATGGTTTTCAAGACTCTGAGGTTAGAGTTTGGCCTCGTTCAGATTACCAAAGCAATTAGGGAGCGTTACAAATTAGTCACAATCGGCGGGTGCAACCATTACTCCTGGCACGGAGATGCGCTCGGTTCATTCATTCCTTTTTGATGACATTGAACTATCCGAAGACGATGGTCTTGGTTGTGACATGGATTCCAAGTGGAACGCAGACTTCTTCGAAGAAGAGGAAGACTTCTTTATCACAGCAGGCTGCCAGCCCGTCATTAACCCGGGAACTGTAACATGGGATCCCAAAGTCTACTTCCTGTTCACACTACAGACAGGCCTCATTGTGTTGTTCAAGCCAACGAGTATCTGATATATACACTGGAGGCTGCTATAGAAGTCTGGGTAAGCTGATGCTCTTGTCCCCAATTTCTAGAATGCCACATATCTGACAATATTCGAAAACCGACGATGGCAACTATGGATCCTCGTCCGTGCAGCTCCAAGTAATTGTAAGCATGCTCAAGCTTTTCAACCAACTCAAAGCTCAACTACGCAAACCCAACTTGGCTTGGGAGCGTTTCAATAGCTGCAATGGCGATATCTCATACTTCTCTGACATCATTACCCTCGACGCGGTGCGCCGCTGCCTCGGAAGTATTGATAAAGAATTTGAGAAATTAAAAGATGTGGAAGGGGGGCTCGCTGGTATGATCGAAGAGCTGGAAATCACTATGCACACAGTAAGTTGATGAGATGATTTGGGCTTATGAGATGCCAACGATGTTCCAAAGTTTCAGCTTCAGGTAACGTACGAAAACACTAGGTTGAGCTTGGAAAGTAACAGTATGAATCACCAAATGATTGGCATCAATCTGGTTGCTGCTCGACTCAGCGAGGATGCAGCGAAACTAGCGCGCCGTTCACAACGCATAGTTGAAGACTCTAGTAGAGCAACCCGTATCGATGTTCAGCTACTTCTGGCAACATCTATTTACCCAGCTTCAAAGACTTCGCTAACGTGTGGTAGGTTACTGCCGCTGTTGTGATGACCTTACAGTACTTCACATCTGAGCATGCACTATTCGCTTTTGAGGGTAACGCAGGGACATTCTGAATCAGCATCAGTGTTCTGATCCCAAGTCTGCTCATGTCGACCTTCATGTTACATCTTCTGGACCAGTTGAGAGATACGCTCACTTCACGGCTCTCGGGCAAGCTTGCTGTTAAATCGGACGCAGTCTCACATAATCCATCATCCTGGGATTCTTCGACAAGAGCCTCGGATGCAGAAACTTACGATGAGAAGCGCGCGACTTTTGTGTAGACATCCACAAATAGGTTGAACAGGTTGGTAGTTAAAAGGATGAATCATCTTAAGCAGAAACAACTACTTTTTGCCATTCGTTAAATGAGCGTTGCTAAGACAAGTAACGTCAGTTGCGAGATCTGATTCAAACATTCACTCAAACACCCTCTTCCACACCCACAAGCTGCGACTGTTGCAGTAGTGCTTCAAACCTTCAATACCCCACTCCATGCCAATACCTGACTCTTTGTGCCCACCAAAAGGTACGTCAGGAGCCACATCGAAGCTAGGTTGTCATTGTCAGTGCCATGTTGAACCCTAAACGAACTGGACTACTTACTGCGAATTCACCCACACACTGCCTGCTGACAGCTGCCTGGCCATGCGTTCAGCACGCTTCACGTCTTTGGCCCATACTGATGCTCCGAGGCCAGTCTTTAGCGCATTCGCACGGTCAATCACGTCTTCTTCATCAGACCATTTCAGAAGAGGCACGATGGGGCCGAACGGCTCCTCTTGAACGATACGGGAATCTTCAGGTGGGTTGTCGATGATCGCCGGCGTGATGAAGTAGCCGTGCTCAAACTGCCCAGCAGATCCGGACAACGCGGTTTTCCAGTTGCTTCTCTCGATCTCGGCGTACATGTCTTTCACCTTGTCGAACCTATCGTTGTTAGCAGCTCACCATTCTAAATCACGCTGCATGACTTACTGCATCTTATTCTGCACTGGCCCAACAACAACACCCTCCTCAGTTCCCGCACCGGTCTTTATATTCCCCTTCGTGAACTCCACCATCTTATCCCTAAACTCATCATAGATCTTCTCGTGGACATAGATCCTCTTCGTCAACATGCAGATCTGGCCGGAGTTCAAGAAGCTCATCATTGCAATCTTCGGCAAACACTTATCAATCTCCACATCCTCACACACAACCGCCGCATCATTCCCGCCCAGCTCAAGCACATACCGCTTCAGTGTCTTCGCACAGCTAGCTGCAACCAACTTTCCCGTTGCAATAGAGCCCGTGAACGAGATTTTATCAATTCCAGGGTGCTCTGTGATCCAAGGACCGAGGCTGTCGTCGCCAGAGAGGACTTGTACGACGCCGGGCGGGAAGACTTGGGCTGCCAGCTCGCCGAGTTTGAGGTCGCAGTAGGGTGTGTAGGGCGAGGGTTTCATAATGAAGGTGTTTCCTGTGATCAGTGCTGGACCGACTTTGCCCAAGCCGAGCAGAATCGGCCAGTTCCAGGGCACGATGCCGGCGCAGACGCCGATCGGTGGGTAGGTTGAGTAAACTGTTTTCTCGTCGTCTTCTTTGAGGATCTCATCTTTGACTTCCATGGTCGCGAAGGCGCGGAGCCATTGCAGGGCACAGTCTAATTCGGTGTGCGAGAGGGAAAGCGGTTTACCTTGTTCTGTAGTGAGCAGCTTCTCCAGCTGGTCACGGTTGGCTTCAATCAAGTCCGCGTACTTGAGCAGCAGGTCGGCGCGCTCAGAGAACGACGTCGCACTCCACGACTTGAAAGCTGCCCTGGCATTTTTTACGGCTGCATCGAGGTCTTCCTTGCGGGCTACGGGGACTTCGTAGAGGGCTTTGCCGGTTGCAGGGTTGATAGAGTGGCGAGTTTCAGGTGTTGAGACAATCTCATTGTTGATGATGTTCCCTTTGTAGATCTATTTGCTCTTTAGCCGCTATTTTGAGGGTCGTGGTAAGGCATGTTGCATACTTCGATGTCGAGTTTCGATGCCATTGTGGCGGATTCTTTGGCGAGTCTGGAAATATTCCGTATACGGGGTTATGTCGTTTCGCCTTCTTGATCTGTATGATAAAACGGAATCAGCTGGAGAAAGAAGGGACACGTACTTGACCTTAATAGATAGGATCGATGGTGGATCGGAAGTGGGGCCTACACATGCGGGGTCCAGCAGTCAGCTCAGCTCGTTAATCTGACATGGGTTCCCGCCACAAACGAGTTGCATACTGTAAGCACAGTCAGTAGTTCTTCTTGGCGATTGGCGTATTACTCACAGGCGCTTATTGCAGGGTGGAATCGGCCTTGTGTTTCAAATGCCGTTAAGTATTTTTTGTTTCTCGTATGTAGTCAACCTTCGGCATGTCACAACCAAACGCATAAGGTGTCGATACAAGCCCAGAAACATGGTTGACTTTGAACCTGAATACTGATGAAGAGGTGTTGACAAGATCCTGTCAGTACCACCCACAACCATCATGACCGCAGGTGATACGGATCACTCTGACGAAGATGTCTACATGTATTCAGTACAAGACTCTTGTCACATCACGAAGAAAGCGGTAGTGGTTTAACATTGTTCATTTGATTATGGTACAGGACAATGGTGCTGCGATCAAAGCGCATTGCACTCAATCATGGCGGTCGTAACTGGTATGGCGACACGCTTATTTGTCGCCAGTGTCGTGGATCGCGTTGGGGACAGCGCGCTCTACCGACTCAGGAAGAATCTCCTGGATCTTCTTGGGGACGATAGAGGCATCACCACCGTCCTTGGCGTGTGTCTTGGGGGTGGACTGGTCGGCCTTGCCGCCAGTGGGGTGGACCTGAGTATGCTGTTAGCTGTGATACTCTACCCTTGATTCCCACAGATGTAACATACGGAATCGGGAAGAGCCTCCTCGAGAGCAGAGGGAGCCTGCTCCTGGACCTTGTTGGGAACGGCAGAGTCGCCGGTGGTGTGGGACTTGCCCTGCCCGTACTCGTTTGTGGAAGACATTCTGATGGTGTTGCGGAAGATTGTTGTTCGGACAATAGGTCTTGTGAAGGTGCGGAACTTGAGTGCTGCAGAAGACATGATGGGAGATGGATCTTATAGAAAAGGAGGAGGTACTGTCTTATGTACAGTCTGGCAGATGTGGGCGCGTCATCCTTTGATTCCTCTCATAGACGATATCTCGTCATGACCATCTTTCATGAGCTCATGTGGCGGCGCATCAACCCGCATTCTGAGACGAGATTCTGGGGTCGACATGACGCAGGGGTGGAGGCGAGCAGCTGTCAGACTGCAATGATGCGGTCATCTCATAAACGAAGTATCACACCTCAATGTTCCGCGGCATAATCGTGAGCGCAAGGCGAGCCACTTCGCCATAAATCAGCGCAATTGATGTTGACATCTACCGCGAAACAAGCTTAATGTGCCTTGAGTGTGGAGTTAATGTTGCCGTCTGGGGACTAAGGTGTTGTTTGTCGGAGGATCGGCGCCTCGGAGGTCCAAAAACACCGCCTCGTGGATCTTGCGATGCACGAACATGACGCGAACATCTACACTCGCCAATTCCTGGTTCAATATGCGCCACCGCTGACATTCAGGTCGAGAGGCAGAAAACGACTGTGAAGCCAGCGCCTCAAGGCTCCAGCCTGTCTTGGGAGTGGACCATTCGCGCACGAACTCGTCTCATACCGGTCTCACCTCAACTCGCGCCGCTGTCCAACTCGACACAGATACACTTGGTCAAACTTCTAATCACACCCTGCCCACTGCGTTGCCTTTGAACATCCTTATGATTCCGATTTAGAGCCTTCTTCTTGTGATAGATCAAAGGCCAAGCTTACTTTAGCGGAGTCCTGAATGCCTTGGGAACACAGTCCCTCAATTTGGACTCCCAGAAGACCGGACCTTCACGTCTCTGTGCTCTAACTCTATTTGTATTTCATGCGTAGCAGGAAGTACCACCGTAATATGAGGTTTCCCGGATGGTCCGGGTCCGGCTCATCCATACAAGCACATTGGTCCCACGGTTCCTTATCGAGCGAAGATGTTGGATACAAAGAGAAGGGAGCATCTTACGTGTCTGCGGATACCTTAATGTCATCCGCAAGAACTCTTGAAACCGAGCAGGATTGGCGGGAAGTAGTCAGGAATCGTGATGCATCACTCAAGACATCGAGTAAGGTCCATATGGACAGTCGCCCTCAAGGTATGTCCAAGGTAGGACAAGACTTTGCGAAGACCCTGCAGTCTTGAATCCAAGGGTACTCTAAGTTTGTTCGCGACACATTGAACGATGCAGCAGAGTGGTCTTCCATGGATCGTGGCTTGCAGTCAGTCTAAAGGGCTGCATCTGTCTTGGCCATATCAACGGCTTCCCGCCCACCTTGACAACACAAACTATTGGTCCATTTGACAATCCATGCGGGTTTTCTTAATCCCCGCAGGAGACGAAGTACGGGCGTGTTCGTATAAACATTGCAGAGGAGGACATTGCCCCGAGGTGCAACGATCAGTTCCAAGTATGATCTTAGAAGATGCAAGTCGCTGACAGGTCCAGACCTTAGTAGGAAAAGCCGATTCTGAAGCTACTTCTTGACCCACGTGCGGCAGAGGTAAAGTACCGTTGCACATTTGCCAAGATATGTTGTGATGAGGACTCCCCCTCCGCCAAGATGTTTCCCCAGATCTCCCCGCACCAAGGATCGGCATGGGTACGAAAAGCCTTCGTACCGACTGGCAATATCTCCCGTACAATATCGGGAATGATGCAGCTGAACGACGTAAGAGTACTTGTTCGTACATCTTCGCGACAGCTTGCGCCGAGAGCTTCACATCTGGGTAAGAGCCCGGATCGTGCTACAACGTTGAGACACTGATATAAGAGCTAGATCATGGCAAAGTTTGCAGTCACTCAAGTGTTTCTCGGCATCGACCAATGCACAGACAATAACATGTCAGTGTCAATATCTTCAGTTTCGTTCGAACACCACCATCAGGCTTTTGGTATCGCTGAAGCTTCGCCTCGCATCTCCTGGAGGTTCGGAGGCGCTGCTGTCAATTGGGAGCAAACTGGTTACGAGATAGAGATAACACGCGATGGAGTGCCTCGTGTATTTGCTGCCAATTCTTCAGCCTCGTCACTAGTCTCCTGGCCAGATGAACCTCTGTTAAGCTCGGAATCAGCCACAGTCAGAGCTCGAGCGTACGGCAGCGGAGGACCTACTGGATGGTCAGATGCTGTCTCAGTAGAGGCTGCTCTTCTAGACGGAGACTGGTCTGGTGCAATTCCCATTGGCGCTGACCGAGAGACCGAAGTTAACGCTACCCACAAACCCATCCACTTTCGAAAGACTTTCAACCTCAACTCCACGGTTGGATCTGCACGGTTATACATTACCGGCCTTGGAATCTATGAAGCTAATATCAATGGCCAGCGAGTTGGCGATCACGTCCTTGCACCTGGCTATATGTCGTACCAGTTCAGGCATACATACGATACTTATGATGTGACCGGACTTCTGAACAGCGGAGAAAACGCCATTGGCGTTGCTGTTGGAGAAGGTTGGTGGTCAGGTACGTCTTCTTTCATGTCATAGATCGGACCAGGCACACAAATTGTCAATCCTTGGCTTTTACGGTGAAGCCAGGGGGTCTTCAGCAGATTGGAAATGGTTGCCACGCCAAGGTCAAAGATACGGTAGACCTTCCTGCGCAAATATGCCTCAGCTACCTCCAATAATTTGCAGAGTCACAGGCATGCTCGAGCCTTTTCGATCTGGCACTGACTTACTATAGGACGATGGGGCTTTCAGAACATGCGTAATATCTACGGCGATACTATCGGTTTGCTTGCGCTGTTGCAGATCACCAACGAGGACGGTACCAAATCAACGACCAAGACTGATCTGTCATGGCACGCTAGTGCTGATGGCCCAACTATCTCGGCTGAGCTTTACGATGGCGAAGTCTACGACTCGAGACTAGAAATAGACGGATGGTCTGAACCAACGTTCGATGACAGTGAATGGTTCGGTGTAAAGCAGCTACCACCACTGAAAGGAATGCTCACCCCTCCAGACGGCCCACCAATTCGAAGAATACAGACGGTAGAACCACAAAAGGTTTTTCAATCTCCTACAGGGAAGACGCTGATTGACTTTGGCCAAAATCTTGTTGGTTGGCTGCGATTCTCAAACATTGAAGGACCTCCAGGAACCAACATCACTGTTCGACACGCAGAAGTTCTGGATGAGGGCGAAATTGGCGTGAGGCCCCTTCGCTCGGCAAAGGCCATCGATACCTTCATCCTGAACGGCAACGACAATCAGACTTGGGAACCATCCTTTACATACCATGGATTCCGCTTCGTCGAGGTCAATGGTTGGCCCAACTCGACAGCTCTCGATGCCGAACACATCGCAGCAGTAGTAGTTCACAGTGACATGGAGCGCACGGGGTACTTTGAATGCTCTGACAACCTCCTGAACCGATTTCACGAGAATGTTATTTGGAGTATGCTCGGCAACTTCCTTAGTGTGCCTACTGATTGCCCACAACGTGATGAACGACTAGGTTGGACCGGAGACGCTCATGCGTTTATGCCGACATCAAACTATCTCTACGATGCTTCCGGCTTCTGGCGCAGCTGGCTCAAGGATGTATGGTCAGAGACCAGTACTGGCGGACTCAATTCAACTCCACACATTGTACCAACACTCGATCCGAACTTTGTAAACAACGGCAGTGATCCTTTCAGACGACCGACGGCCATCTGGGGGGACGTCATTGTAGGCAACCCTTGGGCTCTCTACCAAACAACCGGCGACAAGCGCATGCTTGAAGAACAATACGTAGGGGCGCAGGCTTGGATCGATTCAGGTATTCCCCGAAACGAAAATGGTCTCTGGAACAGAAGCACTTTCCAATACGCAGACTGGCTAGACCCTCTATCTCCACCCGAGGACCCTGGCAATGCAACAACGCATAAGCATCTTGTCGCGGACTCCTATCTGATCCAGATGACTCGTCTCCTCTCTCAGATGAGCAGCGCCCTTAGCAAGACCCAGGAAGCAGTCAAGTATACATCCGAGCGAGAAAACTTGATTTCTGCCTTCCACGACGCCTGGATCGAGCCACAAACGAACCAAATCATCGCCAACGTGACCCAAACCGCTCTAACGCTCGGCCTCCGTTTCGATATCTTCGACGCCGAAACACGCCCCCAAGCCGCTTCGACACTAAACTCCATCATCGCAAACAACTCCTTCCTCGTAGGAACTGGATTCGCAGGTACCCAACAACTTGGTTTTGCCCTCTCCAGTATTAACAGCACCTCGACATTTTACAAGATGCTTCTCCAAACCCAAGTGCCCTCCTGGCTCTACCAAGTCGTCATGAACGGCACGACGACCTGGGAGCGCTGGGACTCTATGCTGCCCAATGGCAGTATTAATTCCGGTGAGATGACGAGCTTTAATCATTATGCATTTGGCAGTGTGGCAGACTGGATGCATCAGAAGATTGGTGGGCTGGCTCCAGGCGAGCCGGGGTGGAAGACTGCCCTTGTGGCTCCTGAGCCAGGAGGCGATATCACGAGCGCCAATGCGACGTACTTGAGCCCGTATGGAGTGGTCAGGAGTACGTGGAATGTTACCGACGCTGGATTTGCTCTAGAGGTGCAAATTCCACCCAACGCGAGGGCAGATGTGGTGCTGCCGGATGGGAGGAACCAGACAGTGAGGGTGGGAAGTGGGATCCATAACTTTGCGTTGAGAGGATTTGTTCTGCCAGAGTGAGGGCTTTTGTAGCCGTCTTTAGCACAGCCCAAACGCTTTTTTGGAACAATTGAATATCTACAGGCTGGGCAATGAGTAACCAGACCGCTGAAGACAGGTGCTTAGGCGTTCCAAAGCCAAAAATGAAGTCACGATGATGTGGGAAGGTATCAAAAATCCTCACTGTATTTCTAGGTCTGCGCTGTCATATTCGTCATCGTCCTTAGCTCACCTCGCTCTTTTCCATTTCCTCCCCGTTCTCGCTCCTGCCCTCGCTTATCTCGCTAGTCAGACGACTGATTTGACTGAACTGGCTGACCTGGCTTGCGCGCGGATCTAATGCCGGTCTTTGACTCTTATTCTGATCACCTTTGCTTGCCCAGAAAAACCAGCTTTGACCATTGACAATGGCAAGTGGGTTGGTAATGGAAGGACGCCTCTCATTGTTTGCTTGCTCAGATGGCTCAGATGTTTCGGAGGGTTCAGATGGTTCAGGCACATTTAGACGTGGTGGCGTTGACACTTCGGAGTGAGATACGCTTTGTGCATGTATGCGGTCTACGGACATCGAGGTCTTAGGAGTACCTGTAGGTCCAGAATTCGTAGTGTCGTGTGATTTCATGTGCTTGAGGGCCGGCGAGTTGGGTGTCCATGCTGAGCTTAGGCTTAGTGCGGCCATAGACTTTCTGGGTGAGACGCTGCGGCCACTCTTTCGACGTATAGATCCTGTTGAATCGAAGCTGCCATGTGATATGTCTTGTCGCCATGTCATGATACGGTCGTGTGGAGGCTGTGTTGACACGCTGTCTCGTCTAGATCGACTGGTTCGTGAGAGGATGCTGCTTGGGCGTCCGATCTTGGAAGAGGTTTCCCAGGTATCTCTCAGCCGTATGCGTTTGTCGTATGCACAATCCTGCCTGAATACCTTCAGCGACCCTTTGTAATCGGTGGTGATGATTATGTTACCGCCTCGATGTTCGCAACGAGCAAGATATGCCGGGCTCTCGTTTGCTCTTGGGAATGAACTCTGATTCGGTGTTGGCGTCTGATGCGCCGGACCAGCTTCTGCAGGCGCTTGAGAGGAGCGGACAGACTCGGCTCTGGATACAAGCGTGACAGGAGGTGGGTTACAGATGTCGTAGATTGGGTCCTCTGAAGCGCTGAGGAGTTGCCGAGTCTGCAAAGGAGCAAACACCGTGCATGTCGTAATAGAGTCGTGAGCCTCGAATACCTCCACGGGCTGTTGGTTTTTCTTGTCGCCTTCCGGGGCGCTTGTCGACCAAATGTACGCCTTTCGATCTTCGCTGCCACAGATGATATGTCCAGAGCTCTCGACAAACGCAGCTCGTATTTGACTACAATTGTTTTCGTGTCCTTTGAACTTCATGTCCAGACTCTTGTCTTTCATATTGTAGATTCGCAAACGAGAGTCGTTACTGGAGACCAAGAGTTTGACCTCACCAGCCTCGCTTCCAGGAGGCCAATACATTGCTTGAAGTCCGGTTATCTTACTGCCTTTGGCATTCTGCCCTCGCGTCGATTTTACGTGTAATTGCGATTGCCTCTTCAAGCCTTCGGTATCGTAGAAATTGCAAAGACCTCCCAGTGTTCCTGCTATGCAAGTCTTGCCGTCAGGACTAAACGTCACAGCTGTGATCATGTCAGGGACTGACGCCGAGTATGCAATACTCTTATCCGGAATGCTCCATAAGCGGAGCTTTGAATCGAGGGACCCAGCGAGAAAGAAACGGTCGTCCATTGGGTGGAATTGGATAGATGGCACAAAGTCCGAATGCTTAAACGTGCACAAGTTCTCTTCGCGACTTATGTGCCACAGCCGCACGGTCTTGTCCATAGAGGAGGATAGCAGGAAGTTGTTCTATCTACGTTAGCCCCATCTCACATAATGATGCTCGTAGATACATACCTTACTCCAACTAAGGTCCAAGATGGTTGCGGTGTGGCCGTTGTACTCTCGGTAGGGCTTTTGCTGAAACACTGGAGCGCTAAGATGCTTCGTCTCGCCTGCAGGATCGCTCTCGTGTCTCTCATGCGCTCTTCGCTCCTCCGCACTCGATATGACCGCCCATACGCGGACGACTTGGTCTTGTCCGCCAGCAGCAAGATATCTTCCATCCTTGCTAAACTCTGTGGCCCAAATAGGGTTCTTGGTAGCCGCCGAACCGGACTGAGGGGCTGGATTGGACCCTACAGCGGGAGCGCTGTTCTTGTCCGCGCCTGAGCGTAGCTCTTGTGCTAGGAACACACGATCAAACTCCTTCTTTGTCTTGAACTTGGTGCGCACTTTGATGTACGCTGGTGGTTGCGGATGTCTTGGACTGAAGCCGAAGTTATCAACATAGAGCTGCGCATCCATACCCTCAGGTCGATAGTCGCCAAATTCGGAGCCATTGTCACTTGCGCCATCGAGGGTAGTCTTCTTTTTGTTACCAATGAATCGACTAAGGAATGAAACGCCCTTTCTACAGTACGGTCAGTTACGATGTTCGTACCAAGGCTTAGCCTCAATATTGCGTAGTCAACAAGCCAACCAGATCAGCCTGAAAACGATGCGCCAACACGGTATACGGTCCTATACGACAAAACGCGCTAGGCTCCCCACGGCAAATTGGCGCATCTCCACACCGTCGAGGTTGACTTGGGTGATGAGGAAACTCACTTCTTGTCTGCCTTTGCACCTGCACTCAAATCTCGTGGTGTTTCACTGCTGTACTTCCTGTCCGCGGTTGCCTCATGGAGCGACGTTTGCGAATGCCCCGCGTACGGCTCTGTGTTCTGAGCTCGCAGCTTCTGTATGGCAGGCGACGTGTTCGTTCTATGGAGGATTTGCTGTGCACAAAATGCGCGGTCAGCCTCATAGTATGCCTTGCGCAGTCCTCCATTTGTACATACTTGCGAAAGTGGATCTATGACCACTTCAGAGGAGCCTCTTTCGTCGCTACCATTGCCGTTCTGCGCGTCGTTCGAATGCGCGGTGGATGAGGTGGGGCTACGAAGGTTTGCGACAAGCTTGCCATTGGTGACTATAGGCTTGAGGATAAGCATTGATGCTGAGAGAAGACATGAAGCTGTTTCAGTGCTCACCCTCTCCTTTGTTGGTATTCTTGCCTGCAACGCGTCTATCCTGCGGACTCCCCGTGCGGACGTGTGGGTCTGTCACTTTGAATTTGGGCAATAGATCTGCCATGTTGTCTCATCCGACTTCATGGGTATGCTGGCCGTGGAAAGCTGTTTCTCTGACTCGACTTCAAAGATTTGCGCAGCAGTGATTGTAGTAGAACGAGTGCGACAGGGTCCTGTGCTGCATTCAACCAAGAATGGGGAGTTTCGAACTCCGGTTGCACAAAGATTCGGTCGTTGCGGGATGACCGGGTGACAGAGTAAACAAGCTTATCGACAGAGCTTGCATGCAAACCACAGCGCGCGCTTCTCAAGCAGGCAGATCAATGACCTGAACTTGGATATGGACCTGACCGGTCAGAGAGAATTGGAAAGTCATGTTGGTTGCCAGTGGTACGAAGCAGGTGTAAGCGGCCAATTCGCCTAGTGCTTGTCGCGCGCGTTGCAGCCTCGGATATCCGGGCGTTAGTGACGTCACACATCTTTGAGACCTCGAACCACATCGACACATGCGCATTCTGCGGGAATATCAGATGCGGTATGGAAAGCATCCAAGATGGCTCAAACCGCAGCGAAGTTGTTCGTGACACGAGAGGCTCGAGAGTTCGGGCCTTTTTGATGCTTCGTTGTTCAAGCTCGTGCGGGGCACGTCTTGGTGCAATAAAGGTTGTGCAACCATGGAGCAACAGCTTAGTGACAGCACACGGGAGGGGAAAGCGTTATTGAATAGTTGTATTGATCGTTATCCTAAAGCCATCTTTGTGCGAAACTGCAACGTCCAAAATATATCGCTCATGACCACCGACGCCAATACTCCAAAGTGCAGAAAAGAGGTATCAAAAGGATGAATGCAAAGCCGCCCATAGTGGAGATGTACGCCGTCTCACTCCGACGGTGCAGAGATGAATGAATATGCAAGTGGAGATAACCCAGTACTCCACGCCCAAAGCCCAAGAGGTATACAGCGCGAGATGGTGGCGAGATGAGAAGTGGAAAAGCAAGAGTGTAACAGAGCGAGGCGCCTAGAAGTCTTCTTCGAAGTTGAAGTCTCCAGACAAGCCCTGTGACTCTGCGGGCGGCGACGAACCCTCTTTCTGCTCCTGCTTCTTTGTACTGGCCATGACACCAGCCTTCTGGTAGTCACCGACACGCTTCTCGAAGAAGTTGGTCTTGCCGGCAAGCGAGATGTTCTCCATGAAGTCGAAGGGGTTGGTGGCGTTGTAGCACTTGGGGTTGCCAAGAGCCAAGAGCAGGCGGTCGGCCACAAACTCGATGTACTGGCACATAAGAGTAGCGTTCATTCCGAGCAGTGCGCATGGAAGGGCATCTGACAGGAACTCCTGCTCGATTGTGACAGCCTCGGTGATGATGGCCTCAACGGCCTCCTTGCTCGGGCGGTTGTTGAGCAAAGAGAAGAGAAGGCAAGCAAAGTCTGTGTGCATGCCCTCATCACGAGATATGAGCTCGTTGGAGAATGTAAGACCGGGCATGAGACCACGCTTCTTCAACCAGAAGATGGACGCGAACGAGCCACTGAAGAAGATACCCTCGACAGCGGCGAAGGCAACGAGACGGTTGGCGAAGGTGGAGTTCTTGTCAGAAATCCATCGCAGAGCCCAGTCGGCCTTCTTGCGGATGCAAGGAACTAGAGGCTGTCAGTTGAAGTAGCGTATAGTGTATGACATATTGACTTACTGTTGTCAATGGCGTTGAACAGGTAAGTGCGCTGCTTGGGCTCGCTAATGTATGTGTCGATGAGGAGAGAGTAGGTCTCGGCGTGGACGTTCTCCATCATGATCTGGAAGCCGTAGAAGCATCGTGCCTCGGGGATTTGTACCTCGCCAGAGAAGCGCTCGACCAAGTTCTCATTGACGATGCCATCGGAGGCAGCGAAGAAAGCGAGGACGTGGGAGATGAAGAAGCGTTCGTCATCGTTGAGACGCTTGTTCCAGTCGTGAAGATCCTTGGAGAGATCGATCTCTTCGGCGGTCCAGAAGGAAGCCTCGGCCTTCTTGTACATTTGCCAGACCTGAGGTATCATGTTAGTCTAGGAGTCCTAGGACGCGTGTTGAAACGCGTCGAACGCGTCGTGACTTACATCATGGTACTTGATGGGGAAGAGAACGAAGCGCTGAGGGTTCTCTTGCAGGATAGGCTCGTCTGCCTCCTCAGGCTTGATGGTAGGTGCAACAGAGTGGAACTTCTTCTCGACCTCGTCTACTTCCTCCTCAAGATCAGGAATGCCAACAATGGGCTTGTAAGTGTTCTCCTTGTCTGCAGACGAGAAGTCAATCTTCTTTGCTGGTGAATCAGACATCTTAAGTGTGTCAATTGCAGAAGCAGCCTGCACGTGCGTTAGTAAAGACGCGTCGGATGGAGTTGTTCAAGCTACGCGTACCTGCTTTGATGGTGTAGACTGGAGGGCAGACATTGTGAAGAAAATTGATAATTTGTGCAACGCTGTGATGTGTGCAACGAGGCAACCGTGATGTCTAGAATACACGCGGTAGTAGGAAGCTTGGGTGCTGAAGCTGTTGATGTCGAGTATCTGGGTCGAGGAACGCGTCTCTTAAGCAGAAGAAGCGACGGCTCACACGTGATGGCGTGCGGGCTAGTCGCGCCTTCCGGCTTCGAAAAAAAGCTATGACGTGAACACAACCAAAAGTGATCAGGGCTGCTTTTTCATGCCATTCGCATGCTGCTCCAACGAAAATACTACGTGCTCCATTAAGTCGACTGCACGAATTCCAACGGTACCCATTTTCTATCTTGTTTTGCTTTCCTATCACCTCAATTCTCAGAATGAAGTTGTTAAGTCGCGACACCCCAGCCACGAATCGCGTCTGCAAAGCACAACCGTGCAGACGCGTCGCGTTCTCGACCCACCACAACACTGGTCATCCCATGCACGTTCTGTTCCGCCTTGCGTTAGATCAGCCTTTGGCGGCTGATTCAGGGCTTGGAAATGCGCAATTCGGGCTTCATTGGCCGCACCATCGGCCGCATTGTGCACCTCCTGTCAGGCCAGCGCAGAATTCGGATCTGATAAGATTGATCTCGGTCAATGATCAGTATTGGCGCCCCACGCAGGCCCCTCACATGCATTCGATGGGCAGCCCGGCTGTTTGAGAGCAGAAACGCGTTCAGAGACGCGCCTGAAGCTCTGACAATCTGATATCATGTCTTTGTCACAACGATGTGTGCGATGGCTCGACGTTCCGAGAGCGGATCTAAGAGCTCGCGTCGAGAACCTCCAGGCCCGTTTCAGCGGCTCCATATACGCGTCAAGTGTTGTTCATATCCTTGAGCGTGGATGGCTGGCAAAGGTTCTGAACGTGGTTTGCTTATGTTTCAACCTAAGACCCGTCACTCCAAGTCTACTGGTCTTTGCTGCTCAGTCATTCTCACGCGTCAGGCTGTTGAAACCTCGCAGGATGGGCCTGAAAACCTCTAGGACTTGCATAACAAAAGCCCCGCATTATGTTCCAATTCTTTAAACAACCGTTCGACTCTGGGTAGGCCACGCTTCCCACTCTTACGTTGGAGGCACTAAGTCTACAACAACTCGGATGTGCGGCGCGTCACCGATGCTTGACTGGCGCGGCGGTCGGTCACCCCGCACAATGATTGGGCCCAGGAACACAAACCAGGGTTCAGCTTCCTTCGATCGCTGCCGGGCATCCTACTAAACAACTTCTGTCATCGAAGACGGCTATCGAAGATCCAGTACATGACTTCAATTCTGAAAAAAATCGCTCTGATCATCGCAATTACCTCGACAAGTGAGGGCTGACTCGAGTCCTTTCGCTACTATGCCAAGCGCCTCGTATCCGCTGCGGCTGAGCCCGCGCGGGCGTGCAGCCTTGTCCAGCATTGCTCTTCGTACGCGCTGAAGACATCCTCCGCCCGTCAGACCTGAAATCTAGTCGCCTCAAGCAGCATGTCGCAATACAACAATATGCCTCCACCAGGAGCATATGTTCCACCAAACCAAAACCAGAACACCCCACCACCACAAGGCTATGGTGCACAACATCAGCAGCAAGGCTACCAGCAGACACAAGCTGCAACTACGTATCAGTCGTCAGCCCAAGGATATGGTCAGCCTAGCCAGTCAAATAAAGGTCCTGGGGGAACCTTTGGACAAATGATGAATCAAGCGGTCACGACCAGCAAGCCGATGCTGAACAAACTGAGCAAAACAATAAGCTCAAAACTAGGGAATAAGCCGTCTACAACAGTAACCCCACAACATTTACAAAGTTACCATAATTATCAACAGCATCATGGCCAGCAGGCGCAGTCTCAAGCCCAGCCGCAGAGTCACACTTTCAATCCTCAGGCCCAGCAGGCACAGCAGCAGCCGCAAGCGTCAAATACACATGCTCCCCAGCAGTCACCATACCAGCAACCGAACCATGGTCAGGGGCAAGGCAACTACTTCACGCAACAAACGTCATCAACACCGCAGACATCGTACACTCAAGCTACTCTACAGCCTCAGCAGACAAGCTACAATAGCCCTCAATTCGGTCAGGGGGTAAACACGGTGGGAGAACAGCAGGTGCAGGGGCAGCAGGGACAACATCATCAAGGGCAGATAAATCAGGCTCCCACACCGGGGCAGTATCAGCAGCAGCCTCTACAGGCCCAATACACAGGTCAACAGATAGGGGTTGTGGGAGGTTCTCAGCATATTCAGCAATCTTCGATTCCACAATCACCCGAAATACTCAACGCCCCGCCGCACTCGCCAGCTCTGCAGCAAACACAATGGCACAACTCCCATACCGGCTTGGAACAACCTTTCCCTTCCACGTATCAGCAGCAACCACCAGCCTCTGCCGCTCATACACAATCGTACTTCCCAAACACAAATGCGCAAACCCAGTCAAACAACCAATCATGGGCGCCCCTGTCCCCAACAGGCTCTGAGGGCCTCCATAATCAATTGCGTCCTGCCTCGATCAGCCCTCCACCGGTTCAAAGCAAACCGCCTGGGATGCCAAGCAGCTCACCGCAGCAATCTCAAAGCTCGACCCCTGCTCCACAATCAGCAGCTGTCCAGCCGGGACCACCAACAGAGTTCATCGCCGAATTGCCAGCTGATATGGGCAGTTTGAGTATTGGAGAGGCGAAGCCCGTCAAGTACGCCCCAGCACCTCTCCCCGGGCAAGCGTCACAGTACCAAGCCTACCAGTCATCGACTGCACAGGCTGGACCATCGTCCCCTGGCTTTACCATTGCTCGTCGAGCAGTAAGCACAAGCAATGCGCCTTTTGCAGATCCATGGCGGTTCGCTGACCCGCTTACCGAGCTTCCCACACGCGAGTTCTACATTATTGCTGACTTGCTCTTCGATGCGCTAGATAGAAAGTTTGAACCGCAGAATACGGGGATGCTAGAAGCCAGCAAGATACTGAGGTGCTGGATCGATCTGTCGGAAGATGCCACACGTAAGCTCCCTCATACTAGGACGTGGCCGATACTTACTGCGATGCAGATCTTTTCTCTTATAACTCATACAGCGCTTTTGGCAAGCTTTGGAGCCTACAGGCCATTCCACATGTCATGGTACCTTGTCAACCATCATTGATGCCAATCTGGAACTTCAACCAACACTCACATGCTCATGAGCTAAAGCTTTCTTCCATGCCTACACATGCAGCAACCTACGCAACATACATGCCGGCCTTGAATCGCCCTGGCTGGTATAAGTTCTTCTTTCTTGAGATGATGCATTGTCCTGAAAACATCAACAAGCTCATGCCCGCGCTCTGTTCCGAGACGTACAAGCCAGGGGTTCTTCATCACCCTGACCTCACCAAGCGGGACAAGGCAGAGGCGCCTGCACTCCAGGCGAGAGCTGCTGAAATTCAAAACGCGGCTATTAACCAGGCTTGCAATGAAACCAAGGCCGCAATGCTGGCTGGACCAAATATTTGAGCGGCATCTGGGCGCCGAACTTCGGTACTACCATCGAGTCTCGTGGAGGCTGTCAGGGGTGGCTGAGTTGGTCTTAGATTTCTTGGCCTGCGCATTCCCGATACCACGGTTGCCATCGACAATTGATCTGTAGCGACCGGTTTCACTCAACATGCTTGACATCAACCTTCTGATTGCGTGCATATGCAGTGCTGGCTTGGGCTAGACAACATCGCTTGCCGAGTCTTAGCGGCAGGTACAAGTGGCGGGGGCTAGCTTCCCGACGCGTGTCCCGACCCGTGTATTGATGAATACCAAACCGCTATACACGACAAAGTTCAATAAAGCAAAAGTGTTGAGGGCTAACAACTTTCTTAGCCGTGAATCTCTCAACACGAGGCATCCCAGTCTGCCCAACATGCCCCGGTAGTTGTCCCGGGTGCCATGATATCGAGTCGCAATCTCGGTCGCCAGGGCAAGGGCCTGGTGGCATTCGGTTGGCTGCGCACCTGCCCAAATGCAGCGCCCGATCGGCAGGAACGACAGGTTTTCGGCGGCAGGGTGCCTTCCTTGCTTCAGGGTGTTGCACAACAAAACGCCGGGACGCGCATACCAACCTCTCCTCCTCCAGCCTTTCTTCTCCGTCACAGGTTATCAGCATCATTATCCCATCAGCAGCACTGTGTCGGTACTCCCATCTTGATTGCTGTGCAATACTGTAACAGTCGCCCTTCTTATCGCTAGTATTACCGAAGGTCATACACGACATCGATTTGTTTGGGTCGCGCTTGGACGTCAGATCTCACAATGCGCGCTTCAAGCTTCCTCGCTCCGCTTTTCTTCGCCGCCTCATCCTTGGCTCAGGGTGTCGAAGAGGGCATTGAACCATCCTCTCCTGCGCCAGCGGGATGCGAAACGACTGTAAAGGGGAATTTTACTATTGGCGTAGAGAACTTCTTCGCGGCGAGATCCAAGCGGGAGACCGCCCAACAGGTACGAGGCTTCTTTCTTGCAACTACGCAAGCAACACTGACTTTGGCATTCAAGGCTGCCGACGGACTGCTCTTCTGCACACTTGAGGATGGTGTCCTCCGCGACCAGTACAGCCGCACTGGCTCCGTTGTGGCTAACCGTCAGTTCCAATTCGACGGCCCGCCACAAGCAGGCGCCATCTATACAGGCGGTTTCTCGGTGTGCCAGAATAAATCGCTTGCCATTGGTGGCTCGACAAGATGGTGGCGATGCATGAGCGGTGCATTTGGCAACCTCTACGACGAATCCATTGGCGACCAGTGCACTGAGATCAGGATCATTGTCGACATGGTCAACGACCCTTCGCCTTCCAGCTCGCTCGTCCTCCCAGCTAGCACTACACTCAGTCTCATTCCCACCGGGGGAGCGGGCGTCACTATGTCGTTCTCCGCGACTGCTTCGACTTCTGTCGCTTCGAGCGCTGTCAGCAACAGCACAGCATCATCTGCTTCTTCGGCCGGCTCCTCGTCACGGACTGCCACCTCATCGGTCTCTGCCACCAGCTCGGCAAGCGGCTCTACGAGTGTGTCTGCATCTAGAAGCTCGTCGCCTACCGCCAGCGGAGCAGCTCCCCCTGCATCCGAAGGTGGCGCTGCTGTTTCTTTTCCCATTGCGCAAGGGTCAGTCCTTGGAGCGCTGTTGACGATCTTCGGTGCTGCACTGGTCATGTAAGCTGCGCAGTGTATGACATGCATTCAACAGCATGCGAACAATTTGGGTGGACGTCCGTTGAACCCGATCGCAGTGCTGTGTCTCCTGGCGTTATCACCTGTACACCATTTTGCATTAGAGCACGGATGACTTCACGATACACGATTTTTACCCGGCGGTTTACTCGATTTCCTTGCGACGCTGCGTCGTTTCTTCTTACATTACCACCCTTGCATACACCAACTGGGAGACTTGCTGCGCGGCGGAAGTCTGACATACGTAGTCGCGTTGGACATACTGGCGAGGTGTTTATCGCAGCCTGTATCCTATTGCAGCGTGTACTCGCCGACTATCTGTATAGAACCACATCAGTAATGATAATTCGAACCACCAACCTTTCGGCCTCTAGCGGCAGCCCGACGTTGAAGTATTTCCCACTTATATAGCCTGCGACGATTACAACCTTTTGATGGCCAGGGCATTCGATTGGTTCACACCGTTGTTGAAGACACAATCGCGTACGAAAGGCTGTTAACTTCATTGATCATCTTGGCGCTCTATCTACAAACCGATCAACTATCTCTACCTCAAGATAGGAATGCTCGCGATACTTCGGCAACACCTATCAACCGGCTAACAATTGTCTGATGCAGTTTATCAGATGGACCTCCAGATGCTCGGAAGTTCTGAGTTGGTGCACGCTGTATATCAGAGGCTCACCCCGCTGATCTCTACCCTACCAACCGTTCTTGTATGCGAAATACACGGGGCCAATCGTCTGGGCATACTCAGGTACGACTGATGCGTTGGATTGGATGCTTTGTGAGCAGGACTGTTGGCGCACTTCTCCAGACGTGCCTGGTGGAACGAAAACACGACCGCGGAGCGCTAGCCATTGGACAGTATGAAATGTGGAACAAGATTGAGGATGGGGTGACAGTTGCAAGAGGCGTAGCAGCTGCTGTTATCAAGAGTGATTCTCAAAAATATCAACAATTACTGACAAGTGCAAGTAGAGAATGGTAAATACAGGGTATCATAAGCACAAGCTACATAATTAAGGAAATGACAAGGCCAGTCTAGACATCCTGCTTTGCTTTCTCCTCTGCTGCAGTGGCCGCAGCCGCAGCTCGCCTTTCCATTTCCCTCAAGCAAGGCGCCTCGACCAGCTTTCCAAAGCACAGGTTCTTCACTGTCCCTGCAGCCACTACACCCCAAAGCAACATGACACTGATGGAAAACGCGGTGCCCAGAATCCTGAAGAATGCAGACGGCAGCTCTTCTCCAATTGTGATGGTCGACATTGTGAAAACGCCAACTGGGAAAGTGAAGCCCCACCACCCCATATTGAAAGGGAATCTGCTTCGGCTGATCGAAGCAAGCGCGAAAAACAACCACACAAGCCCGAAGCCCCAGAGGATCATAGCCACGGCCCAGCCGAGAACGTACAGGATCTCGCCGGACATGGAGTGCAAAGTACCGGTCTCGGGGAAGCGCTTCGCAGCCTGGATCCCGAGCTGCATCACAGCGTACCCACCCTGGCCCATGGGCCCCAGGGGCAGGAAAACACTGACGATGACTTCCTGAGGCGGTAGTTTGTGGATCGCAAGACGGTGGAAGTACATGGTCAGCACCACCATCGCGAGCGGCACGCCAATGCCCCAGAGCACATAGCTCGTTACGATGGTGATGACTGCGTGGTTTGGATCGGGGAGGACAGACGCAACGACGCCTCCAGAAGCAGCTGCGACGATCGGCGCGACGATAGGCAGGAGCCAGGCCGCTGTCATTGTCTCGTGGCGTGTTTGATGCGTGGTCATCATCTGGAAGGGGAGCCACAGACAACACGCGATGGAGACAGCGACGTCGACCCACCACATACCCCATGCTACGTACGGTGCACGGCCGCCCCAGGCAGGGACGCATAGCGCAACGAAGAGGTTGATGAGCGTTGCGAAGCCCATGGGAAGCGTACCGAGGAACAGCGACTGGACAGGGTGTTGCAACATAAGGGTCCATGTTGCCGGGTAGAGCGTGTAGCGCAGTACACTGATTATGAGAATGACAGCAAAGAGGATGATGTTCAGGACGAAGAAGATGGTGCTGAGGATGTCGAGGGGCATCTGGACTGATGGGTAGAGTGTGGAGAGGGCGTGAAAGAGGATTCCAACTATGCCAGTGCCCATTGTTACTGCGAACTGGATCTATTAGTACCCAAGTTTTGAGCCAACGAGTGTGTTTGCCTTACCCATGATGGGGTAAAATTCTGCACTATGCGGCGCCAGCCTCGTCGGTCTGCTGGGATGAGCCACTTGGGCAGACCCTCAGTGTTCGAGCATGCTAGTTGCTGTCGAAGTTGGCATGGCGTGAGCTGACGAGGCTGGTTTGGGCATGTTGCTTCAACAGCTGTGTCGTTGGAGCGTGAGCGAGCGGCAGCCTGCAGCTGACAGGGCGTCGCCATGGTTACGTATGGCTTTCAGGATGTCTAGAGGAACTTCTGCTGGCAGTATTCAAGGAAAATTTGTAGATGAGGCAAATATTCGAGGTCAGGTTGAAGGGGCGACTCTTGTTCTTGACCAGAAAGTACGAATCGTGGGCGGATGAGAGGGATTTGCAGTAGGAAAAGCAAAACGGACGTGAGAGCAGACTGTACTTATTCCAACATCGCCAGCTACTGAACAGTCATGATGTTTCTATACTTGCCATTTTTCATCGCCCACCGGCCAGCTCGGCGTATGAAGCTCAAGCTTACACAGCATCTTTGCCCGGACCGTCGGCGATAGTCCGAAATGCCTCACAAGACTCAGCCAGAGTCACGCGCATCTAGTTTTTCTCACGTAAAATGTTGCTAGATTTGACGATGCGTTCCTTGCTAGAGCGGAAGAGTTGTAGGGAAACCCGGGGCTGGTGAAGAGGCGTGATTGCGTGATTGTACAGGCGCTAAGGCACGTTTGATGGGTCTAGGCCGGATTCGGAAGCCTCGGTCGACGGCAGACACGGCGCGACAACTTCTTTACGAACATCCGCTACAAACGTGGAAATATCGATCTTGCATTGTGACATGGTCCTGATAACGTTTCATGTCGTGAAACGAACATCACTGGAAGCTAAGAGGTGTGCAGCTGTGGCTCCGACCTTGCCTGACCTCCCCAAGTTCCACTGACAAGCAAACCTCCCCTCTGCGCCGCCCACTCTACCAATGGGGCCAGTCTCTCAAAGCTGACGACCCAAATCGATACCTTCAAAATGCTACACAAGGTCCAAATCGCCACCCCGTGTCCATCACCTCCACACCGTGTACGAGGTCCGCACAAATGAACGTAGATCAGGCACTACATATCCAACGAAGCTACTACGATACAATCGCGAGAGCCCGAGTGCTTACTGATGAAGTAAATCCTTCGCGCCTCAGTTGAGGTACCCCCGTCATCGCCCATCGCGTCGCGGTTGCGGTATCACACACTGTTCTTCGGACTGTAGCCGCCGTCACATCTCTCGTTCTGTCTCTACAACGTTCCCTCAACTCCAGTCCAGAAGCCATGATGCAGCTGTTGCGAACTCCACATCCTGACCTTAAGCCTGGAGGTCTCTAGAAATACTTTCACGTGTTCTGTCAAATAAGTGAAATTATTTGTAGTCTTCAAGTCCACCATCTGAGTTGTATTAGTGTTGTGGTTTATTCTTAAGGAGTTTGACTTACCTTGGATAGTTTCACTTCGCGTGGGAGACCGCGTGGTAGAAAGTGTAGAGTGGGCGATTGTGGTGTAGTAGCGGTGACGAAGCGGAAATACTACGGCAACGTCTCTGTTACCTCAAGTTAGCTTCTTCCAAACTATATCGCCTCCAGTCGACCTACCGATATCATCCAATCAGCACTCCCAGCCTTACTGGTTCTTCTGCTGCAGCGCAATCAACTCCTCCCCAATCTTGCTCTGATACGAGTCCGCCCCAGAGTCAATCGTCCAGTACTCCAACTTCCTAATCAGCAGGTAGAATCCCGTCGCCAGGAATGCTCCCAACGCCGGGCCAACCCAGTAGATCCAATGATAGCCTTGAAACTGCCAATTAATGACATTGACGGCAAACGAGCGCGCCGGATTCAGCGAAGCTCCTGTATACGCAGCACCTCTAAACATCCATTAGCGCTTCCGATTGCCAGTATGGAGAGGGACTGGCAGTACATACGTCAATGTACATGCAAAAACACACAGCCCAATACCCACCGGCGCGATATATGTCGCCTTATGCTTCTCCGCCGCGAGCATGAACACGGCAATAACCAACTGCGCCGTGAGCAGCATCTCAATGAACAGCCCTTGGGTAATGCTCGTCTGGCTCCCCAGCTCGGTCACCGCCAGCGCGCCGGCCGGTAGGAGTGCATAGCAGATACCAGAAGCCAGAATTGAACCGACGAGCTGTGCGACCATGTCGAGAAGGCCGTCGAGTGGTGGGACAGCGCGGATGAAAACCATCGCCATGGTGACAGCGGGGTTGAACAAGCCGCCGCTGATGCGGAAGAAGGCCCAGGCGTTGACGATGACCGATAAGCCCCATACCATCGCTGTGAACAGTAGCTTTGACGGGTTTGCAGGTAGTTCACCCCCAGCGAACTGCTGCGCGACGGCCGCATCGTTGACAACGACGGAGTTGCCTGCCAGTCCGATGAACATGAAGAAAAACGTGCCGACGAATTCAGAGAGCATGGCGATGGCGCGGTTGCGGACTGGTAAAGGTAGGCGCTCCTTGAACTGGTTGATGATGTACATCTCGCCGCGGGAATTAGTGAGAGAGAGCTCTTTGTTGTGCGAGGGGAGGACGGGCATGCGGTTGAAACAGCGGAGCAGGCGACGCCATGATAGCAGTTCCGAGGCAGGAGTATTTTCTGGCATTATTTTCGTATTGGAAAGTGATTCTACAGTGCTTGAAGTTGTTGTGGCGAGGGTCTGCGTGAGTCAATCTACAACGCTTGTTTTGCCGCGAGTTTTCAGCGACTGACGGCACACCGTCGAGCTCGATACCAGCGATAATATGCGATATGAATACGAAGATTTCGAGAGGTTGTTCGATAGCTTTCGATTATGTTGTTAGGTGCAAGCCCTGCAGTATGATGTCATACATACACAATACGCTGACGCCGTATGGACCCTTTATGCAGGCCGCGGGAGGCCCCACAACATATTCCATGGTTTCTCAAGCGACAGACCGTGTCTCCTCTTACATATGCTCCTTCAAGCCTTCCCGGCCCATTCTCTCCACCACTCGTACACGGCGATGCCCCCGGCAGTCTGCACGTTCAAACTTCGAGTGACGCCGACAGTCCTGATTTCCACACACCGATCGAGCACGCTCAGGACTTCAGGGGTGATACCGCTCTTCTCAGCTCCAAGCACAAGCACGCAGCGTCTGGGTAGCGTACCAACATCCTTTGATCCCTCGACGGCTTCGTCGCCCAGTATGCCACTGCGATCTGTTTGTTCGATACCGACCACCTCGTAACCCTTCGTCTTCATACTAGTGATAAAGCTCGGAACATCCATCTCCTTCAACTCCTTAATCGGGAGGTGCTTTTCAGAAGTAACGCTGGTAGCCTTGAAGTCCTTGTGGCTGGTCTTCTTGATGTCGTTGATGTAAAGCGTTTCCAGACCAAAGGACTCTGAGATTCGAGACAGTCCACCCAAATTCGTGGGGTTATCAATAAGCGAAGCGATCAAAATGACTGAGGCCGGCTGTTTATCTCGCAGGTGTGGCGCACCAGCAGCTGGAAGAAGCAAGTTGAAGTCAAAGCCAGACTTCGTCTGATAGAAGTTTGACTTGACACCATCCTCATCCAGAGCATATTCTGCCGGCTTAGGGTTGACAGGGATGTCGGTCTGAGCCCTCGGGCTACCCAGGCCAATGCGTGCTGGTGGCACGGTGGCATTGATGTTGGTCTTGAAGAGAGGAACGAGGTCTTCATGCGCTACACGCTCCTGCTCCGGAGTCTCGATGTACAGGTACTGGCCTTGGAAAATCTCAGTGAGTGTGAAGTCAGCAACAGCATCGATCCTGATTGTTCTGATGGACCAAGCTGCGGTTTTAAACTTTTCTGTCTGGCGAATGTGCGCGTTGAGGACCGAGAAACCGGGATTCGAAGTGATGCCGGCCCAACCCTTCTTTTCAGCCAGTTCGAATACCATTGGGAAAGAGAGGTGGGCCTCATGTCTTATGTGCACCTTTTGACTGGCCGAGAAGGGGATGAGTTGAACTATGAGATTCGTTGCGAACTTCTCAGAATCGAGGAAGGGTGCAGTGAGGACTGCAAGCTTCGTCAGAGAAGCGATGTGGATCGGACTGCTCTCGTCGAGGTGGGCGAGATCTTTCAAAATGCGGTCAGATTTGGCAGGGTAATGGAAATAGATGCGAGCGACGATCCATTCGAGGACGAAGCGGTAGCGCGGCCATTGCTCCACAGTCAAAGCATGCATAAATTTGTCGAGATATGCGTCCGCATCAGCCTCTGAAACGCAGTGTTCAACAAGTACAAGCATGGTTTGTAACTGAAAAACATCCTTCCACTTGCTTTTGACGGGTACTGAACCCTTTTGGCTAGCCCAAGGTTCGAGCAGGTCGTCGAATATGCGTTTTGCAACGTGCTTCTGCTCTCTCGGGAAACGGTTCAAGAGGTCGATCCATGCAGCGTAGGCGTGCCACTCGCGTTGACCGTAGTACGAAGCGTAGTCGCGATGGGGTATATAGTGTTGAAGCTTTTGTGCTGCAGCTACCTCGAACAGGAACTCTGCTTTTGCGGCCGGCGGATGATTCACGAACCGCAGTATGACGTCTTCGTAAGGGAGGGCCTCAATGATAGATGGGTGTGATAAGGCAGCCTTGCGTAACGAAGTCGCGAAACTCGCGAGAATGTACGACCTACCTTCTGAGAGCCGTTGCAGAGTCCGTACCGCTTTCTTCAGCAGGGCTTGAAGGCTGTTTTCTGAGGCGTCCTCCGAGGTATGTGCGAGTTCTCGTAAGCAGATCTGGATGCAAGTGGGGTGGAAGAGCAAAGTTGGCAAATGCACAGCGACCGATCTGTTGAATTCTCGGCGGTCTGCTTCTTCCCACATGGCGTCCAGCGCAGTGTGGAGCTCACCAGAATCAATTGATGATAGCTCGGCTTTATCAACGTAAGCTACGAGCTGCGCGCATGCTGTTGCGTAAGCGGGGCCTTGAATGGACGCATATTTGGACTCTCGCAGTTTCTGTAGGAATTCTGATAGAGAGGTCAAGTCGTTGTTCGTCGAGATTGCCGTGGCTTGCGGCTGGAGTTCTTTGTCAATTCTGTTGAGCTCTTGTACCTTGGCGTCTAGCGCAGTATAACCAGGAATCGAGTTCAAGTCGAGATTGGAAACAGCGGATTCGCATAGTCGCTTACAATAGACCTTGTACAGGTCGCTGGCAATCTCCGGAAGCCCAGGAGTCCTTGAGATGCGGAGGATGATCTCTATCTCTCGCTGTGTGAGCAGGTCTGGCCCTGCTGTTCAAAAGTCAGCGATGCCTGTAATGGGATAGGAAGCTCGTCGACCAGATTGTTACAGCACAGTTGTCTAGAGTGCTTCGTCGACGCCTCAGATGGCAAACACTATGCAAGACTTACCACCGTGTTGGGCGGCTGTGTCGTAGCCTCGGATCAGTCCTTCCAGCAAATAGAGAGTCGACATCTGGAACAGCTTCCCTCCCGCATCAAGAACGAAATGCAACACCGAGGCAAGCAATTCTCCGCGGTGTTCTCTATATGAAAAATTCGATGTAACAAAGCGAGCGATGAGTTTGACAAGGGCAGCACCATGGACGCACTCGGTGCCTGTGCGGGTCGCTCTCAACGTAGAAGTGAACAAGCTGCCCTGAGTCGCCCATGGCAAGAAGCCACTGATAAGGAAGCTTGTGTGCTGTGCCAAGGATTCCGAGTCTTTCGAAAGGGGACTCTCACTGCCACTCATAAAGCCAAAATACCAGTTACCAATGATCTTGCGGATGCCTTCTTGGACTTGAGGGTCCAGTCCTGATGACAGCAAAGTCGTTGCCATAAACGCAGTGACGACTGATTGAGAGCCGAACAGTGCCGACAGCTCACGAAGACAAGCTTCGATCTGGTTTGCATAGCGATCGAGGACAATAGTTTCGTAGAGGATGAAATAACGATCGTAGGCCTTGATGTAGATGTCTCGCTTTTCGACTTGCATGCGCATAGTATGCGTGTTGACATTTCTCTGTGCAGCCAGCAGAGAAGCGCGAATAATGCCGAGGCAATATTTGCGCTGATCAGCAAATCCAGTGAGCAGCCCAGTCCTCACTCTGTCCCAGTATAAATCTTCATAAACACCTTCTGGGTCGAGGCCTTCGGTGACTGCTTGAGAGATCCATTGGAACCAGACCTTGAACAATTTGCTTGACTTGGTATCGAAATGTGCAGGGCTGAGAGATTTGAAATGGATCCAGAGAGACTGGTCGATGAGTGGTTGACAGAGGACAAACCTTCCTGATGCAGAGTCCAGTGCGCCCCAGGGCACCTCAGATCCAGGGTCGGCGATGTGGATTGGTTCCTGACGACGACGACTAGAGAGTGACAAGAGCGCCGACACTGCGTCGAGTGCAGCTTCAGTCAGGCCCTCTATCCCAATAAAAGATACTACTAGTCCAGGAAGACCGGGTGAAATGACATGCAAGCTGTTCAGGGGTAGCCAGAAGGAACACCTGAGGAACGCTATGAATGCTGCAGTTCGGCGTACGTGCTCTTCCGCAGACACATCCGGGACACTGTGATTGGATCCTTGTCTGCGTGCATTGAGGAGCGCAGCAGCCTCTCCCAGATCCTGATGTATTGTCGTGAAGAGTAGAAAGGCAAACGATGGGTTGCTGGTACATGCTTCGGCCAACTGATACAGGTGCTCCGAGTCTTGCGGTTCGTCCAGTAGCCGGTACAAGAGAAAATCTCTAAGCTTCTCATGGAGCTCGCTGTGTTTGTCTGGTACGGACTCGGGCAGCAGTCGGACACACAGTCTTAGTGCATCAAGATCCAAGTGCGTGGTCGCTGCTTCCAATTTTGCCCAATTAAGCTCGAACGCCTTGAGCTTCAGCTCATCGCCCATGTAAAGAATGGCGTCGTCCATGTCTAAGAGCGTGGTCAGAGATGCTGTTTAGCTAAGCGAATGCAAATGCATTCCAAGGTCATGTTCGAGGCATGGTGTGGAGAGCCAGTCTAATTTTGCAGCGACAGCTCGAAGGTGCGCCTGCCATGTGGGAAAATTTCCGTCCCAGCACCTCCAGGAATGCGCGGTCGCTCCCGGAAAAAAGGCAGTCACGACCCTGCATCAAGACAGCTGCACCCTCGACAGCGTCTCGCGTCAAGAGCCTCCTCTTCCGCAGCCGGCGTCTAGTTCCCTCTGCCGCAGTCGTGTCGGCCTCTGATTGACGGTGCGGGACGCCAAGCGGTGACGTCGCTTGTCCGCTCCACAGCAACGGGACGCGCCCGCGGTGTTTACGTTTTGCTGGTTCAGGGAAGGGCTGGGCCGTGCGAGCCCCATCGGTACCGCCAGGTGCGCAGCGCCCATGCACCTGCTATATATCGCCCGGGCGCAGCAGTCACTCGGCGAGCTCTACCTGCTGCTAGACGCAATACTCGACCGCCGAATGTATTCCAGCTTCCACAGCACCACCGCGTCGGCGCCCTCGCTGCGCGCACCCGCCGCCGAAGCATACGCGACCATGGCCCCGCCCGCGCAGGACGACCCCGGCAACATCAAGGTCGTCGTGCGATGCAGGACCTTTCTGAAGCGAGGTATGTGCCGGCCGTGTGTGGAGCAGGCGCCTCCAGGACTAACGCGCTGCAGAGAGGGACAAGGGCACCAAGTGCCTGATCCGCATGGACCCAGCAACCGAGAAGACGACCCTGCTCGCCCCCGAAGCCGACCCGGACGACCAGCGCAGGTCGCTCGTCGAAGACAAGGAGTTCACCTTCGACCGCTCCTTCTGGTCGCACGACGAGAGCGACCCGCACTACGCCACCCAAGAGGATGTCTACAAGTCCTTCGGCGAAGAGTTCCTCGACCACAACTTCGGCGGCTACCACACATGCATCTTCGCCTACGGCCAGACAGGCTCAGGCAAGAGCTACACCATGATGGGCACCGACGACAACCCCGGTCTGATTCGGCGCACGTGCGAGGAGCTGTTCGATCGCATCCAACACGAGCCGAAACCAGACACAACCTACCACGTCCAGGTCTCCTACTTTGAAGTGTACAACGAGCACGTCCGCGATCTGCTCGTTGCCCCGACAATACCGCCCGTCTACCTCAAGATTCGCGAGAGCCCAAAGGACGGTGTCTACGTGCAAGGACTGCGAGAGGAGGAGGTGAAGAACTATGCAGAGATTGCTGAACATCTGCGAAAGGGCGACAACGTATGTATGGCCATTGCCTGTCACCCTACCTGTACTAACCATCATACCCAGAGCCGGACAGTGGCAGCCACCAAGATGAACGACACGTCTTCCCGCTCCCATGCCGTGTTTACAATTCGCCTGAAGCAGATCACCCACTCCATCACCTCTGACGAGACCATCGAGCGCACAGCCCGTATGCGCCTCGTCGATTTGGCTGGCTCAGAGCGCGCCAAGTCCACCCAGGCTACCGGCCAGCAGCTGAAGGAGGGTGGGCAGATCAACAAGTCACTCAGTACTCTGGGTCGCGTCATCAATGCGCTTGCAGCACGTGGGCAGGACAACAAGAGCAGGAAGCCGCGACAAATCATCCCCTACCGCGACTCTGTCCTGACATGGCTGCTTAGAGACTCGCTTGGTGGTAACTCCAAGACGGCCATGGTTGCATGCATTGCGCCGGCCGACTACGAAGAGACTCTGTCTACACTGCGCTACGCGGACCAGGCCAAGCGCATCCGCACTCGTGCCTCTGTGAACCAAGACTGCATGTCTGCCGCTCAGCGAGACGCCCAGATCGCCGAGATGTCAGAGCAGATCCGCAGTCTGCAGATCAGCGTTAACGCGGCCAGTCAGCGCAAGAGGGAAGAGGCCACGGAGCTCGAAGAGTACCAGCGACAGGTGTCGATGATGCACAGGTTGATGGAAGAGAACCGCCAAGTCTCGGCCGCGAAGATCAAGGCTCTCACATCTGAGGTGGAGGAGCTACGTCCGGCAAACACCCAACTGCGTGCTGAGATCGACACTCTGCGCCGCCATCTTGCCCTCGCCGTGGGAGAACTCAAGAACCCTATTGTGCTGCCTCCACCAAGGTCCGTGGGCACACCAGACTTCGAGCGTGATGACTGGATGGACGGCGATGCGAAGGAGCAATCTGATGCAGATGGCAGTGATGATGGATCGGACTCTGGCTTCGACGAGGGCGATCAGCACGATGAGCAGGCGCAGGAGCTGCACGACTTGGCTCAGGCTTTCTTGAGCGACCTTGGAATGTTCCGCAAGAAGGTGGGCACTGACGTTGACCGGTTTGGTGTCCGAGATGCTTTTGCACACGCCATTGGGTATGATCAGGGCGGACATTAGTACTTGAATTGGATACCCTTGGATTAAGCCTGGATTAAGCCTGGATTGGAAAATGGCTATGAATGCATGCAGCGACGGCGTTGGGTTTTGGTCAGTCTAATTAGTATGTAGTTTATGTAGCTCCAATCAATGATGTGCCAGATGTCATGCAGGTACAGGATGGCGTGGCTGAAATGCAAGCTTGAGCACAGACGGCGGCCTTGACCTCACACCTCCGGTCGCGCATCGTCTCCAGGGCACCCAGCAGCCATAACGCCATGATAGGCCGGTAACCATGTCCAAGCCAACTGCCAACTGGGAGAAGGTCGGCGACAAGTTCTACCGCAAAATCCAGCTGTATACGGCCGTGTTCGACCAGGACCTCGAGCTCGAGAACTACAATGTGGTGGGGGCTCCGTACAGTGGTGCAGTAGGTAGGTATGCAGCTCGCGCCCATGCAGAGACAACGGGCATGTGCTGACAACTCACAGCCGTCTACCGCGATGAAGCAAAGCTGCACACATACAGAGGGCCTGGTGTCGCCAAGTCCAGCATCGATGTATACAGCTGCGCCGGCAAGCTGATCCGGAGCATCAACGTACGATAGCGCGTCGAATACCATCTGCGCCAGGCTGACGTCTACAGTGGGACAAAGGCACGATCAAGGGCCTCGGCTGGTCAGAGGACGAGAAACTGCTTGTCGTCACCGAGGACGGCACCGTGCGCTGCTACTACGACCTGCAAGGCGACTTCGCACCCTTCACGCTGGGCCATGTACGCGCCGCCTTCTTCTGCTCTTGCACAGACTTACAATCCTAGGACTCGGACCAGCACGGCGTCGTCTCCTGCCGCTTCTACAACACGGGCTTCGTTGCACTGCTCGGCAACAACCACCTCATCTCTGTCGCCTCGTACACCGAACCACGCCCCAAGCTGCTCGCCATACCGCCCACCGAGCCCGTCGTGTCCTGGAACATCATACCGCCCGCGTACTCCCTCTCACGCTCTGTCGAGGTCATCCTTGCCATTGGCAGCACCCTGTATGTCGTCGACGCAACCGAGGCCGAGGACCGCAACTTCGATGCCGGCCCTTTCAGACACATCAGCGTCAGCCCGCGCGGCGAATTCCTTGCATTCTACACAGATGACGGCAAGGTCTGGGTTGTCAGCGGCGACTGGAGCGAGAAGCTCAGCGAGTACGACAGCCGCGTCAAGACAGTGCCCAAGGACATGCAATGGTGCGGCTCCAATGCTGTTGCGCTGGCCTGGGAAGACGAGGTGCATCTGATTGGTCCGAGGAGCGCTGCCACCAAGTTCTACTACGACACATGGGTGCATCTGCTGCCTGATGTCGACGGCATACGGCTGCTGACCAACGACGTCTGCGAGTTCATCCAGAAGGTGCCGGATGAGACGGTCGAGGTGTTCCGTCTGGGGTCTGAATCGCCTGCTGCGAATCTACTCGAAGCATCGTCGTTGCTGGAGCAGAAGAGCCCCAAAGCTGACGACCTTATCCAGCTGATCCGGCCAAACCTGGCTGAGGCCGTGGATGCCTGCATCAAAGCTGCCGCACATGAGTACAACATCCACTGGCAGAAGTCGCTTCTCAAGGCGGCCTCTTACGGCAAGTCGGTCCTCGATCTCTACTCATCAGACGACTTCGTCGACACCTGCGACACCCTTCGAGTCCTGAACGCCGTGCGCTTCTACGAGATTGGTCTGCCGCTGAGCTACGACCAGTACCGGCGGATGACGCCTGAGAAGCTTATCGAGCGCCTCACCAACCGCAATGAATACCTCCTTGCCCTACGCGTGGCCGACTACCTGCACCTGCCGGCCAGCCATATCCACGGCCACTGGGCCCAGCAGAAAGTCCGCGTCTCTACCGATCCAGAGGAGGAAATCTGCAACCTCATCGTCAAGAAGCTCGCCGGCAAACCTGGCGTCTCCTTCGAAGAAATTGCACGCGCTGCCTACGATGAAGGTCGCATCCGCCTGGCTACCTCGCTCCTCGATCACGAGCCTCGAGCAGGCAAACAAGTCCCCCTTCTTCTCAGTATGAAAGAAGACACCATCGCGCTCGACAAGGCCATCGAGTCTGGCGACACAGACCTCATCTTCCACGTCCTGCTGCACCTGCGCAAGAAACTGCCGCTCGCGTCTTTCTTCCGCGTCATCAACTCGCGCCCTGTCGCCACCGCACTCGTCGAATCGTCAGCGCGCGACCAGGACACTGATCTGCTGAAGGATCTGTACTACCAGGACGACCGGCGTCTCGATGGCTCTGCGCTGCTGATTTCCTCTGCCCTCGCGCAACCCTCGCTCTCTCAATCCCTCGACAAACTCAAGCTTGCGAGCAAGTACCTCTCCGACAGCCGCGACGCACCTGCAGTCTTCACCCGGTCCACCATCGATGAAGCCCAGAAGCTCCTCCAAATGCAGACACAGTTCGAGAAAGACCTGTCCAATGCGCGCGACATCCCCAACCAAGCCTCCGCCGGCGTCAACCTCGTCGGTCTGAGTGCTAATGACACCATTTTCAACCTCATCAAGCTCAGCCACACAAAGCGTGCCCAGAAAGTCGTCAACGAGTTCAAGATACCCGAGAAGACGTACACATGGATCCGGCTCCGCGCGCTCGTTGCGGCGCGGCTGTGGGTCGAGATTGAAGAATGGGCGAAGCAGAAGAAGAGCCCAATTGGGTGGGAGCCGTTCTTCAACGAGGTACTTGCCGCGGGCAACGCAAGAGTTGCCTCGATATTCGTTCCAAAGTGCACGAGTCTTACCGTGAGTGAGCGGGTGGATATGTGGGTCAAGTGCGGACTACTGGTCAAGGCAGGCGAGGAGGCACACAAGGCGAAGGATAGAGAGTTGCTGTTGACCTTGCGAGACAAGGCGAGTGGGAGCGCAGCGGTGGAGATCGAACGGCTGCTGGGCATGCTGCCGCAAGGGAGGAGGTAGTGAGATTGACAATACACGTATGTCCTCATATCCAGGAACGTTCTGCGCACGGAGTCTTTCAAGTCTTTCTAGCGGTCCTCTTGATATCTAAACAACACCTATGGAGGTCTTCAACGCTTCGCAGATCGGCCATCACAGACTCTCTTCCGTATATGGAGGTCATGCATTGTCAGTATCATCGCAGTGGTCCTCGTAGCACGCAACACGACCGACATCCTCTGCTGACATGTAGAGCGCCCAGTGGAGGAAGTCAGTGCTGAATTACAGTCTAACTAATCTATCATCACACGGCAGAGGACTACGTTGCATCTGCAGGGCCGACAGAGCTCGTAGACATGCCCACAAAGGTGACTTGCTGCAGCTGTATATCGGTAAGGAGCCTGCCGATACACATGACCAGCAAGAGCTAGTAATGGGAGAGATTGAGATCCGTCTGATACGTACTGCTGCAAACACGGAAGATCTCCCTGCTCTCGTTGCCCAGAAGAACGGTGTGTGAGCTGTGTATGCACACCTGCACTGCCTTGAGCTCCTCGCGGCGCTTGTCCTCAAGTCCTGGCCGTTCTCAAGAAGCAGCACAAAATATCTTGAGCAACGTAAGGTTGGCCACAAGTATCTTTGGGATACCCATGAAAAGCTCACCGCCTGGTGGGATGGCGAGACCCAAGAGCTACCTCGAGATCCCCCACCGCGATGGGTCCAGTGGCTACGCTCTGAGTACCAGGATATTGCAGACTGCAGGCGCGTGGTCTCTCAGGGCTGGGACAAGGCCAGGAGTATTAACCTGGCTCGTAGGCTGTCTCAATCAACATTGGGAAGCACCAACGCCCCCCCCCCCCCCGCATCAGCAACAGCCTGCGCAAACCGCTGTAGCAGGGCCCAGCGGTTCGCGTACTTCTCTGCACCAGCGTCTTCAGCGTGACGTGTCTGTCCCACCTGCCTCCACACAGCCCCGGGCCCCCGCATCCACCTGGGCGACTACCGCCTCTACTGCACCTGACCCTGAGACAGTGTCCGATGGGTTGAGGGCCTCCAAGCATGCGGACTCGTCGACCGAAAAACAAGGTCCAGCGCGAGTAGGTACCAACGCTCTGCGGGCTGCCACTCAAAACGTACCCTCTCTGCCTGTCCGCAACACCCAGCCTCCGCCTTTCCGCAACACCCGGCCTCCACCTGCTCAGCAGTCCAGCCAGGCTCATGATCCTATCAGCGACAAACGTCGTGCCGTGGAGGGCCTGTGGGAAGCGAAAGACAACAAAAATTCTCCCCCTAGCCGGAGGCCCGGTGGGGCGGCGCCTTGGTGCCGCTGGGACAAGAAACCTCCTGCTGGCTTCACGACCCGGTCTGAAGGTGGTGCTGTAAGGGACATGGCGTACCTCAACCTTTGTTGGGAGGAGTGGCTATACCCTTGCATGCGCATGTATGCGCGGGGGCGAGCATGTGAGTTTGCCGACAGTCCTGACGCGTGCCCGTACAACCACGCCGTCACGATTGAGCAACTGGTCTGGTGCATTGAGAACCGCAACGTCCATCCTTCTGTCGTCTTCAGAATGGTAAGGAATTTCAATGACCATGCACCAAGGGACGTGCCGGCGCTTCTCTATGCGCCAGAACGCACTATGTCTGCACTTGGTCCTTTCCCTGCCTCGACATCGAAGGCTAGTCAGCCTGGCACCGCAGATACTGAGAGGTTTCCTGCTCTAGCCTCCCAGCCACTGCCGTCTACATCCTCAAGCACTCCTGTGACAACAGACAGCTCAGGCAAAGGCAAGGGGTGGCTCGCGAAATTGCTGAGGCTAGCTCTTCAGGAACGTTGAGTTGGACCAGTGACCCGGGCGTCCTTCAGCGGCAACTCCAGGTCAGTGACGCCATCGACCACGCAAATGTGCCTCTTCAGACTCAGCACCCAGAGCTCAAAACGACCTACAAATACAATGGTCAGAAAGACAGTGTTGTGCTCGAGTCTATGCCTGTCGGACCGTCTGTCCTCTCAGTTCAGGAGACATATACGGCAAGTAAGATGTCGCGTCTTGATAAGCAGGATGATTCTTCAAGCGATGAAGATGAGGCGACCACTACCAGCTAAGTGCCTATCAGCACCGCTGTCGTCGTTTCGATCCCTTTGTGCTCTCCTGTACTGCCTGGAACGGCATACCTCTGCTCTCCTGCACTGCCTGCAACGGCATAATTCGTGCGTTTTGTCATGTACATATGCCTTTGGCATGCCAATTAATAAAGTTCGCATGGTCTGCCATAAACTTCTCTGTAATGCTGCTCCGCCCTCAAGAACTACCTTCTTATAACTGTATCGAACCCCAGAGCCTTCCAAATGTAGAGTTGTATAGTTATCCCCAACGATAGAGTTTCTCATCCTGATGACAAAAAGCAACTCAATGGCCAAAACACTGCTCTCCATTGCTGAAATGCTGACTATGACGACGATCAAGACATCTGAGCCCCCGGAAAGACTTACGGACAGATTAGAAGCACGGCAGTTTCTTGCACCTTAAGTAACGCACTAACTCCGACTCTAGCGTGATATGAGAGTCATGTAGTCCGTATTATTCTCAAATTTTAAATGCCTGTTCAAGAGTTGCCCATTCATCCCCGTGACAGCGATGAGCTGCAATGCTCATGTGAATTGACGACGCAGCCGGGCATCACGCCAGATTTGAGACATGTACTGACCAGTAGCCCCTCTCAGGGTACCCAAATACCACTATGCAAGATGTCAAGGAGTGTGTCAGAAGGTCCCTGTGTGGTATGGGACAAAATGAAGCCCTGACAGCTACTGAGAGGGTTACGCGGGAAGTACAAAATCAATCACATGAGGTTCAAGCGACAGGCAGGTGTTGCATAGTATCAGGACAGCTTAATTATCGCAGTGATGCTGCGAATACATAAGATGCAGTCAGAGCCGTTTGAAGTGAACCGCACATGAGACTCAACGCACGAGTTGGGTCTCCAGCCTGTGATGCTGGTGCAGGAACAACGTATTGTACAGGAAAAATATGCAATACCAAGCTCTTTCAGCCTGTGACATGACGCATGAAACCAAGTCATGCCCAATCGCGCAAACAAAATCGTCGTCGTGTCATATAATGAAAATTGCAACTGAAAGGAAGAGTAAATCAACCCGCTCGGCCTGCGCTACAAATAGAATTACATCTCTTGTCGTGTGACATCTCGAACAACCAACTGATCGTGACCTTCGAGGACTGTGAGGATCATGTTGAGTTTGACGAGTGGCAATGCAGCAGGCTCCGCCACTCTCGACCTTCGCGACGGATGGAAGTCACGCCCACCTCCTTTTCGGTGGCTTTGCGGATGCGCCGAAGGTTCTGTCTTTCAGCTTGCTCGAACTCTTCTTTCTCTTCATCATGTGCGTTGAGAGCAGCCCATGCTCATCAGGGATCTGGACTTCCGAGAGATCGAGCAGGGCTGCCAGAAGGCTCGGCTTCAGGTTGTTGCTGTATCACGCATTGATGACCCAGATCTGCAAAACCATGACTGATGACAAGGGATTTCTGGCTGCCAGTTGCGGGGAGACCTTGCGGATATGGAGCAATCGCTTAACGGAACTTCGCACCACACGTTGAGACTGAAATCGAGCCGATCAGTCTCCTCGCGGATCTTTTGACAGACTTCACGAAACTGGAAATGTTCAGAGCGATACGGTGCAGTCCTGCTAAAAACGGCGCCCAAGCCCTCCATCGTAATGGTAGCTGGCGGATCGTATGTGATGACTTGCAATGCATCTGTGAACAACGAGTCATCGAGCAGCCTGATTGGGAGGATTGCAATGTGAGCGCTCCTTATGCCTTTTCCCTGATCGTTCATAAGGATCTTCTGACCAGCGTGGATGATGTACCCTCCGAGTATGTGTTCATAGATGAGGCTCCTGAGCTCGGTAGGAAGTTCGGGCAGCGGCGAGACTGGGGCTGTGCGTGATTTCAGCAAGAGAATCAAATTCTGGGAAAGAGCTGGTGATACTAAGCGTAAGCTGCCGGTATGCGGTGGCGCTGGTGTTTGCTGGTTTGGAGGGGGTGTTTGACTGTGAACGAAGGTATCCATCTGCGTTCGATTAGTATACGTTGACGACGCTGGACACTTTGTAATACCTTAAATATGAGCGTTAGAGAAGGGAGCGGGGTGCGGTGAAGATTCGAACCTGAAGGGTTGCGGCGGTCTTGGCGTACACTTCGTCGCTGCAGAAATGCGGATAGAGGGTACAAACGAACTGCAGTATCTTGTGGGTACGTAGCTCTGTTGCCACAAAGAGACATGTCAATGGACGGAGCCCAAAAGTTTGTTATACCAGGCGCAACATTTGATCCTCACAGTCGCCGCTCCCGCTCCCTGTGCAAAGTCACAAGAGCGCAGTCGGACACGACCCTTGTTTTCAACAATGTTGTAGTCACCAGCCGCAGAAAAGTTCCGTCATTCCCTGAGATTAGCTTTCCTGGTAGCGGGATCAAGTCGCAGCATTAGAGCGCACACCGGCATCGCGAGTTGCAGCTTGGATGAAGCAAAACCAGGCTCTTACGTCTCGTAGCCTTCTTACCCCATGTTAGTGCACGTTCTCTTTCCATAAAACCTCAGAATAGCCTCTCAGCCTTTGTCCTGCCGCGGCTGCGTGTAGGGCCGCTCCCCACTCTCCACGGACTTGCAGCATCACAAGATGACCGTTGAGAAGTGACGTGATGCCTCCTCCGAGCAACTGGGACGTGCAAAGATGAATGACCTTCGCAGAATCACAAGTTCGCTCGGTCCCTCGATGTTGGGTGGCCGCAGTGGGACTGGTCGTCGTGGTGTTGGCTCCGGTATCATCTTGAGATCCTCTTCTTCTTCCACATGCTCCGTCCACCCCTTCAAATAAAGACATGGGTTTCCAGATCCTGATTGTACTTTCCCCTGCAGCACCTGGTGGTTTGAAGATGCTTAAGACGCTTGAGATCCTCGTCCTCGACATGGTCCATCCATCGCATTAGCTAGCAGTAGTCTCTCTCCTTCCGCTGGACAATGCATTTAAAAGCAGCATGATCGGTCCTTGGAGCCCTTCCATGATGTCCTTGGCCTTGTTGACTGTCTCGAGCCTTGCCATGGCGGTGACAACAGGTCCGCAGCGATGCCTGCGATGGCGCCTTCTCGCGACTGGGAGTGAAAGGAGGCGGCTAGTCTTGTTGAAGTACTTCACTTGAGTTCGTGTGTACGAGGGAGGTGCCGCGCAGCTTGTGGTGGCGTTCCGAGATGCTGTAGTGACTGTAGGTTGAGGGCGCGAAGGTCGTTGGCCGCTGGAAAGCAGGTCACGAGTCGTCGCGCCGAAACACCAAAGCTATGTTCGCCTTAATAACACAACCACGCAGCGCTGTCTAGAGGCGCTTAGGATGTTTCTGTAACCTGTTCTCCGCGGAGAACATACTACACATGTCAGTGAAATGCTGGAGTGTTGTCTGCTGTGGGACAATCATCGAACAAGGTTGGTGGGACAGCTAGGCGAAGACGCGCAGTATACGGATTAGCATGACCGCGCAACACTCGAACCCGGTACATAGTGTCTCATTATAATCTGCGCTTTGCAGAGAATGCGTTATACTTGTCAACTGAACGCCTGGATTGCAGCCGCTGCATGGAACGCGTCGAACAAAGTCGGCGATGGGTGGGGGATTGCAACACCGCGTGGCTGGCCGATTGCCGCACCGCCGACAGCATGTTCGATGATTGTGCGCATCACTCTGCACGTTCTACTGAACATGTAGTGTTGGAAAGTGATCTATGTCTTGTGCCAAAACCAATGCACATATTTGCGAACTGCACCAGCCCTTGCGTGCTGAAGGAATTCATCGAAGGTTGCTGGCACCAGCAGGGCATCGCAGCACCAAAGGTTCGTCATGGGTTGCAGCGATGCAAAGATGCAAAGATGCAACAAATGCATAGTATCATACTGTGAGCTTTACTTGGCGAAGCATACAGACAACTCGTTTGCAACACATCTAGGCCCTGCTTGTAGCAGCATGGTCGACGAAAAGGTAGGCAGTATATTTTTCCCTGCGCCTGTGCATTAGTCGAAAGCACTGCTACCTGGGGAACACAGCATTTGATTTTGTGACAGTAGCATTGGAATCCCCTGCATTGCATTTCTACAGTACAATCAACTGCCTGTGTATATAATGTCGGTGGTGCTCCGAGTACTCCCGAACATCAGGTCGTTATGACTAGTTTTGGCTGCGGTGAGCAGCACCATCACCAGCGGACAACAGTCGGAAGTATCACAGCCTGCACAAACACTTTTCTTGTATTCTAAGAGTATCAAAATCATCGCGCATATCTGCTCTATCTAGAACAGCTAAGATGCTTTGACGTTGAGGCTCTGGTCTCCGTTGCAATACCCGACTATCGTGGTTGATGGGTGGGGCTATGGTAAGCGGCGCTGGACGACCACGATAGTCGGGGGTACTACGGCATGCGCAGAGGGGTTGCGCATATATTAAGAGTATCAATATGGCCGCTTGCTTCTGCTCTATCTGAAGTAGCTGAGAAGTCTGTACATTGAGGCCCCAGTCGCTGTCACAATACCCGGTAAGCGGCGCCGGAGGTCACAACCACGGCAGTCGGGGGTACTACGACATGCACAGAGAGATTGCCTATATTCCAAGAGTGCCAATATAACCGCGCGCATCTGCTCTATCTAAAACAGCTCAGAAGTCTGTACATTAAGGCTCCAGTCGCTGTCACAATACCCGACTGTTGGTTGGAAGCAAAGTAAGCGGCGCCGGAGGTCACAACCACACAGTCGGAGGTACTACGTCATGCGCAGAGAGATTGCCTATATTCCAGGTGTAGCAGTATGATCGCACGCGTTCCCTGTACCTAATGCACTTAAGAGGCTTGGGAATCTATTGCCTGGCCGCTGTGGCGATGTGCGACTGTTCGGAGTCCAGAAGCATAGCGAGCGGAGATACGCCAACCACGAGAGTAGCCGAAGGTACTGTGGTCTGTGCAAACAGGTTTTCGATATTCCAATAGTATTAATATGATCGCACGCCTCCCCTCTATCTGAAGCAACTCAGAGACTTGTTAATATATTGTTTGGCCGCTGTGGCGATGTTCGACTGTCGAGGTTGGAGGCATAGGGGACGACATCATCAGGAGACACACCAACCACGACAGTCGGAGGTACTACGGTACGGCCTGCGCGAATCGGTTCTCGCAAATCGAAGCACATTATAACAATCACATGCGTCTGCTATACAAGTCCTGACCAATTGTCCAAGCACAGGGGCTCTGCTCGTTCTTGGAAATATGCGAACGACCGTAAGCCGTTGGCTTCGACAGCGCTCATGTGTCTTGGCTCGACCACAAGAATACAACACAAGAATACAACGCACTCTACGCTCGCAAGGCCAGCCCACAGCTAATTCATGTAGCTCACGAACATGGCGCAGTTTCCCATTAGCTCTAAAATCACGCAGCAGTCGTCTTGGAGGACGTGAAGCATATGGACGGTGGCTGCGGGCATAGCATTCAAATGGCTTGATCTAGGTCGGCTTTACACCTAGTGCCTCTTTGCTCCACCTGCCCAGCCGACGCTTATATGCAGCGTCACGGTGTCGCTGATAGTCGACCCAGGTACTTCGCCACTCACCACTCGAGCATCACCTGTGCTCAGTACCTATCAAGACAAGACTGAGGCCTTCCTCCAGCTTTTAGACGCCCCCTGTGTGCTCCAAGTCAGCCACTGGACGCTTTTTCATGCCGCTTCTACTTACAGAACTTGCTGTCTCGCGCCGACCTGATGGCATCTTCATGACGTCGCTTGCAGCGCTGCATCTCCTGCTTAGCCTGCTTTGTACGCACTTTCATGGCGACCTTCTCTTCAGTCAAGCGGGCCTTATCGTCGACCAATGCAGCAATAGTGGCCGCCTGCACTCGAGATTCTTCTTCAAGCTTCTCGGCTTGGCCCTTCATTGCTTGCTTTCTTTGGAGGTACTGTTCGCAGCGCAGCGTGAGCTCGAAGTTGAGCTGTTCTTGCAGCTGCAGCCTGCGCTTACAATTTGCAACCTCATGTTCCAAGATAGTCCTATTCTGTTGCTCATTGACGAAGGCCCCAATGTAAAACCATATGTTATCGTTGTTAGGCGCCTGCATCGGCGAGACTTGTGCCTTGATGCGGGTGAGCTCGAGCTCAACTCTTGCAACGTGCGTGCGCAAGGCTTCGGTACCGTTGTACTGACGATCCGTAGAGTCCATCTGTAATATGTTAGTCGTTTACTTTGCTAGTATATTGCGGTCACTTACTTTGTGAGACTGACTGCTTTGGAGTGGAACGCAGGTGCTTTGCAAAGAGAAGAGGTTATGACACTGCAAGATTCAGCACTAAACTCAACTAGTGGCAGGTACTTTCTTGTTCACATTCAACGTTCGAATTTCGTCATGTTTAGAACGTCATTTGGCTTTTCAACTAACCATATACGGCCTTTCGCCAGGCCTGAAGACTTCAGGGGTCTGCTACATAACAAAGTCCAGCATGTAAACCACAAGAGCAACTTTTTCAGTCGCGTACATGGAAGAGTTAAGTCCAGCTTCCTCAGCTATGTTCCAAGAGATAGCGCAGCGTCCTCGACAGCCATTGCAAGGAAAAAAGTGCAGCATTTTCAGCAGTGCTACGTGAACGGAGCTTCCTGAGTGTGGGAGTGACAGAAGTTCGATGACGCTACTTCACCGGCTCAGTCTTAGCACACGCGCCTCCAGAACCAGGAAGGTTGCCGTGGAGTTCCGTGTACACTGGCCCATAGCTTGGCTGAAGAGCACCAGCAGACTTGAAGCTTTTGAGTCAGTGACCAATGCCAGACCAACCGCAAGCTTTCTTCTTTATTTGAAGCCGCTTCGGCACTTAAAACCGTTTCCATTTATCGTATAATTAGTTTATCGCATCTACCAAGCTTCTAGGTACGCAATCTCGTCCTGATAGTGTGCCTCTTGTTTGCGCCAAGACCGTAGCTTGGTTAGCGTGCTGCCGCGCACAGAGTATTTCTATCGTCCAAACTTGCGATCCGTTTGATCTTCACCTCAATCACCCCAAAATGAATGGGGCCGGTAGCAATTACGCTGCTGACAACTTTTTACCAGCATTCACAGCACCACCAGCATCACCAGCAACAACGCTCCTGCCACACGCCGACGAGGGCCCTTCCAGGCTCACACCGGAGGATGTGACCATGTACTACCCCACAGTGCCCAACGTTGGCGGGTTGGTATACATGCTGGATCCAAGACGGTATCAACCCCCGCCTGGTGACTTCATCTTTGTCCAGGACCCCAGCACCAAGTTCCCAGAGCTCAAAAGCGGCATGTACTGTAACCACTGCTACCGCCTACAACAACCAGGTTTTGCCTGCAATTCCCCTTGCGGGAACACCTGCGGCTGCTGTAATGGGACCCACGCACACCGTGTAAGATTCAGTGCCTACAACTGCATGGCCAGACACTGACCAACCTCACAGCAATTCTGCACCCTGGCATACAACACCTTGACTTCATGGCGCCGCAAGGGCTGCATTGTCAACGAACACATCGCTCCAGCTATGGGGATGTTCATGCCCAAGTCCCGTTCAGATGATGCCCTCCACTGCTAGCCACCCGCCTACAAGACCTTACCACATGTCATACCAACAGCAGGCATACAATGGCGGTGGCTACTATGGTGGTGGCTACTATGGTGGTGGCTACTCCGGTGGCTATTCCGGTGGCTACCCAGGTGGCAATGACTACGCGGGCATGGGTTGGCAGAACTGTGGTATGGGCATGCAGAACGACATGAACTGGCAGAACGGCATGGCCACGCAAAACCATGGGACGGGCCGGCAGCAGAACCAGTACATGCAGGCTACACAGTCCATGCCTCAGCCGTCGCCCCGGCCGTCGCCTCAGCAGTCGCCTTGGCAGTCGCTCGAGCAGCACGCGAACTCGCCAACCCCTCAGGCACAGCAGGCATACCAGCCACCTTCGTCAGGTCGTTCTGCTATGGGCCCACCAGTTGTACCATCGAACGGCTACGTCGAGGAGATCCGCACAGCGGCAGGTACTATCATATCTGTCGCAAGTAATGCAAGTACCTCGGTCAACCGCACGCCTGCTCGTAACCGTGCTGCCTCGGTCAACCACACGCCTGCTCGCGGTCGTGCTATCTCGGTCAACCACACGTCTGCTCGCGGCCGTACTGCCTCGGTCAACCGCACGCCTGCTCCCACTCGTCCTGTCTCTTTGACGCCGTCCGTTGCACTTCCACACGTATCTTCGGAATCGAAGAACGAAAAGAGCCGCAACCGCAACCGCAACTGTAACCGCAAGAAGAAACAGCGGGACAATAGCGGTGTCCAGAAACCGACAGGCCTCGATCGTTTCAACCGGAACGGATTAAGCGGACAAGCCCTCCTAGACCAAATTGCGAACGGCACTCACGTGAACATCTCGAAGGGTGCTGTTCCCGGTAATGATTCGGGAACAGATCACTTTAACGCATGTGATGTCATGGAGGAATACGGAGACAATGAAGACCCAGCGTATGAGGCTAGTGGTCTCATGGAGAATTACGATGAAGCTTAAATGCTCTTGTGTTCTTTGATGGGATCTGTGCCACCCGGCCGTCGTGCCAGACTTCCTTCTACGCGTTTTGTACCTGGCCGTTGTGCCATACTTCTTTCTACCCGGCCGTCGTGCCAGAAACCTTTCTGCGGGTCAGCGAGAGATGTAGCAAGCTTCTGTACATAGTCAATACCCACTCGTTTTCTTAAACATGGCAGAATCTGAGAAAGTGAAGTATTCACAACTGATTAAGCCTCGTGCGGAGTCCTAGTACCAGCCTTTGGATCTCTTCCCTTTGGACTTGGAAGTACAGAGCCGAAAGAATTTTAGAGCATCGTAGCCAGTTGAGATACTTTCGCGTATCGAACCGAACGTAGATTACCATTGACTTCCTCCGATAATTCCAAGAATTAATGCACATTCAATCGTCCGGCTACTAGAGATTGTGTTGTAGTCGTATGAAGTTCTTTTAGATGACTAAAAGCACGCAAAGTAGTGTTGACACCCTCCAATGAGATGGAGCCCTTGTTCAAAATGCTACGGGACAGACTACTGATTGACCTTTTGGTGCTGGAAAGGAGCAGTAATGCTATTCTAAGACAAAAGTACCCATAATGCTAAGAGCGTTTGTGGTTACCAATGTGAAATTGATCTGCTCTTGTGTTCAGCCTCTGAGTCACGTAGTCAGTGATTAATGTACGTTGATTTTATGTCTCCCGTGGCCGCAAAGGGCATACAGTGATGTCGAAATGGACTAAAGGTGCTCCAGCCGATCGCTGCGTTCAGTCGCAGACGGCTCTCACGGGTAGCATCTTGGCCAAATGACGTCTTTGGGGTTAGACGATCGATCGGACAATGGGACCGTAGGGAGGATGCTGGTGTTTTGGAGATCCAAATCCTTCCTTTGGACAGTTGGCAGGTATTGAGAAGTAGCAAAAAGCGTGGATCTCCACTCCTATAAGTCACAGGCTGGAGGTCTCCAGCGCACTATAAGTTGGAAGAAACACGTAGTCTGCGAGCACGGAAAGGTACTATTGCACGGTGGAGAGTAATAGTTGACACAAGGCTTGCAAAGAGAACGAGAATGGTGTTTGCAGCTGAAGTTGGGTGCTCTTGTTTCCTCGCTCGTAGGTTTGGCTTAAGTGTAGCCGTATATGGCATCGCACACAGTCTGTGAGACGCAGTACACGTCTTTGACTGACTCCGGAGGAACTCAGACACGCATTTTTGTTGAGAGGATGATCCAGAAAATGTTGCAAAGCCGTAACATTATCGATAGTACGCCTAGCAAATACCTCTTTCCCATCCGGAGCACCCAAGTTTGATTAAACCAAAGCCTCATCTGCCGCTCTGGGTATCTCAGTCAACCATCAGGACCTGCCAGAAGTTGTAATCATGTTTGAGTTTTGCTCTGCGTCACGCAGCCTCGATTGGCTCATAGGAAACTGTGAGTATCATCCTCTGGGACCCGCAATCACTTTTCATTTGTATCTCCTCGATATTGCCGGCAAGGGCCTGATTTGGTCGAGCATCGCAGTTGAATGTAAGCGGTAGCGTGCTGCCCGTATAGGACCATTCGGGGAGGTACAATCGCAGATCTGACGCTCGAGGTCACAGAGACCGGTACAAAAGCCGTAGGATATTTGGTTATCTGGAGAAGACACTCGGGAACGACACATCCACTATGGGTATCGCGACTGCATCTGGCTGCAAGGAGTCAACGAAAGATTGTCAGAGCGCAACCAACGTGAGCCTAATTTGCTCCATGAACTCGAGCCGTCAGCGTGGACTCAGTGGTAGCAAGACCATTTCCGCGCTGTCCTCGAGCCACATCTTCAGTGTTGCGGTTCCGAGGCCAAGCTGTTCGTCGCTGTGTGACGTTGAAATAAAGCTGTGGGTCAAGGCTCGGAACCATGGCTCGCGCGGCCCTAGGCTAAAGACCTAGTCTCGAGGCACGTGTTACCTGCCGCGAGAGGGTTAGACTCAACAACGTGCCATCCAACGATCATCAGCCTGAGTATAAACCGTCAAGCAAGAGCTCGGAAAGGTATCCACGGACCTGAAGCCTTTCTAAGGCGTTGTATCGGACCAGGATCAAATCCCAACAACGTTTCGCCTTGAAGATGTAGTGCGCCAGGTCCCAAGGGGCCTACCCTCCTGATCGGAATCTGCTCACCGGAAGGTTGTATGCCTTTGGAGGAGCCGGAAGTGGCGTGTGGGCTGGGGTGTACTTTCTCCAGGGTCTGTCACAACGCATGGCTCCGACGATCGACTTTTCCCGCGTCTCCAGTTCGACAATCCAAATCCTTTATCTTGACTTTTAGCCGCCTTTCTCCGTGCCGGTGCATGGATTGACGTGTTGGCTGAAAACGGGAGCCTTGCCGAAAGCTGGTTCAGTCCGAGTTTGCGAGCTCACTCGGTAGTGTAAGTCGTGCAGAAGGTAGTCATCGTGCGCGAGGTGGTGGTAGCATGTGACTGGAGGCTTTGAGTCGATTCCAGGAAGAGCCACAGTCGCATCGTGTGGTGTCGGTGTCAACCAGAGCGGTGATGTGCAGGCCGTGGTGGTAGTCTAAGGTCGGTGCGCTCATCGGAGCATGGCTGCGGGGCGCCACAGCAACGGAGCCAGGCCTCTGCAGTCGAACACCATTATGGTCAGATTTTCCTCGATACAGAGTTCACCATATGATGAGAGCTTTGCAAAAGTGAAGCAAGGGCTCGTTGCGTGGATTGCAACAGGAAGTGCAGCTTTGTATTCCACCCAAGACAGCCACCTTACTGCAAGGCTGTTTATCATATCTTTGGAGCTGCTCAGCATGCAGGCCTTTGACACACAGCGAGGCTACAATCACCAGCGATACCACCGCCACCTAGCGAGACTACAACTACCATCAAGGCTACGACCGTCACCGAGAGCACGGCTAGCCCTGCCGCGACGCATCCCAAGATTACGTTAGCTCAGGTATTCGCATCTGGGTTTACATATAGTTGCCACCGCCTCTGCTGCACTGACCTCAAAGCTGATCCCAGAGGCCCCTCATATCTCAGATCAGGAGCAAAATGCCGCTCCTACATCACTGACTGTCCAGCGCGATGCAGTGACCGTTGAGGTCCCTCCTTCTCGCGTGCTGAAAGTTGAAACCAATCACTAGTATCGAACATAGGCACCCATGTCCCCTAGAAAGCAAGGAATAGCTTATGCTCAACTCTTTCAAGCTTTGGGACCCTACAATAGTTTCTGTGGCAATGATATACGCTCAAAATACAAGATTGCTGAAGGCCTCTTTGCTCCAACTTGACCATGTGGTTAGTGTCGACATGCACGCAGAGAGAAGACATTTGTAGCCCAATAACCGCCTTCCACAGTACTGGTTCACATTGTGTAAAACTACAATTTCATGACAGAAGCGGAAATGCAGCTTCACAGCTGAGGCGCAGCTACAGCCCTACAGCGGGTCAGCCTCGGGCCGACTCCAGGCACCGCACGCGCCCTTGGACCCACATCGTGCTCCACCAAACAGCAAGCGCAGCAGACGAGCTCCAGCATGGCCGGCATCATTCCTATACACTCCCACTATTACACCCGCGAAACTCCTCGATCACCGCCAGCGCGCCCGGTACACGACACACCCATTACGTCACTCGAACAAAAGCCCCACGCACTGCAGCAATCGCACTACGATCACCCCGTGGCACAAGCACGAAGCGCAACAATGAGCGGGACACCGAACCAGGGCCCCGGCCTGCGGTACCCTTCGAACAAGAAGAGCATATATGATCGGAATCTGAACAGGAGCAAGAATTCGGAGCTAAGCAGGGCGGCGTTTGCATACCTCTTCATCGAGATGATCGCATACGCGCAAAGAGGGGTCTCGAACGTGGGGGACCTGGAGCAGAAGTACGGCTGACCGATACTGCGCAGATGCGGTCTGAGGGGCTTTGCTAATCATTTGACAGACTCAACTCGCAAGGCTACCCAATCGGCCTGCGACTGCTTGACCTCCTGCTCTCTCGCTCTTCCAACCCCCTCGCAAGCATACGACCGACCCGAATCCTGCCACTGCTCCAGTTCATCGCGCAGACGTTATACCGACACCTCTTCGGGCGGCCTGCAGACGCATTGGAAAAGTCGAGTACAGAACCCGGGCAGTACATGCTCTTCGACAACGAGCCCATGGTGAACCAATACATATCGTTACCGAGAGAGCTCAGCAGCCTGAACTGCGCGGCCTTTGTCGCAGGTGTGATTGAGGGAGTCTGCGACGGCGCAGGCTTTCCTACAGAGGGCGTCACAGCGCACAGCGTAGGCGAGCAGGAGCAAGGGAAGGATACGAAAGCGATGTGGCCAGACAAGACGGTGTTCCTGATTAAGTTCAAGCCAGAAGTGCTGGAGAGGGAGGAGATACTGGGAAGAGGAGGCGGCTAGATGGGCTGGTTGACCTCGGGTGGGCTGGTTGAAAGGCGTTACGATTGCACACGTTTACAAGCATAGCGAGGCGTTCACGGACGAGGCATTTTTGGCCTCTACACTCCAACAATGCACGTATAGTGTGTATGCTCCAAGAATTTGTCAAAGCCTCCATCCTCTCAGCTTGCCATCTACTCGGCATGACCGCTCTTAAGCTTCAACAAGCTTCACAACCCCCGCAAATGCTTATCGCAAATCTGGACCGCAGAGAGTCCATAGGAGCTCGAGATCGAAGCCGATTGATCTTTCCGCAGCAGAGCGGACAGACTGAAGCTAAGCACTTGCAGGTTCGCAAAAGCCTATTCTGCATATGATTGGTCAAACACCAGCCTGGACTTTAGCCACCACGTTCTGTTGGTGCAGATCGCCACACTACCTGTCATGAGATTCGAGAATCCCACGCTATTTTAAACTCTCCCTTCGATGACAGCCTCGCCCAGCAGGAGCCGCTCCGGTGCAGCCGTAAGCTTCATACGCTCATGGAAGATCTACACAAGCTGAACTTGTTGGGCAAGGCTTTCGTAGCCTCAGCTCTGCTTTATCCCATGGCGCAGATTAGTGAGGCAGCTACATCGAGACAGGCAGTACTTAAGCATGCGCATTATGGCTCTTTAACTTAACCCGCGTCAAGCACAGTCGATTGTTGCGTCAACAACCATAGTCATGGCTCGATACGCTCTCTTACTCTCTCTTTTGACAGCAGCTGTGCAGTCAAGCCCCACGCCAGACGTTTTCGAGCGGGATTACGCTACAGGCAAACTGCCAGATGTGTTCTGCAAGAAGGTCAACATCATTGTCACAGTGCTCAAGGCGTACAAAGCAACACCGTTCTGCTTCTCCTACCTTAGTATTCCTGCAGTGACATCTACATCCACAGTGTAAGCGCCACTCAAGCCTTACTTGATCCCAAAGCTTACGATCTGGTAGCAAAACAACCAATGTTGCCACTATCCAGGTGACTTCGACCATAACGGCACTGCCAAGTGTCACCACGACTACTTCTTTCGTGTAGGTACGTCTGTCAACACGGAAATATCGTACTGATAAGAGACTACAGAACATTGCCTGGGACAGCCACATACGTGTTTCGACCTGGCAACCCGCCAGTTCCTGCCCAGCAAAAACGAGACAATGCGATCGAAGAACGTAACGTCAAACTCGAAAAGCCCGACTATCTGAAAGCATTTGCCAACGATGTTATTTCGAGTGGATGCAAGTGCCTGGACATTCCCGTAAAGACCGTCGTGGTCAGCACAACGGCAACGGCAACGTCTACAGCTACCGTAAGTTCAACCAAGTCGGCCATGAGGACTAGTTCTGATATTCCAATAGAGTACGACAACGACCACTACAACCCCTATGTCTACCTCCACAGTTACAGGCACAACCACGGTCGGTGCTACAACAAGCACGCTGTACCGTACGTCTTCTTTCGAGTTTTGTAAAGTTTTACATGACTGACTGACTTGCCACAGCATGTGCAACACCTCTAGCTACGCTCATCCCCACGATTCCCTATGGTGATGCTGTTTCCCCCACCGACCTCGGTGTACAGAACAGTATCTTTTACCTTAACGATCCCAAAGGTTCGAGCGCAGCAGCTTGCTGCAACACATGCTATTTCGACGTTCCAAATTGTATTCAAGCGTTCTTCTACTCCTACCAAGGCTGTGTGGTGCAGCAGGCTTCTAGCTCGGGGAGCGGCGTGGGCGTGTCGAGCTCGTGTCCTAGTGGGCTGTTCTCTGGTTTGACCTACACGACGAATGCTAGTCCTGCTTTCAGGAGTACGGGAAATTTCGCGGGGCCTTGTGGTGTACAGTACAACAATCTCTAGGCTCGGGTACTAAAGCGTTGTCATGTATCGGAGGGAAATGGTAGAGATAGAAGTGGGGCAACGCTGGATGACAAATGTTGATTGGCCGAGATCCGTCTGCCACTTCTTTGCGAACATGTGCTCAGCACGTAGAATCTTCCACAATATCACACAATTCCGATCCTGAGTATAAGGTAACTCGAGACCCCGCTTTACGACTCGATATACCACATATCCACGGAGCTTGCAATACCACAACACAAACCCTAAGATTCACAAGCTCATACCGACATACCCACCACAACCTACAAGAGTGCACGAGAAGCAAATCCATAGCCAAAGACCTTCAACATGCCGACAGAAGTCACTCAAGCTCTGCACTTCCGCACCTTGCTCGCAGGCCACACCTACCTCATTGCGGATTTCTATGCAACATGGTGCCCGCCCTGCAAGCAAATTGCGCCCATCTACAACCAACTCAGCACCGCCCACGCTGCACCAGGCAAATTTGCATTTGTCAAAGTGAACGTCGACGAAGCAAGAGAAATCGCAGCACAGTACGGAATCCAGGCCATGCCGACATTCTTGCTATTCAAGGACGGCAAGCAGATCCAGGAAGTTAAGGGTGCGGATCCGAGGCAGCTGAAAAGCGTGATTGAGAGCGCGAGTGCGGATTTGAAGAATAGCGGTGCGACCGCGCCGAAAGCGCAGGAGAAGGAGAAGACAGTGAACGACGAGAAGCCTGCCGAGAAGAAGCCGAGCAACGATGATGGGCTGAGCATGATTGAAAGGCTCATGCAGAAGAACAAGAAGTAGGGCACATGTGGGAGATCAGGATTAGAAGACGATAGTTGATACCCGATGTAGAATGCTTGATAGTTCCTTCAGTACAATTGACCATGCCATACACTTGCAGCTCTGTTGGGATGTATGTTCAGTGTAGTACTACCCCAAACCCTTGAACCCTGAACCGCATTTGATCTTAGAAACTGACAGACGGCAACATTCTTTTTCGCAGTGCGTACGGAATCGAGGATCAACATACAACTTCCTTTGTTAGTTGATGCCTGCTCTTTCCGCGTCGGATTTGTAAGTGAAACAGCTTACTCAAGTGAAAGAAGCCACGTCTGCCAAGAGTCCCGCCACCCGCAGCTATCTCGAAGTAGCTTCCCTCCCAACCCCAAACACTCAATATATCTGAGGCCTCATTCGCAATTGAGGACTGCAGTATACCATCATTATGCTTTTCAACCGTATCCTCCCAGCGGTCGTCGCGCTGCTCCCCGCCCTCGCCTCCGCCTCAGCGCCTGCGTCGTCCGTTATTGACCTCACGCCCAAGAACTTCGATGAGGTCGTCCTGAAGTCGGGCAAGCCCGCCCTTGTCGAGTTCTTCGCCCCCTGGTGCGGACACTGCAAGAACCTTGCCCCCGTCTACGAAGAGCTCGCCTCCGGTTTCCAGCACGCCGCTGGCAAGGTCTCCGTCGCGAAGGTGGACGCAGATGAGCACAAGTCTCTGGGCAAGCGCTTCGGCGTCACTGGATTCCCCACACTGAAGTGGTTTGACGGAAAGAGTGATAAACCTGAGGACTACAAGGGCGGCCGTGATCTCGAGAGCTTGACCAAGTTCATCACCGAGAAGACCGCCGTCAAGCCTAAGGTCAAGGGCAAGCTCCCCAGCGCTGTTACCTTCCTCGACGACCAGAGCTTCAAGCAGAAGGTCGGAAAGGACCAGGATGTTCTTGTTGCCTTCACTGCGCCCTGGTGCGGACGTACGTCAACCTTTCGATTCCTACACCATTCAATAGCTAACATATCCAGACTGCAAGACCCTTGCCCCTACCTGGGAGGCTCTTGCCAACACCTTCATTAACGAGCCCAATGTCTTGATCGCCAAGGTCGATGCCGAAGCCGAGAACGCAAAGGCTCTCGCCAAGGAGCAGGGTGTCTCATCCTACCCTACCATCAAATTCTTCAAGAAGGGTTCGGTTGAGCCTACCCCTTACGAGGGCGCTCGTTCCGAGGATGCGTTCGTCCAGTTCCTCAACAAGAACTCCGGCACCCACCGCGCTGTTGGCGGCGGTCTCGATGCCACTGGTGGCACTATCGAGGCTTTCGACACTGTCATCGAGAAATTCAAGGACGCCTACGGTGATGGTGTTGAGGAGGCCACAACCGTCGCTTCGACCCTGAAGGACAAGTACGCCCAGTACTACGTCAAGGTCTTCCAGAAGATTGGCGCGAACAAGGAGTACGCCGAGAAGGAGTCCAAGCGCCTGCAGGGCTTGATCAGCAAGGGCAACCTTGCGCCGGAGAAGCTTGATGACTTGATCAGCAGGAGCAATATTCTGAAGAAGTTCTTGGGCACCGATGACAAGAGCGAGTTGTAGAAGAACAGCTGTAAATTCATGGGCAAGAGTCGCAACGGGACCATGGTCATGGTGCGCTCTTGGTTAAAGAGCGAGTTGTAATGGTGCCTGTTGCTCGAGAGTTTAAAAACCAGTGAAGGAGAGCTTTGGCTCACAGATGGAACGATAATGAATCAGCATGTATAGATTTAAGATATCAATTCAAAAGCATTCTACAACACTCCAGACGCCTATACATGCTATGTCGTAAACCGTGAGACTTGTCCAACCAACCTTGACGTTACCGCCTGTCCTCAGGCAACGCCATATGCAGCGCTGAACAGCCGACTTTCCCCAGGCTGACCGTACCAACACAACACCACCCATTAGACCTGCCGTCGTACAGGTGGGAGAGTTTGCCCCGCGTAGGATCTAGGTAGGACCGCAGGAGGTATCCGTGCCGTCAATGCCTACTTGCTAGCACCTGCTCCCTTCCCCTCTCCTGCCTGAATCTGTGCCTCCAGATTGTCCAGTCGGCGAGACATATCGTCCACTTGCACATGTCAGCATTCTAATAATAATATACAACGCATTACATGTACCATGGGTGGGTGACTTACTCTTCGACAGTAGGTCGCTGCTGATAGTCGTGAACTTTGTATTTAGCTGATTCAACAGGTCATCAACGACGGCTGCGAGCTCGGCAGAGCTGTCTGTGCTAGTGTTGAAGGCGGGCGACTGATGGTGTGAGTAGGATTCAAGAGGCATGCCTGGACAAACGTACCGTTGCGTCGCTGGGCGTGAGAGGTTGTTTCTGAGGGGTGGTCATTGTATGAATGCTGTCTAGTCGACGCAGGCAGTGTCTGCTACAACAGTGTAATCCAGCTTCAAGTGATGTTTACTCAAGGCAACTGTAAGCGGGAGTGAAGGTAGGTCCCCACGTGGGCGGCGGGCCGCGGCTTGTTTCCTAATCGATAGGCGGTGAGCGTGCAGGCAGGCGCTAGTCGTTTTCTGCGCCAAGAGTTCGATAATTTTTGGACGAATGCTTGGAGCTTGGACGTCTGCACTCGCAACAAACCCGCGTATCGAATCCACGTTGCGAATTCAGACGAAATGGGCAAGGCAAATCTCAAAAAGATCCTGGACGCGAAGCAGGGCCGCAACGTCGCGCTCGAGAAGCAGCGCAAGAAGGAAAAGGCTGCGGAGAAGCGCAAAGCGAAGAATGCGCCGGCAGTCGAGGATGAGGAGACTGGAGGTGTGCCGCTAGACGAGGTCGAGGTCAAGGTCAATGGAAAGGCAAAGGAGTCCAAGAATTCAAAGAAGGCGGCAAAGGCAACGGAGAAAGAGGCGGAGTGGGAAACCGAAGGTAGTGAGGATGAGGACGACAGCGAAGATGACGACGATATGGAGGAGCGCCCTGCGTTTGATCTTTCGCGCCTTGAGGATAGTGAGAGCGACGTCAGCGGCGACGACGAGGAAGACGAGGAAGACGAAGACGAGGAGGACGAAGAGGCCGAGGACATTCCGCTGTCTGACATCGAGTCTCTGGCCTCAGAAGACAAGGGCGACATCATTCCCCACCAGCGCCTCACAATCAACAACACCGCCGCTCTCACCGCCGCCCTGAAGCGCATAGAACTCCCGTATTCGAAGCTCGCCTTCTCAGAGTACCAGTCCGTTACCACAACCGAGCCCGTCGAGATCGCCGACGTCGATGATGACTTGAACCGTGAGCTCGCATTCTACAAACAGTGCTTGTCATCAGTCAAGGATGCACGAGGCAGGCTGAAGAAGGAGGGTGTTGCGTTCTCGAGGCCAGTAGATTACTTCGCCGAGATGGTGAAGAGCGACGAGCACATGGGCAAGATCAAGCAGAAGCTGATCGACGAGGCTGCTGGCAAGAAGGCATCTGCCGAGGCCCGTAAGCAGAGGGATCTGAAGAAGTTCGGAAAGCAGGTCCAGGTTGCGAAGATGCAGGAGCGCGCAAAGGAGAAGAGGGATACCATGGAGCAGATTAACCTGCTGAAGAGGAGTACGTTGACCTTTTACATTCGCAACATTGGAATGTATGCTAACAGGCTCCAGAACGTCAAGGTGCAGACATCACCAAGATCAACGAGGAGGATCTGTTCGATATTGGCCTTGAGGCCGATGACTCCAAGCCCGACCGCCGCGAAGGACGAGCCGGCGGAAACAAGCGCCAGAAGAAGAACGACAAGTTCGGATTTGGCGGCAAGAAGCGACACGCCAAGAGCAACACAGCTGAGTCGACTAACGATGGCCGCGGCTTCTCTGCAAGAAAGATGAAGGGCAAGACTGGTGGTGCTGCAAAGGCCAGGCCTGGCAAGGCGAGGAGAGCGAACAAACACTAGACGGGCGATATTGCAGGATGAGGTCGTGAAAGCATGCATACGGCGCTATGGCGTTCTTCGAGGAAACAAAAGCACAGGCTCATCTAACCGTACGATGAGAGGCCGTTCCGGATATTTTGAAGATACCAATACATACGGTCTTGTACTACCCACGCTCCTCCAGATTGACATACATAACCTCTGCTGACCCTGATCCTCGTTTTAAGTCCATTGTATTCTTGGTCGTTGTAGAACGCCAAACCAGTCCACTCATCCATTCTTGTCCAAGAATCACTACCCTTTATGCCCTCTCAAAACCGCCATCCTACCCCGGCACCCTCTGTATCAGCGCTCTCCCTAGCCTTCCTCAGCGCCTCACCCTCATACTGCACCCTCACCTCCCACCTCTTCCCCGTCGCCATCGCAAGTAGCACTCCCCCGCCATCACCCTTTCCCCAGTCCTCAATCCTACTCACCGTCCCTTCTCCGCCAACCAACTCATCCATAGTGATCCTCGCCGCAGTCCTCGCATCCTCGCGCCCAGCAAAGCTGCCCACAAGCTTACTCGTCGCCGCAACACCCTTCGCAACCCCAAGCCTCGTCTTCGCCCCAACACCCGAGAAAGTATGAACCAGCGGCCCGTGGCGAGTAACAGTATACACAGGCGCCGGCAGCACCTCTCTGACCTGGGGATTCTGCTCGCGCAGCACTTCCAGCACCGTGTACGTGCCGCGCTGGCCCTCGACGACAAACGTCGTGAAGCCCTGCTTCGCAAATTCGGGCTTCTCTGAGCGCTCGCCCCATACGTCGGGCGCCGAGTACTGCAGCGCTTCTAGCTTGTCCAGCGCTGGGGGGCTGTCGGATGCGATTTCTGAGATTGTGCCGAGGAGGTGCGAGAAGCTGGGTACTGGGCCGTGGATCGAGTATTTGTCCGTGTGGGGGGCGATGACGGCTAGATATAGGACTGATGATGGGGAGAGAGTGAGGGGGCGGAAGTTGTCGGCTGGTTTTGTGTACTTGAAGGGCTGTGGGTTGGACGGGGAGGGGGAGGAGGAATGCTCGTGGAAGAAGATGTTGGTGTTGTCCATGGTGAAATTGTGGCCTGTCGGATTGACAGTATGTTGAAAGAAGTATAGAGGTTGATTGTATATGGGTAAACACTGCTGCCTTGCACTGCGGTTGAGCAAACGGACTCACCTTTACCTAGGATTGCGGTGATAGAGCGGCACGCAGTCTAGCTGCCACCCCTGCCTACGCTGATGTCGTAATCCTGACCATTTCCGTCCATCCCTTCTAAGAACTAGATAGAGCTGTAATTGCTACAGTAAGCTGCGAGTTGAGGTTGCTCATGGGCATGCTGAAAAGGTCGAATAGGGTTTGACGTTGATCTAAGAAAAGGGAAATGCAATCAGGCCGCGTGAAGGTTTTCAACAGGGTGAGCGTAACGCGGAAGATCAAAATCCTGCACTGATCACACTTTTCGCGATAGAGGATGTAAACCGGTTAGAATACTGTTTCCTAATGTGGTATCAAATCGCTTTCATTCATTCATTATCATCGGCTGTCTATATCTAATCGGTGTAATTCTCGTTCTCGAGGACAAATCTGAACCTCGGCTTGCCAGCCTCGAAGTCAATAACAGATTGGTTGGCCTCCTTCAGAGGAATGAGCTGTGTCCATGGCTTGATGTTCTTCTCTGCCACAAGGTTCAACATCTCTACAATCTCGTGAGGGGCGCCGATAGCCGAACCGGTGATATGGATAGCCTTCTGGATGAGAGCGAAAGCCTGGAAAGCCGGTAGCGGGTCCTCAGGTGCGCCCACCTGGACGAACGTGCCGCGGAACTTGAGGAGGTTGAGATAACCAGGCAGAGGCATCTTGTCGGAAGAGACAGTGGAGACAATAAGGTCCAGGGAAGAGGCATTCTTGCCCTGGTCCCAGCCCTCATCTCCGGTAGCGATGAAGTTGTCGGCACCAAGTGCCTTTGCGTCCTCCTCCTTTGCGTGCGAACGCGAGATGACGGTTACGCTCTTTGCGCCAAGAGCCTTTGCGAACAGGACACCGAAGTGACCCAGACCTCCTAGACCGACGATACCGACGTCCTTGCCCGTTGCGTTATATGTCTTGAGTGGGCTGTAGAGGGTAATACCGCCGCACATGATAGGCGCGGCGTGTTCGCTGGAGATCTGGTCGGGGATCTTGAATACGAAATGACCCGGTGTGCGATTGTAGTTTGCGTATCCGCCGTATGTCTTCTCCTTCCCACCAGGGAAGAAGGCGCCGTATGTAGCAGCCATGTTGCCGCAATGGTTCTCGAAGCCGTCAGAGCACATGGGGCAGTCGGGCTTCAAGCAGGAAGCTGCTTGCGCACCGACACCAACGCGGTCGCCCTCCTTTACGTGCTTGACGTTCTTTCCGACCTTGACGGCCTTGCCGATGATCTCGTGGCCGACAACGCAAGGGTACGGTGTGGGGTACCAGCCGGAACGGAGAGTGTGCAGGTCAGATCCGCAAATACCGCAGTGAGAGATCTTGATATCAACATCGTCATCGGTGAAAGTCTTGGGTGTGTACTCTTCCCACTTCATCTTGCCCTCAGCAGCCTCGGGGCCGTGGCCGCACCAGCCCTCGAACTTGTAATCGGTCATTGTGCAGATGTAGGATGTAATTGTGGGTAGTTTGTTGTAGGATCGGTGTTGGTCTCGAGATAAAGTTGTGTGGACGAGGTAGCGCCGGTGCTTGCTTGTTTTATACGTTTATATGCTCTTTCTTGACCGCATGGTTCCGTCCGTGACCACCGAAAGCTATCGGACTTTCAGCGTTGCAAGGTAGAGGCTAGCAAAACATGACGCGCCGAGGTAGGCGTATTGACGTCAAACAGGTTCATTGTTGAACGTGTGCGACTGATGGCGGTCTGGAATTACAATTAGTGATGTAGGCTAAGGGACTACACCAATCGTGGCAAAAGTTTTCGTATGTAGTCAACGGGAAGCCCCACGGCGGACTTAGTGTGACTTCAGGTCAGCAGCGTGCAGAAGCGTAAGACTGTTATCACAGCGACTCCGCAGGATCTGTGACTGACTTTATGTCTCCTGCAGCACCATCTAGGTACTCTAGCTCTTACTCTGAGGTACTCGTGGTGCGTCCAGGATCAATTACGTCGTCATTGCTCAATCTACGTTCTGACGTATGAGACCGATGGCACCACGCCCAAAGGGAGGCCATGCTTCGATAGGCAGGCGGGTTTACCTCCGTATGGCCATAAGAAGCTACTTACAGCCGCAGCCGGTGATGAGGCTCAACGCGGCGACCTATCGTAAACGCGCTATCACTGGTGGGGATGAATTTTCTGTAGATAGGTGGACATATCGGAGTTAGCAAGACCTCCGCAATTTGCTAACGCACCGCCAAAATACTTGTCCGATCGCACTCTCAAATCGTGACTGGGTAGAACGACCTTTCCCCTTGATTCAACGGCTTTGCGCGCCTATCAGAGCACAGCTGCTCGCTGAAGTCCGCAATTGCGCGGGTTTAGGAGTTACCGTACGTCACCAGCTCTGTGTAAACTACGCTTCACGCTAATGCAGCTCGATGACCCGGCATATAGCCGGCGCACTCCCAACCTATGTGTGAACGGTGGTCGTGCTGTCGACAGTAAGGAAGAGTGGTTGTGAGAAGAGTTTGACACGGCGTTAGGGGTTTAGCTACAAGCAGGATGGCATACAAGAGTCTGCTCTCCTGCACGTTTGATCAGTCAAGTTCTTCCTTCATTCCTCTTTGACTCGTACTCAAACATGGTCAAGACACTCCAATTTCAGGACCTCTCGGTCAACTCCCCAGGCTTTGGTGCCATGGGCCTCAGCTTTGGCCTAGGCAGCGATCTCACCCTAGAGCAAGCCGAACCCGTCCTGCTGAAGGCCATCGAGTTAGGTTGCACCTTTTGGGACACCGCGGTCGTGTACCAAGCCGGTGTCAACGAAAAGCTGCTCGGTGACTTCATCAGGAAGCACAACGTCCGCGACAAAGTCTTCATTGCCTCAAAGTGCGGAATCAAATGTTTCAACGGCGAATCAGGAGTTACAAACTCGGCCAGCCACATCAAGGAGTATATCGAGGGCACCATCGAGCGCCTCGGCTTCACGCCTGATCTCTACTACCTACACCGCATCGATCCCAACACGCCCCTCTCCGAGTCCATCACGGCGCTCGACGAGATCCGCAAAGCCGGGAAGACAAAGTACATTGGCCTGTCCGAGTGCTCGGCAGCGACTCTGCGCAAAGCCAATTCCATCGCCAAGATCGACGCTGTGCAAGCCGAATACTCTGCCTTTGAGACCCTGCACGAGACTGACGGTCTCATCGATACGGCAAGAGAGCTCGGCATCGCCTATGTCGCCTACAGCCCCCTGGGTCATGGCTGGCTGGTTGACAACTTCGACTACGCATCGCCTGATGATTTCGCACCGGACGACTTCCGCCGGATCGTGCCAAAGTTCCAGGGCGAGAACTTCTACAAGAACAAAGCTATCGTGGAGGAGGTCAAGAAGTTGGCGCAGAAGAAGGGGTGCACGACGCCGCAGATTGCGCTCGCTTGGGTGGCAGCGCAGGGCATGATCGCAATCCCAGGAACGACCAAGAAGAGCAGATTAGAGGAGAACTGGGCGAGTAGGGATGTGGAGTTGACAGAGGAAGAGAAGAAGGAGATGAGGAGGATAATCGATGCGGCAAAGCCAAGTGGGAACAGGTATGCACCGGCGCAGCAGGCTATGGTTGGGCATTAGTTATTGTAGTAGGTAGGAATGAAGACATCCAGGGTTGTAGATGGCTGTCTCGTGACATTGACTGTGCTGCTTCCTTCTGGCCTCATCAAGGGTGTAAAGAGGGATGGTCGAGCTGGCTGCAAGCCCCTTCACAGACGTCTGGTGCGGTTTGATTAGCAGCATTGCTCTGTGGTCATGGAACCAACGGCAGGAAAGCTGTAGGTGATGCGCTCGGCACGGCCGTGGTTGCCCTGCGATACATGATGTCACATTGGGCTCAGCTAAAAAATCGAACATTGCAAGAAGGCCAGCGGAGCGGTGACAGACAAGGGGTTGGTGGTCAGGGACGATGAGTTGTCACGTCGCCAGTTGCTAAGATCGTTCCCGCACCCGCGCAGCAGCCGAAGTGGGGCGCTCACCATAGCAACGCAGCTATCAGCGGTTGTTTATCAGCATGCCAGCTGAGCCAGCGCTCTCCCGCACGGCCATTCCTAGACAGGCCCAACGTCCAATTTCCAGGTGCATCCAGCCCAAAATAATCTCCTTCTCCGCATTTGCCAACCCTTAGCTGCATGCACCCTCGACTGCCCTTGCTGCGCGCGACTCACCCTTCAACCTTATCTCCAGCGGACATCTCACCACTGCATCACCAGCCGCGATTGCATACGCTGCAAGTCAGCCGAGCACCCGCTAGCACCTCGCGACAAAGCAATTGCACGTTTCAAGATGGAGGCGCTGCTCTCGCTGTCCTTTGACAACATCGCGTCCAAGGACACGGCCAAGATTCGCAAAGGACTGCGCCAGATCGAGGGCATGCTCGCACACATCTGCCTCGACGGCAGCAAGACAAAGCCCGCCAAGGACGGCCATCGACGGAATCAATCTGCGGCCGCGGCCAGCCAGCAGCAAGACGAGCCAAAGAAGCTGGGGGATTTGGCTGAAGACCCTGCGTTTCGAGAGTTCTTCCGGTTGCAGGATGGGTTCGAGTGGAATGGTGCGCATCTCATACGAGATCAGACGACAGGCTTATGCTGACATTGCGACAGTAACCACCCGCGTTGCAGACTGCCTCGAGCGGCTACTCGGCATGGGCAGCAGTAAGAGTAACACGCTCGAACCTTGGACTTGGAAGCCGGCTAACAATAACTAGATGGCCAAAACGACATGCTCATCCTGGCAGCCCTGTCGAATCTCCAAGGCCTACTTCTCCTGCATCCACCGTCGCGCATTCTCTTCGGTCGCGAAGTCTACATGAACCTTCTCCTCGACCTGCTCGACCCATACAATTGCCCAGCCATTCAGTCGCAAGCAATCCTCGTCCTCGTCACAGCACTGCTCGCCACACCACAGAACACCCGCGTGTTCGAGCAGATGGATGGTCTCCTCACCATTACAAGTCTGCAGAGCGATGAGGAGACGACACAGAGCGTCAAGGTCACAGTGTTGGAGTTCTTATACTTCTACCTTTTGCCAGAGGCACCTCTACCGTCCGGAAAGCTTGCCAGCGCATTCGAGAGACGAGGAAGCACAGACAGTTCGAAGAGCATCGCAAACAAAAACACCCGTTCGCAAGAAGAGAAGCAGCGCATGCTGGGGAAATACATCGCCAATGTCGACTGCCTGTTCGAGGATATGCAAGACTCAGATCCCTTCACCAGCGTCAGGGTATGATGGTTGCCCGGTAGCCCGTCAGTCGCCATTTCGTTTGTACATCGATTTTGTTCTTCACTTCTTGTTACTATTTGTTGGCTCACTGCCGCAATTTCATACTTTCTTCGGGTCCAGCAAGCGAGGCGTTGGAGGGGCGTTCAGCAAAAACAAACTGAGCACTACACATCTCCCAGCACTTCATCGTGCATTGTTATTTTGGGCGGAAGCGTTTCCATGGCATCAGCATACTCGGCAGGCGCACATTCGCAGATTGAATTTCTTTTGTAATACAACATACTGGGAGCTAGCACTACCCGCTTGCATTCTTTGGCCGGGATACCACTGCTCTGCTTCGAGGGCAAAATCAAGTCTTGTTTACACGATCTGACCACACTGGCTGACCGAGTGACAACGCATGGGATCTGCAAGGGTTAGCATGCTGTCGTGAGATGTCGTGTCGGAGAACATGGCGCAGTGATTGGTCGGCTACTCGGGAGTAAGGCTCTGAAAGCGGAATGCAAATGTTCAAGTCACGATGACATCTTCAACTTGAAGATCCTTACACGGCGGCTAGCTAAGCGGCATCTGACATCGTCGCTGTGCAAATCAAACAGCAAGCAGCTATGCCGATGAAGCTTGAGACGAAGATGACATAGAGTCAGAAGCTTGGTCAACACCAGCCATGTCAGCCGTTGGCGTGCCCTCCCAATACTTACTTGATCGGTTACCCTGCAGCCCTGCCATACTCTCGTATCCCGTATCTTCCCACAGGCGACACGTGATGCCAAGTGCCAAGGGATGCAGGTGCTCACGGATTCATGAGGAACAACGTGATTCGTACGAGCGGGCACACGACAGCGACGACTCGCTCACAGCATGCGGCGAAAATGCCAACCGGATGACCGCGTTCCTAAATTTCCGATCCAAGCATCAGCGGAAACTACTCGCCGGCAGCGGATGGAAGCTAGACTATTTAGAGCGCTAGTCTCTAGCGCTGGTTGATGTCGCGTGCCGAGCGGAGGTTCTGACAACCAAAATGCAAGCAAGCTATGCCCAATGACCACCAGGCGACGTTCTGGTTCGGGGCCTGCTTCAATCGACAGAGGGAATTCGGGAGAGTATGAAGATAGAACAAGGGCACGAAAGGTGTCTACAGCAGCGACACAACCTCCTTTGGAATGCATGACGTCTTCGCCTGAATGGGTAGGCACTCACGCGCTGCCGGATCTCGGCTCCTTCGCGCTCCAGCAGAACGAGGCGCAGCTTTGGCCGGGAAGCCTTAATGAGGCAGGTTAGCACTTGCCTGGTCTTGGTAAAGGCCTTGGTAAAGCTATCAAGCTTTTAGTCCGCCAGCGTCCGCTGACTTCAAGATGCGCTCAAGCCCCGTTATATTCTCTTCTAGTCTCATTGTCGCGTTTCCTAATCTCCTCCTGCAGAATCTGTCGCCGCGACTCTCCCATCGATAACTCCTCGGCGTCGCTCAATCTGAACTCGCTACTGAAGATACTGCAAACAACCTATGCGCCACTGCTAGCTTGACAACAGAGCAGACGCGGGCTGACCGGCTAGCTACCCTGTTTGTTTGATTCAGGCTTGTGGCGTACCGCTACTTCCGGGCTTGCAGATCATACCTCAAGCATACGTCAAGGTCCAAGGAGCGCCTACAGCTAAATATTGGACAGCACTTCCAGTGCTTTTGCTACCACAACTTCCTACACATCACCATGGGCATCGGCGCGGTCGCAGAACCGCTGGTCGTAGTGACCCTTCTGTTCGGAGGTACCTGGGTGAATCGCAACAAGGAGTACAAACTTTTTGGCCGACGGAGAGACCAAACATCCTCCCCTAGATCGTCTTCGCCAGACTCCGAACCAGGACGCTCATCTTTATCGAGCGACTCCCTCTTAGCTGGTGTGGACGAGGTACCAAAATGGCGAACACGAGAGCTACGAGTTTTCGGCTTTCAGACAGAAGTTACATCGCCAAACTCGCGTAGGTTCAGAGACTACTTCCTCAGCCGACTTCTCCGCAAGTTCCCATTCTTGGTTGAAGCATGGTACTGGGCTCTGATTTACTGGGTATGCTTCCTCTTACCCTACCCACCCTAAAGCAGGATACTTACGCTTCCAGGTTTACCAACTCGGTCGCGCCTTCAGCGCTGTCACAATGGTCGAAGGCACCGTCAATGTCGCTCGCCGACACGCCCTCCAAGTAATCCACCTCGAGCAACGCCTCCACATATTCCACGAACTTGATGTCCAGCACTGGTTCCTGCAGCACCCGCTGCTTCTCCACTGGACAAACCGGATATACAGCTTCATCCACATCCCCGGTACCATTCTCTTCCTCGTCTTCCTCTTCTTCTACACCACAATGCAAAACCGCGTCGACCTGCCCTCATACCACCAGCGCAACCACAAGTCCTCGAGTCCGAATCGCGAACCGCACGGCAGTCCCGCCGGCCCCAAGCTATACGAAGCGCGCCGTCGTACAATGGCGACGTGCAACCTCATCGCCTTCATAGTCTTCACACTCTGGCCCTGCATGCCGCCGCGTCTGCTGTCTGACCCGAATGTGCCTGGCGCTGTGGGCGAGGAGGCGAGGAGCTTTGGCTTCGTGGATACCGTTCACGGTTCGGAAGGGGAGAGCTCTGTCTGGACACAGAACAAGTTCTGCAATCAGTACGCTGCCATGCCTTCACTACACTTTGGCTACAGTCTGTTGGTTGGATTGACCATCATTTTCCTTCCTCTGGCCCCTCAGCACCAGCGCTCACGGGTCTTGAGCTTAAGAACGCCTGTCGTGGGCAAGACGCTCAGGCTTAGGTTGCCAAGTGCTCGTCGCCTGGCGTGCCTGATCGTTGGCGTTGCGTACCCGGCCATCATTCTGGTAGCCATCGTCGCGACCGCGAACCATTTCATCCTCGACGCAGTCGCGGGCGCCATGGTTTGCGGGTTAGCGTGGACTGGTAACCGGGTGTTGCTGAACCTGCTGCCACTGGAGGATTACTTCCTGTGGTGTGTGCGGATCGACAAGCCGGAGAGGAGGGCGGTGTTGATCGATGGAGAGGATGACGAGAGGGTGTTGAAGAAGGGCGTTGTCATTCGATAAACTCGAGCTGATGCCCGTCTGAGGGAGAGATTTGAGATGGAGTAATGACTAATGTGAAGACAGCGCATGAATTATGTATATAGTGAGTTCGATGGCCGCAAGATACCCTATGAGCTTTTTTGGGCCGCCTGTACATAGTCTCTAGCAATAATGGAAGATCTGTAAATATCGCTCTGCGTGTGGATGACGCGAGGTAATGCATTACAAACACAAACTCAACTTAGAGCAAGGACGTTTTCAGTGTTATGACCCTATACTCCAAAATCGTTGCAAGACGAGGAAGTTAGTTTGGACGTTTAATTTACTTGATCATTGAACCTTTGTGAAGTCCTCACATCGAGATCGTATCACCCCCGAACCAGGCACTCAACTGGGCGACATACAGACCCAGAAGCACTCATGCACCCAGGTACTCAAAACGCCATGCGCTCCCCTCTACGGCTTGGTACCCAACAAGACCGAGCAATCCATATCCTTGAAGCGGATCGGCACGGCGCCCTTGCAGTCAACGGGCCCTGCACTCCAGCGGCCCGCACGGCACTCGCCGCAGCTCTTCCACGTCTCCAGGTCCCACCACTCACACCCAGCATATCCAAACCTCAGCTTGCTATCTTTGTAGTCAAATGGCCCGATCTCGAGGTTTGCATACCCCGGCACCCGGTGGGCGACGCTCGTCATCAGCCCCGGCTTGAAATCAAGTGACTGCTTCATGTTTCCGTTCGTGTAAACGCCGCCGGCCAGCCGCTCGCCTTGCGCTCCGCAGTACTCCCACATCTGTATGTGGAAGGGGAGGATGATTTCGGTGTAAACGCCACGGGCATCCGGGTGCGCGGTTTCGATGATGGCTGGCATGAGAGTTACGGTGGAGGCTTCGGCGTTGAGGACTTCTCCGGAGACGGTTGTGGCCTGGAGGGTGCCAGTGAACTCGGCTGGAGGCGTGGTGGTTGCGGAAGCAAGTTCGAAGGTTATCTTTTTAATGGCTGGGGAAGGAGTCGGAGGGGTTTGGGTGTTGCGGGCAGCGATCTGGTCGTTGAAGGGGGCTGGAAATTTGCACGATACATGGGCGAGCTGCGTTCTTTAGCTTGTCTACTCATCAGCTTGAAGTGTTTACTTACTCGATGCGGTTCCGGCGTGCCAGTGTCACAATTCATCGGTCCCGGCGCTGCGACATCCACATCGAGAGTGACGTTGACCACTGTGGGAGCCTCGTGCAACTCATCTCGCGCAGCAATTGCCTTGAAGGTCTCCTCACTCGGTCTCTGACTAGTACTGTCTTCCAAGCCATAGCCAGCGAGTCCATCCATATGCGCATCGACAAAATAGCAAACCCGGTACGTCAAGCGCTGATGCCCCGGCTGTCCAGTCTGGCAATCCAGTGGCCCCATCGTCCACGGCTTCATCTCGCACCACCCGCAAGGCCACCCGCCCTCGGAAGTCCACACGCAGCCGTCGTACTCAACGCCAAAAGCGTGTTGCGAGTCGCTATATGGGCCGAACAGTAGATCCCTTCCGGGATGCAGAGGAATACGCACTTTCTGCGTTGGATCGCTGAAGAAGTTCAGGGCGAAGCTGGTCTGCCCATTGCCCGCCCAGCCGCGCGCCCTGAGGACCCCGTTCTCGCAGTACTCTGAGAAGCTCACGCTGAAGTGGTAGAGATTCTTTGGGATGTCGCCGTTGGGAGTGCTGTCGGGAGTGCTGTTGGGAGGGGATGCTGGAGCAGCCAAGGTGAAGGCTGCGACGATCAGCGCGAAGAGAGCGAAGGCCCTCATGGTGACCGTGGAGGTAGTGGTTGAGGAATGTTGGTGCGTTCAAGAGATGTTCGGGAGGTGCCAAGTTGAGAGGTCGCTGAGTGGAAGGAAGAGGAAGTGGAGTTGGTGCGAGCGTTGTGTTTATATTGGGCGGCGATCGTGGAGACGAAGTGAAGGTGAGGATGAATAGCGGGAGGCGCAAGAGCAACAAAAGAATAACCTGACCGCCATGTTGGGAATTAGCATGCACACAGGTCACTTCTCAATTAAATCCTCCTGGCTGAGCGCACATGCAAAACCAGGTAACCTGGAGATATGCCATATCTTGGGAAGTACTGGAGAGACGTGGAAGAAGTGGTATTACAAAGACTACGAGTGGGCTGACTAGGGAATCTTGATGGGTATCTGTGGAGGGCCAAGTGACCAACAGCGAGCGCTGCAGTAATGACAAACAAAGAAACGACTGTTGATACAACTGGAACTGTAGACAAAGGAAATTGCGCTCTATCGCCGGCTGCTCCTGGTGTCGTGGCGGCCAGAACGACCCATCTCCTCGTCAGGGATCCTATCTCGACGGCCAGAGTACGCGCGCTGAGGGTGGCGAACTTGGTCGTGATGGCCGTCGTAGGTACCGCGGCGCTCGTCCTCATCATCGGAAAAGTCGATGTAGACGGAGGCAGGACGCGGTCGGCTTCCCCTTGGCAGCTTCGACTTCTTAGTCTTCAGCTCGTCGGGCATGTAGACCTTGTCCAGATGCTCCTCCAGTAGGCGGACGTTCTTGCCGTTGCACTTGTAGGCAGCGTCTGCCAGATCACCAACCAATGGTACGAGGCCAACGGCAAAGTCGATAGCGAGGTTGACCATCATCAGAAGGAGGACGGTAACGGGCAAACCGCATTCAACCTTTCGCATGCTCATGATGAGTTTGAGGGAGAGCAGTGCGGCGGCAGCGTCACCAATAGCCGGCACCAAGGCAATGACGGAGGACCAACCGAAGCGGATGCCCAGGAAGCTGAAAAGCGCAAAGTCGAGCCGGTACGCAGTCTTGCGGGCTCTGGCCAGGATGTTGGCCTCCTGCTCGGGGATGTAGGCGGGAATCTGCTTCTTGACCTTCTTCGTCTTGTCTGGCTTCCTGGGATGGGGGATCTCCTCGTAGTAGGGGTCCTGACTCGCGGTCAATCATGGATGCAGGGCAGCGGAGTGGAGACAGCTTACGTATGGGCCAGCGGCGGCCTTGCCTGCGTACTTGGCCATTTCGCCTGCGAGCATCTTCTTCGCGGCATACTTGGCGACGACTTGGGCCATGGCTGCGGTGTTGCGGTGTTGCGGTGTTGTGGTGTGCTGGCGAGGGATGGGGGTAAAGGGTGAGGAAGGTGGTCTTGGCTATGGATGCAGCAGCAATGGAGGCTGCAGGAAGAGCTTATAAGTCTTGACTTCTCTTTGACTTCTTTGACGCAGTGTTGACAATGCACTACGGGCGGCAGTCTCACAAAGAGCGGGCGGGAGCTGGTTGGGCGGCGGCTGTCGAGTGCAGGAAATCTGAAACGGGCGCGTCGCTGCCTATGAATAGACGACGAGTGCGGGTGCAGACACAAAGGCTGGTGAGCTGGCGGCCAGGTGCAGTGCAGCAAGCAGTGCAGCCCGCAGCTCGAGGGCAGCCAGCGCTGGCTCTTAAGCAGCACGGGTTTGGCGGTGTGCTGCCCGCCTGCCCTGATTCCAGCCAGACGCGACTGTGACGTGACGGTGTTTCTAGGCCCGTCTTTGCCATCGCAGGAGCGATCGACGTAGCTGTGGCGGCGGTGGCGGTGGTGGTGCACAGCCACGGCACGTCAATGCAAGCTCGCAGCTCTGGTGGTCGAACAACGGCCTGCCTGCGTCTGCGTCTGCGTCTGCGTCTGCACGCCTAGAACCCCCACGCACGCCTTCACCCCAATCTGCCCCGCTCCCGCGCCCTCTCTGCCTGCCGCAGTGCACTCGACCCGCAGACTCGACTGTCTCGAGCTTGCGACGCGCCCGCTGCCCGACACCCCCGCGACCGCAGTGCCCGGAGCATGCTGCGCGACACCGGCCAACATGACCACCGCACCCACCAAGATGACGCTCGTTGACTGGCTGGACGATCTGTGCGTCCGCTTCATCGTCAACCTCCCGCAGGAGGAGCTGCTCTCCGTCGAGCGCATCTGCTTCCAGATCGAAGAGGCACAATGGTTCTACGAAGACTTCATCCGCCCGCTGGACCCCCACAGCCTGCCCTCGATGCACCTGCGCAAGTTCTCGCAGCTCATGTTCCAGCACTGCCCGCTGTTCTCCGCCTACTCGGCCGAGCTGCACCAGCAGGCCTATGACCAGTTCCTCGCCTACAAGACCCGCGTCCCCGTCCGCGGCGCCATCATGCTCAACCAGGACATGACCCACGCCGTCCTGGTCAAGGGCTGGAAGAAGGGCGCCAAGTGGAGCTTCCCGCGAGGCAAGATCAACAAGGAAGAGAACGACCTGGACTGCGCGGTGAGGGAGGTCTGGGAAGAGACCGGCTATGACCTGAACCACGCCGGTCTGGTGCTGCCCGAAGAGCAGATGAAGAGCATCACCGTCACCATGCGCGAGCAGAGCATGATGCTCTACGTCTTCCGCGGCGTGCCCATGGACACGTACTTTGAGCCGCGCACACGGAAGGAGATCTCCAAGATTAGTTGGTACAAGCTGACGGATCTGCCTACCGTGAGGCGGAAGAACCAGGTACAGCAGCAGGTCCCCGGCCAGGATCAGATCAAGGAGAGCAGCTTCTACATGGTTGCCCCCTTTCTGGGCCCCCTGAGGGCGTGGATCAAGCTGCAACACAAGCTTGACAAGCAGCGAGCTCGATCTGGGCAGCATGTGCCGCCGCCTCCTGCAATCACCGACGACGAAGACCTTCAGGCTGAGGTATATGATCCCATAGCTGACCAGGAGACCACACAGGCTGCTGCGCAATCATTCGACAACAACTTCGCCAGCCTGGTCGCACGATTAGGGCAGAGTCAACCTCAAGAGCTAGCTGCACAATCACAGCTGTCCATGGATCCCGCAGCGGAGCTCAAAAAGTTGTTGAGCGTAGGCAGAGGTCCATCAGCGCCCACACCCCCAGTGGACGCACCAAGCGGCCAACCTCAGGCCAACCCTCTGCTAGCCCTACTGCAAGGGAGAAGCGGCCCCAGCGGCCCCAGCGGCCCTCCAGGCTCGTTGCCGCAGACACCGTTCGAGCAAATCGTACACACTCCAGTGCAGCCTCCTCAAAGCCCGCATGGTCAGCATCACCCGCTCCCGCCACAGATGGGCCCTCCGCCCCCGTTTTCCTTCCCACCCCACCAGAACATGCAGTTCCAGGGGCAGCAACAGCACCCACAAGATATGCCGCTTCAACTTCCACGCCACTTCATGCCGCCTCCACCACCACCAAACCACAACTTCCAGCAGCAAGGACATGCTCAGCAACCACCTCAACATGGCCAGTTCACCGGTGCGCCTGGGAGAGGGCCAGAAGTCCCCGCCGCGTCTGGCCTACCAACACCAAAGCTTACTGCACATACTCTGGGGCTGTTAAACTCTTTTAGGATCAGCGAGCAAAAGCCCAACCCGCCGCAGACTCAAGCTTCTTTGCAGTCGCAGCCCCAGTACTCCACCCCAAGACTGCAGCAGCCGCACCCACAGCGTCCTCTTCACGAGCTCGTGTCGCCTCCACAGATGATGAGTTCACCTGTCTACCAGTCCCCTCCGCTCAGTCAACCACAACCAAAGCCAAGAACCGTTCATCAAGATTCACTGCTCACCCTCTTCAGCGCAATCCCGCCACCAAAGTCTCCTGCACCTGCGGAGCCGGCTGAGCTTTCGGCGCAACCTCTGACACCAGGCTTTGTGCAGGCTCAACCAGCAACGCACACAGCAAAAGCTCCGAATCAGGGCCTGCTTGATCTCTTCACCAATCAGACTAAACCTGGACTCACCTCAGCCACTGTCAGCGGACCAGTGAATGCACCAGACTTTGATACAGTGAAGAGACGTAAGCAGCTTTCCGTCAATGGACACTCTCGTGGCCCATCCCCGGCAAGTCAGGCACCAGTTGTACGTAACGGGCCAGATGTCACGGTCATTGCTGCCTCCAAGCATGCCCAGCAGACGCATGGAGATGTACGAACGGCACCTGCGCCGGCATTCCAGCCGCAGATTCTCAAGCGACCCCAGCAAGCTGCTGCAGCCCCTGGCTCCACCGCGCACACACAGAATCTACTAGACATGTTCAAGGGTCCCTCGCCTCAGCCCGCATCAGCTCAACTTGCTGCCCCAGCACCCTCAGCACAGGCACAGAATCTGCTAGATATGTTCAAGGACGCTTCTCCTCAGCCGGCAGCTGCAAGACCAGCCCAAGCAGACAATCTTCTTGCAATGTTCAAGGGAGCCTCCCCTCAAGTCAAGCCTGCCCAACCAGCGCCCGCAGCACCGCCAGTTCCCGGCCAGCCAGCTTCTGCACAGGCTCAGGGTTTGTTGAACTTGTTCAAGAGTCCGTCACCACAGCCGCCTTCGCATCCCGTCCAAGCGACTCAAGCGCAACCCGCCGCTTTCGACCGCCGGGAATCCAATACCTCAGACCAGCGAAACGCTCTACTCGGTCTCTTCAACAAGCCCTCTCCTCAATCTGCGCACCGCGCACCCATTCAGCAATCCCACAGCCCGCTCCCATTCAGCAGGACTCCCAATCCGCCGACACCTAAGACCGCCATGTCCGGCCTCGTTAGCCCTGTAAGCCCGCTGCGGCAGGGTAGTCGCACCGGCACACCTGCAGACCATGCAAGCAGGAGTCGAATTTCGAGTATTGGCGAGCCCGTTCTGGGGCAACCTGGTCTACAGGGCTTGCAAGGAGGGCAGGGTCAGAATGCGGCTGGCTCGGCGGTTGGTAGCGGTGCGAAGAGCCCGGTTGATAAGACTTTCTTACTGGGCTTCTTGGAGGACGTTGCTAGACGTGGGCGATGAGGAAGTTTGCATTGGGGCCAATGGCGTTTGGGAGGTACGTAGCATGTATGCGCGCAGGAGCGTTTGAATTTATGGCATTGCTATCAATCAGAGTTTGAACAGCACAGATTCAGTGAACCGAACAGTAATCAAAAGTTTGAAAACAAGACGAAGCCAGAAGCCAGTAAAAGCATCAAATCTACCGTCCCTGAATGCAAATACAAAAGCCACTATACTGGGTATCAACAAAAGCAAAACTAACATGGTATCGCAACCCTACGCCCGTCGATACACATAAGCAGCCACAGCAACCACGGCCCCATCCTCAATCCAAACAGACACTTCTTCCACAACCCTTTCTGCCCTCCCGGTATACCTGCGCTGAAACACCGCTGAAAGCCGCTCCATCGCGCCCGCAACAAGACCCCCAACTAACACGCCCTCGACCCCAGAGTCAGTCACTCCAGCGTTCACTCCAGCATCCACCCCAGCATCCACCCCAGTACTCACCCCGGCATTCACCCTGTCACCCAGCACCGCCGGAGTCATACCCTCCGCCACCTGCTCCACGACGTCCCACTCGCACCCGTGCGCTAGTATGCTGGCTAGATGCACTGGATTCGTCAGATTGCACGAGAGGAAGACGGGCGCGCTGATGCTGACCAACTGGCTGTAGAGTTGCTTTCGCGTCCACGGCTGGACCGGTGGGGGTGCACGCGGCTGGTAGGGTTGGTAGTTGTATGCGGATTTTGGCAAGGAGTTGGTGGGTTGTGCTGCGCTTGGCTGGGGGCTGGGGCTCGACGGGGATAGGGATAGAGAGGGGGGTGGGGATGCGCTGGAGGTATTTGGTGGGGTTTGAGCGGCTGGTGATGGACTTGGGGAGCGTGACTGCGTGAGGTGCCCTTCTGGATGTGCTAGAGGATTTGATCGAGGGCTGGAGGGTTCTAGCTCGGTTTGAGCGGTCTCTGATGGACTTGAAGATTGCGACCGCGTGAGGTGCGATTTTGAGTGTTGGAGAGCACTTAGTGGAAGGCTGGTGCTTGCAGTACTTGAACCACTGATGTTGGGGCTTGAAGTACCTCCAGCATAGGCTGTGCGGTGGGCCCTGATGGACTCTGGCAAAGGAGCTTTGAGGGAGAATTCCGTGGGAGACATTTTGTAGAGGGTAATGTTTGGAAATATGGAATGATTTAGAGAATGCGTGAAGGCGTTCAGCTGAAGTTTCATGGGCGGAAAAGAATTCATGGGCTCAAACTATGGGTGTGAAACCCTACCTGTGCTTGCTTACCCAAGGTTAGATATTCAACTGTGGTTAGAAGAAAGATAGATTGAAGACCTTCAGCCCGTGGTACAATGTTTGCTCGAATATGTTCTTGTGGTTCAAACTTCCCCTCCGCGAGCGAATCGCGAATCGCCTTGTATTATTCACCAATCTAATCTCTTCACGATCCCTACGCTGTCCAGACATCGCCCACGTCCTGAAGCCAGGCTTTGGACACTCACCGCTGGAAATAATCGTAATGGTACACCAGAAACGCATTGCTGTACCAGGGGTGCGTAGAGCCGCAAACGATGTGATTGCTGACACTAGGCTGTTCTGAGCAGTGTGTGGCGGCGAGGCGAGCAGCCAGGCACCAGAGCAGACGCGTCAACAGTGCCTGTTTCACACTGGAGCCTCATAATGTGATACAAAAAAGCGTTTTCTGATCGTGTTTGCTTTGTCGGCGAATCGCAGGCGGCAGTAAAAGAGACACGGTGTTGACTGTCGGACGCTCGGCTGGCTTTCCACAACGCTCCGACGGGATTAGTGAAGCCCGTCCGTGGGTTTCCAAAGGTTTCGATTTGGTGTTGCGGGAAGGCGCGCTAAAATGCTTGGCTTGGGACCCACACGCGCTGAGGCAACCTGGAGCTATTCACCGTCACCGACGCTGTCCCGAGCTTCTACTTAAACTACCACACCCGCCTGCACTCCACTCCATCACCCCCATCACACGCCACACACCACCCTTCAACTCTACCGCGCCGCAGCTCCTGGTAGCACTCTCTTAACAGTACAAATATCAACACCGCTGCAAATAATAGATAAACGCCACAATGTCCGCTGAACCAGACCACGCAACGCAGAAGCCGGACCTTTCCAAGTAAGCTTGCTCGCCACAACACTCTGCAAGAGAGATGCAGCTGCTAACAGTATCCCAGGGACCCTTCAGGCGCTGAGCCCAAGGGCGTACGTACAGTCGGACATGATGCTGAGGTCATTGATACTGACCCGCCACAGGACGATGAGATTGCGACAGCGATCCTCAAGAAGAAGAAGAAGCCCAACTCCCTCATGTAAGCACCTCTAGAAGGCGTGCGGAGAGACAAGTACTGACATTTGCAGTGTCACGGACGCCGTCAACGATGACAACTCGATTATCGCCCTCTCGAACAACACCATGGAGACGCTCCAGCTCTTCCGCGGTGATACCGTCCTTGTCAAGGGCAAGAAGCGCAAGGACACAGTCTTGATCGTGCTCGCAGATGACGACCTCGACGATGGCTCAGCACGGATAAACCGCGTTGTTCGCCACAACCTGCGAGTCAAGCACGGTGATGTGATCACCATTCACCCATGCCCAGACATCAAATACGTATGTGTCATTTCTGCAGTTATGCCGATCTCAGTACTGACCACTTGAACAGGCCAAGCGCATCGCAGTCCTTCCTATCGCAGACACAGTCGAGGGCATTACTGGCTCATTATTCGACGTTTTCCTTGCCCCATACTTCCGCGAAGCCTACCGGCCCTTACGACAAGGCGACACATTCACCGCACGCGGTGGCATGCGACAAGTAGAGTTCAAGGTTGTAGAGGTCGACCCCCCAGAGTTCGGCATCGTCGCACAAGATACCGTTATCCACTGTGAGGGCGAGCCGATTCAGCGTGAGGATGAGGAGGGCAACCTCAACGAGGTCGGATATGACGACATCGGTGGTTGCCGCAAGCAGATGGCACAGATTCGGGAGCTCGTCGAGCTGCCTCTGAGGCATCCCCAGCTCTTCAAGTCCATCGGTATCAAGCCTCCGCGCGGTATCCTCATGTACGGTCCTCCGGGTACCGGTAAGACGCTCATGGCTCGTGCCGTGGCCAACGAGACCGGTGCTTTCTTCTTCCTGATCAACGGTCCCGAGATCATGTCGAAGATGGCCGGAGAGTCGGAATCCAACCTGCGCAAGGCTTTTGAGGAGGCCGAGAAGAACTCGCCCGCTATCATCTTCATCGACGAGATCGACTCGATCGCACCCAAGCGTGAGAAGACTAACGGTGAGGTTGAGCGCCGTGTCGTTTCCCAGCTGCTCACCCTTATGGACGGCATGAAGGCACGCTCCAACGTTGTCGTAATGGCCGCAACCAACCGTCCCAACTCGATTGATCCCGCCCTTCGTCGTTTCGGCCGTTTCGACCGTGAGGTTGACATTGGCATTCCCGACCCCACCGGCCGTCTCGAGATCATGCAGATCCACACCAAGAACATGAAGCTTGGCGACGATGTTGACCTCCAGGTCATTGCCGCTGAGACTCACGGTTACGTTGGTTCCGATTTGGCATCCCTCTGCTCTGAGGCTGCTATGCAGCAGATTCGTGAGAAGATGGATCTGATTGATCTGGACGAGGACACAATCGACGCTGAGGTGCTCGACTCGCTCGGCGTCACCATGGACAACTTCCGCTTTGCGCTCGGCATCTCCAACCCGTCCGCTCTCCGCGAGGTCGCCGTTGTCGAGGTTCCCAACGTTCGCTGGGAGGACATTGGTGGTCTCGAGGAGGTCAAGCGCGAGCTCATCGAGTCCGTCCAGTACCCCGTCGACCACCCCGAGAAGTTCCTCAAGTTCGGCATGTCGCCCTCACGTGGTGTGCTGTTCTACGGTCCTCCTGGTACTGGTAAGACACTGCTCGCCAAGGCTGTTGCCAACGAGTGCGCTGCCAACTTCATCTCGGTCAAGGGTCCCGAGCTACTCTCCATGTGGTTCGGTGAGTCTGAGAGCAACATTCGTGACATCTTCGACAAGGCTCGCGCTGCCGCACCCTGCGTGGTCTTCCTTGACGAGCTTGACTCCATTGCCAAGTCTCGTGGCGGATCTCAGGGAGATGCTGGTGGTGCTTCCGACCGTGTTGTCAACCAGCTGCTGACCGAGATGGACGGTATGACATCGAAGAAGAACGTCTTCGTTATCGGTGCCACCAACCGACCGGAGCAGCTTGACAACGCGCTGTGCCGTCCTGGACGTCTCGACACGCTTGTCTACGTTCCTCTGCCCGACCAGGCTTCCCGTGTCAGCATCTTGAAGGCGCAGCTTCGCAAGACCCCTGTCGCTGCCGACATTGACATCGACTTCATTGCTGCCAATACACACGGCTTCTCCGGTGCCGATCTTGGCTTCGTCACACAGCGTGCCGTCAAGCTCGCCATCAAGCAGTCGATTGCTGCTGATATTGAGCGTCGCAAGGCGGCCGCCGAGAGGGGCGAGGATGTCGAGATGATGGACGAGGGTGAGGACGCGGTTCCCGAGCTCACCAAGGCGCACTTTGAGGAGGCCATGCGCTCTGCTCGTCGTTCGGTTACCGATGTCGAGATCCGCCGCTACGAGGCCTTTGCGCAGTCGATGAAGAACTCTGGGGGCTCCAGCTTCTTCCGCTTCCCCGATGCTGAGCAGGCGTCGAATGAACAGAATACATTTGGCAATGCTGGCGAGGACGAGGATCTGTACAACTAAGCGAGTGGTTTCTCTGGTTTACGAAGGTCTATATGGGTCCACGACTGACATCATGATCAACTTTGGCGCTTTTCATCTCTCACAAATTCACATGGAATAGATAGAGGCGACTAATTGTGGCGCTTTGACGAGTATTGGTAGTATGCGATATGCATGCTTGAATGAATGTACGTTCAAGAAATGTTTGTTGTTTGTGATGAATGCTGTAGACTTGACCAAAACGCCTTTCAGGAATGAATGTATGTTCAAGAAATGTATGTTGTGTGTGATGAATGCTGAAACTTGACCAAAACGCCTTTTAAGGTTGGGTATCATGATGTCCTTTTCCGCGGCTTTCCAAGCTCATTCAGTCATTTCCCTTCCAGATGGATGGATACGTACTACTTCCAAGCTCATTCAGTCATCTCCCTTCCAGGTAGACGGATACGCGCTATTTCCAAGAAGATGGCTTACTCCATCTCCATCACAACCACCTTCTCCAACTCCCGCTTGACGACCTTACTCCCCTCCCTCAGCACCTCCTGTGGCAACCTCAGATCGGCCAGGTCAGCCTCGTCCCCATCGCCCAGGCCATTCGTACCGTTGACGCCGTTGGCGCGCCCGGCCTCCTTCTCCCCCTCGGCCATGCACTCCCTGATCCGGGCCATAGCCAGGTCGTAGGCCTCGTTCGCCGTCGTGGCCTGCCCTGTGCGGAACAGATCGGTGATGTAGGCGCGCAGCGAGGCCTGGAAGCCGGTGGATTGCAGCAGTTGGGTTAGTGAGGATTCGATGGTGCGGATTCCGCCGCTGGAGAGCAGGGTTGAGTAGATGCTGTTTCGCAGTGTGGAGGGTAGGGCTGAGGCCTGGGCGGGGGACATTGTGATGGACATTGTGGTGTTGAGGTGGATGGTGTTAGGATGGTGTTAGGATGGTGTCGTGGCAGACAATGTCTCAGCGCTATTTCGGTGATTGGGGCGAGTGTGAAGTGCGCCTAGGTGGGTTCCAGTACGAATTTAGGTCTAGGGCACTTGGGAGTCCGTGTGATTAGTGGGTGGAGAGCAGTGCGTAGAGATTCCCCGTGCTATTCTGGTGCAGTCGGCCGAGCTTTGGAGGTGGTTTACTGTTTGGTTTGACGGGCGAACGGTTTGGTGTTGTTTGGTGTCAGGCACGTACACGTGCGTGCTTGTCGACCAGGGTGCTGCAGTGGTTCGCCGAGTTTCGATGCGTGATTATGCTGATAGGCAGCTAACGGAATGCGGCGTTTTGCAGATGCTCCTGGAGAAAGCAGCGACTTGGTCTTCGTGTTGCGGTGATGCAGGCTTGTGTTGGAAGCCAAGCGGTAAGAGCTCTTTCTGATAGCAGAAGCAAGGTCCGCGATGGCGTCGGGGACGGAGCGGTGGATGGAGGTAGAGGAGCAGAGCACAGGCAGGGCGTGGGAGGGTTACGACAGCGTTTGGCAAAGTGCGTATATGTTCTCGGTATTGGATACAGAAGCAGTTCATGGATGAAGCTAGGGTATTGGTTCAATGAACATCAACGTCCAGGCTTTCCCGCATCGGTGCTCTGCTAGCCGCCTTGCCGGCATGGAGAAGGGTGCACGCCTGGACTGCGCCATATCAGCATCGGCGACGGGACAGCGCTGCACGCTGCATATCGCCCTCTCTCGCCCCAGCTGTCCTGTGCAGCGCCGAAGCCCGCACCCTCTGCACCGCTGCACCTCTGCACCTCTGCACCTCTGCATCTCTGCACCTCTGCACCGCGCCCTGCTGCAGCAGTCGCCCCGCCCCGCGCCCACGCCCACGCCCACCGCGCACCCGCCGTGTCCTCCCCCGCCGCACGCTTGCCCCCGTCCGCCAGGCCTCGCCGCCAGGAGCAGCAGCACCGCCAGCAGCAGCAGCACCACCACCACCAGCACGACCACCACCACCACCACTCGTAGCACCGCTCGTAGCACCACCGCACCACCACACCTCCACACCACACCACCACCCGCGCGGCGCTCGCTCGCGGGCGTGCATCTGACACAGCGCACCGCTGCTCGTCGCAGGCGAAACACGCGGGCCAGTCTCGCTTCGTCTCAGCCAGGGAGGCCGCGTCGAGTGCAGCAGACCAGCGCAGGGTCCAGATACCGGCGAGCTCCCCTCGCGCTCGACGGGCGCGGGTCCTGGCCTTGGCCGCACGAGCTCCCAGCGCCGCACCGCCGCACCGCCGCCTCGCCGCCCTGCACCGCGCGCAGCCCTCGCCGCGACGTCATGCCCGCCAGCATGGCCTACTCCAACCTGTCCATGTCCATGTCCAAGTACCACGACGACTCGGACGCCGACGACGAGTTCGAGCGGTCCGCCTGGCAGCAGCGCGACCCGGTCGCGGTCGAGTACGAGAGCTCGCCCACCAGCTCCGGCCCGCTGAGCACCGAGCACACGCCGACCACCTTCACCCACAGCAGAGACAGCCGCAGCAGCCCCGCCGGCCTGGTCGTCGACTGGAGCGCCGAGCAGGTCGCCGACTACGTGTCCGACCTGGGGCTCGAGCAGTACTGCGACACCTTTGTCGGTAGGTGCCACCACTGCCCGCCTGCCCGCCCGCCCCGGCCCCCCGCTAACCTGCACTGCAGACGAGGGCATCACCGGCGACGTGCTGGTGTCGCTGCAGCACGCCGAGCTCAAGGAGATGGGCGTCGCCAGCGTCGGCCACCGCCTGACCATCCTCAAGGCCGTCTACGACGTCAAGGTCAAGCAGAACGTGCCCGTCGAGCCCGACGACTACGTGCCGCTGTGTACGTGCCCGCTGCTGCTGCTGCTGCCCGTCCCCTGCTAACCGCCCCGACAGCCGCCGACACCTCCGCCCAGGAGGCCCCGCCCACCCAGGACGACTTCGCCAAGGTCATCCGCGTCGTCCAGGCCCGCGACGAGCGCATCCACACGGCCGAGGCCGAGCTGCGCCATCTGCGCGAAGACCTCGGCCGCGTCATCGACGAGAACAAGCGGCTGCGCGAGGAGATCCTGCCCCTCGTGCGCATGCTCAAGGAGCAGCAGCAGACCCTGCCCACCCTGCCCACCACCCACGAGCACCTCACCTCGCCGCCCGCAACCGCCGACACCAGGACCGGTAGCAGTCTGTCCCGTAAGTTCTCCACCAAGAAGCTCTTCCTCGGCTCCGCCCCAAAGAACCCTTCTCCCACCATCCAAGAGCACCGTGCGCTCGTCGACCACTCGTCCTTGGACCCCTCCGCCGCCGCCGTCGCAGCCTCCTCACACCTCACAGCTTCACTGGGCGCAGGCGCGCAAATGTCCCCCAGCTCCATTGCCCAGCCCTCGCCCACCTCGCCCGCATACACCCAGACCCGCACCCAGTACGCCCGCCCCGAAATACCGCGGAGCCACCAGGACCACGACAACACCCAAAGCTGGGCCTACTCGGACCAACTGGCCGCCAACCGCGACCCCCGCGCGACCCCCGGCCTGCCCACCGCCCGCTCCATCGGCCGTTCCGCGCCCACTCCCACCCCCGACGATCGAGACCGCGACCCCCCGCTGTCCGGCGGCTCCAGCTCCAACAACATGCAGCCCTCGTCGAGCTCCCAGCAAGCCCCCTCGTCGAATCCACAAGTCGAGATCTTCAAATCCTTCCGCGTATCCATCGACGATCCCTGCCACAAGGTCCTTCCTGTGGCCCTCAAGAAATACAACATCACAGCCGACTGGCGGCAATATGCTTTATACATTGTTCACGGAGACCAGGAGCGTTGTCTGGGTCTGAACGAGCGGCCCCTGATCCTGTTCAAGCAGCTGGACAAGGAAGGGCGAAAGCCCATGTTCATGCTGCGAAAGCACGCTGCGCCAGAACAAGGTCACGTCAGCACAGTCGGTGGAAACGACGTGCGAGCTGTCCCTCCCAACAGTGGATTTGGATGGGACAGCCAGAATCGAGGGACGCCGCTGCCAGGTGGCGTGCTGTAAGCTGGGCCGGCTGGCATATCTTTACAACGGAGTCTGGCGCTGCCTGCAAAATCATTTACCTGGCGTTTGGGACTCGCTTCGCTTCGACATGATCACACAATTGTTCGCTTCGCACCCTGGGCATTACGAGAATAGATTGACGGTCTTTTTGGAGACGGGAAAGCAGATGAATGGATGCGGCCGATACGAATACGTTGTCATGTAGGACTGTTACGAGCAGATTTGGGCTCTTCAGAAGCGGCAAATCTCGCTTTTCATAAGGACTGCCATCAACTGGAAGCTTGTTGTAGGTTGTGAATGTAAGAAATACATCTAAAGCTTAGACATGGACGTTGCCGAAACTCGGAAGTCGCACATGCTCAGCCTCACACTTTCCGTTCCTGTCAAGACATCACGCTAGTGCACCTTCCCGCCGCGCTGTGGCTGGGGGCCAAAACAACACATCCTCATTTGAGCCTCACCACAAACACTGCCCACTCAGCACTACTGCACAGCCGAAACAGCCATTGAGACTGCAATGTGGACCAAGCACCCCGGCCCCTACGAATTCAAGGCCTTGAAATCCAAGGCCTCCCAATTTAACTCCTTGGCCCCGCAAGCAGAAGGTGGGTGTCAATCATCAGCGCTAGCAGTGCATAAGACTGCAAGGCTGCGCTCATTCTCAATCATGTCGTGACGCCGCGGCCACACTCTTTGTCAGCCACCGTTATGCAGCTACCGAAGCGCTTCGGTGCACAGGGCAAGCAGGAGAGCACTTCTTACAGTGCAGTCGAGGCCGATGCCGACAGCTTCGATGCAGCAACCAGCGCCACAAACAATGGCGTTCCACCTCCAGGATGGCCTGTGGGAGCCGAGCGCATAGCAAACTACAAAATCTGGATAGTCATCGACTGTCTGCTGCTCCTCTTGCCCATCGCATTTATCGGTCAGTATCACTACGCCCTAGCCATTATTCTGGTTTTACTAACGATACGCAGCGTTGGCGATAATCGCTGTGCAGCTCGACGGCAAAGACGTATCGCCTTACGGTAGACACGTGCAAGATGCACTCCTTCTGGGCCCCACAATCTACCCCCTAGTCTTTGCTGCGCTTGGCGGCCGAGCTCTAAGGAAAATTGCATTGTGGAGGGCTGGCGAGGGCACAACACTAGGAGTGGGTCAGCACCTTGATTCCCTGACCTGTGCTTACATCGCGTCAGTTCTTGGAGCACGTGCTCGGCAGCCAGAGTCTGGTTGCCACCATCGGACACGCGATCACTTTACACTCGCTCGACGTGTTGACAATAGCCCTGCTCGCGTTCTGGGCTCTTTCCCCGCTAGGTGGCCAAAGCGTGCTGCGGTTGCTGCGTGAGAAAAACGTCTCAATCGTGGATAAACGTCCAGTATATTACTCCGATGTCTCTGCACCAAGTCAATTTGTGGTTGGCGCGCGCTACGAGAATGTCTACAACCGTGGAAATGCGGTGGTGTCCACAGCATTGATGACTGCAGAAAACCTCGAATGGACGCCACAAGATGCTTGGAGTCATCCCAAGATACCTCGGATTGGGGAACTCGAACTAGCGGAATCGAGAAATTCAACAGATCGGCCTTGGTATGAAGTGGACCCTAAAGGCAACTACAGCTACGCGTCTCTTGCAGGCATTAACATCATAAATCTCGTGGAGCAAGGCTCTACGAACCTCACAGTACCGTACGAATACATGTACTTCAGCTGCGATTTATCACCTCGCAACAACATCTCGAAACTGGTTGAAACCCTCCCGCCACAGCCGTACACCCGTTCGATTTCGACTTACCTTCTCGAGCTACAAAACCAGAGCAAACTTACGACCAAAGGCTGGGACTTTCCACTGACTGCAACCAACTACACGCTTGCCTCAATCCTATTGAGAGACAGAAGTTTCTTCATGTACACCAAAGGCACATCGGACAACATGGAAAGTCTACTTTACGGCAGCGCGTACTTTGGCCTGTCGATGTTTCTTTGGGAGTGCTCCATGAAGAGCGTCATGGTTGAGGCCAATATTCTTTGCCAATCAGATACCTGTGAAGTGGCTCATCTTCGGCGCACGGAGTCATTGAGCAAGGAGAGGCAGCTCGGCGCCAATCCGTACGGCATGGTTCACGTATGGGAACAGAATCAACACTTTATCGAGGCTCTGGCTTCATTAGGAGGCGAGATCTCGATGTTTCAGTCCAATCCTGTGGACAGATACATATATGGTGTCTCGAATCCATGGGCTATCATCAAGAAAGAGGACATACCGAAACAGGACTGGACTGAGTACGTGGGCGTGCCGCAGAAAGCGGTAGATATGTCGAACCGCATGACCAAGGTTTTGAACACGTACCTCGACTCATCTCGCTGGCCCGTGGCTCTCACTCAAAGCGATCCGTTTGCCAGAAAATCTCTGAACACGACCGGCCAACCGATGGAATACCTGACGATGAATTCGACCGAGGCTGTGGTATCGTTGTTGGTCCCAGTCTACCGCGTCAACGCTCCATGGGCGGCACTCCTCGTTATCTGCTCGACCGCATTGCTACTGCTCGGCATCTTTGGCATCTTCGTCCAATTGCGGACCGTGGTGCCGGACATCTTCAATCACGTCTCCTCGCTGACGCGCGACAACCCACATATCAACGCGCCAGCTGGTGGCTCGGGACTGGACGGAGCGGTTCGTGCACGTTTGTTGAAGAGAATACAAATCCAATTGGGTGATACGGAGCCTCAGTCAGAGACCGGGTACGTCGCTTTTAGAAGCGTGAGTGGTGGTAAAGATTGCCAAGAAGGGAGGATCCAAAGAGAAAGGCGCTACCGCTGACTGCGCCATCCGCTGACTGCGAATATGTAAACAACATGCGCTTGCGCGAGCTTTTAGCATTGTAACCCAGTCTGGCTCTTCAAAATCAAGTCAAACATGCTGTTCCTTGATGATTGTAAGGGAGTTGTGCCTCAAGCTGGTGTAGTTAGTCAGCAGTGTCGTCATCACACGCCAGCCTTCACGCCTGAGCGTCATTCCAGCTTCGTCTGCCCATCTTCCAATTGCCGGACATCTACTACCTTAAGCTGTCGTGTCCGCGGAACTTTCGTCAAGATCCGTTCAGGCCTTCTCCCTTCGCTAAAAAGTCTTGATGTCATTCCTTCGATCACCAACACAGACACCACCCCTGATGTGTCAAGTAACAACCTATCATCTCAAACTTCAACATCGCCATCAATAAATGCCATACCAGGACGGAACGGCGATCTAGCGCTTCTTGGACACACGCGATGCACCCCAGTCTACGCTACTGCACCTCCGCATGTCGCTAATCTCGCGTAGTTCGAGTGTCAGGGTGACGATGCGGCATCGTTCTTCCGTACAAGGCGCGTGCCGCCCAGACTCGTTCTTTGATAGGTGTGATGGCAAGGCTGTATGATTCAATTGGAACACTGGTTTAAAGCATGGCGGCTGGGCTGATGAGTCTTGTCGTCACTGTGGACTATTCCTGGGCGTGAGCAATGGCAGCGTATGAGCAGTACGCCATTTTGCGTGTGGGAGAATGCAGTAAAGAGGAAAAGCTCGAGTATAAAGTCTTGAGGAATCGTTCCGGGAGCAGCGAAGTTTTCATACGAACCGTACAACCCTACCACATCAAACTACAACTTCCACTGCAATGCACAACTTCATCCTTGCAGCAGGTTTCGCAGCCCTGGCTTCTGCTCAGTCGCAGGTCGTCGAGGCACCACCTCCACCGCCAGTCCTTCTCTCGACGACCAAATCTGGTGTCCTCCCAGTCATCCCATCCGCAACCGGAACTCCTTTCGCCGGTGTCGACACTCTCCAGGGCGCCATCATCTCCCCTCTCCCGCCCAACCCAAGCTACACTCCTGTTAATGGGCCTGCGCCTTCGCAAACCAACCAACCGGCTGCCACCTATGTCGCCACTCTCCCCGACTCCATGTTCAACCCTCTGGTCGGCTCTACCGTCCAAGGTACTGTTGAAGCCGTCGGAACCCCAGATGGCGTTCAGTTCACAGTCAACATCACGGATCTTCCAGAACAGGCCGCCTACGGGCCCTTCAACTGGCACATCCACACCATGCCCGTCCCTGATGACGGCAACTGCACTGCAACCATGGGCCACCTGGACCCTCAGAACGCGGGCGAACTGTACATGTGCAACACGGCGGCGCCCGAGAACTGCCAGGTTGGCGACTTGGCCGGCAAGCACGGGGGCAAGATCACGACCGAGGGCAACTTCAGCACAAGTTTCGTCGACAACTTCTTGAGCACCGAGGAGGGCAGCCCTGCTTTCTTTGGTGGATTGGCATTCGTGCTGCACACAGGCAATACTACACGAATCACTTGTGCCAACTTCGAGGCTCAGGGGAATGGTACCTCGGGCAATGGCACTAGCGGGAGTAATGCCACAGCGACCAGCACGGGTGGTGTCCCTGAGTTCACCGGCGCGGCGGGTAAATTGACGGCCGGTGTTGCTGCTGTTGTTGCTGGGTTCGCTGTCGCTCTGTTGTAAACTAACTTGTACATACTTTGTAATACCATAATAATATAATGCACCTTCACGATCGCATGTTTTGCACCAATGCTAGCTCAGGTACCAAAGACCATGGAGGCCTTCACAACACTAGCCAAGCGACGGTAGACAATCATACGCCAGTACCAAGCTTAATCACATCACAGTACACAGCCGGAAGCGCGTGGAGATTGTTAAGACGCAAGTCCATCCATTCAAAATCCAGTGAGGTATCTCTTGCGGCCACGGCAATCTTCTCATGTGAAACCTGCTTGTACGTTATATGTGCATCGTCTTGCAGTGCAGTGCGGCTGGCGACAAGGAACCGCTCGTAGTTGGCGGCCTGGCTGGCGCTGGGGTTGGTGCGTCAAGCTTTGGTGCAGACAGTGACTTGTGCAGAAGATCCCATGAACAAAGCAACGGAGATTATTTAAGACGTTAGTATCTATATATCGTAAACAATAGCCGAGAGCCGCTCGGACTACAACTTATTACAATCAAAGCTTCCAAGCCCCTCTACGGCCAACCTAGTATCCACCACCGTACGCGGGTTGTAGGCCATATGGCTTATTACTGACGTGGTCTGCGCCCTTCTCACTAAGGTAGTCGCCGAGCGCCTCTGTCAGCCTATCCGCAATCTCCTGGTCTACCTTAGCCCACACCTTGATGGCGTCTTTCTGCACCTGCGGTAGCGCCTTTTTCATGTGCCCACTGAGGTTTTGAATGAAGATGTCATCCTGCTCCCACTTCTTGAACAGCTTCCACAAGTCTCGCGGCTGCTCAAAGTCCTCATCCGTCACTTCTGAAGTGTAGTTTGCAACTCTGCCTACCCATTCGTCGTGCGCAACGTCAGTAGGGCCGCCGGAAGTGATTTTGCGGAAGGAGGAACGGACGTAGTCTGGATCAGCGCCGTAGTTACCGTCGATACGCATGGGCCCGTCGCGCTGGTAGGGCGAGTAAACGTACTTTGCGCGATTGCAGGGAAGCTGTTGGTAGTTCGGTCCAACGCGGTAACGTGCGGCATCGGGGTAGCTGAACATACGGGCTTGCAGCATAATGTCGGCTGATGGGCCGATGCCGGGAACCATGGTGCTGGGTGAGAAGGCGGCTTGCTCGGTGTCCGAGAAGTAGTTTGCAGGATTCTTGTTCAAAGTGAGCTTGCCGACGGGTTGGAGGGGGAAGTCTTTATGCGGCCAGATCCTTGTGTCGTCGAAGATATTCCAGCGGTAAGTTTCGGCTTCCTTGGGGTCCATGACTTGGATGTTAAGCGTCCAGGTAGGGTAATCGCCCTTTTCAATGGCATTGTACAGATCTTTAACATGATAGTCAGGCTCCTCTCCGGCAAGGCGTACGGCATCTTCCGACTTCATCGTGATGTTACCTCCATCAGGCTTGAAATGCAGCTTGACGTACTTGAAGGTACCATCCTCGGGCTTCCCAAACTTGAAAGTATGAACGCCGTATCCGTTGACGTTTCTCAAGCTCTCAGGTACACCTCGCTGACCAAACAACTGCATCAGGCAGTGCGTTCCTTCCTGATTGTTGTTGTGAAAATCCCAAAACATCGTCGAGTCAGGAACATGGGTCTGGGGGTGGTTTTGATGCGAACGGTTTAGAGAAGGAAACTTGACGGGATCTCTGATGAAGAAGACAGGCAAGTCATTGCCAACGAAGTCCCAGTTACCCTCGTCGGTAAAGAACTTAAGCGCAAATCCTCGAATATCACGCACTGTGTCGGATGACCCCTTGGCGCCAGCAACAGTGGAGAGACGCGCCAGAACCTTGGTCTTCTTGCCAACTTCACTAAAGAGGTTGGCTGATGTGATGTGAGTGATGTCGTGTGTGACCTCAAACTCTCCCCACGCTCCTGCGGCCTTTGCGTGAACGACTCTGCGCAGTGTTAGTACGTGTCGGCAGAACAGCGGATGTAAAGGGCGCATACCGTTCAGGTATCCTCTCGCGAGGGAAGTGTGCAAGGGTTTCGATGAGTTGCGTGTCAGATAGAAGCGCGAGACCGCCACCCTTCAGCGGGTTGCCGCGTAGAATGGTCTGTGAAGTTGGGTCCCCTGCTGGCCTTCCCTCGGCCAGGGTGTAGATGGGCTTGTCGCTATCTTGCTGTTACGAGTCAATCGACAACATCCCCAAACTGGCAAAGCGGTCACGTACTGGTGCCATAGTTCAGAATCAGATTGCTGAATGCTAATGGAGATGCAGAGATTGGATGGCCTACTGCAAAGCTTACACGTGGTTTTATCTCTCTGTGCGCATACGCGCATGCGCACACGATGAAGTCATTCTCGACGCGTACTCGAGACTCCCGCAAGCTACCCTTGTAATTTACGCTCTACTTCTTGCGTCATCGTGACTGAGCGTGGTAAAATCATACTGGTTTTGCTTATCCCACGAATCACTTCACTGTGGGCCCTTCGACTTTTGCAGTGGAGGCCGCGGGAACATTGTTTCGTAAGCCATCGTCGACCATTCAGGCTCGACCGTCCGGAGATTTCCAGCTAGCAAACGTGCGCATTGAGATGGTATACGAGTATATCGACGGATAAGTGGGGATGTAGATTGACAATGATGTTGCGCGGCTGCAGCTCACTGATGAGGCGATGACGGTTGCTGCTCCTTTAATAGGCGGAAGTAACCCGGCAGAGGCCGGCGATCACTCGGCGATCCTTACCTCCCATTTCTTGATCGATGTCCTGAGCTGCCACATGGCCGTGTGTGTAGCAAAGGTAGTTGATAATTGCAGAAGTCTATATAATTTTACTATCGTTTACCCTTTTGCCAAGTTGAGAATCTCCAGGACCTGATCCTTGTTGTCAATCACGCCCTCCTGAGCACCGAACACATCCGTCATTGTGCTCTCAGCAACCTTGTTGATATCTTCATCCTTAATCACACCTACTTCGTTCAGCGTATGTGGCAGCCCCAGTATTTTGACAAAGCTCTCAACTGCATCGGCAAGGTTCTTCTCTTCGGTCTTCAACGCCTTATTCCAGGTGGCTAGCACTTTCTTCTGGGCCTCTTTCTGCTTCTCACTTCGTTCATAGGCGTAGCGTAGCACAGGTGCCAACATTATGCACGATGTGATACCGTGCATCACACCACAAATGCTGCCGAGTTGATGACCAATCGCGTGCGACGGACCCATAGGGATGCTCCAGAGCAGCAAACCCATCATGGCGTTTCTGCTACCGAGCTGGCATCGACTGATACCATCGACAAGCTTATCATGGTCATGTTTAATTTCGCCGTCCTTGTAATCTTTAAGTCCCTCCAAGAGGATGGCGAGGGCGTCCTCCATATGGTAGAAAGTATCGGTCTTGCATTGGTCATTCACCATCGTTTCGATGCAGTGATCTACAGCTCGCATTCCAGAAGAGAGCCAAAGCTCTCTGGGTGATGCTGAAGCGACTTCCGGATCCAGCAAGATGAGATCGGGGGCAGCATTTGCACTGGCGAAGTGCTGCTTCTTGTGCGTCGTTGGACTCGTCGCTGACGATTTGTTGTTCCATTCACTTGCACTAAGACTGGTAGGAATGAGGATGAGCCGTATCTTGGGGTCCTTCAAATCATCCACTGTACCCTTCTCTTGGTTGACAAGAGCCTCCATCGCTTCCGGGGTCAAGTTCGTAGGGTCGAGATTTGCCTGCATCAGCCGTGCAATCTTACACGCATCCGAGTAGCTGCTGCTACCAATGCTGAGCAAGCAGTCTGCCTTCTTCTCATTCAGTAGGTTCGCAATCTCGAGTACGTCCTCGTATGGCGAGTGTGCACCGACGCCGGCTTTTTTGCCAACGATGAAATGCCCGAGCTTTTTCTTGAGCCTTTCAACGACGTCTGTGTTAGCATCAAGGCCTTTCGAGTAGACAAGAACCACTCGCTCGCAGCTCCATTCCCCTATTGCTTGTACAGTATCTTCGATATAGTTAGATTTCAGAATTGCATTGTGTCCCTTGCGTGCCGGGATTGGGAGTTGCTGGATCGTTCGTTTGCCGTTGTGCCAAGTGTACATTGTGGGTTAACTTGCGAGGCTCGTGTCTCGAGGCACAGTGGAAATGCGAGTGAACGTGGGTTGTGGTTGCTGCGAAATCCGGGCTATCATGCATATATGTGGGCTGCGCATTATCGCTGTGACGCAATTTGGAGATCATTCTTCGTAACTTGCAGACGTCCAAGTAAAGGGACCATTCGCGAACGTTATCAGGATTGCGATTGAATGTCAGGTTTGCATCGAGAGACAAACAGGATACTGTTGCGCAACAGGTAGTACAAAACGTGGTAAATATTACCGGTGCATGTCGGCTTCAAGTTCTGCACTATCGCGTACCTAACCGTCGGTAGATCAGGGTCTCGCTTCGGGTCAGTCCGAGACCTGTATTTGTTAGTTACTACAGATCAACGAAACAGATATACCATCGAACATTACACCATGATAAGACTCAGTAAGGAGGTTGAGAAATGATTAGTGTGCGACTGCTTGCGCCGGTCACCAAGGGCTGGCTCGTGGTTCCGCTCCAGCCTGCAACTATTGGTCCATCTATGCAACCATTGCCTTGCCATGTGCACTGACAGAACGGGAAACGATGCACAAGTGACATGCAGTGGTTTCCATGAGCAGAATACTATTACAGAATGTGCCCGGTGTGGGGTTTGTGAGAAGTTGCAAACATCTGGGCCGACAGCGTCACGTGATGCCCAAGCAGGACCCCTAGCGTTACTTTGAAAACTGAGGCTGCTGTTAATTTCCCCGGATATGTCAGTCGTGATCGACGACTTTCAAGCTGAAGCCAGAGCGTGATCCTTTCGTGCGGGGGTTTGGTGTTTGCTTTGGACGCGGGGTTGCTGGCCCCTCACCATCCGCGGAACGTGTTCCGAGCATAGGATTAACTGTGCTGGAGGCGTATTCGAGTACCTTATTGAGCATCAAAAAGCCTCTATAGTCTGCGTGTGAGCCCTCCTCTCATTCAGAAAAAACTAACTTGTCAAGATGCCACTGCCTGAGAACGTCCTGAAAAACCTCAGGAAGACTGTCGACGATGCCTGCGCTGACCCCAAATCCGATATTCCAGGTGCTAGTGTTGTTGTAGTTGGCAAAGATGGTAAAGAGTTATTTGCACATGCTGCAGGCCAGCGAGGTGTCAGTTCTTCTGATCCAATGACGCTGGACAATGTGTTTTGGATTGCGTCTTGCACTAAGATGATTGCTGGTCTGGCGTGCATGCAGCTGGTTGAACAGGGGAAGCTGCATCTCGACGATGGAGACGAGATTGAGGAGCTGATTCCAGAGTTCAAGGAGTTGCAAGTTTTGCAGAAAGGTGGAAAGCTTGTGCCGAAGAATAAGAAGATCACTCTACGGATGCTGCTTAGCCATACTGGTACGTGAAAGCACTTGCGCTTTCATTTCAGTCAAATCTAACCAATAGTAGCTGGCTTTGGGTACACTTTCTTCAATGAACGGCTCCGTGATTTCTCTCATCCCATCGGGTTTGATGAGTTCTCCGGTCATATCAAAGATATTTTGCAGCCGTTGCTGTTCCAACCAGGAGAGGGTTGGGAATATGGTGTCAACATTGACTTTGCCGGTCTTGCCCTCGAGCGTACGACTGGACTGTCTTTGAATGATTACTGCCATAAGAATATCTTTGAGCCATTGGGGTTGAAGAACATTTCCATGTTCCCAACGGCCGAAATGAAGAAGCAGCTTGCGTACATGAATCATCGCAACAAAAATGGCTCCCTCATCGCTCGCGATCATCTGTTGCGCAAGCCGTTAGTTGTTGAGTCTTCCGAAGTGAAGGACGTCTTGAACAGCGGTGGTGCCGGCTGTTTTGCAAAACCTTCGGATTATGCGCGTAAGCCGTCCGATGTTCGGTGTGCCCGGAGCAAGCTCGCTGACAAAGGACAGAAATCATCGCAACGCTCTTGAACAATGGCACATCGCCAAAAACCGGTGCGAAACTACTTGATAAGGCCACCGTGGATACAATGTTCACCAACCAGGTCGAGAAGTTCCCCGACTTTGCTCGCCAGGGCATACCGGCTGCCAAACCCGATCTCACAAATGCTATTCCTGAGATCTATCCTGTCGAGGGGAACCCGCCCCAAGGCTGGGGACTGACGTTCATGTTATCGAACGGAGGTCCGACCGGGAGGTCAAAGAGCACGGGTTTCTGGGCTGGACTTCCGAATTGCTGGTGGTGGGCTGATCGTGAGAAGGGAGTTGGTGGCATCGTCTGTACCCAGATACTTCCTTTCGCCGACGCCAAAGTTCTCGGTTTGTGGTTCAATATTGAAGGGCAGGTGTATCAGGCTCTCGGTGCATGAGCTTAAGTCGAATTAGTCGTGCCGAAACAGCCCGCAATCAACATGGATGTTCTTATCAACGCCCGCACAGGCAATATAGAGGCACCAACAGATGCCATCTGCATATTGTGTCTACAGTGTTTCGTTGTCGAACTCCGAGCAGCTGACGAAGCCTAATGAACAGGCTCTCGGTGCCAATCTGCACTCAATTCTTATCAGTCTGCCAGACCGACACAAAAGAGGTTCTAAGCTGGTAACTACGGATCTGTCCGGAGCTTGAGTCCACATATCGCGAGTTCACATATCGCAAGTCCACATGTCGCGAGTCGCAGGGAACATGCTGATAACGCGCACGGACAACATCTGGGTGACTGTCATCCGGTGACAGTGTGAGGGGATATGAACCCCAGCTCAAACATCCATCGGATTCCGTATGGCAACTCAGAGAACCAATCACTACAGAACTCGTCGTCATTCCGCCGCGCGAAGAGCCATAGAATGCGTGGAAGATGCGTTTAGCCGCGCATTAGCTTTCCCCGCAAATCCCAATCAGGACATGGACCCACCGAGACTTAGGCCCGTAAGCTGCTCGCGCGGGGTTGCGCATGAAAAGTGTCAGCGGCGTGGAGGCTATTTCCACTCATCTCCACACTGCTCTCTTTTCTGTCCTATTTTCGACGTTCTGTCCAGCGTAAAAAAATGAATTTCGTTGATGTACAGCCGAAATCGTTCCTTGACTATGCGTGGACATCGCCCACGCCCCCAACGATGAGTGCTCCGAAACCTTCGAGGACGAGTAGGAAGCAGAATCGATGTTGCGATCAGTGCCGGAAAGGCAAGCGAGCGTGCGATGCGGCGATACTAGAAGACTCTCTGTTAGACGCAAGCAAATCGGAAGATCATCCGAGTGTCTTCCATTACAGTGGTGAGCTGCATTCGCTCCAAGAGCGGCACGGCACACGATTGACTTTCCAGATGTCTATGGACCCTTAGCTGCGTGTGGAAACTGTGAAAAGACGAAGAAGAGTTGTACGTTCGAATGGCTTCGCTCGCAAAGGGTCTTGCAGGCGACACAGCCTCTGCCAAATCCAGCCTCACCAGTGAAACGCCGCCGAACGAACAGCAACACCGCAGCCCCGCTTCGAAAGGCCATTGTATCCTCGCGGCAGTCTCAACCCGGGGGAGCGACAAGCCAATCAGGCACTTCAGGGAGTGAGAACTCAATGAGCCCAACCCAACTAGGGGTTACATTTGGCGACTTCCCAGGTGTGCCAGCGCTACAGATGGATTTTCCCTCGACGACTGTATATTCATGTACGCCTACCTTATGGTATGACGGTATCGATGTCTTGTCGAAAGAACAACTCGGGCGTTTCAGCGATGTTTTCGAAGACGACGCCAGTCCACTGACGTGTGATTCTGGGCATGGTTCATCTCTCGAAACTCCGCCCAGGAGCGTGGAAGACACAGGGGAGGAAGGAAGCCAGCACCGCACTTGCAGCGACGATGGAGTTTTTATTGAGACCGAAGCGAAGATGGAAAGCGCTGTTATGCGCACTAGTCGAAAACGGAGGCGTCGGAGCTCGTCGATATCACTCTCAAATGGTGCGCTTCCTTGCCCAGCCATATCGTTTGCAGCCGAGTTTGTGTCGTCTGCAAACACGGCATTCTTGAAAGAGGGGTTACTGAAGATATATCACGACAGCTTCGAAAACGCGCTCTCGTGTTGGTTGACCGAACGGACTTGTCCTTACAGCGCGAAAGCAGACATATCTTTGGCGAACGATGGTGGGCCTGATTGGAATCGCATGTACCATCGCGTCTTCCGACTTGACCGCTTAGCATCTTCGATCAGAGGGCGACAACTTACCTTTAAGGAAGACAAAGCAGTTGGCAAAGCTCTCAACTCAGCAATATTTTCGTTTGCCACGCAATGGGCCCAGTCGTCGGAACGGAGCAGAGCCAAGTACCCTTTCGACCACGGCGCAAACCCAGGAGTCTTCACAAGTCAGAATACTGATCCGTCTTGGAATGGCGTCGAGTTTGATAGGACACTGCAAATAACCGCTTGGAATGAAGCACGTGTGGCTTTGCAGGATGCTGGAGATATCGAATCGTTCAGACTGGTGCTCGCACAGATAGTGTTCTCTTTGACCCAACAACCACACGACCCCAAGAGCGAGCTTGGAAGGGCAGCAGAGCATGTCGATATGAAAAGATCGGCGTCAAATGTTGGGGATAAAGATGTGGAGGAGTGCGAGGACTTAATGTCGAGACTCAACCTTGCGATCGATGCTGATGATCCTCCTGTCCACTTGGAAAAAGGTGTCCGGCTCATACACTCGCTGAGATCACGAATGACGATGTGCACAGGCACGCCGCCCTTCAAGCCACGAGCCAATCGACGTGGTAGACAATACAAACCGGCCGCGAATCGTGTCGATGCTGCCGATCGTGCTACAGTCGATCTGCTGTTCTGGCTCGGAGTCATGTTCGACACTCTGTCCTCAGCAATGCATAAGCGACCCCTTGTGCTGTCAGACGAGGACAGCAATGTTTATTCCACTGATGCAAAGACAACAGCAGACCAGATGCAGGGCGATATAGGATCGGTAGTACCCAGGAGTACTGAGGGCGTTTGGGACATTCACCTTTTCGCTCATCAGCGGGCTCGATTGCAACAGAACCTTGTGCGGTGGCCATGCTCGTTCGAAGAGGCTGCTGCTCTTCTGTGTGATGCAGCTCCGGTGAAAGTTCTTCTCTTTCGCAAAGTTACCCGGATACAGACGCTCCTCTCTCGTGGCTGTCGTGGTGAAAGAGTCGAGCGTTCGATCAAAGCTGCTCTCAGCGTATGCGACCACTGGGAGAGGCTCTATGCTCCATTCATCAGAGATTGTGTCCAATACCACGACACCTTACCACCACGCATCCAATCGTGGTATATCTGCTTGACTGGGCATTGGCATCTTGCCACACTACTCCTAGCAGACCTCATCGAGATTGTGGATGATTCTGAATTCGGCTTAGAAACCCAGCAGATGTTCCGTACTTCGACTGATTTTGTGGCCTGCTTTCGCAAGAGCAACTGTCGAGCTCTTTCAGATCTTGCGCGATGTTCGTGTCCGCGAGAGGATGCTTCGTTTGCGCAGTCGCGAGACTTTCATTTCGCTGTCAATCAGGGAGCCTTGCTGACAGAGCCTTGGACTGCAGTATTGATTCGTGCATTTGCAAAAGCCGGAGTGGTATTACTTGAAACTGAGGATACGCTACCTTCGTTCTCTGCAGACAGTGGTATAGAAGCGGGAAAGGCGTTCCGGCGGGCAGACGATTGCGTACAAGCCTTGTGGTATTTGGGCCGGAAGTCTGATATGGCTTTGTCGGCCGCGAAAATTTTGGGTGGTGCACTGAAACAAAAGCGCCAGAACGCCGAGGAAAAGCTGAAGGAGATGAGTTCCTACCTTGAAGTAGAGACGTGGCACGGCTTCGACCAGCTGGGCGAATCTGCTGGTTGGGATCATTCGTTTTAGTACAACAAGAACATAGGTATGGACATGTCAAGGTGCTGATAACATGATCAGAGCCGTAAATGTAATTGGTACGCGCGTAGCTGCCTCGAAGGCCAGTAATGCCAAGCCACACTAGTCCACTAGTGCGTGCCACGCCGCTTCCTGGGGGTAGCAACGATGTTTCTCTCCGTCACTGCCTGCCCCTTTCCGGAAAACAGTCTTTTATCAACAACAACGAGATAATGCAGACCGCGGTACAAAGAGGCCATGTGCTGGGACCAATCGTGTAGCTGAAAGCTAGACAATCATACCTTGATTCGGGATTCTACGCGAACGTGCCAATCGCGCTTAGTCGCGTCCGGCCATATACGTGCTGACTGCCCTTCTCCGTGTGCCATGGGTCTCCCCGAGTACGGCATTTCTGTTGGACTCGATAATATATGCTGACTTATTCAAGTCTGTGGGATACTATCCGTGATTTCGAGGAAGTCAAGCCTATTGCTCAACTTGCGGAGGAGCATTACAGACAACATGGCAGACCTCTCCGAATCGCTGTCGACGAGGCTGATTGGCGATTCAATAACCTAACTATGGCACAGGTGTATGCCATTCGTGACTGTACGTGTTTGCGAGATGTAGACATCGCTATACTAACCCGCGCAGCCTCCAATGAGCCAGCCTTTCAGGGCATTGAGAAGGCGATGTTTTACCGTATATGCAAGCTTCTCACTCTCAACATACAGCTGATCTTTGTATTTGATGGTCCAGGAGTTCCTGCTAAACGTGGCAGAAATGGCGGACGAAAGATTGATTACGAAAGACTTCGCTTGCTAAAGCAGTTGCTACGCTGCTTCGGCATCCCATATCAAGAAGCACCTGGCGAAGCGGAGGCAGAGTGCGCACGCCTACAGATACTCGGCCTTGTTGATGCCGTATGGTCCCAAGACTCGGATTGTCTCATGTTCGGCTGTAGCCTTTGGATCCACGACGATCGAGTTGCGAAAGAGAAAGGGAACAAGGATCGCAGCAAAGAAAACACGAAGAAGAGCGGCAAAACCGTTCGCGTCGTTCGAGCCAAAGAGTTGAAGGACAAGCTAAATTTGGACCGCGAAGGGTTGGTCCTGTCTGCTATGCTCGTTGGTGGTGACTACCATCCAGCCGGCCTGCCTGGATGCGGAGCAGGCACAGCTTTGAGTGCAGTCAAAGAAGGAACACTTGCACAGTCTCTGTGTCTTTGCCGCAATCAGAGAGACTGCGTGGAGTGGGGCTACCGTCTGGCTGCTTTCCTCCAAACAAAGCCCCGAGCACGCAATTTGACTGTACCTGCCAGCTTCCCTGATTACAAGATCCTGCAAAAGTATTACAGACCGAAGATCACAAGTGACGAGCTCTTGGTTTCGAAGAAGTCGCTTGACTTGAATGCCCCTCGACACATCGATGAACATAAGCTACTCGAAGTTACAAGTACCCGCTTTAACATCTGGGGAAGGTTATACATGAACTGGGTTGGGCCAGTGCTACTCACACAGTCGTTGTTGCACAGGGATAGCTCTCGCCCGAAAGAGATCGTGCATGGCATCAAGCTCACGAAGCAGCGCGCAAGCAAAAGTCAGGAAGTTGTGGCGGTGCGTCGTCTAGAACGCAAGATCACATTCTCCCCTTTTGGCGTTACCACATTAAGAAGGGAAGATTTCGAGGGCGGAGAACGCGACGGAATGTGGGAAGGCAAAAGAGATGTTCCTTTTGACCAAAGTCACCGAGTCGAGTGTGATATCCCCACATTTTGTCTCCAGCAAGTTCTTCCTCCGGATGTCCTCAGCCCACCTCCGTCGGCACCAAAGCAGAAGTCTTCGAAGCGCAAAGAGCAGTCATGTGCTAGTGTTGACGATGAAGCATCAGCATCGCCTGCAAGAAAGAAGCAAAGGTCACAGAAAAGCAGGCAAGTAGCTCAAGCACCTCACACTTCTCAATCGGACAACTTTGGACTTCAAGGACTACGAACATCACCAGTTGGTACACATTCATTGCAAATCAAAACACCACGACTAAATGGCAAGCGCAACAATGAAGCTCCCAAGTATACACCTTCAAGGCCGCATGCGCAACATCAAGCAACGGCCGAAGTTATCGATCTGTCGAATGTGGATGAGGATGATGACACGGTATTACGCCTTCCTCCTACACGGCACCTCAAAGAACTGTCACCATCACGGAAATCGCTGTCGAACGTAGTGGATCTCGGGTCACCAGAATCATCAGCGGATGAAAGCGAAGACCTAGCGCTCGCGATTCGTGTAAGCATGCAACTACCGCATATAGGCCGCAAGGTTCCAGAATCCACAACGTCGAGGGGTCCAAGCATGCCACACACACCAGAGGCTGTTCGTGAACGAACCAGTCATTCCTCTCTTTCGGAGCCTATCACCAACATTCCTCTTCGTGCAACCGACAACAAAGCTACTAGTGCAAGCGGGAACCCTGCCCTCGTTGCGAGTGAACAAGATCAGATATGTGCTGCTCGTATTAAGCATTTCGCCTCAAGTCCTGTCGCTACTCTTCGGCAGGTCATGTCAAACCTGGCCACAGCCCGATCGGCAAATGCAGCAGCAGCAGCAGATTGCATTGATCTCACCGGAGACTGAACCTCCAGGACCTGCGCGCATTGACCCTACCGGCTTGCTGATTGGTTCCGCCACATGATACGGTACTGAGAGGGTTGTTTTACGGTATGACCAAAGTGCAAACCTCATGCCTGATTGTGGAACTGGTGGGACCTTGAACAACTTGTGCGAGCAGATGCTCTATCAGCTCACCATCCTGATGCGTACAAGCTGCAGAAACTTTGTGCATGCGAATGCCACATCTCATGAATTCTATGGCTGATAGTAGGAATCGTGTTTTCCACATAGTAAGACAGCGGATGCCCAATCTCAACAGGAACATGCCAAATCGCACTTGGGACGCCTACATACACTGCGTTCTCCATGCGCTACTCGTTTGTCACACCTACTCCTCACAGGTTCAAATTCTTACTCGCCCGGATCCGGCGAACTCTGGTACCTAGGGCCACAATGACGGCACTAGCGGACGTTGAAGAACATAACGCGTCTTGAGCTTATGATAGTTCCGGGTCTTGCGGCTATAGTTGTGGAAGTACAATAGAACCTTCAGTACTCCGACATGACTGCGTAATTCCTGTGAGGTTCAATAGTGACGCATACATGGCCTCAAGACACATGTGCAGGTCGACACGCTCACCAACAATGAGCTTGGAGGCTGTCACAAAACTCTGCATGTTTGATTGGAAGGCGGGAATTATCATCGCGTGTCTTTGGAGTTCTTTGATGAGGTGACAACGTCGATGGCTGGGTTTGAGGTGAGCCTTCAACCATTCCATGAGTTGCTCTATTGGCAAGCGATTTTCATTTTTGTTACACAGTCATCGAGCGAAGATACCGAGCCGTTGCACAGCTTCATCCCGTCCCTTCCATCCCACTTCCCCTCAAACATTAACTCTAAGTTCAGCCCACTCTTTCTCAATGTATCTAGAAGCCCGATGATTTGAAACACAAATGCTCCAGCATCATCCAGCAGTTCCTCGTACTCTTCGTCGTCAGAAAAACCCTGGGCCAGATCTACATGCACATCAACAATTGTTCCGGGGCATTGAAGAACTGCAAGTGATTTCAGTGCTCGGCTGCACCGCGCCTCCTCAGTAGCCTTCGACTTCGGCTCCCGCAACCGAGCGTACTTGAAAGGCTGGATTTGCAGATGCAAACGGCGGATGTGGTCAGCCGGACGCATAGACAGACCAAAGCTGTCCGTCTCGACAAATGACTGTACAAATCCGAGCTCCTCGTGAGCAAATTTGAAAGTTCGAGTTCTGTAGTACGTCTCGAGTACCTCCCTGGAGGCAATCAGTCCGATTCGATCTGGGCTCAGCTGCAGAAAGGTTGGGTCCTCGGTCCATTGGTACGAACGCGTGCCGGTGGACTGCCGTACAAGCAGAGCTGGTGGCTTGCTCCTGCCTACTCCGCGAACGATGACTTCGTTGTCGTAAGGACCCTGTACACAAAAGGTATGTATGTAATGGCGAAGCTCCCAAGGCAGACACAAGTACATCCGTATAGCCGACTGTTCCTTTTCGGATCCTGGAACGTGCCTCTCATCACTGCCATTGATCCATCAGCATCGATCACATCGTTCGATTTAACGTTAACTTACTGGTGTGTACACTGCACTTGTTGATGTACAGGTGCGTGCTTGTAATTGTACGTCCCCATTGTTCGACTACAAGGCCTTCCGCAACCCCTTCAAGATTGTTCAGGCGGCTCTGCCTCGTTTAAATCACCATGCACTGTCTCGGACTCGATTCCACGCCCAGGGATGTTTTGTGAGCAGCACGTGAGCACTATGCTGTAATAAACTATTTTCGCGAACTGTTCTCGCGCACTAGTCTTGATGGGGTAGATTGGAGGCCCCGGTGTGTAAGACACAGCACGCCACACACAGGAGGCTCACTAATCGACGAATCGCAGGTCAGATCTATTCCTGAACTGTCAATTGATAGGCAGGTTTCCCGCTAACTTCTTTCTAGTGCTCCAATGAATCCGTTGACCGCGCTGTACCTGTCGCTCAGTGTAAGCCTCAGCCCTGCCGGCTACATCAACACCTTACCATGCGCAATGAGCCGTACAGTGTTCGCCGTCAGCTCATGCACGTGGAACTCCCATTCGAGCGCACTGCACCCCTGCGAGGCGCAGTCCCTCTAGCACAAGGCGACGACTTCCTCTCCGAAGGACGAGGGTGCGATCAGTCCACCAATCGCTGAAGGAAGGCCTTAGATTCACTCAGCTTAGGCAGAAACATTGCCATCAGGCGCCTGCAAGATTGTCACGACTTGGTTGCGAACACTGTGACCTGTAATTGCACTGCAATCACCGTAATGCCACGGCCTACACCATTGTCGCGACCTCAGGAACTCCAGCAAGTCCTTCTTATCGTCACGCACACTTTCGATACATTTCGCATCGAAGGTAGAGTACTGACATTCACTGGCGAACATCTCCGTAGCCGAGCATGCACGGCGGCTGCAGCCGCAGAACGACATCTGCAGATTCGGTGTTTGGTGCGGCTGTGGAGGCTGAGAACATTTCTCGGATCTAAATTGACTTGGTCTGACTGAGACGACATGACGCATCTCGATGCACTAAGTCTGCTAAAAGCTAGATGCTTGTAAACTCGCAGACCTTACTGGCTACATCTGCTAGTCAGCAGCAACCTCCTGGAGGCCTTGTCCGAAGCACTTCCAGGTTGCACACTCCTACTCGCCGCGACACTAGTCTCTGATGTGACTCGAGACCTCCATTGGATGCGCGGTGAAAAGATCTGACTTCGTACGTTCGAATAGGCAAAAGCGACGATGGCTTCTTAGTCACATTTCATTTCACCAAGAACAGCCACTCTGCGCTCAGATCCGGCTTGGCCAGCTCAGTGAATGCAAGGAGATGGCTGTGCCTGGTCCTACTATATGCGGCCTCTTGGGGCGAATGCTGTTTCAAACTATCATTGGACATAGTCTTCACTGCCATCCTTCGGTTTTTTTGGGTCGACCGACGCTGAACAGTAATGATTTCTATTCCTGCATTGACCGAGCATCAATACGGCAATACAAATCATCTATCGGCACCAATATTCCCTCTACATGGCCCTCTCGACGGCCTCTTCACGCTTCTTACCTTTACTGGTAATGGCAAGCGAATTGTAGCCTGGAATATTGGACACTCGAACAACTTTCTCTACGCTACACCCTATTCCTCACCAGTCACGGCACTCAGCCCCTCTAGTCGTGATGACACTTGCCTATAGGGTGGTTCCTCCAAGCACTTTTAGACGACTGTTCACCATATATGAAGTTTGATTATGCGCTGTCTGGCTTCCCACAACAACATTGTTATTCAATAGACTTACTCGGTTCATACCCTAGATTTGTTCACATAGTTTCGTTCCGTTAAGACTTCCATTATGATTGCCTACCAGACCAACTCGGTCTACATTACGGGCCTGGCTCACGAGTACCCTCAACACTCCCAAACACAAGAGCAGTTCGCTGCTCTCATCACAAGACTAGTCCCTGAATACATCACATCACCAGGGTAAGAAACAATCTGAAAGCTGTATGGGTATCGAATGCTAATATGTGCTTAGATTTCAAAGACTGTTGCATGTCAACCAAAACACCCACATCCTATCACGTCCCACGATCTTTGACTACACCACATGGACCAAAGATGACGCAACACCTCCAAATATCGACGAGCTGTCGCGAATCTTCAGGACAACGGGTGTCGACCTCGCAGTAGCGGCAAGCAGCAAGGCAATGAGAGAAGCACAACTGTCAGCGGCAGACATCACCCATGTTGTAGCAGTCACATGTACCGACCAAGGAAGTCCAGGCTACGACCTCTTCGTCAGCCAGAAGCTTCAACTATCTGCCGATGTGCAAAGAACACTGATACATGGTGTTGGATGTGCTGGTGGTCTTTCAGCACTTCGTGAAGCCGCAAACCTCGCTGCGGCTGCGTCGTCAAGAGGGAGACCAGCTCGGGTACTGGTCTTTGCGACTGAAATATGCAGTCTGTTCCTCAGAGCTGAGCTGCAAGCTGCCTGCAAAGACAGCGAGAACTTGCACATCGCTCCGGCACTTTTCTCAGACGCCTCAGCTGCCCTGGTAGTGTGCAATGGATTAGCCATGAGAGACGAGCAGAAGCCCATCTACGAGTTGCAGGAATGGGGAAGCGCAATAATCCCAGAAACGAAAGATCACATGTCGTACTCTGTCAGCCCGAATGGTATGATAGCCACCATTACCAAAGAGGTGCCGAAAGCCACTGTCGGCGCCATAAGCTCGATGTTCGACCAGATCTGCAACCCGACTGGCGTATCTCTCGACCCAACGACCTTCGACTGGGCCGTCCATCCAGGCGGCGTCGCGATTCTAAAAGGTGCGCAGCAGGCTATGAACCTCACCGACGACCACATTCGAGCCTCCCTCGATGTGTACCAGAACTGCGGCAACTCATCCAGTCCAACTGTTCTTATTGTGCTGGATAAGCTGAGGAGAATGGGCCAGGGCCGAGACGATGTGGTTGCGACGAGTTTCGGGCCTGGTCTGATGATTGAAATGTTCCGCATGAGGCGGTGTCGAGATGTTGAATCTCGGCAAGCTTTGAGTCCAGGTGTACTGGCCAAAGCTCATAGACTTGGGATGTTGGTTGTTTCGAGGCTTTCAAGGTCCGCCAAGAGATCTTCGACTGTACATAGAGTGAGGACCACCAAGGAGGCGTAAGCTGCGGCCTAGACTGACTGCTGCGTGGTTGCATGGTATTTCACCCTTAACTAGAGCGCTTGGGAGCTGTGATTGTAACAACTCTAAGCTGCAAGATAGATTGTACAATAAACGAGATACTACATATTAAGCGACGTCGATTGTCCTCGGATACTTTTGGTGAAGATGGTAGCCTACCTGATTTAGGTAGGTTTCCAAGTCACTACACGTTCCAGTACATCCTTATAGTTATGTATCAGCCCCTCAACATAATAGTCTTCAAGGATTCAGTAGTGACCGTTTGACGGCGTCACGCGCAACAGCTCCTGCCACGGGACTTCAACTCGGAGTGCCCCAGAATCTTCGAGAACATGCTTCCAATAATCTGCAAGACCGTCCAGTTTCAGCAACCGATGAAGATAGTAATAACTATAAGGATCTTCCGGACTTGGAAGTGTGCGTGGCAAGCATCCTTCGCGAGGGATCGCAAGTCCTCTTATCGCATCTCGTACATTATTTTCTGGCCATACCTTGATAGCATACCGCGAAGTCACTGTGAGAATTAGGAAAAGCGCTCATCAGTGACACTACCACAAACGAGCCTCCAGGACGCATTCGGTGTGATACTTCTGAGAGCTAAGAGTGCATTCCACCACTTAATCAAGGTATCCTGCACTATACCTTCAACCTCCCCCCACATGACTTGGTCGACGGTCGTAATTGTTGCCACGTACAAGCCCACAGTTTTGATTCTTTCGTTTGTTGTGAATTGGAAAGGTCAATCGACTTCAGGATATCTTTTGTATCATTCGGCAGCCACAGCCGCGCGAGCGTTGTCCATGTGGCTGCCTGGAGTACTCCAGTCTGGGGCCCACGAGGGTAGATCGTAACGAGACTTTCTACCCAAACCACTGTTGAGAATAGCGAGACTTGCAGACGTTGAAGAGAGGAATTCGAACACGCGCCTCGCTTTCTTTGACGGTAAAAAAACGCTAGCTGCATGAAGCAGCGATCAACGCGCCTTCTCAAAAGACAGTCTCATCCAGCCACGACACCACCCCTGATCACAAAACCAGGTGTCTGCGTCCACCAGCTCAGAGCCATGTTTGAGAAACGCGTTGCTGCGTAAAAGTCCGCGTCAACATCCACCCTTCAGAGCTTCAGGACATGACTACCCTCGAAACATGCACCTGAAACCTCAACTATCCACTATGTAGCATAGTACAACCGGTCCAGGCGCGCGCCAGCGGAGATCATGGACGGCAATTGAAAATGCGAGCGAATGGTAGGAGCAAACATTAACGTTTGACGGAACCCACCCGTCATTGTTCCATTGTGGCTGTGTCCTCCAAACGCACGATGTTGACAGTGCATGACAGGGGTGACTTGGCTCCTCGAGCGGGTTCGAGCAGTGATCTGACAGCAGCATGAATAGAAGGTATGGGAATGCAAAATTCGCTGGTGTGGTGTCGTTATAGCATTACGTAGATAATATATTTTCGCTAACTCAAGAGCAGTATGCACAATGACGGCTATAGTTACAAGCTTCGCTTCAAACATGGTATAGCAAGAAATCCAGTAGCGTACATATATGCTTGTTTTCGTCCCTCATATCTTGGTATGCTGTGGCACGTCCAAGTCGGTGTCCTCCCTGATGCGCTGAAATGCTCATGGGGTACTCAAAAAGAAACGCTCATAGGAAAATTGCGTGCCGTGAGGGCTACTGTTATCTCAGTACCGAGTTCTTGCGGCCCATGTCGAGAATCTCAGAGGGGACGGTGCTGCGTGTACTGAAGCGTACTTCTGTGCCTGGGTGCTGCTTGAAGATTGGCGCTGTGCAGACCGATGTGTTGGTTTCATGGCGTTGGTGCTTGATGTCCTTTCCAGCAAGCCCGCCGGTCTGTTTGTATGCTTTAGGCACAAGAGGCATCTCAGGAACCTGGTCGCCATTCACCTCATCTGAATAGGCGGAGCTTTGAGTCATGCGGTATTGGTCCTTGAGCTTCTGCACTTCGACACGGTTTGACTGCTGATTGACCCAGGAGTTGATGGTGCGGAAGCGGGGTATTGATGAGCGATTCGTCATGAAGCTGTCACGTCCCAACGGTTGGTTCATTGTGTCGCGGTTGGGATCGTGGGGGGTTTGCGGTGCCTGAGAGTTGGTCCAGCTGAATCTACTGGCCATACCGCCAAGTCCAGGACGTTGCGAGATAGATGGACGGTTCGACAAGAACTGTTTGAATGTTGGGGGCGCGGGCTGTCGAGAAGCTTCTTGTTGCTGTTGCATATAGTCTTCATCTTCGTCCATAGATCTGGTGTTGTGTGTCGAGTCGCTGTTTCGTGGGCCCTGCATTCCAAGAATAGGTGACGATGGTGTTGCACTGTTGTTGCGCTTGTGAGAATTCATCCGCGATGGAGGATCTTCAAGGAAGCTCTGCTGCGTCATGTCGGTAGAACCATTGCGGAAGCTAGATTTTGTCAGTCGTCGGATAGAAAGTCGAGAGCGGGACTCATGTACCTATCACTGCGGCCCAGCGGCTGTACGCGGGTTTGCGACGAGAGCGAGCCGGATCGAGAGCTCATGGCAGCTGGTGGAGGCGGATAGACCGCATCGTTTCTTACAGAGTATCTCTGTTCAAGGTTCTGCTTGTTGTCCCAGTCATACTTGGAGCTAGATTCCCCGCCACGGCGCGTGACCTGGTTCTTGCCATGTCTGACTACGTCTGAGAATGACAGCCCCCGCCTGCGCATCGTGTAGAAAGCCAGCACGATCATTACGACAATTATCGTAGCACCTAGCCTTAGTCAGTAACTATCAAAAATTTGCAGTGTTGTGCGACTTGCCAATCGAGCCAGCAGCGATGAGGAGGTGTTCTGTTGTCTGCGATATGCGTCCATTGCCACCGCCATCGTGGTGAGGCATTGGGGGTGGTTGCAGCGACACAACAACAGTGTCTGTGGGATCGTTATCAGCCAAAGCTCCCACAGTAGCTTGGGTCGGCGAGAGTGTCATTGTGATGAGTAGCTGCTAACGTCAGTTCCCACATGCATGAGGCCTTCTCGAATTCATCCGTACCGGTGGTGGTGCTCCAGATGACGGCGTGGCAGTCGTAGAAGGTGTAAGGTAGTCATCCTCATCGTCGGTTTCGTCCCCATTGTCCGTCGCACTAGGTTCTTGTCGCTTCGTATATGACCGTGACAATATCTGGTCGATGGTTGGTGTTGGTATCGTACTGCTCCCCAACGGCTGCTCATCCTCAACTACACCATCCCTCTCTACAACCACGTATTCCACCTCTTCGTTCCACCTACGGTGCTTCGGGGAGATCATGTTGTATGGTTCACGATGGTCGAACAGGGTAGGCCCCTCTCAGTCTTCCTGCCGCTCAATGGCTCCACCAGACATCTGCAAATTGGCTGGTGGTAGAGAGTTTGATCGTATGAAGGGAATGTACAGTCCGAGCCTGCTAGGACCGCCACCAGGGTGGTATGAAATGAACGTTTGGGTGAACGAAAGTATGGAGTATGATATTAGCAACAACAGCCCGCCTGCGGAACGATAGACAGAAAGGAAGCAAGTCAGCAGAGACGCAGCGAATGGCTGGGCGAACGCTCTGGACGAGACATGTTCATGCGACAGCGCGAGGGGTGCATTTGAGAGAGTGCATGAATGACGCTAGCACCCGGACCCATCTGAGCCCACGTTGGTTTGAGGGTAGACCCGAGATGTGAACGAGCCCCTAGAGGCAGAATGGCACATTTAGCAGCATCTACAGCCCCAGACGGCAATCTGAGGAGTCCCAAGAGGAGCTAATAGATCGAAAAGGGGTAATGGAGAGTGCCGATATGAAGCAAACATACGAAGCGGGTCCTGAGTGCTCGTCTTGGAGTTGTCTCAAGTCATGGTGGTCGCGTTTCAACGCCCGCATCCGGCACGCTTGGTGGCCCATGGTGCAGATCAGACGCCACAGGGGGCATCATGAGACCCACGAAAGCTGTGCGGTGATTGGGCTTGACGTGAGGTCGTTGGAGCTGTGGTAATGCTGTATGTACAGCGATCATTCCCCGCATAAGACGCAGCTTATTATTACAGACGGTCCGCAGAGGATTGCGAGATTGCGAAAGTTGTTTGTAATGACGCAGCCACATTTGCGAGGTATTGCTGCGCCTCAGCTCAAGCCTCGGCCCCACAAGCCTTCCGCGCGTTATGGCGGTGCAAGTCGGCGAGCCAGCGCCCGAGGGCCGAGATTGTGCGAAAGTCGCAGAGGCTCTGTAGACAACACTCGGAGCACGAAAAGAGTCGATACCTCCAGTATGGGCACAGGCGAGGGTTCACGAAGGATGCTGGTGGCGGCAGCGATCTCGCTCGTCTGTCAGCACGGGCAGAGATTGGAGAGACAGCCCAAGCAAGCGCTGAGCAGTTCGGATCGTGCGGCTGTGCTTGGCCACAGCTACGACCGAACTGGCCGTCACAGCCGGTCGAGATGATCTTCGTCCTATGGATGGCTTAGGGCTGAGTAGAGCTCGAAGATTCGTTGGCTGCTCAGCCCCTCGGAACAGAGTGGGCTGGTCAAGTCATCAGGGTGCCGTTAGTAAGTGAACTGAGAATTGATAAAGTCGAGTGGTGTTCCTATGTTCGTTCGCTCTTTCCTCCACCAATCCACGCCACGTCAACCGCCCGCACCCCTCCAGCTACCCCGCCCCACAAATACACAACTGTCGGACAACACCCTTCAACCTATATTCGTGTCTAGTTATAAAACACAACATGTCTGGATACGATCAATACAACCAGGGCTACGGCCAGCAGCAGCAGCAGCATCAGCAGCAGCAGTATCCTCCTAAGGGCCACAGCCCGTACCCCCCGCAGGGCGGTTATGACCAGGGCGGCTACCAGCAGCAAGGCTATCAGCAACCGCAGCAGCAGTACGGCCAGCAGGGATACGGAGACCAGCAAGGCTACAACTCGCAGTACGGCCCGCCTGCACAAGGCGGCTTCCAGCATGGCCAGCAAGGAGGCCAGTACGGCGATTACAATCAGCAGCAGCAAGGGTAAGGAAAGACAGACCAATGGTTCGAAACAAGCTCCCTAACGTTGTTCTCAGACAATACGGCCAGCACCAGCAGGACCAGCAGGGAGGCTACCCTGGCTCGCAACCTCAGAACCAGTTCCCGCAGCAAGGACCCTACGGCCAGGATCAGTACCCGCAGGGCCAGAACGCTCACGGCCAGCCCGGGCAGCAGCAGTACGGTTCCAGTGATCCAGCTATGCAGCAAGAGGGCGACCGAGGACTGATGGGGGCTCTGGGTGGCGGTGCCGCTGGATACTTTGGCGGTAACAAGCTGGGAGGCCACGGCATCCTGGGTGCCATAGCAGGCGCAGTACTTGGCAGCAAGCTCGAAGACCACCACAAGAAACCCAAGGATGACCAATACGGCGGCTACAACGGTCACTAAGAGATTGCCCTGATTTTTCCTTTCTTGAATCCTTCACATGTGAATATCACGGCGTTTCGGTTACCTTACGATTGTGTACATGCGCCGCCCCACGACATTGGAATGTTGCCATACGGCGTTTAGAATAAATGACACCCACGATCGATATCAATATACTATTTTATTGCAAACAGACGAGCCGCTCCAGGCCGCAGCATCAGGGACGTGAAACAGCCACCCGCCATCAATCGAACGCAGGTTTGTGCGGAATTGTCTTCACGGCCTGGTTGGAGGGAAGAATGAAATTGCTGGAATTCTATGTTCGCGGAAGCTGAAACGTGCTGTGTTTGGCAAGGCTCCAGAATTTTACGGCAGTTCTTCACTCGAATTTCGGCTCTTGCCACACTGCCGTGGACTTGACTCAACACGTTCTTCGCTAATCAGAGCTGCAGGTACCCGTGCCATTATCGACTGACCATCGCGCTGCAGTACCACCTAGCCGTTATTTATGCCGCCTTCCTAATGACTACAAGACATAATACAGCCGCAGCGGCAACGATTGTCCGCGTCAAAATTGATCTTCTATCATTGCAACACTAACACGGATTGACAAGTGATCTAAGAGCATAGGCGTACGACCGCAGGACGATATGTCAACCTGTCAATCTATATGACGTGCTTGGCGGTGGCCAACGTCACACACCTACCTCATGCCAAAACAATGGTTCACGAGCTACAAACCATGTTCGTTTATCGCAAACGCAGGCTTAAATGAAACTTCACCCTACGCCAGTCTGGTCATAAACCTTGGACGGAGCCTTCCGATCAATGCAGCATTGACCTTGAATCGCTAAGGGTAGGTGGCTCAAAGGCTCGAAAAACGTAGGGATGCTTGAAAAGCATGACTTGATCTGGAGTCTTACAAAACTGCAGATAACGAAGACTAAATTCTTGCTGGATGACTACCATATGTAGATTCTACTATGTCCTTAGCTATTGAGAACACAATACAGAGGCGCATCTCAGCTCATGTCAGTGTCCAAGTGCATAGAATGTGCGAGCTGCCTGGCATAAAGAAGTCAAGGAGGCAACTTTTCATAAGAAACAATAGGAAGAGCTTGGTAATATGTGACTAATATACATCAGTTCCTTATGATAAAATTATAGTCGATAGCTTCGCTGCGCGTGTAGCATGGCGTTCTCTTGCAACTGTGACAGAGTGCCACCCCGAAGACGCATCTGGATGGTCTATGAGACGCCTCTGATCCTTGTGCTTCGCCCGGAATAGGCCCCCTTTAGCCAAAGTGTGTAATCCATAAGCGCGATTGCCCTGTCCCAGCTGTACGCCAAGCTGAGTGGCTGCATCATAGTACCCGACCCCACCTTCCCCAGCCTTGTGATCAAGAACATCATGCAACACCTCCTGATCAAAAGAACGGTTGCCTGGTAGCATTTGGAGCGAAGCCGCGCAATCTCTAGGCAACCATTACAGCAAAACATTCCTTCCGCCTCGTCATGTAAGGACTAAAGAAAACATGGATGTATTGACCCTCTATGCGCAGCTGCAGCGCCGTCAAAGCTGACGCTTCAGAAGAATATCGATATCACCTGGGAATTTTTCCCTCTGCTCTCTTGGTTTCTCACAGATCCAAAACCTTATATATATACCCCACTACAAGGACGGCGTCACACTCGTATCATCATCCTCCACCCCTCCTTGGCTCAGGATGCGCCACTCCGGATTACGTTCTCTGACATTGAGCTCTCGACAGCGAGTGGATCATACGAAGCTGTGTCTTATACATGGGGAAAGCCGGATCTCATTTGTCTACTCCAGGTGTGTGACGGACCAAATTCGGACCCAAGTTCGTATTTGTTAGTGACTACGAATCTCAGTGACGCCTTGCGAAAGTTCCGTCTGAGCAGGAAGCCAAGAAAACTATGGATAGATGGGGCGTGCATCAACCAGTCGGATAACTCGGAAAAAGCAACACAGATCCCGCTTATGGTGCGTATATTCCGGACGGCGAAAAGAGTTTTAGCCCACATCAGCATCAAGAAGGAGGACGAGACGAGACTGAGGACCCTGCTACACTGGGCCAAGTCCATCCGGAACTGCATTAGGAGACCTGCCCCCGGTAACAAGAAGTTTAGAGAGCAGGAATTAGACCGGCTTCGGAAGAACGAACAAGTATTGCCATGGAATCCACCACAGGAAAGTCCAGCGTTACGTCAAGCTGCTGAGATCCTTCGGCTTCGCTGGTTTAATCGCCTATGGATCATCCAAGAGATCGTCTTCAACAAAGATGTGACAATAGTCTGTGGAGCCCTAGAGGTATCTTGGTTCAATTTTTCAAACGCAGTATACTGTTTGTATCAATACTTTGAGCTGCATGATGCTCTTGAGTTATACTACTCTGATCAGGATAGAGCTAAAGAGATTCTATCAATAGCCAGATTGAGAGACTACCATGGTGGAACAATACCTGACTTTGCTAGGCTCGAAGCTGATAAACAGCTCGACTATAGCATGGTAACACTACTGCGAGATTTTCGTTATTATGGCTGCACGGATGACCGCGATCGGATATACGCCCTCTCAAGCATGGCAGCAGACATATTGTTTGCAGATGATTTGTTTCAGACGGGTTACATTCATTTGAGGATTGACTATTCGATGACCGTCCAAGACACCTACGAGACTTTCGCGATGGCTTGTTTGAAGGCTGAACGAAGCGCTCGTCAAACTCTTCGAGATCCCCAGAAGAAAATGAACGCTCTTGAGAATACAATTGACATATTGAACCTTGCTCTCGACCGCCAGTTCTCTCATACACCAGAGGACTGGCCATCCTGGGTTCCAGACTTGCGTCAAGAGGCCCTTTATTGCTGCGAAGTTCTTATGAAAAGATGGTATTTCCAACGAGGCCTCCCAGGCAAGGGTATTGAGATTGACTCATGGGGCTACTGGGGACACCTAAAAGATTCCAGCTACCATGGAATATCTAACCACTATCCAGCTGTTCGTGAGGTACACACCAATATCAACTACAAGGACGGTTCTCGATCCTCTCTATCGATCGGGAAACTACCCGACATCCTGAGCGCACCCCTCCTCTCAAAGTCTGCTTGTTCTCCAGAGGCTTTGACTGTACTGCTCACTGGTTACTGGCCGCATGATTCAGTCAATCCAGCCTCTCTGTGCAATTACCTGGCTGTTGGGTATTGGGATGGAATGTCTGAGTATCCAGCGCTGGAACCTTCGCAGCTAAATGCCATCATTGACTACATCGACGACTTGGCAAGTGACGGCACCTTTTCACAGCCACGGAAGGAGATTACACTTTTCTCGGCTTCGGCAACAAAGCAGTCAAGGAAGGGGACAAATTGTATTGCCACGACTACAACAGGTCTGATGCTGGGGAATTGCATCCGGATGCGGGCCACGGCGCACATTCGACGCTTATACTCGGACCACTTCGCGATGAAGATAGCTCTGACGATCACGAAGACACGGGACTGAACAAGGAGGGGTGCCGCCTCGTCGGCACTGCTTGTGTTCTCGGTCCTTTCATCGATGGCCAGCTCTTGAGGTATTCGGGGGTTGAGTCCAAACGGGCATACAAGACGAAGCTTTATCTATTCTAGATATCAGTACAAGTGAGATGCTCTATGGTGGGTGAAGAGTTGTCCATACCTGCCTTGCAATACAATGGCGAGGTAAAGCAAACAGACTCACCTATACTCTGGACTTCTCGGCACCTCCGTAGTAGGTCTCCCATCGATCATCCACATCGCCGCCGAACCTCTCTTACGGCTTTCCTATGATTTCAATGTTTTCCTTTGCCTGTTTAGAATCCGGTTTACTTTAGTTGTGTTTCAATATATAGCTAGCCGGCCCTCTGCCCTGGGTAAAGCACCGTATCCTTCACCATCACTAGCATCACTGAGGCCACTCACCCCCGAACAGAAGCAGCCTGCGCTTCCCAGTGCAAACGCTCATAAAAAAAACAGAACCGCGTGCGATAAAGTGACGGCATGGCTTTCTCATTTTGCGCGTCTAGCGATGCAACAGCTGTACGGCAACTAGAGATGTTGTAATTGTCAAAATATATGGATCCCCAGGAGAGTCTCATTTTGACTATCAGCCATGTTGAATAGACAGTGTGTGGGGGTAGTAATGCTGTACTATGGCTCAATTCCTCCTGACGTATCTTGGATGCCTGCCGTTGTGCTTTAAGCTCTAACCCATACCTTTACAGATCGTATACTATCCCCTTCTAGCTAATTACAGAAGCTACAGAAGTGACACTATTATAGATGTTACTGTATTGTTAGGTTTGCCTGGCGAGTTGTACGGTTCAACGGTACGTCGCGTTCCAGACAAGCCATTGCAAACATCTCGTAAGCCCGCTCACCATCTAGTGAGAGAGGTCCATGTCTATAACCACCTTTACGAATTCAAACGCTTTTTCTAGAAATGCAGTTTCTGGTCGTGCTGTAGAGCGAATATTCCATCTCTGGAGCCAATACAGCTGAGCTCTCGGAGTCGATCAGTACACTATACAATACCCATCTACTATTTGTCAATTGCCACTCATGTCAAAACGTAATAGTACAACGGCAAACTGGTCACCAGCAAGATAGTATTGGTTCTCCAGTGGTCGAGGTCGTGTATATTTCCCTTGCAGATAGCGTGCGACTTTTACCAGTCTGGTCTGCCAAAGTTCCGAGGCGTGCTAAAATCAAGAGGATTTCAAGATCAACTATACGGATTGGGGGAAACAATCGACTTGTCTGCATTGGTGCAACGCTGGTACTACACATTGCTGAAACCGAGTGTTCGGTCATTCAGCCTTGTTGCTCTGAGGCTCAGCGAGCAGTAAGACTTGACGTGCTGACCACACGAGGAAAGAGAGGTCTGCAGACGCCCAGCGAGAAACCCCCACTCGCACAAGTTGATTTATCGGCCGTGTTGGTGGGTTGTGAGCAGGAGGTGTGTGCCTTGAGAAGAAGACGTGAGTCAAGAAGAGTAAACGATGAAAGGCTCAGGCCGATCTTAACAGACTATGGGTCCGAGCGAAACAGCAGCTGTGGTGCAAGAAGGGTATCAGTTGTCACAAGAGCACTCACATTCACTTACGGAAGCAACAACGCTGTGATGTATTGGTGCCAGCCTAACTTTCAAGCTGCACAGCAGCATTACATATTATACAAGGATCAAAGCCCCAAGCCTCACCCTGAATGTACAGTGTCGCCCAGATATAGAGGGGTACGAGAAGGTCTTACGAAACGCTCAAAAGGACAAGGCTAACGAAAAGAAATATGCAATGTGATGTACCGATCCTTTTGAGCCACCACTGGGCGTCCATGCAACTGCGATTAATTCAAAAACACAAAGAAATGTCTGCTCTATCATCGTACGTCGTAAGGAAATGTGCCGTCAGGGGCTGGGTATGTGTGGGGTAAAAGTATGATGGAAATAGGTGTTAAGAAGTTAGGCTGCCTGGCTGTGGGCGATCCATGCGTCATGCGCCTCTCGGAGTACTGGATACTGTTAGCAGCCATTTGCGTCGCAGAGATTTCTATGCTCACTTTGCAAAACATGAGCCTGCGAGGTAGAGGACTCGCATGCACATTGCAGCGTCCGACCGTCGATGAAGTCCAGTACAACACTATTTGGAAGCTCCTGTTGGTCCTGGTCTGGACGATAGGGAGCCTTGAGCTCAGTGAGGTGGAAGCGTTTAGTGATGCCATTTGGGTTCGATATCGAGGGTGCGAGGACAAGGTTGCCCATGACGTCAATCTCAACAAAACGACGTTTCCAGAGCTGTTGGCTTGTTAGTATTATGTCAAAGCCCCTACAAGATAACGAGCTTACAAGTGTATCAGGGAACTGGATGTTAAGGTCACCAACCTGGACAGGTGGCGGCGGTTCCCGCAGAGACGACAAAGATGTAGAACGCATATCCTGCTCGGGGAGAGCAAGGCTCGAATGCGAGTTCTTCAAACCTAAGCCCGAAGACATGCGCTTGAACAGCTTGCTTGTGCGTGAATCTTTCTTTCCCTTCTTGTCGTCTCGCTTCTCGTCGTCACCATCATGGCTATGAATCGACTTGGTTTCGCTCATACGGCGGCCGAACGACCTCCAACTGCTTTCCGATGAAGAGCGAGGAAGTGCAGGGCCCTGATCACGTGAATTTGATGAGGAGGGTGCCCTCGGCGAAGCTGGTTCCGTTGTGGCGGGCGGCGCTGTCTTCACACGAGTTGGGCTTTTAGGAACAAAGGCAGGCTTCTGATGGTCAATAATCAGCGGACTCTGGTGGAGGTCCAGTGGCGTGGTCTCAGTCGGCATAGCCAGTGTAGGTTGCTTGGTGCGCTCATCTTGGATGATACGAGCAGTGACCTGTACAGTTTCGGGTTGCTCCACCTGCTGTACGTTGTAGACAGTGTGATCCGTTGTCATGGGCGAAGGTTCCAATGTAGGCTTCTTGTCAGGCGTTGTCTGGTTAGACAAGCTCAAGAATGATGGACTGCCCAACCGCTGGACAGGAGTGCCACCAGGAGACCTCTCGATTGGTGTTGCTGCGAAGAAGTTCGACTTTCGTTGTGCCAAGCTAGATCCAGGTCTTGACCGCGGAGGATCATGAGGGCTCAGCGAGGCTTGTGAATCACGCTTGGACTTCTCTGCAAGTGCCTTGATCCTCTGCGCAATGCCACCAGATACTTTGACGGAGTTCATCTTCGGTTGTAGGCCCGTTTCCTCGCTCTTGATCGACGTAGTCCATGGGCCTGACGACTTCCTCGCAAGTTGTTCTGGTGATGTCCGTGTGGTCTTGTTGAAGGATGTCGATACAGCGCGCTTAGGCGGTGAGGAGAGCTTGGGCTCAGACAACTGTCGAGGGAAGAACGGCATGATTGGCGACTTGGACACGGACATAGGCTTCGCCTGCCGGACCTCGGCGCTACGAAGTTCTTCCATAAAGGAGTCGTCGGACAGGTACTCTGCCTCGGAGTTTTCTGCGCTTACCTGAATCGGATCGAGCAGTGCCCTGCGCTTTTCTTTCGACTGGTACCAGCTTTCCCTCTTAGAGGTGGGCAGGATCATGGACTCTCTGTTGCGCCTCTTGGGCTGGTTGTCATTCTGCTGGGTGTCCTCTTCAGGGGGCATGTAGACGCTTGACTCGCGGTTGGAGCGGCGTGATTGGTCTTGGGGGTTAGGAGGCATAAGGGATGCTGTGGATTCCCGCTTTGACGTAGGAGTCTGGTTTGACTCAAGTGGGGCGTCTTCTGGTGGGGTCGGCAGCTGACTAGGTATCTGCATATCCAACGAGGGAACTGGCGTTTTGCTTTCTGGTACAACTGTAGGTGAGCTGCCAGCAGACTGCTGCTCGTCTAGGGTATCCCAAGTTGTGTGTTCTGGAATATGGGCAGCCTTCTGTGCATCATCCATGTTATTATGATCGTCCTCAGACAGGGATGAGGGTCGGGTGGACGGTGCGACAGATGAACCTTGCGTTTGCGCAGACACCGGCGAAGACACGGATACGGCAGAATTGAGATCATCGTTCTCAGCCTGGTTGTTGGTGTAAACCATGCCTGAGTTGTCCACTGCCAAAGATGAAGTTGTAAGCTCCTCCAACGATATCTTCCTGTCTTCGAACTCCCCCTTATTGTGTGGTAGGATAGTGTCCGCTCGATTGTCTTCTATCGAGGGAGTTGCAGCATTCGAGTCTTCGGCTGCAGTATCGCTGTCAGATTCTGATGCCTTTGTTACTGTGCTGCGATAATCGAGAAACGTCTTGGGCTCAGCGTCCTGCTCCTTTGCCTCGCTGTCCTTTGTTGCTTCCTCTGCCATCTTGCTCTGCCGGTCCTGCTGAGCCTTCATCTGCTTCTTACGCAGCTCCAAGGCCTTCATCAACCGTGTCCTTTCCTGTGTGTTGCTGTTTGACCTGTACCCGCTGCTGTAGCTTACGGGCATAGACCGTACACTAGCCGGGCTCTTCAGCGAGAACGTGACAGAGATGGGAGAGTTGGGGATCTCGGGTATAGGGGAGGGCGGCGGAGGCAGGACTGTGGGATTCGCAAGGTTCAGTTCTGGTGCTGGCTCTTTTACCCTGGCCTTTTTCGACTCAGCGGCTTTGCGATTTGACGAGCGAAGACCAGAGGGCAGTGAGGATTTCGTCCTCGAACCGGATTGCGAGCCGCTGCCCGAAGTAGAGGGTCGCCTGCCTTCGAGTGATGCTCGGGGTCGTGGCCCTAGCTTTTCCTTTGGTTTTGTGTATTGGGCGTAGTAGTGCTCGTACAGCTCGTTGTAGTCAGGGCGAGTGGTCTGTGAGGAGGCTCGTGGCTCAGGGCCGCCCTCGAAGAGCTTGTCGTACGTGGTGAGCGTGTCGGTGAAGTCGCCGAGGTCGTCTGTCCCCGGTGTTTGCGGAGCTTGGGTGAGCTTGTCGATGGTGACGTGGGAGATGTCGGGCACAGGCTTCGCTTCTGCGGGGGGCGCTGCTTGCACCACCTTCTCGTCGAGGGCTATGGGGACGTGTTGGGTGTGTTGCGAGGCTACTGAACCGCTCCGGGACGGGCGCTCGTCGTTGCCGAGTGCGGGCTCGAGGATGGTCGGTATGGTAGACGACGAGGTGGGTGGGCGCTGCAGGAGCGGGGCGTCGTCTCCCCCAAGCTGGACAGGAGCCTCGGACTCTTCCCTGATCCAGCTCAGCTTCTGGTGTCGTGTGGAGGAGCCGCTGGACGAAGAGCTCGAGGGGGCGGCGGTGTGCAGGGTGCAGGCCGAGGTAAGGGCGGCATCGCTAAGCTCTTCGGCGGTGCTGATGGCGAGGACGAAGTCGTGCGGGGCGAACCTGTCGGTCACGGTGATGAAGTGGACGGCAACGCGGGCTGGGAGTGCGTGTTAGCGCAGGCGTAATCTGCGAGTGAAGGAGCGCGCATCGGGCCACTGGACATACCCTGGAGCAGGCGCGAGGTGCCCTCGGGCACGTACTTGACCAGCACCTTGCGGCGGCGGTACAGCAGCAGGCCGTACAGCGGCGACTTGTCTTCGTACTGTGCGACAGCAGCGCGCGCCTCTTGCGCCCCGCCCGTTCCCTTGGTCAGGACGTCGACGGCATCCCTTGCCGTGTACTTGAGCAGGAACCTGTACACGGTACATTAGCACAGCGGCTGGAGATTGCGGAGACGTTGGGGGGGGGGGGGCATCGCACCATCCGCCGGCCTCGGCCAGTGCGCTCTGGTACGCCTGTGTGACGGCGACGTCGTCCAGCCCGTTGAGCGACATGGCGGGCGCTCAGGAGCTGCGGAGTGCTGCAGCAGGCGGCGAGTGCAGCGGCCTCCGGTGCAGGATGAAGCTGCCGTGTTTGTTTGGCGGAGCTGCGCGGTCGTTGCGCGCGCGCCTCTAGCTGGAGGTCGATGCGGCCAGTGCGTAGGGGTCAGCGGGCTACGGGGGAATCCAGGGACTGCGAGTCAAGCAGCTGGGCAGCAGGCCATTGGCTTGCGCTGGGCAGGTCACGGCGGCGCAGACAGCGGTGCAGACAGCGGTGCAGCCAGCGGTGCAGCCAGCAGACGGCAGCGTCGAGGTGCTTGGTCAGGAACAGGCTGCCGCACGCGCAAGCACTTCGTCCCGTCTGCAGCGAAAGGGGGCCCGCTGCGTGCTCGTGGGCGCGCGAGCTGCTGCACTGCTTAGTGTTTCACATTCCAGCGAGACGGCAAGCCACAAGGGACGAGCATCAGCTGGTCCGCGCGCCAGCCTCTCCTTCGGCCCTCCTCCGCCCGCGCTGTGTTGCCTTCTGGAGGCCTGCAGTGGACGGACCAGACGGCTGTCCGCATATCAAACGCTGCTACTGCACGCTTCCTCTGGCGTACCGGCGTGGCCTGGGAGAACCGTGAATAGGACCTGCTGCACGTGGCCTGCTGCAGGAACGCTGCATGACGGCGTCGACGCTGAGGCAAGAGCCGTTGCAGCAATCAAAGCCCGCGCCAGCACCGACCATGGCAAACAGTGAAATGCTCCTGCAACAGCCGTCATCCGTTGTGCTCTCGACTCCCTCCGCAGCCTGTCGTACTCGTTGGACCTGCACCCGCCGAGCAACTGCCTCGAACTAGTCGCTGTCCAGATCGTGCCTGCCTGCCCGGATTGGCCGTGCCTCTCAGCTGCAAGAACTCTATCGAATGCATCGCACATCGACTACCTCCTCAACATTGCCCTTGTGCAACCACTAACAATGCCATTCCTTGACTGTAGGCTGCAATTGGCCCGCCAAACACCACCATCTTGATGACAGCAACGTTTCCCATGCTTTCCATGAACGGCTATCTGGTCCCAAAAAAAAAAAAAGTACCAACAACCCTCCAGCCGGGCCTACGCTATCGATACGCCCCAGAAGGGCTCTCCACCCCCTTGCAGCATGCATCCCACCTACCCCACCAGCCCGCTCTCTGCGAACCATTGAGAGCCTTGCCACCATGTACCCAAGTACTTGTGGAGATGCCTGTGGCTTGAGAATCAAAGTCACTTGCATCGGACGGTAGCGGCCGGTGTCACACCTTTCTTTAATGGCGTTGTATCCCCGCCATCACGCAGCTGTAGCTTCGATCATTTCGACACGGAACGCTCAACACGTCCACTTTCGCTTCAAACTCTGCAGCAATCGATAAAGCACCCTTGCACATCGCCAGCATGACATCACTCCCTCCTGTCTCCACCCTGCCACACGCGTCCGACTCGGAATTGACGACGGTGTTGGATCTGCTCTTCGAGCCTTCACCCCCGCTCAACGCACTCACCCTGCCAGTGCTGCGGTCAACATCCTTTCCTAGCTATGAAGTCCTCATCGCCGCCGTAAATGCCCAACTGAAGGCACTTGCGAGCTCAGACAGCCCTGAAGATGTGGAGAAGCTATCAGAGATCCTGTGCTCGCATCCACGCCTTGGCGAGAAGAAAGTCGAGAGCGAGCAGAGCAGGAAAGAGCAGGCCCAGCTACAGCAAGGCGCCGAGGAAGAGAAGGAGAAGCTAGCGAGTCTAAACAAGGAATATGAAGAGAAGTTCCCAGGACTGAGATATGTGTACGTTCTTTTTTTATTTCATACACTGCCTCCAACATGACCACTCACAATCAAGCACTCCGTCGTCGCCACATGTTCCTGGCTTGTTTGACTTCAACCCCTTCACTTCGCTCCTGTCCCTGTATGAGCAGGGATTGATAACCCACCCTAGCGTATTTGTAAATGGCCGCCCCCGCCCCGTCATCATGGAGAACATGCGCTCCCGCATCGACCGGGGCGACATCAAAGCCGAGCGACAAGAAGCCATCCAAGCCATGTGCGACATAGCACTTGACCGCGCAACGAAGCTCCAGGCGTGACTATTCCCACCCAAGCTCTGAAGCGCTGGTGATGAACTCGACGTGCGCTGGACCGACATCACTTCATCTGCCCTCCCGCCGGAATGCTGGTGCTGAAGAATGAGAATAGTTTGTAGTCGAGGGCGAGTACAGACGAGAGATTGACTCTGCGTATGGAGTAAAGCAGACACTGCCGTGGTGGTATTCAAAGAACCGGTAGAACCCTCATATCTACATAGGCTCGGTTTCACATGCAGGCCCAAGCTATCACAACAACATCCTAATGTACATTCGTATGGACGAGTATCCTGATAAGACATCTTTTGATACTTGCGCGTCCACATATTCACCAGTATATCACAATGTCCCGCGCTCTCCCTCCGCATCCCGTGCCCAGTCTTCCTTGTCAGCAGCCAGGAAATTCGGCGACATGGAGGCAGGCACCATATCCGGCTTACCCGCTAGTGCTGTCGTCACGGCCGGTTTCTCCTCGCAAGGGACAGGCGCGCCAGGGTACTGAACAGCCAGTGGTCCAGCATGGAACGGTGGAAAGTTGGGCGAAGCAGAGCCATACCATGGCTCTCGCGGTGTAGACTTCTTTGCTGTCCTTGTCGCGGCCCCGAGATTAGGGCTCGGCCACACCGAGTCCGCCATCCCGTTACTTTCTTCCCGTCCGCCGGGCAGTGAGCTTGGTATATCGGGTTCATCAAAGGTATCGTACGCTTGCTGTGATGGCGTCTTTAGGATCTGGCTTGTACCAGTGTTTGCGGTGGTGCACGAGTCGTTTGTCAATACTGACGCCGAAAAGGGGCTGTCATGTCGATCTTCCTCATTCGAGTCCCAGAGGTAGGAGTACCGGTCTTCCTCTCCGTCATCGTCAAGATAAGAGTATGCGTCAATAGACCTGTTGTCTCTAGCACCTAGGTCTTCGACGTCAAAAGCGTCGTAGTTGGAAAGACCGAGAGGAGAGGGTAGATGGGGTTCGTATGTACGTATAGAAGACTGCGCGCGGGGTGGTGAGAGTGCGTATGCTGCATTGGGGCTCTTGCAGTCTGATAAAATTTTGTGGCCGGGGTTCAAAGTTGAACGAATGGACGTAGGAGATGGGCTTCTGGATGCAGTCGGTGAGGTAGAGGGTGATTTGGTTGGCGAGCCAGCGTTGAGCAGGTGACTGCCGTTGCAGATTGCAGCGGATGGTGGCAAGGGTTCTGTTGGTGAGTGAACGGGTCGAGTATAGGTATCGATAGCTCCGTAGTTGAAAGTCAAACGTGCCATCTCAAGCTGTCGCTGTTCCTTCTCTTGCTCGACGAGCAAGCGTCTGCATGAAACTGCGTCACGTGTCGCGACAGCACTGCATCGGATGCGGTTCAATATAGCGGCTTTGCGAAGCAGGTTCCGTCCGATAGCCTTTTGCTTCGCCCAAACAGCGATCTTGGAATTCCCTCTATTGACTATGTTGGTCGCCGGGTGAGAGAATTGAGGCGATAGACGGGAAGTGATCAGTAATAGTCGGAGTCTTCGCTTCTTCTTCTGTATGCATGAGTGTTCGCCATCGATGTCTGCTGCTGCTCTGCCACGCTTCCTCGACTCTGGTAGAGACGGTCTTGGTAAAAAGGTAAGGCCACTTGTAGGAAGCGGCAATCTTTTGAACGGAACCGCGGGTTGCGTCAGATCAAGCATAGGGATTGGCGTTTGAAAGATTTCGGTTCCTGGACCGCGCGAGTATTTAGTGGGCGTCATCCTCCGTTGCCTAACTTTGTATGTCGTCTCGAAAGGGAAATACGGCTGGACGGACAACTCGGCATGCTCGCGTAGATTGTTGGAGGATGCCTTAGTCAATGATTGGTGCAGGTAGGGAGTGAGAAACCACTGCTGAGCACATTGAACAATGGCGCGCTAGTATTGCGGTGAGCTGTGATCTTTAGAGCGCATCGATCCTTGAAGTGTGTTTCGGAACTCCACGGAGGGCCTGAGGGAACTTGCAGTGCTCAGGCTACTGCTGATAGGGTGCCGAGTGCTCCAGTACAGGCTGTGCGGCAGGCCTTGATAAACTCTGGCAGAGGAGCCTTAAGGGAAAAGTCGTAGTTATCACGAGACCAGATGGTCCAGATGTCGTGGTGTCGAGGTGCGCGTGCAACGTCCAGCTCGGGGAAAATGCCGAGGCCGCGAAACCCAGTATGTGCCCGCGATATAAGGAGTTGTCGGTGAGCTGTGAGGAAGCAGATTGGTAGAAACAAGCAATTGCTTCAGCGAGGGAGCTGTGTTTTCTTGAGGAGGCGGTTCATCTGACCCGAAGCTATGGGCACCAGCTTGGAAAATGCGGAGAACCATGCATTGCCAGCTCTCCTTTATGCTATGCCCAACACTACTGGGCAACGCTATTGGACAATGTGCTCAGTGATTGTCCGCCATCGCGTCTGGACGCTCTCCACTTGCGTCGGCTTGCCCAAGATGGATTCTCACCCTCAAGGATGCTTGATGAGGCTGCTGAAGTCTGGGCGGCGAAGGATCGCTGCAACCTGTTCCTGTCAAGCATCTCAAATCGCTTATGCTCAAATCGCGCATGTGGCGACGTGAAAAATTGAACAAGGTCTGCGCGGAGAATGTCTCCAGCACATTGAGAGTCAAGGTGGCGCAAAGTGAGGCTTGAAGGCCACGAAGCAGCTTACCGCAGATCCTTGCTCGCTCCTACCAGTTGCGCCGATCATTAAAACATCACGAATCACTGGAACACCAGTAGGGCTACTTTGCAAATAGCACAGATGCTTGTCAGTTCCATGAAGTCACTATCGCCGGTGCATCTGTACCTATGTTTGCATTCAATGTGGTTCACACAAATGTCTGACTTTACATTTCGATGCTGGCTTGAGCAAGCGGAGTACGGCGCGTTGCGAACGACCAGGTCCAAGGTCTACGGTCCACCAACCACCTCACACGAGATCCCTGGCCTGCACTCCGCTCTGCACTCCACATCTGACACGCAGAAGCTGGTCCAATGGCTTTCATCACATGGGTGTGAGGCTCAGCACCAACACGCATGTGGCAACGTGAGCAGACGGGTTTTCAAGCGAAAAAGCAATTTAGCGAAGCAAAAGTGCAAAACAAAACAACGCTGCAGCCGACCAACCGTTGTCGACATAGTAGCTGACCGCACCAATTTGCGAAATTCTGGTTGCAACGTATGGGTGGTCGATGGCGACAAACCGAGTCACAGAGGGTAAAAGATGTAGTGAGGTGTTGAGGCGTGGTCTAGAGCATGTCAGCCATCTGTAGAAAGGAATGCTGTGAAATGGAAGAAGAGACGGCGTGGAAACTAATCAGCGTTTCGATGTCTCTGTGTCAAAACTGTCTTGCTAGAATATGGCATCCAGATAGACAATCAGGTTGTCCATATTCCTTTCATTGTGCGATGGCCACTTGTATTCCTCCAAAAGCCACTATCACAAACAGACATACGCTAAAGTGCGCTTAGTGTAAGTCCTGCGCTCGGTGACTCCCATCTCCACCATGCAGCGGCAATTTTGTAAAATATCCGTGCCCTTTCTGCTGGTCTGTCCATGCTGTGGAGCTACCGTGTACTTCAGATATATGTGTGCTGAAAAGAGCCAGGCAAGCGATCGTACGGCTTCTTCTTCGTGCTGCTGTATTTGTGTTGTGCTTATAAGCAACTGATACTATAGCTTCAGATCATCAAATCTGGGTCTGGTTGCCATAAGAAAAGATCTCGGTCGGCACTAGCCAGCAAATTTGTCCTTGGGTTGTAGCCCACGACAGCCGCTTGTCCATGTCCTGGCAGCTTCTCCATAGGCTCCAGTACGTTGTTCGGCGCCGCTGGTTTCGAGATGTCCCATACCAGAATCCCGTCCTCGCCGCTACCACCAATCAGGTACTGACCGTCTGGTGTGACACAGACATCGCCCTGGCCGACAGCAGGAGTGTTGCCATTCGACTTGTGAGAGTTGTGGCCTGGACTTGACGCACCAGGTGTAAGCCGCCCTGAAGGCCCTCCCTTGCGGTAGCAGAAGTGTGTGATGTCACCAGAGAAAGCATCGAGGACGAAGTGACCGCTATCGTTTGTGGCGACTATCAAGCTTTTTCCATCGTTGGTAAACTCAATCTTAGTCCACTGGCCCTTTCGTCCACCAAGGAACCGCTGCTCGAGTTCCTGCAGGTCGAAGGTTGCAAAGGGGGGCTTGTCGTAGTTGCGTACGTCGTAGAGCAGTATAGTCTGCGTATCGGCTGAGGCGATGGCGATGACTGTCGCTGAAGGGTCGTAAGTAGCAAGGTAAGGCTTGTGAAGATTCAGTCGGCCAACGTGATTCGGTGACTGCAGGTTCCAGAGGCGGACTGTGTTGTCTGCTGAGCAGGAGAGGAATGTATCGGACGAGGGACACAGTGATATGGAGGTCACAGTATCTTCATGGCCCTTGAAGTAGCGGATGTACGAGTTGTCGTGTGTGGAGAGGAAGCGCAGTGTGTCATCAACTTTTGTACTGGCGTAGATGATGCTCTGCGCATGATGTGAGAAGCGCGCAAGGTGGACGCCATACTTCTGCGACTTGAGCTCTTTCGCATGCTTTCCCTCTTTGCAGTTGTAAATCTGGAGTGTGTCGTCGTCGCGAGCTACAATGGCAAGCTCGCCTGTATCGTCGAAGTCGAGAGAGGTGACGGAGGTGCCCGAGCTGCCGGACTTGAAGCGCTGAACGAGTTGTTAGTGTAAGGCGACTCGTGACAGATACGCACTGAAGCTCACTCTTGCTGGCCGGAAGCTCGATATGACGTCGCTCACTTTCTGTGTCGGCGGCCCTGCAGGCGGGGGAGGTGGGCCCGGCGTCGTGGATCCAGTCACCATGGTGTGCAATGGTCGGTGCTATGTGTACGACCTTGGGAAAGAGCTCTACAGCATCGTATTCCTTCCTGGGTTGAGCTTCGAACCGCGTCGCGTGTCTACAACCAGACGCGCTGAGCTTCGAAATGTTAAGCCGCGGGAGAGCGCAGATCGTTGCGGTGGACCCTGCTTGGCACTCTTGCATCGCTGCTCCGACCTCGGCCATAGGAAATATACGGATTATTCATGCTAAGCCTCCCTCTTGCAAGGACAATCCCCAATTAACACCGACTGGCTGACATCAGCCATCTTCACTATCTAGAAACCCCTCCGGCCCCTGTTCGAGCACGCCTACGGTCGCTGAAGAGACATCCATACGTCAGAGTGAAAGGGAGCTTCGAACACGGCCCGTCCGGAACCGGGAATATCAAAGAGCTGTCGCAAAAGGGACCGAAATGTCGACAACGCTGGGGTATGTGTCGCCGGTGGCACACGAAGTGTTGTGCAAAATTTGACGCGTCCAGGTCGTTCATTGCGGGTGGAATCGCAGCATGCGGTGCAGTAACGGTTACCCACGGATTTGAGACAGTCAAGATTCGGTGAGCACCCATTCCACGCGCGCAAAGCAGAGCAGCGTTGACGGAAAGACAGATTACAACTACAAGGAGAGCTGCAGTCGAAAAAGGCCGCACCGCGGATGTACAAGGGTGTGTTCCATGGCGTTAAAGTTATCCTTTCAAACGAAGGCCCTAGGGGCCTTCTCCGTGGAATCAACTGCGCCTACGTCTACCAGATGACCCTCAATGGATGTCGCTTAGGTTTCTACGAGCCCCTACGAGCAGGTGTCACAAAGGCCATCTACCACGATCCTACAGTACAATCGTTCGGCATCAACATCTTCTCTGGCGCTGCATCAGGCATTCTCGGGGCCGCGGCCGGCTCGCCCTTCTTCCTCGTCAAGACGCGCCTGCAATCGTACTCGCCGTTCCTACCCGTAGGCACACAGCACAACTACACAGGCGCCGTCGATGGTATGCGCAAAATTTACTCGAGCGAAGGGATAAAGGGTCTCTACCGCGGTGTAGGGCCAGCGATGGTGCGCACCGGTTTCGGTAGCTCGGTACAGCTTCCAACATACTTTTTTGCAAAGAGACGGCTGGTGAAGCACTTTGGAATGGAAGAGGGCATGCCTCTGCATATCGCCAGCAGTACGGCTAGTGGTTTCGTTGTCTGCTGCGTCATGCACCCTCCAGATACCATCATGTCGCGCATGTACAACCAGACTGGCAACCTTTACAGCTCAGCATTGGACTGTCTTTACCGAACAGTCAAAACAGAAGGCATCATGGCTATGTACAAAGGTTACTTTGCACATCTTGCACGCATCCTGCCGCACACAGTGAGTTTTCACGCTCGAAACTTTAGAGCCCAAATTGATAACGGTTGGCAGATCCTTACACTCACCCTCGCCGAACAGACGAACAAGTACATGCGCAGGGTCGAAGACCGATTAGGGTTCACAGGGACCAAAGCGGCCATGTAAAAGTACTTTGCGTTCGTATACTGTACGATATTTCCGTCCTACTCGAATTGCATAGCGCGCGGGGATCTGGCTGAGCAGGCACAAAACCTCAGCTCACCTGAGCAAGGGCAAGCTTTCTGGAAGCGCACATGCTTTGCAGCGCTCGAATATAGAGTGTCAATACGTGATAGACTCTCATGTTGTCGAAAAAGTGATATCCGAGCAGGAAATTCAAATTTCAAGGAGGCAGTCAACCCACGCTCGAATTGTATTCTGCTACTTTATACGCAAGCAGCCTGAAGACGGCAAACAATTACACTTAGTTCTTTAGAATCCCGGAAAATGTTCTCAAGACCTCCAGGCTTAAGGTTCGGACGTGGAATCTGCTGCTGTTGCATTCCAGCGTTTCTGCAACATGAGAATCTCAATACGCGACGGACGACGTGATTTTCAAGCATCTGAGTGCCTCCAAGATACGACGTTTTCCTTGCCATCAGTTCCGTAACACCGTTCCAGTCACCAGCGCAGTATCTGTAAATCCCATAATACCGTAGGATGCGCCGTCATGCAACAACGGGGTTGGGCTGGCAATGAGGTTGCGGCCCTGCGAACGTGGTTTTTTTTTTTAATTTATTGATCTTATCAATGTTACCCTGCCAGGAAAACTATTAATGTACCACGATACGATTGCTTGTTGTCAAGATCGAACGGCCGAGCGGCACTTCTATTCCAAAGTCAAAGCCACCACTAGTAACGGCCAGGCTAGAATCTCGTAACTTCGCATCGACATCACTGCCAGAGTGGACATGCTCGTGGAGGCTGTCACCGCTCTCCTTTAGTGTACCCCTTCATCTTGTTCTACTGTCAAATATGCTTGCTCACTGTCTGTCTGGCATTGAGATGACTGTGGTGCGCAACTTTGCTCAGAGCTCTTATAGTAGCAATAACCTTGAGACTATTCATGCTGCTATCTTCGCCAAGATCACCAGTCTCGAGCTGCGCGCTACTTCCATTGAAGCGGGAGACAGACTCCGAGACATGACCATTGACAGTGGTAACTGTGACTGAACATGTGTAAGGATGGTGGATATGGCACATAGCTTGGCGCGCCCTTGGGCGTATTTCACCGGTACATCCATGGATAACTATCACCATGGCATTTCGTCGACATTGCCAATTTGCTTCCTTCACGTACAATCGTCCCACCCGTGAATACCGCAGAGATACGATGTCGGCCCTTTGCCTCGGTGTGCTGTCTTCACGCATCCTCATCCCACCCGTCAGGCAGCCACCCAATGGGCTTTGGCTTCCACAGACCGACCACCTTCTGCGGCCCCTTGATCTTCTCCTTGACTCCGCTGGACCCAGAAGCTACCACTAATTTTGCAGCTTCCACCGGCAGCGGCTCAACAACCTTCTCCACCTCCACAACAATCTCGATATCCTTCTCTGCCTTTTTAGTCTGCGTAGCCTCATCAACCACCATGGCCTCACTATCGGCCTCATTCCGACTCGCATCCAGAATCGCCCGCCACAGCTCGCCTTCCCCTTCATCCATACTGTCCACAATCTTCTCTGCAAGTTTTAGGTTCCACGTGCCCAGCTCCGTCATACAATCACCAAGCATCTTCTCCCTCAGCGCCCGTTCTTTGCTCCCCCTTACCATCTGCCAGCCAGTCGAGGTGAGCATATGCGCCGCCCACTCACACATGCCCTCCCTCTGCTCGTCCCTTCGATCCGTGAGATTTATCTCCTCAACAACCATCTTGAGCAGATCTGTGAAGAACGACGGGCTCGAGGCGCTGAAGGAGAGGAGCAATGGGGTCCAGATCAGGAAGGCACCGGACATGCTAGATCCGAGTTTTTTGTCAGCTGGCAGGATCTGGTTCTCCACGACTAGAAGGCGGATAAGCGCAGCCTGAGTAATTGTAGAGGGCAGCGTGGTCGCAGAGGGGCTGAAGCGGAGGTTGTATGTCGACAGCGTGGTGCTGGCTGCTGTACACAGGTCTGGCCTGCGTTTTGTCTTGATCTCTTGTTTGCGGCCTTTAATGTATGTCTTGAGTATGTTCTGCAGTTTCTCCGCGACACTAGCATCCAGTCCTACATCCTCGCCGTTCAATGGAGAGGGTGTGGGCAGGCCAAAGGCGGCTTCGAGTTGGCTCCAGTACCACTCCCATAACCAGTCGAGAGCTGTGTGTACGGCGCGCTTGAGCTCAGCCAGGGAAGGCATGTGGCGATGGACGATGCAGTGGCGCACCTCGAGAAGTGAGGAGGGTGGTTCGAGTGATCTGCCTGGTGGGAACCATGATGGACGATCGCGTGTGAGGTCGATCTGAGTGTCGAGATAGCCGGTGATGAATCTGTTGGATATTAGGGGAGGTGGTCTAGGTACTCAATGCTGGAGAGAAACGAAACCCAACCGTGGAGGAGGTGAAAATGATAGAGAATGATTGTAGATGTAGTGGTAAGACTCGAGGCAGTGGCAAGAATGAGGAGTGGAGATGGCTGAGAAAGAATGTGCGTGGACATTTTGTTCTCCAAAGAGGATCGCAAAAAACAGATATGTTGTATTTGGAGAAAGAATGTAGTGGATCTGGGTGCATGAACGAGCATATGCTGTCGACATATAATGAAGGAGAATACAGTACGAGAAGTAACGGTGTTGTGTTTGCAAGGTAAGTTGATGTGAGTTTGCACAGTCACAGGGTGAAAATGTTGATGATCCTACCTTGAGATGGTAGTTGCGTAGAGCAACCTCGTGGCGTTGTGCTTTAATGTGCCTGTCTCATCTTGAAGCATCACATCGACAATATCTGCTGTCGATTCTAGTAGCAGTGGCAGGCTCTCTTTCCTCGCCCGCCACGCCAAAATCTACCTCTCATCAGCCTTCGTCCTATAACGTCTGCCGCCTAGGACTATCCTCAACTAACCTTATTCACCGCACCCTGTCTTCGATCGACATTGTCGTCGTTGAGTCGGTACAGGTCTCGCCGAAGCTGGATCAGCTCCTGGCTGGTGCGCCACGGCGTAACAACAAAGTGCGTGTGCGTCTCCATAACAGCTCAGCCAAGTCACGATCGTTGTCTCACTTGTTTCCGCGCGTGCAGTATTCGTACGCATGCTACGATTGGCCAGAGCGAGAATTGCAGACTAACGCGGTTTTCGTTCGCACGTGACTTCGCGCCTCTTCGAGAGAGGAAACAAAAAACACTACCATGCGCAGTTTGCTATCGATAACGGACCTCGGAGGCTTTCACAAAATCGTAGCATCAAACACGGAGCGCGCGGCCTCACAACGCGCCGGACAAGCCCCGTCCCTGAAGTGAGCTCGGGCCTACTGATTCGACTTGTGTGGCTGGCGTCATGGCGCTTCTCGGTTCGACTCTCGCTCCAGCGCAAATGAGGTGTCCCGTCGCACTGGGTTTCTGGAATCTTTTCTATCCTCTGTGCGTATGAATAGCGAACCTTATTTCGGTCGATGCTGCGCTAAGCAAGCGGGCTACTATAGTCGCCGTGCGAGGACCGTGGGACGGAAGTGTGCTGGCGCGGCGCTCCGGCGCTGGGAGATGAAGTTGTTATTTGTGGGCCGGTGCGCTGATGCTGGTGTGCCTCGGTGCAAGGCGCACAAGGTTTCACCTCTACTTTGCACTAACTCGCTGCTGCACGCAGGTGGGCGATGAATCAGAGGTGGGTACGGCAGGTACGGCAGAGCTCGAGATCGCCTGCAGTGACATGCTCAACCTCAACGGCATTCCGCAAACAGTGTTTCCGCGGTGGTGCATTGGTCGCTTGTGAGACGCATGCGGCAGAAGTCAATGGTCGTATTGATGGTCAGTTTTGGCGTGCTGGTACTACCGAGCCTGCCGGGTCTTCGGCGAGCGTCCGGGTGCTGTGATTCCTGCTGACGTTGCAATGGTCCTGCAGCGGGGACATGTCCGTGAGCGTGTCCCGGATGCTTTCCACGGTTGGGATTTGAGTGGGGAATGGGGAGATGAGCTCAGAGTTTGCGCATGCATGCTAAGGTTGTGGATGTGCAGCAGCAATCGTGAGTGCAAAGTGCAGAAAAATTGTTGAACGAGATGTGGAGCTGATTTTGATCAGCCCTGGAGGTCTTCACGGCAGTTGTGGAGTCAGGAGACGGCAAGTGTAGAGTTTGGCTTGTGCTTATTATTGTGTGTTGATGTTGTATCTAATTTTACATCTCATCTGACCTCTTATCGAGCGATGTGGTGCCGTAAGGCAACTGGGTATCTGGGAAAGAATCTAAGTTCGGAATTGAATCGCTAAAAATCTAGAAACCACCAAAATGTGTCGGTTCTGTGTTCAACGAAGCCAGCCATAGCCAAGGCCAGTGTCCTGCACTGGCATGTTGGGCTGCTTCAACTGCTGGAACCACCACTCTTTCGACACTGTCTCATCGTCGTCAAAGAAGAAGCTCTGGCCTTCCATGCTCCCAGGTGTTTGTGCTTTGACATGGACTGGCAGCTGCAGTTGCTGGCTTTGTGGATCCGCTGCCGGCAGTGGTGGAGAAGGTTCTCCCATACTGCCTTCTGAGCTTGCATCATCTTCGTCATCATCATCTTCGGCTTCAGGTGGTTGCCAGGTCTCCTCGAGCTTCAGACCTTTGCCTGTTGCCTCTGCAAAACCTCCCCAGGTTGCTGTTGGGTCAGGGGCATCGTACAGACCCATGCCCACCAGTTCCTTGCCGTCGTCTTCCGCACCCATCTGGCCATCATGATCTGAGGGGTGCTGGATGGGTAGAAATTCCGCAGATCCATTCCGCGACTCCATGGAAGATTGCACTTGATTCTTTTGAGCCCATTGTTGCAGGTACCAGGGGAGCGGTTCAGTAGAAGGAGTGTTGAGAGCGGAATGAGCGTAGGACTGCGTCTGGTGGGGAACACTTTGCCAGCTGTAGTCAGACTCGTCCGACCCCCGGTGCATTCCGTAACCGGTAGGGTATGTTTGGTAGTTCGTATTCGAGTCGTACCTGGAGTTCCGCGTGGAAAGAGAGTAAAAATCAGATCCATGGCCCGAGTTCCTGGAAGGCGTGTGCCATGACCATTCCTGCTGTGAAGGAGACGCTGCATATCCTGACGAGCGTGGTGCAAACCACTGGTTTGAGGAAGGGTGCCAGCTCACAGGCCTGCTCGGCTGTGGACGCTCCTCCACCTCCTCTTCTGAATCCTCGATTCCGAACATCATTTTGTAATGATCGTCTAGTGTTGCGTATAGCTTGGGCTCTGTGGTCGTTTTCCTCCTCTCCATGGTCCTTGGGCTATTATGATGGCTCTTTGGCTTTTCGACACGTGAAGAACGGGACGGCTGAGTGCCTGAGCTTCGTGAAGTCCGTCGAGGCAGTTGTGAATGGTACATTGGGGCGGACATGATGGGTGCGTATGTGTTGGTGTGCACACTATGAGGCACGATGGAGATGGTATTGTTGTAAGTCGAGATGGTTTGCGTGGGTTTGCTATTCAGCAGTCGTATACATTGCAGTCTTACTTGTCCGGCTTGAGTAGGCCGGCATGGGGGAAGTACAGAGGTATATAGAGTGCCAAGAGGTATGGACGGATTGGGTAGGATGTATGGGGAAATTGAGAATGGGCAACGTCGCGGCACAAGTCATGGTCTGTACAAGAAATGCCAGGGCTAGGCTAGTGGAAACTCAAGGAACTACCAGAATGGAAGCAGACAAGGAGCGGAAACTTCTTGACTACTTCGTACGGAGCTACCAAGGGATAGCTCGGTGAGGGACTGCTGTGACGACTAGGCCGAGTGGCACGGCTGGAACGATGATCCAAAGCATGGGATGCAGACGACGAAAAGTAACGCGAGGAATGACCAAATCACAGGACAAGGAAAGCATTCGACGAGGGCGGGTACCGATGTATCATGGCGCAACGGAGCAACCATGCAGCGGAGGTTGGCCGGCTCATCGAGCAAGCAAGGGAAGCTACCGCACCCACCGGAGTGACAGTACGGTGCGGTAGTGCGACTAGGCTCCGGAAGGATGAACTTACACTTGCGACTCAGCTGGGCCCGAGCCAGGGTGGAGTGTCGTGTGCATGGGGCCCTCCAGGCGGTCTGCTAGCCCTGAAGATTCATGTTCAACGAAGGAAGGACGGTGCATGGTGATTTCTGCGTCGGCTGCGTCATGTTTTGGCCGCGCCAGCAACGACGCACAACAAGTGGAAGGATGCTGGGCGAGACTGGGACAGCAGGGTCAAGTCAGTCGCACGTAGACGATGTTGCTGCTGACGGGACAATATTGTTGGTGCGTTTTCCAGCGGAAAGCCGTGTTGCTGGGCGCCATCGTCAGTCGCCAGTCACCAGTCGCCAGTCGCCGGTCGCCATATCAAGGGGCTGTGGGAAGGTCAAACTTTGGTGGGAGCAGGTGCAGTACCTAGTTTCGGAATCGGAATAGACTGGGAAGCGAGGTCATCCCCCTGCCCTGCGACGTCTCTTCAACGGAAGGCCCGTACGAAAAGCCAATCACAATCCACTGTCAGAGGGGCATCTCTCCACCACGCCCGCGACCCAGCGCCTGGTTGCGCGTGCCGCCGGCAAACCAAGCTGCTGGCCCATGGGTACCCAAGCGCGATCTGGGGTGGGCGCAGCTCCGCCGGCTATTGGCCAGCTTGCAGCCGAACGTCTTCCAGAAATCGACATGTAACCAGCCTGTCCCTGCCAGTGCTCACCTGCAACGGGGACAACGAAGCATGACATGGGTCTTTCCAGGATGCATGCAGCATCGACATCTGCATCCGCTGAAGTCACACAGCCAACGGGCAGCACCTTAGCGGAGATTGCAGCAATCAGCACATCATATTCACCCGGCACAACGCATGTGCATGCCATCAGCCTCACCCACAGGCGCCTGAAAGCAGTCTAAGCACCCAGTCGTCAGCGCTTCACCCCTCGACGGTCCACCCTTCAACACAGGAGCATGTGCCGTCACTGCGGACGCCCAGGCCCCCCCTTATGTGACAGGCGAACCTGGCGTTCCTGTTTTGGTTAGGTCAGCTATGGGCAAGAGCACCACCTCACCGTCGCTGTGGATCACCGAGCTTTTGAAACTACCCGTAGGCTGCTGACACCGAGCCACCGGCCATATTCGCTCGGGAGGCACACAAAAAGCAGACGAATCGAGAATCTCAGCCGACTCTTGCTTCAACACATGGGAGACGCGGCAACATCAGCAGGCTCCCTTTGCTTGTCGGTCGACAACCAATACGCCTCGGTCTGCGACTGATGTACGCTACTCGTCGAAAACCTGAGATAATTATAGGCAGCCATTTGTACCTTGACAGCCGGACACCCTCGCTAATGTAAGTGTATTGACTCCGATCATCGCGATGTGGTGCGCTGCATTCAGTAGATTAGAGATGACGAAAATCACGGCTGCGCCTCAGTGACAAAGCAGCTTGTGCACCATTCTTCACAATGCAGCTTGCCGCTATTATTGATCAACCCTTGGCATTACTCGCCTCGACGATGACAGTTGAGCACAATCTCAGCGGGAAAAAAAAAAGGCCACCAAGGCGTTCTTAAACCACCCCACGGCGACCAAGCCCGAAACAGAAATACCGTTTTCGATAACGAGAAATTCCCGTGGCGTGGCTTGAGCAGATGCGGCCGAAGCACCGAGAACCCTGGTAGCATCCCGCCTAAATGATCGACAGCGGTCCAACGCGGGCGCAAGGATAGTTTTGGCGGTTCAAACGAACCGGATCATGTCAGGGGCCTGGTGTCTTGTCGCCAGAAGGGGGTGTGGAAACCATAAGTGGCCATGCACGTATGACCATCATAACTGCAGTCGATTTACATAGTACATCACTAATGTCCATCTAGTGGCAGCAGAGCATTGCAGTACTAGTCACATTTGGGTGGACGCGTTGCAATCAATCTTTTCATCTCGTACATTCATCGCACAACAAGACAAGAGGGTGGGCGTAAGATATGGCCTCTGATCCTCCAGACAACCTGCAAAACTGCCATAAACATGCGCCACATATTAATGATCGCAGCTGCTGACAGCACACTAGCCTTGACCGTCGCTTGTTTGGATTATTCACTACACACCAATGGGGAGCCCTGTACCCCGTACTTCACCCACATCCCGCGTATCACTTACAGTAGTCGGCATGACTGCAGCAGTCGGCCTCGGCCGTTTTCTATGGAAGACTATAATGCAGCCGTCCCACCTTGTTAATCACGAGACAGACGGTGTCCTTGTAAGCGCCGGCTCTTGACCCTGTCATGTCCTACGCTCCATTGTGGCCGATCTCATTTGTAAGTCTGCGAACGGCAGCAGATCGTGGCAGCGCACTCTGGCCTGCATCTTACCGTGGGTTTTCAGCTCGACGCAGACGCAATCAGGCATGACACAAACAAGGCAATCACAATACGCTTAGAGGCATGCACCAAGAAACTGTAGTTTAACCTTTTCTTGGTTGATCGATCGAGATTGAGAAGTGCATCCAGCCGTTCAATTTCCAAGGATCCGTTTTCAGCAGGCGTGTGCTGACTCTCGAGCCAGCCCTGGCAAGGTAAGCGCCACCTATCTCTGACAGCCTCCGTCCGGCAATCTGCAACGCGGGAAAGAAACCCTCATGACGTATTCTTCACCGTGCCACGAGACGAGTGGATCCGAACGTGGCGTTGCATCGTGGACGACAGTCGGCAAAAAAAAAAAAGGCTGCTTGCGGAAGCGCTAGCCAGTAGGAGGGGGCAGCTCGCTATCCCTTGTGGTCAGTTCGTTGTCTCCACTACCTGCTAGGTATGAAGGTTTCTTTTCATAGTGCGAGCGGCCTGGATTCCGCAGTCTTGGAGATTGAGAGCTTGTATCACTTGGGAAGCACTCATACTTTTCAGAATATGCATTTAAATATTTCCCCTTGCCAGAGATATGCCTACCTCCGTTCCCGATACAGCGGCATGCTTTCGAGCAGGCAGGTGGTGTGGAATCAGCGACAGAAAACAGTGGATCACTAGCTCGAATGTGGGTGTTGCCGATCGTAGTCAGGAGCTGATGCTCGCATTGTGTTCTAGACTGCGCCTAGGGCGACGTCAAAACACCGCGAATTTGTTCTGTGGGCCATGCTGGAATTTACCCTTGATGTAAGGATTGGCTTCAAGTTACGCAGTGGGCCTGTTCGACGTTGGAATGAGACAACCAATTAGAGTAGACCGTTAGCCTCCCCTGAAAGTCTTGAGATCGACATTGACTTCGGACATTCGGTGCCTTGGTGTATGCGTTTGTGCTTGTGCAAATGCCACCCTTTTGGATGCCTCGAGGACTTTGGTCAATCCCAACAACAGGGGCCAAACGCATTGTCAGGTTGACGGCAAACACCGTGATACGCAACATGTAGGCTTGCACGCCTGCACAACTCGATGGGTCCTTTCATGGTCTTCAAACACGAGGCTTCTGACAAGGTTGCCGTTTTGGCCGTAACCTGCCGTTCCTAGGGAACGCCCAGCCGATAAACACGACAGTCATCGCTACGACGTGCAGATTCAACAGACGTCTGCCAGTAAGGTGGCACTGCATACACACACACATCGTTGAATGCCTCCTCGCGATTACATCCGAGCTCGATCACCATAATCAGCGGTCGCGGGATGCACGCTGAAATGACCGATGAATGGGCGGCTGCATTGGCGTCTCAACCCTTGCAGTTGACCGTTCTCTGCAACAGCCGCGAGGATTGAGTGGGACATGGTTTTATGCGCAGGAATGTTTCCTTTTGCCGTCTCTGTGATCCGGAGTGGTTCATTGCTGAACTCGCGTCCAACCCCACGGCAAGCTGATCACAGGGTGATACAAATTTCGTCTTGTGCTAGCGCAAGTGCTCTGCTCTAATACAGGCAATAAATGCGTACCGTTGTGAATTTTGACACCCTAGCTGCACGACCACGGCGTCCGAGGATCGGACCAATTTGCTCGCTGCGATAAAGCCGACAGTTTGATGCACGCAGTATTTGATACGATAGGGTCTCAATAGTCATGTTGTTAGCTTGTCCTCTGCATCCAACTATGTGTTCTTGTCGTGTGAATTCCATCTCTTTCGACATGTTCTAGTGAGGCTCGTGCTGCGCTTATCGCACCAGCCAACGGGGTAAGACATCTGCTCATCTGGGGACATCGTACCCTGTTGCGGCGACCGACAATAACAAATCGAGCAAGCGACGGTGAACTGCAAGATCGAATTTGGAACTATTTCCGGAAGACCAAGTGGTTTCGATCGTGCGCTTTCTTACACAGACTGCTTCCAAGCCAATCCCATCACCGAGCCAACCCAATCACCAAGCCTTTGTCAGCCCACAGACATGGTATCCTGCAGATGATTCGTCTAGGTCACACTCCCGCGCTGCGTGTCACCACGAAGCTTTCTAGCCCTCCTTCCCCAGTCAAGAGCTCGTATGCGCGAATGGATGGCCCTTGCTGTGACATCCCCGCACATTAAGCGCTTACTTTTGGCTCAGAGCTTGCGACAGATCTGATCTGCCTACGCAGAGCAAGGACACCCATTGTTGTTTGGCAAGCCACAATGGCATGATGTTATCCTAGCCGCATGTCTCATGACCGGAGCTCATCCTCGAAGCAACACGACTGGTCTCCACCAGCCACACTTTCGTGACCCCTTCCCGCCTCGAAGTGCATTGCAGAATTCCATTTTCGAACAAGGAAGTCCTTGACGCCCCAGACCGCCATACACAACACGCGCGACACACAGGGTTGCCACACACCGGTGTATTCCCGCATTTCGTCTCACCTCACCTTCTTTCTTTTCCCGCCTCTTCCGCTCGCTTCGATGCTGCCCGATTAATCTGCAACTCACCGCCGACCCGCCTGCTTGCATCACCACGAAGCGGTTTCGGCACACTCGACAGTTGGGCGTCATGATTCGGCTGCCGGTAGTCGAGGACGTTTCCGTGTTTGCGAAACCACTTTTTGCAGTGCTCTGTCCCTGAAGACCGACAGCATCCCACTGTATGAGCCTGGAGGTCTTCAGCGACAGGTCCTGCGAAGATCGTTACACATCATCGAAACTATCTCACCTTTTCCACTGGCCCAGAAGCAGATCGACCGAATGCGCCTTGGTCCTGATTAGACCTACGCTCGGTTTGTCAACCTACTCACCATGCCCTGCGACTGCGCATCTCCCTTCCAGCCGCATCATATGATCGACTTCACATACTCAACAGATTTGCGTACAGGACATGTCTGACTTTGACTGTTGCAGGCCGTCTTTGGCTGTTTTGAATCACCGAAGGGCAACTCGCAGAAAGGCGATGACCATGACGGTCGGTGTTTGCCTAGAGGCATTCACTGATGGATACTTGCAACGCAGCCTTTGTCTTGAATGTGCTCGAGCCCTGAAACTATATCTCGACATGCTAGAAGGTAACAAGTCTTTATATGATTGGCTTACAGCAGTAGCTTCTGCGTGTCTACCGTGTACAACAATGTAATGAACACCGACACAAATCCGCTCATTTCTCCGAGGAAAAACACCGTCCTGTGGCAGATCGTCCCGCAGTCTTGACGACGTCGTCCCCTTATTGCATCACCTTCACATCGAAGTGGGTCTCAAAAAGCCAACTTGGCGCTCCAAGCTCTGAACGCGAACCAACGCAGGTCAAAATTTTGGCAAACGGGACCCGCGCCGCTCCTAATCTTTGATGTCGCATGAAGATGTCATCGGTCGCGAAAAGCAGGTGTGTCGATCATGACGAAGACGTTGCAATGCGGGGCTTGTGGCTCGATTGCTCCACGGACGATCTCATCTTGACGATAACAGCGAGCGAGCGCTTAGCTTTAGGCTGCAGCATAACGAGATTTGGTAGGGACGCGGAATGGACGGACACGCGTAATAACTTCGTCGTGTTAAGATGGTGCGCAAAAGCCGGTTCTAGGGTCTATCTTAAGGTTCAGGACATGTAAGCGTACGCAACCCTGGTAGAACTTAGGTTCGTACGAAGTGAAAATATAAGGAAGCACCCTGTGCTGAGATTATAATGCCACGTAGATGTCACTTCTCTGTCATTGGGTGGGGTTATGCTGTACTCGCGTTGCGGAAAAAGGCTGGACGCAAGACTATACCACCTACCCTTGAGGGAGGCCTTTTGGGCAGGTTTGCGCAAGGTACAGACCTACAACGTGTTCCGCTAGTAACAGGTTATTGTCTGCTCATTGCTGATGACCTGCTGACCCTTCCGTGTGAATTGTTGTTAGATGGCTGTTGTGTCCGGCCTTTCCGGCCACATGAGCTCGTCGTGTCCAATGAATTATATTGTCGATGAACCATGGAAACCGCGTGAAGCCTTCATTCATCGAGCAGTGCTGCATCAACCGGCTTAGTTTAGCTCGAAAAGCTCCAGGCTGGTTGCAAACATGGACTGATTATTCTACGGTTCTGAATCTCTCCCAGAGCCGACGTCGCTTGTCTATCTTTCATCATGGAATCCAACATCGCTCAAAATAAGCTAACGTTAGTAGGTGCTGTGGTAGGGGCACAAGTCGTCCGTCCTTGTTAGGTTGCACAGCACATAAGACACCCCCCCCCCCCTGGCCTAATATATGTATATAAATAGAAATCGAAGTCTAGTTTAGTTAGAGACTATCTGGTTCTGAGTTATCAACGTATAGCGCTACCAATTTATCTAATCTATAACGTCGTAAAGTTGGGAAGGCAAACCATGTTTCTTTATTACCGAAAATCGACAGCGTGATGTAGAGTAGCCCGATATATTGCAAATTGGGTAGATGTACGAGTTTGCGAGGGATCTGCGCTACTTGCTTGTTTAATTGACCTGCCCATCTACAGCTGCAACGGCAGTCGAGCATTGCGTGTCCTTGGTCCGAAAGTGAGATGATCCAACTGAACTAGCTTCATGCTAGCAGTAGCAGCGACGTGTCCGTTGTCGAGACGAAGATCATGATCCTGGTTCTTAATCATCCTCGGAATTCGTGATGATACTTATGACACACGAGCTGATGTCTACTCCATGCACAAACGGTTACGTTGTCAGGGAGGATAGAAGATTTAAAAAAAAAAATGTCGCTCTCAAGTTCCTTTGGGAGCATTCTACTCTTTAGTAAGCTGAATGGGTGTCTTGTGTGTGTAGTCTCGGTTCATTGGACAAAGGTGCCCGATGGTGTTCCGTATAAGAACGATTACTCTCTTTCCAGAGCTGAATTCAGTTCGATCAGCAGAGGCGCCTGGCGCCAAGTGCAGGTTGGCTGATGGCTACAATTCTTTCGAATTCATTATGAGCACCAATTGTCCTGATGCAAGACAATGTTCGCCCGGGAAGATGTTTTTGATGTTGGGTCTAGTCCATCTTGACCGAGATATAACCCATATCTAAGGACGTGGTGGATGGTGAGGATCGTGAGCATGACTCAGCGGTGGGTGAGACTCGAGGATGTTGGTAGATACTGATAGATGCAGGGGAACGTCGTAAGATGCTGGGGAGCGTCGTAAAATGCTCGCTCGAGCGGACCTAGCTCTCTCATAGGAGACCAGTTATGGGCTAGTATAATTGATCAGCATCCTGATTGCATAGAGCTCCTTTAGACCTTAAGGACGTGTTGCGGGATTGGAGCTCTTGCCGGACATCAGGATATGCTGGGACGCATTCTGGACATGCGACTGGCACTTTCAGCACTCTAGAATATCTGACACGCTGGACTTCGTACATGATGATTCTGAAGGCCGCAAACTGTCTATTTGGACTACGCCATTTCCTGGACGTTGGATGCCAGTATGTGGGCGATCTATGGTGCTGGGCTTAGTCTTGTTTTGGCTCTGGATGCTAACGCAGTGAGTTGGTAACCTGGGATGCTTGGACTGAGCTGTTTGAATGACAACGGCGCCGATGTGGTTGCGATTTTGAGATATCTGAAGCTTGCAACCACTATCATCCGCCTCGTACTACACCTTTTGCACCTTAGCAGTACCTGCTTTCCTATAATAGCCCAAAATCTTTCTACAATACCCAAACTGGCGCTGTTGTGCAGTAAAACAACTAGCCTTACAATAAGCGCGCTCCTGTAAGGCATAGTCTAGGGAGTGACTTTGTTACTAACTTCATCCTTGCTATCCTGCTAGCATATTGCCCGCATCTTGAAGACTGTGAACATTGACCGCTGTAGTATTCCGCTTAGTGGTGTGAGCTTGCGGGTCACTGTTGCGTAGGATCTGCTGAGAACCAGCCTTAGCCTTTGTCGGAAGGTTCGATTAACTCGAGGAGGGCGTTCCTAAGTGCAGGCAGGCAGCTATGTGTAAGCCCAGAGTTGGACAGCAAGAGTGATGTTTCCGTTGCGATGATCATCCTGGCTGTGCATGAGATCGGCCATGTATATAGAGAGGCCGATGAACAGTCGTTATTTTGGTCCACATTCTGCAACTGGAGCCCAAGAGTACTAGAACAGGCGACGAGACGTCAAGAGACCTTCGAATGCACCATCACAACTATGAGAGTCCAGGCTGAGGCTGATTTCGAGGCGACGCTGCTTGCTCACTGCTTTGAGCGGAGAGGCGCTCGCCTATGACTGCCGCCCGCTTGGACCTTCCCAAAGCATAGCCTGGTCCCGCCGTATCTCGAATGCCGACCGTTCCTCAGTCACATCTTCAATCCGTAGATACACAATGGCATTCTCTGTTATCAACACTTTGTTCCAGCCTCCACAAGTGAATGCTACCGACAGACCACCCTGAACACCGCCGGGATCAATCTCAATCTCACCAAAACCTTTACAATCTTTGAATCCATTGAAAAGCCTACAAGATGCCTATTGAAGTCACTCGAATGACGGAGGCCGACATAGATGGTGCAATCGACACGATACAACAAGCCTTTGCAAACGATCCATACAATAACTGGGTCTACCCTGACCGTTCAAAGGTACGTGACTACGAAAAGCGTCCAACCCATTACAGTGCAGAGAAAGTTTGTTACAAGTGCATTCTCCGAGCGGTAGTCAAGAAATATTCTACTCGTAACTTCATAGCTCGACTGAGGACCACGAAGTACTGTGTCTACAGGGCATAATAGCCTACGGGTTTCCCGAAACCCTCCACGCTCCACCGTAACGTGGAACCAAGCACAGGTTAACGCTAACACTCCTCTCAGGTCGACCTCACTCGGAACCGCGTATCGCTCACCCTCCGCTGCCGCTGGGGCATATCTCACGGCCTCTTCCACGTCGCCCGTGACTCGTCGAACCCCAGCAAGATCCTCGGCTGCGCAATGTGGATGCCTCCCCAGCCACCGTCCCAACCCGAATCATGGCCCCTGTACCTTTCCTACTGGTGGCTCTGGCTGAACCAGATCCGGATGAACACCTGGTATGGCCGTGGGGGGCTCAGCACAAAGCGATACTGGATCTGGAAGGCGCGGCAGGCGGAGGCGCAGAAGGAGCTTTGGACAAGTGAAAAGGGTTATTACTTTTGTAACATCGTGACGGTTTTGCCCGAGGCGCAGGGGAAGGGCGTGGGGAGGAAGTTGATGGAGGAGGTCCTCCGGATGGCGGACGAGGAGGGTGTTGGGTGTTATTTGGAGAGCTCGAGGAAGGTACCGAATGTGCCGATATACGAGAAGTTTGGGTTTGAGCTAGCAAGGGAGATGGAGTGCAAGGATGGCGATGGCGAGAAGGATGCGATAACGCTGTACTGCATGTTGAGGAAGCCTAGAGAGGCCGGCGACGTGCGCTTTGGGAAGGCGTAGCGTAAGCCTGGAGAGAGTCGATGAGCGTGCATTTACTGTTGGCGAGCGTTCAGAGCGTGCACCTCAAGCCTGCCTTGGTACAAGGAACACCCGGGAGACATTCGGTGGTTTTGCTGCAAACAAGCGCTCAATGAGCGAAAGTCGTGGGGTCGAACTCTACATCTGCGCTCCAACTTTTTAAGAGACTCGCTTCCCATGCCTCTGCATTTTGGGGTCCTTCATCCCAATGTGCATACTTCCATCCTTCGAACACGCTTCGTGCGGCAGCATCGCTACCTTCGCAGTCTAACACACGAATGATCTTGTGAACACCCTCGAATGCTCTTCTTGTCGCTATATCACCTTTCACTATGACGATTTCGCCCACTGCCTCAACAACTTTCTCTACCGCCTTACCGACCCACCAGCCTCTTGGTGCTAAGCCCGCAAGCGCAAACCACCACGCGATGAGTACGAGCGCTCTCGGTTCTCGATTCTTGACAAGCAGCAGAAACTCTGGCATGAGAAACGAGCAGAAGACAAACACACGAACGAAGAAATCCGGGTTAAGGTGGTAATAATACAAACTTAGGAATATTGGGCTGAAGGCATGCAACACAGGATACAGCGTGTTCCCATGCAAGTCGATGGGACCTGAGTCTGACTCTGCGTTGCTGAATGAAGTCAATAGTTCCATGAGCGGAGGAGGGAGAAAAACTGGTGACGCTTCAGAATGTTGCAGGTAGTATGTTGGTGGTGGATTGGGATAGTCAGGCGTTGTGCCTACCGCGCCGACACGAGTATGCAGGTGGCGATTGTCGCTGCTGTGAAAAATTGGTGTTGGAGGGAGCATCCGTAGCTCTCTGCAAATCAGGGGGAAGACGGAAAGTTTTTCGATGCCTGCCGCCCAGCGTAGAGATGCGAGTATGCGGAGGCCTTCGCTCATCTTCAGGAACGTGTCCATCCAAGCTAGGTAGGCATTGCTGTCTGCGTTATCCGATTCTGGTGGTGACGTCAGGCTCAATAGGAGCATGCTAGTGACAAGAACGGATTCGTAGTTGTCGGCGGTGATTTTTTGGAGTATTTTGCTGTACTCGACAAGAGTTCGTTGGCGATATACCAGTGCGAGCTGTTCGGCCTTTTTGGAAGGTGCCAGAGTATTGCTGTGCGATGCTGCGACGCTTAGTAGTGCATACAGCAGGTGTGGGTGTGAGAGCGAAAGTCGAGGAATGGAGTCTCTATGAAGTGACACCACGACCTCGTCATCCCGTACAGTAAGTGTCTGCCATGTGAAGGTTTTATAGTGCTGCAATAGTCCGATGTCTAAGCCGGATATGTTTCCAGAAGCTGCTTCTACGGCTGGTATCAGCCACGAAGACATTGGTACAAAAGTGTCATTGAACACTGTCCTTTCCTCCAAGACCATGCTGGCGGGAGAGCTGCCATTGCTACGTGCAGCGGTAGACGCAGGCGATGCGGACGTTAACTCCTGGCGATAGTCGCAAATTATCTTGCGTAACGAGCAGTAGCCGCAGGTTGGCTGGCCTTCATCGCACTGCGTTGCGTTAGTCCTGGATGCTCGAAAGGTGAGTTTCTTAGCAACGCTTTTGACAATTGCTTTGGCTGGTCCCGATGCATGCTAGCCCTGACCGACCTGTTGCTGCGGTAGTATCCTTACTGTTTCCCGGAAGTCTTCCAGATCTACGGGACCTTCTGAAACCGGGAAACATGGTAGGTGAACTAAGAGGACGTTTTACCTTGACCTTCTTTCGCTTGCACGTCAAGCACCCGCCGCGAGACTTGCGATGCGGTTTCTTACTCACGAACCCCACGCTACGACGTGTCATCGTGAGAGTTACTCGAGAATTTGGTGCCGTGTTGATGAGAGTGCACGGCAGCTTTCAGGCGTCCAAACATAGATACGAGCAACAGCAACTTACAACGAATCGCCTACGTCATGGTCAGCCACCTGGCTTCACCATGAGTCCTACGTCAAGCGCGACAGTATTACAACATGAGTCGTTATTGAAAAAGCTGTGGTCTGGTACCGTCGTCTCTGTGAGCATGGGTATATGTTGTTCTTTGGGCGTCCTATGAACTGCTAAGGAACAGCACGACTCGGATCCGCCCACCGGAGCCGAGGACGGGACGAGATGCCAGATGCCATTATTCCAACCCAGTCCGGCTCCGACAGCCTCGTTCCTGCTCACCTCCAACATGTCAGATTCGTAAGCTGAGAGAGCTTTCGCCCACACTCGAGCTGAGTACGTCCCAGTACTATCCATCCTCCGGACCTGATCTGACGGCGCCTGTGTGCGTGAAGCTGTAGTGGGTCATAAGCACTATGCTGCCTTCACAATATCTACATGGTATATATAGCTAAGAGTCTTCTCTGTGGGTGACATTCAGTACTCGAATTTACTGGTAGCTCCACGTCTGCATAACGTCCTCGACACCACCACACCGATGAACATCTCCACCGTCAACCCTCCCCCACAGGCTCAAGCCCTGCTATCAGGCGCCCAAAAGGTCTCGACATACGACACAACAGGCGGTCTCGTAACTGCACTGTTCGCGGAGCACAACCTCTCCCTCATCCCACCCATCCAAGATGGCTCAGTCATCCACGACAACGCATGCGGCTCCGGCACTGTCAGCCGGCAAATTCTGTCCTCTCCTCAGCCGCCCAGCAACATGACGATCCACGCAACAGACATCGATCCACCCTTCCTCTCCGCGTTCGAACAATCCGCGCAAGAGCAAGCCTGGCCCGTCTCCGTCACCAACCAAAAGAGCGAAGCACTGAGCTTTCAAGACAATACATTCACGCACTCCCTGACAAACATAGCTATCTTTTTTACCTCATCCGCCGGTCTCGACGGCGCAAGGGAAATCTACCGCACTCTTCAACCCGGCGGCACCGCCGTGGTGAATTGCTGGGCGCACGTGACCTGGCTCGTACCTGTGAGGACTGTGCACGAAACTATCCGACCGGGCGAACCGTTCCCTACCCCCGTGGTTGCGTGGCATGATGGGCAGCACCTTCAGAAGGTGATGCGGGAAGCGGGATTCAAAGAGGAGGATATGAGGATTGAGAGGAGCGATGCGTGGGCGGTGGTGGAGAGGAGTGGTTTGAGGGAATGGGCAGAGAAGAGTTGGGCTTATCTGGGAGGAATTGCAGGATGGTTTGAGGACGATGAGAAGACGTGGGATCAGGCTGTAGATAAGTTGGTGGAGCTTTTGTTGGTCCAGCCAGGGACGGTGATCGAGGGCGATGAGGTGAGGATGAAGGCTAGTCAGTGGGTTGTTATCGCGAAAAAGTAAGGCAAAGACGTGGATATTGTCACCAAGTGCAGATGCATATAGTCTTTTCAACAGTACATTCCCTTATCAGACATCAAGACTTTTGAGTTTCGAAGATCAAGCAGCACCCATACGATGCCTGCTTTTGAATCATGACGTTTATAGTGTACACTTGCTTTTCAGCATCTAGATGCAATCGACTCTTCTCATAATTCAATACAAAATAAGAATCCCTAAGTCACCCTCCAACCAACTGTGGCTCTCCTAAAGAAACATTTAGCCCATGACCATGCCCTTAAGACCGGACATGTCGCCCTCCTTGGCGGCAATCTCAAAGTAGCCGTAGATGATAGTGACAGCAAGCAGGATACCAGTTCCGCTACCGAGAGCACCGAGAAGGTCGCTACCAACGGAGAGAGCACCAATGCAGGCACCACCGAAAGCGGCAGCAGTAGGGATGACGCGCTTCAGCTCCTTGTACATAGACTCCTCGCGGTGACCGGCCATGACGAGACCCTGCTCCTTGAGCTGCTTGGCAACATCGCGGGGAGACGAGCCGGAGACTTCGATCCAGGTCTTGGAGAAGACGGCGCAGGCAACGAGCATGTAGACAATGAAGACAGCGGTCTTGAGGGGGTCGGAGAGCGCCTCAGTGATGCTAAGAGGGGGGGACCTGGACACATTAGCAGGCAGTCTTGGCAGGGTTCTAGATAAGGACGTACATGTAGTAGGCAATACCAGAGGTAGCGAAAAGCTGAGCAGAGCCTTCCTTGGGCTCCCAAACACCGAGAAGCTGGACAAGGAGGTTGTCAGAGAAGCGGCTGTACAGCATCTGGCTGATCAGGAAGACGTTTGAGGACAGAGCCGATTGCAGCATGATGGGCATGTTGGAGGTGTAGAACAGGCGGACAGGGTACGAGCCGCGGACACCACGCTGGCGAGCAGACTTGACAGGGATCTCAACGCGGAAACCCTGGAGGTAGATGACAGCGCCGAAAACGATGACGGTCGAGATCAGGTTCATGACGTTGGGCAGGTTCTGGCGGTAGAAAGCCTCGCGAAGAGCGACAGTCTTGTTGGGCCAGGTGAAGAGCAGGTGGACAAGGGCAATGATGGCACCCTCGAACTCAGGACCACGACCAGTGTTGATGGTAGTGGGCGAGAAAGCCTTCCACATGATCGACTCGCAGATGTTGGTCGCAATGAAGAGCGAGATACCGCTGCCAAGGCCGTAGCCCTTCTGCAGCAGCTCGTCGAGCAGAATAACAATCAGGCCGGCGATCATGAGCTGGAGAACAAGGAGAACGCAGATACCAGCACCAAGGTCAGAGGGCTGTCCGTAGAGACCAGAGATGACATAGACGACAGCCTGACCGAAGGACAGGAGAATAGCCAGGAGCTTCTGGGCGGTCTGGTAGAGCTCGCGGTCGGACTTCAGGTCGAGGTTGACGTCGATAAGGTGGGTGCCAGCGAGGAGCTGGAAGACCATACCGGAGGAGATAATGGGGGTAATACCCAGCTCCATCAGCGTTCCCCTGTTACTGGCCATCATCATACGCAGCCAGTAGAGCGGGTCCGATGTGTCAGAGGAGACAATGCCGTACAAGGGCATCTGGCTCATGACCAGGAAGACCAGCAGCGTCAGACCGGTCCATACCAGGCGGTTGTTGAACGGCACCTTGCTCTCAGGGAGCGAGATCTCGGGGACGAGAGGGACGAAGGGTTTGACAAGATCGAGGAACCGGACTGCGCGCGCGTTAGCTGTAGCTCAATGCATCCCAATTGCTTGCTGGTCGTGCGCAGAGCTGCGTGCACCATTGCGCGACCAGCAATTGCGGGCGCTGCACTTACGGCCGCTCATGGTTGCGAGTCTTGAGGCCCAAGAGAAGAGAAAAGAGACGAAAAGAAGTGAGGAGGAAGGGGTCGTGGGCGACGCTGGAGATGGGTGATGGAGAGGGGGTCCAGTGAGCTCTTTCTAGCAACGTGTTCGAGAAGTGAGCGCCAAGAGCATCCGGCTCGCTAATTGCGGAGAGCAACCCCTGCCTGATGGCCTGCATTTCACCCTTCGCCCCTCCACTCAAACAGAGGCCAGCTGGCTTGAGGTGTGGTGATAGGCTTCTCTGCGCTTCGACGCTGGTCTCTCGCTCCCTGCCATCCCGTGCATCGAATGCTGGTTATACTAGACGGTCAGGAACGAGGTTTACCACACCACCAAGAGGCCTCCTCGCCAAGTTTGTACAGGCAATAGAGCATCTCCCTTTGTCTCTTGCCTACACCTTCAACGCAAATTCATACATTACTTCGTGTAAAGAGTTGCATTGCTTACAGCAGCTGTGTGTGAAAGTGTTGTTGATGCAAGTCGCAAAAACTAGCTAAAACGGAGTCAACTTTGTTGTCTTCGCTCAGGTGGTGAACCTCGTTTCCTAGGGGTCTGGTCTGTCGCCTTCTACACCTACAACAATAATGGCCCGTGCGTTGCGGGGATGATATCTGACTACGAAGCTTGACCAGTACACTGTCAAGACAGTGCGTAGAGCTCAAGCATACCGAAAGCCACTGAGCGGCAGTTTGGACCAAGGCGCCAGGGTGCCTGATCAACTGACCGCTGAAGCGACAGGTACCACGTCTCAGCAGGCAGTCGTCAGCACAGTCTTGAGGAACGAGCGCGAAAGTCACCACTGCTATCTACGATACAAGTCTGAACACTAAGAAACGAGTGCTTTGACTACCGCCAGCTATCGTACAAAACTGCAGAAGTGACCTCACCGTTTCAACTCAAGCAGGGATTAGTGGCTCGTTCTGATTGGCCAGCACTGCGAATGCGAATTTAGCGCCAAAACCAGTCAGCCCTGCAGTGCTATGCGAAGGAAGCTCTCAATTCCACAACAAGAAGCCATGCTTGTTGCGCAGCCACCGCAAGCGAGTGCGAAAGACGCATCTCCAGCATGGCTTCATCGAAAGGAGTTCGCGTTCGCAGGGACTACCTGCTTCATCAACAAGAATAGTTATAATGTAGCTTGTCTCACCGCAACACAGTATCCATCTACTCAGTCGTAAATCTCATTGCATGATCTACTCATACAATCAGCTCCTGCATCTTCACCTTGAATACTCCCCAAGCTCACCACTATGGCAAACCCACCCTCCTCTCCCTCACTCGACTGGAAGATGTATCGCTACATCCCCTCCCTCCCCGCCGCAATCCTCTTCCTTATCCTGTTCTTCCTCTTATCTCTTCTCCACGTGTACGCCTACATACGGCACCGCAAAACGAGCACTATCTACATAATCCTCGGTGGACTGTGTAAGGTTTCCCATTCGCGCAATCTTCCTACGCCCGAATACTATCAAAACGAGTCTCCACCTAACACAACCCAGGCGAAATCACTGGCTTTGCCGCGCGCATAGGAAGTCACTACTCCAACACTTCATGGGCGCCCTTCATCATGCAAGGCACACTTCTCCTGATTGGACCGCTGTTCTTCGCTGCAACCGTGTATATAATGCTGGGTCGGACCATCCGCCTCGCCGACGCCTCATCCATCTCGCGGATCAGTCCGAGGTGGTTCACGCGTATCTTCGTTACGGCAGATATCTCGACGTTAATTATCCAAGGCCTAGGTGAGTGTGATGAGCGGAGTACATGGAGGTGGAGCGACATGCTAACGGCGGTTAGGTGCAAGTCTGATGGGCACAATGAAGCTCTCGTTCGCACTGGCGGGAGAAAAAGTTGTGATTGCTGGTCTGGCCCTGCAGGTCGCTACTTTTGTTGTCTTTCTCATCGCCACTGTCGACTTTCATGTCCGCATGAACCGTATTTCGAGCCAAGGACATGATGGGGCGAACGATGCATGGAAGAAGAAGCTCCATGTATTGTACACGCTCAGTGCGCTCATATTGTTCCGCTGTATCTTTAGATTGATCGAGTACGCGATGGGCAATGCGGCGTACCTGATCGCGCATGAGTGGACGTTGTACGTATTTGATGGTGTACCGATGGTGGCGGTCCTGGGGTTGCTGTTTGTATGGCGGCCAGAAGAGGGGAATGTGGGCATGAGTAGGAAAGTGAGTGAGTCAAGTGATGGAGAAATGGGCGTCATGGGTAGTCAATGAGGCCAGGGTACATGGCATTTGTGAGGAAAGTTGGCCATGCTATGAAGTCAAGACCGAGAGCCGAAGACAACAATGTTAGATTGCTTCTTACCCTAATTATCATTATCATCACGTCTTACTTCCACATTGACGCAGTATGGTCGCTAAAACATCATCTTTCGGAGTTTTTGACGTTGTCCCGAGACAGTGAACGTAAGCTCAAGTCCCCCGTCGCTAGCCTACTAGCCTAAGCATACAGGACCAACGTCCCATCATCATGTGGAGAAGGAGCCATAGGAGGTCTGAAGGCTCCGGCCTAAGTCAGTTTTAAGGTATCGGTTATAGAAGTGTCTGTGGGTACTCACTGCGTGGCAAAGGGTGAGACACATCGAGGCCCAAGTCCTCGACTGACCTGGCCTCAGAGGGGGCGGAGTGTCCGCCCGACCAAGCTCTTCACACCGTCGTCATGAGACGATGGAGTCAGGAAGGGCCGAGAAGCTCTATTATCATGTCAAAATGCCATTCTTGATTAATCAGAGAAGTAGTACTTACTTGATGGCGATAACGCAGATATGTCAGGGACGGAGCGTTCACTGATATGGGTGAGGGCGGAGGTGGAGGTAGATCATCTCCATAGGCAAGCTCGCAACGAGGCGGAGCAGGGGTTGGTGGGGAGATTCACCTGTGAGCTGCATTTGGATGAATTTGAGAAGCGTGCCTACGGCCTCGAGAAGCTCTGTCGGCTTGTTCTTGTAAGATGGAGGTAGAAAAGGCTTCAAACTTCATGTTAGCCCTGCAGGCATTCATAGTTTCTCCAACAACCTACAGGAGACGGTGATAAACCACTCAGAGTGTCACCAGTGGGGGTGTTAGGTGGTGGCCTAGGCTACGGACGGCGTGTCAGCAATGGCATAGCAAAAGGAGGAATGTACTGACAGGCGATGGCGGGTCATCCTTGGCGAGCTGGTTGGCCGGAACATGTACTGAAGTGGACATCATGAAAAGCACCTGTAACCGCTGTAGTCTATACCTAAGTATGGATGGAAGCAAGTAAATTGGCGAAGTTATGGTCACTAGGAATGCTGTCGAGTGCGTTCGAAGAAAGCTGTTGCTGATGGTGTTGAACTTCTACCGGCGCCAAAGCTGCTGCTTATGTACATACTGAGCTTCAATGTCAGCAAAGCTAGTAAGTTGTGAAGAACGATGGGAACTCGTTGTGCCCAACAGGTGAGGATACTTCCTATACCGTTTGCTGTCGGAAGAGGCGCAATGTAACCCTTGTGCCCAAAGAAGCTGCAGTAAGCATCGGTGGGTGTGTGATCTGCAAATAACCACAATTGGCCAATGCCCTGGCGATTTACGGAGTGTGACTGCGTATTGAAGAAGTCTGCGTTGTCATCGCGCCAATTGAGGCCTTGAACGAGCCTGTCAAGTCGAAGCCGCAATGTGAAGGAACGCACAACCATATTGCACGCGATGTCCGCGGTCCCGGAGGAATAGCAGGCGTCAAATGACGAATTGTAGCATGGTTGAGATTGGAAATGGTCATGGTACATTATTGAAGGCATCCATCTCGAGGTTCGGTATTAGATAGTGGTGTATTGTTACAGAGTTGTTCAGACGTCAGGTCGGAACTCATCGAGTTAAAGATATAGGCAAAGACCCGAAGTAAATTACTTGGTCACCAAAAAGATGTGACCAGATGCCTCCACGACTGTAATGTCGAAAAGATGCCAATGAAGAAGTTTCAAATGGCGAAGCGCAACGTAGGCTTGATGGAACAAAAGGAGAGAAGCAGAACGGTGTGGACGGAGGCGGACTAGCCGGGTATCAGAATGAAGTAGTCCAAAGAGAATGCTCATCACAACGCAAAAAGCCAAAACGCTTACGTTACAAAAAAGGAAGTGGCTAATGAAACAATGATAGGAATGCTGATCTCCATGAGCGCTGGTTTGGCTCACATCATCATAAGTCTTGTTCTACGCTTCTGCACGTTTCGAGGACGGTAGTCGCCAGGTCCGAGATAATTCTGGCGTGGAGCTGCAGCTTGCTGACCATGACGTTCGCAAAACTTTCGTCCGCCAACCTCATAGTAATCAGCGTTCAGCGGAGTCCTACACGTAGAACATGTGAAGCATCTGGGATGGTACTTTCCCTGTGTGTCTGTCTCCAGATATTGGCCTTCAATACCGCGATTGCAAGTGTTGCAAAGAGATCCGTTAAGCTTGTGGTAGTGATGCTCGCAGTAGGGTGCGTTCTCAAAAACGTAGAATTCAGCAGTTGGGAAGCTGTCGCCGCATGTTCGGCAAACGAAACAAGACCTGTGGTAGCGTCCGGTTAGGCGACCAGAAGAATCTTTAACGGACTTGCCAACGATAGGCTCGGAGCACCCACGGCAATTTCCTTTACTTGCGGGCGCTGGCCGGCGGACCTCTCCTTGTCGCGGTCCAGATTCCGGTCTGCGTCTCGGAGGGCTCTGCGCAAGGTTCAAGGCAGGGTCTTGTGGCGAGGGATGTTCTTTCGGGCGCCTCTCAAAATACCCTCCTAGCTGGATGGCGGGATCCATTGGGGATTCTGGTGCACTGGGACTTCTGAACCCAGGTGACAGTATTTGTGGAATTGGTTCAGATAAGTTTGGACGTGTGTAGCTTGCAGGCGGTCTTCGACCTTGTGCTTGAGAAGAAGCGGGCTTTGAACTGACGTAAGAATCAGGGCTCGCAGTTCTCTGGAAACCTTCCTCTGCCAGATAATCCGAACGGCTGCCCTTGGAGACATTGCGCGAATGTCCTGCCTCTGAGCTGGGAGGGCTTGAGCGGGAGCTTGCGACGCTCCGTGTGGTATAGCTGGCGTATGAATCGTCCGACAAACCGGAGTCAGACGGTGTGTGGAGGACACCAGATGGTGTGTCGATGCTGTAGTTGGTTGTAACTGGTGGTGGTGGCTGTAATGACCGCGCAGGCCCAGGATCCCTTCGGAGGCCTGTCTCGGATTCCGTCCGACTAGGGTTGCGCGAGGGGAACACGTTGTGTGATCGAGGGGCGAAGTCTGAAGTCTTGTACTCGGCAATATTTGCTGGAGGCAAATCTTTCTCTGAAGGTCTTCTTGGTCGTGGCGGTGGCCCTTTCCTTTCTTGGCTTGCCTTGCGCAATGGATGTGTCTTCGACCTATCTTCTTGACTCAATTGCCCTGGACGTTTAGCTTCATTCTGCAAACGTCCAAGGAAAGCATCGATACCCTCGGTATCTTCGGTCGCAGCGGGTAATGGGGGTCGAGGCATCGCCGCAGTCGGCCCAGATTTTGATCGGCTGGGCAAGCCGACGCTACGATTGGAATATGCAGAAGCTCGCGATGTGCTTGACGCCAGTGACGTCCGTGAATTCGATCCACTCCCAACACTCCTCGTACTTCCCTGCGTCTCTGTCCGACGGTGGCCAAGCGATGGCTCATGCGAAGGCGATCTAGGCGCACTAGCTGTGCTTGGGCGTCGGCCGTCGAAGGGACCGGGTGCGATGCTGTCCATGCGTTTCGAGACGTTCTCTCCACCATTTATGCGGGGGCTAAGGGGTGCAAAGAGGGGACTAGGTTCGGGGTATCGCTGATTGTACGTGGCGTCAAGCCTCTCACGGTCTTGTGGTCGTGCGCTTCGAGGCGAAGCTGCTCGGTTGGTAGGAAATCGAGGAAAGGCAGAGTCCATATTGGCAGGAAGATCAGGCGAGGGCGGGGAGACAGATGGCGGTATTGGGCTCGTTGCACTTCGGTTCAGGGCGTAGGGTGACTTGGGAAGCGCAGAAGGTAGCGGGGAGCGACTTCTTGGATCGCTATAGTTGCTGCTCATTGGTGATGGCTCGAGGGGGCGAAATGGTTTATCTAAGTTGCTTAGTGATCGTTCATAGTTGGTGAAGGGAGACAAATTGTTGTCTTACTGGCTGCTTGTGAGTCTATCCTGGGTGGTGCCGGCATGCGGCCCGAGGAGGTTTGACTCTCATATCTCGTGCTGAACGATGGCCCTCCGAAGGTCGTAGCGCGTTCAAGTTTTGGCGACGTCGATTCTCGGGGAGGCGCTTGCGACTGGGCTTGGATTGCAGAAGAAACCGTTGCTGAGCCTATGTCAGGTATGTGAGCCTGAGGTAGACCATTTTCTTCTCTTCTCTACTTACCAGCTGCAGGGAGAGGAGCTGTAGCACAGACATGATCGGCCAGTTGCAAGATATCAATGTCAATCCCACATGATGAACATTTGATCATCGGCAACCCGCTCATTCGATCCATGTCGTGTGTGGATGGTAAGCCTGTAAGGCCAGTACGATTAACGGTAGGTCGTGCTCTAGCTGGCGAAGTCGTCCTTCACTTTCGATGATGTGATGTTTGGCGTTGTTTCCACTGGGTTGACATGGGATGGATGGTGAGAACCAAACGACAGAGCCTCGAAGGCGCATGCGGCTGCCGATAAAAGATCCCTGACTACCTGCAGGCTGTTTGATCTTCGAACACGGCCGGCCTTGCTGGATCAGGAGAGGCGATGCAGAAAGGGTACTGGTTTAGCTCTGATCTGAGGACGGCAGCGGAGAAATGGTTAGCGTAGTAGCAGTACCAGCCCGTTTGAGACTGATCAGCCCCACCAGCGACACTCGCAATGTTGGATGATGTTCTGTTAACGTGGTAGTGGACAGAGGACTGATAATGAGGATTGAGCGAGGCTCGGACAAGTCGACCACACAAAGAGGGTGACGGACAATGGAGCTGGACAAGTAATCAAAGACAAAAGCGCAGAGAACCAAAGGCACGCGCGCACTTCGAGACCTTTCTGATGTCCTGCACGTAACCCACATGGTCCCTGAATCGTGGCGTTCCTCGACTTGCTGGGCAGCGCCAATGATTCGACGGACTAGCTTAGGCGCGCACGGAGCGGCAGCTTGCAGAATCAAAGTGGTCCCTGAGCGTGGAGCCAGTCACAACATAGACGCTATCAAATGCGCGATGAAACGAATTTCCGTCGAACCGTCTCGACGATGTCGCAAGCGCCCATGACGAAGTCTATTCGATCGTGTGCAACCATCAGATGAGGCTGCACTCGCGTGGTACCTAAGATGTCGGATGAAGCGGTAAGGCCAAGCGGTGCGACACAGAGCCGGATTAAGGCTTTGTTCGCTAGGTGCCTATGCGCAGGAGAACCATCCAACCCGGACATTAAGCCTAAGCCACCTGCTTGATTGGATCCTTCGTGCGCAATTATTGGACACATGGCTTATTGATGTTGAGGTTCTGTCGACACAGGAAGAGTTTCTTGATAAACATTTTCCCTCGTCCGCTTGGTTGCTGAGACGACAGCCTTGGATTCATGACGTTACCTGCAACCTTCGAGTTTCGAACAGTTTGAAATATGCCACACAGCCCTGACCTCAGTGTCTTGGAAACAACGTCGGTCGCACGGACTGGTGGGTAAGCTTGAGCACTGATATGGAGATGGCCAGGTGCATGTTGCTACATATAGCCGTGGGACAGCGGATATTGGTCTCACGGAAATACTTCTCGCCCTGCAGAAGTTGCTTCGACCATTGCATTGAACTTTCGCGGCAAGCCCTGGTAAGCATTTGAATCCCAACTGCTGGTTGTCTCCAGCAGGACAAACAAGCGCTGCACCACGCGCAGAAGTCATCGTAGTCTCTTGGAAGTTCGGTTATCGTCCTGCGTGCATGCTATACTTTGGGTTACACGAAGACACCCGACATCTCCTGTGACTCCAAAGAACGCGCACGAAGCTTGCACACTATCTTGTCACTTGCGGCTCAACACGGTGTCAAAGAGGCGACCACCGAGAAATGCTCTGGGCTTGCGCTGGTACAGATGGGGCGTCGCGTGCTTTAGTGTTAAATCGGAACGAATCATTAGCAAGACTGGTCCAGGAGTTCGATCATCCTGGCGAATGTCCACGGAGTCGAAGAGGTCTGAGCAGCGCTTTTTCGCATGCCTCGGTCGTCAACAGTCGATCCTGAACCGTGGAGTGATATGCAATACGGCCCACGTGTTCACGTCCACCGCTCTTTTCTCCCGCCTAGTGCAAGTATACGCGGGGTACGATGGGCGAACTCGGACGTCAAAGACTGGTACACAACCACCACGCACCACTGCCATATCAGTGTGGTGACAGCTGTCAAGCCGACACATGTCGTCTTCCGTCCTCTGGCGTGCTGTTGTATGCTCGCCCAGGCATGCTGCGTGCTCGCTATTCCAAGTGCGGTTCGGTTCGCTGCAAAGTGAAATTGACAGTGATGGCGGGCGCGGCGTGGAGCAAGAAGACGGAGAAACTCGCCACACCATTGGCCTTCTGGGAACCGTCACGGGCTGCAGCGGCATGAATTGGCTCGGATTGTGGAGTCAAATGAAAGAAGCGGTGGGAGTCGTCGCTACCCGGCAGCACGCGGGTGAATTAGCCTCATTGCCAATCGATAAGAGGCAGGTACGAGGGGTAAGTATATAGCAGACGTGACCCTCCCAACAGTAGCACCAACCACAAAATACCAACTCATCGGCCATACAAGCTCGCAAGCATCCAAAAGCTCCCTATCCAAACCCTCACCAAATCGTCTCTTGGGCTTGTGAGAGCCCTAACCGCCAAGACGTTCTCCAATCTTCTTTCCTCGTAGGTCTTGAGATTATCATGAAGGCAACAATATCACTCACAACCCACAGCGTCCATAACCCATTCGCCGGCCGACGCACTTCTCCCTCTGGGGCAGCGTCGGATCTTGACTTTCGCAGATAAATTCGCTGAGCAACAAGCCAACAAGAACACCTAAAGCGAACAATATGGCACCTCATGCCGAAGAACGCGTCGGCCATGCGGATGGGTTTAACGTGCAGGCGGCACCGGCTAACGATCTCTTTGTTGTCAACTCTCCGAATGTCGAATACACCGAAGACACTATCAAGACCAAGTACACTTACCGTACCACCGACATTACTCAGAATCCGGACGGTAAGTATGTTGCCGCGCCCAAGGAGACTCTCTACGACTTCAAGGTCGACCGCAAGGTCCCCAAGGTCGGTGTGATGCTCGTAGGTCTTGGTGGTAACAATGGAACTACTGTTACCGCTGGTATCATCGCCAATAAGCGTAATCTGGTGTGGGAGACGAAGGAAGGCAAGCGTGCCGCCAACTACTACGGCTCGGTCATCATGAGCTCCACGACTAAGCTTGGCGTTGACAGCAAGTCTGGCAAGGAAATTCATATCCCCTTTCACGACCTTCTGCCGATGGTTCACCCCAATGATCTCGTCATTGGTGGTTGGGACATCAGCGGCATGAATTTGGCTGACGCTATGGACCGTGCCAAGGTTCTTTCACCTTCGCTGAAGATGCTGGTTCGCAAGGAGATGGCCACCATGAAGCCGCTCCCTAGTATCTACTATCCCGACTTCATTGCAGCTAACCAGGAGGAGCGCGCCGACAACATTCTGGAAGGCTCCAAGGCCTCCATGGCCCATGTCGAACAGATTCGCAAGGACATTCGGTAAGTAAATTTGGTGCAAAGCATACAAAGCTTGGTCGCTGATAAACTCTCCAGTGAGTTCAAGGCTACCAATGGTCTTGACAAGGTCATTGTGCAGTGGACTGCCAACACGGAGCGTTATGCCGACATCTTGGAGGGCGTCAACGATACTGCTGACAACCTCATGAAGGCTATCGAGTCTGGTCACGAAGAAGTCGCCCCATCAACCGTCTTCGCTGTTGCTTCGATCCTCGAGAACGCTCCTTTCATCAACGGATCTCCCCAGAATACTTTTGTTCCAGGTGCTATCCAGCTTGCTGAGAGGCACGGTGCCTTCATTGGTGGTGACGACTTCAAATCCGGTCAGACCAAGATGAAGTCTGCCCTTGTTGACTTCTTGATCAACGCGGGTATCAAACTCACCTCCATTGCAAGCTACAACCATCTTGGTAATAACGACGGCATGAACCTCAGCTCGCAGAAGCAGTTCCGCTCGAAGGAGATCTCCAAGTCCAACGTTGTTGATGACATGGTTGCTGCCAATAATGTCCTGTACAAGGATGGTGAGCACCCCGATCACTGCGTCGTTATCAAGTACATGCCTGCTGTTGGCGACGACAAGCGTGCTCTTGACGAGTACTACGCAGAAATCTTCTTGGATGGCCATCAGACGATCAGTCTGTTCAACGTTTGTGAAGACTCTCTCCTTGCTTCACCTCTGATCATCGATCTGGTGCTCGTTACCGAGATGATGACTCGTGTTCAATGGAAGGCTCATAGCACCGGTGAAAGTGCCACTGATTACTCTGGCTTCCACAGCGTGCTTAGCATCCTCAGCTACATGCTCAAGGCTCCCCTCACGCCTGCCGGTACTCCCGTTGTCAATGCTCTTGCCAAGCAGCGCGCTGCTCTTACCAACATCTTCCGCGCGTGTGTTGGTCTTGAGCCTGAAAACGACATGACTCTTGAGCACAAGCTGTTCTAGATTACCATAACCGGTGCGGCTTCGTGCAAGTACCACGAAGGAATAAATTGCTGGAGGTCACTGCGGTCTTAATTCTTGATTTGTCCAACTCCCTGCGCTCTTTACATACTATAACAACAACACGAATGAGTTTTTAGTCATGCCTCGTGCCATATTGCATCTATCGTTGTTGTCTTAAGTTACAATTTTGTCTGTTTTGAGGTTCTCTGTTCGTCACGCGGCGTCAATTGTTTGTAAGTGTGGTCACAATGATTGACCAAATTGAGAGGGTCCAGAAGAAGGAAGGCACGCTCTTTCCATCTCAACCTCACCTTAGCTCACCTCACCTGCTATTTCACTTAATCACCACTACCAACACTACCACACCTCTGCAGCCATAGATGCCGGCGCTATCATCCATTCAGTCCTCCTTCACGTCGTCACCAACCAAGAACAAGGATGGCTTCACCGCCGATGAGGTGCAGTCGATCGTACAGCCTGCTGGTGGATCTGAACTCACTACATGGACTGTGTGTATTAGCATTCCATCTTGAACCACCCCAAGTGACTTCCACAGCCCACGATGGATTACGAAGAAGCTGATTTGGGCTCCCTTGAGCCTGGCCCCCGCAACCTATTGCTTTTGGGGCGCATAGTCAACTTCTACGACGTAGCCAAGCCAAGTAAGCGTCACAAAGCGTCGCAGGGCTACATCAAGATAATGCTCGCCGACGACACCGGTGTACTCACCGTACGACTCTGGTATGCGAATGCCGAGTATAAGCTGCGTCTTGGACAGCTTGTCACCGTTTGGACAGTTCATATCTCGAACAGCTCGGGGCACAACGCACTCGCTCCAAACTCTGCGCCACTCTTCACTACCATCTTCCCTGAGGGCGAGCGACATTGTCACCTCATGGTGCACGACAATAGTGACGATGGTACCCAGCTCAAGCGACCATTCAACTGTAGAGGCTCGAGGCCAGTGCCCGGTCTGATGACGCTAAGAAGCTTTACTGATGGTGGGTATGATGTCGATGAGCCTAAGCTGCTCGTGTGTGTGAAAAGCATCGGAGCAAGGAAGCGTTGTATGTCCCGATCGCTTTCCCAAACAAACTGGAATAATTCCAGCCACCTCATTTTCTTTCTCTTTGGCTAATGTTGTAATTCGTAGACATCAACCGAAACGGTACCACATCTGAGCTGCTCACACTGGGCATCTTTGACGACACAGCTGATGCTTCACTGACCCTCTATTCTGGGCTCTGTGACTCGGCATCTTTCCTCCAGCCATCTCTAACCGTCTTACTGATATCGAATCCAGGATGGCGGATCGAAAAGACGGCCAAATTGTCGCTAAACGCCAACTCTCACATCGACATCGACCCTGACATGGGCGACGCACGACGTCTGCGCGCATTTGCCCAACGCCTGACAAAGAAAGAGCATGTTAATCCACCTTTCCCTACGGTCGATGTGAGATGCTATGAAGAAAGTCCTGTGCGTGCGCTGTATAGCTTTGTCGATATCGATCATTTTGCACGTGCAAATCCGCGTGAAGAGCTCCTAGGTTACGTATCTTGCATTATCACGTCGCTTGATATCGTTGTGCCCTACAAGCGTAACATGCTGCTGAGCGCAGAGTGCTGTGGCACTGCAGTCTTTGCGAATGCGACAAGCACGACGTGCAAGCAGTGCGAGAAAAACGTCGAGTTAAGAATTAATTCAAAAATTGTATGTAGATAGCCCTTCCCTGCTTGAGTACCTGGTTCTTCACTACCTACCCTATCTACTCATGGTTGAAAACAGAGCCCAAAGCTGACTCTTCGTGTACAGCTAGGCCCAATCGTTGATGAAACTGGACAGATAGGTAGCGGGAAACTCATTTTGTCGGATCGCGCATGGAATGAGCTCCTTGGTCGGACAGCCTTGCAGCTTGTACACACGGACCTGGAGGTGCTGCGATACCTCGAGCAGCGGCTCTTATTCCTACGAGTCACGATGGGCTTCGCGTTGAAGCTGGAAGATGAATTTGGGAGGCTTGCTGTCTGGTGCGTGAAGAACTAAGGACTGCTATGGGGCCTTCGACCTTCTGAACGTGTCAAATCATGCCGGCTTGGCACGGCCGGCTTATGTTGAGTTGTAGGGAGGACCCAGTCCCATTGTTAGGCCTTGGTCGACAGGCTATAATCGCCGTAGAATCCTCAATGCCTAGCAATACATCACATGTGTGTTGGAAGTTTTACGAGGTACGGATAATAATCTGGCAAAATGTCCGGCATTTCCGCTTGCTATCGCAATGAGGCTGAAGCAACGATGCATCTCCGTTTCGGCCGCGGCGCCGACACCGCGGCACGATAGACGGAATAATTCTCTCATGTACAAACAAATTTGGGTGCAGCGCCTGTCAGAATAGACTGGATCGTGTGTGTAAAGGAATGGTCAATTGGTGTGTCTCGACATGTTATCGGCGCTGAGTGGTCGGCTTCGGCGTTTGATCGCAACCGCCATGACAGATGACAAACGGCCGACTGTGCAGGAAAAGAGGTTAGTCATGTACAGTCACAAGAGCCTGGAGGCACTCGACAGACGAAGATGCACACAGCGCATCATGAAGACCATCCATATTGACCGCTTATCCAACTCGCGGACAGCTGCGGCAACGCTTTGGATCCAGGTGGTGGACTCGAGGAGCTTTTGCTGGGAAGCACCCACCGGCATGACGCAGTAACTGTGGGTCGCAAACATCACAGTCCATGAGGTGGGCGTGGCGGCCGCACTTGCCCAAACATCCCACGTTCTAGCGCAGCCCCCCTCCAACATTTTGAAAGCATTTCTCCCAACACTGGGCTTCCTCCCTCACTCCTTCATTGAACATTCAACTCAACATGTCTAAATCCGTCGATAACCTCGCCATCAATACAATTCGACTCCTCGCGGTAAGTCTTGCTCCTGTTTGCCCCGCCAGTGGTGTAGCTACCCCGCGACGACATACTTCTTCCAACAACACCACGATGATGTCCACTGCGAAGCCGCAAAGCTCAAAAGCTGACGATGGCTACTGTATAGGTCGATGCCACCGCGCAGGCCAACTCCGGTCACCCGGGTGCCCCTATGGGCATGGCCCCGGTTGCCCACGTCTTGTTCAACAAATTCATGACTTTCAACCCCAAGAACCCTGGCTGGTTGAACCGCGATCGATTTGTCCTCTCGTACGTGTTTCTGAGCTGAAAAGTCGTCTCAATGGCTTTCGTGGCCTTGAGCAGCTTTTTCGCGATGCTCCGCTGTCGTCTGAAAGCAAAACACTGACCCCGCTTACAGCAACGGTCACGGCTGCATGCTCCAGTATGCTCTGTTGCACTTGTTCGGCTACGGAGTTAGCATGGACGACCTGAAGAGCTTCCGTGTAAGCAAAATCGACAGAGAAGCAAAGAGGAGTGAAGTCTGACAATCGCAGCAAATCGACTCGATCACCCCTGGTCACCCTGAGGCCCACGACACCCCCGGTATCGAGGTCACCACTGGTCCCCTTGGTCAGGGTTTTGCCAACGCTGTCGGTCTTGCCATCGCTGAGAGGCACTCCGCCGCCGTTTTCAACAAGCCTGGCTACGAGCTCTTCAACAACTACACATACGCCTTCTTCGGTGATGGCTGCGCTATGGAGGGTATTGCCTCCGAGGCTGCTTCAATGGCTGGCCACTTGCAGCTCGGCAACCTTATCATGGTTTACGACGACAACCACATCTCCATTGGTATGTTCGCGACTATCTTCAATGTGTGTCTGGGTCTGTAGTGCTAACGCAAACCTTAGACGGCGACATCAAGTGCGCCTTTACTGAGGACGTCATGAAGCGATTCGAGGCCTATGGCTGGCACACACAGCACGTCGAGGACGGTGACAACGATCTCGAGGCCATCGAGGCTGCTATTAAGAAGGCCCAGGAGGTCAAGGACAAGCCTTCCGTCATCAAGCTGACCACCACCATTGGTTTCGGCTCTAAGCTCCAGGGCACTGGTGGTGTCCACGGTAACCCCTTGAAGTCTGACGACATCAAGAGCGTCAAGGAGAAGTTTGGTTTCGACCCCGAGAAGACCTTCGTCGTTCCCCAGGAGGTCTACGACATGTACCACAAGCACGCCGCTGACGGTGCTGCTGCTGAGCAGGAGTGGAACCAGCTGTTCGAGAAGTACAGCAAAGAGTTCCCAGACCTGTACAAGGACCTTGTCCGCCGCCGCAGCAGGGACCTTCCCGAGGGCTGGGAGAAGTCGCTTCCCACATACAAGCCTACTGACTCCGCGATCGCGTCCAGGAAGCTGTCCGAGGCCGTCCTTGAGGCTATCCACGATGTCATTCCTGAGCTCATCTCCGGTTCCGCCGATTTGACTGGCTCCAACAACACCCGATGGAAGAAGGCCGTCGACTTCCAGCCCCCCAACACAGGCATTGGAGAGTGGTCCGGCCGTTACATGAGGTACGGTGTCCGTGAGCACGCCATGGCTGCTGTCATGAACGGTCTATCCGCCTACGGTACCATCATCCCCGCCGGTGGTACATTCCTTAACTTCGTTTCTTACGCCGCCGGTGCCGTCCGTCTCTCCGCCCTCTCCCACCAGCGCCTGATCCACGTCGCTACTCACGACTCGATCGGTCTTGGTGAGGACGGCCCTACTCACCAGCCTATCGAGACACTTGCCCACTTCCGTGCTCTGCCTAACTGCATGGTCTGGCGTCCCGCTGACGGTAACGAGACCTCTGCTGCCTACTACATGGCTCTTACCTCCAAGACCACTCCCTCCATCCTCGCCCTTACCCGCCAGAACCTTCCCCAGCTCGAGGGCTCGACTCTGGAGAACGGTATCAAGGGTGGATACGTCGCTCTCGAGAAGGAGGGTGCTGATGTCACACTCGTTTCCACTGGATCTGAGGTTTCTCTCTGTCTCGAGGCCGTCAAGACCCTCGAGGAGCAGGGTCTCAAGGCTCGTGTCGTCTCCCTGCCTTGCTGGGAGGTGTTCGACGCACAGTCCAAGGAATACCAGCTCTCTGTCATCCCCGACGGTATCCCCACACTCTCCGTCGAGGTTATGTCCACAATGGGATGGGAGAAGTACTCGCACGAGCAGTTCGGTCTCAACCGATTCGGTGCTTCCGGTCCTTACAAGGAGGTCTACAAGGTAAGCACGACTCCACAAATGACAAACATTGAAACAGTATCAGTCGTTGACACCCACTACAGAAGTTCGAGTTCACACCCGAAGGCGTCGCCAAGCGCGCGAAGCTCACAGTCGACTTCTACAAGGACGTCAAGCCTCTCCGCTCGCCCCTCAACCGTGCTTTCCAGCAGCTTATCTAAGTGTTTGCACACATTGACAGCGTTGTTAGCATGGCGAGTTTGGATTGAATGGATATAAGAAACGACCATTTTGCGCTTTACGTAGTTCATACGATGAAAACTAGGATGCGCATGGATGAATAGAATTTGATTCCCACCTTATGAACATTACATTATGCCCGTAGTCAATCCTTTCAATTATTTAATCTGCGAGGCAACACTACCATTATAATACCCGATCCCTGCTAATGCACAATGAATATTAAAATCGCACGTAGAGGTTGGCTGATGCTGAAGTCCACCATAAAATACAACGCAATGGTAGAAAGTGACAAATGAAAGTTAGTTATATTTTATATAAATTGAGTCTATATCATGTGATCAGTACAAGCCTCCTTGGCCAAGTGGTAAGGCGTCGCACTTGTAATGCGAAGATCGCTCGTTCGATTCGGGTAGGTGGCAGATTTTACTTTTTTGCTTTTCCTCCCTACTTAGAAGCAAAACGTTGTAGCCTTTTTGCATGCAGTTGTAAATATCTATTGCACTAGTGAATATTAATGTAGGACTGGTGCCGCGCTCTACTGTGTCAAGCTTCCTTTTTCTGTCATTCCTGTCAACAGTCTGCGTCTGAGACGACCCCTTTAACCTCCATGCAGCTGCATCCTTTCTCCATTTACTGTCTCACGGAAAGAGCTTGTTTAATGAGTCCTCCTAAAGGTAACAGTTCGTACTGGAGCTATTTTCGATCGCAAGCCACGGCACGAGTACGCTCGAAGATCCGACTGAGGCGCTGCCTCATATCATCCTCCATGCACCCACCGCCAACATGTACTAAGTTGGCAGACAAAGTGTACATGTCTCGCTCATGAAACATATCAGTTGTGCTTCCTTTTCCTTACTTGTATCCGAGTCATGCAATAATGCGACAGCATTCCTCCGTCCCGAGTCCCTGGTTCGCGATGCATTCCTTACAAACTGACTGCTCGGCTACGTACACCACCAGCTTGCTGTAAATCTTTTACTGGAAGGCATACAGGAACCTTGCAAATGGCTGGCGAAACGTAGCACCACTATGTCACTCCTTCACCAAACTGTACAGGTACTTGATGCTATTAGTCCACGCCGACTCCCTCCCTCCGTCAACCCTACATCTCTGCAGTCTTTAACACGGCAAAATCACCCGCTCGTGGACACACAGTCTGAAATTACGAGTATCGCTGTCTCCTACTTTCCTTCAAGCTTTATCAATCCCCCAGGATGAATACCTCAACCACTTCACTCGTTAGCACCGCTTCATCCTCTTCCGGCTTTAAACCCTACGCCTGCGTACAGGCCTCCGAGCACACGCATGGAGAAGAGTACAATAGTCGCATCCACTGCTCTTTCAAAGCGCCCGCGGCCTTGGGCAAGCTCCGCTGCTTCGCGACGCCGAAATGCTCAAAGCCCACCACACCGTGCAAGCGCGACCGAGGGATGCAAAAGCGCGAGGTTGAGCTGGCCAAGCGCGAGGAGAAACTGTCAGTCAGAGAAGACGCCGTCAACAAGAGGGAACAGAGCTTGCGCGCGGCGTTTCTCGACCTGGCGCGGACAAAAGCTGGAGCTGCGTGTGAGACGGCGGTGAAGAAGGACAGAGATGGCAAAGCACACGGCAGTACGTGCCGGAGCTGGAAGCTTCGATGGGGTAGAAAGCGGGGCGATGGAAAGGGATGGGCGAAGTGGGAGGAAGGGCGGTTTCATTGAGTGAACTTGCAGAAGGAATTGAGGATGGGATAGTTGTGGGAGCCGACAAAAGGACGACACACAGGGAGATAAAACATCGAAGTGCTCTCGCTCAGCGATAATTGGGGGAGTTGACTTCTAATAAGAAATTCCGCTATGCTGTGGGTATCTCAACTTCCTAATATACATGCAATGCACCAAAAATAAGTTCAAAGGGTATACACAAGAAACATCACCTTCTCTCCACCGGCAGGCTCAACCTTGACGCCCACTTCTCAAATTGTCGCCCCATCCGACAGAAATAAACAGATCGTCACCCTTTCTTGTTGGTGTGAGATGGGGAATCCATACCGGACTCTTCAGCCCAATCATCTCGCCTCCCTGCCCACTCTCCCTCTGGATATCAGTTCTCTTCACGATACTAAGCGGCCTAACAACATCCTCTGCCCGTACCAAAGGACTGTTGTTGCGGCTATATTGTTCGATCTTGGAAGCAGGTGTATGCTCCCACGAGTTTGCACTCACGTTCCGCCTGTGTTGGTTCTGATGCGCGCGCAGCTCGCGCCGTGTGGGCGTAGTGAACGGGTCTTTGAGAACGAGTCTTTGTTCTAGCTGCACAGCTTCTCTCTCTCCTCTTCTTTTCACGAGCAGAGAGGAAGGCTCGGGTAGCGGGCGGACGTAGAATTTGCCTTCTTCGCGACTCCTGCGCGTGCTGCTCTTGGGGCTCCGGGGAACTAGTTGGTTCGACGCCCTGGGTACCTTGGGATACTTCAGACCGTGGATGGGGCTTTCAGCGACTGGGGACAGTTTGTTGTCATCAGAGAGTTGCTTGTCATCTGAGTCGTCCTCGGGTGTGGGGTCGTTGGGGTCGGCGGTCTCGAAAGACGTCTGACTTGACACTGAGTCGCGGAATATTGGCCGGGTTGAGGTTTTGGATATCGTGCGGGAGCCGGTTGTGCTGCTCGGCGAGCGACGCGCTTTGCGCGTCTTGGCAACGGGAAGGGTGTCTGAGTCCTGACGTGGTGTGGTGTCGTGTTCTGGAAGAGGCGCGGTGCTGAAGTAGTAGTCTGGGATATCTGCTGCGCTGGCGGGTGTGATGGTCAACGTCGAAGTGGAGGACGTATGTTGAGGGTTGGAAGGGGGGATTCGCAGCTGAGGCACAGGGCGCTTTGACGCCGGAGAGCCAGTTGACGACAAGCTTGTTGGAACGATCCTTTTTGGCAACGGCCTCTCATGGCGGACTGGGATGTCAATGAACAATTCAGAGCGACGCACTGTACGGCTCGTGGAGGCAGTCGATGTTGTTGGTGCTTTTGAAGGTAGGCGAGAGGGCTGAAGACTGCGGATTGGCATGATGGGAATTGGTGGTGTTGGGAGGAGTTTGGAGGATCGACGGCGAGCGGCAACTTCATCCTCCTCAAAGACTGTGGCCTCTGTGCGCGTGCTGACGGGCCGGAAGTGTTCTTCTGTGACTTTCTGCCTCGGATGGTTGGCTGTCTTGGCTGGAGCAGGACAGCCTTCGAGCTCAGCGCTGATGGCAAGGCCAATCTGCGACATGGGAACAGACGCTGCACTAGCTGAAGTTCCAACACCTGGCCGTACTATAGTACGACCTGATCCAGAGCTTGACATTCCCAGGGTGCTAAAAGGCGATGGCGTAACCAGGCGTGGGTACCTAGGTCCGTCACGCTGGACTGCTGGCGGGGGTGGCCCAATAGGAAAGCCAGACGAGGAAGATGGCATTTCGTCGACAGACACATAGTGCGAGAAGCGTGGCGGTTGGTGCCTTTTTCGATCTTCATCCTTCTCGTTCACGTACATGCTCCTTCGCTCCTTGCGCCGTCTCAGAAACACACTTAATGCCATCAGCCCAATAGCAATAATGAAAGCCGCCACAACTGCCACAGAAAGTCCAGCAATCTGGGCTGGTGTCATCTTTGGACGGTCGTCGCTCGTGGCAGGTGCTGCGACTGAGGTCGGTGTCGACGACGGCGATGATGTGGCCGATGCTGGGAGTGAGATCGAATCGACGAAGACAGATTGGCTAGAGGGGGCCTGTGTCTGTAGTGTTTTCCGTGTAATGGATGTGATTATGGCCTTTGAGCTTGAACTGGGGGTGGACGTTGAGGTTCGGTATATTGTGCTCGAGGTGCTGCTAGGAACAACGGTAAGGGCGGTCTTGGTCGGCAAGACAGCATTCTTCTGGCCGAGGCAGACATTGTATGCCGACGCAGCGGCATCGATGCTTCCACAAGAAGCGTATACACAACCAAGGGCCACTTCACCTAACGACTCCCCAATGGTGCTGTATCGAGAGCATAGGCATTCGATATCTCCTTGAGCCGTACATGCTACCGGAAAGCGTTCTGATAACGAAGTTCGAATACATGAATACGCGCAAGAAGGAACGTCCTGTTGAAGTTTGGTAGGAAGCGGACTCGGAATTGAAGTGACTGTGGGTGCTGCGTTATGTGGCGCAGCTGCTATCAGGGATGCCGAGATGATGCATAGCCTTTTGACATGGCTCAGAAGCATAGTTGTACAGAATCTGTATACCCATAAGCTGCATTCTTGATGGGTTCTTGGTGTTGCTGGTACACTTACTACGAGATCTAGAAACCTTTGGAAACTAACATAAGGAGAAGCGCCGAACCAGCGGCGGTGAAAGCAAAGGAAATTGGAGGAGAACTCAAGGAAAACCGTCACGCATCAGTCGTCTCATGAAGTTGACCTGCTGCACCCAAAAGGGACTTTAGGAGAAGATGGTAGGTCGACGATATGTATCAATACCTTGGCTAGGCGCCTGGTCTACGTTGCGGTCGGGCAGCCGCCGAGGCGTTACGATGTGGGTTTCCCATGTCATTGCCATCGGTTGTAAGCGCTCTCATGCTGAGTTCTAGAGGTATTCAACAGTCTTCTACCGACTGTGTGGTGTTGTCGTGTACTGGCTGCTATTCTGGGCGCGTATCTGGAGCGCCTTACCAGATTGGTCGACAATTAGGCGCCGAGCCACCAGCCTCACCAACCACACAACCTGTCGATGGATGCCTTCTGTGTACCTCTTGTGCAATGGGACTGAAGCGAGACTTGGCCTACGTGTTTGTCACAGCATCAAGTCATACCTTTGCTGCCGTGCACGTTGGACTTGGGTCGTTCGACGTGTTGTGCGCAGTTGTGCAGCTTTCCGTGTGTGCAGCTCAACCTTCGATGATGCATGTAGAAGGTAGTACAGCGCTGAAAATAGAACTCTCGGTTAGCAAATACCGGTTACTGTACTGCGTTATATCAGGTAATCCCTCGTAACGATGTGCAGCTGTTGAACTCCCGAGTAACCATAAGAGCTCGGCAGATACTCAGATCCAACTCTTGCTAATCCAACAGACACCAATAACCAAAGTCCTCATTGCAGCTAGGTTGGAGGGTCTGCTGTGACTGCATCGGTTACAAGGATGTCAAACTCAAATCTGGACGCAGCCAAACACCTCCACGCCTGATGTGGCGAGTGGTAGTGCCCGTAAGAGCAGAGATTTCAGTGGTAGATGATGCTGAACACATGGAACGTGTGTACTCGTTGGCTGACTATGACGAGTGACGGATGCAGCCGAAGCATGCTGTTATTCTGACATGTGTGGTTGCAGGTAGCCTGAATGTTAGCCTCAGCACTAGAACAAGATGAACAGACAGACCTGAATGTTAGCATTAGCACTAGAATGAGGTGAACAGATAGACCTGAATGTTAGCATTAGCACTAGAATGAGTGAGGTGAACAGATAGACCTAAATGTTAGCACTAGTACTACAACGAGCGAGGTGAACAGAAAGCATAAGACACAATCGCAGTAGGGAAAGAGAAAGTATACAAGTTCACCTCGCCTTTGATGCTGATTAGTCAAACTCGGACAATGCTTAATGTGGACTCGTGGACGAAAAGTCAAGGATGCATGACTCCAGATAGGAATTTGGCAACCCCTTTGATGGTCATCACGATCGTCAATTGTCGACGTCAAGGTCGTGGTCGACGTACTGTAGCGTGTTGCAGCCTCGCCGTCGTTGTCTGTCATACTTGGAGTCTTAGTCAGTGCCTCCACGTGCTTGCCGACGATCCATCCGCTTCTTGACTCGCAACGGGGCTCCAAACACAAGATCCCGAGGCAAGGGGTGGCAAGATGTCGTGATAACGTCGGGACAAGGCCGAAAGAAGGTTCTGACCGGAGCATTAACTATTTGCATAGAGGCCCTTGATCCACTTGCTGGCGGAATAGTCAGTTGGAATGCAAGATGCGCAAAATGCCTGTGTGTATGTGTGGGTTGCGGTGGAGCATGAAGCGCGCACCGTGGAGAGAAGACACGGTGTGTAGTTTTCGTCGTCGTGTGTCTGGCGAACAGCATCCAAGCTCTTGCAGATCTCTCCGTGAGAAAGCCATGTGGCGGGGGAGTAGTAGAAGGTCAACACGGCCGGCGTCATTCAACACGCTCTGGCTGCGGTGTGGGAAAAAAAGGAGAAGGCAGAGGAAGCGGTGCGGTGATTGGCCGTGGTGGCCAAGAGCAGCACGAGTCGAGGAGATGAAGACGCGATCAGGATGCGGCGGCGCGTTTCCCAGTTGGGGGCTAGAGCCAATGAAGAGGCAGTCATGGTCGGCTGGGGCATATTTGATGGGTGGCAGGTGGGTGCTGGCAGGGCGGCAGGGCTGCATGGAATGGTCTGCAGCGCTGAAACGGGTCGCGAGGCACAAGCAGCTGGTGACGGAGGGACACGGCAGGAGCAGGGGCAGCGACAAAGGCAGCGACGGCGAGGCGACAGCAGACAGCAGACAGCAGACAGCGGGTGCCTGTGTTTGGCGACAGCAGCGCGCAGTGAGAGACGGCGGCCGTGCAGCGAGTGGTTCTACGTTTCAAATCTCGCATGCGCAGTTCCGGCGCCAGGCCTGCATGCTTGTTTGCTGGGCCCCTAAATCTCTCGAGGGGCTTCTAGAAGAGCTGCTAGCTGCGCTGGGGCGGGACGGGAGTCGCATCTAGTGGGTGCAGCGAGTTCGTAGCACGGCGCAACCATGTCGAAGAGGTGCGACGCAGGCAGCGGGGGCGAGGACGGGTGCGAGTGAGGGCGAGTGCGGGCGCAGGATCGGCGGCGTGCGTCCGGCAGAGGTGCGGTGACGGGGCGAGCGAGCGCGCAGCGAAGGCAGGCAGGCAGGCAGGCAGGCAGGCAGGCGGGCAGGCGGGCAGGCGGGCAGGCGGGCTTCCAGAGCAGCGGACGAACAGGCGGGCCTGCGCCTGGCGGCAGCGTGCTGGCGCTGGAGCGGCGGTGCTGGACTGCCCTGTCGCTGCAGAGGCGAGCGGCCAGCGGCCAGAGGCAGCACTCCGGCCTGCTGCGGCGTCGCCTCGCAGCGACAGGGCAGTCCAGCGGCCCACGGCGCCCAGCAGGCGTGACATGCTCAGCGCGCGCCCTCAGACCGCGCGCGCGAGGGCCTGCAGGGTGGCCCGCACCCCGGCCGTCGCCTGCCTTTCGAGCATGGCCGCCGTTTTCTTCGGGCGTAGCGCGTCTCCTTTCGCGCTGCCCTCTAAAGGCACCGCGCTGCTGCTGCCCTCGGCCGCCTGAGCCCAGCTGTCCAGTGAATCCCGTGCTGCACCGCTGCACTGCTGCATTGCGCATCGCTGTACTCCGTACCGCCTCGACGCCCGCCTGCTCGACTGCTCGACCCCCCGACCTGCCGTGCAACGTCCGCCCGCTGCGCCTGTCTCTAGTTGCGACACTCGACGATCCGCGAGCTGCCTGCCCCCGGCCGTCTGAGCGCCTCCACCCCCGACCGGCCTTGCAGCTGCCCTGAGACACCTCGCCGGAGCGAAGCGAGCCTCGCCTTTCGACCCAGCCTCCATCCCTTCACCTGCCACACCTCCTCCCGACACCCGTCACCCCGTCACTCCCTCGCCCGCGCCCGCACTGCAGCCAGGAGAGCGTCGAACCGGGCATTGCTGCGCTTTCTTTGTAATAATAGGTACGCCCTCCCTCTCCTGTCATTCGCTGCCGCTCCACCGCTCCGCTCCTGCCCGCCAAGCCGCGCCGTCTGTCTCGCCCTGCCCTGGAGCAAAGTGCAGCGCCTGCATCTGCACTCGCCTCCACCCTCACCTCCCTGCCCGCCGCCGGCACACGCCCTGCACACTGAACACGCTCGTTGACACCACCGCCCAGATTTCCGCATTGGCCGGCCTCTCGACGGAACATCGCTAGTACCTTCACCCTAATACACCACCACCACCACCACCACCACCACCACCACCGCCGCCGCCGCCGCCGCCGCCGCCGCCGTCGCTGCACAGCCGCACCACCGCACCACCGCCCCGACCGCCGTCTGCCTTTGCCATCATGGGTTGCGGCATGAGCACAGAGGAGAAGGAGGGGAAGCAGAGGAACGAGGAGATCGAGAACCAGCTCAAGCGCGACAAGATGATGCAGCGCAACGAGATCAAGATGCTGCTGCTCGGTCAGTAGCCGTGCCACGCCCTCTGCCCTACCCTTTTCTAACCCGCTGCAGGTGCTGGTGAATCTGGCAAGTCCACGATCCTCAAGCAGATGAAGCTCATCCACGAGGGCGGCTACTCCCGCGACGAGCGCGAGTCGTTCAAGGAGATCATCTTCAGCAACACCGTCCAGTCGATGCGCGTCATCCTCGAAGCCATGGAGTCGCTGGAGCTGCCGCTCGACGACCAGCGCGCCGAGTACCACGTCCAGACCATCTTCATGCAGCCTGCGCAGATTGAGGGCGACAGCCTGCCCCCCGAGGTTGGTAACGCCATCTCGGTCCTGTGGAAGGACGCCGGCGTGCAGCAGTGCTTCCAGCGCTCGCGCGAGTACCAGCTCAACGACTCGGCCAAATAGTGAGCGCCCCCGAATGTCCAATTGATGCAACCCGCGTGCTAATCGATACAGCTACTTCGACTCCATTGACCGCATCGCCGCCCCCGACTACATCCCCAACGACCAGGATGTTCTCCGCTCGCGTGTCAAGACAACTGGTATCACCGAGACTACCTTCATCATCGGCGACTTGACCTACCGCATGTTCGACGTCGGTGGTCAGCGATCCGAGCGAAAGAAGTGGATCCACTGCTTCGAGAATGTCACCACGATCCTTTTCCTGGTCGCCATCTCCGAGTACGACCAACTGCTGTTCGAAGACGAGACCGTCAACCGTATGCAAGAAGCCCTCACATTATTCGACTCCATCTGCAACTCGAGGTGGTTCGTCAAGACATCCATCATCTTGTTCCTCAACAAGATCGACAGGTTCAAGGAGAAGCTACCTGTCAGCCCCATGAAGAACTATTTCCCCGACTACGAGGGTGGCCCAGACTACGCCGCCGCCTGCGACTACATCCTCAACCGATTCGTCTCCCTCAACCAGCACGAGACAAAGCAGATCTATACCCACTTCACCTGCGCCACAGACACAATGCAGATCCGATTCGTCATGGCTGCAGTAAATGGTACGTCTTGCTAACTAATTGTCGTGAACGCGCCAGCTAACTCGGTACAGACATCATTATCCAAGAAAACCTCCGGTTGTGCGGTCTGATATAATGCAACGGGTTGTTGCGGGAGCAAACAAAACATTTCGAATTTGCCTTGGTTTACGGGTTGTATGTTCTTCATGACGGGCATCACCATGTCATTCACCGGCGTTGTGGACATCCTTCATGTCGCGCCTTCACAACAGTTCCACCTTCTTCCGTCGAGTGGCTAGCCCCAGCCCCGGGTCGCTCTTCTTTGATACCCTGCGGGCGGGTCCTGGGGCCGTCACAATAGCGAAGCGGTCCATTTATTCCCTTATCCTCCCTGTAAGACTGGCGAGCAGACAAAAAGCCGCCCAGAGAGGCGTTTGCTTTTCCTAATACTGTTCTTGTTCGTATCTATCTACCTACCTATGTCTGGTGGCGATCACTAAAGTTTCCTTGCGGTTTTGTAAGACAAAGACAAGCACGTGTGCGCATATGTAGTGAATGATTACTAGTGTAAAGACAGTCTATCTTGTCGTGACACCTTGATGATCAGTTAGGAGGAGACTGCGACGCGCTTCAGGTGACTTCTGCACAGGGCATCTGAGCCGCGAGCATTTGCACGCCTTGCATGTCTCCACCAACATCTAGCTGCAATAGTCCCCTTTTGGACTGCTGTGGTTTGCTCTTTGTTCCCTCCGGCAGGAAGACCAGGATCCAGTCAGACAAGCCACGGGATCCCTCCTCTTCCTGCGGAGCGCTGGCAAACGGGCAAACGAAAAGAAGGACAAAGCAAGGGATGTCCTTTCGAGCTAGTGCAGCGCTGCAGACCCGCTCACCGCTGCGAACAGACGGTCCGACGAGCAGAGCACTCAATTCTGCTAATGGTTCTCGAGACTTGCCTAGCCGCGTTGAGTCGTCATTCATCTGAGTTGCTTTGTAAGACAATGCCCTGAGAAGTGATGAAGAAGGTGTGAAGGGGTGTTGACTAATGCGGCTAGCGCTGTGGACCTTTGGCAGGAACGACGGGTGGGACGGGCCACCTTGTTCGTCACACATCAACACATTGACATCGACATCATCGTCAGCATCAGCATTGGGAAGTCTGCATAACCAACGTACGCATTTATAGGAATCACAGACAGTTTGTTTGCTGGAAGGAGACGAATGGAAAGCAGACTGTGATCTATCAAAGATGCAGGATCCATCCACTCATCAAGTCGGTGATGCTCTTCCCGTGATCGAGATGCTCCGCATTTAGGCGCTCGAGGCGATGGCAGCCGGAGCACTTCTTCTGCAACAACTTAGATCAAGCCAAGCTCCATCACCGCTACAAGTCACAACCTATTGAGCAGGCCAGGACTCTAGGCGCTATTCACCATACCCGCAGCTAGTTCCCACACAAGCAGTCAGGCCCACCATCATATTGTAACACTTCGTCCTGACCCCGGCTCTCGGTCAACATCGTTACTTGATCACCATCAAACAGGCAATTCGTCTCCCCCAGAACTGCTCTCGCACAAGGTCTCTCCAACTTTGACGCCTCTAGCAATGTGAATGTACTGTCCAATTCCGGATCTAAATACTATACACAACAGCAGTGTATTGCTGCTCACCGCATCGAGTGCGCTGACGGACAATATCTGAAAGCAATGATCATGCGTATCTACCGTAACACCTATTCACCCACCATTGCCGCTAATCCGATTCATCTTGTCCTCATCATCTGGCGACGGATGATTGACAGGACAAAGGGCGCGTTCACCTTGCTCGCCTTCCGTGCTGGTGTTTTCTGGTTGATTCTGTATGGTTTGCTAACAATTGGTGCTCTCGTTACGGTTCCCTACCCGATATACCCTCCAATACTCATAAAGATGATGCAAGACTGGGACTCAGAGCGAGAGGAGTTCCTTGGAATGATACAGAATCTTGTGAGGTCTGAGCTCGAGCCCTCTATCTAACGTCTGTGGGAGGTTAGAAAAATTTCTCAACGGCCAAATGGAGCAGCTAGAGAAGCGTGACTCGCCGGATGCGGATTACGACGCCGACATCAACGAAATCATGCCACTCTCCAGTGCTTAGATGGAGAACAGCAAAAAACTCTACGCTTGCTGGATTTCCACCTGCCATCCCCGGAATACATCGTGGTTTGCAATACAACTACGAGTGCATGTGAAAATGATGCAGCCTCGACTGTGTAATCATTGATCTCGGGCACGACGCCTTCAGATCTTATGTTTACTGCCAACGAACTCAGTCAGGCAACCAAGGATATATCTCCTCGCCTTCTCTCTGTATAGACTATATGAGTTCACACGACTGTCTCTTGGATTTCGGGATCAACAATGGCAGCATCGCCAACTCCCAACAGATGATCTGACGGCCAAGCGGAGAATACTTCCTAGGATATCACCGCCGCTCTTCGGGCTTTTCAGTTGATTGGGATGACCAGCGCCTTGTTCTCAAAGCCCTTTGGAATGTCATCATGTAGGGAAAGAGACAGAAGAAGCTGAGTGAACACCAGACACGACCTCATCCCCTGTTTTGGCTCCTGGCATCCGCAATACAACCATGGTAATCAGCCACGTAAAGCACCAATACCTCAATATAGCAGTGCTCCCGAACAGAGTGTTTAAGACGGTCGAGTTGACCCCGGTCAATATCCCCGTAGTAATAATAAAAGGTAAAAACAATAAAAGTATGGTATCCGTCGCGACGAAAAAGAATGGAACCCGTATAATCTCTACACCAACTCCCAAGCCTCTATTCATTCACTTCTTTACCAATACACGGGCGCCCCTCCTCTCGCACTCTTACATTCCAGGTACTCATCAACGTCACACGAGAACGTACTCGCACTTGTTCTTTACCAGCATTAGTGTCACCGCCTTCTTCTTCAGGCTCTTTCCTTTCGAGAGACTTGCTTGATGATGATGCAAAGTATGCAATCATGTTAGATGGACTGTTTGAGGCACTACGCATACTTGTGCATAATTCAATAGTAGCCAACGTTAATTTTATTCTCACTGCAGACTAATTGGGGCTTGTTTGTCCCCTTCCGGTAAACCTCGATACTCTCGCTCCAGATCCTCCTCCGCAACTTGTGCACAAGGGAATGCGCAGCCCAGCTTTCGCTCCTACACTGCGTCAGTGCACTGCAACATCTTCGTCGGGGTTCAAACGTATCACGTATCACGTACCCTTCTTTCGAAACTACCCTCCCACTCTCGAGCATCACACCATGCGTGAACGAGCCCTCCTTCACGCTGCTTGGCATGGCCATCTTGACTGCTCCACTGCATCTCCCCAAGCTCGAACCTCAGCACATCATCCCCGCCATACATGATGGTCAGGCGCTCGTCATCAAGCAGTCCCGCCACTGCGAAAGCGTGGTCCTGGTCAAGCCGGGTGTAGCTGTTAAACGCCGTAGCTGGGCGCTGTGAAGCCACGTCAACTGTCACGTTGTTTGCGTGATCCAAGATCGCGTTGAGCTGGATGTAGTTGAGTGATGATTGTTGACGGTGCCAGAGTGTGAATGTGCATTTTTCATCTAGTGGGCTGGGCTTTGTGTAAGGCAAGGCGGAGCGTTGGGCTAAGGGAAGAGTGCCTGCGGTGGCGAGGGCTGAGCTGAGTAGGAGTGTGGAGAAAATCCTTCGCATTTTCAGAGAGTATGTGACTGTACGGCTGAAGAAGCTGAGTTCAAAAAAGGCATTCGTGTTGCTGCGAGCCGTGCAAGGTGAGCTGAGTACCGTCTTGGTCATGTGGAAGGCATTGGCGGGGTTGGAGCTAGCTGCAGCCGCATACGTCAGATGGACTTGTACTTGCTTCTTCAACGGCACAAAGTCTCTCGAGGCTTCCAAGCTTTTAGTTTGAGAACTCAGGGCCCGTTCGAATGATGCCCTATGATTGATGCATCCTCCCCGTTCCATACTGAAACCTTTCTTGCCTATATCTACTCTGAAGTTCACGTCCATGAGCAAAATGCGGAGCTGGCTCAGGTGAAGAACTGACTGCACCTAATCAACGTTTAAAATCAAAAGTACCAGGAACATTTGTAGTTCGTTTTTGTATATTGCTGATGTTGTTCGGTGAGAAGAGGTTGGTACTTCCCCTGTTATCCGCACCAAGACGCTTCGGGACCACCTAATCAATAGGGACGAAAGTGACCTCGCAACCGCCTGCGCTACGGGAGTTTGGAAATAGGCTATCACTGCTGCAAAGCCCAGCCTCGTGGTTTTGGTCGAGTACTCGACTGTGTAAGGTTGCGGCACATCTGGTGAAGTCGAACAAGAAGTAGAGAAATAAGTAAAAGTGAACATAGTTGAAGAGCACATGCCTCCGCATATAAACGTGTCTATAATAGAACTGTCTGAAATTGTCGAAAAACTATACACTCTACCCTCAAGTTGGAATAAGACCTCCTCTCAACGATTCCCAAATCTCCAAGCATCACCCTCCTCCATCCACACTCCAGCTCCATTCCCATCGAACCGGACCCTCCTCTCACACCCCTCACACTTCAAATACCTCTCACCTCTACATTCACACCACTCCGTGGCGTTCCCACCCGCCTCTCGCGGAGTCATCATCTTCTCTTCTAACCACCGTGCAAGGCCTTCCTCCACACTCCCCACAACCCTCGCACACTTGACGCCCCTCACGCCCGTGAAAAGCTTAAGAACAGCCGCGTTACACCCGTCGAACATGCTCTGCCAGACCTTCAGCTCGAGGAACTCAGCATTGGAGAATGCAGCTGTGGCTTGTTGTGCGGTGAACCGCGGGTCCGTGTCCAATCTCATTGTCAACTGCCATCTCTTGATTTTGCCCAGCACGGTGGGATACAAGACTGGGTTACTCGTCGTCATGAGATGCGGTAGTGCTGTGAGCAGACTTGGGTGCGCATGGAAAACATGCGTTGTGTAGAGCAAATCTTTCGCTTCGTTGTGGATCCGTTTGCATGTTGACAGGATGGCCGGGTAAGTCGGTGCAGGTGTCGGTATTTTGACTGCAGCTTTCAAGTCCGAAAGCTTGGTAGGTGTGTTTGCGCAGAGTAACTCTTCGTAGATCTGGTTGCGCAGTTCGGCGGGCAAGTGGAAGAACGGACTTCCCAGCTGTCCATTCATAGAATGCCCCTGGGGTATGAAGCGCAGTTGGGCATCAGATATAACGCTGTCTGCGCGTTCGGTTTTGGCGGGTGCTGTTGGAGATACATGCGGTGTCTGGATGTGTACGCCGAGCATGGGATGTGTAGGTGGAGAGCTTGAAGGCTGGTTCTGCTCTGTATGTACCATGGGGAAGTGAGCGCCGTGCGCGGCGAAGTAGTATGCTGTTGCCATATCTTTTGGTCTTTTGATATCTGATCCTGACTTGAGACTGGGGTCGGTGAAGTATTTTCAGCAGACTTGCTTCGTTCAAATGGCGGTGCTACTTGGCGAGGACTCTCAGGTGGTGATGTAGCTGGGGTTGCGTCTTGCGACGATTCAGGTGTCGATCGTATTGATGGGTATGGTGGTTTGATGAAGACTGGGCTTGGAGGATATGTATACATGTACCCTTCACCGCTCAGTTGATGGTGATGTCGTAGGTCAATCCAAATCGGGTAACGCACTTCGATCGGATGCTGGCGTGATGTCAAATGACTGAGTCTTGTATGTAGATGCTGAAATTGTTGATCCTGAACTTCTCACACCCCCAGTCCTATATACGGGAGGGTTGGTACATCGAGCACGGTTGATGTCACGTTATGACATCGAGTTGAGGTGCTATTCACGCAACAATTCATTCCTATTTCGTCATCGGGCCGATCCTCAGATAGCGGAAGTGTGAAGGTCGCGCCACGAATTTTGGAGCATCAGTCCACCTGCCGCAACCTCGTTTTGTTGAACATGCAACCTTATCGCTGAGCCTCATTCTTCGACCCCGTCTAATTCAGCCTCAAGCTGTATATGTCAACTATATTTTTGTGCGCGCACAGCTGATCGTTGACTGGCGAAGCGGGCGGGATCAAAAAGCGGGGTTCTCAGGAGGCTTGACCTGGTAGCAGGTCAAAGCCAACGTCGTCCATCACACGTCTTATTGACTGACAGCAAAGCCCTCTCGGCGATCTGATCGATGGTTGTATGAGCTATGCGTGGGCACGTTGCGTGTTGCACGTTGCACGCTCAACAGAACGTGTCTTGTTACGGTGGTGTAGTGGTGTGATACTCGTCATTATCTCCGAGATTTCTCAGCTACGAGAAACCAAACAAAACTCCCGAACAATTCTTTCCCTTCTCAGTCCATTCGATACAATCCACATGCCAGCGGCAATATAGCCTTGCTGCTTCTTTGCTATCTTTACTTGCAATATGTTTCTCTGTCCGAGTTAATATTACTTATCTATATGTGCCAATCCTTGGTGGCAGCGTGAAAGTATGATTCTCGTGGTACAATACACATTCGTTAAGTCATACCAGCCGCATGCTTCGTTCCTGTCTTCGTTGTAAACCTTTCGCAACATACTGACTGAATTTGGATCGCTTATCCCGCGTTGTCAGTCTGCGTTGTCGGTTCTCCTCACACCATGAACCCTGCAATACCGACAGCCACGGCAGCAGCGACAGCCTTATTCGAGTCGACTAGGAGAGTCTGTGCCGCGCCCGCCATTACATAAATTGTTTGCGTTTGCCCAGTTTTTCCTGTCAACGTTCCCATACCGATTGAGCCCACTCCTGGCAGAGGAGCTTGCGACGTAGCCTCGAAGTGAAATGTGTAGGTCTGCGGAACCCATGTGCGAAGTGTGCCGACGTGAGTTTCGATCCACTGAACGGTCATAAAGTCATCGCCAGTGGGAAGAGGAGGGGCAGGCGTCGTGGTCGTTGCAGAAAGAGGAGGCACAGGAACCGCGGCTGGAGGAGCCGCAGGAACAGCTTGATTGGCTGGTGGTATGGCTGTAGTTGGTGCAGCCTGTGCAGGATCCGGTGCAACAGGTGGATATGTAGCTGGCGGCGCGACCGCTGGAGGAACTGCTGCAGGTGGATTGACTTGGGCTGGCGGTGCAGCTGCAGGCATAGCAAGCGCTACAATCCCAGCTGGCGGCGCTGCAATGGGCCCAAAGCCTGGTGCTTGACGAAGCCTAGCAAGGACGTTAGTTTAAGCTGTCTTTTCTTGTTACGGGGTCGAGTTTAGTCACTCACTCCAGGCCATCCTTGGTGGTTTGAGATACCGAAAGTGGCGTTGGAAGGACTGAAGATGGTGCTGAAGCTAGTGTTGAACCCGGCCTTGGTGCGCCTACGCCCGGCGTATGTGGTGCGAGAGCAGAGAGTATGTTGTAATCGACAGCTTGGCTCACCGCAAGTGCTGCAATGATGACAATTGCAACGAAAGTGTACACGCGCATTGCGTCCGGAGATGTCGTACCCGCGATTGAATCCCTCTGTACCACTTCAACGCACTAGGCCGAGCTCTTCTACGATGCAGCCAAGGTGCAGCTGCAGTTTCACTGGTCGCTACAGAAGAAGCAGGTGACCGGTTCAATGGGTTGGGACGCACGCCGCAGCTTGCCTTGCTGTTGCACCACTCAAGGTCAAGGTGGGTATCCCTGTTGGTTGACTGGTGCTGATTGCTTGCGTAGTGAGAACTGTATACTCCAAGAAAACGACAGATGAAAGACAACGCAGACCAAAAACAGGAAAAGAGTGAATGAGGTGAAAGGTGAAGCTGAAAATGCAAGCGCTGTAGACGAACCATCTTTGACAGCCAAAGGAAGGGCAGTCGCCATAGGCCAGCTGGCGCACGATGCTCTTGCCATGACTATTGAGAGTTCTTACCGTGCTGTAGCAGCCGGGGACAGTCTTGCTTAAGGGTCACTTCCATAATCTGGAGCGAATCCGCGACCAGCTCGACACAGCGCAGTTTCCTCTAAACGTCCGTACTGTGTACAGCTACCTCGCTGCTCCTACCGTTCAGACGATGTATGATTCAGTCGTCCTTGGTACTACATGATCAGCGATGAAGGACGGCAGCCTGCGAACTATGAGAAACTTTCCACTGTACTCTCTCCTTGCATGCTTCAGGAGCATCAGGGTAAAGGTAGGGTTTTGGAGAGGCTGGAGAGACATGGAGTAGTCAGCCATCCGCAAATGCATCCATTCCATCTGCAGCCTTACCTTCCTCGTTACCAGATCTCTCCTCCATCTCCCTTCCTCCCTTACATGCGCTTGCCCGGTCTGTTCTACCTTGCATGCACCTGCCGGCCTCCAGATCCATCCACGTCTTCATAGTCTATTGGATGCACCCGGCTACACATCGGGAAGTCCTGCATCCGCATCGACACTGGAGTGTCGGCTGCACTGATGCGGGAAATCAAGCATTTCCTATCCTCGCTTGTGCCCCCAGGACAGGTAAAGGGGGACACTAGCGTAGCGCCGGTGAAAGCTTGACTCTTTTCAACGACAGGCGGGAAAATGAAGCAGCGTAGCAACAGAAGAATAAATGAACTATCGATTCGACAATCCGGACCGAGGAAATTGATTATGCGGCATTATTCGGCGTACTGGGGAGTTTGGTAAATGACCTGGTTGGCAGAGTTTTCAGGCTACGGTGGTGTCTGGTTTCGCAGGAGAGGAGATTGCATGAGCAGATGAACGACGGTCTTCGCGGCAGGGAACCCTGCATCTCGTGTTTTTTGCGCAATCCGTCGTTCGTCGAACCGCAGTGCAGGTGCAATTGATGACAGTCGAGGTTGTGCTAACCATACCAGCTAGTCAGGTTGTCAACTTGTGTCCTCCACATTGCACTAGTGCTTGCATATAGCACCGCCAGAAAACCACCGTAACGTGCCAAATAAAAAGGAAGGCGATCGTGGTGATTTTGCAGTAGTCTTGTCGCCTTTGATACAAAATTCTCCGCGCAATTTGCGAGCCTTCTCGGTTGGGAATTTTTTGCTGACCGCAGCGGAGAGCGGCGGAGAGCAGCTAGTGCACCTCCATCCACAATCTCACACGCACCGGCCCCTCGACTTGCACATGCATGCTGCACATCCTACATCATCGCTCGGCCACCAAGGACCATGCGGCACACAAGCAAAGAAAGAGAAGGGTCTAATAGCTGCCGTCTCCACGCTCAGTGCTGGTGGTGGGCGTGCTCGTATCATTGTAGCCACTCCAAAAATACTCCTTCTCCACGACTCTCCGTTGCGAAAAGGCAAAGACCTTCCAGACTCCGCTATCACGAGCCTCGATTATTAGCGCTTAGACACCCACTATCAATACTCGCACACCCCCATCATAGAAGACGCCTCTTAGTGGCCAATGAGCCAGTGTACCTGCGTTGGCGCGCATTAACCTGCTTGCCGAAGTCCGCGACTCGCCGCTTTTCACACCCAGCAACAGCGAACCCTTGCCATCTGACCATACCAAACCCACAAAACAATGGGACAAAGGGGAGAGTCAATAGCAACAACGCTTTTAAAAACGTCATCATTGACAACAAACACCGGACGACCTTCGCCATGTTGACAGCGGCGCCATACCGTCTCGCTTCCTAGATACCGGCTGTTCTTCGTGCCGCTGTAATCAGGATCAGCGATCTCAGATCGCAGAGGCGCTTTTGCGTGCGCGTCCTGTTCTGTGTTTGCTAGCGGAATATGCTCCGTTCTCTTCTGAATGCACGCACGATGCACTGTTGCGCGCAAAGTTCCACTGGCCCCCGGCATCTTGTGTTCTGGCGTCTGCTGGCTGGCTGGCGTGGGCGCTCAAGCTCGGACAGCCCTGAGTAAGGCGCCGAGGCTGGGCCTTTCAGGACGAGGCTTGGATGGAAAATTCACTCAATCATGCGTGCCTCGATTGCGATGTTTGTCGAGTATAATATTGTATAGCTTGGTGATGCGGCTACGGGATTATCGTAGCAGTCCAAAGTTTTCAATGTTTCCTCCAAGAAACCCAGCGTAAAACATTGCAATGAGAGCGGCCGTGAACGGCTGTGCGGGTGGTATCAATCCCAATTCAAGAACCCCATCATGACCTCCAAGAAAACCTCAAGCCTAAGCCCCATAAAATCTATATCCGGGGTGATATTAGAAGAAAAAAAACGTGGCTGCAAAGCCCGCTGGAATAGAAGGTGTAAAAGAGCCTGACAGACCAAGCTCCGTGTCAAAGTCTATGCACAATAAAAGTGAAAAGTAGACACTACCACGCAGGCAGCAATGGCGCCACAAAACAGATCAAGTTATGACAGCGGTCCAGCGGATGTTTGAAGCGGCCGGCATGTTCGACAAGAAGAAGTGCGGTAGTAGTGTGTTAACGAAAGAGTGTTGGGAAGTCCAGAAGGTGGGTAGTACGATGCAAGCTTTCCAGAAACGCCGTCGCCTAAGTCATGCGCTCATAATGCCGCGTCTCGAAAACTCCATGAAGAGTCTCGGTCGTATGTGGCTGTCGCGATAAAGAAACGTGGGAACAGTGTGATGATGTTCAGTGGTTGATTGTACGGTGCTTCAGCGGCACTATTACGCTAGCGTCCAGCTGAAGAGAGCGACCAGTAAGGGGGCTAGTATTGAAATGACTGGTGCGCCGAAAAGTGTGGCGCCGTTATTGAATGTGATCTGGCCTGGTGTCATGTTGTCTTGTTGCGAAAAGAAGTACGTCTTCGCTCCATCTGTGCCCTGCGAAGCATCCGGAGGCGTTGTTTGCGCAGGGATTGGGCAAACCTTGGCTGGATCGTAGTTCGGGCAACGCTTCTTGTAGGCGTTTTGGGAGCGCTCGGTATCGGTGGAGTTGAAGTATCCCTTTACGTAGGACAGGGTCATGACAGTGTCGGCGTCAGGGGGACCAGCAGACCATTTGGGGTCACCGTTGCTCCAGTGGTTGAAGAAAATGCCGCCACCCTCGGTAGGGATTTGCTGAGTCATCTCCCAGAGAAAGCCACCGTCAACGTAGAAGGCAACGCGGTCGGCGGTCCAGTCGAAGCGGTACTCGTGAAACATGCCATCAGGCTGGAATGGTAGTGGGGCAACCTTGTAGGTAGAAGTACCGGCAGCATCGTTTCCGTGGGCAACAGATTCAGGAGATTGCAGTACGAGATTGACGGCACCTCCTGTGCTGTTGAACTCGTGCGAGAGGAACTCCATGTCGATTTCTTGCGAGTTATTGTAGTACTATAGGCAGTTAGCAGAGAGCTGATATTAACAATGAATGCCTCTTACAAAGAAGAAAGCACCACAAGTTCCCGAAGAGTTCGAAAGCTTCATTCCAACACGGAAAGATCCAAGGAGGATGTCGTCTCTGACGGAGACAACCTCTGACCCGTTGACGTAGCCATTTGAATGGTCACCGCGCACCCACAGCTCCAGACCAGCATCACCACCATGATCGGCGTCGCCAGACCACTGTTTAGAGTTCTTGAGAGGGTTGGGGATGATGTTGGCCATGCTAAACTCCTTGCCGTACGCTATCCTCTGATTGTCGGCAGGCACTGAAACATTGTACACTTGCGGTCTCCATCCGTACTCGGTGAGGTTGTCTGTGTTCATGTGCAGGAAGTCGTTCTCCATTAATTCAGTAAAGACGGCATACTCCGAGTCGGTCGTCTGGTTAAGCGAGTAGCCACATTCGCAGGCAGCGTCAGCTACAAGCGCGCATCGTCAGTAAGTTTGGATGGGCAGACCAAGACGGCAAGGTTTCCCGCGGAAGGGGGCTGAACAACGAAAGTCGACCACCTCCACCTCCACCACCGCGATTGCGACTTACCGAAGCGAGATGCGGCCAGCAGCAGCCAGGGCATGGCGCCCTTTGTGAAGTGAAACATTATTATGGCGATTAGGGTATGTTGCAGTGAGCGACTAGGGTGAGGAGAATCTGGGAACTGGTGGGCAAGCCGAACGAGCGTAAAGAGGGTTGTAGAGAGGAGTGGGAGGGTGTTGGTACAAAAGTAGCCAGGCACGGCGCCGAGCTGGCAGGCGCACCAGGGCAGCGGCGGTGCAGGGTCCTGGTCTGGCAATTACTGTACGAGCAGCCAGTCACAAGTTGGGCCTGAGCGCTGCCGTTTTCTTCTTAGTAGGATCGCCGTGCGAAAGAGGCCGAAATCACCATACGAAATTCTGTGGAGAACCTAGAGTCTTGGTGCGCGCCGGCGCGGTGGGAGTCAACTGTCACTGCGAGCAGGCGAGCGCTGCAAGGAAGGGCCAGCGAGATGGCTGAAGGTAAAGGCTGGACCAGCTGCTATCTCCGGAGGCTGGCGTACCACAGCAGCGGCCATGGCCAGTGACTCGAGGTGCATGAGGGCATTGGCAGCCTCTCGAGCGGGAGGGGGAATGACACCAGCACTGCAACGGCAGAGGGTCAACGGCGTCACACGACAGCCGCCTCCCTGATTGGCCAGCAGCAAGGGATAAGTCGCTGTGACCAGGGGTGCGCAAGAGCATCAAGGAGCACCCCCGGCTGTCAATTGGAGCGCTGCGCTGACAAGCACAACTCCTGGGGAAGCGATCTTGGAGGGAACACGGCCTCGCAGTCGCAGCACGCCCCCCTGCAAAGCCACCGATGCGACGAGAATCCTTTGTCACGAGAGCAGACGCGGGCGCCGCGCGCCCGACGCGGCCTGATTGGGCGCGCCTCGCCAGCCTCTGCCGCGTCCGCCGCAAGTGCAACGGCCTTGGTGCGAGGGTGCACAAGCAGCAGCCAACACAAGCGACCCCGGGAAAATTACATCTTGAAACCAGACCCGCAGGTTTTCCCACGACCAGCGAATCGCCATGCTGCAACCGGTAGGCAGCATGAACCTCCTTCGGCAGACCAGCCCACTTCTGGAAGGCAGCAAAAATCTGGATGCGTGCCTGCTATTCGTCCCCTTTCGAAATACGATCATCATTTGTCTCATCCTATAGCAACACAAGGGCCGGAGGAAGCCAGCATCGTGAAGTGCCGTGAAAACGCTCGCGAGACCACCCATCCGCGCACACCGCCAGCCGCCGTCATGCACCTTATCCTTGATAACCGGCAACATGACTAGACGGCCTCGTAAAACATCTGCGCAGCATCCAGATATAACATCAATAGCAAGAACTTTGGGACTAGCAAGCCGTTCGCGTTTCGTTTTCAAATGCCAAAAATGCAACACAGTACTGAGTAAGCGCCGCAATCATATAACGTAGCCAAAATCTGATCCAACGCCGTCGCCATCATCCAAGATCGATAGATCAAACGCTCCGTGGGGTATCATCACAAGAATCCAGACTCAGAGAGAAGTCTGTCCTGTCATTAGTAACACGTCTCAAACCCGAGGGTATAGCATGGAATGTATTGGATCTTCACCTACCTTGCAATCTTCTCGTCTTCGCGCTCGCGCGGCTCAACGGATAAACTCATCTCGTACATTTCATGCACATCGCCAGCGGATTGCATATTTGTCAGAATGTAGTCCTGCAAATCAGGCACAGGCTGCAGTGGGTACGGCACGTTTTGGTACTGCTGAATGTCACGGATCACCTCGGCTGTCTTTGCGCGCTTGGCAAAGTTGATCAGGTTTGTTTTCTTGATCAGTGAAGGGATGCCGTCTTCGATGAATGTCAGGTCAGTCAGGTAGACACCTAGACTAGTCAGCCAAATTCTGGGTATCACAGTGGCTGCACACTAACCAAAGAAGGGTATACAAGGCGGGTTCGCCCTGTGAAGTGTGTCTCGGTACTCGGCGAAATTCCTGGTGCTACCCATAAGTTTGCGCATGCTCTCCAGCACCCCCATCGACCGCTGATTCACCGCACTCCATGTCCGGTTCAGACGGTGGATTGGTGCAGTTCCCAGGGCTGAGATGATTGACGTCAACGTCGAGAAGTTGTTCAATGAGCGACATTTCTAAGCTGTGTTAACCGAGAGAACCGTTGAATGACCTTTTGTTCAACTTACATCGGCGACATTAACAAAGTGCTTGATGACTATCACTCTGCGTTTGACGTCCTGCTGGGTCAGGATCATCTGCGCCACCCAGTTTGTCAACTGGTTAGAATGGAGAATCAATGCTTTCACATTTGCAGCTGGATCTGGCTCGCCGGGTGCCAGCTTCTTTTGCCATGTCTTGTTCAAGCACTCTGTCGGTCGGATTTTTCCATAAAGTTTCGATTCGATGATAGTCAGCTGGCGTGCAAATTCTGTAGCGTCAATATCCAAGAACTTCAGCTTCTTCATGTGTTTTGGCAAAATCGGCTGTGGCGTCTGGGCGCTAAGCGTGAGTACGAGTCGTTTTGTTGGCATGTCTGGGCCACGAGACCGCTGTTCAACAGAGGTCATTAGGGGGGCGGCACCAGGTGTGCTAGTTGTCGCAACGTGGTCCTTTGCGAAGTTGTACACTCTTTGGATCAATATTCGCGCTTCCTCGTCATTGCCCTCCATCCAGTAGTTGTCAAACCAACTCTTGAGAATGTTCACCACGCGGAATCGAATGGGCTTTTGTTTCCTGTCCACCCAGACCTGGTAGTCCTCTTTGGCTAGGCCGTGAGGCGGCTGTATGCTCCACCGCTTGACCAGCATTTCGAAAAGCTCGGATGCTGTAGTGAACGATCGATATGTAAGCAGGAACGTGTTGTTGAATGCTGGATCGAGACGATCGTGGCGCGTAAGTTGCTCCACCAAACCTGCCAATGTACCACCGCGCAGTTGTGGGGGAGTGACCTTGTGATCATACGAGATTTCTCCTTCATGGTCAAGCTTCAAGTACTCTGGGATCTCCTCGACGGCAATTTGCGTAATGACGGGCACTTCGCCAAAGAAGTCTTTCAGCTTTTTATTGTTCCTCGGAGGTTGTATCGAGTCGATCTTGTTCTCGTCCAGTACAGTACCTTCACTGTACGTTTTGGATTGAGGCATATCTTTCAGTAATGGCCTCAGCGTTGCTGAAGGCCCTCGAGCATGCGAAGTCGCGAGCTCAGAGTCCGTGTCGGTGAATCTTCGAGAGTCAGTGCGAACGGCGATGTCTGAGAGGGGGACTGCTTCTGACAAGTTCTGCAAGAGTCCGTACTGCTGGGCAATGGTAGCCTCTAGATCCCTGGAGACAGCTCGGACAGCGTTGATTCGATCTTCGAGGGAGTCTCCACGCAGCTCGGCCCATTCATCGCTCAACGGTGCTGCAACCCCTTGACATACTATCACCAGCTCTGAGACCACATCATACACCTTCTGCTTTTGGACGCTGAATTCGTTTAGTTGCTGTTCTTGCGTGGTCGAGCTGATCGAGGAGAGGTTGATTGATTCGACTGTAGACAACCATGGCCGACACACTTCCAGAACTTTCCCACCAGCTGTGCATATGTGATCGCCAATCAACTGGTGCTTTTGGCGTGAGATAACCTTGTCGCGTACAACGCATTGCTCGTCCAGTCGACGGACACTTGATACGATGAGTCTTTTGATGTCCTCCAGTCTTTCGAGTACGCGAGAATCAAGCTTTACGGCGGGCTCAATAGAAGGTTCAAACTCATCCTCCATAAACGATGAAATGCCGTTGTTGTCACGTGGATCGGTTCCATTGTTACGCCAGTTTCCACCTACGCCGCTACCAACAATAAAGCCAGGCACCAGGCGCGGTATTTCTTCTCCGCGCTGTTGACGGGCTACCTCGACAAAGCCATAGACTCCATTCAAGACACCGTCAGCCTCTTTCAAGCACTTTGAGTATGAGTCTGGCGGTGGGAAATCGGACGCAGCGATATGTGAGGAAAGGACCAGCTTAGAGAACCTCGACATTGTCTCCCGGAAATGCGGGTACAGAGCCTTGTTAGTAGATATAATCGAAGGATTTCCAGAATGGTTGTCTGTGGTCCCAGAGCCTGCAGCGAGCAGTAGTCGCAAGTGATCAGAGATATCTTCCGCCCTTTTGACAAACTCAGAGCGATCACTGTTGTTAATGGCCTGACGGTAGCGCTCGATGGCTCGGCGCATGTCTTCTACCATCCTGTTCCATGTCAAAGGCACTGGGTTCACGTCGTCGTAGAACTTGCGTGACTGCGCAGATGTCGAGGGCCCTCCAGTCGTAGGGCTGTTCGCGAAGGAGGTAGCTGTGGTACCAATGGGTGGTATAGCGGCGGCTGAGAAGCTTGTACCGCCCGCGTCGTAGGATCTTGGTGCTAGGCCCTGGTTCATGGATTCCATCGAAGTTGCTGGTGAGACCCCGTCCGACAACCGTTTCCTTCCATACGAGCCCTTGATGCCCGGTCCTTCAACGTCGGAGGCTGAAGTGTCGTCGTCGGTGTCGTACATTGTGCCAGAGGCAAGCAGCTCAGCGGGCGGGCGCGAAGAGTCTGGTATGAAGACATTCGTGCGGTCGCGGGGGCCGTTCTCGTTGGCAGCAGGGGACTCCAGCGGCAGCTCCATGGTGCTGACGCCGGTCAGCGTGTTGAAGTAGAACAGCCGGCCGTCCGGGGTGGCCTGGGGTATCCAGAACGCGGCCTCCTCCTCTTTGCTGCTGGCATTGTTGTGCTCGTTGTGGCGCTCGATGGGCAGTATCGTGTCGTTGGCGCTGATGGACTCGGTGTCAGAGTTGGTGTAGTCGGTCCCGCCCAGCGACTGCGAGTCGTGGTCCTCGGGCGGCTCGCCATTCCTGTCGTCCTCGACGCTCTCGCTCGGGCGCTGCACGACGGTGCAGTAGTTACTCGGGAACCAGCCGCGAACACCGTTGATCACCCCGTCCCACCATCCGCTCTCCAGCTGCGTGATGACCTGGATGATGTCGCCCTGGCGGAAGCTCAAGCTCGTGCGGTCGTCGGCATCGTAGTCGTAGAGCGCCTTCACGTACATGCCCCCCGGCGTGATGGTGCCACTGTAGCCGTTCATTGCTGCTGCGGCGGCGGCGGCAACGCTTCCGTCCTGTCAGGCGGGGATGGGAAGGCAGCAACGTCGCTCTGACTCCACTCCAGGCGCGGCCTTCCCTCTGCAGCGGCGCGGTGCAGGGAACGACAGCAGTAGGCGAGCAGCGGGCGGTCTGCTCGGGATCGCGGTAGACTCCAGGTGTGCAGAGGTTCTACGTCTGTCGTCTTACGGCTCAGGGAGGGGACGCAATTAGGTTAGAGGCGGCATGCGAATTAGAGCCCTCACATCCGCGCCTAACAGGAGCGACGCAGCGAATCAGCTCTCGCAATGGGCGCTCAGCTTCAAGAGAGGTACAGAGAGGAGAGCAGAGTCTGAGCGAGAGAAACCAGTGAGCGGGTCGCAGAGCTGTGGTGATGCTGAGCGGTCAACCGGTCACGTGTTTCTCGTTGGCATTGACACATCCGGCCTGGCCTTGCCTCAACCTCACACTCTTATTCGCACGTCCATATACTAGTCCCTGCGCTGTCGGCTGTGTGCAGCCCTTGCAACATGTACAAACTACTGGCGAGCTGTGCAGCGCTCACAGACGCGGCGCAGATGTCGAAAACCCCGAATAGGCTGCGCTGTCACACATTGATTTCGCAATCAACCGACGGGCCCGTCCTAAATTGCATCTGACAAACGACAGCAGCCAATATTGTGGGTGCGACCCCACCATTTCTCTGCGCTCCCACAAAGACTGACTGCTTGTGAAGCCGGCTGTTTGGCTGATGAAGGAGGGCGGGGCATTGAGGTGCCCAGGAATTCGTCTAGAACACTGCTTGACTCGCTCAACTTCATGGATGCCCGCCTTGAAACGAGAGTTCAGGAAATGCCTTCCGGAACTGCACTGCTGCCGAAGTATCGAGGACTGTGCGACGGTACTGTTTGTACGACCACATTCATCCTCGACGTCTGACGTTCCATATGCGAGCACTGTGCGAGTGTTTACCTGCAGCGTGCGTGAGGTTGAGTCTACTTAAGACGATCATACAGCATGTCGCAAAGGTCTTTAACAAGGTCTATAAGTCTCATGCAATGGTTTCGTGGTTGAACCCTCAGGTGTTGCACCTCAAACGAGAGACGCGAGTGTGTGTGTGTGTGAGACGACCTTCCACACACTGACAATTGACGAGAATTTCCGATACCAAAGGCCCGATGGAAGCTCGGAGGGAAGCTGCTAAACCAGCGCCAAACTAATTGCTGCATAGCTCGTCGCGTGGAAGCGGCAGAGTGCTGTCTAAACTTTGCGACGCTAGCGTTCGAGTCGACCTACACCAGAGACTCATTCACATGCATGGCTTCTGACGAGCAGAAAGAGTTGCGAGACTGTTGAGGCAGCGTTATTTGGCCACATGCTGCGCACACGGAAAGCTGCATGTTGCACGTGGGGGCGCGTCAACCACAGACCAAAACGGCATGTCATCACGCAGACGATCTGGTCTTCTCTCACCCAACGAGATCTGCCATTCGTTCGTCTACTCAGATGCCATATCCGCGGTGGTACCGAGCCCACGGCAACGCGGCAGCGATCCGTAACCATTTCCACAGATTGCACTGCACCCAGGATGTCAACACGGTCCTTTTCTTCTAGAGACGTTCTAGCGCGGGGGCTGATGGTGATAAGCAGAGCCCCTCAAAACGCAGTGATAGAGGGGCACAGTGACTGTTGGAGGGGCATTGAGATGAGGGGGTTGAGACCTGCCAGAAGTTCGTCTCGGGAGCAGACAAGGAGTGACGGTGAAGAGCGACACCAATTAGCGGTTAGACTGCGGGTCGTTCCATTCAGGGCTATGTAGGGGTCCTTACCATATCCGATCCAACGGGCACAAGGCGGGCTGGCGGGGGGGGGGGGGGCATTGCACGTTTGTGGTGGTTTGGCCACGGTGAGATGACATGGATTTGTACAGCCATCTCATGGTGCGAGACATCAGCTCGTCGAAGAGACGGCGCTGGTGGCCAAGCGATGGATACGAACACGACTTTTAAGCTGCCCTTTGAGTTCTGCAGGCCTCTGCCATCTGGCAGACTGCAGCTGGTGGGTCGGTGCTAAACTACTAAGTGGGTCCGGGGAGCGGCTCCCTAGCCCGATAGAATGGATAAACTTCCAGGAACAAGTCATCAAGCAGGCGATCGCCCTGGTCGTCTCAAAATTGCTCGTAGCCGCAACGTGTTGGTGAAAGTTAGCAGGCTGTCCTGGCGTCATTGTTGTTAGCAGGACGAGCAGCCCCTGTTTTGCGCCGTCGTCATGGAATGACACAGGCCTGGAGGGTTTCAGGTATGTATTGTTGACCTGATATGTCAGTATTGATGCAGCAATGCGTGAGGCGGTGAGGGCGGCCATGCATCGCTGGCAACTTGCAAACTACAACTACAACAGGACAAAGGCAGTTTGGGGTTCCTTACCGCTTTTTCTTCATGCGGTGCGACGAGTGGACGACGGGTAGAGAGCGCGTTGACAGCATGTGGTACGGCGCAACCATGCTCGAATCAGGCCGTAGAGGAAAAACAATTGGACCGCGTGCTGCGACAGGCAATGGAGACCAGCTGTGAAGCGAGCCTGGGCCATGCTAGAGAAAGCAGCGGAGCTTGTGGGATGGGTTGTGAAGTGTGCTGACGTGCTTGGAGGCAGCACACGCAGGCCAGAGTGGCCATGTCCCAGTGCGCAGGCGGAGACTGCTGGACAAAGGGGACAGCAGCGGCGGCGACGAACCTCGGACCCGACGTGAGACGGTCTTGCCAGGCCCCGTTGCAGCTCGGCTAGCGCCTGTGTCGGCGGCGCAATAATTCCACGATCATGGGGTGGCTGGTCGAGGAGCTCCAGAGGGGCGCCCCGAAATGCACAGGCCAGGAGATGCGGTAGCCTCACCCCTCTTGCTTTTACGCTCCTTGGACTCGGCCGTCGCGCAGCACCTCGCGGCTCCATCCCATCCTCCACCCTATTCTTCCATTACGCGCGCAGCCATCTGGTGCCGTCGCCGCCCTGCATCCATCGTCCGCCGGCCATCACCGGTGCTGCATCGCCGTTCGTATGCACCTTTCGCGGAATGAGAGGGAGACACGCCAGCTTCGCCTTAGCCATCACCACGCTTTAACGCCCACGCCCACGCCCACGTCCACGCGCGCCCGGCACCCGAGCCAACTCGCCGTCTAGGGCCTGCCGACACTGCCTGCCGCCGCCGTCGACGACACATGCCCGCTGCGATGGCGTCCAACGCCGCGCCCGCCGCCGCCCGCAAGACGGGCCAGCCGGAGAAGAAGTACAAGTGCCAGTTCTGCAACCGCGCCTTCAGCAGGAGCGAGCACCGCAGCCGCCACGAGCGCTCCCGTAAGTCACCTCCCCCCGCCGCGCCCGTGCTTGATGGAGCTCCGTGTTTGGAGCGCGGGGTAGCTGTTTACTGATGCGGGACCTTCGCGCGCTGCTCGCGCTGCGGGGAAGGCGCCCAGGTGTTGCTGTTGCTAACTGCCCCTCCACGCAGACACCAAGGAACGGCCGTTCAAGTGCCTCAAGTGCCGCAGCACCTTTGTGCGCCGCGACCTGCTCCTGCGCCACGACCGCACCGTCCACGCCAAAGACGGCGGCGCGCCGCTCCCCAGCGAGCAGAAGCGCCGCGCCAGCAACAAGACGCACGACGCCGCCACCCCCGGGCCCTCGAGGGCCGCGCTGCCCCTCGACCCGCCCGCGCTCGACCCGCTCGAGCCCGGCGAGGATGCCATGGTCGACGTCGACATCGAGACGGCCGCCATGCTGATGACCGACTTCCACCACAAGGCCATGGCCAGCCAGGAGCCCGACATGGTCCTCGACCAGCACGCCGAGCCCGTCATCGAGCCCGCCGGCGCCCAGCACATGGAGCCCTCGCTGCCGCAGGTGCCCTACACCGCCCCGGGCCAGAACATGCTGCCGCAGATGCCGTGGCGCGACTCGATGGTGCCCCAGCCCGAGTCCGAGTCGCAGCAGAAGACGCACTCGGCCTTCCACCCCCACAGCCACCTGGCGCCCATGATGGAGCGCACCATGTCAGGAAACACGGCCCTTGCGCCCACCTTCCCCTCGATGAGCGAGAACAACCTCGGCACCCCCAACCCGCTGTCGCCCTACCCGTCCATGCTCGGCCCCGTCTCGCCCGTCGACTACCGCAAGTCCCCAGGCCCCAGCCAGGCACTGACCATGACGAGTGCCCCTCAGCTCGAGTCCGAGGAACAGTGCCGCAAGGTCTACGACAACATCAAGCAGTACGACAGCGAGAACGCGCTTTTGGATACTTTCCACTTGCCCAGCCTGAACACGCTCAATCGCCTGCTCAAGACCTATTTCGACCTGTTCCACCACCACCTACCCTTCCTGCACCCAGCCACCTTCCACCCAACCGAGGTGGCTGCGCCTCTGCTACTCGCAGTGCTCTCCATTGGTGCCCTGTACATCTTCGACCAGGATCAGGCCTACATGCTGCACATCGGCTCCAAGGTGCTTGTTAACCAGTTCCTGCAGAACAAGGAGAACTTCAGCTCGCGCAAATGTCCACTGTGGACCATGCAAAGCACCTTGTTGAACATGCAGTTCTCCAGTTGGAGCGGTGATCCAAAGGGTCTTGAATGGGCTTGCTCAATCAAGAGCCTTCTCGCAAATATGGTTGCAGGGAACCGCTACGAACTAAAGATCCGCTCTGAAGCCCGTGAAGGTGCTCAGCCAAGCCATCAAGAGTGGATCGAGGACGAACAGTGTCGTCGTACATACTACGCGGTGTACATCTTCTTTGGCCTCCTGACATTAACCTACAATCACACACCAGCCATGGGCTTCAACGAGTTCGATACACTGGAGCTGCCGTCTTCAGAATCTCTCTGGACCATGAGTGGTGAAGATGAAGAGGCGTGGCGTGAAGCTCTCGCCACATCGAAGATCATCACTTTCCGCCAGGCGCATGACAACTTGTTCCAAGGTGAGACCGCTCGTTACAGCGCGTTCGCAACGCGTGTCATGATCAATGCCTTGTTCTTGGAGGTGTGGTATCACAAGCGCAGCCCTGAAGCACTGCAGGACGTCGTTACTGAGTACAAGCTTCGCCTGGCGCTCGAGACCTGGGAAAAGTCACTTGACCTGTGCGAGCCAGAGACCGTTGTGGTCCGTCTGAGCGCGCCTCACAAGGGCCACCCCTTGATCTTCAACGCTATGGCGCTGTACCGGAACACACGCGCTCGACTCGTCGTCGACTTAAAGTCCATTCAGGAGGCTCTCCGCTACCACGACTCTTACGAAGTTGCTGCAGCTATGACCAACGCGCGTGACAAGGTCCAGCGCTCGCAAGAAATGATCAAGGTCATCCAGGAGTGTTTCGACTGCATCGAGGTGGCAGCTGTGCAAGGCATCCGCTGGGTCGCACGTACTTCTGCTACTAACTGGAGCATTGAACACCCGCTCGCCGGAATGGATCTTGTGGTAATTCTCACACTCTGGCTCTACCGTCTGGAACATGATGAAGAGCCCGCGAACGAAGAGGAACTGGCCATGTACAACAAATTGCGCAACTTGTTCGACGATGACTCCGTCGATGTCTACGGCGCTAAGCTAAGCTCCACTGTTGCACGCTTATGGGGCAGCATGATTGACGAAGTGGTCGTGTGGGGGTAGGTCACTCTTTGATTAGGTGTGGAGGCTCATGCTAACAAAGGACAGAATTACCAAACTCATGGGCGAAGCCTTTAAACTCCACTCGCAAGCCCTTGTTGGCTACGAAGACGCAATGTCCTCTAGGTCCGGATCTGGCTCGCCATTAGCATCCGGTGCCGTCCAAGTCCTCGAGATGCAGATGGCTTATTAGACCAGGTTTACGACATCTCGATTTCTCCTTTTTATCTCTTTGCTAGATTGTTGCAGTCATCTTCTCTCATCTCGTCAGGTCTCTGCGTTCGGGAGGCATGGCATGGAGTTCGGTGTCGTTGTATTATCTGCTTTCTTCAGATTGAGGTATCATGGCGCAGTGGGGCGGTCTGGTCCAGAGATACATCCTCGAGCTCAGGCTCTTTTCATTCTGGCATCCCCTCTAATATCTTTCCTCTCGCTCATACCCATTGGTTTTCTGGACTGGTTTGGAGGCTGGCCCCAAGTGCGTTTCGGTTCGACTCGGTCTAGCTGCGAGCTGTCTCGGCTGCATTCCGATAATACTTGTTTCTACATTCTTGCTTCTTCTCTGTTACGGCTGGCATGATTTCCTTCTGCATATCCCATACGTACCTGCGTAGTGTCTTCGCGGCGACGGAGGAGGGTACCTAGGTAGTAGATTGATGACGCAGGAGTGATGGTGTGCGTTTTCATCTCAGAACAATCGTGTATAAAATGTGTTAGCTGAGATGTGTGCTCGAATCGTGCAATACTACTCGTGATGTATATCGAGTCGTGAACTGCTGCTAGGAGGCGGTATGCGCGCCAAGCCGCGATAACATGTGCGGTTAGCGCAGACCTCGATTTTCGCAAAAAGTTCAGATTGGAGCTCTTCGCGTACAGCACACCACCAGCTCGCAACCACGCTGCCACTCGCTCCCTGTCACTCCCACGCATTACATAACCGTCCTACTACAGTGACAGGATCTACCGCGTTCATTTACAATGGCCAAGGAAATTGAAGAGAAGAAGTTGAAGAAGGAGAAGAAGGACAAGAAGGAAAAGAAAGAAAAGCGCGCTGAGACCGACGGTGTTTCCAAGCCCAAGAAGGAGAAGAAGGACAAGAAGAGCAAGGATGTCACAGATGCTCTCGAGGCCGCAATTGAGGAGCCCGAGGTTTCCATGATGGAGATCGACGGTGGTGCCGCCGTTGCGGGTGATGAGCCCTCTGGCGCACTTGTTCCCTTCGCATTCCCTCTTGCAGACAACGACAAGGAAGTCAAGAAAATCCTCAAGACTGTCAAGAAGTGTACGTTTTGCAACCTCTGCCTACCTGCGTAGCTGCGACTAGAAACGGTTCGCTAACATACTTGACAGCTGCGAAAACCAAGACCCTGCGCCGCGGTGTTAAGGAAGTTGTCAAGGCCCTTCGCAAGTCGCAGGGCTCCGGCAACACTGCCGACATTAACGATCCCTCCGCCATCGTCGTCATCGCCGCCGACATCTCGCCAATGGATGTCATCTCCCACATTCCCGTTCTTTGCGAAGACCACGGCATTCCTTACATCTACATCAAGTCTCGCGCACAGCTCGGAGAGGCTAGCGCAACAAAGAGGCCCACTTCCGTCGTTATGGTTGCAAAGGCCGGAGCAGGCAAGAAGGCCAAGGACGTCAAGGAGGACGACGCGAAGGAGTTTGAGGAGGCATACGGCGAGCTGCAGAAGCTGGTCTCCAAGGCGGCAAAGACAGTGCGCAAGTAAGCGCTGCGACAGGAGCATGTGATATGTGTGGCATTTCCTGATGTATGCACTGCATGTTGGGTTCTTACTGTGCAAAATGGGAGAGGCGTATGGCGTTGCGACCAATCTGCTGGGCATTACCACCCGGTGTTGTTTACTATCTTCTGAAAATGGGCGTGTGTCTTGTATAACGAACATACGACTCAATCAACGCAATGAAATGTCCAAAACTCATACTGACTGCGCCTTGAAACACGATATGGCTTCCGTGTATAGTGTGCGTGTGCGTAACTGTACCAATGGAATATCTTCGACCACTTCTTCGATCAACATCGATTTCCTGATCTGCATTACTGACTTATCAAGATATAACAGCGTCCCCTGTTCCCACCAAGGTCGCAAACATCATCGAAGGCGACTAATAGCTCACAGTCAGGATACACGATTTCCTAATTGCCGACACAATAGCTGTCCGAGTTCTTGAGCTGGGCGAGCAAGCAGCGAAGATGACAAGAGTTCACATCGACACAGAAACATATACGTAGGGAAAGAAACTGAAGAACGAGCCATCGCCGTAGAAGAGAAGCTGAAGATGTCAAAAACCAGGCAGTACTCTGGTGCTCCACCAGCAAACCCCTCAACCACCGACCCCCGTTTGTGATTTCTCTGCGCTCCCCACCATCACCTGCTTTGACCTCGACATATTCCACAACTGCGGTCTCGCATGTTTAACATGGCCTGCACCCTCTTACACAGATCAGGAATTCATACGCTCGCATGGCTTATGGGCAGCATTGTACGCCCACGTCTACACCCTCACGACTTTACAGCGGAATTCACTCTGCCACGAAGTGGACACCCTTCGTCCGTTTTCCCCCCCAAACTCCCTATTCCCGGCGCTCAAGGATCTACGGCTGGACACTAGCAGCACGCATGACCATGATGAAAGCACCATTGACGCGCTTTTGCGCGCCCGCCCCAACATCGAGGCCCTGCATTTCGAGTGGCCGCCATGCGCTTTGGACTATTGCGAGATGGAGAACATCTTATGGGCTGGGAGGGCCAGATTGCAGGGGTGAGGCAGTCAAACAAAACTGCTCCAGGACAGTAGCTGAGAGACGCAAGTGATGGAGACGAAAGCAACGAGCTGACTCGTGCTTATGGAGGACTCGGATACCTGCTTGGATCTGTTAAATTGCTTATGTTCTGGAGGGGACTGTGAGGCTGTTATCGGTTCACGGTTTCTGCGACCACAGGCTCGGACCTCGTAAGGCGGTTTCAAGACGTGCAGGTTCTGAATTCGATTCCTGAGAACATCGATGTCTTTGCGTGCTATAGTGCAGGCGGTTTGCAGGCAGTCGGCCCATTTATGAGGATGAGAGGGTCTGAAATGAGATTGCAACGGTACTCTAAAAGCGATGCTGGGGTATCTGTCTTTGCTCTAGTAATCTATACCTCGAAAAGCTTCTGCACCTCCTTCGCCAGTAATCTATCTTCAGTGACATTAGCTTGGATCTTACCCACCGCCCCAGCAGCATCCATGACGCGCCAGAGGTCTCTTAGTTCACCCTCCATGTCTGCACCATAGGCAAGCCAGCCCGTAGCGATGAGCGCCATCTTCTTGTTCTCACTCCACTCATCTTCAGCACCCAGCGTCTCAAGCAAAGAAGCTAGCAACTCAGTCTGCTCCGAGTCCTGGAGCTCGGACGCGGAGGAGAGAGTGTGTGCAACATTGCCGCCGTACTTCTTCATACGAATCTGGTGGTTCGAGGATGCAAGATTCATAGCTAAGCTGAGCGCCGAGGCTTTAAGCGCTGGGTGTTTGTCGTCAAGGAGGGACGTTGTAAGGATGGAAATGAGTATCGAAGATAGCGGAGTTGAGAGTAGGTGAGGAACGAAGAGTGGAGAGTTGAAAAGATTGCATGCGAGATGCAGGGTCGTAAGACGCAGTGGGTATGGTGCCGATTCGCTTTGCCCATCCACGTGTTGGAGAAGGTGGTGAACGGTTGCTGGTGTACCGGTGGCACCTTTGTGCTCTTCAGCGAAGAACCCAGCAACACGGACGTCTGTGAGGGCGACTCTAAGAAGATCGTATGCAGTGAACAGCAGCTCTGGTGGTAGCTGAGTTGTGCTGTTCCTTATAAAGCTGGCGAATTGCGGCAACTGTGTCAGGGGCGCCTCGATAGCTCCTGACTTTTCACGGGTGTTGATGAAGGAGACTATTGATGATATTGCAGGATGTTTGCCAGCATCGCCCATCTTTGCCACCAGTTTTTCGAGTGGTGGGACTTTTGTGAATATAATTGGTCGCTGGCTTTGGCGTAGCAGACATGGTGTACTCTGCGAAAGATGCGGGTGAGGCGGGAAGGTAGCGTTCAGCAGTGACTCCACGTTGCTACGAAGCTGTCGAGGGTCAGCTCCGCTCCATTCATCTCGCTTAGCTCCCTTGCTGTAAGTTATGAATGTCGGTGTTGCTCTGACGTCTGGGTAGCGCGTGTTGATAGAACCGTCTGCGCGTGTGAAATCAATCTTGATGAAAATGCATTTTGATCCTGCTTCTGCGGCAAGATCATCGTAAGGCTGATAGGCCAGCTTGCAGGGACCGCAATTTGCGCTCGTGAAGAAGATGATAGCACAACGATCCTTGGCAAGCTCAAGTAGCCGGTCTACCTCCTTGATTGCAGTGACATTGTTCACCCGTCCTGTGTACGCCGCAAGAGTACTCCCATTTGCTGCAGATCCCGTACTTGCTGTCCCATTACTTGTAGTCGTAGCGGTGTGTGATCCATTTGAGGCGAAGGGCTGTACGGGCTGTGGTGTTGGAGCTTGTGTAATTGGTCGCATCATAGCATCAAGCTGCGGCCTGAGCATCTGACCAAAAGGCGTATTGAGGACGTCCTGCGGTAGGCTAGTGATGTGTGCGGGTATCCCTTTACCGACGAGGAACATAGCGAAGTCGTTTGAGAAGTTGTTGCAGTTGTGCATGAACAGGTCATATGACTGCAAGGTGTCAGAATAGTCTTACGTAGAAACTAGGGTAAGATGTACCTCCGCTGTGTATATCGTCTTCAACGATTCCAAATACTCCAGTATGACCTCGAGAGGCAACGATGTCTGTCCGAGCTTGACAATCTCCATGGGTCGACCATGATGTGTAGTGCCAGCTCGACATGTTTGTATGCCTCCACCATAGTAGTATTCAATACCTTCGAGAACGATCGCTGTGTGGTATACGGCGTCTATCTGAATTCCAAGAAACTGTCGTGACATGCTACGTGCAAGACCCTAATTAGATCAGTATCGAACTGACCAAGCATAGATTTTATAATGGGCTGCAGCTCATAACCATGGACTTACCTGCGAGAGGTCATACACGTATAGTAGCACATCCATTTTGACGGCTTTGTGGGTACCGCGCAAGTTGGTCCGAGATGCGATTCTGCACGACTTCAAGAACTATTAGGTTGTCGGACTGAGCGTCTGATTACTACGTTATGGCGAGGAATCCTTCCAAGGCCGAACTTATGAAGCTTCGTAATGTTGCTTGCAAGGCAGCGGCGGTGACGACGAGTGGAATGTTCGTGAACAATGACGAACGCTACTTCCCGAGGTCGCGCGTGTCAAATAAGGGTCTAATCGCGTTAGCACATGACTCGACCAATCAACAGTTTTCCGAGATGCGCAACTCCGCCTACATTACTTGTCCACTTCGTACATGCTCGACGATCGTAGAACCATATCTGAATCTTCTAAACAGGTTCCTTGTAGTTTGGAGAATTCAGTGCGTTTACCGCATGCTGTAAGGCTATCCATTGCCGTTGGAGAAGTTTGCGACTATTGGAGCCGAGAAAGTTGAACCGACACTCAGCATAATTTAGCATTTAAAAAAGGTGTTGCCGATGCTACCTTACTGCCTCCGTCGTATGTACAAGATGCATGTTTGATAGCCAGTAAGGGCGATCCATACTTTCTGCTCTATGCACATCTTCAGCTAGCTCTTGTCCTAGGACATGGTCTTGAAGTCCAGTCCAACATATTGCTGCGTCAGCAAGCAGACCACCGCTGGAGACTGTCGATCCGACAAACTGTAATTTTCTTTGTAGAAATTGATATTTATGCTATCGCATATGATAGCGGCCGGACACTCTATTTAAGCCCTGGAAAATGTCAGCAACGATCTGCATCAGAGGGCAATCAACCAGAAGGGAAGCGGCGAGTAGAGATGTGTTCGAATCGATGGCGAGTAGCCCATCTAGATCAGAGACGAAAGAGAGCTTGCCGCCTTGGTAAAGTATCTGGAGTTGCTCTTGATCCTTTCGTATGTAGCAAGGATCTTGCATTATGATCCCGATGGGCTTTAGATGGGAACATTTGTTTTCGTATGCTTGCCCCGGGTGGTTCGTGATGGTGAAAGTCGTCATGTGCTGCAGCGAGGACTCATAATAAGCTTTGTCATGGTTGAAACACCTAAGCGAAACAGAGGGTCTCTGTGATTGGGTTGTATTGTGCGGCTAAGTTATTCGTCAACTGGAGAATCGTCTTGTGAGAGCTAGTTATGAGGCAGAGATGTCTGGTACTCTGAAGAGCACTTGAGTAGCCTTGCATGGTCTTCTCCTCCCGATGCTCCTCGTTCTACGCCAAAGTACCCAATGCGAGAACGTACGATACAGACATCTAGATTTTCTTGCCTGTTTTGGAAGACTGGATGGAACTTCACGCGTGACATCAGTCGCGTGGCGACGTAGTTGTAATTGCCCTCGTTATCATCCTCATACTTGCATTGGTTCCAGACCTTATACTTTCCAAAACTGTTTGTATGATTGACATCAAGCAAACCTCGAAGGAAATGGGCCTTGCGGGTCTCAATACCAAGTGCGACTTTGTTGTCTTCGATTTGTTGGAGCAGAGCGCGAGTGAAAACAGCTTTCTCACCCAGCTTGATTGTCACATGTCAACGGAGTGGAGTGTACTTTCCCCCACAAGGCCTGGTTCTGTTGACTAGGTTCTGGAAGGGTGGTTGTGTGTAACGGTGCTGTGTCAGTGTCTTCTGATTTGGGTGACATTTTGAGTATCCTGTATATGTTCAAAGCCGACATCGTGAATTGAGTGCAGATGATACACAGTGTTATTTTGGTTGAACACGGTGCTGAAGCTGAAGAATGTAAATACGAAAGGAATTACTTCGAAACCAGAAAGTTAAGTATTAGTGTAGAAGAATTGATAGCAGTACCATATTCGGCTTCCCTGAACCGTCTTTCACTGCAAACGTGTGCGTGGGAAAGCGAAGCCTGGATGGAGCTTAACCCGTGAACAATGAGACATCTAGAACATAAGATCTCAGACAAGGTGAAAGTTCAGTTCACCAACAAAGTTGAAGACCAGTCATGGAACGGTCATGACCTAAAGGTGGGGTTGTGAGAGCAAACCACGTAGCGATATTATGGGCTAGAGATCAGCCCTGGATCAAGATTTAAGTACTGTGACCTGATAAGTAGGGCTGAAGGTATTTGTTGCGAGCCGGTAGAAAAGCCCCTGCGAAGGCTCTCTGGTAGGGCCAATTAAGGACTTGTTCTCGAGTCTGCAATGCTCTAATATAAATTGCATCGTGAAACTTTGCGGTCTGCAACACTGATAGCTGAACGTTGGCGCTATGATATCAGGGGCTGGAGCCGATGTGATGGCGTGCGGATACCTGCATACGGGTAGTGCCGCTGTCACCTACATGCGATACAAGCTGCAATGACGAGTCTAAAGCTCGTACATCAGTGCTAACATCACTTTGTTGGTGGGCATTAGAGGCGTGGCGGACAACAGCAGTGTAGGTGTGCGCTGCGATTAGAAGCGTTCTTAGCTTGTTCGAGCCAATAAATTCTTAGTCAGCGAGGGTCCAGCCTTCATCGAACGTGCACTGAGGGTAAACGACCGCACGTTGAGTGCTTTACAAGACACAATGTATCTACGATTCCAGCCGCCAACCCGAATCCGAGATTGATTCTCTTTCCTAGCGAATAGGGAATAGCGCCATGCCACCCATGCAAGAAGAGATTGTCGACCCACTGCACTTTTCCACCCCCGCCTCGCATTCGCTTTGCAACAACGACACCGTCGAGTGGCTGCATCGAGGGCAACCCAGTCAGATCGCGGGCGAGCCACATCAAGCGCCACCTCACTGGTCAGTGAAACCTCAATGCCGCGCCTAGGCCACAAGAAGAGTCGGTTGGGTTGCCGGCAGTGCAAGGCACGCCACGTGAAGGTTCGTTATTCATCTAGCTGCCAAATGCTCGTTCGTCGAATGATCAACAAGAGTACGAACTGATAACTCAACAGTGCGATGAGCTCAAGCCATGTACTAGTTGTGCAAGACACGGTGTACAATGTAGCCTTGTTACGGATCCACCGCCTTCCGCTTCGTCCGCTGGGACAAGCAGTAGTGGTGCTGCTTCAAAACGTGAGCGTGAAAGCAAATCGTCAAATGAGCGCTCCAGAACTGTAAGTTCGCACAATTATGCTGTATAACATGCGGCTGAGAGGCTCATAGGGTTCGTCGACATCATCGCCCTCTTTGCTTATCGATTATGTTCTGAACCCGTCAGCTATGTCGCCTGGAGATGGAGCTTCAGAGGGTAGTTCTCCAAGTTCGCAACCAGATCAGTTTCCGTTTTTCAGGCCGTTCATCCATAAACCTGCAACCGATCAGTCCGATCTTTGGGTCCGGGATGTAGAGTTGATGTTCGTACATCGATTACATGGCGAAGGCAGCACTAATCTGACGCAGGCATCACTGGACCATCGAAGCATATGACGAGTTATCACAGCGAGAGGATATGCGACATACCTGGAGGGTCGACGCACCAAAGTGTGCCGTCACTCACACCTTCTTGATGCACGAGATCCTAGCGTTCGCGGCATTTCATAAGGCATCGCAGCTTCCTGATAGACGCCAGGAGTATTATACCCTGGGCATTCATCATCAAGATCTCGCCATCAAAGGAATGCGACCGAAGCTTCAGAACATCACCCCAGAGGAAGCACCGGCAATCGTTGCTACTTCAACGCTTCTTACATTGGGCGTGTTTGCTTCGACTGGATTCGAGGCCAGCTGTGTAGACATACCCTCGCCACCATCTGCCATTGACAGCATCTTAAACATTTTTTCGCTCATGCAAGGCATGGGCAATGTACTGGCACTTGCCCATACTCATGTACTTGAGTCATTCCTTGCTCCAATCTTTCGCGACCCACGAGAGTCCACCCCCTCTCAACCATTACTCCAGGAATTAACACAGCATGTGCCGGCTCTGATTTCATTTATCAAAACGAAGCCGGATCTCTCAGAGCAAGAGCGTGCCGCCTTCATGGGTGTCATCGCTCATTTCGAGCCTGTGCTCAAGCTCGCAAGTCCACCGCGGGTAGACAACCGAGAACTTCGATTTTTGTTCTTCTGGCCATTGCATCTCGATAGCAACTTCCTCGCCGGTGTGCGACAAAGACACTCGGGAGCAATCGTGATTCTGATGTACTACGCTACCATGCTGTTTGCTGCTGAACCTCGTTACTGGTTCATGAATGGGTGGGGCCATCGACTGATGAAAGCCTGTTCCGATAGTGTCGATAAGAGCTGGCTCCCCGTTCTGCAGTGGCCACTATCTTTCCTGGAGATAACTTCTACTTGGAATCTTTTCACAGACATCTATCGACTTCCTGAAGGTCTTGGATCTTCACAGGAACCGCTTGTCCTGCCATACGCACAGCAACCACCACAGACAGTTCCTTTCCGCCAATATTCTCAACCCCCTTCGCGAGCGACTGAATACACACCAACATCCACATCAGACCGTACCGCGTCATATCCGAATCTTACTGGCCAGGTGCTTCCCCCGTACGCGTCTCAGATGACGAGTGCATCACATCTTCCTTCAACGTCTAACGCAGTGCGAGATCAGGATCAGCACATCGGTTACAGCGAGCATAAACCCAGCCAAGCGACCGAGTATATGCATGAACAAGATACTATATCTACAAAGCAACCGCAGAAAAAGGAGAGCTTATAGTAGGTAGCCTTGCAGTCGCACATTGTAACACCGAGGTAGCTTTCTAGACACGTTGACCACGTGACTTTAGATGCAGAATCAATATTCACATCAGAAGCTTATATCCAGTCTGTTCTTCAAATGGCAGATTAACGGTTGCTCATTTCTTTTTGCTACCGCACAGAATCCATATTCATCCCGTGGTTCGCGGGCACGGCAGTAGGCACGGCAGGAAGCACTCACTATTGTTGAACTCATGCCACACTTTACCCGACCCATGCTGTATGCTTACGCATTAGCCCGTAAGGCTTCCCGTCAGCGGCAGCTTCTTTGCTGACCCGACCTATAGCGCCTGAGGCTTTTATATCAGCATTGATTGCGACGCTATTGATCACGTCGCCTTACGGCTCTTATGTGATCTCACACGGGATACCCCTGCAAATCATGCTTTCACCTCAGTCCAGACCGATTGAACACTCAACCAGCAGGAGCCGTATTTGCAGCCTGTTGTATGCCTCAAGCGCAGCTCGATACTGAATTGCATGGAGGACGAAGCGCTCAGGTGGCGGAAAGGACCGAAGATGAGGATGGCATCTAAGGCTGACTACCAGAACAATTGCAAACCCACGGTATCCCACAATGACATGAAAGTGCCATAAATGCAGGACTGTATTGCAATGAATACGTGTGATAGACTGTCGAATATGCTAGGTACGAATCTGTACTTGAACAGCCTATGTGCCAGAGCATCTGAACAGAGCAGCTGGATTCTGCCTGCAGATTCTACCGACGCTGCGGCATCGCTTATCATGGATTCAGGTCGATTAGCATCTGGCGTATTACACCTAGTGTTCATCAAGATATATAGGTCCAGAGACACACTTGAGTGGCAAACTTTGAATGTTCAGCTGCACAACCATCGCTCAGTGCACTGAAGAGCCGCCGCACCAATATCATCGCAAGTCTTTCGAAAGCAAAAGGTGTGATAGTTCATCTCGTCATAAAGAGCGTACTAGTAGGGTATCAAATACTCAATAATAAATACACACCTGCGGAAAAGCCCCGGAGGAGGATATGTGTTCCATATATGCCGACAGCAAACGAACAACAAAAAACAGACATCAATGATAAGGCCGCGGAAGTGTCACACACTAGCTGTCTTCCTGCCTCATTCGGATAGTGGCCGCCTGGGCTCCATGGCCCAGCGCTCTTGTTCCTCGGGCGTGGGCTGAGAGACTGCCGTACTGTCACTCGCAATTGTGGTATCGCTGAGTCCTCGCTGATGCGAGGGTCGTCGCTCTGCAGCAGCTTCTGTGGTGGCTTCAGCCTGCGGGTCCTTTTTTGGACCTACTTCCTCATCTAAGGCGGCTGTCTCTGCAGGGTGAGCAGGTCTCGTTGCGTCTTTCTTGTGGTCTGCTAGCCGTTCATCGATGTTTGTCGACAAAGACGTATCGCTGGGACCACGACTGTGTAGCGGACTATTGATCGGGCTTACCGCATCAAAGTGCGCACCCGGAGTATGAAACTGGCCCTCATCGCCAGGCAACTCAGCTATGGGCGTGCCAGGAGTATTGAGACCTGATGAGACATGGTCTCTTTGTGCGCCCCGTCCATGCGGCTTGCCAGCAGTGAAGTAGTCGCGTCCGCCATCAACGTCGCTCGCACTCTCTTGCGGTGGGCTGTACAGTTCCACAGGCGGACTTTCAGGAGACATCTCGCTGATAGGCGGAACTGATTTGTGATCCGCAGAGTAGTAGCCGGCGAGAGGGGTTTTCGGCGAACTTGGCAGGTCAGAGCCTGTGAGTTCGGAAACACGTCGATATTTGATCTCCTGACCTGCCAGTGTGGGGTCAATTTGCGATGTTTCATAAGTTTTCTGAGCGGTTTCCTTCTTCATCTTTCGTTTCCTCCACCAGCAGAATGCAAGGATACCAGCAATGACAAAAGCGACAACGATACCGACAACGGTTCCAGCAATCGTACCGGGCGTCAGTCCTACACTTGAATCTGGTGTATTTGTGGGAGTAGTGTATGACGTGTTGAAGATGATCTGGAGCTCCTCCTCCGGCATTGGATCTGGGTAGGAAGCTGGAGCGACTGTGAAGCTGGAACGCTCGTAATCGACGACAATATAGGCCTCCTGTAAGAAAGTACGTCCCAAGACATATACCCCGTTCTTGGATTTCTGGATGGGGAAGTAGTTTGTAGTGTTTTCACCTGTCCTAGAGCCCCGTTGGTGATTGAACGCCGAATATCCAAGCTTGATGCTTGAGTACTTGTCCGTGTCTGAAGAACCTCCTACAACCTTGATTTCGATTGTAGCATTCTGCCGTATGTTCCTCTCGTGTGCTGAAGCGTTCACAAAGTACAGATCTTGACTCTCGTCATAAGTCAAGCCAAAGTTCTCTTGGAAATGGTCGCAGATACAGTCTGGTAAGATAAGGTACGGCAGAGTCGAGTCGATGTTGGCATGAAAGAAACGAGTATCGCATTTTGTAGTGTAGGAAATGGTGTTCACTTCGACGTCGGGATCCGGTGTGTACGTAAGTGAAGAAACGCCGACAGCCAGGGTGTTGTTTAGTCCGCTTGGCATTCGAACAGTAACATTTGCACTTTCGATCATACGAGATTTGTCGTAGCCGCCGAGAACGAGGCTGCCGGGCTCTCCAAGATTGTTATTCCCTGAACATTGTTAACATAGGCTTCATATTGACAGATACTGAAGGTTGATTACGATCTTCAGCTCTTCAAATGCCCGATGGCTGTCAAGGCCATCTTACGTGCACTTTGCCAGTGGATAGGAGATCGTAATAATAACGCGAGTAGCATGCAAACAGCATGTAGGTGCTAACGACAAAGTAAAGTAAAAAGAATGATACTTACGATACCAAGCGCCAGCTGTGTAGCCGAACGAAGAGCTTGCTATACGGCCATCGTCCTCCAACTGCGTCAAGAACGTGGGGATGGTACCTTGATCGGGACCAACAGCCCCTACTGCCAGTCCGAAGGAGCCCATGAAGAATTTATCGCCAACGTACTCCACGGCGTACCGGTTCGCCAAAAAGGGTCCTTGTGCTGAGCTCCTCCCAAGCCCTACGTTTGTTTTTCCCCAGCGTCCCCCATCTATTGTGCTACCACTACTTGAGTTGGTCTCTGAGTACCAGTAGGGACGTGGAATCTCATAAATGCCTGCACCTTGCCAATGAACTGACGGTTCTACTCCACGAACCTGCTCGTTGTTGAATAGAGAAACACCTCGTTTTGCTGCACACTTTGGGTTGCACCACTCGGTCTGCCCAGGTAGTAGAGTCAGTGACGACGAAGTAGAGATGAGGACCTTGAAATCCTGCCCGTTTTTGCCCTGGTCGTCGGAATTGACATTGATGAAGAAACTCGACCATCTCCCGTCGTTGCCATCAAAATCTCCACTTGGAGCCACAGATATCGGTGGAGGGGGAACAGCGATTGACTCGGTGCGTTTCCGTAGGTGCATCGTGGGAGACCTGGCATAACAAGCAAAGGAAGGTTGGAAAGAACGAGCGCAAAATAACCAGGATCAAGAACAAGGAGGGGCACAAACTGCAGAAGGACTAGTACATATCGACTGATCGACTGATGGCAGCAACAGCCTCGCATATAGCATCAATGTCAGCTTGAGCTAATGGACGGGAATGTAGGGCCGCGGCCTCACTGCATCAGCGTCACGACGTGCGGAACACCCAGAAGATAGGGCCAGCCGGGTGCTGAAGGCTGTCAAGCCGAACTGCTTTCTTTTGTGCATCCTCCGCGCCACAAGCGGGGTACAACCATCGCACTGCCATTACGACAGCTTCGTATGTTTCACTCGTCCAACCCCATACAAACGACTGGTGCATGTTTACCGGTAAGGAAACACAAAAATTGTGGCCAATTTCAGGCTCACTATTGGAGGAGAAATAAGCAGGGCTGGCTTCGTAGAACCTGGCATGCCGTGCCCAGACCTGTCTGAATAGATGTGTGCCAGGGCTGCAGAAAGGGTTGCAACGATAGCGAGGTGGCTGAGGAAGGAGAAAATTAGACAAAGGCGGCCCGGGGAGCGTTGACTGCGTGAAGGGACTAGTGGCTGCCTTAATCAGCAGGTGTAAGGATGTCACGTCTAACGGCGCGGCGTTACCGTAGCAGGCCCCGCTGGATTGCACGTTCATCTGAGCGATTCGCTGCGTACTCTTGAGCCGCACAACAGACCTTAGAGGTACTCAACGGATTAGTTTATCCTCGCACAGCTTCCGTATGTCGCACCTATTGAGCACGCAAACTATGGCGGTGTACTGTAGATCACAGCAAGGCGGGCGGGGCATAAGATGACAGCGCAAAAGCAACATGATACCATCGAATTTTAACCAATATTTGGCCCCCAGTATACCGCGCAGACCCTGTCGCCCTCCATCAAAACGCTGCCTTGCGCTAACGGATACACTCACTGTCGACCTGCAGCTGTCTAGCACACTGCAGGCAGGTCACTAGCTACAACCAGCATGTAGTATTTCCTGTCAGCAATTGCCATAGGCGTGGGGTTTGTGCGAGCAATATCTAGACTACTGATCTGGGCAGTGTGCATGCAGTTTTACGCCTGTCCAACCGTGTCCGCGTAGAAGAGCCGAGTCTTACACCTACATTCTGCACCACATCCGATCCTTTCTTGGCCGTACCTCCGCCTTTTCCCCCCTCCAACCACCGGCCTTGCTCACCTCTTCCTTATGGCGGTCACGTCTTTTTCTCGAATAGGTCTAGGGATGATGATGCCGCCTCTCTCGACCTGCTGCAGCCCTGGCCGAGCGGCTGTCGAACGGCAACAGCCAAGTCGATCGTTGCCTTACTTTTGCATAACTTTTGCCCGAGTCCTGGTGTTTACCCATCCTGGTAGGCAGGATTGTTGTTGAAGCTCGGAGTCGAGCCCTGCCAGCTCAATGGCACGCTACTGTAAGCTGTGGACTACCTGCTACCGGCATCCTTCCTTTATAGTCGCGGGCTGCTGCTCACTCGCTTCCCCTTCTCTCAAGCTTCAGCCTTCAGCCTATCGTTACTCTTGAGGTACGTGAAGTTTTCTGCTAACCCCTTGCGGAGCCCTTTATCTGTAAGCCAAGTCATCTCCACCATGGTAATTCCACAATTGTGTGATTCTATGATGGGTTTGCCTGTGCTCTCGCTCAGCATCCTCTATAGCTAGGCTGTCCTGCATAGGAAGGTCCTATACAACTTTACAAGTTGCCTCACGTGCACGTCTAACCGTGATAGATTCAAGCTGGTGCATTCATTCGGCCGTCAAAGCAGTCGCTAGCTTTCAAGATGCGCGGCCTTTTGTATCTTCTGGCTATCGCTGGGGTTGTTGGAGCTCAGGACAACCAGACTGTCCAGGCACTCAAAGCCCCACCAACCCCTTCGACAACAGAAGAAGCACTGTTCTCCGTGGCAGGTGGGGGCGGATATGGATATCCGACATGTCAAGCTGTAACAAAGACCAAAACAGTCACGCAAAAGCCGTATACTTTGACTATCACAAAACCTGTGTCCAAGGAAACAATCACAACTACCTGCTACGAAACCACAACTGTTCATGACACTAAGACTTCAACGTCGACAACTACTTGCACAGTCGTAAGTGGTTTCCTCTTTCTTCTTTCATTTGGAGAGTACCAAGCTTCGATCCGTCCTGCTTAGGATTGCGGTCGGACTCCGGTATAACGAGGTAGCTGTAGCAAGCTTTGTAAACACGGCCGATACCACACCTAGGTATTGAGACCACAGCGTCCTGGATTGACTCGCTCTGCCATCACGCACTATCAATACTCAATACGCTGACCGTTGCTCCAGACTACAACTGCACCCGGCGTCAACACTACTAAAACTGAGGTAAGTTTCAAGCGTCATCCACGCGAGGCCACATAATAACCCTCCCAGACGATCTACAAGACCAATTCGGCCTACCTGACCATTACAGAGCCTGCCGTGCCTGGGCAAAATTACACGGTCACAGAGACTACGGTATGAGCTTCGCGAAACGCTTATATATCCCGAAAACCTGCTAACTAATTTCAAAGACTTGCACAAGTACTCTCACCTCGACTACAGTGAGTTTGCTTCGCGAACATATTCAATTTATCGTTGCTGACTTAGCCAGACCTGTACCACAACACAGACTGTGACTACGTCAAAGGAGATCACTCTCTCAGGCTCTCTTGTGTACACAACGATTCCCGGTCCTACGGTCACTTATAATAACACTGTGACCGAAATAGATTTACAGACCTCTACATACACGACAACGATCATTAGCGTACGTCACTACTCCCTCTAATCCCCTCCCTGATGTTGCAGAAGAGTCCATGTGCCTATGTGCAATCGTCTAAAACCTAGCACCAAGTCAGAACGGATCAGCTGGGCTTTGAAGACTGGGAAGTCGGCAAAGGACTCCAAGGCCTTTCGCTGACCTGAGAAACTTGCCCAAGATCTGCTGGTGGCATCGCACCATACCTTTGAAGCTCATACTGCCCGTTGCTGTATCCGGTCTTCTAGATAACACAAAGCTCTTCTCGTCTTTTCTAATCAAATCATAGCTCTTGCCGACCACGGCAACAGAGACTTGGCGGACGACCAATGAGAAGACGTTCTACACAACGGACGTGAAAACTTTCCACACTACAGGTACGCAAGCCTGCATTGGAAACTCCTAGCGGTACGTTTGCTAATGAAATCTGTAGACTGGTCGACCTACGTCAGCGTTTCCACTACTACATACACAATTTGCATCACCGAATTCATCACCACGAGCTTTCCTGTGACCATTGATCACACGCAAACAGAATGGCGGACTTCCTATATCACTACAGTACAAACTTTGACATCTACAGACTATGTTTCCGTCACAAAGACAATCACAACAGAGACGCCTGGACCTACGAAGGAGGTGACGCAAACGAAGGAAATTTCGGTGCCGCGAGAGACTTATCGCACAACGGAAATAAGCACGTACAGGACCACAGAAGTTTCTGTTAGCACAGCGACCTACTCGACCTGGTACACCTCATACATCACTTCGTGGTACTCGACAACAATTACCCTGCCAGGCACGACATACACGTCTTGGTTAACAACAGTACTTATCTCTATCATGCCCACGACCACAACGGATCGCTTCTCCTACACTGAAACTGTGGAGAAGACGATACAGACGCCTGGTCCAACTGTGGAAAAGACAATCGAGACACCTGGTCCAACTTCTGTCAGGACGATTGAGGTGACAAAAATATCAATTGAGACCCGCGTGAGCATTGAGACGCAGGTCAGCGCTACAACGCAATACCGGACGGAAACAGAGCTACAGACAACTACAACTACTTCTTACAGCACCCAAACAATCACCATGGAGATCCCAGGGCGCGAAACTACGTACACCTCCTACATCACGACTTCTTTCCCTGTGGAGAAAGTCACAACACAGACCGTAGTATCTTCCTACCCGATAACTGAAACCACTACGGAAACTCAGCTGAGTGTTCAGACGTCATACTTCACTACAGAACGTGTGATTACTGAGACGTCCACAAGTACAACGTACATCCCCACGACCTACACCGAGCCTGCGTCTACAGTCACAATTTCTGGAAGTGTAACGACCCTACCTGCTTCTGTTGTAACTTCCTATGTTACTTCAACTATCACAAATGAAGTAGTAAGAACTATCACAGAGCTTTCGCCGACTACGGTTCCTATCACAATCCCTGGTCCTACGGTGATTTCCCTGAGCACAGTTTTGGTCCCTACAACTCTGGTGTCTACGTCAGTCTTTTCGACAACATTTACCACCACACTATCTGGAGAAGTCACGACGCTAACCGAACGCGTGTCTACCACAATTTCTGTGGTAAGCACTTCGACTCAGGTGCTTACTATTGGGGGCCCGACTTCTTTGCAGACTGTTCCAGGCCCAACGCAAACTGTTGAGGGCCCTACAGTGACTCGGATTGAGATTTCTGTGGTTACCAGTACGATCGATCGAACGATAACGAGTACCTCGTTATCCATTTCAACTTCTCTGTCTACAACAATTCTTCCCCCTTCGACTACCGTCATCACCTCTACACTGCCGGGACCTACGCAGCTTGTGACAGTTCAGCTGCCCCCTTCCACGATCTTCTCGACTATAACTAGTACCTCAACCGTTCCCCCAACAACGCGTACTATCGTGTCAACTGCACCCGGGCAGACCATCATTTCGACTTCGACTCTTCCGGCTTCTATAGTCACCATTATCTCCACAGCTCCACTTGTTGTAGAGACGAGCACGCTCACTCTTTCAGGAGAAATAGCAACCCTCACCCTGACTTTGCCGCAAGCTACGACTACAGTTCTCTCGACTCTGCCTATCAGTACAGTTATTTCTACATTAACTATACCGGCGAGCATAGTAACAAGCACACAGCAGTTTCCAGCAAGCACGGTTACTTCAAGCTTCTTGTTTACAGTCACACTTCCAGGTCAGCTCACCACAAGTATTCTGACTCAGCCGGGATCGACACAAATTATCACCAGTCAAATCCCAGCCTCAACAATTGTGTCTACAGTGCTTTCCTCGATCCTAGTCACTACGACTGAGCTCGTACCTACAACAATTCTGGAGACACTAACTCCCAGTGCTACCTCAACGCCCAGCGCGAGCTCCAGTCCAGCTTCATTCTCCTGCCAGAGTGGCTGCCAGATAGACGTGCAAGCAACTCGTTTAGAATATCCCGGAACCGTCATTGTCTCCACCGTCACTCGGCCCCTTGTTACAGTGTCCATCTTCACGGATGATGCTGGAAGGGATATCAGCAGCAGCACTCGCACCGAAACGGCCTTAGCTTCCACCCCAACTCTAACTTGGACATACGAGGGCGTGACTCTGACCTGGCCAACAACATACGCGGCGTACGAAACGTTCAGTCATCTCTCAGTGGAAGCAATTGCATCGCAGTGTGTCACTGCAACGCTGAGCTTGACATTGCCCTCGCCTACGAATCACGCGTCCCTTATTCTTCCAGAGAGCGAGATCCCGGATACAAGGTTTGTGGCACCGACTGTCGTGGACTACTTAAACACTTTGCCAACTGTGTTGGCACAACTCGGTTCATCGATTGGGCCAGGCGCCTGCGACCCTCTTTCTGGTGGCATCACGAACAAAGATACCAAGACTAATCTGCCCACAACTGTGGTTCGGACAATTGAACAACTCGAAACTACGACAACTCGTGTCCCAACAGCTGAGGCTGTTCTAAATCCTGAGTCAACGCCAACCCAAAGCTCGCGTAATACGCCCACTTCTTCTCCCTCCCCCTTCCCAAGCGAAACCCCTCAATCAAGTAGCGAGACTACAGCGCCCAGTAGTGCTGCCCAGGAGCCGATCAGTGCGACTCCGGAGTCTTCTCCGAGTGAGTCCTCACAGTCGTCTTCTAGTCAGCCTCCTGCGTCCAGCAATCCTGCGTCCAGCAATCCCGCACCCAGCAGCTCTGCAACCAGCAGCTCTGCTATCCCTCCGTCAAGTGTCGCACCACCTTCGAGTAGCGCCGCTGACTCCTCAGCAGGTCCTGCCTCATCCTCGTCCGTTGCACCTCCATCTTCTTCGGCAGCGCCTGGGTTGTCAGCGCCGGCATCTGCCTCGTCTTTAGCTTCGGAAACCACCCCCAAAGAAAGCGGCACCCCCGGGATTGGCACGTCATCAGAAACAGTACCTCTGCCATCGATCTCGTCCGCACGCACATCCAGCCGAACAACCACGTTTCCCGACGGGACAGTATCAGGCATTGGCCCCGGCTCCAGCATATTTGAATACACTGGTGGCGCACCACTGCCAACAGCCATCGCAGGTTGGCTGATTGGAGCCGCAGGTATCGGCCTGGGCTTGTTCTAATTTCTATGAAAAGCACCTCGGTGCTGTTGATGGCTTAATGCGATGTTCACTTAATTAGTTAATAAATAATGATGATGTATACATCCATATCCAACCATTTTCTACCGGTCCTCCTGCATCTTCCATCGGTTGATCAACTGTGTGCAAGTGCGATAAAAAGAAGCTCGTTTTCGAAGACGCACCAATCAAACAGAGATCTAACTTCAGCAAACAGCGACACTACAGCACAAAATCATTTCTTGTTCACAATCTGATAAACACCTTCTGGCGTTATGATAACTCAACAACAGAGGCTTCAAAGCCGAAACGCCACGGCCTATTGAGCGCCGCAGTTATTGCTCGGTATCAGTACGTCTTTAAAGCGAGCTTCCGCGTAATACACACCTAGCTCAGGCTGGTATCTCCAGCTCCTTACAGCCTCCAATGCAGCTTATTCACTTCCACTCGTCACGCAAGGAATCGCCTGCGACGCACCGTCCTCGTGCGTCAATCGATAGTCTGGTACGCGCCCCACTTCGCTCCCACTCGGCCCGCAGTCCCAACTTTAAATCCCAGCCTTGTCACCCTCACACTCTCACGTCAGTGTGAGCCAAGCGCGCGTTCAACATAACTCACCACGTTGTGAGGAGTTGTTGTACTTGAGTATATGGCAAGGCACAGCAGCAGTCATGAATACGAGCGTGTCGTGTCTTCAAGCTTTCCCTCAGCTGCCCATTGTCGCGCCACATTCTTGCACACGCTGCACGCAGGAACACCTCGTGTGAGAGCGGAACGAGTCAAGCGAGTCCAGCAGGGTGAGTTGAGGGTGTGTAAGACCCCTGGGTTCCTCGGTTGGCAAATGCGGGACCTCGCCACCACTGTAGTGCGGCCCGGCTGTGCCATTTGATCGATACATGGGCAGAAGGAAGAGTACGAGCACGGCGTTGGTGGCGCGTGGTGTTGAATGAGTGGGTAGATGATAGGCGCATCAGCGCTTGGGTTGGGTTGGTGGGGCCCGCACGTTCTTGCTGCACGGATCCTGGTGTACATGCAGGCTTGCGGATAGGGTTAGTAATACCGAGGTGGTCTGGAATGGTCGACGATCGCGATCTTGCATATATGCCTTATGGTTGCTTGAGTAAATGGGCGCTGTTGTTAGGCCTGAGAGTTTGAGCCTTGCCACATCATCTCTTATGTCAAGAGATGAGCCGGATAAAAGCAAGCCCAGCGTCCATAACATGGGAGGTACTGGTGTTCAACCCTACTCTTTTTACATAACCTTGAAAGCAGCTAGAGCATTATAGTCATATTTGTAATACACAACCTACAACCAAACTACCTTTGAAGATCTTCAGGCCTGAATTTTGGAGTGAACACTATTTGCTGCCGCGTTTGAGCTTTTCTGCAATATATCTCAACGAATAGCTCTTGTGGTTTATTATAGGTATGATGTCGACTTTTAGGGTAATGCCCGAGTTGTTACAGTGTTAGTTTTTAGGACTTAGTTTTCTTCATTATCTATCATACGCCTATATTTAAATTCGTCATGCTATTTGTTGCCATCTGAGATGATTTCATGTAGTTCACGCTGACGGCCTGTGTCTCCTCAGAGTTCCCTCTTTATGCAGACGTAGCAGATTTGACCGCTTTGGAAACTTCGCGGGATTTGCAAGGAACCAGTCTACGCCGGCATTGGAGGCGCCTTCTTCTTTTTTTCTGGCTAACCAGACTAGTGAAACGGATGATGACTGATTCTGTGGCGACTGGACCACGCTCGTAGCCAATCTATGTCTGATGGGTCTGTCAATTTGTCTCGAACCCGTCCATACCAGGCATCGAAAAGTCCGGATGCTGCCATTAGCTTTGCGCTCAGGTGAGAATCGCTTTTGCGGTGGGTACGTACCATAAAGATGATATTGAACCTTTAGCTGCATCTTTGCACCGCTTCAACTGCCTCACCGCCATTGTTCGCTTGTTTCGTGCCGCCATCGCTATTCGTCCTAAAGAGTGCTCCCAAAAATCTGAAATTGAGGGTGTTGTTCTCGACAATAAGAATACTAAGAGCCGGGGAAAACCTCGACTTTGGTTTCATCCTCTGTCACTTAAAGAACCACAAAAAACTGCATTTCCTGCAAGAAGTAGAGCTTTGTTGCCATAAAAAATGCTGGAGATATCCATATTTTTTGTCAGTAAAGAGTGTGCGATCTAGACTGCAATGCCCATGCACGTACTTGCCCAGCCCATACTCGGCTCCAGCCTATCAAAAGGCTGTTATGGCCAAAGACTTGTTCGATCCTGAAATAGGCGCCCATGGAATGATAAATATACTACTAATATGAAAAATGATGCGAAGTCATCGACTTCGGAGAGTCAGACGTAGTGTGTGATCTTGACATTGTCCAAGAACCTCTCTTTTATATTGCAGAGAAGCTCGGACGCAGCTCAGACATAATCACATGTATTCTTTGCCCTAATAACTAGTTTCCAAAGATGCTTCAGATATGAATTGACTGTAGTCTATGTTTTGGCCGTCTGTCTCTTTCTGTTTGGCTTTTTCGGTAACTTGAGAGCCTCTGTCAACATGTATCTGACAAAGGAACAGCAAGTGACAGGCAACCTGACGCGCCTTCACAAAACATGTGATACGACCCCTGGCAGTCGTTGTTAAGCAGTACACAAATCAAGAGACGAAACGGAGTCCGAGACGAGACGCGTCGGCTAACGCTTAGGATGACGGAATTTTGACGGCATTTGAAACACATCCGCACCTCATTGCAACCTGATCTTTCGACTTGTCAAACGCACAAAAACGTCACTGGCACGTATCGCCTGCTAGACTCCTCATTGTTGACACCACACCATAACCTCTAGCTCGGAGACGCAATGGCAGCTGTCTTAGGCTTCGAGTTTCGATCCACTTGTCGTAAGTATCGTGACATTGTGCCTGACTGACTTTTCGCGGCAGCATGAAAGCCGTTTCTGTCAAGTTTCTGTCAAGTTTCAACTATAGCGAGGCCGCGTGGGTGTCGACAGATATGCGTGATTTGCTGGGTAGATATTTAGAGACAACGGCCTGTCAAGTGTCGAGTGTGTTGGATCAAACTTTAATCATTCAGTATCCCATCGCAGGCGATTTCTTCATTTTTAAAGTCTTATCTCTACCATAAAACAGGCCCGAAACCAAACCAAACATCCGAAATGCGTTCCATTAGCGTCCTTCTCGCTCTCCTCTTCGCTTTCGTGTCAACCTGTTACGCCGGGCCCAGCGCTGAATACCCAACTCTTCAAGTCCGTGATGAAGGCGGCGGCAACGATATCAGCTACAACGATTCAGAGCGCGGCCTCAAAAAGTCATGCAAGAAAATGCGCAAACTCAATGTCCTCTCTCAGATTGCAGCCAACCAGACTAAGCTAGACGCGTGGGTCGCTGAGGGCAAGCTTGACGTGGCTGAAGTGGATGCCATCAAGGCAAAAGCCGTGAGCGCTACAGCAGAGCTAGCCACAATGCAGTCGAATACAACACTTGTTGACGAATGCGCAGTCGTGGATGCTAAACGCAAGAGCATCAAGCAGTGCAAGCAGATCAAGAAGTTGACTGAGCTAGCAGCGCTGGCAAGCAACGAGACCGCTATGGCCGCCTATAAGGAAAATAAGGGCCTAAACGATACAGTCATTGAGACTCTGAAGGCCAAAATTACAGAGGCATCAGCCAAGTTGCAGAAAATGCAGTCTAATAATACCACTCTCACAGAATTCTGCACTCAGCGGCAGCAGCAAAAGGGCGGGGGTGAGTCCGCCAATACACAACCCATAGCCTGTGTGTTTTAATGCTGATATCACCCAGTTTTGGACTCGGATGACACAACTGCAGGCCAGGCTCAGCAGGCCACTGGCCGCGCAGCAGGTCTTACCGTGCAGAATATACCATACATTCTCGTCCCGGCGCTCGCCGTGGTCTTCGCCTTTTTTCTCTAAGCTTTATGGTGGGAATGCCATCGGCAACAACATGAGCGAAGTCAGCAAGAATTATATATTCATTATTACCCGGAAGTGGGACTGATCAATATCACAGTCCATGATGATCCTACAGTGAAGACAGAATAGATCAGGGAATCTCTCACACCTCCTCAACTTAGCTTTAGAACCTGCTCATGATTCCAAGAGCCTTCACTTTGCATACTGGAGACTTCGGGCATCGCAAAACTGCACTTCGTATCAAGACGTAGGGTCAGGGTCGGTGGAGACTAGCCATGCGCTCACGACCGGTCTTCGCGCGCCCGACCGGAGCGGGACCTTCCTGTCAGCATTTCTCGGGCGGGTTCTGTACTTCTGTACCCAGTCCAAAAGCATTCAAGCTGGGCGTGGTTGGGGAAGAGGGTTGGTCCGAGGTCAAAGAGCACAAAGGCTTCAAGACGTTGTGTGATTGGGTTTTCTAGATACCCAAGACATTGGAACCTAGAACGTAGCGTCCGTCATAGATCTTTCAGGGTCACCGCCCGCCTGTGTTAGTGTTGCTACTGTTTTGTGTTGCATCTCGCTCTGTCAGGCACAACCATACGCCATCGTCAAGGTCCTGGGCTGCGTACTTGAACGCCATCGGGTGATATTTTTGCTGAACCAGACAAGTAGTGTATATCATACAAACATGTTCTGCATTGCGGTGTGGTATCTCATCTACTATGCTGTGTAGGGAATCACGCATACACACTCGTGGCTTTTCGGCCGTCTATGCTGTGCCTGGTACAACACCCATGGCTTCCAGCTGCTTCTTCGCTCCCCATTGCTTCTCGACCTTGATCTTCTCCAGGATCTTACCGGCGCCCTTCTCAATCAAAACCTTTGCAATTTCCTTACCAAAGTCATCGGCTTCCTCTACAGATCGGACCTTTCGCGCCGCCTCGTGCGCGACGGACTCGGTGCCATCCACACTGACGACCAGCGTCTTGAGCACCAGCTCTTGATCGTCAAGATCCGGCTCCGAAGCCTCAAGAGCAGCGCCGTGCTTGTCGTAGTCCTTCGCTGGCTGTGCACCGACCGCCAGGCCTTTGCCTCCGCGCCATGACGTCTCGACACCGATTGGCACACTGCAACCTCCCTCAAGTGTCCGCAGAAGCGCGCGCTCTGCGCCACAGGCGCGTGTTGTGCGCTCACATTTGATTTTACTGAGTATGCTTTGCATGACTTGGTCGTCTCTTCTGATCTCAATGCCCAGAGCACCTTGCCCCACAGCGTGAAGCATGCCGCCGGTGGAGCTTGTGAGTTTCTGGCTAATGCGATTCGCGAATCCTATCCTGTTCAAGCCGGCTGTGGCGAGGATGATAGCAGAGTACTGCGAGTCCTCAGCATCTAGCTTGCCTAACCTGGTTCCGACGTTGCCTCGCAGATCGGCGAACTTCAGATGTGGGTACAGCTTGCGTAGCTGAGCGGCACGGCGGACGGAAGATGTACCGATGGTGGCACCTTGAGGCAGTGTGGCGAGTGTCGTTTCTTTGGGCAGACGGGGCGAGATGATGAGTGCATCACTGGGATCTTCACGCTCGAGAATGGCGCCGAGGAGGAGGTTGTCAGGGAGGTGGGTAGGCATGTCTGTTTGGGTCAGCTACACTCCAGGCTGGGGCGTCTTTGTGCCATACCCTTCAGGCAATGGACGATGATATCCAAATCTCCCTGCTCAAGCATGCTCTCCAGCTCGCCCGTCCATAAGCTCTTAGCATTCTCGCCCTGGCTCAATTGTTGGAGAGGGGTGATCTTGTCCCTGTCTCCCTGCACCATGACAGGCTTGATCTCGAACGTGCGCTCTGGGTTGGCATCTTTCAGGGCTTGCCTCACGGCGTTGGCTTGGACCAGAGCAAGTGCGGAATTGCGCGTGCCGATGTTGACTGTCGGGAATTGTGTGCTGGCCGAAGTGCTGAGGCCTTGTGGCGCGGGCTGCGATGTTGTCTGGACATCTGAGGCTGTCGCTGAAGCCATGGCGGAGTGTGTGCGGAAGGAACGGCTGGTGTGACAGCAAGAGGCGACTGCAGCTGTAAACTTCTTTCCTATGAGCCTCGGTGAGATCGCGGGGCATGTTCGGTAGGCACGTCACACCCCACTAGCGCCAGGCACGCCTGCACCTTCAGCCTGAAGGATCACCTACAATGTCTCGACTCGCATTTCTTTTCCCAGTCCTTGAAGCCATTGTGATCATGAGGACGCAAGCAGACTATGCCGACTGTCAAAGTGCTGTGCAGGCTGTGTCGTCGAACAACCAGCGGCAAGCTTCATAATTGGATCGATCATCATACCGAGACAGCCTCAAGATTTCAGCAGCAAAAGGTTGCTAGATTTGTCGATTGCTTTTCTTGAAATTCTGGACCGTACTCCAAAGAAGACAGTGGCAAACGCGTCATTGGCCCACGTCACATTGATGATGGGACGACTATCCAAATCGGACAGTGGTACGACGTCGTCTGCCAGTACTCAGGACTGGACTTGACTTTTGATAACGATGTACTAGCTGCGATCGATGGTGTGTCTAGCACGTTCCGAGAAGCGACAGGATTGCAATGTGTGGCTGGTCTTTGGCAAGAGCATCTACCTTATGGGCTTCTTTGGTACTGCGAGAGTACTCGGTTGACCGAAAAATCCTTGGTGGCCCCGTCATGGTCGTGGGCTTCGAGGAAGGGAGCTGTCAAGATGTTGTGCGATCCGCCCGGTTGGGTACTGCGTATCACAGATCAGAGGCCAGCAAACCAGCTATCGGCGATGAACGCTCGTCTGGAGACATTAACCATAGCCGAACTCGACTTTGACCTCCAAAACGAGGATCTTGGAGCGAGACTGTGCATTGTAGCATGGAGTGTCCACGTCTCTTGCAGTAGCAGTTGCGGTGCTCAGCCGCCCTTTGATGATCCCGACTTACAACGCATCATCTCAATCCACGAGAGCTTTGGTCCCCGCATTGGAATGGGGTACTGGGACAGTATGCCAGACATAGAATTCGTGGTGTGCACAGCTATCCTGTTGATGCAAGCACCTGATGATTGCTGGGACTCCCAACACGACAACATGATCACCTACTTTATTTTGATCAAAGAAATGGAAGCTCTGGAAGACAAGATTGTGTTCGAACGCATTGGTATCGGATGTACTGTAGATCTACTAGAAGGCCAAAGCCTCGACAACACCTGGCCGAAAAACACGCAACGACGGACTTTCGTGCTTCAATGAACGATAGTATCTTGCCAAGTAGTGGGTTGCTTCAGCTGCGCGCAAAGTCTTGCACAACCCAATTACAAACTGCCACTCGCATCCGATGTGCCACTTGGATGGCGCATGCTTACTTCACCATATTCCATCATACAAAAGCTGCAATAACATTATGTGATTTGGTCACCACATCCAAGCCATAATAAGCTTGAGCGGCGCGAAGTGTTAGCTGCGAATGTTGATGACTGATACGCGATTCGAGCCCAGGGCCACATGCTTCATCTGGTAACGCTGTCATCGACGTCGGCCATCTTCCAACGCATCCTCTTGGTAACGATTGCTCCCACAGTCACTATCTCAGCCAGATCGTGGTGATGTCTATTCGATGATTTTCGGTAGCCATCGATGATTACCGTCTTTGTTGCCAGCTGAACGCCGACTGCAAGAGCACATGTCCAGGATTCAAAACACATTCACATTCCCCACAACTCATGAAGTTTCGTCGTGCCTTACTACCGCAGTCTAATGAATGCAATTGCGAGTTATGCCAAGATGATCTTTATCTGTGGAGTACTTTGATTACTACGAAGTGATGGTCTGCACTGGGGTGTGCGCCGGCTGCATGGGAACACATTAGGTCGTGAATGTCATATTTGAAGGTCTGCTATATGTTTGTCCCTGTACTGCAGAATGTCTTCACAACGTCAACCTTGAAGACGTCCACCGTATCTGCACTTTCCATGGCGTTGACGTGTGCCTCTTCTCCATTTGCAGAGGGGCAGTCATCCCGCATCTATTGTCACTGCCGCACGGTTGGCTAAAGTTCTGAACAAGTTCAGGACAGACCATGTAATCTTAGACTCGGTGCCTGAGTTCACACCCACCACGGACCTGCGCGTCGAGAATGGCAGCATCAATAGAAACCTTGGAAAACAAGTTCAGCGTCCTGCATATGTCTTAGTATTAAACTACCTTTAATCATATGTGAAGACCGACACTACACCGATGTGACGAGCCCTTCCCTTCCTATCCTCTGCTGATTTCTGCACCACATTGTATTGTATACAGCGTTGCTTCTCACCACGTTGTCCGTACAAGCCCACGGATAAGTATCCTTGATCTATCATCAGCCACCAAACTACACGCCCCCGCCGCCGAAGTTGGTTGAGGAAGTTGTCCGCGCGCGCCGTACGGTTTGGAGAATTATGTTCGCAAGGGTGGGTTGACTCTTGTAGGGTGGCAACGTCATGAAAGAAGGTCTCGGAACTAGGCTCTGCATGCTGGTTCCAGGTAGCACTAGCTCGGGAGATGTTACAATGGTCCAAAACACGGCACAGTACAGCACAGTCTGGTATTGGGGGGTTAATATTTGGGCAGCAAGGTACCAGCGTATTGGTGCACATTCACTGACATCGATTTCCTAGGCTTGGGGGTGGCAAGTATAGTTGTTGTGTTCGATTGTGCCGATGCGTCGTTTATCCACAAGTGACGACCCAGGGCACTTGTGACGAGCGAAAGACTCAAACGCCCATATGGTACTTCCACGGCTTGCCCTCTAACTATGACCCTCTAAAGTAGATGCACGACCTCGCCACCAATTCAATCATCACAATCTCCGCCACCGACACCACCCGCACAGCACCATTCATTCCGTCCTTGTCTCCCTCTTCCTTGTGCTAGATGGAAAAAGGTTGTGTTTCGCGTCTTGCTGCATTGCTGAGTCCATGTAGTGACACAGACGAGGGTTGCTGTCATGCAAGGATGCGAAGTAGGGATCTTGAATTTGAGACGTGTGTTGAGTCGTGGAGTCTCCATCTTCTTGTGATCTATCGTGGCGATGGGCCATGTTGGCTATGCTCATATCACGAGGCTGAGCTGCTGGGTCATGCTGTGGGATCATGACCGTCGCTGGGACGCCTGACGAGCAACATGACACAACCTCTCATTTGTAGATTCCTCGCTTTTTCGTCCTGATCGACTGCGCGTGCCGTTAAGCAGGGCAACGAGGAGCCTGGTTTGTGTAGCTCAGGGAGCTTGCTGGGTTGAGTGTATCTATGTGGTCTCCATCTTTTGACGTTCGTGATACTTGACGATGCTTTCCTCGAATACGACGCTGAGAGGTTAGCCTATCCGCATTAACTAAGCAACTCTTTGATATCCTCGATCCTCTGCACCCTCTTCTCGTCCTCGCTCATCATGCCTAGAGAGCTTGCGCTGTTTTTGTTAGTATCACTTTGAGCAACCACAACACAGACCGGAGTTGCACTTACATGAACTTTTTCCGCTCTTGGATCCTCAGCATCTTTTCCTCAATACTGCCTTCGACAACAAACCTAACCACTCGCACACTCCCCTCCTGCCCCATTCGGTGCACGCGATCAATGGCCTGCGCCTCGACCGCAAAGCTCCACCACGGATCCATCATGAAGACATTACGCGCACACGTCAGGTTGAGGCCTACGCCACCTGCCCGTAGTGAGAGTAGCAAGACATACGGTTTTGGAGATGAGGTGAAATCGGCGAGCACTGTGGCGCGAGTCTTCTGTGCCATGGAGCCGTCGAAGCGCAGAAAAGGAATGTGATCGCGGGTGAGTGCGGGCTCGATGAGGTCGAGGAAGGATGTGAACTGTGAGAAGACTACGGTCTTGCCTTTCGGATCCTCTTTCAAGTTTCTCCTTAGGTGAGTGAGGAGAGCTTGTGTCTTTGCGCTGCCACTCAAGCCAATGCGTCGCAAACTGATACGTGGCGTATGGGTGGCAGGGGGTGCAACGTCGCTGGTGAAACTGTGCGGCGGTTCCTCGATGATGTGGTTGTGGCGCACGACTTCAAAGACGTCGCGCGCGTTGACGGGTTCGCGACAGTTGAAGCAGCGTGGGATTTCGCCCTTGTCGCGCTGGTGGTTGATGTAGTTGAGCAGACATTCTTTACATGCGGAATGCCAGCAGCCGGTAACGGCCTGGTCAACCATGGGCTCTTCAAAACACAGAGGGCACTCGGCGTCGGCTTCGTCTTGGATCTCCTTGAGGACGTTGGCACCGAATCTGTTGACGTCTTGGTCGCTGTCAGCAGTGAAGCGCTCGATCAAACTGGATAGATCCATATCGTCAGCTAGGCCATTCGCAAGATCAGACGCCATGTTGCCTTCCAGCTCATCGGCGACGAGGTTCGCCTTGCGGGTCAAGATGGGGTGGCAGCATGATTGGCGAAGACGAAGGATTTGGGCGAAGATGGTAGTGTAGTTCTTGAGCAGCATGCCCGATTCAGCATTCTTTGTAAAGACGCTCTTTGCTCGCAAGTAAATGTGGTCATACACGTCTCGCTCGTCCTGTGACAAGACGATTCGCTCAACGTCGATGACCTTTGGCGGCAAAGGTACTAGAGCTTCGCCGTCAGGTGTTCTCATGTCCTTGGTTCGGCGCAGTACAAGCGGCTCCAGCACGGTCTGCACGACGTCGAGAGCCCGGATGAATTCGCCTGCCTCAAAGGGTACTGTGATGAAAGTTTTCCAGAAGGAGAAGTTACTCCAGGGTTCTACCTTGAGGAAGCGGACCAGACTGAACAGATCCTCAAGACGGTTGACGATTGGTGTGCCGGTGAGGACCCACCGATGTCTCGCGCTGAGCTCGTAGCAAGCCTTGGCCGTCTTTGATTGCCTGTTCTTGATGTAGTGAGCTTCGTCGAGGATGATTCGGAAGTAGTCTAGCGAGAAAATGCCGCCGTGGGAACCTCTGTTTCCGTCTTGAGCAGCAACTTGATTGAATTCGGACAGCACTGTGCCATAACTGGTGATGATTACGTTGGGTGCATTGGCTGCATTGGATGCACAGCATAGCTTCTGGAGATTGACAGCCTTTTCAGAGCCGTAGTAGACCATAGCCTTCAGAGTGCCTTCCTTGGAAGCCTTTTCAGCTTCGCTATGCCATTGGGCGAGCAATGACATGGGGGCGACAACGAGGGTGGTGTATGGCGCCGGTTCGACGGCTGGGCTGGCCTTTTGCAGGCGCGGAAGAGATTTAGGTACAGCGGCTTGGTCGTATTGGTCCGAGTGGTTCCTATGTGTGTGTATCAAGCTCATCATCTCGATGGTTTTGCCCAGACCCATCTCGTCAGCTAGAATGCCGCCGAGACAGTTCTGGTCCTGCTTGGGGAACTCGAGCGAAAGTTGGCCAGAATATGGGTTGACGTAGAACATAGATTGGTCTTGGATGATAGGCAAGTCTTGGTTATCCGCGTCCTTTTCCGGCCACTGGTACTCCTCCCACAAGGGATGCATGGACACTTCCTTGTTGGCAAGCGATTCATCCTTCTCCTTGCCGACCATCCAGTGCAGAGCCCGCTTCTGGTACTTGCGGAGGTTCATGACAAAGGTGTCGGCAGGGTCCATTGTGGGTGTGTTGAAGTCGAAAGATTGCGCCTTTTTGTACAGCGAGTCCAGCTGGTCTTGTTCGAGCTCTGCACCTTCCTCAGCTTCCTCGGCTGGCGGCGAAGCAATGCCGTCAGTCGGTGCATCGTTCTTGACGCTGGGCCTCTCGTCTTTTTTCTCGGCACTCTCTGCTGCCTGCAACAGACCCTGTCGCTTGTGTTTTTCCGTGCTCTCGTTCTGACGTGATGGATGCAGGTTGATGGAGTCGAAGAGCTTGACGAGGCCGACCTGGCGCATCCTCAGATCACGCTCGTCCGAGGTTTCTTTTTCCTCGAATATGCTGACCTCGCGGTTGTCTTCCGGTTTGGTGAATTTGGTGGCGTCGAAAGCGGTGCGCAGGAAATAGGCATGCAATTGCAGGTAGATTGTATCGCTTGTGCGTATCCTATCCGGCACGAACACGCAGCTGCCCTCAAACGAGCACACCTTCTGGTCGATCAAGGCGGACACCCAGGCGGCAGAATCGTTCTCTAGTCTCCCCACCTCTTGGCCTCTTTGGTTGGTGAATCTGACTACGAGGTCCTGCTTCTTGAGGGCGACAACGCGCTTCCTGCCTTTGGGCTGCATCCTGAAGCGCTCGATGGAGACTTTCTCGTTGTGGCTGAGCAGGCCGGAGCCGCTGGTCGTGGCCCAGGCGACGACGCCGAAGGAGCCAATGTAGCGCTTCGAGGGCATGTGGCCGAGTGCAGGGGCGAGAGGGGTCGAGGTGGCAGAGGGCTGGGATGCAGCCGAGTCTAGGGACTCGGTGCGCTGGAGGGCGCTCGCGATTGTCGTCTGCACGGCTGGAGGGCGCGGCTGGAAGATGGGGGCGGGCGCGGGGAGGGGCGCGGCGGCCCAGGAGCCGTCGAGGTAGAGGTTGATGGCTGCACGAGATTAGCCAGTCGTGTGGAGCCTGGGCTGCGGCGGCCTACCTCGCTCGACGTCGCTGCTGCTGACGTCCTTGAGCCTCTGCAGCGTCGAGTGCGGCAGCTCGCCAACGACGGCCTGCAGCATGGCCACGTCGAAGCCGGCGAGGGCGTCCGGGGCTGGTGCACCGCCAGCGCCAGCGCCAGCGCCATGTCGGTCGGCGGGGGTGCGTGTCGGGCTGCTCGAGGCTGGGGAGTGCGGCGGCGGGTGCGGCTGCTTCGAGCGTGCCGGGGCGGGGGACGAGTGTTGGGAGAAGAAGCGCCGCTTCTTTGCTGGCCGCTCGTCGGGATGGGGGCTCTCCATCGGGGGTGCGAGCGCGGTGCGAGCGCAGTGCGGCGGCGGCGGCAGCAGCAGCAGCAGCAGGACAGGCGGCGCCCGGATGCAGCAGCACTTTACGCGACTCGCCTCGCGACGCGCCTCTGCGCTAAAGGCGGGTGCACGCGCATGGCGGCGTCATCGGCGAATGGCCATGTTTCCGACCTGTGCTGCCACAGCGCGCTGCCCTGGACTCCGCACACTGCCCGCCCACGGCCCGCCCACACTGCCTCCTGCCCTCCAATGCAAGCTGCCAGGCGCCGCGCAGCTCCCGTACGGCGCACCCGCACAGTCTCGACCCCCCCGCGGCGGCGCCTGCAGAGCGCGCAATGCTTCACCGACGCGCCGCGCCCCTCGCACGCTGAGGTGCAGCGCGCCCGAGCCTACTGCGCCCACCTCGTCCGCACCCACGACACGCCCTCGCACATCCTGCAGTCCTTCGTCCCGCCCGCCGCGCGCGATGCCTACCTCGCCATCCGCGCCTTCAACGTCGACGTCGCCCGCGTCGCCGACACGACCAGCACGCCCACCGTCGGCATGATGCGCATGCAGTTCTGGCGCGACGCCGTCACAAACGCCCTCGCCGGCTCGCCCCCCAAGGAGCCCGTCGCCATCCTGCTCGCCCACGCCGCCGACGACCTCCACGCCCGCTCCGGCGGCCGCAGCCGGCTGAGCAAGGCCTGGTTCCACCGCGTCATCAACACGCGCGAGCAGCACCTCGCCAACCCGCCCTACCCGACCCTGCACGCCCTCGAGGCCTACGCCGAGAACACGTACTCGACCCTGCTGTACCTGACCCTGGCCAGCCTGCCGCAAGCGAGCATCACCACCGACCACATCGCCTCGCACATTGGCAAAGCAACTGGCATCGCCGCCGTCCTGCGCGGCCTCCCCCTCGTTGCCTTCCCCCACCCCCAGCCAGCCCAGTCGGCGCCGACCCAGGGCGCCGTGCTGCTGCCGCTGGACGTCATGGCCGAGGCCGGCGTCAGGGAGGAAGATGTCTTTCGCCTGGGCGCCGGCGCTCCGGGCTTGAAAGACGCCGTCTTCACCGTCGCCACTCGCGCAAACGACCACCTGATCACTGCGCGCGACATGCTGGCCAAGCTGCGCTCCGATGGCACCCTCGGTCACGACTTTGAGCACCAGAACGACGAGGAGCACCGGTACGGCGCCGAGCAGCTGGGCGCAGGGAAAGAGCAGCAGCTCCGCGACGTAGAGCAGGCCTTTGGTGTCTTCATGTCGAGCATCAGCACCCAGTCCTGGCTCGATCGCCTGCAGAAAGCCGACTTTGACCTGTTCGACCCCAGTCTGAGGAAAAACGACTGGAAGCTGCCTGCGAGAGCCTATTGGGCCTACACGCGGCGGCGACTATAGACATTGAATGAACCAAGAAGCAAGACCACTGGATTGCAATTCCCAAACGCCCATGTATGCTGTGCCTGCTAATAGTACACCTCTCTTCTTCTCCCTTTTTTCCATTCCCCCTCTGCTGCAGCGCCCTTCCAGAGCCGACAATTAGCTCATCAGCTCCTGGACCTGCTCCCCACTCAACGTCGTCTTCGCACTCGGTCGCTTCTTCCGTGCACCTCCCCCTCCCGTCCCAGCTTTTGGCCCGCTCGTTCTCGTGCTCTGGTTCGGCCTCTGCGCCTCCATAGCAGCCTCATGCTCAATGTTCTTTACCGCCCGACTAATCGCCATACTATACCCTCCGATCCACTCGCCCCAGCTCTGCTTGCCCCCTCCCGTCTCCGTCAAACCACTTGGCTCCCCACCCTGGTCCTGTACCTTGCTCGCCTTCGCCTTCGCCTTTACCTTTGCACCTGCACCCGCACCCGCACCTGCACCTGCACCTCCACCTCCACCTCCACCTCCACCTGCACCTGTACTTGCACTTGTCGGCGGGGGACCAGCGTCCGCCTGCGCGTTCCTCAGCGCCTGATTCGCACGGCGCTGGTCGAGGAACGATCTGGCCACGTTCTGTGCCGCCGTCACCCCGCTCTGGATCGTCTTCACGTCCTCTGGGTTCAGGTTCGCGGGGAGCGGGATGCGGTAGCTGCCGCTGAGCGTGACTTGTCTATCACCACCCACGCTCACCCCTGCCTGGTCTCTCACTATCTCCTCGACATCGTCCGCCTCTTCGCTCACCGACCTCCGCGCCCGCGCCCGAGACTGACTCGAGCCCTGTGCAGTGGGCTTGTACAGAGCGAGGTCCTGCCTAGCAACCTCGAGCTCCGACTCGAGTTGAACCAGCTCTTCGTCTGCTTCCTCTTCGTCGTCCACCTCCGTGACTTGCCCTTCTTTCCCCTTCTTCTGTGCAAGATTGCCGAGCGTAGCCGTTGTTGTCGCGCTCGAGTTCTTGCGCCCCTTGCCCCGGCGGCGTGGCGAGCGTGGTGCTGCCGCGTTTCCGCTCGATGAGCTGGACTTGTACAGCTCTTCGACCTTGGCCTCGAGACCTCTGACGCGGCATTTTAGTGCTTCAAGCTCCGCGGCCTCGTGCGACAATCCTTCCTTTGTCGCTGCAGGCGTCGACGTGGCTTCCTTGTTGAGTTTTCTGGGTTTACGTTTTGGCGCTGCGTCCTTGGACTGCCCTGACCCGGCTTTGGGAGCTGTCGTCGCTGTGGGAGGGGTCGACTTTTTGGCCGCTTCTTTCTCGAGGACAACGCCGCCTGCTGAGCCTGCTCGGCCCGTGGTAGAAGGGTCAGGATTGCCTGCTTTGCGAGACCGCGCTTGTTTCGCCGGTGCTGTTGAAGTTGGGTTTGGGCCGGGGGACTGGGGCTTTGTTGACATTGTTGAGCTTTGCAGCAAATGATGTGGGAAGATGCAATCTGCTGAAGTGTGCCAGGGCTTGCTATGCCTTCTATTATCAATTAAGACGCTCTACCTTCTTTGCAGCTGGAATGCAACAGGTCCACTTGCAAATCACAACCGGAATGCAGCAGACTTTGAACAAATGCTTTGTGAAAAAGACGTGAATTGATTAAGACACTGCAAAATGAATGTGCAGACTTGGACGCACCAAAGCAAGATATCGACGTTGAACAGACTGACGTATGAGGGACGGCTGAACAGGGTTCCCTGTCAAGCCACCGGGGCGGGAGTGGATCGACGTCAACGCCGATCATCAAACATCCCATTTCCATTATCCGCCCTCACACCGACTCATGTACGCCGACGACACATGGTCTGGGCCTGGGAATCGCAGGTAGTTAGCACATCACAAACTAATCCAGCAAGCCCAAAGTTGAAGTGGAGAACTCAATCGTCAATCTAACCTGCAAATAAATACATGCCCAAGCACTCATGTCGTCTATCGAAAAGTACATTATCGTCGCGACATTGACCTCGTAAGCGGAGTGGGACGCATCCCAAAGTTTTGGTTGTGTTCAGGGAACGTATTCGGTAAGTTGCCAAGTCCAAGATTTTCGAACCCGACATGGGCGGACAAGATGCTGCGATTGGAGAACCGTGACTTTTGGATGACGGAAGGAAAACTGGGTGACGGGCATGCTCGGGTATCGTGAGCGACATGGGCCGGTGAAAGTGCAGCTGAGGAGCCATCGGCCTAATCAAGCGGGCGAACGCCTTGCATCGCTTTTTGAGCCCAAGGCAGGAGCACGCTCGAAAGACAGCCAACAAGACACAGCTGCTCGGAATGAACAGATATCAAAACCCTTTGAGAACGACTCCGCCACGCCGGTGAAATGCGCGACGTTGCTATTTTGTGGAACGCAAAAGGGACAAGCCACCGATTCACCACCATGATTTGAACATGGTGATTACGAGGCGATGGCACGGGTGGGAGCACCTCCACGACGGTTGTTTCGGGCGTTCTTGGGGGCTTTGGTGACGGTGCTCCAGCCATCCTCATCCAAGGTCTCGGTTGTGGTGGAAGGGGTAGCAGGTGTGCTGGACTTGCGCCTCCAGGATCCTCCCTCATTGGGGGCTACAACAGCCTCCTGGGGCTTGACGTCCTTGTCGCCGACGATCTCGCCGTTGGCAGTCTCGTCCGTGACCTCCGCCTCAGGGTTGTCAACCGTCTTGGGGACATCATCACCTTTGGGCTCCTCAGTTGCCTTTGCGGCAGCACCCTCCTTTGCGGTGGCCTCCTTGGCCTTCTTCTCCTCGCGAGCCTTCTCGTCTGCCTCCTTCTTCTGCTGTGCAGCCAGCTTCTGCTTCTCCTCGACCTCCCTCTCACGGGCGGCTGTGTCGATGGGACGTGCAGCACCGAAGGGGTTGGGCTTGTCAGAGGGAGTCGCGGGGGAGGCAGCAGGAGCTTCAGAAACTGTTCGCTTTGCGAGATTCAACCTGGGACGGCTGGGAAGAGGTGCGGGAGACGAGGGTGTGCTGGCGTCAGGGGTTCCGGTGGGAGATGCGGCGTCGGGGCGCATCTTCGATCTCCACTGGCTGTCCTGGTCTGCGGCAGTAGGCTGTCTCTCATACTGCGGCCTGCCCTCGGCGGGCTGGAACTCGCGGCGAGGTCCACGCTCGCCCTCGGGGCGGCCCTCACCCCATGCTGGGGACTGTCTTTCACGCATTCCACCTTCGCGAGGCTCACGGGGGCCGTCGAAGCGCCTGCCACCTTCTCTTGGGGCCTCGGCAGAGGGCGAGAGGGGGCCCTTGCGCTCCCAGTTGCCAAAGTCGCGCTGCTTGCCGTCACTCTCAAAGGCAGGACGTCTGCGCTCGGCGCGCTCACTGCCGGCGTCAGATCCAGCATCGAAGGCACGACCGCCGTAGCCGCGTCCGGGAGCCGAGCGCTGGTTGGGGAGGTCGGGGAGGGGCCCCTTGCGCGACCAGTCGGAAATGTCCCTGGCTTCAGGGCGGTCCTTGGCTACGAGGGGGTCAGAGAATGTCTCAGCAAGTTTTGGAACGGTACATACGAGGCTCGGCAACGCTGACGCGGACGTTGCGGCCCTGGAATTGCGCGCCGGACAGGTCGAGCGCCTTCTTCAGGCCATCGAGCGAGCCGAATTCGACGTAGCCGAAACCCTTGGGCTTGCGGTCAAGCTTGTCCTCGACGATGCGCACGTTGGTGACCTCGCAGTCGGCGAAGAAGTCGGTGACATCGCCTTCGGTGGCGTCAAAGGAGAGGTTGCCCAGGTGGGCCGTGTAGGGGGGCTTCGAGGGGAGAGGGAGCTGCTCGCGCACAGCGAAGCCGCGGTCGGCTGTGGGACAGTGTTAGCGTGCGCATGCAGCAGAGACGTCGAGGCGCGACATACCGAAGCTGTCGGTGCGAGCAGCACCGAAGCCGCCGCCAGAGCCGTACGAAGGCCTGTCGCTGGCGCCGCCGTAGCTGGCGCCGCCAAAGCCACCACCTAGCGCCGTGTGAGCATGCAAACCGATGGGAGGGGCCGGGTCGCCCGGGCGGCTGGGGCATGTTACCTGCGCCTGTCGAGAGTCAGCACGAGGGTGTCAGTGAAGGGTTGCAGGGCAATGCTTACGGGGCATGGGCGCGTCCTCCATCTCGTCAGCCCACGATCCCAGAGCTACACGGTCGTCAGTCGTCTGCGCGCTCGACCTGGAGCGGGTCGTGCCTACACTGGTCGCCTAGGAAGTCTCCCAGGGACATCTTCTCCGCCTTCTTGTTCTTGGGCGCTGCGCACTCCGTCAGCCATGTTTCCTGCATTTTGAGGCCGTCCAGAGCGGGGCAAAAAAGCCGCCGCACCGGGCGCTGCATGTGCGTCTGCGGGCGCCGTACCCATGATTGCGGTTTGCCGTCAACGCGCAGTGAATGTCCGCGCGCTGTCCGAGTGTGTATGAGAGCGGGGTCTGCTCTCGAAAGTCGTCGTGCGTGGTTGTGGTGTCGTTGGGGTCGCGGCTCGAGATCCACCCAACGCACTCTCGTGCCGGGAAATCTGCAAGTGCGTTCTGCAATTTTAGGTTTGGTCCGTGCTGACATCACAACTTCAGCCCTCATGCCGAGAGCGCCAACCACCACCACTCAGCTGCGCCGGTCCTCTCTGGCAGAGCCATGACGCTGTCCCACGACCCCGAGCAGGTCACCAACCCTCTCCATGTAATCAAGCACGCTGCCGGCATCGGTGCACTCACCGGTACGTTGCCTATTTCTCCTCTCTTCGTGCCTTGCATCTATTCGAGTCAGCATGTCCGTCTTGAAGATATTTTGCCGTGTCTGAAAGTGCATGTGCCATTGATGTGTATCCCGCACAGACAACATCTGAGCTTCATGCGCTTTCATCTTGCTGTGCGTTCAGCACTTGTACCGTGTTGGCGAGTTCCGTGTAGACCCTCCCTCTCCTCCCTTGGGTCATTGTCTTGAAGTCACTGTTCTGACTCCCTTATCATCTGTCCACAATTGTCCTTTTGTTCGTTGCACTCCTCTTCGGCAGCCATACCCTAACGGCTCCTAGCCATTCCCGGAACTGCAGTCGGTGCCTTCTCTGGGACACTTCGAACTCAAACCCCAATTCTGTTTGCCATCGCCTCTGGTATCCAATGCTTTGCCCTGGGTAGCACTTTCTGGACTGCTCGATCTGCCATCCTCAACTCAGATGGTCTGCTCAATTGGTGGCACGCCATTCGTGGTTTGCCTCTAAATGTCCGCAATGATCTGAAACCCACTCGCTCGGACAAAGTCCGCGCCTCTACCATGGCCGGCGCTTTTACTGGTCTCAGTCTTGGTCTGCTCTTTCGAGGGCCGCGCAACGCCCTTCCAGGAACTTTCGTGTTCGGCCTTTTCGGTTATGCAGGCCAGAAGGGATACAACTTCCTCGATAAGAAGAACACGGAAGAGATTGAGGAGGAAGCTCGACTGGCCGCTAGAGGGGAGAAGAAGAAGAACTTCATGGAGCGCATTGCGGAGATGAAATGGAGTCCTATGGAGGTGTTGACCGACGAGCGCTACGAGGAGATGCTGCAAGAGAAGCTGCTGAAGTTAGAGGCAGAGATAGCAATCATTGACGACAAGATTGAAGGCTTTAGACAAAAAGCCAGGGAGATGGCTCCCCAGAAGGCTCAGGAGCAGGCGCAGGAACCAAAAGCATGAACAGCGCCAATGTAAGCCTCCCAACATCTCCTTATCTCCTTCTCATCCGCCCAGCATTAGTGCGTGGAAATTTGCTTGTACGATACGTGCGTTCAAAACACGAGATATTGTGGCGTCTAAATCAACCTTTACACATCGCCTGCAATGAGGCAGTCCCCGCATATCAGGATTTTATTGATTTCCGATGTCGTTTCGTTGACAGAATCGAACAACTCTTTTCCTTTGCCTTTGTCACCGCTGTCGTCGCAATCCACGCTTGCAAATGCGGGTAGCATAGTTTTGAATCATCATGTGTAGCTAATGCGTTGTAACAGCCACTGCCCCTCAACGTCGATTGACATGTGTGAGCAAGAGCCCGACATGCCCGCCACCACATCTTTTGCACCACCAACTGCAAATGTACCTTCACCTCGCCTCGTTGCTGGCACCCCGTAAACGCACACGCACACGCACATCAGCGCCGCGCATATTGCGTCACAACAAACGGTCATCCCAAGCCCTCTCACTATCACCTAGGCCAACACTTGACCTACACAGCTGGTCCTCATGATATAGTTCCTAATAGTAATAAGGTTGTTATCAACAGAACAATCAGGCACCCCGGAGGTGCGTCATCACTGCGGTTCAGTTCATTTATATCAACTTACCTTCGCTGCTGAGACATCCAAACCAGCCTGTGTTCGAAACTGCCTCTTAACGCCAATGTAGGCTTCTTATGGCTACACACCACTAAACAAGGTGCATGGTATTGATGCGGTTGAACCGAAAACCATCCATAAGCCAGGATGGTTACGGTCGCGCTATGAATCTTCCCAGAACCTAAAACAACGTCTTGGAGTATATTAAGAGCATGCTTTTTTTGCTATTACTATGTTCCTCCTAGCTGCCAGAGAGCGTGCACAACATGCTGGCAGCGATAGAGAGCATTTACCTATTATTGCTCGACTATCGTAAGCAAAATAACAGACACAGCAGCAACGTCTTTAGATACTGCTAGGACAACTGTGCGGCCAAAGTACAGAAGACGCAGAGTAACTACAGATACTAGCTTATTTTGCAACCGTGATTACAATACTAGCAAACTCATAACTTTCTAGCGTTGCACACAATGTTTCACAGGTCGCACACACTGCATACGCGTAATCATCTCCTAGTATGTATTGTTGTCCCCAGCTGTTTTACAACGTTCGCTGCTTTGGTGTTCAGTATTCGCGCAGGCAACCGCACCGCCACACCTTGCCAAACCCGTACACATCTCCGCTCTCAACATATACTCCTATCGCCACCCTCTACCATCGCAAGATCGCAAGATGATAAGTGGGCTCACGACACGGCACGCAAGGCAGCAGACGCGATCCACATAGTCCGTCGCGCCGTCCGCTAACGCGCTGTCACATGTCCAGCTGATCCACTGGCCATTTACCACTTACCAATCAGCTTCGCCACACCACCCAGCGGCAACGGCTGAGGCGACAAGAGCTGCGAACGAGTATGACTCCTACTTGCGTCGTAATAATGGCTCATGCGAACTATTGCACCCTTCTCAACAAAGAGATGCTGTTGAGGGCTGACACGGATGCCTTGATGGAGGCAAGAACAGAAGACAAGAGGATGGGCGCGCCGGAGTCCGCGACAGACCAGCGGCGAGGCTGATTACAATTAACTGCAGCCTAAAGGTCGTTTGAAGTCCGTCGGACAAGATGGTAACAATTGCGCGCGTTCCGAGTGGGTCATCGTATGACGTTGGTGAGTGCTGTGATCTGTTCATGGCGTGCGCAACATGCACCTTCTCTAGCCGTTCGCTCGTATATGTGCGTTCTTATTATCGTGGCGACTGCAGATTGTAAGCTGTACCTAGCAATGACTCGCATGAACGACCCCGCAAGCGGCTGTCTAGGGGTTTGGTTAGGCAGCCAGCACGCCTTCAGGTCAGGCATCCGAGCAGGAAAGGAAGGTACCTTAGGCACGTATAACGCAAAGCGGAGAAGTGCACCAGGTAGACTTGGGCTCTGAAAGCCAATCAGTAACGAGCCCGAGATGCGCAGCAGATGGGTCAAGTGTGTACTTTTTTGTGGTCTTATCTATGTGTTGGTTTGTTGTCCAATTAAGAATACATTATAGGGTTGTCTTTGATTCAATATCCCCAATCTGTTGTTCTGAGTGAGCAGAGTATTTGCGTCCGTCTATATCTTCCGTCATCTCTCATGACCGCATGTTCCAGCCATGCTGACAACAACAAATACAAGTATAGTTTTAAAAAAGTAGTCAGACGCTTAATAGTATGTACAGCGAGCGTCATCCTGCCAGAGGGGAAAGTGAGTCGTAATATCTGAGTCTGAGTGCCAACAACCATGCAACGTGGTTTGAAATGCCTTTCCCAATCCATATAACCATTATCCATACTCCCGCAGCCGTGATGCATTAAACAATGACATGTAAAAGTCACCTTAAACAATGTGAGTATACCCATTTACTCTGTGTTGGAACAAAATGCGTGAACGGCTACCTACGACTCTGCTGCAGCGCCATCACAGCTTGTTCAAGCTGCCGTAACCGTGCGTCCTTCTCTTCGTTCTCGTAACGCAGTCTCTTGACCTCAGCGCGGAGATCCTCATCAGCGCGATCGGAGAGGACTGAGTCAGTAACCCGTTTTCGTTTGAGCGATGGCTCTTCACTTTCGCGATATTCCAGGTTGCGGACAAAAGGTGACTCAGAGGCCTGGCGGCTTTCGACGGTTGGTGAGCGTTCTATGGTGTCGCGTTGAATCACTAAGCCGTGCATGTCTGCTGACATGCTTGTCCTACGGTGCACGCGACGGATGTGCTCAGCAAGGTTCTCCTTCCGTGTGAAGCCGGCGCCAGAGCTACGCTTGCAATCTGTGAAAGGGCAGAAGAGAGACTTTTTGGTGCCACCGTGCATCTTGTGTACTTCGCGTTCGTGACGCAGGAGACCACCACTGTAGGTAAAACCTTGCAGCTTCTCGCATCCCTTGACGAGACACTTGTAGGGTCGGTCATGCTTATCCATGTGTTTGCTGTAGTGACGTTAACTCGGTTTACTAAATCGGCTCTATGGATTTACTTACCTCCACTCGCATTTCCGATCGAATGTAAGACCTGTACATTCCTGATGCTTGCATATCATCTTCGCTTCCTGGTTGCGCGGTGGTTCTTCGGCACGCTTGTACGAGTGGTTCTTCCGCAGCGATCCGTCATGCTCATCTTGCGAAGACATGTCCTCAGACAATTGCCTGGTGTGAGTGTGAGGGCTCGACATGGTCGTTCTGTGCTGCTCGCCAACAGGTGATGGAGGAGCTCCACTTGCCATGCTGACCGGAGTAGGTATGTCTAGATTTGAGTTTACGGAATGCGAGCGTTCGTGCTTGTGATTGATCTGCGGGAGTTGTATCAATGATCCGTTCACTGGTGGTAAGGTGTTTCCCATGGCGAAGAGGTTGAAGTTGGTATTGTCGCTGTTGCGTGGCGGGCCTGAGGCGTAGGATATATAATCTGGCCAGGCCGCGAAATCCGATTGTGGCGGAGCAAAGACCTCACTACCCGTTCCCACTATCCCGGTGACTCGGATGCTTGGAGTCTGTGTAGAGTCTATCAGATGACGCGGACTATGCTGTGGCAAAGAAGAGTACGGAAGCTGCCAAGAGTTTTGGTCGAGGCTGTTGGAGCTAAGCTGCGTAAAGGCTGTAACAGTTGTGGCGCCTGGATCTTGAAGTAAACAATTATTATCGGAATATATGGGGTATTGCTGGGGGGCAGTCCGATAATAAGTACTCTGGCCTGACCCAGCGTTAGCTATGAACAACTGCAGCTGAAACTAGGTTATGTGGTGACTCAGGGAAGATACGCTATTCCTTACCTGGGAATTGGGGCGCAGCCAACGAGCCAATCGGTGTCAGCTGGGCTTCAGTAAGGCTCGGATGCCTAGATCCCAGATGATGCCAATCGGGCGACCAGGTATCCGCGTTTCGTGCTGCATCGAACACATCACCTTCAGGCCCCACTGGTACATTGTCGCCAGTTTGCTGTTGCACCTCAGGTTGCGGCCGAGAGCCAATCAACTGGAGCCCAAAGTTGAAGTCTGACTAGTTTAGCAACTGAAACACCGCCACGAGGATACGAACGCAACATGCGAAACTCACATTCAGACGATCCTGGAGCGGTCCATGGAACATCAACGTGCTGAAGCACACGAGATCCTGGAACGCGATGGTTGTCACTTTCGGGTCCTACGGACGCACTGCCAGTAGAGTTGTAAAACATCCAACAGACCTGGTCATTTTCAAGTCAGCGTGCATCCGAAGCTTCTACGAAATACAAGATGAGCTTACACCCCATAATACAGCTAGCGACGGCTTGATGGTCCATGGAAAGGAAGTACTGAGGGGCTGTGGCTTCTCAGCGAATTCAGTAAACCAACTCAAGAGCTTTCGTTGCTTCTTGTTATGCCCGCCTTTAGGGTGCAGAAGCTCTTCAAGCACTTTGCGAGTAAGCGCGTTGATGAGCTCTGTCTGGAGACACAGTAGCAGATGCTCATAGTTAGCAATGAAGGTCTCATCTATGTTGAGCCCAAAGTGATGGCCTTGTGCCGCGAGCCAACTATCACTGAACTGCGAAAGATAGTATGACAGTGTCTGGATAGCCTCGTAAGTGGTTACCAGCAATCGAGCGACCTCGTCGAGGGACCGGCCATCGAAGACCGGCGAATTACTATGTTTGAGAAAAAGCTTGTTATCACCTGCGATCGCTGACGGGACCTTCTCAACAGGACCAAGGAGGTCGTCTACTGAGCTAAGCATACTGTTCCGAAAACTTAGTAGACGAAACCAAACAGAAGCTTCTTTTGACGTACTGTTGCACCTCCTCACCAGATTCGTTTGAGCGATCGGAATCATCCGTGCCGGACATACGTAGCCTGGGCACTGGCCTGAACTGCTTCTGGTTGTTCTTGCGGTACTTGCAAATGCGGTTGGCAACGTGCTGCGGCTGCTTTACGTCGCGGACACCAAGCCGGGACAACCTTTCAGAAAATCGCCTCAATGCCTTCCGGTCGGTGGAGACCTTGATGCAAGGCTGAGGATCATCGTAAAAGCCCCTCTGCATACGTGTCTTAATACGTCGACGCAGTTGACTGACAAAGTGAAGCACCTTAAAGGCAAGGAGAACATTGGTTTGCTTGCGTTGGCATTTCGTCATTGTGAAAGCCGCCAGAGATGCGAAAGCGAGCGGACGAATGTGACCTTTCGCCTCTCGGTACTAAGGCCGTATCTATACATTGTTGGCATGCTGGTGTTGCAAGGCTAGATTTACCAAGTGACGAACACAGCCGTGACTGTTTCTCGAGATTCAGGGCGCGCAGATGTGGCTGAGCGAAGTGGCTTGGGATCATGACCAACCGTAGCGCCCCGCCTCAAAGCCAGGCAGAAGGCATCACTCAACGCTCTCTCATTACCCTATCGTCGTCGATATCCGGCGAGAGACTCAAGCATTCCTCCCAGAAGATGAGGCGCAGTCGCTCATACATCACGGGGCGCTCTGCCAGGCACACTTTGCTTGCTTCTAGACGAGCCATGATTTCGCCAGTGCGTCACCCACCGCTATCGTGTCCATGGACAGGTCGCTGCCTTGAGGAAGCCACCCTTCCACATTCGGTGCGGTTCTCTATGCAGTTTCGTACGGAAACAGTCGTGAAAATCTACGACTCCACCGAACCTGATGAACAGATCTTCACATGGATGCCTGGATACCTCGGAGCCTTAGCGGTCTGAAACAACCTGGAACACAGTCCTGGCACTGCAGTTTCGCAAACCGCATGGAGCTTGACGATGCCTGCGAATCCCTATCTATCTATTGGTCAATTGAATGGTTTGTTCACAAATCTCGCACTCGTGTTGTTGATGATGATGATGTTGGCGAAGACCTTGAGACCTTCCTGTTGCAACAACACACTTTTTCGACAGACTCTGCAGATGAATGTCGCGGAAGATCCGAACTTCTATTCAAGGCAGATGGCTTTGGTTCAAAGTCTTCTCATTTGTTGACAATCTTAGAAAGTGCGGTTTACTTGCACCAGAACCCAGAAATGTTCCGTCCTCATTGCGTGAGCAGGATCGGCATCCGCTACCGACTTTCAGAATATGCATTGGGAACTGACGGTGTTCTCAGGGCTGTTGCCTTGCTTCGCGAAGACCGACAGCATCTTTCTTGGAGCCGGCAGCCTCACAACACTGTGAGGAAGTCAAACTCACCGCTTGGCTCCCTTTGTGTTCCATGTGCATCGATCCACATTATGCAGACCCACTGCCCCATGCCTCAAACAGGCTCCTGAACACCCAAGGGTTCGGTACTTCAAGCACGGAACGGAAACAGTCGCGGGATTGCAAATCTTCCAGAAGCTTGTTCGTGGCAAGGAATGCTTGGGTATCAATTGGTCTCACGATCGGCGCACCGTAACTGGATAATTCACAAACGAGACAGACTCTTCACAACGAGCTGGACTACAGGCGTCAAACGCAAGGAGCAGTATCTGGGCCGCGCAGAGATTCGACACCCCGATGTCAATGTCAAATCGCTCATCAACTGGTCAGTGTGATGGCAGAGATGCTGTCATATCTCAATACGTGACAACCACTACTCAATCGGAACAATCAGCTGTACTCTGCCCACTTGGGTTACCGACTTCTAGTTTATCTTCCTCGTGCGCTTTAGCTAGATTATAAGCAGCGCCACCCAGGGAACTACTCTGTACGCATCTTCGGGCCTCCGTGGTCTTTCCCAACTTCGCTGAAAAGCGGATAGCCCGCAGAGTGACCTTGAATACCCCTCACAATCTCGGCCCTTGTCCAGTATTGTGTGCCACTCAACAGACAGGGCCTTTCAAATAAGCAGAATGCTCATTCAGAGATGGCAACTCTAAATCTTCTACCCAACTCCAATCACTATGCAAACATACCAACAATACCACAACTTTCTCAACGTTTCCAGAACTGGGCCTTGCTAGGTACCTCAGGTAACCAAGCTTCTCTTTGCGAACAATAGAACTCGCCGGTCGGTTCTAATGCTGCTGAATCATCAAGCGACCCTAATGACATGAAGCGAAAGTGATCTTTCGCTTGCTCCTATGAGTGGTTAGTACATGACGCACGACATCCTAAAAGAAGCTGTCACACACCTCATAAGTGCATATCGTACTCCCGCACTCATTGCAGAACTCTCTGTATGAATAAGATCCCGACCCGTTGTCAGACTTGTGTACCTGCATCCGTCACCTCTGCTGCTTAGTTGCTCCTTCCACTCTTTCGTGCTCATCGGCTCACAACAAGATACAAACTGCAGCAAACATACCACAGCCTTCCCGCTCCTCATCCTCACGCCCGAGACCGGCACTTTCACCGTAATCCCAAATACGCTCCCGAACGTCTTTTTGCAGTCCTTGCAATGACAAATTGCTGTCAATGCTTCATCTCTACGGGCGAGGCGAATGGTATATGTAAGTTTCCTGCAATAGCAGCCGCCCGTGAAGATCAAGGGCTCAGTTGGTGTCAGATTGGGTGTAGATACGCGGGGGTCTCGCGGGTTGATGTATGTCATTGCTGGTTGAACGAACGGACAGGGGACAAAGTAAAGGGGACAGTCTCAGGCGGAGACAAATCGAGCGTCAGGGTGGGATTCAATTGCTGCAAATTAGGACTGTGGGCGGCGTGCAAGGCTCAAGAGATTGACGAACAAGGTGGGGAATGATTCGGTGAGAAGATGTAATGGTAGGCAAAATGACAGCTTCGATGACAAGAGTGACAGGATGCTTGGTCGCAAGCTAAGCCCTAGATGTGCGATATTGATGAAAGATATAAAAAGGAAAACATGGCTTTTGTGACAATTCCATGCTGCCACGAAAAGAATTCGATTTTGCTTGTAATGCGCATCGTCCAAGAGCGAATCATGTATCATCCGCGGCGTCTAATGCTTTTCTGCTTCGTTCGGTCATTTCTTCCGAGACGGGGGTCGCGGATCGCGGCGAAAAGTGAACAACAAAATGGCTCCTGACAGGCATATTTTTACGAAAAGTCCATTTTTAGGAAGCAGCGATCCGCTGTTGTGCATATCGGTGTTGGCGAAAGGGCCAAAATGGCATTTCATTGGACAATCATGGATTGTTGTCCGCGGAGGTTGCTGGTGATGCCGAACAGGAAAGACGGGGACGCGGATGTGGATATGATAGCCGGGTGATGTCTGTATGAGGTCTATGATGTTCTGGTGATGACCTACCAACAGAAGACTACTAGGTTCATCAATGCGTGGGAATCACAAGGAAAACTGCAGCGTGAGCATTTCTTATCAGCAAAGAAAGAAGTTTTTCAGTGTGAATTGAACATCAGACCCATCCTTCGTTTTCTGTATGTATTCAGCTAGTGTAAGAGGGAGGAACACTAGAGCCACATATCGGTAGTTCGTCAGTCGGCTGTGTAGTCCTCTCACCAGGCCTTGCGGAGGCTCAACAAGAGAAGAGTAAGAGTATGTTGAACGAAAGAGGAGACTAGTTCTTCGCGCTACAGAGAAGTTTTGCTGTTGGTATGTCCACAGTCAATATAGTACAGCATCAGCGCTTCCAATGTAGAGCCGCTGATCATGCATCATGCTAATATCCATCATCCATCATCCAGACCCTCAAGCTTCTTCGCTGCCCTATCCCCTCAAACCAAGCAGGAAGCTGCCGCCAGTCTTCCCGCCGTCAGACCCCGCATTGCCACCGGGCAGGTACGAGACGTTGGGATTCCTGGCCAGCATCTGCGCAATGTCCTTTTGTGTCTCAATTCTTCGAATCATAATAAGACCATCACCACTCTTTGCCACGGCCTTTGAGATTGTGTCGGCGGCCTCGGCCTCACCCTCAGCCCGAATGACGTTAGCTTGCCTCTCCTGCTCAGCCTTCTCGACGACGAATCGGGCGCGCTCAGCTTCTTGCTGAGCAATCTGCTTCTCTTCAACAGCTTTGGTAAACTCCTTGCCAAAGGTCATGTGTGTGATGGAAACGTCCTCGAGGGCAATGTTGAACTCGTTGGCGCGCTTGAGTAAGTCGGCGCGGATCTTGTTCGAGACGGCTTCACGCTGGGTGATGAGTTCGGCGGCGTCAAATTGCGCGACGATGGCTTTAAGGACTTCGTTACCAATCGAGGGGAGAACACGCTCGTCATAGTCGAGGCCAAGGTTCTGGGCACTGTTAGTTTGCCCTTTTTTGAATATGTTCTTCGAGCAGCGCTGTAGCTTCTCAGAGAATTGCTGTATAAGAACGCACCTGGTAAATCTTAGGCAGCTGCTTGACTTCCGGGCGATGCAGCACCCTCAGCGTCAGAGTAACCATCTGCATGTCCTTGGATCCGGTAGTGGTGCTGATGTTCCTCGGCCGTGTGCGGACATCGAAGACGATAGCGCGCTGCAGCCAGGGGACCAGGAAATGTGTGCCCTCGTTGACCACCTGCTCCTTCACTCCGGATAAGCGGTCGAAGATGACGGCGCGTGTGCCACCTTTGACATCGTAGATGGACGACTGTGCGACAGAGAAGGCGATGGCGCCGGGAACGACCCAGCGGAATATCGAGCTTGGTAGGGCGGCCATGGCAATGTGTCTGAGCGGATGGGGTTGTGTTGGTGCGGTGCGGCGAGTTCGATGGCGTTGACGTTCGAGAAGGAAGGAGCTGTCATAGAGCACGGGCCAGCTATCGGAAGTAATGTATTTGATTCGCTGCTCACCACCATGCATCAACTACGACGAAACAATCGCATACCATGCATCAAGTTACAGGAGCGCGCTCTGAATACAGCGCAGGAAATGCTACTTAGTGGAGGAGGATTGCAGCTGCAGTCACGCAAAGGCAGTGTTGACCGGAGATATGCATTGTGTCATGCTCCGCTAGTGTATGAACGTATTCGATCGCAAGTAATGATCAAACAGAAGAATGTACCGAGTGTACATTTCAGACAAGCTAGATCCCAGGTGCCTCTTCTCAATCCTTCGTCTCCTGGGCGATGAAGCCCTTGTGCTCATTGTGTGCCTTGTACCAGTAGCTGTCCTCCTTCTTAGGCTGAAGCTCAGGCGACAGCTTCTCGAGGATGACCTTGAGCAGCTTCTCCCGTCCCGCCTCATTTTCTGCGTCGCGGTTCCAAACAGCAATCTGAACCGCATTCCAGCGGACAGAGTATGAGAGGCCGCAAATGTCGTCGTTGAATGCTGTGGATTGTCAGTGGGCTAATGTGTCTTTGTCTGACTTATTACTGACCAGCGCGCTTCGTCTCAACAGCACCCTGTAAGACGTCGCCAACTGCAAGCAAGCAAAGCTCGTGCCAGAATTGCGGCGCGACGTCCTTGCTGACCTTGAAGTACCACGCGCCACCACGTGCGTTCCGCGGGTCCTCCCACACTGGCTTGACACCCATGTGGAACAGATGGATCGAATCTCGTAGCTTCAGACTCTCGACCGGAATGTTGTTGAAGTGTTGATAAAACTCCTTGATGCTGATAATCTGCTCACCGAGCGGCTTCGGCCTTGATGCGTACTCTTCCGGCTGTGCTGTTTTGTCCTTAGGGCCGCTTTGCTGACCCTTCTCTGCCCAGAACATCCATCGAAAGCGGAACTCAGGAACACGAACGGACTTGAAGATTGAGTTCAGCATAGCAGATCCACGTGCTGGTGATGCTGTCGCAGACTGCTCTGAAGCTGATGCTGGAGGCAAGTTAGAGGTGCTGAGCACCGGAAAGCGGCCAGCCATCGTAGGAGTGGAAGGTAAGTTGCAAGGCGTTGAGAGCTATGATTTGGAGCTAATTCGCGGCCGAATGGGCTGTGAAAATTCGTTTGCAGTTGGCAATAGCAAACTCGTTCTTGAGATCACTGGTAGTCTCGGTGGGTCGAGCGTGTGAGTGTGCAGTTGTAATGCGCCAGGAAACGCAGGATCTCAGAAGATTAAGAACTTGTTGTAAACCATCCGTGGTTTCCAGCTTGGACTTGTTGGTCGAGAAGTCGAGTTGGGGAGGCTTGTCAAAGTTAGCGTTATGTGCTACAGATACTCTGAACATGCAAACCAGGAGAGCGGCTTCGGCTATATCAAAGAATTTTCATGACCAAAGAAGAAGCTGTGAAAAAAATTACGGTGATGTAGTGACAGAAGAAGACAGATAGTGGAAGAGAATACGAGGAGGGGAGAGGTGAGCCTAGGCAAAACGTATGGACGTCGCAGTCCCTAAATTTTGCGCGGTAGACATAATTAGCACCTATAATAGCAGGACTAGCTGTTGATAACCGCGTTTTGCGGGACGCTAGGTGTGGCGTTGGTGAAGGCGAATGGTAGCGGTAGGTGAAGGGCAACGTATCAAACGTTCACGTCGATCTTCCAAAGCGACGGTGGCAAACCAAGTTGGGACCTGAGAACATGGATCACTATGTTTCGAGACATGTGCATGTTGCCTTATGTTTCCAAGTGACCGTTTGGATGCCAAGGGTCGATAATGGGGGAGATTTGAAGGCGTTTGGTGGGCAAGCTCAAGCTGAGTTTTCAGGAACTACTGCCTTGACAATGAATTCAAACAAACGAGCTTGAAAAGAACAACAAGACCAAGACAAGAGACATTCCTGCAGTCGAGTGCATACGTACCGAAGTGGTGAGTAATCCCGTTGTTGCCCTCTGTCACAGTCTTGTTGACGACTCGTATACCCCGCAGAACGTCGTGAAGTAGCACAGCGAAGGGCACCTGGACTCTCGAGGGGTTGAGGAAGAAGAAAGTTGGCAGCACGTCAATGAAGAAAGTGAGGTGCGGTGAGACTTGGCCAGCTGCACTCTTTTAAGGGTATCTGTCCAGTGAACAAGTCAGCAGCGGGAGCTGCAGCCGCCCGTTCTGGCGTTTCAGGGCGCCGTTTCACGACCCCTGCTGACACCAACAAGAGGCCGCGCCTGAGGCCCGCCGAAAGGCGCAGGCCAACCGCTACCACCAATGGCGTCGACCTTGGTGGGGACCATGACGGCTGCGGGCCGCTCATTGGGCCTGTCAGACATCTTGGATCCCATTTATCGAACGTTGAAGATGCTGGCTACGATTCATAAGCTCTGCATTTCATGTGCTGAAGAACGCTCTTCTCATGTGACGTCGTGGGTTGCGTCCGACTTCTGACTCGCACCTGAGACCCCCGCGGCGTTAATTCGCCCGCTTCCGCAAATTTGACGAGTCCTGCGATCTATCTACCACCAAAGCCCGAGACACTTCGGGAACCACCACCTCCGCATAACCACTCTACTCCCCGTACACTTATTGTCCAGTCTCACGACCGCTGCGGCAATGACCTCCCCTGCTGCCCGGCAGCTCGCTCACCGTCGTAAGCGCACGAAAACTTCTGCCGAAAACTGCTCTGAGCCGTCTGCTTCCAGCAAGTCAGATTTTACGGTCAAAACTTCGAGTGCGCCTGCAGAATCCGCCAATCCCAGCAACTTGAACTCAGGCGACGAGAGTAGCGAGCTTTCTGAGTCCAGCGAAGAGCCCAGCGACTTGAGCTCCAGCGACGAAGACGAAGAGAGTACCAAGATGGACCTCAAGGCGCCAAAAGAGCCAGAGGTCGTAAACTTGAGGGCGAACAGAGGACAAAAACCTACATATAAACTGGACGAAGATGAGCTCGGAACAGACATCAGAACTTTCCTGAAAGACTTCTTGCCCCAATTGAAGGCGGCAAACGAAGAGCTCGAGGCGGAGCGCAGGCAAGGAACTCTCAAGAAACGCGAAATCGATGCTGTCGACGAAGAAGAAAATGAGCAGTATATTGAGATGGTACGAGCAAAGCCTTTGCTTGAGTACAGCTGACAAGTACTAACTACAACCTAGAATCTTGGTCTTGGTGTATTGAAAATGAAAGACGCAGACAACACCTCAGAGAGCAGCAGAGATAGCGAGACGAGCGATGAGGACGATGACACCACAAAGGAGAAGGATGTGCTCAACAAGCTCATGGGTCAAGACAAGACGAAGGAGCCAGCTGGCATACAAGAAGTCAACGAAAAGCAAGGTTGATCAGGCAGTCATCGTGTTCGTTCGTCGACTACAGAATCTGCATTGCTCGCCAGCGAAAACGCGGTGCCAACTACCGCTCCTTTTACTCGCTGTGCCCGAGGCCCCCCTTTGCCCAAGTGGCATCAGCATTTGGGTGGATGTCTGGAACTTGAATATACTCGCGCGATTCCTTCTTGCGCGTATGGTCCGTCCCAAATCGCTTATCTCGGTCCTCGATGACCTTTTCGAAGTTTGGCATTTGGTCAGCTGACGTATAGCTTGTCATAAGCTGTGGTGGGCCAAGTGGTAGTTTGTCCCCTCTATCAGTCTGCCAAAGGTGGTAGATCTTGCCGTAAAGATGAACAACTTCCTCCATTTCCTTGTTCTCAGCGAGCTCCCAAGCAGCTTCTGGAACGGATTTGGGCTTCGGCATGATCAACATTCCGGATTTGACCTCAAACACATGCGAATGCCACAACTTCTGCTCTTCTTCACCCAAAGACTCGTAAAGATGCGGCTTGATCATGTACTCTGTACTGTACGTCAGCAAGGATGAGTCGGACAAGTTGTAAGGCAATAATAAGCAAGATTTCAGAAGACCCACCAATACCGATAATTCGAGCAGGTTGCACAGGCGAATCGTACAAGATACACTGTCTCACATCATCGTTCAGATGTGCGCAGTAGTGGTTTGCCTCGACGGCATCTCGCTTAGGGTCGTGTGCGTATGCGTGGAAAGCGTTCAGATGCGCGCAGATCCTTTGCACAGGCTCGAAGTTCTACCTTAGTTTAGCGTCAAATCGGCAACAATAGCAGCGACTAGTGTTACTTGAATGGCAGCTGCTCCGGTCTCTAGAGTCTTGTTCAGCATGCTCTCGGGCTCGCCAGCTGCTTTGTTAGTAATTGGAAGCGAATCCATGTTGTGGCAGGCTTCGTCTGACATGGATGTTCTTTCTAATTCAACGATAAAGGTTAAGAGATTTCGTTGTTGTATTCATAAGCTTCGGATTCGAAAAGCTCAGTTGATAATTATGGTCCGGGTTTGACGTCATCATGATTTGGATTGGTCACAATGCTCAGCACCGCGGCAAGACCCCAGCGGTAATGGAGCTGCAGGTCACCGTAAAACACCGCGAGGTGCCGTTCCTCAATTTCGCTTTCCTGGTGAGAAGACTCGTTGTTAAAAGCGTAGGAAGTCAATTTTATTGTAGTGCTAGGCCAAAATCCTGAAAAGTCAACGTTTGGCTGGTTGAGCCTCCTGCCATTCAGTGCCTCCTCCGTCAGCATTTATCATTCAACTTACTCGTCTGTCATGGCGAGCTTCTGAGCCTTTCCTACTTACGTGCTTCTCTGCGGCCTGGACATAGACCGTTCCCCCGGTTGACCTTGTTGAATTGTAAGTAGCACATTGTTGTGCATCAAGACCCGGACCATATAGGTTACAACTGAATCGGCTATGGTTGCTATTACGGACAGGCGGATATATCACTCGTAGCATTCGGCTCGTTTTGTATAGATTGTTGTGGTGAGTTTTGTTGTATGACTAGGTTCGTCTATCTGATGCGTTTCTGTGTATCGTGGATGCTGATAACTTAGAACCCGAGTCAGGTAGTTATGTGCAGAACTTTCGTGGATGGTGCATCCTGAAGAGCACTACTCACGATGTTGCTTTCACTAACTGTAGTCTATATTGGCACTGCGGCCGGCCACCAGCTCTTATCCAGATGGACAACTACTGCTTCCTCACGAGCAAAGAAGACCATAATCTGCTCTTTATGGCTCCGTCACGGCCAGCCCAGATAATTGCTTCCTGAACCCTGGTTTCCTTTTGCACAACATCCTACGTCGCCGGTATGCCTTCTCCACTGCGTCTACCGGCGGCAGTAGCTGTTGCGTAAGCATCGACCTTCCTGGCTAACGCCATTCGCACTTCTAGCTTCCAAGGCATCTTTTCCAAGCCCGGGGCCCTACGTCTCTCCATCCGCTTCCCTGCCTTATCAGACCTCCCGGTGATGATTGCTCGCCCATCTCCAGGTGTCTCCCACATGTGCCACCTTCGTGCGCGACTATCTGGATTAAGTCAAGGTGTCCGTTGCACTTGTTCCGCATTTGCTGTTGGTAATAGCTACAGCGTACGATGCTTTTGGAAGTAAAGTTCTTAACGCAGCCACAAGTTGTGTATCGAGTTGCTTGCATGCCGCACATAATCTTTGAGTTTGCGGTGCTGGCGAGACTTGGTTCTGCTTCTCGAAGAACAGTCGTGCAAAGTATCGCGTCTGTTACGAAAGAACTTGAAGGCAAGCTATTAGGACGTGGAAAATGGTCAAAACTGACAAGACCGAAAGAACGTTCTCATGTTACGCTTCGCAGACAGGCACTATATGAACACATATTATGGCTGAGGCGTTGTGTAGTGTCAAACAAACGATACTCTCTACACGTAGCATCTCACCAAGAAGCATACAGTGATGACAATGTGTAGGCAAAGGATGAAAAAAAGAAAGACAAGGACAATCTTCGCCAATGCTTAATGCAACGACAAAGGCTGAGACAAAGTTGTGTGCTTACTGCCGAGAGGAAAAGGCGAAAGAATACGAAGTGGGACAAATACTGCGAATATCTGGTGTGTTCTAACAAGCGGTTGCTAAGGATAGTTGTTTGTGCCAGCGCGGCTTGTACGAGCTACCTAAGGCAGGGGGATGAGTTGTGTATGGTCATACAATTTGGGGTATAATTGGGATGAATATCGGTAAACTGAAGAAAGACGTTTGTGTGCATATCTACACACACGTATATAGCTTGGCATCGGTGGAAAGTAGTCTATCGTGCAGCCTTGAAACGCGGTCGATTTTCGGTGGTTACGCGACGTTTTATTCAACGCACAATCTCGGCCGCTCCCAAGCTTTTTCCTCAGATACCACACGCTTCTGTCCAAGCCCTCCATCGGTTCGCCTCGATAGCCGCTGCAAATTCCCTGCTACCGCTCCCATAGTGCTTACGCAAAGGCCGACCTGAAGGTTATTGAGAGGTTTTTGAACATACGCCGTCCAGTTATCTCAAGAACAGCACTACACGCTCAGAAAACCATCGCTGCGACTCAACCGCAGATACAGTATGGTCTTCCTCTGGCAAAATACCCGATAGGTGGCTCAGCAGGCCAGCTGTTGATGCCTGAAACCACCTCTGAAGCAGTTCTTTTTTGGGGAATGTGAGCGGCATCATCTCATCATTCTCGGATGGCATGATCAGAGTCGGTCTGTTGATTCTGCCGAATGTCGCAGCCAACCTGGCATCGTCAAGGTCATTAGAAAAGTAGTCGTCATCCACCGCTGTTTGTTGTCAGTCAGAACCTAAATTTTGTTTACTATAAACATACCCTTTCGCTATCAGTGAGTGCCAGCGGTATGCTGATATCGGCGAGGAGAGACGTGGGGGACTAGATTCTTTGGCATGATACTATCTTTATTACCTTGAGCAATTTGATCTCTGCTCCAATCGAGTGTACGACAGTAGAAGTCAGGCGACATCAACATGCCCGCTATCCTTTGATCAGAGGTAGGTGCTTGCAATATGTACGCGTCGACTTCGAGAGCACCATTTTCGAACACATTCATATACTCCATGCAGTCCTGACAGCCTACACATCTCAGTCAGTCATATTTGCTTGAAGGCTAGAGACAGTCTCAGTATATGTCCAAAAGTTGGACGTAACTTCTGCTGCAGGCGGATCTTACCTGTCGAGGAGACCAACAGCACTATCCTCTTTTTGCCCAAACTCATCAGATGTTTGACTAGCGCAGCGATATCCTCAACGTCGTCCGCGAGACTTGAGTGGCCCCATCCAGTGTACGAGCTGCGTATGCGAAATTCCCAAATTGAATATCCCAGCCCCGCGTCATCGATAGCCAATAATATCGTTTGCGGGAGGTCTACAGCTGTGTGTGGTCCGCTTGTAAGGCCTCCAATGTAGACAAGAGCATTGCGAGACGCAGTATTGCCGCGCTCGTAAGCGCACGAATAAGCATTAGAGGCCGTTGGAGATATGAATGGATGAACTATTACCGAAAATGGCTGCCGCAAACCTATGATAGAAGTGTTGGAGATGGTGTATAGGAAGCGTTGTAGATGCTCGTTTGGATCTTACCCAGCAAGTATGTTTTAAACAGACTGCACCTCGCAGTTGCCAGATCAGGCAGTCCCTCATCGCCAAGAGCTATTCATCCTGATCTGGTATACGTAAGTCGCTAGGAAGTTAGTACATAGTCCTCGACAGCAAAACGCCATTCAAACAGAGAGCATTGACCATTTGCATCTACACCTTCCTGTGCTTGCAGCAACAGCGACTTATGGTTAGCTTTGGCACAGTGGGGCTGCAATACTAGCCGTTCGGCAGGAGCGAAAGTCCGGTCTACCCAGGTGTAGTCACATCATGACGAAGAAGGAAGAATTCAAAATGAATGTGTGGTGGATCAAGTGCCTGATGCGGTGGTGACAGAGAGGGAATGAAACAGCCTTATTCTCTTGGCCCAGCGCAGATTGGACTTACCAATCTCCCTCTGCTAGTTGTCGGCCACATTGGCTCATCGTCATCTGGCTGGACTGCCAATTTTGTAGCAAATTTTATGGCGCTTAGAAAAAACAGCCTTTTCAAGCCCGAGCTCCGCCTCACGCTCATGCTACCTGCGGTCATCTTCGCGATAATCGAGTTTCTTGGCTTCAGCAACAGTGGCCAGCGCGGTAATTCCGTATAGCAACTTGTGGCGTTCATGTCGATCCAATCTTTTACCCTACTGTTCGTAAGCACAACGATTTTGACACATGTCATTGACTGTCATCCTAAAGATCCTAATCAGGCTTCTGGTATAATCGAATCCGTTATAGCAGTGCTTACAATCGTTGCAACAACCTATGCCAACAGGTTCATAGCGAGCATTGGCCTGAGCAAAGTGTTTCATGAGATTACGACGATTAACATATCCCAGCATACATATCTGGTAAAAGGTCCATAGGGCTCGCGGCGAGGAGCTCATTCGGTCAAAAGCTGCCATTTAAATTGTTCTGTGGTATTGTGGGGCAAGACTTCCTGCTCATGAGGCAGGGACTTCACATGTTTCGTGAAAGCAGGAAGGGGTACAATGTAAGCCGTAAGCTACGTGTGTTGTCGAGTAATATAGCTGCGCCATCTGCGCAAATCGTCGTCGAACCTCGCAAGGGTCTCAGCAGTCCAACCCCATAGTCTTTTAGCCAATTGCTTGCTTCTCGCAAGAGGGGTTGATCTCTCTGTGAAATTTACCCCACCGGCTTGTAAAAACCTCCGTTCACCAACTGCTCCGTATTGGCACCAGCAGCACACCACAGCTGATTCCACGCTCCCTCATGAGGCTCCACCGGTGTGATGTTGTTGAACCACATTCAAATATCGTTGAAAACCCTATTGAACCCGTGCAAACCATCCAACATTGACGTTTTGACCACTCCTGGATGTACAGAAACCGACATGATTTCCGGATATCGAGGTCCCAACTCTGCCGCGAACAGGATGTTTGCTGAATTCGACTGTCCGTATCTTGCCCATGGTACGAGGATCGTGCGGCTCATCGTACGGCCCTTCCATATTTCGTCGAATGCAATGCCACTGTTTGATCAAGCAGTGCAGCTCATGGCACTCGGATAAGGTGGTAACTACATAGACGTCTGCACCAGATCTTTTCGTTGCATTCAGAAGGAAAGGAAGAACTCGTTTCGTGAGCATTGCATGTGTGAGATGATTGGTCGCAAACTGAATCTCGTAGCTATCGACACTTAGGGCAGGTGGTTTGGCAATTATGCCGGCATTGAGAAGAAGTATGTCCAAAGGGTCATGTTTGAAGTTCTTCTTTATGCTTTGGACAACTGATTGCACGGATGAGAGATCGTGCTGGATGAGAGATCGTGCTGGATGAGAGATCGTGCTGGGTGAGAGATCGTGCTCGATGAAAGAGAGGGCGACAGCAGGGTATTTCGATTGAATGTCGACTATGAGGCTTTTCGCAGCAGAAGTGTTGCGTCCAGTGAAATATATGTGTTCAGGTAAGTGGGCTGCGAAGGCTTTGGCTGACTCTGCGCCTAGGCCTGCAGTGCCTGTTGATCTTAGACGAATGCTCCTTGATGGGCTGATCGATGCGCGCCTCCAGTGACTAGAATTACCTTCCTTGCCAACGATGGGATGTCTGCAGTCGGATCGAAGGACACTGTGGTGTCAGTTGCCATTTTGGTGGTGGAGGCTACAGTGTTGCAGGAGCGCTTGATGTTCGGTGATAAGTACACTGCAAACAGTCTGGCAATGGGACGTTGAGAATGGTCGCTCCGCTTGTAAGCATAGTTCCCTGCTGGATTTTGGTCCGTTTGAACAAATTGTTGCCGACGGGCAAACTATCTCCGTTCAAGAGATACACTCTTGCTCGTCTTGGTGGGAGCACTCGGCGCAACACGGCGCTGGAGTGCAAAAAAGCACAGACGTTTGGTGAAGTGCAAAAACCGATTTCGAGCTAGGTCCCGAGATCTTGCATTCAGAGGTGCATATGTTCGCAAATAAAGGATTGACTGCGGATACATCTGCAATGGATATCTTGGTTGCCGTAGGGTCTCAGCGACCGCTGGCGCTTGCGGTGGTGTGAGGCAGCGATCGAGTACATCCATAGCAGATGTTCTTGCCAGTCGCTGAAGATGGCTCAACAGCGTCTTGTCGATACCCACCCCAGCCGTGAATGCCAAATCGACCGCCTGATACAGGCATGTCACACAGGCCGCATCGTGGGTCGGACTCTGCACCTGTGGGCACTTCGAGCTTGCCTGAGGTGCGTACCACGTTCGAAACAATACTTGGAAAGTTTTCCTCCACAGACTCGAAGTACTGCTTCATGAGGTCGTCGATGGTGGTATTCTTCGAACTGGTGGATGCTTGTGTTGCGCCAGGAGAAGGCTTATGCACCAGTGCTGCCAGTCTGGATTCTGCGAGGTCTATGTATGACACCAACTCTTTCTTGAGAACATCGCGAAGAGGATAGTGGAAGTAGATACCAAAAGGCGACTTTCCGTCCGCTACCTGCCACGGCAAAGAGAAACCTCGGCCTTTGCAGGTCTCGGCAAGTGTCTTCTCAGCGAGAGTAGTGGTACTGTCGCCCCACAAAATGCTCTGGCATCCTGTTGACTTTGCGTGCTCTACGACCAGCCTGGTCTTCAGTGTTGATAGAACATCTGCACGAGCCGTCGCAGAGGTAAGGGAATTGATGAGACGAGCCAATTGTCCTTGGTTGTCGCGGATTCCTCCCTCTACAGGATCGGGGATCAGATGTCGCAGAGCTGCATCATCAGGGACTAGGCGGAACACGTCGTGCAGTGGCAATGCTGCATAGTCATGGCCAGGATACTGATTACGGACTTTCTCGATCAGATCATCCGTGGGCAGCGTTCCTTCGGCATTCCCAATAGCGACTATACTGAGAGCAAAGCCTGTGCGACCGGTCTTGCTCATCTGGGTCTTGAGATGCAGATGCAGGATGTGCAGCAGAGCGGTTGATGAGACGCCAAAAGATAAGGCCAGCAGCACCTTGCGTTCTTCACTAGTGTGGAAGTTGACTCGGAAGGTCTCCAGTCGCTTGATCGCCTTTGTGTGTACGTAGCGAGCAAAGCATTGCCTGGATAAATTTTAGCACGAACCATCTTCCGACGAGGACACTGACTGGCAAAGAGGCTCTAAGCGCACTACAAGCACGGAGACATTCTCCTTGCATCTTCTGCAGAGCTCTCCAGTTGCATCGTCGGAGGTTTTGCCGGGCATGACGCGTGCTTGGTCGGTGTGCGATGTGGTAGTGCAGATGCTGGTGGTGTTTGGCCCTCGGCCTTCCACTTCAGGCATGCGCCACAGCAGGGCGGCAGCGAGCGCGCTACCGGTGACTTGATGGCCCAAGCTCCCAGCTCCCGCGCAGTCCGCAGCGGCAGAGCAAGGCAGTGACGACGGGCAGCCAAACACAACACTGCCGCCTTCTGCACCGAACACGCCGTTCTCACAAGGGGAGCGGGCCGGAACAGCCTTGACGAAGCCTCGCGCAGCGCACACGCGCACAGTCCGCACAAGCATCCAACGACGACCGGCCCCGCCAGCTGGCCTCAAGCCACAAGATGAAGCAGCAATGGCTGCGCAGCGCAGGGCTGCTGTTGCTGTCCATCGCAACAGCAGTGGCAGCAATCGACGTCACGCTTACCCGCGACGAGGCCCAGAAATGCTCGGGCATGTATAGCAAGAAATCGTGGGGCGGCAAGGTCGAGCCCTTCATCCTCGTCAAGTTCCTCAAGAAGGGAGAGCAGAACAAGGAAATCGAAGACCCTACGGTGGGCGTTGTCATCTGGGAATGGAAGGACTCGCTACTGCTGGGCAAGCCGTCTGAGATGCCTGTCGACGACGTGGGTACACCCCGGGCCCATGTCCTCGTCCATGCTAATTCACTGCAGCGCTCCTACATCTGCAACGACGACGCCATCGATGCCAAACTCTGCAACGGAACCCACAAGGGCGAGTGGATCCTCGCTGACGACGCCGGAGCTGCATCGCAAATGTACATTCGAACCGAAGCCGTCCATCTCAACGACCCGAAGCCAATCAATTATCCCGTCGCCAGCGGAGAGCGAAAGTTGGCCATCAAGACGGGATACTACTGCGTTGCTACCGCTGCCTACACCAAAGAAGTCGACTACGAAGCAATCGTCACCTTCCGTAACGCGTACGGCGAGCTTCCAGCAGCACAAATCGCCAAGCTCCCCTTCTACGGCGGCATCACCATCGTGTACTTTGTAGTCCTGCTGTTCTGGGGTTTCCTGTACTACCAGAACAGACACGATATCCTGGCAGTCCAGAACTACATCACAGCCATCCTAGTCTTCTTGGTCGTCGAGATGCTCATGACATGGGGTTTCTACGACTACCAAAACCGCCACGGCAACAACGTTGGATCCAAGGTGCTTATGGTCACCGTCGCCGTCCTGAACGCGTTCCGCAATTCGTTTTCCTTCTTCCTGCTGCTTATCGTCTGCATGGGTTACGGAGTCGTCAAGCCCTCACTCGGCAAAACCATGACCATCGTTCGCTGGCTGGCCGTGGCTCACTTTGTCTTTGGTGTCATATACGCTGTCGCATCGCTCACCGTTCGCCCTGATGACGCTGGTCCTCTTGTCCTGCTTGTAATCCTGCCCCTGTCTGCCACCTTGACTGCTTTCTACATCTGGACCTTGAACTCTCTGAACCTTACCATGAAGGATCTCATGGAACGCAAGCAACACGTCAAGGCTACCATGTACAAGAGGCTCTGGTGGTGCATCTTGACCAGCATTGTTGTTATTTTTGGTTTCTTTTTCATCAACAGCTTTACTTTCGCCGGCGTCTCCACCCCGGACTTTGCGCCAACACATTGGCAGACCCGGTGGTTCGTCTTGGACGGCTGGCTAAACTTGGTCTACTTGGCTGATGTTTGCTTTGTTGCATACATGTGGAGACCGACTGCCAACAACAGGAGGTTCGCCATGAGTGACGAGGTAAGCATGGCAACCCTGTTCCCTAGAAGAATACTGACGCATACGTAGATCGCGCAAGATGACGAAGGCTTCGAGATTGCCTCCATCCGCGATTCGCTTGACGAGGAAGATGGGCCTTTAGACCATCCCCCCTCGTATGACCCAGTTCGACCACAGCGCGACGCAGCGCGTGATGCTTCACCATTACCTGCTCCTCAGCCACAAAAGCCCATTCACCCACCTAGGGAATCTCTTGATGGGGACACCATCTTTGCGGTTGGCGAAGATGACAAGTGGAGCGACGACGAGGACGATCTAGAACCAGCAAGCCCAAAAGGCAGCGATGATGAGAGTGCGAGGTTAACGAGTCACGCGAGTCAAAGTCGAAAGAACGATTAATTGTTGCTCCATCGACAGGGATTTTGAAAGACATTGATGTTCGGAACAGGCGTTCGGCAAGCTGCCCATTGTGAGGCTATGTATCGACTATGACTAGGCATATATGGCGCAGATATCTACTTATAACTTTCTTAAAGAATCAAAGGGTCTGCAATTCAATACTTTATCCGCTATGATGGCAATTGGTCCGAGACATCTTTTTTCTTATCGATTATGAATCTTGACGCCATAGCTCAACTCTCTGGAAAGCTCCAAGCTGCAACACCTCAGTTTGTACACAACGATGGCACGGCCCAATTCACTTTTTGCACGCTCTTCTGCGTATATATGTAACTCCTGCCAGAACACATTTGGTGTCTGGCGCGCCGCGCGCTTTGCTACAACTCGCACGCTCAGCACTGCGTCGCTGACTCGCCGACCGCCGCAGCGAGCAGAACAGCCTGCCCGACCAGAGGTTTCGATATCGAGGTACAAGAGTGCAGCGTGCGCCGTTACCCTTCACAACTCGAATATTCGTCTCTACTCGACGGCGAACAATGCCCTGCAACCTCGAGACTCGGGCATCGCGCCACTTCCGCACCGCCGCCTTCTCTCCCTCTCCGGTCCTGACACGGTCAAGTTCCTGCAGGGCTTGATCACGAACAACGTCCACGCGGATCGTGACCAGCCATTCTTTGCTGCTTTTCTCGATTCTAGAGGTCGAGTGCTGTGGGACGTCTTTGTATGGGTATTTCCGGAGCTGCTAGCAGAGGAGGAACATTGGAGCTGCTACATTGAGGTGGACACTTCAGAAGTCGAGGCGTTGCGAAAACACCTAAAGCGACACAAACTCAGAAGCAAGGTTGCCATTGAGCTTGTGCCGGAAGAGGAGCTTGGAGTATGGGCTGCTTGGGGTCAAGCATACGAGAACATCAACAGGCAAGCATCAGCGGCAGTTCTGTGTGACCCACGTGGTGATTTATCTACTCTCTGGAGGATCCTTGCGAAGCCTGAAAGTAAAATCTTTGGCGACAGAACAGAAATACAAGACGAATGGCAGTATCACTTGCAGCGTTACAAGCAAGGGATTGCCGAAGGGCCGCGGGAGATTCCAAGAGAAAGCGCATTACCGATGGAAGTCAACATTGACCTGGCACAAGGCGTCGATTTCAAGAAAGGCTGCTACGTCGGTCAGGAGCTTACCATCCGAACTAAACACACCGGTGTCGTTCGAAAGCGGATACTGCCCGTGCAACTCGACTTTGCTGGCAGCCCTCCGTCCTCGACATTAAGTCCTGAATCGGGGGCAGACATCAAACAGCTCGATGAATCGGGTCGAATCAAGAAGGGTCGCGCAACCGGCAAGCTCGTCGCTCATATCGGGGATGTCGGCCTTGCCCTGTGCCGATTGGAGATGATGACACCCATGAGGGTCAGCGCCGAGGGCGGGAGCTACAAGGAGGGCATGGAATTTGGTATAAGTGTGGGAGAAAGCGGACATGTAGTCAGGGTCAGACCGGTGCTGCATCAGTGGTTTGAAGAAAGGGAGAGATCCTTATGGGCTAAGAGCAAACAGAAGAACACTGTAAACTTGCCCCATGAGTAGCAGAACACAATCCAAAAAGCCGTGTCACTTATCCGCACAAGGCGTTTCTCTGATCCATGCGATGTGCTCTATGTGCTCACCGGAGCAAGGCGGCACCGGCGTAGCTAAGCCACACCGACGTCATCAGCCTCATTAAATTCGCCCTTCGTAACACCAACACCTAACATAAGAACTTGTCTTAATCACACTTGAACTTTCTGCACTTTGAATACCTGGCGTTCTCTGCGACACCGGGTGTGGTCTTCAAGATGCCAGTGCTAACATCCGCAGCACCCTCTGAGCGCTCATTGTCAATCACAAAGTTTATCTCACGATTACGCGGGCAAAGCAGCAAAGCTGTCTCCACATACCAGGAACATCAAAACACCCCCATTGCCACACCTTCACCTCTTATTCCTTCTCCTTTGCCCCTAGTCCTCCCCGTACACCAGCAAGCCCTCTCGAACCTCGGATGGACCACGATCACATTTCCAACCCACGACTTGTCCTCACCCGGACTGCACCCTCTGCAAAGCGCCTACGAAGCCCTCTTGTCTACTTCGCAAGCATTCTTCGCGCAGCCTGTAGAGGAAAAGGCGCGATGGAAGCACAAGCTCGGCTCCGAAGAAGGCTGGTCGAGCATCCCTGGCGAGAAGGAATTCATTACTTTGCGCACTTTGGAGTACTGCCCTGAAATCCTGCGTGGTCCGGCAAAAAGGTATTGGGACCTCATGGGGAGGCATCTCGAGAATACGCTTGGTCGGATAGCGACATCCCTAGACATTCCGGAGCCTGATGATGCGACGAAAGGGCTAAGGAAGTTCGTCGGCCAATGTGGCACTATGCAGAAGAACGACGAACAGAAGACGGCGACAATGCTGAGGTTGTTCAGGTATGAAGGGTGGGAGGCCAAGGAGGTTGCGGAGCCGCATGCAGATCTGGGCTTGTTGAGCGTTGTTGTGGGGAATGTCCCTGGATTGGAAGTCTGGGATGGCGCGGAGTGGTTTCAGGTTGAGAAAGAGGTCGAGAAGTCGGGCATGAAGGGTGCGACTTTGCTGACCGGAAGGCAGTTGGAGACGCTAAGTAACGGGAGATATCCTGCGGGTGGACATAGAGTCGTTTCTTATGGAGATCCAACTGGGGATAAGAATAGGGAGAAGAGATATAGGTTCAGCATCGTGTTTGTACTGCGCGCTCATGAGCCTGTAGTCATTGACTCGAAAGAACTGGAAACAATTATTACTGGGAAGTGGCTAGAGCCGGTGAATGACTTGACCGCAGGGGAGCTATACGCAAAAATCCGAGCCGCGCACTTTAATGTAAATATTAGCAGGGAAGAGCGGGAAAAGCAGAGGCAGAATGTAAGAAGAACAAAGATGCAAAGTACGAGTAAATAAACATTAGCAGTGCAGTTTATTTAATAATCTCATAGATATTTACTTTAGTATTAAGACCTAAGCTTAGTAATATATAGCTAGGCATAGGGAAGTACTTAGCTACCTTAGCTACTATGCGTTTTCTAGCTTAAATAGAGGTCTTCTTAACTATAATAGTTATAACGTACCTTACAGACCAGCTGCGCCTATAGGCAAGCCGCGTACACAGGTAAGCTGCGCATACAGGTAAGTTGCGCACATAGGTAAGCTGCGCACTTTTACTAAGACTATACTAAAATTAGCCCTATTATAGCCTATAACAACCTACTTTAGTACTATATAGAGCAGAAAAACCTATACTATTACCTAGAAACTACTTCTACTTTATTATTATATATTTATATATTATACCTAGTTTCTCTATACTATCTTAGTCTATCTATAGTATTATTAGAAGAGCTTAGCCTCTTTAGCGTATACTCTCTTCTTTTACTTCTTACTATTACTATATACTCTAAACTTCTTTAGAGTAGTTATCTACTAGCCTCTTCTTAACTATAATAGTTATTTTTACTTTAATTTACTTTCTCTTCTATAATTTCTAGTATAAAGTAGCCTTATTTACTACTTAAAGCTTAATAATCTTCTATTATACTAATACTAGCTTATATATAATTATTAATACTCTTTTTAAGACCTTTTTAAATACTTTAACTATAGATAGGCTAGTAAATAGGTAAAAGTTAGGTAGAGGTTAAGTAGATTATATAACCTACTTCTACCTAACTCTAACCTCTACCTATACTAGTAGCTACTAAGTAGGTATAGGTTAGATTATAGTACTTCTAGTATAGGTATAGGTTAAGTAAAGGTAGTACTAGTATAGGTAGAGGTTAGGTAAGCTTAGTTATTATATCTTAATTTTAAAATAATATTCTTAAGATAAACTCTAATTATTATAAAAAGTTATTATAGTATTAATATTAATAAGGTATATCTAAATAGTTTATTTACTAGTATTATATCTAAATATCTCTTTACTACTTATCTATATACCTGTTATATAGCTAGAGAAGAACTACTTAGTAGCCTAAATTTAGAGTATAAATATATATATATTTTTACTCTATTTTAGCTATAATAATACCTAATATACTAAATCTCTTATAGTAGTATAAAGCTAAGAATAAGTTCTTCTACTAAATAGTAACTCTCTTATTATAGATTATATTAATATTATAGTCTAAAACTATTAGTATATATTTATAACTTTAGGTTAATTCTATACCTTCTATATATTTAATAGTAAAAGCCTTAACTTTATTCTATAGAGCTTCTAAAGTAGTAGCCTAAATATAATTAATATAGCTAGAAATAGAATAGTAAAGCCTATTTAAAAGAGAGTTCTAAACTTAAGTAAAAAGCTATTAATAAGCTTATAGAGCAGTACTTAAGTAATTAAATAATTAATTAGTACCTATCTATTAAGATATAATAACTATTTATATATAAAGAAAATATTATTAGTTACGTAACTCTAGAATTAAGCTTATAAGTAGTAGTAAGTTTACTTAACTATAGTTAGCTTAGCTACTAAGCTTCTTAAAGGTTAGCTATAAGCTTAGGTATATAGGCTTATACTTTAGGTAATACCTAGCCCTAATATACTAATACCTTACTTAGCCTAGTAGTAAGCTAGTAGCTTACTTATATAATATACCTTCTAGATAGTCTTCTATAAATAAAAAAGTATCTAAAAAACTTTTATATAGCTTATTACTTTACTTAGTAGTAATTATTATACTTTCTATATAAGGTACTATTTTAAGCTTTTAATTATTATTAAAGAAGCTTATTTTACTAGTATAAACTTTTTATATTAGTTTATACTTCTACTTTAACCTTATAATATTAATTAGCTCTATATATTACTAGATACTTAACTTAAAATATATAGCTTAACTATATACTATCTACTTAATCTTAACTTCTTTATTACTTAGTTTATTTATAGTTAGAGTTTTTATATAACGTCTTATAGTAATAAGTAGTATAGGTATAAAGTAAGTAGCTTACTTTACTTTTACTAGAGCTAATTATTATATAATTAGCCTCTTTTACTAATTTTAACTATCTCTAAGTCTATTACTATAGCTATAAGTACTTTCTTATTTTACTCTTAATTTAAGCTTCTTCTACCTATTTAGCTACTTATAATAAGCTTCTTAAGCTTCTTATACCTCTTAAGTTACTTATAACTTATTATTTAAGATTAAGTTATAGCTAAGAGGTAGTTACTCTTTTTCTAATAGCTTAGATAGCTTTTAATTAAGCTTTTTATATAGTTTTTCTAGGCTCTTTTTAACTATTTAGCTAACTTTAGATAGAAAGAACCTAAGTCTAAGTGCCTTATATATACTACTACTACTACTACTACTAATACTAAGTACTACTATACTACTACTACTACTACTAGCTATACTACTACTACCTATACTCTTCTTCTTATACCTTATATACTTACTACCTACTTCTACTACTTAGTCTTACCTTTAGGTATTAGTAGTTTAGCTTTAGCTAATTAAGCTTCTTCTACTAGGCCTCTAGGCTCTATTAGAGACTCTAGCCCTCTTCTTTCTTACCTACTACTACTACTCTCTCTCTAGCTACCTCTTCTACTACTACTACTACCTCTGCCTCTGCCTATACTAGCTACTACCTCTACTACTACTACTACTACTATACCTATTATAGGTACTATATAGAGTAAGTATAGAACTATACTCTAGTTAGGCTATATATATACTCTACTAGTTAATAGCTTAGCTATATAGTACTATAATATAGCTAATACTAGCCTCTATATCTACTACTACTTCTAGTACTTTTTAAAGTACTTCTATTACTCTATATAGGTTCTAGAGCTTCTTAAGCCTATAGTATATAAACTAACAGCTCTTATAGCTCTAGCTCTTTTAAAGTAGTTAGTATTACTTTTACTAATAAGCTATAGGTATTTAAGAGTATAACTACTTCTATAGGTTACTATTCTTTTTCTATAATATAGTTTAGTACTAATAAGCTTATAAAAGTCTATAAACCTGTATATTACTTAGTATATAATAAAAAAGCTTTTAGTAAAGAGTTATAGTTTTAATAGAAACTAAAAGAGAAGCTCTAGATTTAGAAGTTAGTAGTAGGCACCTAAGAGAAGAGAGTTATTCTCTTTAGTAGTTAAACTAATTATTTACTCTCTTTTTTAACTACTTTTTTTATAACTCTATAACCTATTATACTTTACTATTTATATTATAAAGGTTTAGGTAGGTTAAAAAGTACTTATAAGCCTACTTAAGAAGTACTTTTATTAATTTATTAGTAGATATCTTACTTATTTTTATATAGGTTACTATAAATATACCTTTTATATACTCTTATTTAGGCTAGTAAATAGGTTTAGAGTACCTAATATTAGATTAGAGTTAGGTTAGAGTTGTATAGGCTATAGGTATAGGTTAGGTTAGAGTACTTCTAGTGTAGGTAAAGGTTAGGTAGGGGTAGCACTAGCGTAGGTAGAGGTTAAGTAGAGATACCTACTAGTATAGGTATAGGTTAGGTAGAGTTAAGTAGAAGTTAGGTTTAGAGTACCTAGGCTCTATTTATCTTTCTTTAATATTATCTATAGATATTTATAGAAGAGATACTAGTATAAGGCCTACTAGTATGCTTATATATTCTTTTACTAGTTCTACTATTTCTACTAGTACTAGTACTCTTCTTTCTATTACCTAGCCTTCTTTTTATATTCTAGCTAGATCTTATATACTTCTATACTATTATCTATAAGTAACTTCTTAAACTAAAAGTATTATAAGGCTTTTTTAGTAGTAGTACGCTTCTTAGAATTATATATAAATATATATCTATAAAGGTTAAGAAACTACTTATTAAAGTCTATATAGCCTAGTATTATTTTCTATATAGTAATAGAGAAAGTTATTATATATAAGATAAGATTATATATAGGTAATTTATAAGCTTCTAGTTATACTATTTATTATAGCTATTTATAATAGTATAGAATTATTAAAATATATAGGCCTTTATTTTACTTATATAGAGCTTTTATAAGTATATATAACTAAAGCACGCAGTATTATAGAAGGTACTAGTAGCTTATCTCTAGTATTCTCTTTAGTCTTATTTCTACTATTAAAATTACTACTAGCTAGAAGCTCTAATAGATTATCTACCTTATTAGCAGGTAATAGTTCCTCCTCTTAAGATTAACCCTAATATATTAAATTCTTAAGAATTATTATTTTTTAGGTTATTTAAGCTAAAAGCCTATACCTTCTATTTCTAATAATATCTTAGGCAGTATTAAATACTTACTCTACACCTACTTAAGAAATAGGTACTACTAGAATATCTTTTATAACTTAAGTAAGCTAGAAAAAGAAAGCTTAGTTAGTATACTACTACTTAAGTAGATTAAAGCCTTCTCTATTAATATAGAGTATACTTAGGTAAGATTTACCTTCTCTATAGGTATACTCTCTTTTACAGCTAGACTTAAATATAGCTAAGCTTTAGCTAAATATTAAAAAGCTACTATTTAGTAATAGGTTAGATATAGAAGGCTTTTAGAACTATTTAGTCTCTAGAGTAGGCCTTAGTATAGATTAAAGAACTTAACTTTAGTCTTTTAGTTCTACTTTATTATATTAATTAAGGTAATCTAGAAACTACTATTAGTATATATACTTATCTTAAGTATTCTAAGTAGAGTTTTATAAAAGATGTAAGTATTTAGCTATAATAAGTAACTATAATAAATACCTTATATATAGTAAGCTTTTAAGTTAGATTTAAAATTATTACGTAATTAAACAGAAACCTCTGTTTGCCCTCTGTTTAAGAATAGTACTTTCTTAGCTTATCCTAGCCCTTAGATATAGCTGCTCTAATAATATCTAGCTACTTAGTATTATCTACGTAGTTAACGTTCTTACCTAGCTCTTTAGTTATATTATCTAGAAAGTTAAAAAGTTAATTATATATAAGCTAGATATATAGAATCTAAGAATTTAAATTCTTACTTAGTAAGATAGTAGTATCCTTAAAATTCTTAAGTATTTTAGTAATTACTTATAGGTACTACTACTTAATTACTCTTAGTTAAAGCTTCTAAAGGTCCTTATAATCTACCTTTAATATTTTACTACTAGTTAATAGAGTATACCTATAACTAGCTAGTTTTTAGCTAATTTTCTCTTATAGCTATTTATTAATATAGAGTTAGAGCTTAACTATATACTTATATATATTATATATAGAGTTCTATTATATCTTTATATTTCTTATTACTAATAGCCTTTAGTTTAGTAGTAAATTATATTAGGTTATAAGAAACCTCTTAAATTATTATAGTAAAAGATTAATAGTAATATATATTACTTAGAGCTATATAGTATTAGTGTATAATAAATAACTATAATTAAAACTAACTTACTTTATATAAGAAGTTTAGAATAGATATATTAGTTTTAATTTTTTAAATATATTACTACTATAATATCTTCTCTTATTCTAGTACTTATAAAGCTACTAGCTTTAAGTAAAAGATAATATCTTATACTATAAAATTTATTATATAAGCTAGGTAGAGTATTATATTTTTATAGAAGCTCTAGGTATAGGCCTGTTTCTAAAGTGCTTTCTTAAAGTACTATAATAAAGTACTATTATTATAAGTATTATTATATATAATTACTAGTAGCTTTTTAGTAATCTTATTAGATATAAGTACTTATAGTACTTCTTTTTCTATAGTAGATTCTATATACTTTCTATAAAGTAGGATAAAATCTAGTAGTACTTCTCTTAGCTACTAGTTACTATTAATATAGTATCTCTTTATAGCTAGAAAGCTAAGATAATTAGTAGCTGTCTAGCTATCTAGTATAATAGATACTTTAGTGTTATTTTTAAGGTTACTAAGAAGTGCTACCTTAGCTATATTAAACTAGTGCTAGAAAAGCTAGCTAAATTTATAGTAGCTAGTTAATATAGTATTTAGTCTTAGAAACTAGATAAAGTATTAGAAGAAAGGCTGCTTAACTATCTAGAAGGACTAGTTATTATTAATAACTAGCTAGACTAGTTCTCTTTTAAAGGTAGGTGTAGAGTAGAGTACTATTAGGTTATTTTTTAGCTGCTTAGTGTTCTCTAAGAGAGAAGGCTAATTATAAATAGAAGCTTTTATCTTTAAATAGGCCTAACTCTTTTAGTAGTTAAGAAGGTATTTTATACCTATTAATATAACAGCTAGGTACTAGAGTATATAGCTATAGTTAAGGTAATATACGTGTAGATAGCTAGTACTAGTATATAAGGCCTTTCTAAATTAAGTCTATACTTAGCCTGTATAGGTAGGTATATTCTATTATAGATTAATTAATTTAGAGTCTCTACTCTAGGGCCTAGCACTCTACTATATATTCTATTCTACTAATTTAGCTTTACTCTTATTAGTAGTAAGAAGGACTAGTTATAGTTGTTTAAGTAGTAGAATATAGGTTTATATCCTCTCTTTAACTATTTATAGAGTAACTAGCTTAAGGTTCTTAAGACTAGTAGAAAGATTAAGTAGAAAAGTAACCTTAGTAGCTTTATAGAGTTCTATTAGTATAATAAAAGACTATAATAAAAGGCTGTTATATTTAGAGTACTAGACTATAAAGTAAAGTAATATATATTAATAAAAGGGCAGCTACCTAGAATAGCTATAGCTGCCTCTATAAAGTAGAGGTAATAGAAGGTATAATAAGAAGGTAGAGAGGTCTATAATATGCTTATATATATAATAAATAAGTATAATAATAAGATATAAGTAGAAAGATATTTAAGACTTTATATACTTATAAATATATCTTATATATATAAAGAGAGAAAAGAGAGGTAAAGTAAATATTTTAGGTTAGCTAAATTATTTTTATTATACTAGTAAAGGATTAGGTTTTATATAAAGTTGCTTTTAATTATAACTATAAGGTAATTAGCTCTAGATAAGCACTAAGCTACTAGTTATTATTACTAGTAAGATTTATAACGTTATAATCTAAGAAACTTTTAAAATCTATTTTTCTCTCTTTATTATTATCTAAGTTAGTAGCTAATTTCTCTATAAACTACTTATCTATCTTATACTTATATAGCTTTAACTAGTAATAAGCCTTTAGCTTAAGACTATTATTCTTAATTTTCTTCTTATACTTATTACTATTAAAGCCTTTAATAAAAGGCCTATTACTATAAAGCTTAAGTTCTTCTTTATTAAAAGTATCTAAGATAGATAGAGGCTCTACTTACTTTATATAGTTAGTAGATATATATAATAAAAGGCTATAATAACTTACTACTAGTTTATATTAGTAACTAGAGCTAGCTTATTAGGTAATAGCTTATTATAGAACTTCTCCTACTTCTCTTTCTCTACTTTACTCTTAAAGCTATTTATATTAAGCTTTTAGAGGCTATTTATATACTTATAGCAGAGAATCTTCTTATATATACTACTAAGGCTATAGATTTACTAAGCTGCACAGCTAGTACTAGCTTTTAAAGTGCTAGTATCCTCTAGAGTATTACTAAGCTTGCCTAGGGTAGCCTAATACCTTCTTATATTAATCTTATAGTTAATATTATCCTATCTTTTATAAACAGCTACTAGCTTAGTTTCTAACTACTTAGCTATAGTAGGTTAGTATAGATCTGTAATAATTAAATATAATAACTAACTACTCTTATTAGTAGAAAAGTATTTCTTAGTAAGGTCCTTCTCTGCTGCTTAAAGCATAGCCTTTTTTATAACGTCTGTTATAGCTATATAATTTAGTAAAGCCTTAAGTATTTTTTTTAGCTAATATTTAGTAGTATAATTAGTATTTCTAGCACTCTTAATTACTTATTCTTCTTTATTACGCATAGTATTTTAAGTTCTCTATAGTATAGTATAGCTACTATTACTAAGTTAGCTCTTATATAGCACCTTTATATTTATAGAGTAACCTTTTACTAAGCTATACTAACTATAATTTAAGATAATAAAGCTAACTTTATTATCTCTAGAAGTAAAGCCCTGCTTTAGTTAGTATATACTATAATAAAGGTCTGTAATATTTATATTAATAAGGTTATTATACTCCTTAGGCTTAAAGTAGTTAGGAATGTACTATACAGTGCTAGAAAATATAGACTATAAGTTAACCTTCTTATTCTTAATCTTTTATAGGCTTAATAGGTCTATACTATAGGCTATAATAATTATATATAATAATATAGTTATATAGTAGTTAGTAGTAGACTAGAGAGAAGCTACTAGTAAGGTAGTATTTATAAGCTAGTCTGTGCGCTATTATAAATAGAAATACTAGCTTACTTACTATAGGCCTTACTCTATATAGGCTATAGCTTAGTTAAATTATACTATATTAGGCTAAAAATAGTATAGTTAGAAAGCGCATAGCTAACTTTATATACTAGTAAGTTATTATAGTTTATTATTATAGAATCTACTATAGGTTGCATACTTTATCTATCTATACTAGTAAAAATATAGTAGTTATATATACTAGCTAGTAAAGTATATATTAGCTATTAATATAGATATTATATAAGAGTATAAATAGAGTTATTTAATAGTGTATATTAAACTTAGTATATTTATATAGTATTATAGTTAATTATTATAGTTTAAGCTCTATACTATACTATAAATAGTTAGTATTCTATAATACTAGCTGCTCTATATTACTCTACGCCTTAGTATAATATTATACTAGGTATAGTAAATACTTATACCTATACTAAGTACTTAATACTAACTACCTACTACTTTATATACTACACCTATACTATGGTATAGCCTATACTAAGTAGACTACTATTGTATAAGTAAGCTGCTAGCTTACTGCTAGGCTAAGTAAGGTGTTATTATATTAGAGCTAGGCATTACCTAAAGTATAAGCCTGTGCACCTAAGCTTATAGCTAACTCTTAAGAAGCTTAGTAGTTAAGCTAACTATAGTTAAGTAGACCTGCTACTACCTATAAGCTTAATTCTAGAGTTATATAACTAATATTATTTCCTTTATATATAAACAGTTATTATATCTAGATAGATAGGCACTAATTAATTATTTAATTACCTAAGTATTATACTATAAGCTTATTAATAGTTATAAGCCTAGCTTCTAAAGAGTAGTAGATCTCCCTGCGCACTTAGCTAATTAAGCCTTTTAGATAATACTTAACTGCTCTAATTAAAACTCTCTTTTACTCTACTACTAAACTAAATAATAGGTAAGCTAGTTAACTACAGCTTATAAGCTTTATTAGCTATACTAGCTAGTGCCTACTAGCTATGCTCTAGAAATAACTAGCCTAATTAGTATATTTAGCTTACTTAGTACACTAAGCTATATAATATATAGAATCTTATTAACCTAAACGCCTCTAATATGCTAGGTATGCATAAAGAAGCCTCTAAGCTGCCTACTATTAGCTTAATTATAGAGCTAGGAGCTGCTAGGTATCTATTAACTAGCTTAACCTATAATAACTGCCTATATATATAAGCTACCTATAGCTAGTCTACCTAACCTACTAAAGTATAATTAAGCTCTAAGGTATATAACTATAAGCTTATAAAATATAAAATATAAATAAGTAAGTAGGCTGCTAAGGCAGAGCATCTTTAGAAACTATAGAACTAGGTTAATACTATAGTAGCTCTATTAATTATCTTGCTAGTAATAGTACAGCTTATTACTAATAATAAGACTATACTATAATTACTTATATAAGTACTATACTAGGAGCTTACTCTTACTATACTAAGTACTAAGAACTAAGTTAGGGCAGAGTGTAGAGCCTACCTTAGAGTAGCTAGGTAAGAATAAGCTACTTTATAAGACTAGTACTAGAAGTAGTTATACCTATATATAAGAGCTAAGTCTTATAAGCTTATAAAAGTTAATAGAGAGCTTACTATTTAAGATTTTCTTAATGCGTTAGAGTATAGAATTACCCTAGAATAGGCTTATACTATATACTAAAGGATTATCTAGAATACTATCCTAGGGCTTAAAACGCTTAATTTAGACTAAGTAAGTAAGGTCTTTAGTAGCTTAATATATAAATATAAAATTAAGTTAAGTAAAAATAACCTAAAGGTATTTATAACCTTTAGTAATTAATTAGACACCTAAGAAGCTCCTGCAGGGAAGCCTAATAGCTTAAGTTTAAAATAAATAGGCTATAGTTACCTCTATAAGACTAAGAGTTATACCTACTTATAGAAACTAATATAGTACTAAGTACTTAAGACTATAGTAATAGGCTTATCTTTACCTCTATATAGACTAGAAGACTAAGCTTATTAGTAAATACTCTAGAAGCTTAATTATAAGAAGTTTAAAGACCTTAAGAAGGAAATTAAGTAACTTAGCTAGTACTTAAAAACTTACTACTTAATCTAGGCCTTAGAAGGTCCCTAACTAGTAGCTAGAATACTATAAGTTAAGTTTCTAGGCAATATATAAGCAGCTCTAATTAACCTAAGAATAATAAGTACTCTTAGTAATACCTAGCTAATAAGAGAGACTCTAGAGGTACATAACCTTATAGATTTTAATACTTATCTGCTCTCTAAAAGTATAATTCTAGATAATAGAGCTGCTACGCACCTAGTTAACAGCGCTAAGCGCCTTATACCTAGGTCTTTCTACCTATCTAATTCTAGTAATACTATAGAAGTAGGCACCTAAGCATTTTCTATAGTAGGCTAAGGAGCTTATTTACTAAAGAACGCTCTTTATAGAAAGCACAGCCTATATACTAAGAACCTACTCTTTTAGAATATTATTATAGTTAAAGGTTTCTATATTAATATTATCTTAGAAGCTTAATTATAAGAAAAGGGAGTATAGTACCTAGAGCTTAATAGTACTCTGCAGGTAGAATATATTAAAGACCTTAATATAAGTATTATATATACTACTCTACAGCATGCTTATAACTTTACTTTTCTTAAATATAAACCTCTTTCTTACTATTCTATAAGCCTTCTAAACATAGTAATAATAAAATAATTATATAACTTCTATCTCTATAGCTTAAGTAAGCGCCTCTAGTATACTAGAGCTAGCTACTTTAGCCTAGAAGCTTTATAAGCACTTATAAAGTATATATATAGTATATATATAGCTAAAGTGCTTTAGAAGAATTATAAGAGTTATATAATAACCTATACTAAGTAGGTAGTATTATAAAGAAAGTAAAAGAAACTAGCTTGCCTCTTTTAGTAAATTAGCTAGGACCTATTTAATATACTTCTAGGCTATAGAGGTAAGTTATAAATACTTTTAATTAAGAAGTACTATAGTAGAAAGCTCTTTATATACCTGCTGTAGAGAAAAACTTAAATTAAAATCCTTTAAGTCCTTACTAATTTTTTAAGCTAGGTAGGTACTTAGTATAAGCTTAAAATCTATAAGATTAGCTAAGATAATAATATAGCTATACTACTATAGCAAGGGAGCTCTATATATAAGTACTAGGCGCTTAATATAGAGATTAATATTAAGCATATACCTTTCTATATATATAAGCTAAATAGTGTAGTAGAGAGAGGTAAATAGAAGATAATTACTAAGTTAATAAAAATAAGAAGTAGTGTAAACCTACCTAAGAAGCTCTAGCTAGAGGTTGTTATAGCTGCTGCGTAGCTCTATAATATAAGTTCTATATACTTAAATAAGCTATATAGCCTAAATAAGAAGCTTAATTAGTAGTTTATATAGTACTTTTAATAGTACCAACCTAAGTAGGTAAGAGTACTTATAGCTAATCTAAGACCTAATTAGAGCAGAATATATGCATATAGCTGCTAAGCATATCTCTTAAATAGAGAACAAGCAGCTAGCTGTAATAGAAGGAGCTTTAAAGTTACTCTAAGAGGTTATATTAGTTACCTTATTAGTTATTAAGCTTCTAATATATACTGTATATAGGTACCCTAACTTAACTAGGTAATTATAACGCATAATATAACCTTTAATAAGAAGCTCTTTTATAACTAAGTTAATAAGTTAACTATACTTCTAGTTATAAAAGTAGTAGAGGTTATAGAAGTTCTCTATAAGCCTAGTAAGATAGTAGATATAGAAGAAGTAATTAAGCTCTTTATTACTAAGAAAGAAGATTTATTACTTAAATTACCTTCTATATAATAGCTTAGGGGTAAGCCCTTAGAAGAAGCTTAATTAGTAGAAGGCTAGTTTAGTAATAAGTAAGCTTCTAAGGTAGAGACTATATAATTAGTTAGCTTAGCTAGTAAACTAATAGAGATCTATATAGAGCACTAAGAACTAGGCCTTCTTTCCTCTAACCTAATACTAGAATCTAAGTAGCTAGCAGCAGGTAGATAAGCTTCTATAGAAGAGCACCTATCTAGAAGCTTATAGAAAGTGCACTCTACTATTAAAGAAGAGAGCCCTCTAGCAGGTAATAAGAATTATAATAATCTACTAATAAGAAGACCTAACTCTTTAATTATTCTTATACCTTCTTAGAGATTAATAAGAGTAGGTAAACTAACTATAAGCTATACTAATTAGTATAGAACTATTAGCCTACTAATATAATTAAGCTGTAGGCTATATAACTAAAAGTATAATAAGCTTAGAAAAGATAATAGAGCAGGTATATATACTGTAATAAGCTTAATAGAGTAAGATAGTTACCTTTAGCTACTTAGAAGCTTATTTAATTATATAAATAAGTATAGAAACTAGAGAAGAGACCTTATTATAATCTATATAGTTATTGCAGCCTTAGTAATAAGGTTAAAGAAACTATTAGCTAAAAACAAGCAGTAGGTATACTATAACCAGCTTCTTCTAGTTCTTAATATATAGAAAGAGCTTACTAATAACCTTCTAGGTACTCTATTCTACTAGGCCTATATAAAAGAGATTATAATACTTACTAAGAAAAATACCTAGAAAGAAATAGACAAAATAAGCTTCTAGGCTAGAGCTCTGCTGCTTAAATAGGTATTTACTTATAAGCTTAATTAAGATAGCTACTTTATAAAATATAAAGCTAGAATATATATATACAGAGACCTCTAGGCAAAGAATTTAATTAAGTTAACCTATACTATAATACTTACTATAAGGTTCTTCTATACTATAGTTACTATAGTAGCTTAGTTTAATTTAGAGCTGCTATAGTATAATATAAGTAGTGTATTTCTTAATATGAGCTACTAAGACTAGCTACTAGTACTATATAAGCTGCCTAATAGATTTAAGAAGCCTAAGTAGGTAGTACTACTACTATAGGCTCTATATAGTTTCTAGAACTTCTCTATTCTATAGTATAAGAAGCTATTTAGTACCTTCTAGAAGCTTAGTTTAATAGTATTAAAAGAAGAGCTATGCTTATTCTTTAATAATAAGTAAAAAATTATCTTACTCTTCTATATTAATAATATCCTTCTTACTTATTATAAAAATAATCAAGTAACTACAGAGTAGTTAATAAGCTTATTAATAGCTAAATATTAGATTATAGATTATAGAGCTGCTAAATAGTTCTTAGGAGTTTATATTATATAAAATTAAGTAGCTTAAGTAATAATACTCGCTTATAACTCCTATATTAAGAAGCTTACTACTAAGTTTAAGGTTTTAGAAAAGAGGTTACTCTTAAGTATCTTCTTTTCTATAATTAAGCTTTAGGAGTATATAAGAGAAGCTTTAAAGTAAAAAATTAAGGCTTATTAGAAGTAGGTAGAGTTAATATTATATACTATAATTATAATATAGCTAGACATTATATATACGGCTTCTTAGCTGTCTTACTATTTTATAAATTCTAAAGCTACTTACTTCTAAGTAGCTGCTTAAGTTATTAGCTACTTATATAGAACTAAGTACCTAGGTATATAGTATAGAGCTTATTTAGGCAGCTAGCTTCTTATATACAGAAACGCTTTATTTACTAATAATAGTAAATTATATTAATTATCTTAGGGGTATATTATATAGCTCTTTAGTAGCCTAATTATATAAAAGGTAGCTAGGCAGTCTATAGTAACTACCTTAATAACTAAAGCTAAACTGCTAGCTCTTAAGTATATAGCTAAGAAGAGTACTACTCTAAAGTAATTTCTCTATAAGCTCTGCCTTAACCTAGAAGTTACTTAGAAGATATTCTATAATAATTAGTAAACTATATAGTTAGTAGTAGAAGAAAGTAAGTAGCTTACTACCTAGCTGCGCTATATAGATATATAGAATATTTAGCTTAAATAAGAGTATATAAAAGGTACCTTTACAGTAACCTATATAAAAATAAGTAAGATACCTACTAATAGGTTAATAAAAGCACTCCCTAAGTAGGCTTATAAGTGCTTTTTAACCTACCTAAACTTTTATAATATAAATAGTAAGGTATAATAGGTTATAGAGTTATAAAAAGAGTAGTTAAAAGAAAGAGTAAATAATTAATTTAACTACTAGAGAGAATAACTCTCTCCTCTTAGGTACCTACTACTAAACTCCTAAATCTAGAGCTCCTCTCTTAGTCTCTATTAAAACTATAACCCTCTACTAGAAGCTTCTTTATTACGTGCTAAGTAATATATAGGTTTATAGACCTCTATAAGCTTATTAGTACTAAACTATATTATAGAGAAAGAATAGTAACCTATAGAAGTAGTTATACTTCTAGATACTAGTAGCTTATTAGTAAGAGTAATACTAACTATCTTAAAGGGGCTAGAGCTATAAAAGCTATTAGTTTATATACTATAAGCTTAAGAAGCTCTAGAACCTATATAGAGTAATAGAAATACTCTAAAGAGTACTAGTAGTAGCAGCAGGCATAGGGGCTAGTATTAGCTATATTATAGCACTACGCAGCTAAGCTGTTAACTAGCAGAGTATGCACACAGCCTAAGTAGAGTATAGTTCTACGCTTACTCTATATAGTGCCTATAACAGGTGTAATAGTAGTAGTAGTAGTAGTAGTAGAGGCAGGAGCTAGCAGAGGTAGAGGCAGAGGTAGCAGCAGTAGCAGAGGAGGTAGCTAGAGAGGGGGTAGCAGTAACAGGTAAAAGGGGAGAGGGCTAGAGTCTCTAATAGAGCCTAGAGGCCTAGTAGAAGAAGCTTAAATAGCTAAAGCTAAACTACTAATACCTAAAGGTAAGACTAAGTAGTAAGAGTAAGTAGTTAGTGTGTAAGGCGTAAGAAGTAGAGCGCAGGTAGTAGTAGTATAGTTAGCAGTAGTAGTAGCAGTACAGTAGTACTTAGTATTAGTAGTAGTAGTAGTAGTAGTGCGCGTAAGGTGCTTAGACTTAAGTTCTTTCTATCTAAAGTTAGCTAAATAGTTAAAAAGAGCCTAGAAAAGCTATATAAGAAGCTTAATTAGAAGCTGTCTAAGCTAGTAAGAAAAGAGCAGCTACCTTCTAGCTATAACTTAAGCTTAAATAATAAGTTATAAGTAACTTAAGAGGCATAAGAAGCTTAAGAAGCTTATAGTAAGTAGCTAAATAGGTAGAAGAAGCTTAAATTAAAGGTAAAATAAGAGAGTACTTATAGCTATAGTAATAGACTTAAAGATAGTTAAAATTAGTAAGAAAGGCTAATTATATAATAATTAGCTCTAGTAAAGGTAAAGTAAGCTACTTACTCTATACCTATACTACTTATTACTATAAGATATTATATAAAAACTCTAACTATAAATAAACTAGGTAATAGAGAAGTTAAAATTAAGTAGATAGTACGCAGTTAAGCTGTATATTTTAAGTTAAGTATCTAGTAATATACAGAGCTACTTAATATTATAAGGTTAAAGTAGAAGTATAAATTAATATAAAAAGTTTACGCTAGTAAAATAAGCTTCTCTAATAATAATTAGAAGCTTAAAACAGCGCCTTATATAGAAAGTATAATAATTACTACTAAATAAAGTAATAAGCTATATAGTAGTTTATTAGATACTTCTTTATTTATAGAAAACTATCTAGAGAGTATATTATATAAGTAAGCTACTAGCTTACTACTAGGCTAAGTAAGGTATTATTATATTAGAGCTAGGTATTACCTAAAGTATAAGCCTATGCGCCTAAGCTTATAGCTAACTCTTAAGAAGCTTAGTAGTTAAGCTAACTATAGTTAAGTAGACCTACTACTACCTATAAGCTTAATTCTAGAGTTATATAACTAATAATATTTTCTTTATATATAAATAGTTATTATATTTAGATAGATAGGCACTAATTAATTATTTAATTACCTAAGTATTATACTATAAGCTTATTAATAACTACCTATATAAAGCTGCTACTATATAAGCTACTTACTACTAAGGCTACTTATAAGACTATAGGTAGTAAGACTATACCTAAGCTAAAGCGCTACTATAAGGCTAGTAGTAAGTTATTATATATATTTATTATATATAAATACTAATACTACTTAGTTATTACCTTATAAGAGATCTAATAATACTAGTATAGTTTTAAGCTTCTTATCTATAAGCTGCTATTTACTTATCTAGTTTATACACTTCTTACTTAAGTTTAAGACCTTCTTCTAAATAGGCTCTAATATTCTATTTCTAGCTATGTTAATTATATCTAGGCTACTGCTTTAGAAGCTCTATAGAATATAGTTAAGGCTTTTATTATTAAATATATAAAAGGTATAGAATTAACTTAAAGTTATAAATATATACTAATAGTTTTAGACTATAATATTAATATAATCTACGCTAAGAAGGTTACTATTTAGTAGAAGAACTTATTCTTAGCTCTATACTACTATAAGAGATTTAGTGTATAGAGTATATAATTAAGTAGTAAAGAAATACCTAGGTATAATACTATTATAATTCTAAGAAACACAGTATTAAATATTAAGAATTACTACTTTAGGTACAGTACAGTTACCCTATATAGAAAAAAGGTATTATAAGTAAGTAACTACTAGTGTTAGTAGTTAGCACTTAGCTACTACTAGAGGACGATTATATAATGTAATTAGCCTTAGCATAATTAGTATAATTAGTGCTTAGTATAATTAGTAATTAGTATAATTAGTATAGTCTATACTACTAAGCATATTATATCTCTCTTTAGTATATAGTTAGCAGGAATATAACTCTTATAGTTTATATTTAACTTAGTTAATTAAGTTTATCTTTAGAATCTTAACCTTAACTCTTAAGCTAGATAGTCTACTCTATACTACTTATTATTACTCTCTATTATTATAGTGTTTTACTAGGTAATAACTCTAACTCTTATAGACCTTTCTATACTAGCGCTTATCTCTAAGAACTAATATAAATAGTGCTTATAAGCTTTACTTAAAAGTATAACTTTAATAAATACTAGCAAATAAACTGTTTAGATATACCTTATTAATATTAATACTATAATAAATTTCTATAATAATAAGAGTTTATCTTAAGTATATTTTTTTAAATTAAGATGTAATAACTAAGCTTACCTAACCTCTACCTACGCTAGTACTACTCTAACCTAACCTATACCTGCTTAGTAGCTACTAGCGTAGATAGAAGTTAAGGTTAAGTAGAGATAGGTAATATAACCTACTTAACCTCTACCTAACCTCTACCTATTTACTAGCCTACTCTTATTTAAGCTATGTATTCTATATATCTATATAGTATAGCTAGGTAGTATACTACTTACTTTCTTTTACTACTAACTATATAGTTTACTAATTATTATAGAAAATCTTCTAAGTAACCTCTAAGTTAAAGCAAAGCTTATAGAGAAATTACTTTAGAGTAGTACTCTTCTTAGCTATATACTTAAGAGCTAGTAGTTTAGCTTTAGTTATTAAGGTAATTACTATAAACTGCCTAGCTACCTTCTATATAATTAGGCTGCTAAAGAGCTATATAATATATTTCTAAGATAATTAATATAATTTACTATTATTAGTAAATAAAGCATCTCTATATATAAGAAGCTAGCTACCTAAATAAGCTCTATACTATATACCTAAGTACTTAGTTCTATATAAGTAGCTAATAACTTAAGTAGCTACTTAAAAGTAAGTAGCTTTAGAATTTATAAAATAGTAAGACAGCTAAGAAGCCGTATATATAATGTCTAGCTGTATTATAATTATAGTATATAATATTAACTCTACCTACTTCTAGTAAGCCTTAATTTCTAACTTTAAAGCTTCTTCTATAATATACCTTACAGGCAAGCAGTGTATATAGGTAAGCAGTATGCTTTTGCTAAGACTATACTAAAACACTACTTCTCTACTAATACCTTAATAACAGCGCTAGCTAGACACGTTAAAAGAAGCTTAGATATAGCTTATAGTTTAAGCTCTTAGAATTAACTCTAAGCTCTTTATAAAACGCGCTGTAGCTATCTATAATATTTCTAAAACTATACTATATAAATAACGCGCTAGATAACCTTTACGCACTAATACTATAGCTAACCTATAGAACCTAACTAATACTAAGAAGTAGGTAATTATTAAGTATATACTTAAGCTAGTTATATAAGAATTTCCCTTTTAGCTTATAGCTATAGCTAATATAGCTAATTCTTTATGCGCTAAGTATAGTCTAGGCTATATTAGCCTAAACTAGCCTAGTATGTTTATTAAGTGCTAACTAGAGCTTATAATAAAGTTTAATTAAAAGTATAACTATAAGAGAGCTCTCTACAAGAATTCTAAGGTAATCTAGAGCTAGTTTAGCCTAGTAGCTAATATTAAAGCTAAGTATAGTATTTAGAATAATAATACCTATAACTTTAATAAGGCTAGCTTTATAATAGGTATTATATTAATAAAGGTAGTTATTATAGCTTTAGAGTAATAAGAATAGCTAAAAGTAGTTTAGCTAGGTAATAAGAAGTAGATAATAGTTATATAGAGTATTAATACTAAAAGTTAGGCTATTCTACTCTTTATTATCTTTAAGGCGTGCTACTACCTCTCTTCCTAGTATAAAGAAGAGAACCTGCTATAGAATTAGAAAATTAGAGTCTCTAATAATAGCTAAACTACTAATAAGCTTAGTCTAGACTAGCTAAAGCACTTTAATATATATATAAAGAAGCGTACTATTAGCACCTACTATCTACTAGTTATTAATAGCTATAAGAGCTATAACTTACTTATATTCTAGTAATACTATAAGGATAATAAGATTATTACTACTTATATTCCTTCTTACTTATTATACCTCCTACAGCCTCTTAATATAGGTTGTTTTACCTCTTTAAAGAAGGTATATAGGCGCTAAGCTAAAAACCTTATCTATAACTAGATTAACTATATTATAAAGGTTAAGTTTCTACTATACTTTATAGTAGCCTTTAAGGCTTTATTTACTTCTAGTAATATCTAAGGAGAGTTCTAAGAGGCTAGACTAGTTCTATTTAACCTAGAATAGGTTATATTAACTCTTAATATAAAGCTATGCACTCTATTACTATAACTCTCTATTAATAACGCACTCTAGCAGTTACAAACCTCTAGTAACACTCTAGAACTTAGGTTATAATTAATACTTATAAAGATAAGAATTTAGAGGTATATAGATAGCTTACCTACCTCTATAGTTAAGGTATTTAAGAAGGTCTTAAAGAGAGTAGTAATAATTATATATAAGCTAGTATTAGTATAATAGAAGATTACTAAGCTTTAAGCAGTAAATAAGGCTACCTTACGCTAGAAATTATATAAGAGGAAGTAAATTAAGGCAGAAAAAACTCTTATAGTTAAAGAGGGCTAGTAGATAACTACTCTTAAGAAGTTTAGAGTATATAGTAATAGTAAGAAGTAGAAGAAGAGAGTACGCGCTAAAGAGGCTAAGTTCTTCTAATAATACTATAGATAGTATAGAGAGACTAGGTATAACACGTAAATATATAAGAATAAAGTAGAAGAGGTCTCTAAGTAATATTAGAGGTTATTCTACTCTATGCAGTGTTATAGTAGGTTGTTATAGGCTATAATAGAGTAGGTTTTAGTATAGTCTTAGTAAAAGCGTGCTACTTACCTGTGTGTACTACTTACCTATAAGGTATATTATACTTTTAAAGCTTATTTATAGAGAAGAGAATACTTAAAAGTAACTCTTTTTCTAAAACCTTAAAATTAGTAGTAAGCTTCTTAATATAGAAGTTATAAGTAAGTATTATTACTTAAGCTACTTAATCTTATATAATATAAACTTCTAAGAACTATTTAGCAGCTCTATAATCTTTAATCTAATATTTAGCTATTAATAAGCTTAATAACTACTTAGTAGCTACTTAATTATCTCTATAATAGGTAAGAAGAATATTATCTATATAAAAAAGTAAGATAATTTTCTACTTATTATTAAAGAATAAGTATAGCTTTTCTTTTAATACTATTAAACTAAGCTTTTAGAAAGTATAAGACAGCTTTTTATACTATAAAATAAAGAAGTTATAGAAACTATATAGAGCCTATAGTAGTAGTACTATCTACTTAGGCTTATTAAACTTATTAAGTAGCTTATATAGTACTAGTAGCTAGTTTTAGTAGCTTATATTAAGAAACGCACTACTTATATTATACTATAGTAGCTCTAAATTAAACTAGGCTACTATAGTAACTATTATATAGAAGGACCTTATAGTAAGTATTATAGTATAGGTTAACTTAATTAAATTCTTTACCTAGAGGTCTCTATATATATATATTCTAGCTTTATATTTTATAAAGTAGCTGTCTTAATTAAGCTTATAAGTAAATACTTATATAAGTAGTAGAGCTCTAGTCTAAGAGCTTATTTTATTTATTTCTTTCTAGGTATTTTTCTTAGTAAGTATTATAATTTCTTTTATATAGGCCTAGTAGAAAAAAGTACCTAAAGAGTAATTAGTAAGCTCTTTTTATATATTAAGAACTAGAGAGAGCTAGTAATAGTATACTTACTACTTATTTTTAGTTAATAGTTTCTCTAACTTTATTACTAAGGCTATAATAACTACGTAAATTATAATAAGGTCTCTTTTCTAGTTTCTATACTTATTTATATAATTAAATAAGCTTTTAAGTAGCTAAAAGTAACTATCTTACTCTATTAAGCTTATTATAGTATATATACCTACTCTATTATCTTCTTTAAGCTTATTATACTCTTAGTTATATAGTTAGTAGATTAATTATATTAGTAGGTGTTAATAAGCTTATAGTATAATACTTAGGTAATTAAATAATTAATTAGTGCCTATCTATCTAGACGTAATAACTATTTATATATAAAGGAAATATTATTAGTTATATAACTCTAGAATTAAGCTTATAGGCAGTAGTAGGTCTGCTTAACTATAGTTAGCTTAACTACTAAGCTTCTTAAGAGTTAGCTATAAGCTTAGGCGCATAGGCTTATACTTTAGGTAATACCTAGCTCTAATATAATAACGCCTTACTTAGCCTAGTAGTAAGCTAGTAGCTTACTTATATAATATACTCTCTAGATAGTTTTCTATAAATAAAGAAGTATCTAATAAACTACTATATAGCTTATTACTTTATTTAGTAGTAATTATTATACTTTCTATATAAAGTACTGTTTTAAGCTTCTAATTATTATTAGAGAAGCTTATTTTACTAGCGTAAACTTTTTATATTAGTTTATACTTCTACTTTAACCTTATAATATTAAGCAGCTCTATATATTACTAGACGCTTAACTTAAAACATATAGCTTAACTACGTACTATTTACTTAATTTTAACTTCTCTATTACCTAGTTTATTTATAGTTAGAGTTTTTATATAATATCTTATAGTAATAAGTAGCATAGGTGTAAAGTAAGTAGCTTACTTTACCTTTACTAGGGCTAATTATTATATAATTAGCCTTTCTTACTAATTTTAACTATCTTTAAGTCTATTACTATAGCTATAAGTACTCTCTTATTTTACCTTTAATTTAAGCTTCTTCTACCTATTTAGCTACTTACTATAAGCTTCTTAAGCTTCTTATGCCTCTTAAGTTACTTATAACTTATTATTTAAGCTTAAGTTATAGCTAGAAGGTAGCTGCTCTTTTCTTACTAGCTTAGACAGCTTCTAATTAAGCTTCTTATATAGCTTTTCTAGGCTCTTTTTAACTATTTAGCTAACTTTAGATAGAAAGAACCTAAGTCTAAGCACCTTATATATACTACTACTGCTACTACTACTAATACTAAGTACTACTATACTACTACTGCTACTACTAACTATGCTGCTGCTGCCTGCGCCCTGCTCCTTGCGCCTTACGCGCCTACTACCTACCTCTACTACTTAGTCTTACCTTTAGGTATTAGTAGTTTAGCTTTAGCTATTTAAGCTTCTTCTACTAGGCCTCTAGGCTCTATTAGAGACTCTAGCCTCCTCCTCTCTTACCTATTACTGCTGCCCCTCTTCTAGCTACCTCCTCTACTACTACTACTACCTCTACCTCTGCCTCTACTAGCTCCTACTCTTACTACTACTACTACTACTACTATTATACCTATTATAGGCACTGCGTAGGGTAAGTATAGAACTATGCCCTACTTAGGCTGTATATATACTCTGCTAGTTAATAGCTTAGCTACATAGTGCTATAATATAGCTAATACTAGCCTCTATACCTACTACTGCTTCTAGTACTCTTTAGAGTATTTCTATTACTCTATATAGGTTCTAGAGCTTCTTAAGCTTATAGTATATAAACTAATAGCTTTTATAGCTCTAGCCCCTTTAAGATAGTTAGTATTACTCTTACTAATAAGCTGCTAGTATCTAGAGGTATAACTACTTCTATAGGTTACTATTCTTTTTCTATAATATAGTTTAGTGCTAATAAGCTTATAGAGGTCTGCAGACCTATATATTACTTAGTATATAATAAAGAAGCTTTTAGTAGAGGGTTATAGTTTTAATAGAGACTAAGAGAGGAGCTCTAGATTTAGGAGTTTAGTAGTAGGCACCTAAGAGGAGAGGGTTATTCTCTCTAGCAGTTAAATTAATTATTTACTCTTTCTTTTAACTACTCTTTTTATAACTTTATAACCTATTATACCTTACTATTTATATTATAAAGGTTTAGGTAGGTTAAAAAGCGCTTATAAGCCTGCCTAGGAAGTGCTTTTATTAACCTATTAGCAGGCATCTTACTTATTTTTATATAGGTTACTATAAAGGTACCTTTTATATACTCTTATTTAAGCTATATATTCTGTATATCTATATAGCACAGCTAGGTAGTAAGCTACTTACTCTCTTCTACTACTAACTATATAGTTTACTAATTATTATAGAATATCTTCTAAGTAACCTCTAGGTTAAAGTAGAGCTTATAAAGAAATTACTTTAGAGTAGTACTCTCCTTAGCTATATACTTAAGAGCTAGTAGTTTAGCTTTAGTTATTAAGGTAGTTACTATAGACTGCCTAGCTGCCTTTTATATAATTAGGCTGCTAAAAAGCTGCATAATATACCCCTAAGATAATTAATATAATTTACTATTATTAGTAAATAAAGCGTTTCTATATATAAGAAGCTAGCTACCTAAATAAGCTCTATACTATATACTAAGGTACTTAGTTCTATATAAGTAGCTAATAACTTAAGCAGCTACTTAGAAGTAAGTAGCTTTAGAATTTATAAGATAGTAAGATAGCTAAAAAGCTATATATATAATATCTAGCTGTATTATAATTACGGTATATAATATTAACTCTACCTGCTTCTAATAAGCCTTAATTTCTTACTTTAAAGCTTCTCCTATATACTTCTAAAGCTTAATTATAGAGAAGAAGATACTTAGAAGTAACCTCTTCTCTAAAACCTTAAACTTAGTAGTAAGCTTCTTAATATAGGAGTTATAAGTAAGTGTTATTACTTAAGCTGCTTAATCTTATATAATATAAACTTCTAAGAACTATTTAGTAGCTTTATAATGTATAATCTAATATTTAGCTATTAATAAGCTTATTAACTACTCTATAGTTACTTAATTATTCTTATAATAGGTAAGAAGGATATTATTAATATAAAAGAGTAAGATAATTTTTTACTTATTATTAAAGAATAAGTATAGCTCTTCTTTTAATACTATTAAACTAAGCTTCTAAAGAGTGCTAAATAGCTTCTTATACTATAGGATAGAGGAGTTCTAGAGACTATATAGAGCCTATAGTAGTAGTACTACCTACTTAGGCTTCTTAAATCTATTAGGTAGCTTATATAGTACTAGTAGCTAGTCTTAGTAGCTTATATTAAGAAACACGCTGCTTATATTATACTGCAGCAGCTCTAAATTAAACTAAGCTACTATAGTAACTATAGTATAAAAGAACCTTATAGTAAGTATTATAGTATAGGTTAACTTAATTAAATTCTTTGCCTAGAGGTCTCTGCGTATATATATTCTAGCTTTATATTTTATAAAGTAGCCGTCTTAATTAAGCTTATAAGTAAATACCTATTTAAGTAGCAGAGCTCTAGCCTAAAAGCTTATTTTATCTATTTCTTTTTAGGTATTTTTCTTAGTAAGCGTTATAATCTCTTTTATACAGGCCTAGCAGAATAGAGCACCTAGAAAGTAATTAGTAAGCTCTTTATATATATTAGAAACTAGAGGGAGCTGGTTATAGTATACCTACTGCTTGTTTTTAGCTAATAGTTTCTTTAACCTTATTACTAAGGCTGCAATAACTATATAGATTATAATAAAGTCTCTTTTCTAGTTTCTATACTTATTTATATAATTAAATAAGCTTCTAAGTAGCTAAAAGTAACTATCTTACTCTATTAAGCTTATTATAGTATATATGCCTGCTCTATTATCTTCTCTAAGCTTATTACACTTTTAGTTGCATAGCCTACAGCTTAATTATATTAGTAGGCTAATAGTTCTACACTAATTAGTATAGCTTATAGTTAGTTTACCTACTCTTATTAATCTCTAAGAAGGTATAAGAATAATTAGAAAGTTAGGTCTTCTTATTAGTAGATTATTATAATTCTTATTACCTACTAGAGGGCTTCTTTCTTTAATAGTAGAGTATACTTCCTATAAGCTTCTAGATAGGTGCTCTTCTATAGAAGCTTCCCTACTTACTACTAGCTACTTAGGTTCTAGTATTAGGTTAGGAGAGAGAAGGCCTAGTTCTTAGCACCCTACGCAGATTTCTATTAGTTTACTAGCTAAGCTAACTAATTATATAGTCTCTACCTTAGAAGCTTACTTATTACTAGACTAGCCTTCTACTAATTAAGCTTCTTCTAAGGGCTTACCCCTAAGCTATTATATAGAAGGTAATTTAAGTAATAGATCTTCTTTCTTAGTAATAAAGAGCTTAATTACTTCTTTTATATCTACTATCTTACTAGGCTTATAGAGAACTTCTACAACCTCTACTACTTCTATAACTAGAAGCGCAGTTAACTTATTAACCTAGTTATAAAAGAGCTTCTTATTAAAGGTTATATTACACGTTATAATTACCTAGTTAAGTTAGGGTACCTATATATAGTATATATTAGAAGCTTAATAACTAACAAGGTAACTAATATAACTTCTTAGAGTAACTTTAAAGCTCCTTCTATTATAGCTAGCTACTTATTCTCTATTTAAGAGATACGCTTAGCAGCTATATATATATATTCTGCTTTAATTAGGTCTTAGATTAGCTATAAGTACTCTTACCTGCTTAGGTTAGTACTATTAAAAGTACTGCGTAAACTATCAATTAAGCTTCTTATTTAGGCTATACAGTTTATTTAAGTGCATAGAACTTATATTATAGAGCTATATAGTAGCTATAATAACCTCTAGCTAGAGCTTCTTAGGTAGGTTTACACTACTTCTTATTTTTATTAACTTAGTAATTATCTTCTATTTACCTCTTTCTACTATGCTATTTAGCTTATATATATAGAGAGGTATACACTTAATATTAATTTCTATATTAAGCACCTAGTGCTTATATACAGAGCTCTCTTGCTATAGTAGTATAGCTATATTATTATTTTAGCTAATCTTGCAGATTTTAAGCTTATACTAAGTAGCTACCTAGCTTAAAAAATTAGTAAGGACTTAGAGGATTTTAATTTAAGTCTTTCTCTATAGTAAGTACATAAAGAGCTTCCTACTATAGTACTCTTTAATGAAAAGTATCTATAACTTACCTTTACAGCCTAGAGGTATATTAAATAGGTCCTAGCTAATTTACTAGAAGAGGCGAGCTAGTTTCTTGCACTTTCTTTATAATACTACCTGCTTAGTATAAGTTATTATATAACTCTTATAATTCTTCTAGAGTACTCTAGCTATATACATACTGTACGCGTGCTTTATAAGTACTTATAAAGCTTCTAGGCTAAGATAGCTAGCTCTAGTATGCTAGAGGCGCTTACTTAAGCTATGGAAATAGAAGTTATATAATTGTTTTATTATTACTATGTTTAGAAGGCTTATAGAATAGTAAGAAAGAGGTTTATATTTAAGGAAAGTAAAGTTATAAGCGTGCTATAGAGTAGCATACACAATCTTATATTAAGGTCTTTAATATATTCTACCTGCAGAGTACTGTTAAGCCTTAGGTACTATACTCTCTTTTCTTATAATTAAGCTTCTAAGATAATATTAATATAGAAACCTTTAACTATAATAATATCCTAAAGAAGTAGGTTCTTAGTATATAGGCTGCGCTTTCTATAAAGAGTATTCTTTAGTAAATAAGCTTCTTAGCCTACTATAGAAAACGCTTAGGTACCTGCCTCTATAGTATTACTAGAATTAGATAGGTAGAAAGACCTAGGTATAAAGTGCTTAGCACTATTAACTAAGTGCGTAGCAGCTCTATTATCTAGAATTATACTTTTAAAGAGTAGATAAGTGTTAAAATCTATAAGGTTATATACCTCTAGAGTCTCTCTTATTAGCTAGGTATTACTAAGAGTGCTTATTATTCTTAGGTTAATTAGAGCTACTTATACATTACCTAGAAACTTAACTTATAGTATTCTAGCTACTAGTTAGGGACCTTCTAAGGCCTAGATTAAGTAGCAAGTTTTTAAGTACTAGCTAAGTTACTTAATTTCCTTCTTAAGGTCTTTAAACTTCTTATAATTAAGCTTCTAGAGTATTTACTAATAAGCTTAGTCTTCTAGTCTATATAGAGGTAAAGAAAAGCCTATTACTATAGTCTTAAGTACTTAGTACTATATTAGTTTCTATAGGTAGGTATAACTCTTAGTCTTATAGAGGTAACTATAGCCTATTTATTTTAAACTTAAGCTATTAAGCTTCTCTATAGGAGCTTCTTAGGCATTTAATTAATTACTAAAGGTTATAAATACTCTTAGGTTATCTTTACCTAACTTAATTATATATTTATATATTAAGCTACTAAAGACTCTACTTACTTAGTCTAAATTAAGCATTTTAAGCCTTAGGATAGTATCCTAGATAATCCTTTAGTGTATAGTATAAGCCTATTCTAGAGTAATTCTATACTTTAACGCATTAAGAAAATCTTAAATAGTAAGCTCTCTATTAACTTCTATAAGCTTATAAGACTTAGCTCTTATATATAGGTATAACTACTTCTAGTACTAGTCTTATAGAGTAGCTTATTCTTACCTAGCTACTTTAAAGTAGATTCTATACTTTACTCTAACTTAGTTCTTAGTACTTAGTATAGTAGAAGTAAGCTTCTAGTATAGTACTTATATAAGTAATTATAGTATAGTCTTATTATTAGTAATAAGCTATACTATTACTAGTAAGATAATTAATAGAGCTACTATAGTATTAACCTAGTTCTATAGTTTCTAAAGATGCTCTGCCTTAGCAGCCTACTTACTTATTTATATTTTATATTTTATAAGCTTATAGTTATATACCTTAGAGCTTAATTATACTTTAGTAGGTTAGGTAGACTAGCTATAGGTAGCTTGTGTATATAGATAGTTATTATAGGTTAAGCTAGTTAATAGATACCTAGTAGCTTCTAGCTCTATAATTAAGCTAATAGTAGGCAGCTTAGAGGCCTCTTTATGCATACCTAGCGCATTAGAGGTATCTAGGTTAATAAGATTCTATATATTATATAGCTTAGCGTGCTAGGTAAGCTAAATATACTAATTAGGCTAGTTATTTCTAGAGCACAGCTAGTAGGCACTAGCTAGTATAGCTAATAAAGCTTATAAGCTGTAGTTAACTAGCTTACCTATTATTTAGTTTAGTAGTAGAGTAAAAGAGAGTTTTAATTAGAGTAGTTAAGTACTATCTAAAAGGCTTAATTAGCTAAGTGCGCAGAGAGATCTACTACTCTTTAGAAGCTAGGCTTATAACTGTTAATAAGCTTATAGTATAATACTTAGGTAATTAAATAATTAATTAGTGCCTATCTATCTAGACGTAATAACTGTTTATATACAAAGGAAATATTATTAGTTATATAACTCTAGAATTAAGCTTATAGGCAGTAGCAGGTCTGCTTAACTATAGTTAGCTTAACTACTAAGCTTCTTAAGAGTTAGCTATAAGCTTAAGCACATAGGCTTATACTTTAGGTAATACCTAGCTCTAATATACTAACACCTTACTTAGCCTAGTAGTAAGCTAGCAGCTTACTTATATAATAGGTACCTACTTTTATAGTATTACTAAGATTAAATACGTAGAAAGACCTTAGTATAAGGTACTTAGTACTATTAACTAGGTGTATAGTAGCTCTATTATTTAGAATTTTACTTTTAAAGAGTAGATAAGTATTAAAATCTATAAGGTTATATACCTTTAGAGTCTCTTTTATTAGCTAGTTTTATATAAGTAAGCTGCTAGCTTACTACTAGGCTAAGTAAGGTGTTAGTATATTAGAGCTAGGTATTACCTAAAGTATAAGCCTGTGTGCCTAAGCTTATGCCTAACTCTTAAGAAGCTTAGTAGTTAAGCTAACTATAGTTAAGTAGACCTGCTACTCCCTATAAGCTTAATTCTAGAGTTATATAACTAATAATATTTCCTTTATATATAAATATTTATTATGTCTAGATAGATAGGTACTAATTAATTATTTAATTACCTAAGTATTATACTATAAGCTTATTAACAGTTATAAGCCTAGCTTCTAAAGAGTAGTAGATCTCTCTGCGCACTTAGCTAATTAAGCCTTTTAGATAGTACTTAACTACTCTAATTAAAACTCTCTTTTACTCTACTACTAAACTAAATAATAGGTAAGCTAGTTAACTACAGCTTATAAGCTTTATTAGCTATACTAGCTAGTGCCTACTAGCTACGCTCTAGAAATAACTAGCCTAATTAGTATATTTAGCTTACCTAGCACGCTAAGCTATATAATATATAGGATCTTATTAACCTAGATACCCTTAATATGCTAGGTATATATAAAGGAGCCTCTAAGCTGCCTACTATTAGCTTAATTATAGAGCTAGAAGCTGCTAGGTATTTATTAACTAGCTTAACCTATAATAACTATCTGCATGTATAAGCTACCTATAGCTAGTCTACCTAACCTACTAAAGCGTAATTAAGCTCTAAGGTATATAACTATAAGCTTATAAAATATAAAATATAAATAAGTAAGTAGGCTGCTAAGGCAGAGTATCTTTAGAAACTATAGAACTAGGTTAATACTATAGTAGCTCTATTTATTATCTTACTAGTAATAGTATAGCTTATTACTAATAATAAGACTATACTATAATTACTTATATAAGTACTATACTAGAAGCTTACTCCTACTATACTAAGTACTAAGAACTAAGTTAAAGTAGAGTATAGAGCCTACCTTAGAGTAGCTAGGTAAGAATAAGCTACTCTATAAGACTAGTACTAGAAGTAGTTATACCTATATATAAGAGCTAAGTCTTATAAGCTTATAGAAGTTAATAGAGAGCTTACTATTTAAGATTTCCTTAATGCATTAAAGTATAGAATTACTCTAGAATAGGCTTATACTATATACTAAAGGATTATCTAGAATACTATTCTAGAGCTTAAAATACTTAATTTAGACTAAGTAAGTAGAGTCTTTAGTAGCTTAATATATAAATATATAATTAGGTTAGGTAAAGATAACCTAGAGGTATTTATAACCTTTAGTAATTAATTAGATACTTAAGAAGCTTTTATAGAAAAGCCTAATAGCTTAAGTTTAAAATAAATAGGCTATAGTTGCCTCTATAAGACTAAGAGTTATACCTACTTATAGAAACTAATATAGTACTAAGTACTTAAGACTATAGTAATAGGCTTATCTTTACCTCTATATAGACTAGAAGACTAAGCTTATTAGTAAATACTCTAGAAGCTTAATTATAAGAAGTTTAAAGACCTTAAGAAGGAAATTAAGTAACTTAGCTAGTACTTAAAAACTTACTACTTAATCTAGGCCTTAGAAGGTCCCTAACTAGTAGCTAGAATACTATAAGTTAAGTTTCTAGGTAATATATAAGCAGCTCTAATTAACCTAAGAATAATAATCACTCTTAGTAATACCTAGCTATTAATAAGCTTATAGTATAATACTTAGGTAATTAAATAATTAATTAGTGCCTATCTATCTAGATATAATAACTATTTATATATAAAGAAAATATTATTAGTTATATAATTCTAGAATTAAGCTTATAGGTAGTAGTAAGTCTACTTAACTATATTTAGCTTAGTTACTAAGCTTCTTTAGAGTTAGCTATAAGCTTAAGCACATATACTTATACTTTAGGTAATACCTAGCTCTAATATACTTACGCCTTACCTAGCCTAGTAGTAAGCTAGTAGCTTACTTATATAATAAAAGCTTATTATTAAAGTTATAGTTTAGTTAAAGACTATAAGTACTAGTTCTATTAGTTCTTAGGTATAAACAGTATTTAGTAAATAAGGTTAAGTTGTTACCTAGTAAAATACTCTAATAATAAAAGGTAATAATAGGTAGTATAGAGTAGACTATTTAGCTAAAGAGTTAGGTTAAAATTCTTAATATAAACTTAATTAACTAAGTTAAATATAAACTATAAGAGTTATATTTCTACTTATTATATACTAATAAATATTATATATAGGTTCTAATATACTAGTATTATTCTAACCTAGTATATTATAGAATATTATAGAATCTCTTAGAATATATATAATATATTCTATTATAGTATTCTACTAAGAGATTAGAATAGGTAAAGTAGTATATTATTAGTTTCTATATTATTAACCTTTTTAATAACTATTAGGTTATTTCTAAGTATTATTAATTCTTTCTTCTTTTATCTTCTACTATACTGCCTCTTAAGGTTTATAATACTACTTTTAAAAAAGAACTAGTTTAGCTAGTTATTAATAATAACTAGTCCTTCTAGATAGTTAAGTAGCCTTTCTTCTAATACTTTATCTAGTTTCTAAGACTAAATACTATATTAATTAGCTAGTATAAATTTAGCTAGCCTTTCTAGTACTAGTTTAATATAGCTAAGGTAGTACTTCTTAGTAACCTTAGGAATAATACTTAAGTATCTATTATACTAGATAGCTAGATAGCTACTAATTATCTTAGCTTTCTAGCTATAAAGAGATACTATATTAATAGTAACTAGTAGCTAAGAGAAGTACTACTAGATTTTATTCTACTTTAACTAGTAATTATATATAATAATACTAGTAATAATTGTACTTTATTATAGTACCTTAAGAAAGTACTTTAAAAATAGGCCTATATTTTAAGCTCTAGTAAAAATATAATACTCTGCCTAGCTTATATAATAAATATTATAGTATAAGATATTTTCTTTTACTTAAAGGTAGTAGCTTTACTAGTACTAGAATAAGAGAAGATATTATAGTAGTAATATATTTAAAAAATTAAAACTAATATATCTATAGTAAACTTCTTATATAAAGTAAGTTAGTTTTAATTAAAGTTATTTATTATATACTAATACTATATAGTTTTAGGTAATATATATTACTATTAATCTTTTACTATAATAATTTAAAAGGTTTCTATTATAATTCTATTAAACTATAGCTAATTATTATATAATACTTAGTATATTACTACTAAGACCTATAGCAGGCTAGTAATATTTAACCTAGAACTAAATTATATAAGTTAGCTTATAAGTAGATCTATAAGATAACTATATATATAACCTAGCTTATAAGTAGTTCTATAAGACTTACTTAGCTTATAGTAAGTAAAGAAAGAACTACTTAGAGAGCTTATAATTTAATATATTTAGAATTCTCTATAGTATATAGTTAGTAGAAATATAACTCTTATAGTTTATATTTAACTTTATTAATTAAGTTTATCTTTAGAATCTTAACTCTATTCTTAAGCTAGATAGTCTATTCTATACTACTTATTATTACCTTCTATTATTATAGTATTTTACTAAGTAATAACCTTAACTCTTATAGACTATTCTATACTATTACTTATCTCTAAGAACTAATATAAATAGTGCTTATAAGCTTTACTTAAAAGTATAACTTTAATACTTTAAATACTCTTAAAGATAAGTACTACTTTAGAAACCTATACTACCTCTAGTAGCTCTTATACTTAATAATCTAATAATAATATTAAGATAGAATAAGTACTAGCTATATACTCTAGAGTTAGTATTACTAAACCTAACCTCTACTATAGTAAATAATATAAGCTAGAGAACTAGCTTATATAGTAGAACCTCTTCTTTATATTTTAGAGAGAAGAAGTTACTAAGAAAAAATAAGTTACTCTTATTACTAGTTATATACAAGATAAGGCTTTTACCTAGATTAAACTCTTTCTCTAATACTACTATACTAATAGAGACTTAACTATAATTAACCTCTAGTTTAAAGACTTTAACCTGTTAAAGGAATAGATTTAACCTATATTTAGAGTCTTAAATAAACTAGTAATTATATACTATAATATTTAACGTATTAACTAGAAATAGTCTACTACTAACTATACTACTAACTTCTAGCAGCTAGCTGTATTTACTAGCTAGAATAATATAGTACTAATAACTATATTCTATTAAGAACTAAAGCCTAAGGCTAAGAAAGTACTTATATATACTACTATAAGTACTAATAACTTTAATAACCTAGTTAATAAGGCTATTAGAATTAATATTAAGCTTTATAAGCTTTAGTAGGAACTTAAAAATAATCTATAAATATATATTATACCTATAGAATAATACCTACTACTATATAATCTATAGTATAATAACCTTAATTAAGAAAACTAAGAAAATAACTACTAATAGTCTAATACTAGGTACTATGTATATAATAGTACTAGTAGTAGCTACTATAGACTAGAGGCTATAGACCTATTTTATATTAATAAGAGACTAGAACTATAATAGAATTAGAAAAACAAGAGTAGTAATAGAAAGAATAAGTCTAGAGTAACTTATTATAAATATAGTAAGTAAGGCTACTATACTAAGAATTATTAATTAAAGAATAAGATAGTTTAATAACTTAATATACTTGCTTATAAGAATATAGATACTAGTAATAAATAGAAGGTTCTTACTAATAGTATAGAATGTCTTATAGAAGACTCTAAAACTAAATCTAATAATAACTATATTATACTATTTAATAAGAATATAAGAGGTATTTAAAGCTAAGCACCTATACTATACTAAGAGTTAAATAAATAGTAGAAGCACTTATAGAACCTAATAGAATAACTATTAGTATAGATAGAATAAGTATAGAAATAGAAATTAAAGATATATAGATATAAATAACCTATAATATTGTAATAACTATATAATACTACTAAGTAATAATTAGATAGAGGTATTATCTATACCTCTAATACTAAAGAAAGTTAGTATAATATAGATATACGTAAATTTAATAAGTATATAAATATATAAATAGTGTGTTAGGAATTTTAAGATAATAATACTTTCTTTTAAGAGAACTATAATTAGATTACTTAAAGTATTAAAAAGAAACTATAATAGATAGTACTTTAAACTTATATAGAATAATAATAAGTTAATAACCTAAGTAAATCCTAATAGAATTAGTAGAAATATAATTTTAATAAACTTAGTACTAGTAACTACATTATATAATAGGAGCTTAAGTAATAAGTAAATAATAACTAAAGTAGAAATAAGCCTAACTTGAATAGAAAGCTAGTATTACTTTTAAACCTATAACTAGAGTATACCTTAGACTACTAAAAGTTAAATTATAGAAAGCTATTATAAATAGTATATATATATAACACCTTATTGCATAAGTAAGCTACTAGCTTACTATTAGGCTAAGTAAGGCGTTATTATATTAGAGCTAGGTATTACCTAAAGTATAAGCCTATGTGCTTAAGCTTATAGCTAACTCTTAAGAAGCTTAGTAGTTAAGCTAACTATAGTTAAGCAGACCTGCTACTGCCTATAAGCTTAATTCTAGAGTTATATAACTAATAATATTTCCTTTGTATATAAACAGTTATTACGTCTAGATAGATAGGCACTAATTAATTATTTAATTACCTAAGTATTATACTATAAGCTTATTAACAGTTATAAGCCTAGCTTCTAAAGAGTAGTAGATCTCTCTGCGCACTTAGCTAATTAAGCCTTTTAGATAGTACTTAACTACTCTAATTAAAACTCTCTTTTACTCTACTACTAAACTAAATAATAGGTAAGCTAGTTAACTACAGCTTATAAGCTTTATTAGCTATACTAGCTAGTGCCTACTAGCTGTGCTCTAGAAATAACTAGCCTAATTAGTATATTTAGCTTACCTAGCACGCTAAGCTATATAATATATAGGATCTTATTAACCTAGATACCTCTAATGCGCTAGGTATATATAAAGGAGCCTCTAAGCTGCCTACTATTAGCTTAATTATAGAGCTAGAAGCTGCTAGGTATTTATTAACTAGCTTAACCTATAATAACTATCTGCATGTATAAGCTACCTATAGCTAGTCTACCTAACCTACTAAAGCGTAATTAAGCTCTAAGGTATATAACTATAAGCTTATAAAATATAAAATATAAATAAGTAAGTAGGCTGCTAAGGCAGAGTATCTTTAGAAACTATAGAACTAGGTTAATACTATAGTAGCTCTATTTATTATCTTACTAGTAATAGTATAGCTTATTACTAATAATAAGACTATACTATAATTACTTATATAAGTACTATACTAGAAGCTTACTCCTACTATACTAAGTACTAAGAACTAAGTTAAAGTAGAGTATAGAGCCTACCTTAGAGTAGCTAGGTAAGAATAAGCTACTCTATAAGACTAGTACTAGAAGTAGTTATACCTATATATAAGAGCTAAGTCTTATAAGCTTATAGAAGTTAATAGAGAGCTTACTATTTAAGATTTCCTTAATGCATTAAAGTATAGAATTACTCTAGAATAGGCTTATACTATATACTAAAGGATTATCTAGAATACTATTCTAGAGCTTAAAATACTTAATTTAGACTAAGTAAGTAGAGTCTTTAGTAGCTTAATATATAAATATATAATTAGGTTAGGTAAAGATAACCTAGAGGTATTTATAACCTTTAGTAATTAATTAGATACTTAAGAAGCTTTTATAGAAAAGCCTAATAGCTTAAGTTTAAAATAAATAGGCTATAGTTGCCTCTATAAGACTAAGAGTTATACCTACTTATAGAAACTAATATAGTACTAAGTACTTAAGACTATAGTAATAGGCTTATCTTTACCTCTATATAGACTAGAAGACTAAGCTTATTAGTAAATACTCTAGAAGCTTAATTATAAGAAGTTTAAAGACCTTAAGAAGGAAATTAAGTAACTTAGCTAGTACTTAAAAACTTACTACTTAATCTAGGCCTTAGAAGGTCCCTAACTAGTAGCTAGAATACTATAAGTTAAGTTTCTAGGTAATATATAAGCAGCTCTAATTAACCTAAGAATAATAATCACTCTTAGTAATACCTAGCTATTAATAAGCTTATAGTATAATACTTAGGTAATTAAATAATTAATTAGTGCCTATCTATCTAGATATAATAACTATTTATATATAAAGAAAATATTATTAGTTATATAATTCTAGAATTAAGCTTATAGGTAGTAGTAAGTCTACTTAACTATATTTAGCTTAGTTACTAAGCTTCTTTAGAGTTAGCTATAAGCTTAAGCACATATACTTATACTTTAGGTAATACCTAGCTCTAATATACTTACGCCTTACCTAGCCTAGTAGTAAGCTAGTAGCTTACTTATATAATAAAAGCTTATTATTAAAGTTATAGTTTAGTTAAAGACTATAAGTACTAGTTCTATTAGTTCTTAGGTATAAACAGTATTTAGTAAATAAGGTTAAGTTGTTACCTAGTAAAATACTCTAATAATAAAAGGTAATAATAGGTAGTATAGAGTAGACTATTTAGCTAAAGAGTTAGGTTAAAATTCTTAATATAAACTTAATTAACTAAGTTAAATATAAACTATAAGAGTTATATTTCTACTTATTATATACTAATAAATATTATATATAGGTTCTAATATACTAGTATTATTCTAACCTAGTATATTATAGAATATTATAGAATCTCTTAGAATATATATAATATATTCTATTATAGTATTCTACTAAGAGATTAGAATAGGTAAAGTAGTATATTATTAGTTTCTATATTATTAACCTTTTTAATAACTATTAGGTTATTTCTAAGTATTATTAATTCTTTCTTCTTTTATCTTCTACTATACTGCCTCTTAAGGTTTATAATACTACTTTTAAAAAAGAACTAGTTTAGCTAGTTATTAATAATAACTAGTCCTTCTAGATAGTTAAGTAGCCTTTCTTCTAATACTTTATCTAGTTTCTAAGACTAAATACTATATTAATTAGCTAGTATAAATTTAGCTAGCCTTTCTAGTACTAGTTTAATATAGCTAAGGTAGTACTTCTTAGTAACCTTAGGAATAATACTTAAGTATCTATTATACTAGATAGCTAGATAGCTACTAATTATCTTAGCTTTCTAGCTATAAAGAGATACTATATTAATAGTAACTAGTAGCTAAGAGAAGTACTACTAGATTTTATTCTACTTTAACTAGTAATTATATATAATAATACTAGTAATAATTGTACTTTATTATAGTACCTTAAGAAAGTACTTTAAAAATAGGCCTATATTTTAAGCTCTAGTAAAAATATAATACTCTGCCTAGCTTATATAATAAATATTATAGTATAAGATATTTTCTTTTACTTAAAGGTAGTAGCTTTACTAGTACTAGAATAAGAGAAGATATTATAGTAGTAATATATTTAAAAAATTAAAACTAATATATCTATAGTAAACTTCTTATATAAAGTAAGTTAGTTTTAATTAAAGTTATTTATTATATACTAATACTATATAGTTTTAGGTAATATATATTACTATTAATCTTTTACTATAATAATTTAAAAGGTTTCTATTATAATTCTATTAAACTATAGCTAATTATTATATAATACTTAGTATATTACTACTAAGACCTATAGCAGGCTAGTAATATTTAACCTAGAACTAAATTATATAAGTTAGCTTATAAGTAGATCTATAAGATAACTATATATATAACCTAGCTTATAAGTAGTTCTATAAGACTTACTTAGCTTATAGTAAGTAAAGAAAGAACTACTTAGAGAGCTTATAATTTAATATATTTAGAATTCTCTATAGTATATAGTTAGTAGAAATATAACTCTTATAGTTTATATTTAACTTTATTAATTAAGTTTATCTTTAGAATCTTAACTCTATTCTTAAGCTAGATAGTCTATTCTATACTACTTATTATTACCTTCTATTATTATAGTATTTTACTAAGTAATAACCTTAACTCTTATAGACTATTCTATACTATTACTTATCTCTAAGAACTAATATAAATAGTGCTTATAAGCTTTACTTAAAAGTATAACTTTAATACTTTAAATACTCTTAAAGATAAGTACTACTTTAGAAACCTATACTACCTCTAGTAGCTCTTATACTTAATAATCTAATAATAATATTAAGATAGAATAAGTACTAGCTATATACTCTAGAGTTAGTATTACTAAACCTAACCTCTACTATAGTAAATAATATAAGCTAGAGAACTAGCTTATATAGTAGAACCTCTTCTTTATATTTTAGAGAGAAGAAGTTACTAAGAAAAAATAAGTTACTCTTATTACTAGTTATATACAAGATAAGGCTTTTACCTAGATTAAACTCTTTCTCTAATACTACTATACTAATAGAGACTTAACTATAATTAACCTCTAGTTTAAAGACTTTAACCTGTTAAAGGAATAGATTTAACCTATATTTAGAGTCTTAAATAAACTAGTAATTATATACTATAATATTTAACGTATTAACTAGAAATAGTCTACTACTAACTATACTACTAACTTCTAGCAGCTAGCTGTATTTACTAGCTAGAATAATATAGTACTAATAACTATATTCTATTAAGAACTAAAGCCTAAGGCTAAGAAAGTACTTATATATACTACTATAAGTACTAATAACTTTAATAACCTAGTTAATAAGGCTATTAGAATTAATATTAAGCTTTATAAGCTTTAGTAGGAACTTAAAAATAATCTATAAATATATATTATACCTATAGAATAATACCTACTACTATATAATCTATAGTATAATAACCTTAATTAAGAAAACTAAGAAAATAACTACTAATAGTCTAATACTAGGTACTATGTATATAATAGTACTAGTAGTAGCTACTATAGACTAGAGGCTATAGACCTATTTTATATTAATAAGAGACTAGAACTATAATAGAATTAGAAAAACAAGAGTAGTAATAGAAAGAATAAGTCTAGAGTAACTTATTATAAATATAGTAAGTAAGGCTACTATACTAAGAATTATTAATTAAAGAATAAGATAGTTTAATAACTTAATATACTTGCTTATAAGAATATAGATACTAGTAATAAATAGAAGGTTCTTACTAATAGTATAGAATGTCTTATAGAAGACTCTAAAACTAAATCTAATAATAACTATATTATACTATTTAATAAGAATATAAGAGGTATTTAAAGCTAAGCACCTATACTATACTAAGAGTTAAATAAATAGTAGAAGCACTTATAGAACCTAATAGAATAACTATTAGTATAGATAGAATAAGTATAGAAATAGAAATTAAAGATATATAGATATAAATAACCTATAATATTGTAATAACTATATAATACTACTAAGTAATAATTAGATAGAGGTATTATCTATACCTCTAATACTAAAGAAAGTTAGTATAATATAGATATACGTAAATTTAATAAGTATATAAATATATAAATAGTGTGTTAGGAATTTTAAGATAATAATACTTTCTTTTAAGAGAACTATAATTAGATTACTTAAAGTATTAAAAAGAAACTATAATAGATAGTACTTTAAACTTATATAGAATAATAATAAGTTAATAACCTAAGTAAATCCTAATAGAATTAGTAGAAATATAATTTTAATAAACTTAGTACTAGTAACTACATTATATAATAGGAGCTTAAGTAATAAGTAAATAATAACTAAAGTAGAAATAAGCCTAACTTGAATAGAAAGCTAGTATTACTTTTAAACCTATAACTAGAGTATACCTTAGACTACTAAAAGTTAAATTATAGAAAGCTATTATAAATAGTATATATATATAACACCTTATTGCATAAGTAAGCTACTAGCTTACTATTAGGCTAAGTAAGGCGTTATTATATTAGAGCTAGGTATTACCTAAAGTATAAGCCTATGTGCTTAAGCTTATAGCTAACTCTTAAGAAGCTTAGTAGTTAAGCTAACTATAGTTAAGCAGACCTGCTACTGCCTATAAGCTTAATTCTAGAGTTATATAACTAATAATATTTCCTTTGTATATAAACAGTTATTACGTCTAGATAGATAGGCACTAATTAATTATTTAATTACCTAAGTATTATACTATAAGCTTATTAACAGTTATAAGCCTAGCTTCTAAAGAGTAGTAGATCTCTCTGCGCACTTAGCTAATTAAGCCTTTTAGATAGTACTTAACTACTCTAATTAAAACTCTCTTTTACTCTACTACTAAACTAAATAATAGGTAAGCTAGTTAACTACAGCTTATAAGCTTTATTAGCTATACTAGCTAGTGCCTACTAGCTGTGCTCTAGAAATAACTAGCCTAATTAGTATATTTAGCTTACCTAGCACGCTAAGCTATATAATATATAGGATCTTATTAACCTAGATACCTCTAATGCGCTAGGTATATATAAAGGAGCCTCTAAGCTGCCTACTATTAGCTTAATTATAGAGCTAGAAGCTGCTAGGTATTTATTAACTAGCTTAACCTATAATAACTATCTGCATGTATAAGCTACCTATAGCTAGTCTACCTAACCTACTAAAGCGTAATTAAGCTCTAAGGTATATAACTATAAGCTTATAAAATATAAAATATAAATAAGTAAGTAGGCTGCTAAGGCAGAGTATCTTTAGAAACTATAGAACTAGGTTAATACTATAGTAGCTCTATTTATTATCTTACTAGTAATAGTATAGCTTATTACTAATAATAAGACTATACTATAATTACTTATATAAGTACTATACTAGAAGCTTACTCCTACTATACTAAGTACTAAGAACTAAGTTAAAGTAGAGTATAGAGCCTACCTTAGAGTAGCTAGGTAAGAATAAGCTACTCTATAAGACTAGTACTAGAAGTAGTTATACCTATATATAAGAGCTAAGTCTTATAAGCTTATAGAAGTTAATAGAGAGCTTACTATTTAAGATTTCCTTAATGCATTAAAGTATAGAATTACTCTAGAATAGGCTTATACTATATACTAAAGGATTATCTAGAATACTATTCTAGAGCTTAAAATACTTAATTTAGACTAAGTAAGTAGAGTCTTTAGTAGCTTAATATATAAATATATAATTAGGTTAGGTAAAGATAACCTAGAGGTATTTATAACCTTTAGTAATTAATTAGATACTTAAGAAGCTTTTATAGAAAAGCCTAATAGCTTAAGTTTAAAATAAATAGGCTATAGTTGCCTCTATAAGACTAAGAGTTATACCTACTTATAGAAACTAATATAGTACTAAGTACTTAAGACTATAGTAATAGGCTTATCTTTACCTCTATATAGACTAGAAGACTAAGCTTATTAGTAAATACTCTAGAAGCTTAATTATAAGAAGTTTAAAGACCTTAAGAAGGAAATTAAGTAACTTAGCTAGTACTTAAAAACTTACTACTTAATCTAGGCCTTAGAAGGTCCCTAACTAGTAGCTAGAATACTATAAGTTAAGTTTCTAGGTAATATATAAGCAGCTCTAATTAACCTAAGAATAATAATCACTCTTAGTAATACCTAGCTATTAATAAGCTTATAGTATAATACTTAGGTAATTAAATAATTAATTAGTGCCTATCTATCTAGATATAATAACTATTTATATATAAAGAAAATATTATTAGTTATATAATTCTAGAATTAAGCTTATAGGTAGTAGTAAGTCTACTTAACTATATTTAGCTTAGTTACTAAGCTTCTTTAGAGTTAGCTATAAGCTTAAGCACATATACTTATACTTTAGGTAATACCTAGCTCTAATATACTTACGCCTTACCTAGCCTAGTAGTAAGCTAGTAGCTTACTTATATAATAAAAGCTTATTATTAAAGTTATAGTTTAGTTAAAGACTATAAGTACTAGTTCTATTAGTTCTTAGGTATAAACAGTATTTAGTAAATAAGGTTAAGTTGTTACCTAGTAAAATACTCTAATAATAAAAGGTAATAATAGGTAGTATAGAGTAGACTATTTAGCTAAAGAGTTAGGTTAAAATTCTTAATATAAACTTAATTAACTAAGTTAAATATAAACTATAAGAGTTATATTTCTACTTATTATATACTAATAAATATTATATATAGGTTCTAATATACTAGTATTATTCTAACCTAGTATATTATAGAATATTATAGAATCTCTTAGAATATATATAATATATTCTATTATAGTATTCTACTAAGAGATTAGAATAGGTAAAGTAGTATATTATTAGTTTCTATATTATTAACCTTTTTAATAACTATTAGGTTATTTCTAAGTATTATTAATTCTTTCTTCTTTTATCTTCTACTATACTGCCTCTTAAGGTTTATAATACTACTTTTAAAAAAGAACTAGTTTAGCTAGTTATTAATAATAACTAGTCCTTCTAGATAGTTAAGTAGCCTTTCTTCTAATACTTTATCTAGTTTCTAAGACTAAATACTATATTAATTAGCTAGTATAAATTTAGCTAGCCTTTCTAGTACTAGTTTAATATAGCTAAGGTAGTACTTCTTAGTAACCTTAGGAATAATACTTAAGTATCTATTATACTAGATAGCTAGATAGCTACTAATTATCTTAGCTTTCTAGCTATAAAGAGATACTATATTAATAGTAACTAGTAGCTAAGAGAAGTACTACTAGATTTTATTCTACTTTAACTAGTAATTATATATAATAATACTAGTAATAATTGTACTTTATTATAGTACCTTAAGAAAGTACTTTAAAAATAGGCCTATATTTTAAGCTCTAGTAAAAATATAATACTCTGCCTAGCTTATATAATAAATATTATAGTATAAGATATTTTCTTTTACTTAAAGGTAGTAGCTTTACTAGTACTAGAATAAGAGAAGATATTATAGTAGTAATATATTTAAAAAATTAAAACTAATATATCTATAGTAAACTTCTTATATAAAGTAAGTTAGTTTTAATTAAAGTTATTTATTATATACTAATACTATATAGTTTTAGGTAATATATATTACTATTAATCTTTTACTATAATAATTTAAAAGGTTTCTATTATAATTCTATTAAACTATAGCTAATTATTATATAATACTTAGTATATTACTACTAAGACCTATAGCAGGCTAGTAATATTTAACCTAGAACTAAATTATATAAGTTAGCTTATAAGTAGATCTATAAGATAACTATATATATAACCTAGCTTATAAGTAGTTCTATAAGACTTACTTAGCTTATAGTAAGTAAAGAAAGAACTACTTAGAGAGCTTATAATTTAATATATTTAGAATTCTCTATAGTATATAGTTAGTAGAAATATAACTCTTATAGTTTATATTTAACTTTATTAATTAAGTTTATCTTTAGAATCTTAACTCTATTCTTAAGCTAGATAGTCTATTCTATACTACTTATTATTACCTTCTATTATTATAGTATTTTACTAAGTAATAACCTTAACTCTTATAGACTATTCTATACTATTACTTATCTCTAAGAACTAATATAAATAGTGCTTATAAGCTTTACTTAAAAGTATAACTTTAATACTTTAAATACTCTTAAAGATAAGTACTACTTTAGAAACCTATACTACCTCTAGTAGCTCTTATACTTAATAATCTAATAATAATATTAAGATAGAATAAGTACTAGCTATATACTCTAGAGTTAGTATTACTAAACCTAACCTCTACTATAGTAAATAATATAAGCTAGAGAACTAGCTTATATAGTAGAACCTCTTCTTTATATTTTAGAGAGAAGAAGTTACTAAGAAAAAATAAGTTACTCTTATTACTAGTTATATACAAGATAAGGCTTTTACCTAGATTAAACTCTTTCTCTAATACTACTATACTAATAGAGACTTAACTATAATTAACCTCTAGTTTAAAGACTTTAACCTGTTAAAGGAATAGATTTAACCTATATTTAGAGTCTTAAATAAACTAGTAATTATATACTATAATATTTAACGTATTAACTAGAAATAGTCTACTACTAACTATACTACTAACTTCTAGCAGCTAGCTGTATTTACTAGCTAGAATAATATAGTACTAATAACTATATTCTATTAAGAACTAAAGCCTAAGGCTAAGAAAGTACTTATATATACTACTATAAGTACTAATAACTTTAATAACCTAGTTAATAAGGCTATTAGAATTAATATTAAGCTTTATAAGCTTTAGTAGGAACTTAAAAATAATCTATAAATATATATTATACCTATAGAATAATACCTACTACTATATAATCTATAGTATAATAACCTTAATTAAGAAAACTAAGAAAATAACTACTAATAGTCTAATACTAGGTACTATGTATATAATAGTACTAGTAGTAGCTACTATAGACTAGAGGCTATAGACCTATTTTATATTAATAAGAGACTAGAACTATAATAGAATTAGAAAAACAAGAGTAGTAATAGAAAGAATAAGTCTAGAGTAACTTATTATAAATATAGTAAGTAAGGCTACTATACTAAGAATTATTAATTAAAGAATAAGATAGTTTAATAACTTAATATACTTGCTTATAAGAATATAGATACTAGTAATAAATAGAAGGTTCTTACTAATAGTATAGAATGTCTTATAGAAGACTCTAAAACTAAATCTAATAATAACTATATTATACTATTTAATAAGAATATAAGAGGTATTTAAAGCTAAGCACCTATACTATACTAAGAGTTAAATAAATAGTAGAAGCACTTATAGAACCTAATAGAATAACTATTAGTATAGATAGAATAAGTATAGAAATAGAAATTAAAGATATATAGATATAAATAACCTATAATATTGTAATAACTATATAATACTACTAAGTAATAATTAGATAGAGGTATTATCTATACCTCTAATACTAAAGAAAGTTAGTATAATATAGATATACGTAAATTTAATAAGTATATAAATATATAAATAGTGTGTTAGGAATTTTAAGATAATAATACTTTCTTTTAAGAGAACTATAATTAGATTACTTAAAGTATTAAAAAGAAACTATAATAGATAGTACTTTAAACTTATATAGAATAATAATAAGTTAATAACCTAAGTAAATCCTAATAGAATTAGTAGAAATATAATTTTAATAAACTTAGTACTAGTAACTACATTATATAATAGGAGCTTAAGTAATAAGTAAATAATAACTAAAGTAGAAATAAGCCTAACTTGAATAGAAAGCTAGTATTACTTTTAAACCTATAACTAGAGTATACCTTAGACTACTAAAAGTTAAATTATAGAAAGCTATTATAAATAGTATATATATATAACACCTTATTGCATAAGTAAGCTACTAGCTTACTATTAGGCTAAGTAAGGCGTTATTATATTAGAGCTAGGTATTACCTAAAGTATAAGCCTATGTGCTTAAGCTTATAGCTAACTCTTAAGAAGCTTAGTAGTTAAGCTAACTATAGTTAAGCAGACCTGCTACTGCCTATAAGCTTAATTCTAGAGTTATATAACTAATAATATTTCCTTTGTATATAAACAGTTATTACGTCTAGATAGATAGGCACTAATTAATTATTTAATTACCTAAGTATTATACTATAAGCTTATTAACAGTTATAAGCCTAGCTTCTAAAGAGTAGTAGATCTCTCTGCGCACTTAGCTAATTAAGCCTTTTAGATAGTACTTAACTACTCTAATTAAAACTCTCTTTTACTCTACTACTAAACTAAATAATAGGTAAGCTAGTTAACTACAGCTTATAAGCTTTATTAGCTATACTAGCTAGTGCCTACTAGCTGTGCTCTAGAAATAACTAGCCTAATTAGTATATTTAGCTTACCTAGCACGCTAAGCTATATAATATATAGGATCTTATTAACCTAGATACCTCTAATGCGCTAGGTATATATAAAGGAGCCTCTAAGCTGCCTACTATTAGCTTAATTATAGAGCTAGAAGCTGCTAGGTATTTATTAACTAGCTTAACCTATAATAACTATCTGCATGTATAAGCTACCTATAGCTAGTCTACCTAACCTACTAAAGCGTAATTAAGCTCTAAGGTATATAACTATAAGCTTATAAAATATAAAATATAAATAAGTAAGTAGGCTGCTAAGGCAGAGTATCTTTAGAAACTATAGAACTAGGTTAATACTATAGTAGCTCTATTTATTATCTTACTAGTAATAGTATAGCTTATTACTAATAATAAGACTATACTATAATTACTTATATAAGTACTATACTAGAAGCTTACTCCTACTATACTAAGTACTAAGAACTAAGTTAAAGTAGAGTATAGAGCCTACCTTAGAGTAGCTAGGTAAGAATAAGCTACTCTATAAGACTAGTACTAGAAGTAGTTATACCTATATATAAGAGCTAAGTCTTATAAGCTTATAGAAGTTAATAGAGAGCTTACTATTTAAGATTTCCTTAATGCATTAAAGTATAGAATTACTCTAGAATAGGCTTATACTATATACTAAAGGATTATCTAGAATACTATTCTAGAGCTTAAAATACTTAATTTAGACTAAGTAAGTAGAGTCTTTAGTAGCTTAATATATAAATATATAATTAGGTTAGGTAAAGATAACCTAGAGGTATTTATAACCTTTAGTAATTAATTAGATACTTAAGAAGCTTTTATAGAAAAGCCTAATAGCTTAAGTTTAAAATAAATAGGCTATAGTTGCCTCTATAAGACTAAGAGTTATACCTACTTATAGAAACTAATATAGTACTAAGTACTTAAGACTATAGTAATAGGCTTATCTTTACCTCTATATAGACTAGAAGACTAAGCTTATTAGTAAATACTCTAGAAGCTTAATTATAAGAAGTTTAAAGACCTTAAGAAGGAAATTAAGTAACTTAGCTAGTACTTAAAAACTTACTACTTAATCTAGGCCTTAGAAGGTCCCTAACTAGTAGCTAGAATACTATAAGTTAAGTTTCTAGGTAATATATAAGCAGCTCTAATTAACCTAAGAATAATAATCACTCTTAGTAATACCTAGCTATTAATAAGCTTATAGTATAATACTTAGGTAATTAAATAATTAATTAGTGCCTATCTATCTAGATATAATAACTATTTATATATAAAGAAAATATTATTAGTTATATAATTCTAGAATTAAGCTTATAGGTAGTAGTAAGTCTACTTAACTATATTTAGCTTAGTTACTAAGCTTCTTTAGAGTTAGCTATAAGCTTAAGCACATATACTTATACTTTAGGTAATACCTAGCTCTAATATACTTACGCCTTACCTAGCCTAGTAGTAAGCTAGTAGCTTACTTATATAATAAAAGCTTATTATTAAAGTTATAGTTTAGTTAAAGACTATAAGTACTAGTTCTATTAGTTCTTAGGTATAAACAGTATTTAGTAAATAAGGTTAAGTTGTTACCTAGTAAAATACTCTAATAATAAAAGGTAATAATAGGTAGTATAGAGTAGACTATTTAGCTAAAGAGTTAGGTTAAAATTCTTAATATAAACTTAATTAACTAAGTTAAATATAAACTATAAGAGTTATATTTCTACTTATTATATACTAATAAATATTATATATAGGTTCTAATATACTAGTATTATTCTAACCTAGTATATTATAGAATATTATAGAATCTCTTAGAATATATATAATATATTCTATTATAGTATTCTACTAAGAGATTAGAATAGGTAAAGTAGTATATTATTAGTTTCTATATTATTAACCTTTTTAATAACTATTAGGTTATTTCTAAGTATTATTAATTCTTTCTTCTTTTATCTTCTACTATACTGCCTCTTAAGGTTTATAATACTACTTTTAAAAAAGAACTAGTTTAGCTAGTTATTAATAATAACTAGTCCTTCTAGATAGTTAAGTAGCCTTTCTTCTAATACTTTATCTAGTTTCTAAGACTAAATACTATATTAATTAGCTAGTATAAATTTAGCTAGCCTTTCTAGTACTAGTTTAATATAGCTAAGGTAGTACTTCTTAGTAACCTTAGGAATAATACTTAAGTATCTATTATACTAGATAGCTAGATAGCTACTAATTATCTTAGCTTTCTAGCTATAAAGAGATACTATATTAATAGTAACTAGTAGCTAAGAGAAGTACTACTAGATTTTATTCTACTTTAACTAGTAATTATATATAATAATACTAGTAATAATTGTACTTTATTATAGTACCTTAAGAAAGTACTTTAAAAATAGGCCTATATTTTAAGCTCTAGTAAAAATATAATACTCTGCCTAGCTTATATAATAAATATTATAGTATAAGATATTTTCTTTTACTTAAAGGTAGTAGCTTTACTAGTACTAGAATAAGAGAAGATATTATAGTAGTAATATATTTAAAAAATTAAAACTAATATATCTATAGTAAACTTCTTATATAAAGTAAGTTAGTTTTAATTAAAGTTATTTATTATATACTAATACTATATAGTTTTAGGTAATATATATTACTATTAATCTTTTACTATAATAATTTAAAAGGTTTCTATTATAATTCTATTAAACTATAGCTAATTATTATATAATACTTAGTATATTACTACTAAGACCTATAGCAGGCTAGTAATATTTAACCTAGAACTAAATTATATAAGTTAGCTTATAAGTAGATCTATAAGATAACTATATATATAACCTAGCTTATAAGTAGTTCTATAAGACTTACTTAGCTTATAGTAAGTAAAGAAAGAACTACTTAGAGAGCTTATAATTTAATATATTTAGAATTCTCTATAGTATATAGTTAGTAGAAATATAACTCTTATAGTTTATATTTAACTTTATTAATTAAGTTTATCTTTAGAATCTTAACTCTATTCTTAAGCTAGATAGTCTATTCTATACTACTTATTATTACCTTCTATTATTATAGTATTTTACTAAGTAATAACCTTAACTCTTATAGACTATTCTATACTATTACTTATCTCTAAGAACTAATATAAATAGTGCTTATAAGCTTTACTTAAAAGTATAACTTTAATACTTTAAATACTCTTAAAGATAAGTACTACTTTAGAAACCTATACTACCTCTAGTAGCTCTTATACTTAATAATCTAATAATAATATTAAGATAGAATAAGTACTAGCTATATACTCTAGAGTTAGTATTACTAAACCTAACCTCTACTATAGTAAATAATATAAGCTAGAGAACTAGCTTATATAGTAGAACCTCTTCTTTATATTTTAGAGAGAAGAAGTTACTAAGAAAAAATAAGTTACTCTTATTACTAGTTATATACAAGATAAGGCTTTTACCTAGATTAAACTCTTTCTCTAATACTACTATACTAATAGAGACTTAACTATAATTAACCTCTAGTTTAAAGACTTTAACCTGTTAAAGGAATAGATTTAACCTATATTTAGAGTCTTAAATAAACTAGTAATTATATACTATAATATTTAACGTATTAACTAGAAATAGTCTACTACTAACTATACTACTAACTTCTAGCAGCTAGCTGTATTTACTAGCTAGAATAATATAGTACTAATAACTATATTCTATTAAGAACTAAAGCCTAAGGCTAAGAAAGTACTTATATATACTACTATAAGTACTAATAACTTTAATAACCTAGTTAATAAGGCTATTAGAATTAATATTAAGCTTTATAAGCTTTAGTAGGAACTTAAAAATAATCTATAAATATATATTATACCTATAGAATAATACCTACTACTATATAATCTATAGTATAATAACCTTAATTAAGAAAACTAAGAAAATAACTACTAATAGTCTAATACTAGGTACTATGTATATAATAGTACTAGTAGTAGCTACTATAGACTAGAGGCTATAGACCTATTTTATATTAATAAGAGACTAGAACTATAATAGAATTAGAAAAACAAGAGTAGTAATAGAAAGAATAAGTCTAGAGTAACTTATTATAAATATAGTAAGTAAGGCTACTATACTAAGAATTATTAATTAAAGAATAAGATAGTTTAATAACTTAATATACTTGCTTATAAGAATATAGATACTAGTAATAAATAGAAGGTTCTTACTAATAGTATAGAATGTCTTATAGAAGACTCTAAAACTAAATCTAATAATAACTATATTATACTATTTAATAAGAATATAAGAGGTATTTAAAGCTAAGCACCTATACTATACTAAGAGTTAAATAAATAGTAGAAGCACTTATAGAACCTAATAGAATAACTATTAGTATAGATAGAATAAGTATAGAAATAGAAATTAAAGATATATAGATATAAATAACCTATAATATTGTAATAACTATATAATACTACTAAGTAATAATTAGATAGAGGTATTATCTATACCTCTAATACTAAAGAAAGTTAGTATAATATAGATATACGTAAATTTAATAAGTATATAAATATATAAATAGTGTGTTAGGAATTTTAAGATAATAATACTTTCTTTTAAGAGAACTATAATTAGATTACTTAAAGTATTAAAAAGAAACTATAATAGATAGTACTTTAAACTTATATAGAATAATAATAAGTTAATAACCTAAGTAAATCCTAATAGAATTAGTAGAAATATAATTTTAATAAACTTAGTACTAGTAACTACATTATATAATAGGAGCTTAAGTAATAAGTAAATAATAACTAAAGTAGAAATAAGCCTAACTTGAATAGAAAGCTAGTATTACTTTTAAACCTATAACTAGAGTATACCTTAGACTACTAAAAGTTAAATTATAGAAAGCTATTATAAATAGTATATATATATAACACCTTATTGCATAAGTAAGCTACTAGCTTACTATTAGGCTAAGTAAGGCGTTATTATATTAGAGCTAGGTATTACCTAAAGTATAAGCCTATGTGCTTAAGCTTATAGCTAACTCTTAAGAAGCTTAGTAGTTAAGCTAACTATAGTTAAGCAGACCTGCTACTGCCTATAAGCTTAATTCTAGAGTTATATAACTAATAATATTTCCTTTGTATATAAACAGTTATTACGTCTAGATAGATAGGCACTAATTAATTATTTAATTACCTAAGTATTATACTATAAGCTTATTAACAGTTATAAGCCTAGCTTCTAAAGAGTAGTAGATCTCTCTGCGCACTTAGCTAATTAAGCCTTTTAGATAGTACTTAACTACTCTAATTAAAACTCTCTTTTACTCTACTACTAAACTAAATAATAGGTAAGCTAGTTAACTACAGCTTATAAGCTTTATTAGCTATACTAGCTAGTGCCTACTAGCTGTGCTCTAGAAATAACTAGCCTAATTAGTATATTTAGCTTACCTAGCACGCTAAGCTATATAATATATAGGATCTTATTAACCTAGATACCTCTAATGCGCTAGGTATATATAAAGGAGCCTCTAAGCTGCCTACTATTAGCTTAATTATAGAGCTAGAAGCTGCTAGGTATTTATTAACTAGCTTAACCTATAATAACTATCTGCATGTATAAGCTACCTATAGCTAGTCTACCTAACCTACTAAAGCGTAATTAAGCTCTAAGGTATATAACTATAAGCTTATAAAATATAAAATATAAATAAGTAAGTAGGCTGCTAAGGCAGAGTATCTTTAGAAACTATAGAACTAGGTTAATACTATAGTAGCTCTATTTATTATCTTACTAGTAATAGTATAGCTTATTACTAATAATAAGACTATACTATAATTACTTATATAAGTACTATACTAGAAGCTTACTCCTACTATACTAAGTACTAAGAACTAAGTTAAAGTAGAGTATAGAGCCTACCTTAGAGTAGCTAGGTAAGAATAAGCTACTCTATAAGACTAGTACTAGAAGTAGTTATACCTATATATAAGAGCTAAGTCTTATAAGCTTATAGAAGTTAATAGAGAGCTTACTATTTAAGATTTCCTTAATGCGTTAAAGTATAGAATTACTCTAGAATAGGCTTATACTATGCACTAAAGGATTATCTAGGATACTATCCTAAGGCTTAAAATGCTTAATTTAGACTAAGTAAGTAGAGTCTTTAGTAGCTTAATATATAAATATATAATTAGGTTAGGTAAAGATAACCTAGAGGTATTTATAACCTTTAGTAATTAATTAGATGCCTAAGAAGCTTCTATAGGGAAGCCTAATAGCTTAAGTTTAAAATAAATAGGCTATAGTTACCTCTGTAAGACTAAGAGTTATACCTACCTATAGAAACCAATATAGTGCTAAGCACTTAAGACTATAGTAATAGGCTTATCTTTACCTCTATATAGACTAGAAGACTAAGCTTATTAGTAAATACTCTAGAAGCTTAATTATAGGAAGTTTAAAGACCTTAAGAAGGAAATTAAGTAACTTAGCTAGTACTTAAAAACTTACTACTTAATCTAGGCCTTAGAAGGTCCCTAACTAGTAGCTAGAATACTATAAGTTAAGTTTCTAGGTAATATATAAGCAGCTCTAATTAACCTAAGAATAATAAGTACTCTTAGTAATACCTAGCTAATAAGAGAGACTCTAGAGGTACATAACCTTATAGATTTTAACACTTATCTGCTCTTTAAAAGTATAATTCTAGATAATAAAGCTACTATGCACCTACTTAACAGTGCTAAGCACTTAATACCTAGGTCTTTCTGCCTATCTAATCTTAGTAATACTATAAAGGTAGGTACCTAAGCGTTTTTTATAGTAGGCTAAAGAGCTTATTTACTAAAAAACACTCTTTATAGAAAGCGCAGCCTATATACTAAGAACCTACTTCTTTAGAATATTATTATAGTTAAAGGTTTCTATATTAATATTATCTTTAAAGCTTAATTATAAGAAAAGGGGGTATAGTACCTAGGGCTTAATAGTACTCTGCAGGTAGAATATATTAAAGATCTTAATATAAGTATTATATGTGCTACTCTATAGTATGCTTATAACCTTACTTTTCTTGAATATAAACCTCTTTCTTACTATCTTATAAGCCTTCTAAACGTAGTAATAATAAAATAATTATATAACTCCTATCTCTGCAGCTTAAGTAAGCGCTTCTAGTATACTAGAGCTAGCTACCTTAGCCTAGAAGCTCTATAAGTACTTATAAAGTGCGTGCGTAGTATATATAGCTAGAGTACTCTAGAAGAATTATAAGAGTTATATAATAACCTATACTAAGTAGGTAGTATTATAAAGAAAGTGTAAGAAACTAGCTTACCTCTTCTAGTAAATTAGCTAGAACCTATTTAATATACCTCTAGGCTGTAGAGGTAAGTTATAAATACTTTTAATTAAAGAGTACTATAGTAGGAAGCTCTTTATATACCTGCTGTAGAGAAAGACTTAAATTAAAATTTTCTAAGTTCTTACTAATTTTTTAAGCTAGGTAGCTACTTAGTATAAGCTTAAAATCTATAAGATTAGCTAAGATAATAATATAGCTATACTGCTATAGCAAGGGAGCTCTGTATATAAGCACTAGGCGCTTAATATAGAGATTAATATTAAGTATATACTTTTTTATATATATAAGCTAAATAGTATAGTAGAGAGAAGTAAATAGAAGATAATTACTAAGTTAATAAAAATAAAAAGTAGCGTAAACCTACCTAAGAAGCTTTAGCTAGAGGTTATTATAGCTGCTATATAGCTCTATAATATAAGTCCTACGCACTTAAATAAGCTTTATAGCCTAAATAAGAAGCTTAATTAGTAGTTTATATAGTACTTTTAATAGTACTAACCTAAGCAGGTAAGAGTACTTATAGCTAATCTAAGACCTAATTAAAGCAGAATATATATATATAGCTGCTAAGCGTATCTCTTAAATAGAGAATAAGTAGCTAGCTATAATAGAAGGAGCTTTAAAGTTACTCTAAGAAGTTATATTAGTTACCTTGTTAGTTATTAAGCTTCTAATATATACTATATATAGGTACCCTAACTTAACTAGGTAATTATAACGTGTAATATAACCTTTAATAAGAAGCTCTTTTATAACTAGGTTAATAAGTTAACTGCGCTTCTAGTTATAGAAGTAGTAGAGGTTGTAGAAGTTCTCTATAAGCCTAGTAAGATAGTAGATATAAAAGAAGTAATTAAGCTCTTTATTACTAAGAAAGAAGATCTATTACTTAAATTACCTTCTATATAATAGCTTAGGGGTAAGCCCTTAGAAGAAGCTTAATTAGTAGAAGGCTAGTCTAGTAATAAGTAAGCTTCTAAGGTAGAGACTATATAATTAGTTAGCTTAGCTAGTAAACTAATAGAAATCTGCGTAGGGTGCTAAGAACTAGGCCTTCTCTCTCCTAACCTAATACTAGAACCTAAGTAGCTAGTAGTAAGTAGGGAAGCTTCTATAGAAGAGCACCTATCTAGAAGCTTATAGGAAGTATACTCTACTATTAAAGAAAGAAGCCCTCTAGTAGGTAATAAGAATTATAATAATCTACTAATAAGAAGACCTAACTTTCTAATTATTCTTATACCTTCTTAGAGATTAATAAGAGTAGGTAAACTAACTATAAGCTATACTAATTAGTGTAGAACTATTAGCCTACTAATATAATTAAGCTGTAGGCTATGCAACTAAAAGTGTAATAAGCTTAGAGAAGATAATAGAGCAGGCATATACTATAATAAGCTTAATAGAGTAAGATAGTTACTTTTAGCTACTTAGAAGCTTATTTAATTATATAAATAAGTATAGAAACTAGAAAAGAGACTTTATTATAATCTATATAGTTATTGCAGCCTTAGTAATAAGGTTAAAGAAACTATTAGCTAAAGATAAGTAGTAAGTATACTATAACTAGCTTTTTCTAGTTTCTAATATATAGAAAGAGCTTACTAATTACTCTCTAGGTGCTCTATTCTACTAGGCCTGTATAAAAGAGATTATAATGCTTACTAAGAAAAATACCTAGAAAGAAATAGACAAAATAAGCTTCTAGGCTAGAGCTCTGCTGCTTAAATAGGTATTTACTTATAAGCTTAATTAAGATAGCTACTTTATAAAATATAAAGCTAGAATATATATATACAGAGACCTCTAGGCAAAGAATTTAATTAAGTTAACCTATACTATAATACTTACTATAAGGTTCTTCTATACTATAGTTACTATAGTAGCTTAGTTTAATTTAGAGCTGCTATAGTATAATATAAGTAGTGTATTTCTTAATATAAGCTACTAAGACTAGCTACTAGTACTATATAAGCTGCCTAATAGATTTAAGAAGCCTAAGTAGGTAGTACTACTACTATAGGCTCTATATAGTTTCTAGAACTTCTCTATTCTATAGTATAAGAAGCTATTTAGTACCTTCTAGAAGCTTAGTTTAATAGTATTAAAAGAAGAGCTATGCTTATTCTTTAATAATAAGTAAAAAATTATCTTACTCTTCTATATTAATAATATCCTTCTTACCTATTATAAGAATAATTAAGTAACTATAGAGCAGTTAATAAGCTTATTAATAGCTAAATATTAGATTATAGATTATAAAGCTACTAAATAGTTCTTAGAAGTTTATATTATATAAAATTAAGCAGCTTAAGTAATAACACTTACTTATAACTTCTATATTAAGAAGCTTACTACTAAGTTTAAGGTTTTAGAGAAGAGGTTACTTCTAAGCATCCTCTTTTCTATAATTAAGCTTTAGAAGTATATAGGAGAAGCTTTAAAGTAAGAAATTAAGGCTTATTAGAAGTAAGTAGAGTTAATATTATATACTATAATTATAATACAGCTAGACGTTGCGTATATAGCTTCTTAGCTATCTTACTATCTTATAAATTCTAGAGCTGCTTACTTCTAAGCAGCTACTTAAGTTATTAGCTACCTATATAGAACTAAGTACCTAGGTATATAGTATAGAGCTTATTTAGGTAGCTAGCTTCTTATATATAGAGATGCTTTATTTGCTAATAATAGTAAATTATATTAATTATCTTAGAGGTATATTATATAGCTCTTTAGCAGCCTAATTATATAGAAGGTAGCTAGGCAGTTTATAGTAACTACCTTAATAACTAAAGCTAAACTACTAGCTCTTAAGTATATAGCTAAGAAGAGTACTACTCTAAAGTAATTTCTCTATAAGCTCTGCCTTAACCTAGAGGTTACTTAGAAGATATTCTGTAATAATTAGTAAACTATATAGTTAGTAGTAGAAGAGAGTAAGTAGCTTACTACCTAGCTGCGCTATATAGATATATAGAATATATAGCTTAAATAAGAGTATATAAAAGGTACCTTTATAGTAACCTATATAAAAATAAGTAAGATACCTACTAATAGGTTAATAAAAGCACTTTCTAAGCAGGCTTATAAGTGCTTTTTAACCTACCTAAACCTTTATAATATAAATAGTAAGGTATAATAGGTTATAGAGTTATAAAAAGAGTAGTTAAAAGAAAGAGTAAATAATTAATTTAACTGCTAGAGAGAATAACCTTCTCCCTTTAGGTGCCTACTACTAAACTTCTAAATCTAGAGCTTCTTCTTTAGTTTTTATTAAAACTATAACTCTTTACTAGAAGCTTCTTTATTATATACTAAGTAATATATAGGTCTGCAGACCTCTATAAGCTTATTAGCACTAAACTATATTATAGAGAAAGAATAGTAACTTATAGAAGTAGTTATACCTCTAGACGCTAGCAGCTTATTAGTAAGAGTAATACTAACTACCTTAAAAAGGCTAGAGCTATAAGAGCTGTTAGTTTATATACTATAAGCTTAAGAAGCTCTAGAACCTATATAGAGTAATAGAAATACTCTAAAGAGTACTAGAAGTAGCAGTAGGTATAGGGGCTAGTATTAGCTACGTTATAGCACTGCGTAGCTAAGCTGTTAACTAGCAGAGCATGCATACAGCCTAAGCAGAGTACAGTCCTATGCTTACTCTATACAGTACCTATAACAGGTATAATAGTAGTAGTAGTAGTAGTAGTAGGGGCAGGAGCTAGCAGAGGCAGAGGTAGAGGCAGTAGTAGCAGCAGAGAAGGTAGCTAGAAGGGGGGCAGTAGTAATAGGCAAGAGAGGAAGAAGCTAGAGTCTCTAATAGAGCCTAGAGGCCTAGTAGAAGAAGCTTAAATAGCTAAAGCTAAACTACTAACACCTAAAGGTAAGACTAAGTAGTAGAAGTAGGCAGTAGGCATATAAGGTATAAGAAGTAGAGTATAGGTAGTAGTAGTGCAGTTAGTAGTAGTAGTAGCAGCGTAGTAGTACTTAGTATTAGTAGTAGTAGTAGTAGTAGTACGCGTAAGGTGCTTAGACTTAGGTTCTTTCTATCTAAAGTTAGCTAAATAGTTAAAAAGAGCCTAAGAAAGCTATATAAGAAGCTTAATTAAAAGCTGTCTAAGCTAGTAGAAAAAGAGCAGCTACTTCCTAGCTATAACTTAAGCTTAAATAATAAGTTATAAGTAACTTAAGAGGCATAAGAACCTTAAGAAGCTTATAGTAAGTAGCTAAATAGGTAGAAGAAGCTTAAATTAAGAGTAAAATAAGAAAGTACTTATAGCTATAGTAATAGACTTAGAAATAGTTAAAATTAGTAAGAGAGGCTAATTATATAATAATTAGCCCTAGTAAAGGTAAAGTAAGCTGCTTACTCTATACTTATACTGCTTATTACTATAAGACGTTATATAAAAACTCTAACTATAAATAAACTAAGTAATAGAGAAGTTAAAATTAAGTAGATAGTACGCAGTTAAGCTACGTATTTTAAGTTAAGTGTCTAGTAATATATACAGCTACTTAATATTATAAGGTTAAAGTAGAAGTATAAACTAATATAAAAAGTTTACGCTAGTAAAATAAGCTTCTCTAATTATAATTAGAAGCTTAAAACAGCGCCTTATATAGAAAGTATAATAATTACTACTAAATAAAGTAATAAGCTATATAGTAGTTTACTAGATACTTCTTTATTTATAAAAGTCTATCTAAGAGGTGTATTATATAAGTAAGCTACTAGCTTACTACTAGGCTAAGTAAGGCGTTATTATATTAGAGCTAGGTATTACCTAAAGTATAAGCCTGTGTGCCTAAGCTTATAGCTAACTCTTAAGAAGCTTAGTAGTTAAGCTAACTATAGTTAAGTAGACCTGCTACTACCTATAAGCTCGATTCTAGAGTTATATAACTAATAATATTTTCTTTATATATAAACAGTTATTATGTCTAGATAGATAGGCACTAATTAATTATTTAATTACCTAAGTATTATACTATAAGCTTATTAACACACCTATTATATATACAAGTTAGAGAAACTAGAAGTAGAATAGTTTCTAACACTAAAAACTATATATAGAAAATAGTAGTATAATTATAAAAATAATATATATAAAATATACCTCTAGAATAAGTATTTTAAGCTATACTTTCTTAGTATAGATATCTATTATAAAATTATATATATATAATTAGTTATTAATAGCTTATACTATAATCTATATTAGTAGTATTACTTTAACCTAAACTATAAACTAAATAAAGGTAGTAAGATTATCTGTAGATTTAGTAATAAGAAAACCTTTTTAAGTAAGTACTAAAAGAGTACTCTACTAAGTAATCTCTTAATACTATAAGAAATAGCTTACTTATTAGACTACTTATTAAGTTAAATAAAGTAGTATTATTACCACTCTTATACTTAGAAGTATAGGTAAACTATATATTATAGATAGTAATATACTAAGTAGGCCTTATACTATATATATAGAAATATACCTATTTACTCTAAGTAGCTAATAGAGAATTAATATAAAAAGAGCTATATATTATATATAAGGTAATAGTAGGCTCTTTAAAGATATAAAAGTACTATAAGAAACTAACTCTAGATATTTTTATAAAGGCTATATATAATATTATACTAGAACTTCTCTAGTTATAAAAGTATAATCTAGAAATAGACTAGATATAAAAATAGCTTTTATTAAGATAATATAAATATAGTACTAATATATTAAAGCCTATACAGTGTATATTATAGCTAGTAAATAAGAGAAAGATTAATAATATCTCTTTAATATATAAGATATACTAAGATAGAGTAGTTAACTATATAGATAAAAAAAGGCTTTTTATAATAGTTAAGAAGAATAAAAGTATACCTTTTAATATACTAGATATATATAGACAGTATGCCTAGATATTTAAAGAAAAGTTATCTATAAAAGTGCTACCTAAGTATTAACCTTAGAATTATAAGATTAAACTTAAGAAAGAGAAAGAACTACTCTTTAGGCCTATTTATTAAGTATCTAAGAAAGAGGTTAAGAAACTATATAAGTATATTAAAGAGAAGATTATAAAAGAATTTTTTAGAAAATTAAAATTTCTAGTAGAATTCTCTATTCTATTTATACTAAAGAAGAATAGTAAGCTAAGGCTTTATATTAACTACTAAAAGTTAAATAATATTACTATTTAGAATTATTATCTACTACTTAATATATCTAAAATATAGAACTAGCTATTAGAAGTAAAGTTCTTTACTATACTTAATTTATATAGAGTGTATAACTATATATATATAAAGAAAGGTAAAGAATAGAAAATAGTATTTAGAACCTATAATAGTTATTATAAGTATAGAATTATACTATTTAGGCTAACTAATATAATAGTAATATATTAGGTACTAATTAATAATATACTATTAGTATACTTAGATATTATAGTAGTAGTATACTTTAATAATATTCTAGTATATAGTAAGATACTAGAAGAATATAAGATCTATATAGAATAAGTATTAGAATACTTAGTAATAGCAGACCTTAAGCTAAAGCTAAAGAAGTGTAAATAGTATAAAGAAGAAGTAGAGTTTCTTAGCTATATTATAGAAAGATATAGAGTTATAATAAGTAAAAAGAAACTCTAGGTTATAAAGAATTAGCTAACACCTACTATAGTTAAGAGAATTTAAGAATTTCTTAGGTTTATTAACTTTAACTAATACTTTATTAGGAACTACTTTATAAAGGCCTTACTACTTATAAGACTTATATAGAAGAATATACTCTTTAAGTAGAAATAAGTATAAGAGAATACTTTCTAATTACTTAAGTAAGTATATATAGAGCCTTCTACACTAATTATATTTAAAAGTAGTAAACCTATACGCCTTAAAATAGATACCTTAGATTTAGTATTAGAAGTATATATTACTTAAGAATAAGATAGTTAATAGCACCTAATTACCTACTACTTAAGGAAGTTTATAGTACTAGAGAAATATTATAATATATATAATAAAGAGCTTATAGCTATTATTAATATACTATAATATTAGAGAGTATATACAGAAAGCTGCTTAGAACTTACTATTTATATAGATTATAAGAACTTAGTATAATTTACTACTACTAAGGTTCTAAACTAATAATAAGTGCGCTAGTTAGAAATACTTAGTTAGTATAAGTTTAAGATTCTATACACACTAGGAAAGAAAAACAGTAGAGTAAACATACTTAGCTAATATTATAACCTTATAAGTAAAAAGATAATTAATAAGTTTACTATTCTTAGAGTTAATAAGAATAGAATATTAGAACTATCTTAGCAGCTTAATTTAGTAATATAAGTTTAGCAGAAATAATATATTCTAGAGTAAGTACTAGAGAAACTTTAAGAGGAAGTTATCTTAAGATATTATAATAATATACTATATAGATACTCTAGTATTACTTATACTATAGAACTTATTAAGTAATACTATAAGTTTTCTAATATAAAAAATAAGGTTATTAAGTTTATTAGAAACTATATATAGTGCTAATAGAATAAGTATAGTATATATACTAAGTATAGAGAAGTATAAGTAATAGAACTACTAATAGTACTATAGATAAATATTATAATAGATTTTATTACACAGCTACTACTCTCTAAGAACTCTATTATAGAATATACCTATAACTTAATCTTTATTATAGTAGATTAATTTACTAAGTATACTAAAATAATACTATTTAGACACAGCTATACTATATAGCAGCTAGCTATAATATTTATTAATTAGATTATTTACTACTATAGAATACCTAAATTACTTATTAGTAATAGAGGTAAGCTTTTTATATTAAACTATTAGACTATAATACTTACTATATTAAGTACTAAGAAAAAGCTATCTACAGCCTATTATCTATAGATAGACAGATAGATAGAAAGAATAAATTAGACTATAGAAATATACCTTTAAATCTATAGTAACTAGAAATAAGACAACTAGGTTTTACTATTACCTATAGCATAAATTATATATAATAATAAGTTATTAGAAGTAATAGGTATAATACTATTCTTTATAAACTATAGAAGATACCTAAATCTTTTTACTTAATTTCTTAATTACTCTATTTAGACGGAATTAGTAATAGCTTTAGTAGTTAGACTAAAGTAAGTATACTAGAAGTTACTTAAAAACATTACATAAGCTTAGGAACAAGCTATTTTATATATTAATTAGAAATAAAAAACAGTACCTTAGCTAAAAGAGGAGAATAAAGTCTATTTTTTTATAAAAAATCTTAGAATATAAAGAGTAATAAAAAAACTAGATAAAGTTAAGGTTAGACTATTTTTTATTTCCAAGTAAATTAGCCTAGTTAACTATTAACTTAAGCTACCTAAGGATATAAAGATATATCTAGTATTCTATATTTTACTATTAGAACCTACTAACCTAAGAATACTAATCTAGAGAGACTTCTACTACTAAGCTAATAGTAATAATAAGTAGGAAGTTAAAAAAGTAATAATAAATTAAAGAACTAAGAAGAGTATTTAATACCTAGTTAAGTAGTTAGGTTACCTAGACTTAGAAAATATATAGAAACCTCTAACGCACCTTAGGAACTGCTAATAGTTATTATAATAGTATTAGTAGAATTAGGATCTAGAGGCAGAGAATATAATCTCTAGTTAAGACTAAGAGTTCTAGGTATAAGCCTATTTTTAAGAATAGTAATATTATTTAATAATAACTTCTGTTACTCTAGAGGCTTAATTTCTTTAATAAACTAAGTACTTATATTAAACTATTACTATTTCTAATACTTTAAGAATTTCTTTTATTTATATACTTAATTTAACTTTATATAAGTAGCTTATAGAGTAGCTATTATAGCCTTCTTAGCCTTAGCTGCTTTATCTTCTATTTATTCTAGCTATAATATTTTATTATTAATTTTTAAGAAGTTAGAAATAGGCAGGTTAACTAGTTTACACTTCTTAATTCTATTATACTTATAATTCCTGCACTTCTTACTTAAGAACGCTAACTTATAAAGTAAGTTATTCTTAGTATAGTATTTATAAGTAACTATAGTAATAAGCCTAACAGTGTTTATATAATCTTCTTTAGTATAATAGTATAAGGTACTTCTAGAAGATATTAGTTAATTTATAAGAATATAAATTATAGAGAAGAAGAATAGTATTATAATCTTAGAGGATAGCACGCAGAGATAATAACTTATTACTAATAGTAGGCCCTAGATTAGTAAACGCTAGACCTTAAGTTATATAATGTCTTATAAACTCTATATAGACTCTAGAGTTAGAAGTATAAGATATAATAAGATAATATTATATAATATTCTATAATTTCTATAGTATTCTATAAATACTATAAGGCTCTTTATAGAACTTAGTAGGAAACTATACTATTTTATAAAATACTATAAGTATATAGTAAGTAGAAACACAACTCTTATAGTTTATATTTAACCTTATTAATTAAGTTTATCTTTAGAATCTTAATCTAACTCTTAAGCTAGATAGTCTACTCTATACTACTTATTATTACCTCTATTATTATAATATTCTACTAGGTAATAACCTAACCTAATCTACTGCACGCTGTTTATACCTAAGAACTAACAGAATTAGTACTTATAGTCTTTAACTAAAGTATAACTTTAATAAATAGGTATACTATTAAAATAGTTAGTAAATACTATAACCTACCTATCTACCTTAATATTTTAATACTATAACTAGCTATTATAATAAAAAGTAGATAGATTTAATTACCTAATACTACTATATCTTTTATATAAGTATACTGATTATATTCTAGTTTAGTATAGCTTTTATAGTGTTAAATCTATAACTAACTACTACTTACTACTCTTCTCTTTTAATACTTCTTCTCTTTAACCTATACTTCTATATTCTTTTAAGTAATTAATACCTCTACCTCTACTTATAAAAGAGTTTCTCTTTTCTAGATTTACTTCTTTTTATACTTTTTACGCTTAGTAGTAGTATTATTAGCTACCTTAAAATTAGCTACTTAAGCTGCTAGGAGTACCTAGGAATATACTATTATTTTAGCTCTCTTCTTAAACTACTACACTATCTTAATAATTAAAACTAAAGATAAGCTAGTATAAGTTTAAATCTAGTTTAAGATTAAGGTTAATTAAGTATCTATTTTAATAGTATTACTTAGTATTTTTAGTTACTAAGAGGTAGAGCCTAGTAGTAGTAGTATTAGCAGGTAAGGCTTTACTTTAAGCTTAAATAGCACTACCTCTAGGTTATCTAGTACTAAACTAGCTACTCTAAAGCTAGATTTAATATTATTATATAAGAAAATACTATTATAGACCTTCTTATAGGTATCTAGAAAGGCCTTTTTATTAATATAGTTAATATAGCTATTTACTAAGACTTTAATCTTCTTCTAGTACGTATACTTTAAGGTAGTAAAATAACTAATATTAAGTAGCTAAAGAAGGTATAAGGTATAAGTAGGTATATAGAGGATAATAATCTTACTCTACTTATAGAGATTTTAGAAAGTAAGTAATTAGTAGCTCTTATAGCTGTTAAGTATAAGTAGTTAGTAACTACTTACTATATATACCTCTATATACTAAATAAAGTGCTTTAGCTAGTTAAGGCTAACTTAATTAGTAGTTTAACTATTATTACTAATAGTAATTCTCTACTTCTTATTAGTTTAGTAATACTAGGCTTAATTATAGTACTTTGCTTTAAGAATAAAGAAGAGTAGAATTAACTACTCTATTACGTTAATACTAGTAACTAATATTACCTACTTATAGTTACTAGGTTAAACTCTAATTAGCTTAAAACGCCTCTTAGACGCAGTTATAACCTTAACAGTTCCTCTAATACCTATTTAGAAGTTAGTCTTATTAAAGTTATAGATATCTTTATCTAGAATACTATACTTAGCTTTAGTATTACGTATAAGATTAAACTAGAGGCTAATAATAGCTAGATTACTGTATAAGACCCTCTAGTAATCCTAAAGTCTAGTTATCTAGGATTTAACATTAGGTCTCTAGCTAATTAACTAATATACCTAGTTAATACTAACTATCTCTCCTCTACGCGCTATAAGCAGTTAATTAGCTATATTACGTACATAGCTAAACATAGAGGCAAACCCCTACTTATTAAGCTTTCTTATTATTTGTACAATTACCTCCTCTTTATTCTTTAAAAGCTTTGATTAATTAGGGTAGGAATCGCGTCGTGAAGTTTGACCAGCGCGTTAGTTGCTGATTATGCTTTAATTAACATTGTAGAGAGCAGCAGCGCGTTGCTGGCTTAGTGACGCGTCAGATTTTATTACTTAGATAGCTAAGATAACTCTCTCCTCATAAGGGAGTAATTCAAGATCAGAGTGTTGCGGCATTGTGATGGGTAGTAGAAAGAGATGTGGTCTTGGCAAAGTGATCATTTCGGTGGTGTGACCATCTCGATGGTGTATTACGTTATAAGATATTAGAGAAGGTTATCGGTTGTCTCTTACATGTTAAATCGTTCCTGTATTATTCGTTGCTTTCCATTTACATCGACCTCACCAACCCAACCTGACGGCATGAAGTACACCCAAAAGCCGCCCTTGGCATCCATATTTGCGTCTATAACGCTGGCGTATAGTCTAGCGTGCTCGACTGGCCATCCAGTCTTAGGGTCCAGCTCACTCTCTTCCAGTTCGATAACCCGATTGATCACAAGCACGTGCTGTTCGGCATCCCAAAGCCCCTCTCGAGGCGGGCGTCGTGCAAGCAGTGAGACAGCACTCCGACGTGTGATCGGGCAGCGGCAGCGGGTTGCAGTGTGGTACAATGGTACAACAACAGAAATCTCGAAAGTGAACTTTGCAGCGCGAGTGTTACTATTTTCCATGGCGTCAAGCACAACCTCGGCATGACGTATAAGTGCGCGAAATGTCTCGAGATATTTGTCGTACGGGGCCTGTAGCACGCTTGCTGCGCATCCAACATGTGTTGTTGTGGCATAGTGTACCACCTTGAGAGCACTTGGTGACACGACGTCGGCTTCTGACCATTGTTGACTATCTTCGGCCAGTTGCACTCGTTCAAACCACATTCGATGGCACTCAATCAACTGAGCCTGAGTTTCGAGGTCTTTCTCGTCGAGCGCTATTTTCAAGTTGTGTTTGTCGCCAGTCTGGCGGAGAAAGAAGACAGAAGCGTTTCGCAGCTCTCGTGACGTGCGTTCAGCTTCCTGCAGAGAGAATGGGAGCTGTATGAAACGATTGGGATTTGGAAACGGAATGTCGAAGTGCTCTTCTGTAGCGACACCATACAATAATGCGGATGTCATACCTCGCTGAAACATCGGTAGGAGGATCCCATCAATCAAGCTCTCCGGGCCTTTGGCGCAGGCCAAACCCTCGACTGGCAAATCAATTCTTCGCTGCTGCTGCCATTCGCGAATAAGCCGCAACCCATTAGTCATGTGAGTAAATGCGGTGCAGTAATTTCCACGTAGGAATTCAATACAGACGAATAGTAAGCAAGTGACAAGACCAATCTCCGGTGAGTAAGAAGGCTCGGCCATGCGGTCGGCGAGCTTCCTAACAGCTTGGTTGTAATGGTGCAAGAAGACCTTGTTGCCGTAGAGGATCTGAAACTTGGAACGAGCATGCTTCAAGCTGCCTGACTCTGTCTTATTCAGGTAGCCTAGCGCGATGACTGCATGACGAACCGCTGGCTCTGCGTAGGCTATTTGCAGGGAAGTTTTTGACCAGAACTCACGATCGAACCGACTCGACAGCGAAGGCACAGCGCATTGGTGATAGAATTCCAGGTATCTGATGCTGTCGCCAAGTCCGGATAGCAATGTCATGGTAGGCTGAGGGCTCGTTATAGGCTCGCTCGCGGAAAACGCCTGGATCTGGAAGGTATCCTTGGGTTTGGGATAGCCGTCACATTTACGGCCTGTACTAATGCACCTGTGGGAATTGTCAGGCAATACTTGCAGAAAGTAACATACACATGTATTTTTTGCCATGTCTCTGTATTTTCTGGGGTATGCATACCTCGCGCAACTGGGCTTTGTCTCGTCACATTTGACTCTTCTGATCCTGGAAAACAGGGTGAGTGATATTCGTTGGCGTGATATCAGCGGCAACCAGGGTAAAGGCACGTACTTGCAGGTGAAGCACCCAGTCCTCACTTTGGGGCTCCGTCTCCGATTCCCAGTGGAAGCTGCAACGGCTGGCATGTCTGGCAGCGTGCACTTTTCGTGTGCATGTCAGAACGAGCGGACGGCACGGCTTCGATGTATACAACATGACTAGGCACGCCTGATGGAGACGTAAAGGAAGTCGCGATGCCCGCTGAACAGCATGTGGAGGAGGATGTGGTTAGCTTGTCTGCATTGGGGAAAAGGTCGATCCTTGGGCGCTGATCATCACGTGTAAAGTGCGAGCCGGCCAATGGAATGCATGATTTGATGAACTGCTGATCTTTCATCCCTGCTGACGCTAAGATGTGGCTCTGTTCTTATAATAAACAATATATTACGTTGAAAAGCTCGGTCTCTGTTATTTAGCCTCTAGCCTCACTGTAGCCATTCGCGAAGTAGTCCTGGGCAGGGAGAGCTCCTGCGTGCACGAGACAGGAGTGTGCACAAGCTGATGCCTCCTGGAGTTTAGTCGTGGATGACGGCTGATCGCCGAGCAGCGTATTGAGAACGACGGTGCTACTGGGCGTGGTGTTGTGGCTCGAGCAGCGAGGCCTCGCCTCGGAACGCGGGAACTTGGAAGGGTGAAAATCGGGGCCTGCAGGGTTCGGCTGGCGCGTGCCTGGCTTTCTGCCGCCCGTCGCTCCTGAGACTCCCTGACAACCATCAGACAAGACCCACGCTGCACGCTGCACGCTGCGCGCACCCCACGCGCCTGCCTTCCCTGCCTTCTCTGCCTTCCCTGTTGTTTGCTCGCTGCACATAGACTCACTGTCGACGCGCGCTCTTGCCTACGTTGACTGTCGCTGCGACAGAGCACCCTTTTGACTGGTCGCCGCCCTCGGCTCTCGCTGCTCGGTGCCGCATACACAGCCTCGCCGCCCTGGAAACGTCGCACGCAAAGCGGCTCCACACCTCCTCCAACCCTCGAAAATGGGCTTCGGCGACTTCACGACGATATGCGCAAAGGCCTCGATACCACTGTGTGCCCTTGTGGGCCACCAGGAAATCAACGGCGGTGCCGGCCTACCAACAAAGTGCTATGCCCGGACGATTGAGATTGCGAACACACTCATCTTCCAAGTGGCCAACGACTTCATGCACATCCTGGCCCTGATCATGACAGTCATCATGATCTTTCATGTCCGTTCCAAGTTCACCGCTGTTGGTACGTTGCGCCTTGCAGCCTGCGCCCATGTGATGCGAGACAATACTGATGCCCGTGTTCAGGTCGCAAGGAAATCACCTCCTTCTTCTACATCTACTTCCTTCTCACCATCGTCTCGCTTATTCTCGACGCCGGTGTCGCTGCGCCTGCATCTGCCGCATACCCTTACTTCGCCGCCGCTCAGAACGGTCTCGTCTCCGCCCTCTGTACCAGCTTGTTGATCAATGGATTCGTCGGCTTCCAGCTGTACGAGGACGGAACAACTCTGTCCGTCTGGCTGCTGCGATTGACCTCCCTCGGCATGTTCATTATCGGTGGCGCCATCTCCCTCCTCACCTTCAAGAATTGGGCTGGTCTGGATGCTAAGAACCCGATTGGCATCTTCGTCATCACTTACATTGTCAACGCCATCTTTCTCTTCATTTACCTCGTCAGCCAAGTCATTCTCGTTGTCGGCACGCTCGAGGACCGATGGCCGTTGGGTGACATCATCTTTGGCGTTTTCTTCTTCGTCATCGGTCAGGTCATCCTGTATGTCTTTGGCGACACAATCTGCGACGGCGTGCAGCACTACCTCGACGGGTTGTTCTTTGCAACTATATGCAATTTGCTTGCAGTCATGATGGTCTACAAGGTTTGTACTCTCCACGCTACCCCAACCGTTCGCCTCCCGCTAATCAACCGAAAAATAGTACTGGGATTCCATCACTCGTGAAGACCTTGAGTTCTCTGTTGGCGTCAAGCAGCACAACTGGGAAGTCAAAGAGCTCCTGCCAGAGGAGGACAAGCGCGGTACCGTCTATCAGGAATCCGAGTACGCTTCTTCGATGTACCAGCAACCGTACCCTCGACACTCGCAGTACTCCAACTTGGGTCATTGAATGACCTTGGTCAATTTGCTTTTAGCTTCCAGTTATTAATCCTTCTTTGTATAAACGACTTACCAGCATGACATGGAGTTGGCGGCGCTTTTGAACCTGAGTACTTAACTCATAATTTGTTGTAAGAGGATGAATTGTCGACAAGACTGTTCAAATCAGTAAAATCCCCAACCCCAGAAATATTATCTGAGGCAAACAGCACTTGATCACGTGCTTTGGACTTCTCTACGATGAAACTTTGACGACTTCCATAGCTTACATAGTGTAATAATTATTAAACGACTGCCATCTCACAGATACCTGTTTCAGACGTTTCAATTTAACATACATGGACACTTTTGCTTGCCTTTGGCGGATCAGGACACTGCTAAAGTACTCAAGTCAAAAGCAGTGGTTGCTGTGATTCATAGCATTTGCTCTGGAAGAGTCTTGGTGTGAAATCGACACTTCGTGTACTTCGAGACGGCGTCGTTCGAAAATACACCCCAAACATCTAGACTTCACGCGGCTAAACAGAGCCTGGCAATTCATAGTCCCACTTCTCAAGCGAACTTGTGAGCAAAAAGCCGGATAGCACAGGTACTTGTGCCTGAGTCTCGTGCCGAGCTTGCGAGATCTCGCTGAATCGGACCCGGCGCCGGAGCGAGCCCTGAGCTCGAGCTGCCTAAGCTCCAAACCATACACCCGTCATCTGCCACCGGAGCTTCCGCATCAGGCAATGCCGGCGCAAATGCATAATAACGCGCCCGGTGTGCCAGCTTGACTTTGCCTGATGTAGTACTTCCAGGACATGGTTTATGGTTTGCAGCTGCGGCTTCCCTCTTGATCTCGTTACGGGCCAACGAGATACGCGTCCTGAGCGACCTAGTCATGCTCTGGCTGATGGCTGATGGCGCGCCGGAGCTCAATGAGGGGTGACAAGCGGGGTTCACGACCTGGGTCAATCATGCGGGGGAGGATATATAGACACGGCCTTCCGGCCGCGATTCGAGGTCTGGCGCGTCGTTTGAATTGTCCTACACTTTTGGTACGTTGTGAACACTTTCTGCCTCGCACCTAGAGGGATTGGGTCTTTGTGAGTATCCACAACTCTTTCGTACCCCACAGTGCGTGCAAGGCAAGTAAACACGTGCTCACTATCCTGATATGCTGCTTAGTGATAGACGTTAGATACTCGGAGCGCAATTTTGCAGCATACAATCACGACGCTGTAGCTCAGCATTGCAGCGAGACCAGTAGCACCCCAGACAATCAACTTTCCAACACTTCCTCCGTGTACCCCAAAAATGTCGCGGAAACACTTCTTTCCCAACCCCGAGGGCGTCGTGGTTCACATGCTCAATTCCCTTGTCAAACGCAACTCTTTCATGGGCCTCGACGTAACCAATCGCGTCGTCTACAATACTGCACATCCCCCCGATCAGGTTACCATCATCTCTGGTGGTGGTTCAGGTCACGAGCCCGCATGGTCTGGCTTTGTTGGCGATGGCATGCTGTCTGCAGCTGTCTGTGGTGACATCTTTGCATCCCCAAGTACAAAGCAGATCATGGCAGGCATCAGAAATGTGCCTTCGAAGGAAGGAGTCATTCTGTGCATCACAAATTACACAGGCGATATGCTGCACTTTGGTCTTGCGAGAGAAAAGGGCCAGGCGTTAGGGTACAAGGTCGATGTTATCTGCATGGCAGAAGATGCCGCGTTAGGGCGAGAAAAGAGTGGCAAGGTTGGAAGAAGAGGACTAGCAGGCAATCTGCTCGGTGTGTAGCTTTCGGCGCGACCAATACTACGTTGCTAATCGTTACAGTGATCAAGTTATCTGGAGCGGCGAGCCAGAAGGGCTGGGCTTTCCAGCGAGTTCGGAAGATAGGTGAGCTTGGCAACTCGCAATTAGTGACTATCGGTGCAAGTCTGGATCACTGTCACGTTCCTGGCAGAGAGGCGTTCGAATCTGTGCCTGACGATTCTTATGTGGTGGGTATGGGTATTCACAATGAGCCTGTAAGAGTGTCTCTTCCCACCTTTTCACGCATTGTCAGCTGATTAGTACAGGGCCTCCGAACTGTATCGCCGATGCCAGTACCCGAAGACATCATCAAAGAGATGTTGAAATACCTCCTCGACCCCAAAGACTCCGACCGTGCTTTCGTGCCATTTTCCCCGTCTGACTCTATCGTCATGCTCGTCAACAACTTTGGTGGACTTTCGAACCTTGAGTTCGATGCTATGGTCAATATTGCCTTACAAGTACTTGAGTCAGACTACAAGCTCAAACCTTTGCGCATCTACGCCGGTGTTCTCGAGACGTCCCTCAACGGTCAAGGATTTTCCATCACTCTAGGCAACATGTCCGGCATGGCAAAGGGCATGGAGTTGACCGACGAGGAAGTTATCGAACTCCTCGATGCACCTACCAACGCTCCCGCATGGCCAAAAAACGGCTACCGACCTACAAACTACAGCAAGGCAACAGAAGAGCTTCGCAACAAGGCCAACGCCGCATACGAGAGCCAAAGTGGTCGCGACAAGGGCCCTGCAACACCATCTTTCCTCATCCCAGCTCTTAGGAAAGCTTGCAACGACGCACTCGCTGCCGAGCCCAGGATCACCCAATACGACTTGCAAATGGGCGATGGCGATTGCGGAGAAGCCGTTGCCGGTGTATGTAAGAACATCCTTACCAACTTAGACTCTGTGGAAAAGAACCCACCAGCTGTACTTGCGCTGCTCGAAAGTGTAGGTGAGAATGTTGAAGATGTTGGTGGCTCCCTCGGCGCTATTCTATCGATTCTTGTCACAGCATTTACCAACGCGCTCTCCACCGCCACGCTCCAATCCAATGCGCCGCTCTCTATCGACACCATATCCAAAGCTGCATCCCTGGCGCTCGAGAATCTCAAAAACTACACTTCCGCCAGGGAAGGTGACAGGACGGTTATGGATGTTCTTATCCCCTTCATCAACACATTGGTCGAGACCCAGGATCTCGCCAAGAGTGCACAAGTGGCACAGCAGAAAGCCCAAGAGACCGCAGAGATGAAGGCAAAGTTCGGGCGCGCAACGTATATCGGTGATGGGATGGGTGAGGACCGGAGTAAGATTCCAGATCCGGGGGCATATGCTGCCAGTGTTTGGCTGTACGGGCTGGCGGAGGGGTTAAGAGGCGCGTAGAGTACCACCTCGATCGAAACAAGTGCACAGTGCATTGTTTTCGCATTGTTCACGTTTTACAATGACAGTCTTCGATGTAGAAACGGTCGCTATAGACTGTTCAGTATAACACTCTGGTATCCGTGGGAGCAACATCAGTTGCGAAATGAAGCAGCAGGTGTGCAATGGTCCAATCGTGCAGGGATGAAGCAGCAAAGACTCAAAAACGCTCTCGTGTCTGTATTGGCCGGAGTTTCATAACGGTTATTTCATGTAACCTCGATTTTGCAAGATGCTCCTGGGCTTGTGTTTGAAGCCTCTTTTTGTATTTGTTCTCCTTGGTTGTATTTCATTATCAATGCTAGAGCTGATCCATGCAGTCTGTTGTTAATACGTGCAGTTTGCATGATGCGTCGCGAACCAGCTTGATCATCTACATCTCATCAAACTTCCCTTTCTCCCCTTGGCTCCATCTCGTCGACTCCACTAGCGTCCGGCATCTCAACATCTTGATCTGAAATTTTGGCCCTTTCAGCCATTCGCGCTTCGCTTGCTTCGACTTCGGGTGCAGCGACAAGATGTGTTGTTTGCTCTGTAGTCTCTGTAGGTTGATCGACACCGGAAAGGTCGGGCGCCGTAGTGGCAATTTGTTCTCGCACAATCGCATACTGCTCCCTCGGGTGACGCATAACGTTTGTGCTGGTGGTGGTCGTCTCCTCACGTGCTTTTTCCGTTTGCGTATCAGACTCTACAGAGTTGTCACTCAGGGGCTGCTGAGCGCTGCGGCTTTGCAGAGTAGAGTACCTCAGATGGTACTTATCATGCCACTGTTGCTTCTCATGCTTTCGATGTCTGCGTTTGACATGCGCGTTCAGCCAGTCGTCCTCCATGTCGTGTAGATAGTCACCAAATGCTGCCCATGCTCCAGGCATCGTGACGTAACCACCGCCAATGGTCTTCTTAACTGCATTAATGGATATGAGCCACTGTAGGACAAGCTCAATCTCAAAGATCTCGGTCGTATACTCGTCGCAGTTGGCGTGTATATCCTCGACTGTCGCACCTGGCTGGAAAATGAGAGGCTGCAGCACGAGGCTCAAGATTCGGTACCACCATGGCCAAGTGATTCTCTGCCCATCCATGCTGCTCCAGATCGGGAGCAAAGCATTTGAATTGTGTTTGCCTGGGAGTGGTGGTTGTGGAAGTGACGACCAGATTGCGGGACTGTTTACTTCATTACTGGGCGGTACAGTCTCTGGCTGCAGTGGATTGCCGTAGCCGTATGTTTCCGTAGGAACAACATAAATATCCCAGAACAAGCGTTGCCTATCAATGCCTCGGTGCACGTAGTCGCCTTCCATGAAGCCCCACGCAGACAATCGTGGTAAAGGAGCACCAAATTCATTGTTGACAGAGGGTATCTGAGGAGCGAATTTAACTTGACCCTCGCTGAGCAATGACATGACGGCCATGATAGCTCCATCGGGTTCGGCGCGGGAGATGGAATATATGCGTTTCTCCGGGTCATCTTGTGAGAAAGCAGCGTCCATGTCCTTCTTGATTTTGACAGCAGCCATAAAGTCACTGAGCTCAAAAGTGCGTCCATATCTCTTTGCGAGCCTCGCGGTAAATGCGTAGTTTCTGCCTGGCAAGAGGCGCTTGAGCTTGCGCATCCGCAGCATTTGTCGATCCACATACTCGCCTACTACCTTCGCGAGCACCGGATCCCCTAGTGTTCTGAGTTTCTCGTGGGCTGTCTTGCTATCGTAGAAGGCTTGTGGGGTTGCCGTGTTTGCGCGGATCCATGATCGAGCCTTGAGTTCTGTTTGGCTGACAGACGATCGCATTGTGTGAGAGCGGTGCAGAGGCGCGGTAAAGCAACACTGCAGCTGTAGCTGCGTGCGCACCCTGTCTGCAATCCTTTCGCGGTACCACTTGGGTCTGTCCAATGCCTCGAAACTTGACAGATCAACAATGAACTGCTGAAGGGCTTCACTGTACACTGGAAGGAATAGTTCGGGGTAGATGCAGGTATGCATAGCCCATCTTACAAGGTTCGCCCAATCGTATGTTGTGGGTTCTTCGATGACTGCAACGCTGCTGTCCTCGTAGGCCTCAAGGAAGCAAGCCTCGAAATTAGCTGTCAGTTCGGCGATCTGAGAAGCCATGTTGACTTGCATCCATGCCCAAAGGGTCTTGGTCTTCACAAGATCGAAATCTCTGGTATTGTATACCTTCTCGACGATGCTCCAATCGACACTGCCCTCTCCTCCAGCCATGGAAGACGCAATGGACAGCGTGCAGCAGAGCTTCTTGAACTTGTCAACAGGGTCTTGGCTCTCGGCATATTTGCGTTCCTGCTGGAGCTTGTTGAGCCGAATTTTCTTCCTCTCACTCCAGCCCTGGTATGTCTTTTGTGACTGCAGCCTCGGCATTGGTGGGAGGTAGATAGGATCGTTCGGATCACCAGTAAGCCCGGTGAGACGCTCAAGCAGCGTTGGAGGAGAACCTTTCTTGCTGCCCTTATGTTTCGCCTTCGCCTTGGCTTTGGCTTTGGCTCTCACTTTAGTCTGCGCCTTACTCAGTTGCTTAAGAGGAATGTTGTCTTCTTCACCTGAAGAAGATGAGGATATGGATGATGAATAAGAGTCACCGCTCTCTTCACTCGAACTGAAAACAAGGTCTGCTTCGACGATAGACTTAAGGCCGACCGCATCGACACGAGCCTTTTTGCAGGGACGTTGAGAATCAGGCTCAATAATCCTGATACGTTTCTTGCCTTTCGGCTGTGTGACCGCATCAGTAACAGCTGTTGCCGATTGCGACACACATAACAGATCGGTTTTAGGAACCAAGCCAAATTCCGTGGCAAACGTGCCATTTGTGACGTAGAAACGGACAATAGGTGCAGTTATTGGAGAGGCGTAGTATTTGATCAGCGTATCCTTCTGGTTAGTGTTGTCTGGTTTCAATGTCGAAGGCGTAGTATCTTGACGCATGAAAGGAGCAATCCACGGTTCCTTCCATGTCAAGATACGACCATGCTCTGGTTCTTCCTCCGGAAGCGACACTTCCGCAGCAATACTCGCCTCGAGCTCCGATCCTATAGGACCTGAAGAAGTGTTCGATAACGGAGCACGACGGTATCGCTTATTCTTGTCGTTGAGACTGGCAAGACGTGCTCGTTTGACGCGCGGCTGCCCGTCGATCTTCCCAGTTTGTTTGAGAGGAGCTTCCACTCCCGCATTTTGAGCGTCACGAGCAAACTCCTCGTCTTTCTGCTTATGATAGTATCGCCTTCGACGCTCGAGGTTGGCTTCCTTAATCTTGTGCTGCAGACTAGGGTTCAGGCGCTCTAAGCTAATAGTTTCGTCCTTAGGTGCAACCGGCATTGGCACATAGAAGGACTCGTCGGATACCAAGTGACGAATCTCTTCAGGATAGTACTGATGTGCTTTTGTGTTGGAGTAATTTGCCATCTTGTACGCTAGCCTTGTGACTTGTGGGCTTGTAGGGGTCAGATGTTGGTACACTACCATATCCTTCTTCTTTAAGCCCGCGCTCTGTCGGAGCCTTATCAGAAAGCTAAACTTCTTCAGTCTATTGCGAGGGTCTGCGATCATGTCTCTCAAATTGGATAGTACAGTACTCGAATTTGGGGGGGCGACGTTAGGATACTGTTGCTTCCAGAGTGTGACAAACGGTCGCCCAATTTCTCCATGCATGGGATAGGCACCATTGCAAAGATCGATAATCTGCATGATGATCTTATGACGAAACATTTTTTGGCTTCCTCCGCCCGTCTTGGTGCCCATGGATGCTGCAGACTTTCTGGCGCCATGACTCATCGTATCCTCTTCCATGATCGGGCCACAGACACCTTGGATTTGGGGTTCGTCCGCACTGCCTTGCGCTGTTTGTTGAATTGCATTGTCTTCAGGCAGCGATTCAACAATTGGTTCTGGCTCCGGGGGATCTGAAGGCGCATAGGGACTCTGGTACGAAGACAGGGACTGTAAAGGCTTGTTTATGGCACTCCAAGCGGCGATCAGGCGAGTATGTCGTTGTACGGGCTGTACACCATTCTGTTGCGGTTCTGGTCTAGCTTCAGTGCGCTCGAAGTCAGTTGTCGTATCGTGTGAGGCAAGGACTTGCACGGGTACTGGCTGTTCAGGAAGCTGCTCGACAGCAAGTCCATCGAGGCCTTGTACTGGACTTCGCCTAACAGATGAGTAGTCAATCGCAGTCGGCGTAGTCAAAGCTGCACTAGAAACGGTTTCGATGTCGTCTGCAGGCTTCATTACACCAGATGCGCCGGCGCTTTCAGTGTTGTGTCCCGCACTTTGATCCACCATCTCCATCGCCTGATCGGCAACCGGAGACGCCACAGTACTTTGTAGGGATATTTGACGGACCTCTTTCGGTACTGTAGTCATGACTTGCGTGAACCAGGCAAGATTTGAGAGCTTGTTGAGCCGGAATGTTGCAATGAAGGCGTTACGTGGTCGGCCTTGACCGATTCTGCGCTTTGCAAATGGATCTAGATAAAGTCCGGGAGCAGACCTGTTGCCGTAAGTCTCCTTGATCAGGCGTACTCTTGCTTCCACTTCGTTCAGATCAATCATAGGGGAGGTTTCGCGGAGCTGTGCAGTTATGTCACAAGTGGCCTGAAGTGGAGAATCAGTCACGGTAGGCTCAACCTCGTCTCCTGCACCGGTCATCGGCGAAAACCCTCGTTCTGTCGCCCCTTCGACCGGCTCGTTCACATCAGCCGGAGCTGTTGGTGGTGTTCTCGGGATAGTCGTGACAACTTCTTCCGTTGATGAGTCCCGCTCAACACGTATCCTCTTGGGAGGCTGCGATACGATTGTCTTGTCAATGGCTTTCCGCTTTTCGACGGTTGGCGTATTTGTTTTCGATACCACGTCCACTGGCTCATCATCCTCATTTAGAGCAGGTGTGCCAGTATCAGCCTGATCCAAACCTCTGGTGGGATCGTGCTGCTGTAACGTCTGTACCCTGACTTCGTCGATCGCTTGCGTGATTTCTGTTTTCGTCTTCTTGTCTTTCACAGCACCCAAATACGCTGGGATTACTTTGGACTGCTCTAAACAAATGTCAAATTCGCGCTCCTCACGCAGCCCTTCCATCAGCGATTGCGGGAGACGACCATGAGGTATGATGCCAAGCTTGATCCTCTGTTCCTTGCTCAACAGGGCTGGCTCGTTGGTCGGTCTATTCTTTCGTGACTTCTTTGCCTTTTCCACGTTCTTTGGAATCCCACGCTGTTCGCGAATCTGATCCTCAATCTTCTGGCCCAAACGTCCTCGCGGCGGTAAACCTGCAGCAATTCGTTCTTCTTTGGTCATGAGTGGGCCAACCTTTGCAGGGATAGCCGTTCCAACTGGTCGTTCAAGCTCGATCGTATCTGGAATCGATATTGAATCTCCCATGCGCTTGCGATGCGCTCTGACCTGTTCTTCAACGAACTTACTGAGGCGGCCTTTTGGCTTCAGTCCCAGTGCAATCCTTTGTTCGATCGTAAGTAGGCCAGATTCAAGTTTCCGCTTGGGCAGACCCATGACCCTGGCTGCAGCGACAGGTGTCGCATCCTCACTGTCTGTAGCCGCATCTGCGAGCAGGTCCTGCCGAATTGGAGTCGCGGGACTGCTATTAAGCCCAGGCGTTACGAGTGACGGAAATTTCAATCTGGCCTGAGCTTTGGCTTTTGAGCGTGACATGTCGTTTTTCCATCGAGTTCTCTCCGATTTGGGAGTCTCGATCTTCTGGTACCCGATATCATCAACTAGTAAATTGTCCCAGCGCGGACCATACTTCCGACCGTGAACGATGGCGGTGCGACACTCGGAGAGTGATCCTGAGCCATCCTTATTAAGGAAGTCTTTCGAGTTGAGTGCGCGGAAGCCCCAAGCGTCAATGAGCTGTTCCTCGGAACCAATCTTCTTCGGCCGGCCTACTTTTGCTGAGAATGATTGCTTTGGCGCAGGCTTGCTCACTCCTGCCCAAATAACTTCGCCGGCGTCGACAGCTTTCTGGAAGTTTCCGTACGTGCGATAAACATAATGCACAAACTTTTTCTCTTGTGTGTTGCGTGTATCTCGGATGAGCGCAAGGTGTCGAAGATGAGCAGGCTGTGTTGCTTCCCAATCATCCGTCAAACGGGTGAGGTAGGACTCCATCGGTCGCCGCCAAAACTTGCCCACAATACGGTCACGTAGCACTCCAGCATCCCAGCCCTCTGGACCGCCCATCGCAACGACCTCATATAAAGTGTTAGAAAGTAGACGCTCAGGCACCCATTGTGGTGGCACGCGGCCAGCATCTTCTCTGCCAATATCTGCCCCCTGGGAGTTGCTATTGAGAATATCTATCTCAAGCTCTCTCATCATTGTGTTGCCGTCCACATCTTCGTCGGACTGCTCATCGTCGGCTTCGTCGATAATAGCCTGACGTCGAAACTTCAAGTTCTCGTGATCTTCGGGTCTAGGTTCTCGCAGCACCTCGATACAAGTGAGCCATTTGTCTTCGGCGTCCTTTCGACGGGCTCTGAAACGCTTAACCATGCCAGTTTGATCAAGGCGAATAAGTGCACCCTGCACAGCTCGTTTGTTCCAGGTCGACATTGGTACATTCTGCTTCGTTTTAGGGCCTGTTAAGAGTTGAGCGGGAATTGCTTACCAGACGCTTCCGAATGTCCCTTGTTGGAACGACGCCAGCATCTTTAAGAGTGTTGTAAAGCAGATGCACAAAACCAGACAACACAAACTTCTTGTATTGAAACACGTCTTCGACCTTTCCTGAGGTCAAGAAATGATCGTCGGAAACGAATTTCTTGTGGACGCACAGGCTAGTCCGCAGTTTACCAGATTGTACAGGTCGTTTCTCAATGTAACCCTTGCGACAAAGTTCATCGGTCCGGTGCGGCACGGAGCGCTTGTCTTGTCCACTCATGACTGTCAAGTCTGGCTGCGTGACTCCAGCCTCTCCATGTGAGGCAATTAGGGACAACAGAACAAATTCCATCGTGGGGACCTTCTTGAGATCAATTCCATGTCCAGTCAATGCTTGCCAAATGCGGCTTTGACTTGCAAAAAGGCGCGGTGCGGTGGTACTCGTTGGAGCATCATCAAAGATGGTTTCAACATCGTTTGGTGTAGTCGGAAGGATACGAGGGGCACGAACGATGTGCTGCGATGGATTGGTGTCACTCTGCCTTTCGAGTGCTGCATCCTGTGATGTTGAATGATTCTGGGTATTCAAGTACGGATGTCCAGTAGTCGCTTGCGGGCCAAGCCTTTCTTTGGATAGACGCTGTCGCACTGAGTCCCGTAGAGCCAAGAGGGGCTTCGCAGGACATAGTTTTTCATTCGCTGTGATGGTGGATTCGGCGGGCCGAGCTGCAGGCACGACGTTCGTTGAGTTTGCTTCTGAATTTTCCGCTGCTTCAAATTCGGCAAGAGTGTATTGGCGTGTAACTCCATTGTGTGTGATACGAATGTCTGCATGAACAATCACCCAGTGCCAGACCTTTTCATACAGTGTGGGACCAAGCTGACCGGGTTGGAGAAGGATCTCAGATCCATCTCCATGGGACTTCTCGTAGAAAGCGTGCACGAAACGCTTGAAGTCGGCGCTGCCAGCTCCTGTAGTCGATGAGTTAGAGTTGAATTTATGCAGGAAGTATGCTAAGAACGAGACTCTAACGCTGAATCGGGTAATGGCGGGGTCTTTGTGTTACACAAGAACACAACGACCTATACAGGAATCGTCGTGCACACAGGGAACGGTGCAATGTGACTTGGAGAAAAGCACGTCGAAAAGCAAAACATATGGCGCGAGTCATGCCTACCTTGCACCCCGGTGAGAGCTACTTCGGAGAGTACGTGGTTGACAAGCTCGTCAACGCCTCTCGCCATTGTAGGCCGAGCTTCCAGCTACTGCGACTATGGTGACATGGAGAACGTTCGCGAGTTCGATTCCGGGAGGCGTCTTTCTGGGAATTTTCGAAAGTAAAGTTGATGTTTTTAGGCGCGCGCTGCATGCACAAAGGTGGATACGGAAGCGAAGGACGGAGGGCTTGCAACGGGAGGGGTAAAAAAGTTGCAGTTCGCTTGGCGTTATCGCAACCGTCGATAAGGCAAGCGCGTCTGAGCCCGCCTTCATTTGCGGTTGATATGCAACTCCATCCGCTTTACATCATGCTGCTTTGTACATGATGTTGTCGTCGCTATAGAATCACCATTCAACAACAGCACGCTCTTGCCGAGAACCCAAATATGCTCGATTATGACAAAAGATAGCATCCGCCATGTCCTTCACCTCTCCTTTCGCCAAGTCGACGTCGAAACCCGGCCATGGCTGCATTGTTGTGAACATCCTACCGCCGGACACGCCAGTGCTCAAGACGGTCTCTTATCAGTATCCGCTTAAGTTGATCGCCCCGGAGCCTTTGCCTCCACCGGACTATTTTCCAAACGCAGACACGCCTCGTCTCGTTCACACGGTATACCTCTTGACGTATGGAGGCGGTATCGTCGCTGGAGACAGCATACATTTGGACGTGCATCTGGACAGCAAGACTCGGCTCCTACTTCTCACCCAGGGCTCAACGAAGATCTTCAAAACCGAAGATCCGCAAACAGTGTCCCACCAACGGATGAATGTGTACTTGGAGCGCGGCGCCACACTACTATATCTGCCGGATCCAGTGCAGCCCTTTGCGCACACGGCGTTCTCGCAGTCGCAACTCTATCACTTGGACCAAGACGAAGGAAGCTTGTGTGTCTGCGATTGGGTGACTAGTGGTCGTTCAGCCAGAGGCGAGAACTGGGACATTTACGAGTACATGAGTCGGAATGAAGTATGGACGACGGAGGCCTCGGGGAAGAAGAGGCTGTTGCTGAGAGACAACCTAATCCTGGACAAGCATGGACGAACAGATATGCGCCTCTCTTCTCGCATGGATGGGTTCTCTGTTTTTGGCACGCTCATCGTCACAGGACCTGTGTTTGCATCGCTAGCAAAGTTCTTTCTGGACGAGTTCGAGGCGCTTCCGCGCATTGGTGGCAGAAACTGGGGCGATGCGGTGCAATGCAAGCTGTCACGGAAGGAAGAGTGGCGTACAGAAAGGCTAGGTAGAGAGAGCAGGAACGGTGTTGTCTGGAGCGCTGCTCACGTGCGCAACTTCGTGCTGGTGAAGTTTGCAAGCACAGAGGTGGAGGGTTCGCGGGACTGGCTGCGGGACATGATCAAGGCGGAGGGATCTGTGCTGCATGCATTCGGCGAGCGAGCGCTGCTGTGTCTGAAGTAGACGGGCGATAGCCATAGAAGCATCACACATGCAGACCAACGTGTACGGGGACCCCTGGTCGCGCTGTGATGTCAGACCCTGGCCGTCCCACGTGGGATGCCTAGCCCAAGTCGGGAATGACGAATATCCGCCGAAACAGCACGACGCAGGCATCACAAGCAGACACGCAGCCAACATTGCACGACAAAGCCCCGCGAATCCTATGACCCACGCGCCACCCAACACATAACACGCTTCTCCACCATGAGCGGGAGGCTCATCACTGCACGTCTCGCAACGCTTGCGCGCCGACCCGCACTGCACACGCCACGCCTGTACACGACACACGCGCTGCCCGCGGGCGGTCTGCTGCGCAACGAGGCCGGCCTGCGCCTGATAAAGCGACGGCCGTGGCCCCTCGGCAGCTACGCGCTCCACAACCTCCCTGCGACACGCTCCATCTCCTTCGCCCGCGTCGTACCGAAGCTTGTCACAAAGCTCGCAACAGCTGGCGCAGCTGCAGGAGGCGCCGTCATCGCCGGCGTCTCCTACATCCAGTACCAGGCTGGCCGTGCGTACAGTCCGAGCTAGTGCCTGAGAACCAAGACTAACGCTGAACAGAGGCTGGAAGCTTTGCCGTCGACCTCTTTGGCCGCGCAAAAGATGGCGTGAGCAGCGTCGCGGGCGGTGCGCTCGATACCGCAAACAGCTTCTTCGACCAGATCGACCAGGGCTGGCGCAACACAAGGGAAAACCTGGAGAAGGCCGAGTACCCCGAATGGCTGCAGAAGTTGTTGGCTGCTGACGAATCGGGCGGAGCAGGAGGCAGCAATGGCGGCGGGGAAGGTCCTGAGGAGCCCAGAAAGAGCGGTGCTGGCACTGCGGCCGCTGGTGCTTCGACAGCAGCAGCTTTTGGATACGCGCAAGACGACGAACACGACGAGCAGGAGGCGGAGAAGATTGCAAGGGATGAGCAGATGATGATGCTTACGAAGAAGATGATTGAGATCAGGGGCTTGCTGCAGACGGTTGGCCAGTCAGACTCGCTGACCCTGCCATCGATCGTCGTCATTGGGTCGCAGTCCTCCGGAAAGAGCTCAGTATTGGAGGCTATCGTTGGACACGAATTCCTCCCCAAGGGCCACAACATGGTCACGCGACGCCCCATCGAACTGACGCTCATCAACACGCCCGATGCGCAAGCCGAGTATGGCGAGTTTCCTGCGCTGGGGCTAGGAAAGGTCACAGACTTCAGCCAGATCCAGAGGACATTGACCGATCTGAACCTGGCTGTGCCTGCGTCTGACTGCGTTTCAGATGACCCGATCCAACTACGCATTTACTCACCAAACGTACCGGACCTCTCCTTGATCGATCTACCCGGGTACATACAGGTTGTGGGACGGGATCAGCCCCCAGAGTTGAAGGAGCGTATCTCTCAGCTGTGTGAGAAGTACATCAGGGCGCCCAATGTCATTCTCGCCATCTCAGCAGCGGATGTAGATCTAGCAAACAGCACTGCGTTGCGAGCATCGAGGAAGGTCGATCCGCGTGGTGAAAGGACCATTGGTGTCATCACGAAGATGGATCTTGTCGAGCCAGAGCGTGCTGTCAGCCTACTAAACGACAAAAAGTACGCTCTGCGACTTGGCTACGTGGGTGTTGTCTGCCGTGTACCAGCTGGTGCAGGTGGCGGCAAGCTATTCCACCGTGGAAGCGGCAACATCCAGAACGCTATTGCAAAGAATGAGAACGCATACTTCAGCTCGCACCCCGAATTTGCGCCCGAAGCACAGCTCGATGTTGGCACAAGGAATCTCAAAAAAAAGCTGATGCACGTCCTTGAGCATACCATGGCAGCCAGTCTAAAGACAACGAGCGAAGCCATTCAGCGCGAGCTGGCTGAAGCTACGTACGAGTTCAAAGTCCAGTACAACGAGCGCCCATTGAGCGCCGAGTCATACCTGGCGGAGTCACTCGACTCCTTCAAGCATTCCTTCCGTGGCTTCACCGAGTCTTTTGGTCGCCGCGAGGTTCGCGAACTTCTCAAACATGAGCTTGACCAGCAAGTCCTTAATCTCCTTGCACAGCGCTACTGGAACCGACCTTTCGACGATCTCAGTCCTCCCTTCCCAGACACTGATCCTCTTAGCAGTCTCGCAAAGGCTGACCCTGAAGGTGAAGACTCCATCTGGAAGATCAAGCTCGATAGCTCCAGCGCCGCGTTGACGAAACTCGGTGTGGGCCGTCTCGCGACAAGCGTTGTTGCCAACGCACTCCAAAGAAACATCGAATACCTTATCGCCAACTCGCGCTTCGCGGCGCATCCCTTCGCACGCCAAGCCATCACCGAGGCATCGACCTCTATTCTGAAAGACCTATCCTACGACATCTCAGACGAGCTAGAGATCTGCATAAAGCCTTACAAGTACCGGATTGACCTTGAGGACAACGAATGGGCCAAGGGCCGCGAGAATGTTACTGCTGTGCTGAAAGAAGAACTCAAGGTTGCGGAAGCAGCGAGTAAGCGCCTTGAAGAAAACATGGGTGGTCGCAAGAAGGTGAAGGATGTGATGTCTTTCATTGACCGCGTTCGCGGCGGACAAGTCGTGCTTGAGGGCGATGGTGTGGGTGGTGCTGGTGGGTTCAGTCAGGCGCTGTTGTCAAAGGGTGCATCTTCCCACACCCGTTCACACTTGAACGTATGCTAACAACATCTCAGGCCGTGAAGCAGTCTTCCTCCGCGACCGCGTCGACTTGCTCAAACTCCGCATCCTTGCCGTGAAATCCAAACAATGCGCGACAAAGAAAAACAAATACAACTGCCCTGAGGTTTTCCTCGATGCCGTCGCCGACAAACTGACAACCACCGCCGACCTCTTTCTCGACGCAGAGCTCCTTTCCAAGTTCTACTATCAGCTTCCGCGCGAACTCGATGCACGATTAGGTCGCGGACTGAGTCAAGATGAGATTGATCGCTTTGCACGTGAAGATCCCAAGATCAAAAGGCATCTTGATGTTGTGCGCAGGAAGGAGCTGCTCGAGCATGTGCTAAAGGAGATGGAGGGGCTGAGGCAGTTAGAAGCCAGGGAAAAGCGGGCGGTGAGCAGGAGGGATGAGAGGGAAAGAATGAAGAAGCAGGGCGGAGGGTGGAGTCTGTTTTAAGATGGAGGATAGAGGAGAAGTCCTGGGTTGTGAATGACTGTTACTGCTAGGCTTAGATTGCATGGTGCTTGGGCGTTAAGATACCACGAGGGGATTGGAGAGTCTCTACTTTGTCCATTATGTATGTACACTTGATAGATAAATACGCGGGCACGGTTCCCCCACACAACAATCGTCGTCATCGCCGTTGTCTCCGGGAGCAAGAGGGCAGAAACGTCAGCCGAGTCGCACGTAACAAGATCAGGGGCTCTGCGAATTCATACACGGGACCTGACAGCACCCGCTGAATGCGCCAGGCAGACTGACGCCTCGCTCGTGAGCGGTTCTTATCGATATCAATACCGATATCATTATCATGTACATGCAGCTACTAGCGTAGCGCGTCATCCTAGCAGCCGAGCTCCATCACCGTGCAGACGTCCACAGCTCCGCACGCCAGCAACACTTCAATGTCCTCCGCCGACTCAGGCACGCTGAAGCGGAAGCACTCTGTTACCACCCAGCAGAAGCTGTCCTTCACTGCCCAGCAGAAGCCGAGCTCGGCCGCCACCGCTCCGCTTTCTCCCACGAACAAACGCAGCCGCCGAGAGAGCTCCCCCCGGGCGACGGCCACACCCGCCGCAACCAGCGTCATGAGCACCGCCGACATGTACAGCTTCCCCAGCAAGCGGGCGGGCGTGTCCAACGGCAAAGAGGTCGTGGACATGACCTCGAGCCCAGACGCCAGCGCGGCGAAGGCTCGCGGCGGCACGATGCGCAAGGCGGCGCCGACCATGGCCCTCAACGCCGGGCCCAGGCGGTTGATGGTCAAGAACTTCAGGCCCACACGCAAAGTCGACCCCGCAGCCTTCCTCGAGCAGACGTGGCAGAAGACGGAGGCGGCGCTGGATACCATCTTCGCCCAGGCCGAGATTGACTTCAGCCTGGAGGAGCTGTACCGCGGCGTCGAGAACCTCTGCCGCCAGAACATGGCACGCCACGTCAAGGAGAGGCTCGTCAGGAAATGCAAGGAATACGTCGGCGGTGCGCTCAAGACCAAAGTCAAGGAAAGCCTAGCCCGCACAAACATTGACGTGCTGCGCGCCACGCTGCAGGCTTGGAGCACATGGCACGACCAGGTCCAGTATCTCGACTGGGTCTTCTGCTACCTCGACCGATCCTATCTGCTCCCTCGACACGAGTCCCTGCGCGACATTTCCGTCGGCCTCTTTCGCTCTGTCATCTTCGAGCACGCGAAGCTCAACCCACGCATTGTCGACGGCGCTTGCGATCTGGTCGCTGCTGATCGCACCGGCGGCGATCTGGACAGCGATATGCTCAAGAAGACAGTCGACATGTTCCATGAAATGCACGTCTACACTGACCATTTCGAGCCACGGCTGCTGGAGCTCAGTCAGGAATACGTCATAAAGTGGGCCGATGCTGAGAGCGAACAGAAGTCGCTGCCTGAATACGTCCGTAGTGCGAGGGCGCTCATGGATCGCGAGATGCAGCGGGCCAACTTGTACATGCTGCCCAACACGACAAAGCGCGATCTCCTCACACTGCTGGAGGACCACCTTATCTCGAGGAAAGAGGACCGACTCACCAACCAAGACGAGTTTGCAGATCTACTGGAAGCGAACTCGGTCGATGACCTTGAGTTGCTATACTCTCTTCTCGAGCGACGGAGACTTGGCAACAAACTGCGCCCGGCATTCACCAAGTGGATCGAGGACGAAGGGACAGCCATTGTGTTCAACGAGAAGGAGCAGGAGAATATGGTGGTTCAGCTCTTGACTCTCAAGCGGCAACTGGATGCCTTCTGGAAAGTATCGTTCCATCGCAACGACGAACTTGGCCACGGACTGCGTGAGTCTTTCGAGACATTCATGAACAAAACCAAGAAAACAAGCGCAAGTTGGGGCACAGACAACTCAAAGACTGGTGAAATGATCGCCAAATATGTCGACATGCTCCTGCGAGGAGGTGCGAAGGCTATTCCTGCGCAACTCAGTCGGAGGACGTCAACCAAAGTGGAAGTGGCAGAGGCCGATGACGATACCGAGGAAGCCATCTATGATGAGGATACCGAGGTCAACAGCCAGCTGGACCAAGTCCTAGATCTGTTCCGCTTCGTCCACGGGAAGGCTGTTTTTGAAGCTTTCTACAAGAAGGATTTGGCAAGACGTCTATTGATGGGCAGAAGTGCAAGTGCGGATGCCGAGCGAAGTATGCTTTCGAGACTAAAGACTGGTAAATTATTCTTGTCCAATTTCACAGTGTGTGCTAGGCTAATGGTCTACAGAATGTGGTGCGGGCTTCACTGCCAACCTGGAGCAAATGTTCCGCGATATCGAGCTTTCTCGTGAGGAGATGGCTTCGTACAAGATGATATGCGAAGAGCGTGGACAAAAGCAAAGCCTCGACTTGAATGTCAATATCCTCTCCGCATCCTCATGGCCAACTTACCCCACCGTTCCCGTCATCATCCCCCCAGAAATCAAGTCGGCCATCGATAACTTTGAATCACATTACAAGTCCAAGCATTCCGGCCGCAAACTCGAACTCAAGCACGCCCTTGCACACTGCCAAATCAAGGCAAAGTTCCCCAAGGGCAACAAGGAGCTCGTAGTCTCTTCCTTCCAAGCCATCGTGCTCCTCCTCTTCAATGGCAAACCAACCGACGAGCACATCGACTACAACTACCTTAAAGAAGCCACTGGCCTACGCACGTCTCTCCTTATCTCTCTGGTGCGCTCCCTGCTAACATGCTCTAGCCCCCGCGGAACTAAATCGCACCCTCCAATCCCTCGCCTGCGCCAAACTGCGCCCGCTCACCAAATATCCCAAAGGCCGTGATGTCAACCCTACCGACACATTCACGCTCAACGCCAACTTCAGCGACGCGAAATACCGCATCAAGATCAACACGGTGCAGCTCAAAGAGACGGCGGCCGAGAACAAGGAAACACACGAGCGCGTCGCTGCAGACCGGAACTACGAGACGCAGGCCGCGATTGTGAGGATCTTGAAAGCGCGGAAGAGGATCAGTCATGCCGAGTTGGTGGCGGAGACGATCAAGGCGACCAGGACTAGGGGCACGTTGGAGGTTTCGGGCATTAAGAGGAACATTGATCGGTTGATTGAGAAGGAGTTTCTGGAGAGAGAGGATGATGGGTTATATGCTTATATTGCGTAGACAGTGTAGAGCGCGGTTGTGGCATGAACTCTGTATCAAGTGTGCAGAGTAGGATATGAGGAATGCAGTCATGACATCCTACATGTTAGATACATTGTGACACAGCTGGGGGACTTGGGGTCTCACGAATGTGTGCACGCTTGTCTATGGGAACGTCTTGTCTGCAACTGAAGCAGGGCGGCGCAAGAGATGCAGATGATGCGAATGTGCCGTGAGGTAATGTACATTTCATGCTAGTCTAACCATGCTTTGCTCTTCCATCCAAAAGGAGGTGGGTATCAAACACCAAACGCCGTCGTGATGCTCGTGAAAATCAATCCTGTCGTCCTCCCGGCCAATTGTGCCCTTTCGCGGCCCTTCCCGTATGGGGCGATTGAACAAGCTTACTCCAACCAACTCCAGTGCCTGTGAACACTCCAGTCGAACTTGGTCATGCCAACCAAGTCATCCCCATTCAGGTAGTCCACGCCCATATCGACCAGATTCCACCACACCCTGTTTCTCAGCGCGATGGGCCACTTGGGAGCACCCCAGTACCTGACTTTCAAACCACGGTCGTGCGCGCCCGTGATCTGGCCACGGATCAATTCACGCTGCTTTTGGGTCAGATGGCCCCACCAGATGCGTCCGACGCTCGCCTTAAAGTTCGTACTCGCATAAAAGCTATTCGTTGAATCGAAATGGCTATCCGGTTGGGTGCCGACAGTGCCCTGGCCGCTTGTGCTGGTGGGCGAAGAAACGGTTGAGTTGCCGTCATCGTACTGCGCCTGGTCCTGGCCTTCCTCATTGTTGGGCTCGACATACAGTCGATCGAGCGGAGCATCGAAGAAGATGTCGCGGTAGGTGGAGTTTGCAACGACCATGTCAAAGGGCGCATTGCCCGTTGCTATGACGGTGATGGGGCCCTCGACCGTTTTGGAGCCGTCGTAGTAGGTCAGATATCCCTTCTCGCGCAGCGCAGAGATCTGACTGGACACGTAAGGGAAGATTTGGGACCCGTTGTTCTTGAAGTCGACAAGCAGGACTAGAGTTTGTCGGGGTGCGGTGTCGAAGACGCCAAGTTTGTCAGTTGAGTTGAGGTCTGTGGTAGAGAGGAAAGTTGTATTCTCGTTCTTGTGGTCGAGCATCTTGACGAGCGGATCGACATACATGGAGCGAAAAGTGCGATTCTGTGTGAGTGCGTGAGTGCTGTGACCGACGAAAAGATCCTTATCGAACAGCCAGACATCAGCTTCGACGCCAGTGCAACCCCAGCGGAGTGCATCGTAGAGGGGTACACGACGCCAGTAGTCGTTGTGAGAGTGACAGGGAATGGGAGTTACATCTTTAGTGATGTCTAATAAGTAGGATGCCATGTCCGTGGAGGCTTGGGAAGGCTGGGTCCAGTCCAGGGCAACGGCGGCAGGGTCATCGTGGATCAGGGGGAGATAGCCCAGAAACACATTGACGATGTGCACGCAGCCACTGCAATGGTTAGTACAATGCAAATCAAGAGCCACGGTGGAGCGGTATAAAGCCGCAAGGCTGGAAGTGCCATGGCCGTGTATGCCACATGCAGGGTAGTGTGCGGCAGACAGGGACCACTTACAAGAAGAGCACAACGAAGCCCACTATCCCCAGACATGCCCACGCGCCGTGTCTTTTTCTCCACACATACTTTTTTACTCTCCTCCGCTTCTCGAAAGCTGGTAGCCTTCCACTCTCGTAATCGACTCTTGGTAGAGAAGGCCGCCTCCTTCGGACTGCCATCAAGCAACGGCCCCAGAAGGTGGGGTGAGATCCTAATGACGCTTCGCTATCCAAATCTGAGGTGTCGCCGTCCCCGAGAGCGCATTCTGTAACAGTTGAGAATGCCTTGCCGGGCAGTGGACTTTTTGCCGGTGAGAGGTCGAAGTCGGAGGTGAGATGACTGTGCAAGAGTGGCTGCGCGCTGGGCGAAGCGATCCGCAATTCGGCGCTGTCGGAAGCCATGGCTGTCAGATTAAAACGATGAACGATCCCTGCAGCAGATCAGACCCTGACAGTGGATGAGAGATGCAAGGGTGGATCGAAGGTCAAGAAATGTTGGACGAATGTTGCAACACCAAACGCGAGGGCCAGACGGTTGTATATGCTGCTGCGACTCGCAGCCTCTCGAGCTGCCCACGCCCTGGGACACCTTCCGAAACGAAGATCGGGGTAGCGCCACAACTATGGGGAGACGATCCAGACTTTCACGATCCTGACCCCGGCTCTATTCCAGTCCGAGACAGCAGTAGCGCTGAATCACGAACGGTCCGCCGTCCGCAATCGCTCGACAGGACAAGAAATTCGCGCAGCCAGGGTCTGCAATGGTGCTGGAAACGGTAGGCCTGTTGTCGTTTCGCAGGCTGCCAGACGGTTTGGTGGTGAAGACGACCCCAACTTGAGGAATTGAGGGATCACTGCATCTATTATTTACTTGGCCAAAGTCTTTATGAACTTGTGGCGGTCAATGTGCGCTTCTCGCCCTTGCTCTCGCCCTCGTGGTAAGCAACCGAGCTTGTCGCAATGGGCTACCCTGATGCACGTAGCGGCAGCAGACGGTCTGATTGGACCAACGGTTCTACCACTCTATACCGCCAAGGGTGGGCTGCAGGACGCTGACAGCCTCGAGTTTGCAACACAAGGAGCATTGTTGGCGTGTGGTTTGCAGATGTGAAGCCGGTCTACTGCTAGAGCTTGGAGACGTGGAATGCTGATCAAGGCCTATCAGCAACACAATCTTGAAGCACAGAACACCCTTCGCAGAGACTGGTCGAGGGTGCTGTTGACCCTGTGGAGCGGGGCAAGCACGACATGGGCGCCATTGTGACGGAAAGGGCAGCAGCGATAGAGGCTCCATTCGAACATCTAGCGAGGGCGCAATTGGTGTAAACGTACATGGACAGCTCTGCCCCTGTGCCTAGCCTGTACTCTGTATGTGTAGCGCGCTCGATAGACGGGCGGTCGGCCCTGCACATGTTCCAAATACGGTTTCCTGCTTTCGTGACGATCTAGATTTTGTGGGGGACGGGAACCTTAGGACGGTTTCTGCGCCTCACGAACCAGAGCGCGGCGATGCGTGACACCATGCAGGCTACTGTGCGCGCTCCAGACTATGTCCGATGAAGAAGGTGGGGTGAACGAGAGCTCACGTGCACTGACACGGGGACGTGGAGCTAAGACCCACTCCAAAAAGCTTAATCCCACAAGCGCATGACCCCTGCAGTAAGTGTGTGGAAGTTTTGCGACAGCGAATCTCATCTTGGGCAGCACAGCGACAATCTCACCACACAGCCACGACAATGCCGCACAAACACAAGCGCAAGGCCGGCGATGCGCCCGAGTATGTTTTACCTTCCGTGCACATTTGTCTACTGCCCACCTGGGTTTTACTAACGCTCCACTAGCTTCGACCTCCCGCCCACATCTCGTGCCGCGCCTCTCCCAGTTGGCAAAGGCAAGACCGCAAACGCCAAGTCGAAGAAGCGGAAGATAGCACACATCGAAGGCTACGGACAAGATGACACCCCCAAGGCCTTTCAACGCCTGATGGCCTTCTCACAAGCCGGCGTTGGCGCCAACAAGAAGCGCTCAGCCCTCGATGACGGCCTTGTGCTTTCCAAAAAGCAGAAAGCTGCTGCAAAGCGCGCAGCCCAGCAAGCCACAAACCCCGGTTCAGACGACGAGTCCAAGTCTACAATGGACAAAGCAAACGCGACCGCCGAGGCAAAACAAATCTCCAGAATCCAACCCGGCGAATCAATGGCCGAGTACAGCGCCCGTGTTGACGCTGCGCTTCCCCTCACAGGAGTTGCGAAATCCGGCAAGAAGGTCGCCGGCGTGGCAGATCACCGCATAACGAAACACGAGAAGCGACTAAAAAAGCTGCAGGCCGGGTGGCGCGAGGAAGAAGCACGAATCCGTGACAAGGAAGCCGAGGAAGCCGAGCTCGCAGAAGAGGAACGCGATGAGCAGGCCCTTATTTGGGAGGATAAGACAGAGGACCATGCACCAGGGTTACGAGCGAACGGAAAGAAGGCTAAGGCGGCGAAACGGAAAAAGCTTGTTGGCGAGGTGGACAATCATAGTGAGGACGAGTGGGAGGCTCTGAAGAAGAAGAGGGAGCAGAGAAAGGGTTTGCATGATGTCGTACATGCGCCGCCGACGTTCAGCAAGGTCCCGAGGGAGATCTTCAAGGTTAAGAACGGAGCGAAGGTCAATGTCAACAACGTGCCAAACGCCGCAGGAAGTCTGAGGAAGAGAGAGGAACTTGGAGAAGAGCGAAAGACCATCATCGATACATATAGAGAGTTGATGGCCGCGAAGAAGGAAGAAGGAAACGCGCGGGCGAGGGCATAGTGGAGAATCGATACCCAAGAGGAATTTCATCAGCATTATCTGATCCGAGCATCACGTAGCGGGCATATCATCTCCTGGCCTGCTTTTCACTGTGCGTAAGTCTAATCTGGCAAAGTCTCCAGTCGCACTCAGTGGACTAGTTAGAATACTGCCAAAAAGGCGCTCAAGAGTATCAAAGCCTTGAATTCAATCCTCCCTACTTCTTGCATGATTGGCTCTTACAGGCCCATGTGTCCCCACTTCGCCAAACTTCACGTACGTAAGCAAGACACACACCAACTCTATTGCAGAGGCTGTTTTTCTGTAGCATGTTATCCAGGATGCCTCTTTTCAACAACTGCGACGTGGTTACTACACCCCAATTTTGTCGATATAAATTGAAGTGTCAAACACGTGATTATCAGTTCACTCACCACGTTTGCAACGAATCGGGGCGAATGGCTTAGTGGTAAAGCGTCCGCTTTGCATTGCTTCAAGTGCATATCTGCGGAAGGTCCGGGGTTCGATCCCCCGTTCGTCCATTTTTGCTTTCCCATTATCTCAGGAGTCTGGGGATCTGCTGTGCGTGATAGCCATGGTCTTCTCTTTTTGGCCGTGGTTCGGGTCCGGAAACTATTTCAAAACACCCGTCTTCCATTTGCAAACCCAATCGACTCTACCAGGGTTAGATCATTTTATCTTGACTGCTTGAATCTCTCCTGGGAGATCCTACGAGCCGCAAGATAAGAAACCCTCTCATTCGGAGAACACGGACACTGACATACACCCAGTTCAACCTAGGACGGTTTGGAGAACGTGTCTGATTGGAAAACTCGGAAATCCTTCTAACACAATCGGCGTTTGCTAGAATGTTGGGGTGCGTGCGGTATGACCCAGTGAGAAAGCCAAGGCCGACTGGACTCCATGCTATGATGAAAGTGTCCAAGACATATTTTTCTCAGCATACGCGTAGGCTCGCGAGTTGGAGAGAGTGTGCACCCTCGATACTCAGAACAGCATTGTCGGCACCCTCTGGGTACTTTTTAAAGTAGCGGAGGAGAAGAAGATGTGTGGAGTTGGCGTTAGGTGTACTGAAGTGATGCGCTACACAGCCCAATCAGAGGTGAAATTAAACAAGTCGAATTGTGAATCGCACGTGCTTTCCAGAGGTTCGCTTCTGTCTCTAAAGCTTTCTTTTCACAGTTAGAAAGAAGCAACATTCTAGCTAAGTTATGCCTATTGTAAACTCAAGCCAAGTTCTAGCAAGGAATCGTAAAGTGTATTCTCAAATTCGATGTGCCTGAACTGTGACTAACCTGATCTATAGAGCAACTCTTAAGAATTTAGGGCACAGCGCCTGTCGTATAGGCAAAATTTTGAACTGTAGGAAGGCCAATAACCACGTCAAAGAGATACAGAAGGTTGCTGTGTTAAGTATGAACACTGCGAGAGGTAACGCCTCCTGTGCATGCGAGGCATTAACGTAGGAGTAACAGGTTCTATTACTCTTTCGCTGTTTGTGTGTAATTATGCGACAAGGTTGTGTAGGGAAGGTTGGTTTTGAATCCGCTCTTAACGTAGCAACGAACGCCATTCCCAGTCATACAACCAACCTTTTTCTAGACTCTGTTGCACCTGGCAGAATCATACTACCTTAGTGATGGCTTGGCAACGACTGCATATTATGCTGTTCTCACTTACCGGGATGCAGGCGCAGCAATGAAGTAAAGCATCTCAATTGTGATCATACATGAGAACAAACATCTACTGCGCTTGCTGCTAAGTACGCCGCAGCGCCAGCGTGAACGCCCAGCCTATCGTGTGCTCCAAGAGAAGCTATGCGAGTATGAAAAAAGACGCGAGGTAGCACAACAAAAGCACCTTCGTACGTGCGGAGCATTCAATCACCCAGGAGGCTCTCCTCATCTGCTTCCTTCCCCGCTGCATTCTCCTCAGCATCAGCACCATTGACGTGCTCGTCCTGCTCGACCTCCGCCATTTCTTCGTCCTCAATCTCGTCACCCGGCACCTCATTGTCCTCTTCATCGCTCTCAATGACGATCTCCTTGCTCTTCCCCACCTTCACGGCCGGCTTGGCAGGAGTTTTTTTCGGCTTCTTGACAAACTTTTGTGCATCGAGATGGCTAACCACTTCCTTCCATGTCGACGTCAGCTTTACCTTGTTCCTCTCTAATCGCTTCTTCACTGCCTCGCCACCTTCAGTGCCTAGGCTACCAACTAGGTAAGCTTGTACGATGCGCCCGCCATACTGGCAGAGGCGTTCTTCGGCGATAAGAAGGCGAACTTGTTTGTCCTCTTGTGTGCGTGTGTTTTCTGAGTCTTCATCATCGGATTCAGGTTCATCGTCGGGATCGATGGGGTCGTCGTCAACATCTGGCTCTTCCAGACGCTTGTTTGCGAGTTTGGCAAGATTATTTTCCATTGCAGTAAGAATCTGCATGAGGAACTTGACTGTTGGGGTGTCGATGTCTTGCGCTAAAGCTTCCCAATCGTCGCTCGTATCTTCATTCGCTCTTGAAGCACGTCCTTGCACCTTCTTAGGTGTGCGGTCGAGGTTCGCCTTCTTGACTTTTAACGAGCGGAACATGTTGTAGATGTCGAGAAGGAGATTGGCAGCTTCGAGTCGCACGTCATCAGCCCCCTTACGATTTTCGATGATAGTCATGAGTGATGTTACACACGCGTCTCGTCGCTCGACTAGTGTTGTAAGGTCGTCATCCGGCATACTGGTGCCAGCTTCGATGTGGTCCATGCACTCTTTGCATTTCCAGACGAAATATGTGAGCAGTACCGACATGGCGTGGCGGACAAGCATGTCCTCTGCCTCATTCGTCTCTGCATCCAGGTCGTCGGAGGATAAGCCTCGATCCAGTATCTGCAGTACAGACACGATGGGTGGTGAGTCCAATGCAGCCTTTTTCGACTTGCTTCTTGAATTTACAGGCGCAACGATTTGGTCGAGTATGGCCGCGTCTGAGACCTTGCTGAGTTGAGCGATCTTCAGCACAATATTCGAGACGCCAACGAGGATGTTCTGTTCGAGGTTGCCGCGCGCTGAAAAGTCTTTGCCACGCCGTAACGCGTCGAATGTGTTGATGAGGTCGTCCCAGAGAGCTTGGATTTTGAGGTGAATTATTTCCTTGAGCTCCTCGTTCTCTTGTGCATGTAACATTGATCCGACAGCTTCGATGAGGACAATTTCATTGTGGTGAGTCAGGAACTGCTTGTTGATGTCGTCGAGCAGCGCGGTCAAAGCTGTATTCTGGCGCAGCTCTTCGAAGACATCCAGACTTAGTTCGCGCTCAAGACGAAGGCACAATGCCGCGGCCTCAGGCAGGGCACCGAACTTCTTCAGCAGATCAGGAATGAGTAGTGTGAGCTTTCTTGCCATTTCTGCTTGCTCTTCTTGGTCACTCTCGCGTTGGGCTTTCGTCCTCTTCCTATCTGTCTGTGCTTCAGCCAGGCGCTGCAATCGGAGACGAACGACTGCGTTTAGAATGTCGAGAAGCGCGGTTTCGTGCTTCTCTTCTAGCTTGCAATTCTGTTGCAGCATAGCTTCCGTATCGTCGCCGCCGTCTTGTGCAGTCTGGGTATGATCGTAGAGTAAGTAGCCTGCCAGTACTTCCCACGATCGAATCTCAGGGATGACCTCATACAGTGCCTGGGCAGCTAACGAGTATCGCGACTCGACGCCGGCAGTCGCGAGGCCCAGTTCTGCACTAGTGTGTGAGATCCGCTCAATCTGAGTAGGTAATTCGTTTTCGTCCTCATCGTACGAGAGGAGCTGGTCAACAAGACACTTGAGCTTCAGCCATTCCAGTCGCGGGTTCTGATATCCCTCGTCCTCATCGTCTGGCGACCCTAGTGCTTCATCAAGAGCTTCTTGGCCGCCCATATCGTCGACAATGGCTTCATAGGCTGCGTTGACGTTCTCAGCAAAGAAACCGACAACGGATCTGCGCACCTTGGCATCAGCATCGAAGATGAGCTTGCCAACAGAGTCGATATCATCTGGCTCGAGAAAGCCGGCTTCGCGAAGGATGTCTAGCAGATCTACTGCTGCGGCGCGCACATTGTTCTCTGCGTCTCGAGTCGCAATCTCGACGATACGAGGACGGAAGCGTTCAGTGAACGTCTTCAGCCCTGCGAGCTTATCCTTGTCCTTGAATAACCGCGACAGCTGATGCAGAACCTCGACACGTGTGGGCGAGTTGGGATCTGAAAGCACCCAGCCAAGATAGCGCAGATGGCTGCCGTCGAAGAACTTGTCTGGGTATGTGATGATCCAGTCGGCCAGCGCTCCAACGCAGTCGACTCGAATGTGGTGATCCACGTCACGGTATCGGTGCACATACACCGTGCTGAACCAGTCGCTGAGCGTGCCGTCCACAGCCTCCAACTTGGCGTTGTAGTCCTCAACCTCCTGGTTCACGGCAGAGACCCGCGCTCTGTTGACTCGCGACTTCTTTGCTTCAGACTCGCTCTGTCGCATCTTCTTGGCGGTGTTCTCGACGATGTCTGCGGCTACCGAAGCGAGTGCTGTCGTGATGGCCAAGGCTGCGACGGTAGCTGTGTGGCGGAAGGGTCGGTTGGCGCTTGAGGACATGGCGCCGATCCAGACAGAGATGTTCTCGAGCAATTCTTGGTTCTCGTACATCAGCCCCGACTGCGCGATGCTCTGGACGAGAGTGAAGAAGAAGCGGTGCAGGGCATGCCTGAAAGCCTGGCCGCCACCGTCCTTTGCCTTTGCGATCAGCGGGTACTCTGTCACGTCTTGTGCCTGGTATTCGTCCTGGAGTTCTGCCACGCGATTCGACGCGTTGTCTGGGTCGGCAATGTCGTCCTCGTCGATGCGGAGGTTACACCCAGCCGCGCGCAGTACGAAGTTGACAATCTCGGCGACAGCTTTCGCCTCGTGCTCGTTGAATCGCGCGACCCAACGCGCGACAACATCTTCGAGGCCGTCGCCGCTGGCAAACACGTCGGCTGTAGCGCGTCAGCTTCGTCTACCTGTTCACCTGCACACGATATGCATACCATACAGCCCTTGGGTCTCGTCTCCCGCGAGGATGCTCTTGCGCACGGGTGCTTTGCGCGGTCTGCTGGGCTTCTTCGGCGCGCCCGTCGCAGGGCGCATAGCCAATGTCACGCTTTTCCCGTTTGTCTTTGCCTTCTTGGGCGCAGGTCTTGTCGCGGGCGCTTTGCCCTTGGTCTTGCGCCGCCGCTCCCTCAATTCCTCTTCATCTGGCTCGCCTTCGGAGCTCTCGTCCTCGTCTTCCGACGTTGGCTCGTCGGCATCGACGCCGCTGTCATTGCCGTCGCCGCGCTTCCTCTTGGAGGCCCCGCCTGGAGTTGTGCCTGGGGTGAACTTTTCCGGCTTCTTCGTTACGCGTCCGGATTTCCGTCGCGCGCTCGACGAGGTGGCATCGCCGGCCTCAGACGCCGCAACTGCCCCGCTCATAATGTTTGCGCGCTATGTTTGAACTGGCTTGGCAGAAAAGTGGCGAGGTGGGAAGAGAAGGCGCGTCGAGCTCAATGGCAGCTGTGGTGATGCGGCGGCGGGGATGTTGGTGAGCGACGCGTGCCTGCTCCGCGAACCATTAAGGTTTGGTCCTAGCTCCCTTTAGCTCCAAGGCATCATAAACAACCGCGTCATGGCATCGCTCGTGCACTTTAACTGACTTCACTTGACTTCACTCGACCTCACTCGGCCTCACTCGACCTCACCCGTCTGTTGGACCCAAGGAGTTGCTGTGATTGCCATCCTGTGGAACCAAGTACATGCATGGCTATTGATGGAATGTCCCGCTGTAACCAATCTCAAAGATGATCGTGAACGACGCATAGAAAATCCCACTGATACCTTGAGAAGTCCAGAACTGCGCAGGTACTCTCTGCGGCAAGCAATCTAGTCAAGCACAATCAGTGGCGATGTTTACATCGCGCGTGAAGGGAATCGAAGCAACAGGAAATCTCCTGACCAGTTCTCACCACCTGATTACACTTTGACAGTATTTTCTTCCCTACTTGCTGTGCAATTCTCCGAGGGTACCCTTTCTCTATGTTTGAAACCCCAGGTCAGTTGCAAAATGAGACCGCCTATCGGTAAACCAAACAGGAACGCCCACGTTAAGCCGGAGAGTAGCAGTACCATGATGGAGAAGATCCAAAATGTCGCTTTCATCGACGCAAGCCCCGTCACTAGGCCCAACTCGTCATCTGGAATTGACAGTAGAACTTGCATAGATGACAACACCAAAGAAAGACTGGCGAATCCAAACACCAAGGGCGCAATCACTCGTTCTAGATACAGCTGTAGCGACCAGTGAGGAGCCGTGTAGAACCATCTCGTCTCTGCGGACAATGGACGAAAAAACCGAACCACCCAATTCAAGCGCGTGAGACGAAGTTGCCCATAGCGGTATCGATCAGCGACATCCTCGTCTTCGATGTGGCGGAAATGAGCGATGAATGTAGACCACTGGATCCAGTCGAGCTCCTCTGGGAAGAGGTGGGATTCGCGTGCTAGGACAAAGTCTAAGCGATGGCGCACAAGCAGCGCGTACGAGCGCACGAAGCCTAACGCGACTCTTCGATCGAACATTGGCTGGGTAGATGACCCGGACAAAGATGGAGTCGGCTGGTTGGAAGCATTGCCTTTGGCGGGGAAGGTGAGGTAGGTCGCCCAAAAGTCATAGTTGAGTAAACATAGTGGCATAGGCTTGACATAAATCTTATTGCGTTGCCACACCAGATGCAGCGAGGGATCTTCGGCTGCAACCACATCTCTTCCCTTGACCCTCTGTCTGTTCAAGGGATCGATGTTGCTGCCGGATCTTCGTGCGACACACCATAGATGTTGATGAAGCTCATCAAGGATAGGCGCGTTGAATCCAGAGCTCAAGAATTCATATACGCTAGTGTGCCCTAGATCTACGCTAGGTTCCCCAGGAATATGATTCGTGGACTGCTCCGGCTCCGATTCTGATACAGACGATAGTGAGTGAGCGTGTGCCTCCTGGGTGGAAGATTGGAGGCGTTGTATTGACGGAGCGGCTAGCCGAGGGAAAGGTGGCAAGGTTGAGTTGGTCATGGTGATTTAGGTGTTTTCTGTCGAAGAACATGGGAAGTGGAACGGAAGGAGATGCAAGATGTCTGGGAGCAGGTAAGTCTTCTATTCGTGCAAAGAGGGAATACTCGAGGCCAGCCTGGCCGTAAGCCTCAGCTCCAAGGTTCAGCCACGAACGCGCCCCATGTCTTGAACGCGCAGCAGCGCCTGATGTAACGAAAGTTCACACCTATTGCCACACAGGCTGTGTTCGTTTGCTCAGCTGGAACTTGTTCACAAACTTTGCATGTTCAGAACAAATTCGTCTTCAACACAGGATTGCCACAACTACAAGTGTCACAACGTCGGTATCTAGGTAGCGCGCAGAGTCGCACATGCGCAAAACACCACGATGCGATACGACAACCATTTTGTGTCGATGTGTCTTTGTGGTATCAATGGTCATTGTGTATATCCGATTGACAAACAGCATGCCGTCTCGACACCGAACGGATGAGGCACTGGGGCAACGCGACTGGCTTTGTAAGGGCCAACATAATCAGCTCACGCAGTAGGTGAGCATGCGTGCTCTTGTGGATTCGAGCAAAAGTATGCTTCCTCGATATTTTCCAAATACACGGCTAGCTAACCTCCATCTTGACAGGAAATTATCACGCACATGCCATCGCTGGACGAGCTGTGTTCCGCTGATTAAAGGCTTCGATCGTGATGTGGGTACGTTACTCTTGTATGGGGTTACTGCCCTTCGTCACAGAGAGAATAAAGTGGTATGGAGTGGAAGAGCTTTTCCCCCAAATACTGGGGTTTATACGAGAACAAATGAAAAACAATAAGCGGTTATCAGTATCACGGGTTTTGAGTTTAAAGATCATAAAGAAAGACTCGAAACTACTTGATCCAGTGGTTGAAGCTGAGCTGAGCATCATGGACATTGTGTCGCAAGTCTATGCTAGCCAAGGGACGCACAAGGGAGCACAGAAATTGAAGCTGCAAATAGTGGAGAAAAAAGGGTAAAAGTAGGGTGAGGCATTTTGGAACTCTCCTCCACGTATTCTACCTGTTGGTTTGTTCCACAGAATTTCTTTCGTAAGAGGAATTGTAGTATTATTTTGATAGTACCTACTCCAAGCCATCATTTTTGTTGCCGAATTTCCAGTGTCCATGTCCAATTGAGGTGCAAATTTGACGTTCGGACACGAGACTTGTGTTTTGCTCTGTATACTGCACGATTAAACCGCGTACAAATTCAGCATGACCACCACAACACCATAAAGTAGGGGAAAACACATTGGTGATATGGGGAAGTGCCATGGGAATGGTATATACGTCGATAAGAGAACCACACTATGTGTCAGCGTTGTTGTCACGGTTTAAGCCACGCAAGTTGGGTTCTCCAACTAATATTGCAAAAAGGTCACAGGTCCATTCGCCGCGCTCTTGATTCAAAGAGGTCTTCGCTTTTACGTGCAATGAAGTCTTGGATTTGCAGAACAGCATGGCATAATGATTGGGTGTCGAGATAAGGAATGCATTGTTGCCTCCTGTCATGACGAATGGTTGGCTACCCGGACCATACATTCACTCGCAAATAAATCACCACACTGGAACACCATACTTTGCTGCTCTAGAAAAAAAAAGACACATACGATTGAATATTGCCGAGAACCATTCGATGCTCACGAGCGTCGTACTTGCACACGATTTAAAGAAAAAGGCTGACAGCTTGTTGGTGTCACATCCTCGACGGTCATACAGTATGCTCGCCGATGTGAGACAAGGCATCAGAACCTGGCGAGAGTCACCGAGGCCCACAATTCCTAAGACCAGCTTGATCCACACAGCGTAGATGAAATCTAAAACGTATTGTTTCAGGCAGAGCACTTGAAATGATTCACTATCGTGAAGCTGAGCACTCCACATGGCTACCAATACACAGTAGTATTGTCTTCTTGGAAGCTTTGAGTGTCAGTGAGAGGAGAGTACTTTTCATCAGGAGATGTTCATGTTGAATGGGGCAGGTTGTAAGGATGTGTACGCATCAAACGAGAGACATTTAAAACGGATGGTTGCGTGTTTGCAGACCTTGGTGCAAACAATCTATATGACGATTCCAATGGCATGCGATGAGATTGTGAGAGCAGTGCGCGTACCATTCGGAAACACCCGTTCTGATGTCGCAACTTGCTCAAGTGAAGCATTGGCAATACGTTCGCCCATTGCCACGTCGGTCTAGATCTGGAGCAGAGGCGGGCCTCCAGCCGAAAGCGCTCTACGCCGCAGCTTGGCTCTATCAAGCGTGTCTTGGACATGTACAAGTGATTGGGGAGCGGGTATGACTGCCTGTGAGTTCGGCACCTTCGTCATTGTGCTTGAGCTAACGAGTAGTGCAGATGTTATCGAGGTTGCTGTACCTGAACGTGGTAGGCTTGTGTGTGCGGTCAGTGGTGCATTGGGGTCCAAGGCAGGAAAATGTCCGCACTGTGGTTCGAGCGCCTGGTGAGCACGCTAAGTTGTCTTCCAATACTCGCAAGTCAGCTGTCATGTTGCTGCTGTGACAAATCACGGGCACGCCATCCAAACGCTGCAGAGAAGACACCATGACGGCAACAGGTTCTCAGTATGTAGCTGTGAAAGAAAGCGAGAAGACCAGGTTGACAGTGTCGTTGTGTTATGCAGCATTGATCTGCAATACCAAGAGTAGTCGGTTGCTGTCTCGAGAGTGGCGATGGAGCTTGTCTCTTCGTTACCACTGGTGCGGGTGCAAGCGTCGGGCTTCCTCCGCGGCAAAGGCGGAACCTGGGAGGACCAGCAGGTGAAACCAAGGCAGGTGAAACCAGTTTCTGCATCCAGCAGCCAGCAAAGCACATCAGGGTCGAACGATCGAGCATGGAAATTACAAGGCAGTTGGACAGCTGACAGGGTCGAAGTGTCGGATGCAGTACCAGAGGAACGTGCACGTGGCGGGCTTGGCAAGGCCAGATGGGGAAGCAGCAGGCTGCCGTCTAGCCGACCCCATCTGGAGGGCGGAGTGGGCGAGCGGAGTGGGAGGGCGGAGTGGGAGGGCGGAGTGGGAGAGCACGAGTTGGGTGGAGGGAGAGGGTGGTCAGTGTGGGCTGGCGGATGGCATGTCTGGGGGGTATGGTGAGCGCGGTGTTGGTGCTGCTCCAGGGTTCGCTCAGACAATCGGACTACTGCACATATAGTGAGGTCAACAAGCGAGAGGTGGGACCATCGGAATGGTCTGGCCCGAGGACGCCAATGGCCGGCTGAAACCAGTCCTGCGACCCCAATGCTTGTCCCCGCCCAGTCGCCTTGGTTCTTCCACCCGCAACCCGCACGTTCGCCCTCTCGCACGCTCGACCTCTCGCCCTCTCGCCCTCTCGCCCTCTCGCCCTCTCGCCCTCTCGCCTTCACGCCCTCTCGCCCGCCCGCCCGCCCGCCCGCACACCCATGGGAGCGCACACGCAGGCACCCGCTGCTGCCGGACCAGTATAGCACGCCGCGATGCGCGAGGCCGTGGGCGTGCCGTGGACAGGGGCGACGCCCGTACTGGAGCTGCGCGACGCCAGCAGGCCCTACGTGAGTGCAGCGCGCTCGACCGCCCGGCGCGACACGACCACTGACGCCCGCTCGCAGCACTGTCCGTCGTACAAGCTGCCCGAGTACGGCGTCATCGAGATCAGCCCCGGCAACACCATCACCCTCACCGCCAACGCCGTCTTCCGCCCGCAGTGCACCTCGGCCTCGCAGGGCGCCGACAGCGACGGCACCGGCCAGGTCCTCAGCGTCGCCGACATCAGAGACCCCTTCCACGCCTCCATCACCCCGCAGGCCTATGCCACCGGCGCCGCCACCGTCATCGCCTGGATGCTCGTCATCATGCTCATCATCACCCCGCGCACCTTCTTCGTCGGCAACGCCTCTGGCCGCTCCGGCCTGATGGGCCGGCGCGGCATGATCAGCGGCGCGACCGGCGGCGGGAGCATCATCGGCGTCGGCAGCCGCCCGTGGCTGCAGAAGGTCGCGGCCCTGACCGTCGCCATCTCCCTGACCCTCGCCACCGCCGACACGTTCAAGATCGCCGGCCGCCAGTATGCCGAGGGCTTCATCGACGCCATGGAGCTGCGCGACCAGGTCGTCTCGGGCATGGAGATCAAGGTCTCGCGCATCATCTCCGACATCTTCCTGTGGCTCGCACAGGTCCAGACCCTCATCCGCCTGTTTCCCCGCCACAAGGAAAAGGTCATCATCAAATGGGTCGGCTTCGCCCTCATCCTCCTCGACATCACCTTCTCCTCCCTCAACAGCTTCGGCCCCTACGACAACAACGCCCGCCCTGCACACTTCGACACCGCCATCCCCGCCTTGAGCTACCTCTTCCAGCTGTCACTCAGCATGCTCTATGCAGCCTGGGTTCTCTACTACGCCACCACCAAGCGCCGCTACGCCTTCTACCATTCCATGATGTGGAACATGAGCGTCGTCGCCCTGCTATCAACCATCGCCATCCTGACCCCCGTCGTGTTCTTCATCACCGATATTGCCAACTACACCATCGCCGGCTGGGGAGACTACTTCCGTTGGGTGGGAGCTGCCGCAGCCAGTGTCATTGTTTGGGAATGGGTAGAGCGCATCGAGGCGCTAGAAAGAGAAGAAAGAAAAGATGGCATTTTAGGAAGGGAAGTCTACGACGGAGACGACATGCTTGACGACACGCCATCCTCATCCAGATCATCCAAGTGGCCATACTCCAAGCGCAGTCCATCGGAGAATGAGAAAAAAGGGGGAGGAGGCAATGGTGCATTTGGCGGTTTCAGTCTGAGTGCGCTAGCCTCAGCCCAAACCGGCCGCGTTGGCGAGCTCGCTCAGAGATTGGGACGAAAGGTGACCGAGTCACCAAGGGCAGAAGCACGCAAGAAGCGCACGATCCATGTTCCTGCACCACCACCAGTACACCGTCGATCCGAGTCCGCTCGTCACGGTGATCGCAGCTCGAGCGCCTATGTACGAGTGCAAAGCCCAGTCCTTGCTCCGGCTGTCCCTGTTGTTGCGTCGCCAGTCAGCCGAACAGATACCACAAGTGCAGGCTCCACCGTTTACACTGTGCGGTACCATCCCATCAACGAAACACCGCCAATCCGTCAACCCACATCAATCGAAGACCGATTGACACCAGAAGCCGCGAAAGCACAGCAATCCCCTGAGCTTCAGGAAAGCACCGCTCAACCAGCAGATGCCAATGATCCCGAGAAGGGGGCCACAGACCAAGATACATCTGCCAGCAACAGCAGATGGAACTGGCAGGCTATCGCAAACCCATTCACAAGAAAAGGGCGTGCACCACCGCAGGAGTTGCAGAGAGGCCAGGTCATTGAACCGCTTGCAGTTGACGAGGTTCACGCCAACATCCCACCGCGTCACTACAATGGTTTGGCTCTCTCTGACCGCCTTGGCACGTTCGCTGCACATCAAGGGGAAAGGCTCAGGTCAAAGAAAAGGGCCAACAAGCACTCCGAGATGAATTTGCCTGTGACGATCATCCCAGCTCAGCCCCGTGGTCAGACCTGGTCTCCAGATTTCCTTCAGCAGCAGCAACAACAGCAACAACAGCAACAACAGCAACAACAACAACAACAACAACAAGAACATCAACAACAACAGCAACAACAGCAGCATCTGCAGCAACAGCATGATGCGCAACAAAGCGAAGTGTCGGCCACTGCAGGACTTCAGATTGCAAGGATACCCGCGACCATCGACGAGCAACCAGACATGCCCTCACCAGCACATTCTGGCCAGACAATGAACTCGAGCGAAGTTGTTCAACCTTCGAATTCTGCCAACTCGAATCGCAGCGGGCGCAGACGGTACACTCTACGGGCCGGCGGCCTCACAGCTCACCCACCCGTCTCGCCAACGAGTCTGACGGAGGAGATTCAAAGCCCTACACCGCTGCTGGACAACGCTTCTCTACAGAGATCGCCATCGCAGCAGCCAACCAACCACGACAGGTAGCGAAGCACGATGGCGATTTCTTGCACTTCTTTATTCATATTCTCGATGCGTTTCAAGCGTCGATACCTGTATACCCCCATGTTTTTCAACGGCGCACTGGTGGCTCGGTGAGATGACAGCATCCGCATAGGTTTTGGCGCATTTATCTGGACTCAGAGTCAGCTGAGGGCTATTGGGAGCCTCATATGGAAAGGGCTAGATATTCTTTGGATACCCGCCGATGTTATGAAACTCGGCTTCACACTTGGGTTTGGGGCGACAAGAAGGGTTGTTGCGTCAAGGACATGTAGCAGACGAAAAGATGTGAGATGAAGAAGTACGTTACTAGCGATGAAAACAACATATCGAATGATCCACTTTAGCCTACATTTATCGTCAAATCATCAACTTTAGTCTACCGCTCAAGCAATCGGCCGCTCGGCCAAGGTGCACGCTAGAGCGCTAACGATGCCAGCCACGTACAAGGCCAAATGCCGGCCTAAGCTCTCTAGCCGCGGGACACTGCCTTGGAGCTGGCGCATGCCGACACAGGTCGAGTGCTCATGCTATCATCACCTCCCGCGCCTTTCGTCTGGTCTGCCGCGCCTGAGACTGCTTCTCTGTCCTTGTCTGCAGCTTCGTCGATTTCTGGAAGAAGCATTGCGCGTGCGCACATCGACCATAATGTCCCTGTTCGGCGATGACGACGTGCCGTCGCGCTCCAAGTCGTCCGGCCTCTTCGACGACGACCAAAAGGCCGCAGGCAAGTCGGGCAGCGGCCTCTTCGACGACGGCCTCGACGGCAACGACTCTCCCTGGGCCTTGCCCACGCCCAAGAAAGGCGATCGCGGATCGCTGGTCAAGTCGCTGCTTCCCGCTTCGGACGTGCCCGACGAGTACATCGATGCCTTCGACGCACTGCTGGACGCGGGGGAGCGCGCGGGCAACGGCATCAGCGTCGACGGCGCAACGAGGCTGCTGGCGAGCAGCGGGATTCCGAGCGACACGCAGTCCAAGATCCTCGAGATAGTCGCGCAGCCCGATCAGGACGTCGCGGGCCTCGGCAGGAACGAGTTCAACGTCCTCTTTGCCCTGCTCGGCCTGGCACAAGAGGGCGATGACGTGACGCTGGACGGCGTCGACGAACGCAAGCGGGACCTGCCCCGGCCATCCGTGGCGCTGCCCAAGTCCTCGAAACCCGCACCGTCCGCGCCCGCGCCCGCACCCGCGCCTGCGCCGCAAGAACAGCCCGCGCAAACACCCTCGATGCCGCAACAAGGCCCCGAACAGCAAGCGCCGAGCCCGGCCAGATCCCGCCCGCCCTTCCGCAAGCAGTCGTTCGGCGACCCAGAGGCAGATCCCTGGGGCAGTCCAGACCTGCACAAAGGGCACAACCACAACAGCTACACCTCGCTACCTGCGCAGACGAACGGCACCACCCCCCACCCAACCGCGCGCACAACGAGTCAATTCACCACACAGTCCACCGCCGACCAGACACCACCACAGGCCGCTGCTCCTCCTCCAAGCTCGCTCCCGAGCGATGGCGGCTGGGGCGGCTACAACGGAGGGTCTACTCAGCCGTTCAATGCACCAGACCTCAATACTGGCGGATTCCAGGATGCACCAGCAGGCGGCAGTAGCCGTCCCACTCATCCGTCTGCCCTAAGCGGGTCTCTGGGACGCCTTCCAGGTGGGTCTGCCAACGAAGAGGTCATAACGATTACTGCCATCGCCGAGAAGGAAGGCCTCTTCATGTTCCAGCATCGCAACTACGAAGTTGGGAGCAACCGCCGCGCGAACAAGGTTGTCCGCAGATATAGTGACTTTGTATGGTTGTTGGATTGCCTTCACAAGCGCTTTCCGTTCAGGCAATTGCCCCTGCTACCTCCCAAAAGAGTAGGCAGTAAGTATCCGCCCTGGTCCTACCCTGATAATTGTTGAGAATCCTTAGTCAACGGTAACCCTATAGCCGCCGACGCGAGCTTCCTTGAGAAACGAAGAAAAGGTCTGGTACGCTTCACAAACGCGCTAGTTCGACATCCTGTCCTCTCACAAGAGCAACTCGTTGTTATGTTCCTCACAGTACCTACAGTAAGCTTTGGCGATCCAATCGCGCTTCTGCGTCAAGCTGACAAGAATACAGGAGCTTTCTGTCTGGCGGAAACAGGCAAACCTGTCGGTGCAAGAGGAGTTCACCGGCAAGGCTCTGCCCCCTGACCTCGAGGACTCCCTACCCAAGACCCTCCCTGAACTCAGCGAGACCGTCCGTTCTGGCGTGCGCCGAAGCGCAGAGACCTACATCAACCTCTGCACCATGATGGAACGACTTACCCGGCGCAATGAAGGCATGGCAGCCGAATACCTCCGCTTCTCACAAGCCCTGGGCTCGCTCACTGAAATCTCACAAGACACATATGCGGTCGATACCAACGACGTTCCGCTTCTCAACGAAGGCCTCAACTCCACGGCGAGACATCTTGATCAGTCGAAGCAATTGCTCGAAGACGAGGCAAGAGGGTGGGAAGAAGGTGTTCTCGAAGATCTCAAGAGGCAACGAGACACCCTGGTTAGCATGCGAGACATGTTCGACAGACGAGACAAGTACGCGAAGGATAACATCCCTGTGCTTGAGAGGCGGATAGCAAACAACGAGACAAAACTGCAGAATATCCGAAACAAGCCAGCTGAGCTTGCCAAGCCTGGCGAGGCCGAGAAGGTCGAGGACGCCATCTCTAGGGTACGCTCTTCCCATGCTATCTAACATGTTTAGTGTGTCATCACTAACGATATCATAGGACAAGGAATCGATCGTTCAGCAACACGCCCGCGGGGTCTTCATCAAGGAATGTATACGGGACGAGCTGCTCTACTTCCAGAAGAGCCAGTACCACGTCTCGCGTCTACACCAAGAGTGGAGTCAGGAGCGTGTCAAGTACGCAGAACTGCAAGCGGACAACTGGAGGGCGCTGAGCGAGGAGGTGGAGAGTATGCCAACTGCAGATTGAGAGCGGGGTTAAACGCCTCTTCTTCCACTAAACACACAGCTTTGGTAGTCCGGAGGCAGAGAGTGCTGAAGAAGAGGTGCTTCGGGAGGGCGCAAAGAACAGGGCTGTAATTTGTACATTTTCCACGGGAGCATTTGGGACGTGGGTATATATATCCTTATCGTAAGTTGGATCTGCTAGGAATGAGAGAATTTGGCGTGCCTGGAGAATCTTTCTTTTGCCCGCGGATCATGTCCGTGAACCGCTGCTATAGCATTTTACCGTTGCGTGTATTCTGTTCGGTGGCTGTAGGAGTGAGACCAAAGACCGTCGATACCGAGTTGTCACGATGGCTCCTGCCTGACGAGCGCGACTACCATACATCTGCTAGGATCCCAGTCTTGCTTTTCCTGTCTTGGTCATCGTTCATCCATCTTTTGAGCATTGGTGCCGTTAGAAGGGCTCACATCTGACAGACACATTCACCATAACCATCTCTCTGTGCCGTGTGAGCGAAGTTTGACGCACACACATTCACCACGAACGCACTGACGACACAATCACAAGCATAGCCTGGCAACATAAAAAAAAGCATGTTCTGACTCGCTGTGTACTCAACGCTATCATCGTCGCCGCATCGACCAGACAACGTCAAGCAAACCACCCATCAACAGGCGTAACTTGATCAACATGCCGAAGCGCAAGGACCAAGACGCGACAACTGTGACGACGCCAGCTAAGAAGGCCAGAGCCACAAAAGACAGTGAGTCCAATTTCCCTGTTAGTCCATGCATCGCGGCTCAGGATGAGTATGGCGAAGTGAGGATGGGGAGAGGCTGGCGCCAAATGTCAGCCTTGATTCGGAGGCGCGGAGGAGGGGCACAATTGGTGGGGTCGGCTCCAACTGCTGCCTCGCAAATGCCGTCACTGTGCCGGCGACCCTGTCGACACCTCCAGAGCTTAGCATAGCCTTTGCTTCGCCTTGCCTTGTTTCTTCTTCCCACAATCCTCCCGCCTGTCCCTTCCATCCTATACCGCGCAGCGTGACCTCGCGACTGCTATCGAGCAGTCACAGCCGAAGAGAAGGATACACAAGGTCGCTGACACACAATGCCTCCAGCATACACGGCCCAGCAGAAGGCTGCGATCAGCCAATTCATGAGCTTTACACAGATGGACCGTACCGCTGCGGTACGAGTGCTCAAGAGCCACGGCTGGGATGCCCAGAACGCCGTCAACGCGTAAGTGACTGCCTCGTTTTCTTCTTCTTCAGTATTTGCGCCCTTTACGACGCATTGCATATCCCGCACCCTGGACCCACCGCCGACATACCGGATGTATTCGCGATTACGCTCGCGCACCTTCAAGCTCGAGGAGTTGGGAAGGCAAGGACGGTACACAGCGTGGGGAAAGCACATGGCATCGGGCCGTACCCCCAAGTTCGCTCTGAGCGCGCATTCCTAGCATACTTTGCGGGGAACAGCGACGTGCAGACATGTATGATCGCCGGAAGCAGTGGGCACACCTTCTGCATGGTCTGCAAACAACACCATGCCACCTTCCACGCGGGCCAACAAGTCAACTCGTCCGATAAACATGGCCTGCGCCGCTTCTCTTCTGAACCTCACCCTTCGCCCACAGCACCTTTTAGCCACGATCCTGCGACTACCATAGCCCGCCATGTTCGGTGCCTCAGAAGACCGCGCCAGACAGCTCGCAGGCCGACAGCGCTGGAAACGAATCAGCTCCAGTGGTTCAGACTCTAGTTATCGATCCGCCAGTTCCTCGAGTCAACTGCGTCAAATGAGTCATCTATCTCATTGCAAGACATCGTCTATCTTCGAGCAGAATATTCAGCGGCCTGCACCAATTCCTGAGCATTCTGCATCTACGACTTCCGACTCTCGAGATGACAAGCGCGATTCACACGGACATGTGTATTTTGCACAGTCCATTGCAGTGTCGGGCGTGGAGGCAGCCCTGTCACATATGCGGGCTAAGGATCAACATCCACACACGCAACAGCAACGGAGCCAAGCCGAATATCTGAGTCAGGTGCTGTACAACAACACGGGGATCAACGACGTGCTTTTCCCATCTTCAACCCATTCTGTGCTTCCTACTCAGGCAAAGCATTACGGAGCACTTGGGCTTGGGACAGCAATGCTGCACCAGCTACGCTGCGCAACCACGCCCACAACTCCAACGCATGCCGGGAATGGCCTTTCACTTACGTCCATGGCACGCCACGCCGCCATGCGCTCGCTATCTACAAGCATTACACGAACAGAAACAGTTGTTTCGTTGCGAGGTGGCGTGGACGGTTATCGAAATCCTCACTGGATCGAACTATTAGTGGCGCATCCTTTCTGGGACGTTCCATTCAACTCTGGCGAACTCTACAGAACGTTCGTTGACGATCTCCCTTCAGCACAAGCTGCAATGTTCTTCCGTTTTTTCTGTGTTAACACGGGATCCACCTTTTATGACTCTGCAACATCTCGATTCCAGTTCCACATCAACCTCAGCCCCGTTCTCAAGCAGAGCTTTTTGTCTGTAATCCTGGAGCGGAGCGAAGAGCTGTTGGGTCCGAATTTCGACATGATATTCTATTCTCCTGACGAATTGCTCCGACTGGATAAGATATCGCAGGATGGTGACTTGTACCCACGTGTCTGCTTGCCACTCTTAGTAGATACTTATGATCGTGCCACCCGGTAGTTTACCTTACCTGTCATACTTTTTGATCGCCTCACCACTTCACCCGAGAACACGACGCAACTTTGGTCTTCGCTGATTCTTGATTCATAGATACTATAGCGGCGGCGGCGGCGGCTCGACCGCCTCTTCTGCTGCAAAGGCAGCCTTGAACAAGCTCTTCGACAAGTATCGTGAAGACGCAACTGAGGAGCCCGACCTCGTTGGTGTAGATGGCACTATGAGCTACCTTCAACACTTGGAAGTCGATCTCGAGGGCATGGATTCAATCGCTGCACTAGAGATCATTCAAGCCCCGACCATGGGCGAGATCACTCGAGAGGGCTTCGTCAACGGCTGGTTAGAGCGAGAGTGAGTCGACTTATCAACCCGTCCCATATTGCTTGGATTGGTACTGAATCAGCCCAGCTGTGACACCATCGAAAAGCAGAAGGCTTACATCAAGAACTTGAAGACACAGTTGCCAGCGGACAAGGCAGTCTTCACCAGGGTCTACAAGTACACATTCTTCCTTGCCAAGACCGTGCAACAAAAAGCTGTTCCTCTTGAGAACGCCACTGCTTATTGGGACCTTCTCTTTGCTTCACCGCTCTCCGCAGTTAAGTGGTCAACTCCTAACACCCCTTGGCTGGACTGGTGGAAGGAGTTCCTCGATGTCTCCTGGAAGAAGAGCGTCAACAAGGACATGTGGAACGAGACACTGAAGTTCGCACAGCTCACTCTCCAGGATGAGGCTATCAGCTTTTGGAACGAGGAGTCTTCATGGCCGTCTGTCATTGATGACTTTGTTGAGTGGATCAAGAACGAGAAGCGTGGCGGTAGCGAGCAGAAGACCGAGGACATGGAGTACTGAGCAGTTTCGTCAAGCGAAGCTGAATGGTTCGAAAATATCGATATCGTAGGCATACTCGCCAGCGGGAGTCACAACGAGCATGGTTAGATGCACCTAAAACAGCATGGCTTGGCTAAGGGATTACGGCGCCGATTGCAGCGCAACATGGTTTACGGGAGCACACATACCCCCCGCCTGTCTTAATGGCATCTTACGTTGACATTGAAAGCGTCTTAACGAATAGAATAGCTCAGCACGGCGTCTTGAAGGCTCGGGATACAAATGAACATCTACATTTCAGAAACGTGCGTACATGATCTGGAGAGTGGGCGTGACGTGTAGTCGCCGCGCAGCGCAGTGAGCTGCCATCGATGCAGTATCTCCAAATGGCTGTTAATTTTCAAATGGCTGTTAATTAATGCGCGATATTCTTGTAACTCTGCGTGCCCGTCCAGTAGCAATTCCTCGTGTTGAGGTTGGGCGTAGGGCTGTGGTATTGGTGTTGGTGTTGGTGTTGGTCGCGCCTGCCGCTTGAAGTTCTCGCTTACGGCACTAGCGCAGCCAAGGCCTGCCCACCACGCAATTCGAGACAGCACAATTTGATTCCACGATTCCGACCGTCCAAACTAACCTCACAGCAGACAAAGTACGTCGCCCGTATAGGTAGAATTATTGCTCGCATACTGATTGAAACAGATGGCCGCCGCTAAGAAGCACGTCGCGATCGTCAAGAAGCGTATGCAGCACTCACGCACCCGATCCGCAAATTTCGCAGACTGACGCAACCGATGCAGACACCAAGCGCTTCAACCGCCACCAGAGCGACCGCTTTATGCGTATGACACACCAGAGTTCGAGAGGACAGGGACGGATGTTGACTTGGAACAGGCGTTGACCCCTCATGGCGCAAGCCCAAGGGTATCGACAACCGCGTCCGCAGGCGGTTCAAGGGCCAGGCTGCTATGCCCAAGGTACGGAAACCACACCACACAAATCACGACTGGACCGCACCACCGGAGCGAACGATGTTGTGGTTTCGGCTGAGATTCGGGGCTTGGGCTGACAATTGCGACACAGATCGGTTACGGATCCAACAAGAAGACCCGCCACCTGATGCCTTCCGGCCACAAGGCTTTCGTCGTCAGCAACGGTACGGTCATGCGGTTACCTCACTACCAGGGCTGCTACTAACGACTTTGCAGTTAACGACGTCGACCTTCTTCTCATGCACAACACCACCTTCGCCGCCGAGATCGCCCACTCCGTTTCCGCCCGCAAGCGCATCGACATCATCGCCCGCGCAAAGCAGATCGGTGTCAAGGTCACCAACGACAAGGCTCGTGTCAAGACTGAGTCGTAGAGGAGCGTTGATTTTCACTTGGGCGGGGCATACAAGGCGTCTCTCTGATTAGTTACGATCTCAATGGGAAGGCTTTTCCTCTGTGGCTCGCTTCTTTCGACATGACGAGTGACATGCATGACATGCACCCGCAAAATTATTGCGACATGTTCCTGCGGGATGATCAGAGGGTATGGATGAGGGCGTAAGAAGAAAAATGCAATGAAATGAGCCACTTTCGTTGGATTTGGCAGTACTGTGATGCTGACAGTTGCCGACGTACTTCCCTTTACAAGCCTCTGCGCCTAGAACAAAGATTCGATACCGAGACTTCGAGCAGGCTGCACTTCAATGTGCCAATGTCGCCATGGGCTAGCCACCTCGACCCGCCTACAACAAGAGTCCATGTCGCTTGTGTGTCTAGTAGTCGCTACAGCATCCACTCGCCTTAGTATCTATGGAATTAGATCATGACAAGTTTGGAGCACAAGCAACAAAGGGGTGCGAAGCTGAAGTACCTATGGCACGACAACGATGACACATCAAGCTAGCAGACTTCTGCGTGAAGTTGAGGGATTTTCGTGCAGCATGAAACAGGGAAGAATGCCTCTCTATCTCCTCGACTTCAACATGCAGTCTACCGTTGCTTTCTTTATGGCGCATCTTTTTTTCTTCTATCATTATTGTCCTTCCTTGAATGGCACGCACCTCGTACTGCTGCTCTGCAACACCTCTTCTTGAATTCGGTTACCAGCTTTGCAACAACCAGCTCCGCAATTTCCCAGGGTCATACTTTAGCCGTAATGCAGAGCCATCACCCCATTTGCCCCATCAGATACTGCACGACACAATCGTGTCACTCTGCGCCAAGCCCCGAATCCATACAAACCGACACCACCTTTCGAATTACTATCAACTTTATCACGCAGCAGTTCACCTTGCTATCCTATGAAAGCACCACATGCTCAATTTGTACCTGCTTATCTCGCATTATAAGGCACCTCTACATGCATGCAACTTATAGCCCAACTTCACCGCCATACACCAGGCGATCTCGTGCTGAACGAAGCTGACACGAACCTGCATTCCAACAACCACCACCCACCTAGTTCAATCGTTTTTCTGACACGCGCTTAAGCGCAGGCAGATTAAACCCTCTGATCGTCAAGCAGCTTGCCTATTCGCCGCGCTGCGCTGCGTATCCGCTCGCCCTTGCCCAGGACCAACCAACTCACCGCACATTAATGAGGTGAAGTAAAGCCGTTGCGCTTCGGGCTCGGGCTGCGGTACGCATCCGTGAAACAAATGTACTGGCGCTACCTGCACAGCCACACGATGTCAACTCAGGGAACCCACCGCCGGAATCCGCGGGTATCAGAGTGTTGTGCGGGCGTGCAAGGTTGCTGAGCCACGATTGTGGGTATTTGTAGATCTGTGGAATGTTTTGAAGTTGATACTCGTTTATGAGTAAAGGAATAGAAAGATAGAGTGGGCAGGTGTGAATGAATCAGGTACAAAGGAGAGTGTCCAAAACAGAAACTGACGTCCAAGACCTCAGATCAGATCCCTGTGTAAGGTTCGACCTTCACGTTGCTTACTGAGTGGAACTCTACGGAGCGTTTCAGCGTGATGCTCGCTTACGGGTGCACTTGCAGTGCTTCCGCGCCGTGCTAACTAGTCAGGCAAAGCTCCACCATCCGATCCCTTCAACACCGACTTGGCTGCTCCGCTTGCTCCCACACCGCCATGCTTGTCGCTGCACCTGTCACTGCGTTGCTGCAGTTTCACTCACGAGCGCCTACCTTATCACTGTCCTACGTCGAGGCGCCTTATCTTGCAATGCCCTCGCACGGGGTGAGAGAGTCGCCCTGATTGGCCCTCATTGCATGGGCGTTGGTTGTTGCGAGGCAGGCACGCGTTCGTACGAATTGCGTGAACGATAGTGCGCGAGGGGTGTCTGAGAGCAAGAGATAGGGAAATGAAGGCTGTGAGCTAGAGATGAGCTGATCGGGCAGTGCGTGATGACGAATGATGAGCAGCTCGCCCAAAATGCGAGGCTCACGGTAAGCTTGAAGTCGCTACGAACCACCTGCATCGACACCGAACCCGGGTTTCAACACAACCTCGACCCACAGTCTGCACTACTTTGGTTTCTTGGAACGGTCGAAGCGCCTTGATAATTTCCTTTCTTCGCTGGGAAAATCTTTCACAAGCCAACACTATTTTAGCTCCCGTCCATTAAATAGCTTGACACCTGCAACGCCTTTGTCCTCGAAACTTCTTTTCAACGTATATCGGTGAACAGCGTTGCAAAGGCTTAGAGCTCAGCCTTCCCTTGGGACAGCTCTCGTGCTTTGCACGCAGCGGATCGGCGACCTTCGGCCACTCAGAACACGAATTCGCCATCCGTGTGATCGAGCATACGACCAGGAAATTGCGCCTCCCTTGTCAGATTACTCAGGTCTTGTCGAAGTATTACTGCAATCGGACCATCACACGCACTTGCTTCGCCGCAGAAACAGCTCAAATCTCCCAAAGCGCGCCACCCCATAACCTTCTCCACAATCAGGTCCACTTAGAGCTGACAAGCTTCTCAAAAAAACCATTGAAGCTCTCCTCATCAACTTCATACTTCACAATGTCGCCAAACTTGTTCCTGGCTACTCAGAAGCTGTTCTCTCCGCACAAATGGTTTCGAGAAAACAAATCACAAGAAAGATCCATCCGGAAGACAGAGCACTGGGCTGAACCCACCCCGGGACTCTATGAATACATTCCGGGTCGAGGCTGGTATCTGATCGCAAAGTTGAAAAAAGCCCCTCATGATATCCCTGAAACGACTGCAGAAGGAGGACCAGTACAAGCACCCCAGAAACCTCCGAAGGAGTACGAAAAGCTCGCCCGCCCAATCTCTGTCCACTGGTCACGTGTTCTAAAGCGCTATATGCTGGAGGACGACTACAAGGCTCGTAAGAAGTACGGCATCATCCAGAACGAGAAGGGCAGGAATGTCGAAGTTGGCTTCTTCCGCCTCGATGATGGCGTAGCATGGGTTCAGTGCTGGGATCAAGAAGGCACATTCATCCCCGGTCCCTACAAACTATGGTGCATTAGCCAGCGCACAGGCCAGTTCCGACCGATGCTGAAGGGTGACGATCCGAAGTTCGCCGGCTCACGCAACAACTCGCGCAGCAACTCGCGCAACCCGTCCTTCGAGCGCGATGTCGATAGCCAGAGCCAGGAATCGCGTAACACCGAGTTCTACGTCCCCTCGCGGGCGGGCAGCAATAAAGACGGCCCCAGTGTAGCTAGCACAAGACCCAACAGTATCCGCATGACGCCTTCGCATTCGACGTCAACGACGCACAGTCAGCCTGCTTCACGCCGTTCTAGTCCAAGGCGTAATGGCAGCATCGAGTATGAGAAGGACAAGGCCGCCATGAGACAGATGGCACGCGATCACCGAGAAGCCCTTGTCGCTGCTGCGAACAAGTCAAAAGCGGATTCGAAGATGGCGGTTGAGCAGATCGAGCGTGGGCGCTCGGATGCTACAAAGGAGGTTGCCTCCAACTAAAGTGTGGTTTCACGGCGTTCTGAGCATCACGTCGCAGCGGTGCGATAGTGTTACGATTTTCTTATGCTATGACCGAGAGCGCTGCATCTAGTGCTGAGGCATGTCAGTTTTTCTTTTCCACTTGTCTCTTTTTTTCAGTTCAGATGAGGCGTTTGACTGCTTCGAAGTATACGGTATACCCAGACATTTTCCCCCTAGACTGGACTGTTCATTCGGACTTTACGAGACGATAGATGTACTATACATAGCGCAGTAACTGCGCCTATCTTCTTCCTTCAACATTGCATCCTTTCACTCCACATCTTTGCTCTCGTGTGACAGATTTTGGACGTGAACGTTCCCAACGCAGCTAGAGTGCTTCGCTTAAGGCCTGCATGTAAGCTGTCCATGGGTTACTTAGCGCAAACAGGTGGGGCGAAGATACTTCACGCATTGTCTGTCTCTCGTCGCTGCATCCTCTTGCTGTCATCAATGCTTCCGTTGTAGCTGCTTTTCTCGTGACTGCAGCATTCATTCGGTTTCGGTGCATTTATAATCTTTCTGCCTCTTTTCACCGTGGCATAACCCTCCAGCTTTCCTGTCTTATGCTTTGGTGTATCGCGTGCACTGTCTCACATCGTTAGCTTTGCAACCACTCTTTCCCGCATTTGATGCCGTCACTCCGCTTGTCGTTGGCTGCGAAACGCGGGGTGACCACGACGGTTTGGCGTTTGATAGTGTCATGCTCCCTTTCTTGACTTTATTTGCATCCAGGACCGCAGCGGATACTTCAATGTCTCCGCTCTGATCACAGCGCTATCACTTCACATTAGTTTCTTGACACTCGCAAGTCATTCGTTTATATGTTCCCTGCTGCGTGGCATAGCCGCGTGCTCAACAGCATTTGCACTCTTGACGCCTCCCAGTCTCACTAGAACCTGCGATTCGCCCGAGGCCGAACTCCGATAGCACCATAAGATTACGTCTGTTTGATCTGAGAGACAATCTCTGCTTGAGCCGTTGGCAGTCAAATATGCTAGATGAGGTAGATACCACCCGGGTACGCTTCGGCTCCGAGACGAAATACGCCATGGCGCACGAACTTGGCCTGCCTGAAGACCCCGTATTTGGCAGGAAGATGGAAACTACTGAGAACATGGTCGGATACCCGTCACTCCCTGAGTAGAGGTTCTATTGGGATGTTCCCTTGCTTTCAGGATTTCTGGACGCGTGGAAACGCAATCGCGATATCGCTCGCAATGCGGGTATGTTACCTAGACTGTGCCAAGGATGCTCTGATAGATGTGAAAAGAGCTTAGAGGAGGTTGCAGAAGATCAGAATGAACTTGATCGTTTTGATGCAGGCCGTGTAGTCAACTGGCGCAGCTTTCGAAAGGGCGGCACATACATCGTCAGCGAGACGATTTCCTAGTCCCGCGGCCAAGCTAAGCGTGACGCCGATCCTGAGAGGCGGAGGTTCTGACGCTTTGAGTTCCTCAGGCGGCATGCGCAGGAGCCTTTCCGACGAGTTTGAGCGTCTGTATGACGAGCTCCTCGAGAAGAACGCTGAGGCCTGTGGCGACTCTGCGCCCTCTCCATGTACAGAAACATGGACGAAGCTTGCCAGCCTGCTGCAAATGCGCAACAGCTATCTTGAGTACCAAGTGCGAGATCTTCAAGGCACAAATTGTAGCCTTGCTGAAGATGTGGATTGGCACGTGGATGCACTCGCTAAGCTTGACGAAGCTTTGAGGGAAGTACAACTGGATCAGGCGACAACGGGGCTGAGCTGCCTGATCTCAAGGCTCAGTTGACAAGTGCGACGGAGTTTGACGCAGGATCTTTACATGAGCGGAGCGACGATGAGTCGACATACACTGACATGACTAGCTCTACTTACAGTGAGCCAGCTGAGAGCTGCCGTATAGACACTGGTAAAAAGATTGTTTACGGCTCGCAGCAACGCGACAACCCTGCTTGCAGAAATGCAGACCAAAACACTTACAGCTCGCTAAGAGTGCACCGAGAGCCCTTGGCAGGTGCGAACGTGCGAGCGAATGCTTTCTACTTCTTCCCCAGAACCTCACTCCTTCTGCTCATGAGTTCGCCGCTCAAGTGCTACCAGTTCCCTCGAGAAGAAACACTTCCTCAGGTTCACCGAGACCTCATTCGCCGCTATTACAGGGGTGTTAAGGATGATCCGGTATTCCAAATCATGGATGTTCTTAATATCCGCGCATACTTGGGCATTCAAATACCAGATCCTGTACGAGAAGAAGCAGTCAGAATCGGACTCCCGGGCCTCAATTCCGTCTCAGATCTTGGTGGCGAGGTTCTGCTTGCTGCATGGGAGACATTCGACGGAGACCCATAAGCAAACCATGGGAGCGGGCAAGACGCGTACGACGATGTTCAGCACAGCCCCTGTCCGACTCTGGAGTGCGCTTGCGACGATCTGTCTTTGTATGAAGATGCCAACAAGCTCTTTGGCGACTGGTCAGGGCCTACTGGTGCAGCTGGCAAGGTAAGCCTTGCAAACAAACGGAGCCCGTCTACAACGCTACATGTCGATCACGTAGTTCTCAGTACCTCTATAAATTCGCCGTGTCGTTGAGGAGGAACCAGTGACGGATTCGACAAGCATTATGCTGTGAGGCTGCTGTATAGACCCTTAGCAATATAACGATAAAGCAGACCACATACTCGTCAAGCCAGCTGGATCCATATCTTTGGCCCACCGGCTCCAAAAAACATATTGATGGGGCCAATGGTCGTGGTGAGGTCGTTATTAGATGTCCAGAAAATCCAGGAAGATAGCATGTTGTCAAGAAGCAACTTCTTGCTTGGGGCAGCTGCGTTCATTGTGGTATGCCCGATCCGCGCTTGTACAGACCCCCGAGACGCGGGCGACGCGGTGCTATCGCGGATTGGGAGGGAGTTATGCTGCCAGTCGAATATCCGTGGAACCTCGTGGAGTTCTCTATCAATGCAGTTTCCATGAAGAGAAGAGTGCAAGTGCGATCCCCAGAAATTTAGGGCTAATGTTTTGGATATACGGTGGTCTATGAGGTGTCACTTGATTACTTCGACGTGGGTTTCTACGCCATATCTCGAGTGAAGGCAGCTTGTGAACCAATACTATCCTTCTACACAACTTCTTCTTTGACTGTTTCATCGTGACGTTGGATAGTTTCTAGAGCAATACTATTAAGGCCAGCACATTTATATGGACACCTACAATCAAGGCTATTGCTAGACCCATAAGGCGTTGGCTGTTGGGTTGGATCAGGACCGAATACCCTAGCAACTCTCGTAGGCGTTCTCCCCTGTCCGTAGTGCCATCTTCTACTGGCAGACTATAGAAGACTGCAACATCCAGACCTGGTCATACGAAGCCTCACAATATCGTGACCCTGAATGGCTCTGTACCTCCGACATCGTTGTAATATACCTACAGCAGCTTGGCTAAGATAACGACAGCTACTTCGTAGATTGAGGACGTAGATCCCTCCGATCAGGCGGGGGACCGACGGCCGGACCACCGGATGGCAATCAGAGCATGCGCTGTGCGCACTGTGGGTGATTTGCGAGACGCCGATCCACGAGCATGGTTGAGCCTGTAAAATAGATGAACTCCCCATTAAAGAAGAAGACATCAAAATTGTAGTTGGCGGCCTTTGACAAATTGCCCTGACTAAACTGTCTCAGCCTTCCTTCACACTTTGTGCTGCTCATCACATAATTGCATTGCGAGCTTTGTCTAGAAAAAAAGTAAAGGAGTGGAAAGGGGTCGGAGGATAAACTTCGTGCGCAGACCGAAGATCTGCAGCCGGCGATAGGAACGTAAGGTTGAGACTTCGTCCTCACGTCGCGATCTCGGACTCCGAGTGACTGTGCGAGACAACTACCGACGAGGCACTCAGCCGACAACAAGCATGAGTGCTGCAAGATGTTGACAACTCGCATGGCGTTGATGTTCGGTCAGTCTCCGCAAGCCGAATGATCCGACCTCAGTAACTGTGCTGAACATACGCTAAGCGAGGAATAGCGCCTTAGCCCAGTGTTTGACCCAATGAGATACCAGCGAGCGACGTCATGGCATCTCCCGAATAGCGCCGCGGTCAATGAGACGGCGGACGGTCGGTGCTTTGAATTCACGCTTGTAGGGCTTTCATCAATTAAACGCCTTAATGCGTCCTCCTCACGTCTCCTGTGTCCACATCGACTTGTCGCCGGATTAAGGGGTCTTCAGAACATTGCGCCATGGCTCGAGTTGCTCACGATGGGCATCTGCCGGATGAGGAAGCGACGAATGCCAACGGGACGGTGAAGCCGGAAGCATCACATGAGCAGGCCAATGGCTACCAACAAAACGCCACTTTAGGAGACGACACGAAGGAGAAGGAAAAGAAGAAGAAAGAGCCAGGGAAATTCAGAAAGATGTGGAACAAGTTAGGGCTCGACGTTCCGACGGTGATGATCATGGGCAAAGCTGCGCTTCCACCAACAATAGCGCTCGCCATATGTCAAGCAGACTCGGTGGCGAAGACATATACGACTCTTGGATACCTTATTGCCATTATCTCGATCCTTGGATTCTGTATCATGCCGAGAGCGAAGTTCATTCAAACGATGATCATAAATCTCCTCGCCACTTGCATCGGTTCAGCTGTTGGACTGTTGATGGTGTGGTCTGCTGTCAAGGCTCGCGAACATACAACAATCCCCGGTGCCCCTCCCTCACGATACAACTCCTCACAATCTGCAGTCCTTGGAATATGGCTGTTCTTCCAGATCTACGTTATCAACACGTTGAAAGCGAAGTTCCCACAGTTGGCTTTCCCAGCTATCATCACCTCGATCCAGGCCAACATTGCGGCGACTTCTGGTTTTCTCTTCAGAACACCCGCGCAGTGCGAAGTCTTCATTCGACGTTTGTTGGAAGTTTTCCTTACTGGTTTCGCCATCGCTACTGGTGTGGCGCTATTCGTCTTCCCCGTTACTTGCAGAAAGGTCGTCGTGAAAGAGATGACTGGGTATATTGGATTATTGAAGGCAGCAATTGGAGCGCACAAAGGCTATATTCACACCCTGGAAGGTTCAAACATGTTTGGGAAAACGTACATCCCTGAAGCCGAAGAGGGAGACGATGCAGACAAAGAAAGGAAACCAAAGGTTAAGCCGGAAGTTGCAGCGGTGAGGAAAACAATTGGGGCGCTCCAGCAGCTGCATGGAAAGCTTACTGCAGATCTTGCATTTGCTAAGAGGGAGATTGCGTACGGCAAGCTGACACCAGACGACCTTGAAGCCATATTTAAGCACCTAAGATCAATTTTTATGCCAGTCCTTGGTCTTGGTTCAGTCATGGATATATTCGAACGAGCTGCGGAGATCAACCACTGGGATGGCGATGACATGACCGAACACGACCACGAACTGCGAGAAAAGGCCATCGGCGAGTGGAACGAGTTGTTTTCTTTCGTCCACGAACCCTTCGATCACATCATGCAAGTTATGGACGAGGGCCTCACCCACGTCATGCTCAAGATGCAGTTCGTGACACCCCCGAAGAAAAAGAAGGGCCAGAATCAGGACGATACAGAAGCAAAGGGCGATGCAGTAAAGCCTGGTGACAAGAACTTCGCAGAGTACATGGAAAAGCAAGCCAACGCATTCTACAGCGCAAGGGAGCCTACACTCCGTCACTGGATCGAGAGCAAGGGCATCAAGCTCCGCGACGATTACTTTTCGTCTCCAAATCAACTTGACGACGAAACGCTCCAACGCCTTCCTAGCATCACGACAAGAAAGCAGGACCAGCGACAACTGTATGTTATTCTTTACATCATCTTCTTACTCAACTCGGTCAGCCGCTCCATCCTGGAGTTTGTCAAATACGCCGATGAGCACGACCAAGCAACAGCGAAGAAGAAGTTTATCAACCCTGGTGGTAGGCGTTTGAAGAAGTGGATCAAGAGCATTTTCAAGGCCCAAGACTCAAATCACGACGATGAGACTACCATCGCTGGCTTCGACCGGAACAATACCACCATCTACATGGGTGATGCATACAAGAGCAAGAAAGACCCGGAACACCTGCCACCCAGGAACGCTTGGGAGCGATTCGGTGACATTGTTCGCGCATGTGCGAGGTTTCTCCGCTCTCCCGAGTCTGCCTTTGGTTTCCGTGCTGCTTGCGCTACCATGTCAATCGGCGTCATCGCCTTCCTGCACGATACACAGATCTTCTTTGTTGAGCAACGTCTTGTCTGGGCCATGATTATGGTCGCCATCTCTATGACACCGACCGCCGGTCAATCTATCTTCCAATTCATGCTGCGCATCGCAGGCACCGCAGTCGCCATGTGCGTTGCCTGGCTGATTTGGTACATCCCTGACACACACACCGGCGGCATCATCCCCTTCCTATGGTTCTTCGTGGCGATCGGCTTCTACATCCCGCTCAAACGCATGGACCTAGTCATTGTCGGCATGATCAGCGTCGTCACAGTGACTATGATTGTAGGTTACGAACTGCAAGTCCGCAAAATCGGCCTCCAAGTAGCAACCTCAACCGGTCAACCGGCATACCCCATCTACCAACTCGGTCCCTACCGCCTCGCAACTGTAATCGCCGGTCTTGCAGTAGCGTTCTTCTGGACCATCTTCCCCTACCCGATCACCGAGCACTCTGCGCTGCGGCAGAAGCTTGGCGGTGCGCTATACTTGAGCGCGAATTTCTACTCCATTATGCACGAGCAAGTCATGGCGCGGATCCGGGGCGACGCCGGGGACGAAGAGAATGACAAAAATTCGCCAGGCTTCATGCTGAATAAGGCGCGCAACAAGGTCTTCGCAAAGCAAATGCTGACCCTGCAAGCTCTAGAAATGCATTCCGGATTTGTCAAGTTCGAGTTCCCTCTCGGTGGTAAGTTTCCTGCAAAGGACTACAAAGCCATCATTGGCTACGTGACCAACATCGTCAACTACACTGCATTACTAGGCTACTCTTCCCAAGCCTTCACACAGCCGCACTTCAATTCATCCACCCCGGACGAAGAGGCATTGTGGCCCGGCACCTCCTTCCCGAAGCAAGCGAGTGCGCAGTGGATCGATGACTTCCGGCGCGTGATCAAAGACGCAAACGTCACATCGCACGAAGTCACCACACTCTTGTCGTTGCTTTCTTCCTCGATCCAGAACGGTCAGCCGCTTCCCCCGTACCTCAAAGTTCCGCAGAGCTACCAGCTCAGCCGCAAGCTGGAAGCCGTGGACTCGGATATCTTATCTATGCGACACATTGCCGAGCCGGGGTACGCTGCGTTTGCCGTGATGGCGATTAGCACGCGGTGCATTGGTATGGATATCGAGAAGTTACTGAAGTAAGTACTACACTCGGTTGCACTTGGCTGCACTCAACACTGCCCTTGTGTTTGTGCATAGTGTAGAAGAACAGTGAAACTAACAGCAACAGGGCCGTCAAGAAACTCGTTGGCGAACTGGACTTCTCGTTCCACGTCGTCAGCACAAACGACAGCAACGGAAACTCTTCCGCTGAGACGCTGGTCAAAGAAACGAGTCAGCGTAGTGCGAGTGGGAGAAACAAGCAAGAGTAGATGCACAGGCAGGGCGCAGGAGCATAATCAGGAGTACATGAACACCACCACAACCCTTCACCATGTGCAGAGGGAAGGTGGGGCAAAGGTGGTCTAAACGAGTAGTTGCAATGACAACGGCCTGGTTCTGCTCTGTCAACACTGAGTAAGCCAATTCAGCGCGGGGCGACTGGCCGGAGCTCAGTTAGAGCTGACGCTGCGAGTCTAGTACAGCCCGCGTGGTCAACTGTTGAAGTGTCGATTATGTGCTCGCGTACATTTTGATAGGGCTAGATTCAGGATATCCTTGCTTGAGAGCGCTTGCTTTGCGCAAGCCACCATTAGATACGGTAGACGACAAGTCTAGCATCACGATCGTAGAGACGAACACGGCACCAGCAATAGTAATTAATAATTCAAAGTATGCTTCTTTTCCATCCCACCGCTATTTGGACAGATGTATGTGTAAAGCCGTGTTCCAACTCTTTCCGTCTGTTTATCCCAACTATAACAACAACAACAACAACAACAACAACAACAACAACAACAACAACAACAACGGAATAAAGGTAGAAAAACGCCGTCCTGACCCTCATCGGGCAACAGGAATGCCCAGGCCCAAATCGGCCATGCAGTAAACCATGTAAAATCTCGCCAAGCACCAACGCTCCCTCCCTCTGTGAACGACAACGTCCCGGACCTTCGCCTTCTGTCTGTTCTTTTTCCTCTCTTTCCATACGACATTCACGACGTTCTACGTCGCGCTCACAAGCGGCAAACTCGCTGTACTCCCCTGTCCTCTTGCCGTCTTGTCACCAGCTGTACGCATCATGTGCGGCGACAATTTGGGTACAGTAGGTGTAGGCGGCGCCGCTGCTTCAGCAGCTTCGGCCTCGGATTCGATTTCCGTCTCTGCCTCTGGTTCGCTGGCTTCCGTGTCGTCTGTGGGCGCTTTGTCAGACACAACGGTCGGCAGCGGGGATTGCGCTGCAGGAGCTTCTGGGGGGATGAAGTCGGAAACGTCGTCGGAGATGGGGAGAGGAACTTCGATTGCTTCGTCTGCGCGCTCGAGGGATGTGGGTATGGTGGCGGGTGGGAGGGGCGCGGGGTCGGCCGTAGGCAGGCTTTCTACGGCCGCATGAGGGGGTGAGGCTGGAAGTTTTGAGTCGCTTTCGTCGATGCGCTCGTAGAAAAGCATGAAGACGTTGCCCTGGTGGGCTTCTTGTTCCGAGACGGCGTAGACGGTGTCGTCGCTGAAGCGCCACCATTGCTCTTCGCTCAATGCCAGCTGTCCATCTTGCTCTTCCACTTGCTCTTCCACTTGCTCTTCCACTTGCTCTTCCTCTTCCGCCTGCTGTTGCTTCTTCTCGTCTATATCTTCCGTGTCCGCATTGGTGACCTCCGAATCCTCTACGTCTTCATCTTCCTTTTGGGCTTCCTCTGCTGCCTTACGGACCGGCCTTGGATGAGGTCGATAGCAGACGTAGTGGCCGTTGCCGTGGGTGCCAAAGTGCGTGACGGCAGCCCGCAACCTGTACTGAAAGGGCGATTGCGTAGTGCCGTCGGCGCCTGCGAGCATAGACTTCTTGGGGTCCCGAGGCCACTCTTCAGTCTTGGGGTCCAGATCAGGTTTCTGCGAACCGCTTGGCTGTGTTCCTAGACACCACTTGCCTAGGTCCAGTATCGACGGGTATGAAACGCCAGCATTGTTTTTGTATTGAGCAAATGTGGTCTCGTCGAAGATGCTTCGATTGATGTGGAGGACGAGCGACTTCGGGGCTCTGGCAACGACAACCTGTTTCGACTTCTCGCTCTTGACCCAATTCTTCTTTGGGATATTGAAGGTCTTTGTCAGAGTCGTGTCCTTGAGGTCTTCGTCGTCAAGGGCTTCCTGCACGGCCTGCAGTCGTGCAGCAAAGGGTGAATCAGGGCCCTTGGTCGCCGCCAACGGCGCGAGTGTGCTCTTAAGCTTTAACAGTGTGCACTTGGAGCACTCGACGCCGTCAATGTATTCGAGACCGGTGTGCTCGTCTAGTAATTCGCGGATGTCGTAGCCGTATCGATTTCGACCGAGCGACACCGTGATACAGTTGAAGGGGATGAGCGACAGGCCCTCGGAGTAGCCGCAAGTCGTGCAGCCGACACGTTGTGCCAAGGAGCCTTCCAACGGAATGGGCGTGGCTTTCGACTGCTCTGTTGGTGATTCGCTCTTCTCCTCTGCTGCCTCCTTTTCGCTCTCTTTCTCCTTGTCACCTGGTTCTGGTAAGCTCAAGCTCTTTGTGGCCTCTATCCAGGAGACAGATGTGCGCCTCTTACTGGTTGTGGCTTTCTTCATCTCCTTGTCCAGTTCATCCAGTATCCTCGAGTAGTACTCCTGCGCGTCTTGTTGGGTGAAGGTGCTCATCGACTTCAGCTTCCCACGAACCCAGAAGTGTTGCCCGCGCTTCTCCGGGTCGTTGAGCTGGCTGATCATCTCCAACAGCGCGCCGTTGGTGGTGTCGGCCGTGAAGGACCTGTACTCGGCTGTGGCCTTGTCGAGGTAGTCGCGCAGCGAGGGAAGGGAGGCAAGGCCTTGAATGACGCTGTTCTGGTAGCAGGAGTTGTCGTAGTTGCCCAGGCCCGGTGGTACGTCGCTGGGTCCTCGTGAGAGCGCACTTGCAACCCCTCGCACGCCCTTGGACAGGGCACTCGCGCCCATGCCGAAGAGACTCCCCATCATGCCTCCACTCTGCACTGTGTCGTCGCTGGCTGCCGAGTCGAGAGAAGGGGCAGGCGACACGGCGCGCACGATCTCGAGAGCCATGTTGTGCGCGAATTGACGTGTCCAGAACCAGACCGGGTACCCGAGGAAGTCGAGAAACCTGACGAGGGCTGCTACGCCTGCGACGACAGCGATTCCAAGGGCGGCGGGCGTGGTGTGGGTTTGCGGGGTGACTGAGCGGCGGTTGAATTCTTCGAACGTGAGGTAGTCGTTGTGGCTCATGCTCGCTGCTAGCAGCGTGTGCTAAGGATGGGTGGTGGAGAAGGGCTCCAGTATTTGTAAGGGATAGAAGGCGAAGGAATGAGACAATCGAACCGTGGCTCAACCCTCAGGCCAGCGCATGAGACAGAGCAAACACAGAGGAGGTGCGTCTGCTTCCAACATGAAGAGAAGGCGCCAGGCGTTGTGTGTGAGACAAAGCGAGGGCGGTGGCGGCGGGCGGGCGTGAAAGTTGGGCGCAGAGGCTGGGATAGTGTCTGAGGGTTCGGCCATGTGGGACTCCCGCCAGCCCTACGACCCTGCGATGCCCCACATAAAAGTCTCGAGTGAATATCCTGGAGGGGCCCTCACGCACAGTGCACAGCGACCGTGGACATTCACTCTTCGCTCCTTCCGCGATTCGATTAGGCTTTGGAACAGCCTTGTTTACCAAACAGCCTACACACGATAGCGTAGCCACTGCCGGCCCGTGACACGGCTGCACCTCCACAATGGCAAAGACAGCAAAGCTCAAGAAGAAGCGTACGCAACCCTCCCTGCCTGACACCCAGACAATCCCTAACCACTTCCGCAGAAGCCGCGCCGCACTCCCGCGCCGCCCGCCGTGCTGCCTCCCCCTCCATCAACCTGCCCAAAGAGCTCAAGACCAAGACACGAGACTCGCATTCGCCCTCGCGCCCCTCCGAAGCCAAACACCACGTCCTCTCCACGCGAAATGCCGGCATAACCAAGAAGAAAGGCAGCAGTCTGAAGCGCTCACAGCGCGTCCGCGCGCAAAAGGCCATGGAGCGCGCAGCAGACGACATGGACAAGTTTGAGCTGAAGAAGGCGAAGAGCCTGCAGAAGGCCGCGTCGATCAAGGAGCGGGCGAAGCTATGGGACGACATCAACGGGGAGAGCAAGAGCAAGAAGAAGAGCGCTTTTGCTACGCTGGCCGAGGATGACGAAACTGAGGCGGCCAAGCAGGAGCGTGAGTGTGTCAGTGACGAGGAGATGGACGAGGAGGCTGCAAAGGAGGGCGCGGTGCAGAGCCAGGGGGAGCTGGTTGATGCTGCGGCGCCCGCGGGCGTGGCCGTGCCCGTGCAGGAGGATGAGCTGTTGTGAGACAGCCCGCGAGACCAAACAAAGAGAGATAGAAACGCGCAGCGCAAAGGGCACGTGTGTGCTGCACAAAACATAGATACCCGTCCTTTGTGACTGCAATGAGACATGCCCTTCTACCATCTGGTGTCTGTATAGACGTCTGCAATAGTCGTTCCTGGATTCTGGCTTGCTGGAGTTGCTTTATATACCTCACGGCTCGTCCACATGCCTGCCTGCCCTCTCAGGTCAGTCTTTCGATTCGTAACGTGATACCCGGTCTTTCTCGACTTCTTCAACGCTGCTGCATCAGAGTCCTTCTGCAACATGAGAGCCACGTCTTTGAACGTTGCAGTGGCGTCTCTACACCGCTACGTCACCAGATCTGCAACATCACCATTCCATACTTGACATACTAGGCGGCCTATCCTGCCCTCTCGTCCCCCACTCACTCTCTCTGTCTCCAAGCACAAGTTCCAGCGTCCACCCCTGCGTGAAGAACTCATGCCCTATCCAATTCCGTGTATACTCCTCACCGTTCAGCTTAGCACTCTGTATGTATATATTCCTGTACTCCTTGTCAAAGTTTGTGTTGCGGATCGTTGCAGTTGCGTTAGTGAGTTGGTTTGTGATACTGATCTCAGGAAAGAAGGGCGGTATGATGAAATATACGTTCTGCCCCGGATTAGGAAACAGGCCCATCATGCTGAAGAGAGTGAAGGATGCCATGGCGCCGGAGTCGTCGTTGCCGGGGAGGCCGGCGTGCGACGCGTTGAAGCGGGAGGGTATATCTGGCCCAAAGTTATTAGAACCAAAGCCATGTCAAAGTTTTGGGCCGAGCATTGATATCAGATACTTACACTCATGCACACGGCGGGCTGACAGCCCCGGTCGCCCAGCGTAATGTGGCATATATACCGTAAGGAAGACAGGCTCGTTGCCTATATCCGCCAGCCCGGAGGTGTGGAAATAGTCCAGGCGACGCAGGAATGTGTCGTCACCGCCTAGTAGCTCGATAACTTTGCCAATGTCGTGCGGCACGAAGAACATGTATTCCCAGGCGCTGCTCTCAAAAGTCTCGGAGGGGTTGGAGGTTAAACTGCAGAATTCCGCAAGCGGACTGCATGCAATAGGATCTTGGTATCCCCATGTCCCATTCTGGTACTTTGGCTGGAAGAAGCCTACAAAGTTCGTGTTTGTGCCGTTGATGAACGACGTCTGATTGGATTTGAAGAGGTTCTGCCAATTTGTGGAGCGAGAAAGGTATGTAGTGTACGTATCTTTTCCCAGTCCCTTGGCTAGACTGGCGAGATTGAAATCGTTGTAGCTATACTCCAACGTTCTCGATATGCTCCGCGAGTTCGTGCCAAAACCCACGGGGTCAAAGTCCAGATACGGGATGTAGTACAGGGTTTTCCAGGAGGTGAGACCGCCGCGACCTTCTATGCTCCATTCTAGCGGCTCGTTTTCGGCATCATTGAGGATCGCGGAGTACGCAAGATCCCAGTCAATACCAGTAAGATTCTTGACATATGCATCTACAATGACATTGTCTGCGTCTGAGCCCCCTTGTGTCCATCCTTTGCAGGTGCTCATCATGCAGTCGGGGAGCCAGCCGCGATGTTTGTACGTGTCTAGAAGACTGCGGATCATGTTTGACATCATTACTGGGTCAAGAATGGTGAGAAACGGGAGTTGCACGCGCCACATGTCCCAGATGCAGTAAAAAGAGTCGAAGTAGGGCTCTGTACTCTGCCAATGAGGGTTTTCATCAGTGTAGTTCTGGGGAGAAATCATCGTGCGGTAGACTGCGCTCCAGAAGCTGGTCTGAAAACTGTTGTCAACATCGCCTGTCGAAACTGATATCGGGGCAAGCTTCGCACGCCATGCATCCTCCGCTTCGACCACTAGGCCATCAAAGTCGAAGTTGGGGCCAGGTATCTCTTTCTCAGCATTTTGGCAGGCCTTTTCTGTGCTGATAAAACTGAGTCCCATCCGCGCATGGATAGTGCCGTTTAGTGGTCCCTGAAATCGGAGGTAACCGCCCGCTTGAAGGTAAAATAAATTGAACCCTCTTGTCACATAAAGTTGCTTAGGCTCGGTGCCGGCTCGATCGTTTACCCATACTCCCGAATCTTTGATACTACCTCCTGCAACATCGAGACAGAAGTACGCTTGATAGGACCCCGCCCCGAAACTGGGCAGAAACGTGCCGTTGCCTTTCATACGTCCGGAGTTTTCACCCTCAACGGCTTCGATGCTAATTGATGCATTTTGTCTACTCGCCCATAAGTCGGTGAGGTCCACCATGATCACCGGCTTCCCGCTTCCGTTCGCAGAAAGAGCTTTGGAGAAGTCAAAGCGGAACAGTGCAGTGTGTTCGGCAACGGCCATGTCAGCATGAATGCCATTCTCCAATTCCACGCCGAAGTAGCCGGGTCGCGCTTTCACGGAATCGTTCTTGTACGGTAAAGCCCTCGCTGCAATCGGAAACTTGCAAGTGTTGATGTCGTCTTCTGGGCATACCTGGGGAAAGATAGGAAAGTTGCCCAAGCTTGGGTTACCTCCAGTTCCCGAATCATGCAGAGCAGAAAATCCCGTGATATTGCTTCCATCCGTGGAGAAACCTCCCGTGTTCTCACCATCTACATCGGCGACAGCTAATATGTTTGTTAATAGTATATAGCAGCAGGCTGTGTGGCTCTGCGCGAACCTTTCGCCATGCCATATGGCAGTGTAGCCCCAGAAAATACATTCCCACCGCTTCTAGTTCCGATCAATGGGTCAACATAATCCAGGATACCAGGCCCATGCTCTTGTCGGGCAAATCTGGGTGCTGAAAGTACTTTTTGACCGTACAGAAGGACGCAGAGCACGGGACCGAGGATGAACATGGTATACATGAGAGTGTATGATTTAGTCGGAGGGCAGAGGGCAGGACCTCTTGTCGACCTCTCATGTTGGATGGTCAGGTACAACAACGACGTCACCAGATGAGGAGTACCTAGAAATACTGCGGGGTAACATGATCTGCCATCCGGCAGCTGCAACCTCAGACCTTGCAGATACACCCAATATTTCTTTTCACTATTGTCGAAACTTACAAAATTTTGGTGGTGTTGGAGTCTGCAGAATGGCGTCGATGCGAGGCTGCTCTTAGCGGCATGCCATGGCTTGGAGTGCAGTCGTTCGTCCGTGCGTGAGCGCCTTCCTTCAGCCTCAGGGTCCCCACCTTTTTGTTCCTGCAGCTGCTGACTTCGACAGCACCTCCATTATGCGTGCCTCAACGACGTACTAGCATGGACCTTTACATCGATCCGCATGTATACGTACTCAAGCCTGATCTTCAGGTGTAGTGCAAGCAATCACCCTACACAGGGACAACGGCCAACAACCGGCTAAGCCAGCCTTACAGCGGCAGATGATGCCACACTCGATTGCCGACGCACGCACAATCTCGCCGAGATCAACTTTCCAGTAGCGGTCTCGACTCCCCTGTGCACCAGTGTCATGGCGGTGAAGATCCTTGAAATGGAAATGTGTGGGTTGACTATGACGTCTTCTTTACCTTTACTGGTCTTGCTGAGCGAATAGCGGACAGCACGTCCGCAACACGTCGAAGCCTCGGGAACTGACGGCCACTGTCATTGATTTGTAAGATGCAGTTGTTCAGGAGCTGTTATAGAAAGCCATTCAGCAGTCACTTGCACAATATTCATATTACACTCAGACGTTCAATTTTTGTTTTCAATCCAAGATACCCATTAGAGTATTCCGTTGTAGCGACCACTTGAAAGACAGACCTATACATCAACATGGCACCAGCAGCGAGGTACGAGTCCGACTCCAAGGATGCCTCCCCTTTGGGCAAGCCTCTCAAGTTCGAATTCTCCGGACAGACAGCCCCCAACCGCTTCCTCAAGGGAGCCATGACCGAACGCATTTCTAGCTGGGACCCCGAGAACTTCGAGGCTCGCGGTATCCCTTCCAAAAACCTCATCAATTTGTACAGGAGATGGGGTGAGGGCGGCATTGGCCTCATCCTCTCTGGCAACATCATGATTGAGTACGACCACCTCGAGGCGGCCGGTAACCCCATCATTCCCCGCAAGTCTGAGTTCTCTGGCGAGCGCTTCGAGGCTTTCAAGGAGATGGCAACAGAGGCTAAGAAGCATGGCTCTCTGTTTGTCGGCCAGGTCTCCCACCCAGGACGACAGGTTGAGTCGCGAATCCAGAAGAACCCGGTTTCTGCTAGCGACGTCCAGCTCGAGGGTAACATCATGGGCATGACCTTTGAGAAGCCTCACGCTGCCACCGACGAGGACATTGCCAATATCATTGAGGGCTTCGCCCATGCAGCTGAGTACCTCGAGAAGGCAGGCTACGATGGTATCGAGCTCCACGGAGCTCACGGTTACCTGATCGCCCAGTTCCTGTCTCCCACTACAAACCAACGTACCGACAAGTACGGCGGTTCGATCGAGAACCGCGCCCGCATCATTGTCGAAATCACCGACGCGATCCGCAAGCGCGTATCCAGCAACTTCGTCGTAGGCATCAAGCTCAACTCCGTTGAGTTCCAAGAGAAGGGCTTCAACCCAGAGGAGGCGAAGCAGATCTGCAAGATCCTTGAGGACAACAAGTTCGACTTCGTTGAGCTGTCGGGCGGCACATACGAGAAGCTCGCGTTCGGGCACCAGCGCGAGTCGACCAGGAAGCGCGAGGGCTTCTTCCTTGAGTTCGCCGAGTCCATCGCCCCCGTACTCTCCAAGACCAAGGCGTATATCACCGGCGGCTTCAAGACCGTCGGCGCAATGGTCAAGGCCTTGGAGGTCGTTGACGGCGTCGGTCTTGCGCGCCCGTTGGCGCAGGAGCCTCACCTGTGCAAGGACATCTTGGAGGGCAAGGTCACAGGCGCAATCAAGCAGGCCATCGACGACAACAACTTTGGTCTTACCAACGTCGCCGCCGGTACACAGATGCGCCAGGTCGGCAAGGACCAGGAGCCCATCGATCTCTCCCACAAGGAGAACGTGGACGCGTTCATGAAGGATATGGGCACATGGGGCGAGAAGATGGCCAACGACAGCAAGATGCAGAATTACGGATACGTAGACATTACGAGCGCGCAGGCCGTGCCGTATGGCGCCGCTTCAGCATAATCGTAAGCTGGAGGCAGGTAGTTTGATTTAGACCCATATATACTAGATATAGAACGTAATGAGACATGACAATCAAGCTATTACCGTCCATCACGGTGAAGCGTGCTACCATCACCACGTTCAGATCATGTGCTTCCGACTCGCAGACGGTAACCACCGCCTCCGCAAGGTCTAACGAAAGAAGCTTGAGCATCGTTCCATGTCCCGAGAAGACTGCGAGGACGAGGGCGCACTTCACTGACGAACGAAGAATCTGGCCATCGCACACGCAGCATCTTAACCTCTTCTTGCCAAAGTAAATACGTCGTTGTGCAGTCTTCTATTCAGTATCTTCAATTCAGCATCTTCATTTCCACCTACACACATGCTATCCACGACTCAAACAACAATCCTCTCAAAGCTATACTTGGGCACCTTCTTGCTGATAAGCATACCAATCTCGCGCTTACTCCTCTCCTCCCTACGACCTCCCTTACCCTGCTTCGTCTTCTCAACGCCCATATCGGTGCGCCCACCAAGCGGCAGCATGGGCAGCTCGTGCTCTTTAACGGCGGGCACATTGAAGGGCTTGTTCTGGTTCTCGAGGGCTTTGGCAGACGGCTTCGTCGACTTGGGCATGTTGGCTGCGTAGCGCAGGAACTCGCCTAACAAGCCGCGCATGTATCGCGCCTCCCAGAAGCCGTTGAGCGCCTCCGATGTGTCTGCGTGCAGTGCGTCGATGATGTCTTTGCCCTCGTCGGCTGACGAAGGGGTGCCGACGGCTGCGAGCCAGGCCCCGGCGCCGATGGCGTCGAGCGTGCTGGACAGCAGCGATGCGATGATGGTTACTGCGTGGTCGTCGGGGCTATCGTCGGTGGAGGCTTCCGGGTCAATAAAATCGTATTGGGACGACCAGCCGCCGTTCTTCAGCTCGAAGTGCAACAGCCTGATCAGCGATTCAAGGTCTCGACGGGGCAGCACGGAGCGCAGTGTCGAGCTGATGAGGGGCGCAGGGAAGGTGTGTAGCCGTGTGAGAGCCGGGCGCAGGGTGTTAGAGCGGATGGAGACGCCGTTAGATAGGACAGTAAGGGCGTGGTCGACTTCTGTTGTTGCAGCGTCCAGTTCAATGTCTATGTCCATGTCTGATTCCGCTGGGGCGGTACCGTTAGTGAGGAGCTTAGTTGTGTCCTCGGATGTTGAGGGCTTGTCGTCTAGGCTCTGCGTGAGCAGGCGGATGGCTTCAACGACTTCGCCGATGGGGAGGAAGTGCTTGTGATTGAGCACGGCGGAGAGAATATGGAGTTCGGGATCGAATGCTACGATGGCCTTCACGATGTCGCCATCGGTGATTTTAGGGACGACGTGGGCAGACTCAGGTGCTTCGTCTAGAAGTGCGCGGCGGATGGATTCTTTGGTCAGGTGGCCAATCTGCAACAGCCATTGGAAGACGTTTGGTGGGAAAAAGGTGACCCTCAGTGTGTTTCCTTCAAATCCGAAAATCTTGCTAAGCGCATAGAGAGCATGTTGACGATGTAGCTGTCGTTGCGATTCTGGGATGGCCGCAGGAATGTTCCACTTCCGCAGTTGATCCTCGGAAGCCTCATCGTCGATCTTCTCAACGACCACGGCATCCTCTTTTGGTATGCTCGGGCCCACACCGTTGGTCAGAGGTCCGCCTTGTACTTCGTTCTCCTGTTTGGTTTGTGCATCTGTCTTCTTCTCCAGTGGAATACCCAGGCATGAGGCCAGAACACCTTCGAACTTTGCAATTTTGCTCTTCGAAGCGTAACGGTCCAGCTTCTCTTTCCTGTCCAGCCACTTTGCTGATTCTGCACCAGATTTGGGCTTTGCGATGCCTTTGCCCAGCGCGTCAATGAGTAGGGTACCTTCAGTCTTGACCCGCTTTCGTGCGTTTGTAACTCCATATTGCATGCCGAGAAGTTCGTCGTCACGCACAGCTACAACGAGGCCAAGCTCAGCGTAGTACGCCACTAGTTGCGGTGTAACTGCTGTCTCGGTATCTGGTTGAGCGTGCTTTCGCTTCTTGGATGCTGCATCATCTGATGGGGTACCTAGCGGCAGATATGCTTGTAGAGAGTTGTACTTGACGTCGAACGCACGGCACGAGCCTGGGGCTGTTGCAAACACAATGTCCTGGGAAATGCGCAGGAACGAGTCGATCTTTGCTTCATTGAGCAGAAGCTCTGAGTTGATCTTGGGTACTGTTCCTGACAGATCGTAGGAGATGATGCCACCATCGACCAGAATATGCAGCGCACCGCTAGTAGCGTGGAGAGAGTAGGTGGCGGCTGAGTCTGTGCGAAGCAGTATGCTTGAAGGCTTCGGTAGAGTGATGGAAAGCAGGTGCTTGAGAGGCTGTAGCTGGGTCGCAGGGAGATGTGCATTTCGAGGCTGCACCTGAAGAAGCTGCAGGATCCTGGATCCGTTTGTATTCTGCCCAACAACGCAAAGAATCTGGGTAAGCTCCAAGAGGTCAGAAGCTTCGCTGGATTCGGGGCTCAGTAAAGCTGTGATGTCCTCTCTGTTACGCAACAGGCCTCGTGTTACGTTGCGGGCAGTCGAGAGTGTGATGCTCTCCATCTTGAAATCCTTGTTCTTCTGCGAACCTACTGACCTCAAATTTGCGACCCAGCGGACAGTTGAGAGATCTGCAGACAGACAGATGACATCTCCGTTTTCGAAGGTAGCGAGTACATCATGCGTCGAATCCTTAGTGGAGCCACCGCCCGCGACGGGAAGCGATTCGAGCGTCGATACCTGCGAGCCGTTCGAGGGTGTGTAGGAGGTTTTCGCAGTCTCTGCATTGTCGCCGAGGATCGTCTCGTGGAAGCAGACGAGCTGTGACTTTGCGCCCGCGGTCGGCTCAGTAACGGAGGCGTAGGTGAAGCGCTGGGCGGGTGTCTTGGACGAGCCCTTTCGGTATGTCGAGTACGGGGCTGCTGTGAAGGATGCGCTGGGCGGGAGCGCATATGAGGTGACGAGTTGAGGGTTTTGCAGCTATCAAGAGGTCAGACGGTAGCCCAAAGCCTGGCAGGAGAACATGGTACACTGTAAATGCTTATACATTCGCCCTCGACGCCAACAACAATCTCTGTGCGCTTCCTCTTCTTGATCCCGCTGATGCTGCACACTCCAGTTGCATGAATGCGTCCATTGGTCGAGGAAACAGGCTTGGACAGCGAGGCCAGAGTGAATGGCGCGCCAATTTCCTTGTCGGACGACATTGTGTTTGCCAGGCCGATCGTGCGGTGTGACATCTGCTCGAGTCCGGTCGCGCCTGCAACTTTTGGAGATGAAAAAGCAAGTGGGTCCTCTTAGCGTCAAGCTGTGGCTCAGTAGGTAGTGGCTTGAAAATGTGGACCCCTGCCGCCACTTTAGCTCCAGGCGCGTCGCGTGCATCATCATGTCGCGTAGACGTGGAGCAGCGCTCGAGACGTCCACATCACGCTTCCACACATCCTCTCTCTCTGGACCCTGCAGAGAGTCCCTGCATACCTCAGCTCTCGCTTTGCTTACCTACGGCCATTGAATAACATGTCGCGGTGATTGCAGCCCAAGTCAATGGCTCTTGCTGCAGTGCATACTGCCATGCATCTTGAGGAGTCCAAGAACGTGCATCCATTCTTCACCAAACCCTCTAGTGCGCCCGTTGCTTCGAAACTCAGGATCCAGTACTGATATCGGGGCAGGAATCCCACCCATCGAGCCGAACACGAACGACGCTGACACGAATGACGACGACCCGGCCGATGACCAGGACTATAGCGTGCAGGGCACCAGTCCGAAGGCCTTGCAGCCGCGAAAGAAGCGCACGAGGAAAACAGCGCATGCAAAGAATCAGCCATCACTAGACAGCTTTGCTCGGCGACCAGCTGGGCAGTCGAATGAGGCGGACGTGAAGGCCAATGCAGACGAGCCAGCAGAGCCGACTTTAGACGAGGATCTAAACTTGGATCGAAGGAAACGAAGGAAGACAACCTCACCGAAGCCTACGGTGAATGCGACAGATGCAGGACGACACGCAGCAGGCCCGCCGTCAGATCTGTACCAGCAATTGCAGGCTGAGGCGACCCCCACAGGGACACAGGAGGTCATCGACCATGTCATGACCGATGTGTTGGTTGCGAGTGCACCAAAAGGTGAAGCGCTGGGATCCTCACCGCCCATCGCTGGAAATACACACGAAGGGGCTGTGCCCGAACCCTCGCTCCTCCCACAAGCAGCCGAGATATCATCGCCATCCATTACACCATCAAATGCTGGCGAAGCCTTTGCAGATGTCAGCAACGAGAACATGCCTCCGGAATCCGCCGAAACCACAGCTGCCAAACTTACTCCGAAGAAACAGATCAAAGTCACAAAGACCGGCAAGCTGGTGTCGAGTCCTCCGAAGAAGTCTGAACCGCCAGCGTCAACGACACCGAAACGGAGGGGTCGTCCGCGAAAGGCGGCGAAGAACAACAATCTGTCTCCCACCATTACAGTCATCAGATATGGTTCAGATAAGGCATCCAGGTTAGCTATTGGGCAGAAGATCGATGCTATTCAGAACGGTGGCAAGCCTTCTGACAAGCACGTGTCGATTGCTCTACCCAAGCCTGCTGGACCGCCAAAGGCTCCTCATCCGTTTTTTACTGGCAAGGCTGGCCAGAAGAAGGTGGAAGCGCCTACGAAGCCAGAGGCCGAACCCCGACCTGTGACCCCAAGGAAGAGTGCCTGTACTCCAGGGAAGCTGAGAGCGGAGAGAAGAAAAGAGCAAGACGACGAAGATATGCCAGCCTTTGGCATGTCGTCAAAGACAAGTCGGCTGGCTAAGCAATCTGGGCTGAACGAACCCCTTTGGCCTTCAAAGGAGACTGCACATGTCCGGAATCTTGACAAAAACAGCACGAACAAGCCGGTGTCACAAACGCCAGGAACAAGCATAGCCTTGAAGCCTGCGAAGTTGAAGAGCAACGTCTACACTCTTTCTGCTGAGGAGGAAATCATTGCGAAATTGGCCGAGCAGTTGTTAGAAAACTTTAAACAAAGCCCAAACCCGACGAGTCTGGAGTTCGCGCCACCCGAGGATGTGCGCTTACCAACATGCTTACTGACTACGGGCATTGACATCCAGCACAAAGTGCGCGCCAAGATCCAAGCACCAATCGAGACATTGGCACAGCGACTCTACGCCAAAACACACCCAGCTATCACTGTACTGTTCGACGAGACCGAGCACACACTTACACCTTTCGATGAAGGCAGATGCGAGACTCAGGCGTGGACACAGAAGTACAGACCGGGACGGGCAGATCACGTATTACAGTCGGGCAAGGAAGCATTTGCACTCCGAGATTGGCTGAAAAGCTTAACAGTCATGGCTGTAGGTGCTGCACAAGATATTCCGAAAGCTAGTACTTCAGCAGATACGAAGAAGCCACCTAAGAAGAAGCGGAAAACAGCAGCAGATGAGTTCATCATCTTTTCAGACGAAGAGGAAGAAGATGAAGAGATGGTTGAGCTCGACCCGAACGCCAAGGCCACTCCGCGTCAACTCCCTTCTCTGAGACGGCCACGATGGACAAGAAACAAGAACGTGGTCCTTCTCAGCGGGCCTCACGGGTGCGGCAAGAGTGCCACAGTATACGCTGTGGCAAAAGAGCTGGACTTTGAAGTCTTCGAGCTTCACTCTGGTGTTCGACGCTCTGGCAAAGACATACAGGACAAAGTTGGCGACATGACTGCTAACCACTTGGTGAACCATCAGCGAGACGACTTGCCAATGAAACCGAAGCCCGCCCCCGTTGTAGCCGATAATGACACGGATAATGAGCGCGACAAAGCATTTCAGAAGGATCTTGATAGCGGAAGGCAAGGCACAATGACTTCGTTTTTCACAGCAAAGCCTGTCATAAAGCCAGAACTGAAGCCAAAATCGAAGGTTCAGGTTGCAGCAAAGTCTCCTACGAAGCCTCGAGCAATACCAGCCGCTCAAGCCATGTTGCCAATCGCAGGTCTCTCGCGCAAGTCGCAAAAGCAGTCACTAATCCTCATCGAAGAGGCGGATGTTCTGTTCGAAGAAGACCAGAACTTCTGGGCACAGATCATCAAGCTCGCTGCACAGTCCAAGCGACCTATTGTCATCACCTGCAATGACGAATTGCAAATACCTACGCAAGCCTTACCATTAGCAGCTATACTGCGTCTCGCTCCACCCCCTGTTGATCTCGCGACCGACTACCTGGTGGCACTAACAGGCAGAGAGGGACACGTACTGCAACGACAAGCCGTCAGCGATCTCTACATCTCAAAGGACCACGATCTTCGAGCCAGTATTACAGAGCTGGACTTTTGGTGCCAGATGTCTGTAGGAGACAAGAAGGGGGGCCTAGAATGGATGTATCAGCGTTGGCCGCCCGGAAAGGATATCGATACTAATGGTCGTTTGCTGAGGGTTGCAAGTGAAGACACGTATCAGTCCGGCATGGGCTGGCTATCACACAATGTATTTGCGACGAAGAGCAACGTCGTGTTTGACAAGGAAGAAGAGCTACTGATGGAGGTCTGGAACGACTGGGGCATCAGCCCGACGTCCTGGAGTGCAGAAGACCGGCTCGGCAACGACTCTGCTGAATCCGAAAAAGACACCCAGTCCTCTAACCTCGATGGACTTGACCGCTTGGTCAGCTTCTCTGACACTCTCAGCGCCTCAGACATATATTCTCGCATTGATCTTCCCTCGTACGAGGCCATGCACGACCAACCCATGGATCCCACCCTCCCCACGATGCCCTCCAAAGAACGCCTAAGTTACACCATCGACGCGCCTCTCCTACAAGTCGACCCCCGTACAGACTTCCTAAATCTCGACACTTTACTCGCAACACAGACCCACATTCTCGCCTCCCGCATATTCCCTGACCTCGCAGCCCACCCCTCGCCAGCAGCCTCCCGACCCACGAATCCCGAGCAGATGTACACGTCTCGCATTCTCCACCACAAGATCCGCCACACCCTGCACCCGCTCCCGCGCTCAACATTCTCTTCCGCCCTCGACATCCTCGCCACCCCTCCCTCGGCATACAACGCTTACCCAGACCTGACCATTGACCACCGCTCGTCATACAACCTCCTTGCCTCGTCTTTTGACCGCCCATTCCCGCTCATCACGCTGGACATTGCGCCCTATGTGCGCAGCATTGTGGCGCACGAGCTGGTTCTCGAGACGCAGCGTATCAGGCTGGGCAATCTGTTGTCTGAGGGTGGACGAGCGAAGCGCGCGCGGACGACGAGGGCGAGCCGCACGGCTATGGAGGGCGGGGAGCGAGGGACGAAGAGAAGGGAGAGGTGGTTTCATAAAGACCTCAATTTCGAGTTGGTTATGCGGACAGCGGGGCCCAGTTGGTCGGGGATGGGCTGGAGAGGTGAGGAGGGTGAGGAGGGGAGCGTGACGGGGACACAGCAAAGTGAGAGTCTGGCGGGGACGCAGAAGAGTGTTGAGGATGGGCGGGGCGGGGAGATGGAAGAGAGGGTTGTTGATGCTGAAGCAGAGTAAGAGAGCAGATGCATAAACCGAATCGAACTTTGTTAAAATGAAGATTGTATTAATAAACCCACGCGCATGGCTTCACGCACTATTTTGCACCCTCGGGTTGAACGCTACCCACCCACGGTCCGTCCGGCACTCCCTTGAGTTTGTCAAACGGTGAAAAGTATGGAACTACCTGCTTGTCCGCAAAACTCCCATGTTGCAAGAGATGCGTGACATGTCTACCGATCCTTCTACTCATCCTTTTAGGCCAGGTTTTCACCCTCCATCTCGTGGTCTTCTCGAGATCCTCTTGTGCTTTGAGTACCGCTGCCCTGGCCTTGAGCTCCGCTCGCCTCGCCTTTGTGGTTGGCCAGAAGCTCTCCCTCCACTCCGCAAGTCTGATCTCCACAGCCGTCCGCCCGTACGTCAGCACCGGGTGCTTACCGCGTTCCTGACCGAACATAGTTGAGAAGGTGCCGGTTGTACGATAGAAGTAAATCTGTGGTGCGTAGAAAGAAGCGTGCACTGATTTTAGTTCGGCAGCTTGTTTGTTGGCAGTCTCTCTGGCGCGTAAGAGTTCATTGAATGCATGTGTGTCGAAATAATGATAGTTCTTTGCTTGAGCTCGACGATACTCTGTTAAGTCGGTTCTTTTACATGAATAGTCGTCCTACGACTTGTCCTTCAATGCGCGCAATGTGCGTACAACTTCGACGGGCTCGGTTTGTCCTACGGCCTTTTGAATCTCAGGGTCTGCGTAAAGCATAAAGACGTTGTGTTTCTGGGTGTGTCAGTTCGTGATTAATGTGACTGGAAAGCTTATAAAGACACACCTTCTCGTCGCCAATGGTAAATTTGCCTTGTGTCTCCTTGTTCGCCTGAGAGTAACTGTCGAGCTTCTTGACTGCCTCATTGTCCTTTGCTACTGTCTTCGCGAACTTGACATTGCCCTTTGTGTATTCGTGGCCAGGATACACTTTTGTGTCGTCTGGCAGTGCGGCCAAAGTCTGGTTCAGCGCCTTGTGCATCTCCTCGGCGGTGCCTTCAAAGAAGCGGCCACAGCCGCCAATGAACATTGTGTCACCGGTAAAGACAGCCTTGTCGTCCCCATCCTTGAAGTAGAAACAAATACTGTCTTGTGTGTGGCATGGTGTGTGAAGCGCGGTGACTTCGATCGAACCGATGCTGAATGTTTCCTTGTGGGTGGGAGTCTTGTTGACCAGAGTGCAGTCGCGGCCACCAATGATTGGAAGTTTGTAGTGCTTCAACTACAATTTGTCAGATGATGTGCAGAAAGGTATGCGAGTCTTCCTTACGATCTCCTTGTTTCCTCCTGCGTGATCGTGATGGCTGCCAATGTCTAAGTACGTACACCGAAGATCGAGAGAAGTGGGAATGCTTACTGGTGAGTGTTGATGATCTTTGTCAATCTCAGACCGGCTTTTGTCTCCTTTTCGAGAACTGGAAGGACCCTGTAAGAATAGAGAAGTCAATCAATAAGTCCCATATGAGAGGCCATTGGTTTGATAGTAACGTACTCCTCTGCATGTGCTGGGTCGATGATTACAGCTTCATGTGTCTTGTCGTCCGAGACGAGGTAGGCATAGTTGTTGCCGGTACCCTCCCCTGCATTTCAATCAGTGGAACGACAATGGGCCTTTCCATCAAGGTGCTCATACACATAGGAATTGATTGGATGTGCATGGCGCGTGTAATGGATAGCTGTATAAGGTTAGTTTATCGTCTCTCGAACGTCAGTCACGAATACCTTACTCTTGTGACTGGTGACCGAAATGATTGAAATGATGCGCGTCTGATTGCCGCGGTGGAGAAGCTCATGAGTAAAGTTCAAAGGTGTTGCTGACTGCGAGGGGGGGATGACATCGGCAACTTCCCGATAGAAGGTGCGTCACTACCTAGGTATCGCGTCCGTTCCCCCGCATCACGTGATACAACATCCCATCGAATGTAAGCAGTTCTTTTTTCGCACATATTGCACATGAGCATCTTGAGTCCACAACCGTAAAACTTACACTCAGCCACACAGGTCATGGAGAAATGCAGAGAATGAACTCAATTGGACCCTGAGAAGGGTTATGCAGAACATGGATAGCTCGAACACCAAACGCCACCCTGACAATGCTTCGCCAGTCATAAACTCGTTGCTATTTACAAATCACCGCTCTTACAAGAGTGCTCTCAGTCTCTTCTGCAGCTCGGGCTTCTCCGAGGGACTATCATCATACAGCCGGCGACCCTGCGGATCATACAGCGGGTCAGACACCACTGTGGCTTTGATCTTGCGGCTGAAGTACTCAATCTCCACTGAGTCACCCTCATTGGCATCCTTTGGTAGCCAGGCGTATGCAATGGGCTTGCGGATTGTGTACCCGAAGGCAGCATTTGTGATGTAACCAGCTACCTTTCCGTTACGGAAGACTGGTTCCTTGCCCAACACCATGGAACGCCCATCGTCAACAGTTAGGCATCTCAGCCGTTTAGTTGGTGTGCGTCTTGACGCAGCCTCGAGCGCGCCCTTGCCAACAAAGTCTACTTTCTTGTCCCTTTGGATAGCATAGGTGATGCCAGCTTCGTAAGGGTTGTACTCGGATGAAAAGTCTGATCCTGAGGCTCGGATGCCCTTCTCCAGACGCAGACCGTTGAAGGCAGCACGGCCAGCGGCCACAAGTCCATGAGGCTGGCCAGCTTGCCATATGCGATCCCACAAACGCTGACCAAATTCTGGTGTTGTTTGGATCTCCCAACCATGTTCTCCGACGAACGACTTGCGGAACATCGTTACTGGGATACCAGCGAGGCCTAACTTCTTAACACCCATGTATGGTAACCCATTGTTGGAGAAGTCAATCGAACTCATATCTCGAATCACATCGCGAGCTCTAGGACCCCAGAGACCAAGACAACAAGTGCTCCCAGTAATGTCGCGCACTTGCACCCACTGAGCAGGTGTGGTCTTTGATTGTTGACGGGCCTCTCGCGCGAGGTAGGCCAGGTCGGTGGCAGTATTGGCGCCAACCTGGAATATATCTTCTTCGATTCTTGACACAAAGACGTCGCTCATAACGCCACCATGTGTATTGAGAAGCAAGGTGTGAGTGATTGCCCCAGGAGCCCTGCTCACGTCACTTGTCGTAAGACGCTGCAGCAAGTCGACGGCAGCGGGACCGTAAACCTCGAATCGATGGAATGTGGTCATGTCATACATGGCCGCTGCGTTGCGAGTCTTCCACGCCTCTGCAGCTGCGATTGGTGAGTAAAACTTGGAAGACCAAGCATCACGATCGACCGGCCTCCACTCCTTTGGAAGCGACTTCACAAGCTCAGCGTTAGCTTCGTACCAATGTGGACGTTCCCATCCTCCGACCTCAAGGAAGAAGGCGCCTTGCTCGCGCTGCCGAGGGTGGAATGGGCTGACGCGAAGGTTGCGTGGGGACTCCTTAGGTGCTAGAGGGTGGATGATATCGTAGATTTCCACGAAATTCTGTTGTGAGGTCTCGCTGACGTACTCTGGACTAAGCTGGACCTCCTCAAACCGAGTCACTTCCAATTCGGCAATGTCAATCTTAGAGCGACCATCCGTGAGCACCTCGGCCACGGCCCGAGCGACACCAGCAGAGTGCGTTACCCACACGGCTTCGGCAACGTAGAAACCATCGAGGTTGGGTGCTTGGCCTACGACTGACCCGCCATCTGGGGTGAAGGAGAAGACCCCGTTAAAACCGTCCGCGATCTCGGTCTCCCGAAGGGCAGGCAACAACTCCTGCGTTGCCTTCCAGGCTGGCTCAAAGTCCTCGGATGTGAACTCGAGCCGCGATGGCATGTTCTTCTCATCAACCTTTTCCGGTGTAACGCCGAGCGATGCCGCATTGATGGGCATTGGCCGATGCCCATAGTATCCAATACCATATTGGTCTCCATGTTCCCGATAGTACAAGTCCTGATCTTGGTACCGCAGGATCGGGTACTCAGCATTCATTGCGTTGATATTTCTATTGACTTCGCGGCCTACGAGTCCTGGAACAGGTGTTGTCTTGACGTATTGGTGACCGAGTGGAAGGAGTGGGACCTTCAGTCCAATCATCTTACCAATCTCCACGCCCCAAAAGCCGGCGCAAGATACAACAATGTCTGCAGGCACGCTGCTCTTGTTTGTGGTGACGCCTGTCACGTGGCCGTTCGCTTGTTCGATCCCGGTGACGACAGTGTGTTCGAGGTATCGGACGCCAGCTTGGCGTGTGCTCTCGATGAGCAGCTGTGTGGCACGAGCTGCTAATGCCAGACCGTCACTTGGAATGTAAAGACCACCCAAGATCATGCTTTTGTTCAGTCCCGGATACTTCTCGTGGCACTCCTCCGGAGTGATCAAGTGTGCTTCGATACCCCAGGACAGAGCATACCCGTGTTTGCGCTTGAGCTCCTCCAGGCGTTCTGGTTTTGTCGCGATTTCGAGACCACCCAACTGGTTGAAGCAGTTTTGACCGTCCTTCTTGAGTGACTGCAATTTCTCGACTGTATATTTGGCGAACAGGGTCATCGTCTTCGAAGGATTCGTTTGAAATACAAGGCCTGGCGCATGTGATGTTGAGCCTCCTGGCATGCTCAACGGGCCTTGCTCAATAACGGTGATGTTGTTCCATCCTCTGGAAAGCAGCTCGTCAGCAAGATTAGTGCCAACGATACCAGCACCAATAATGACAACACGCTGCGAAGTCGCCATTGTGGGAGAGATGGATTCAGGTATAATTGATTACACTGGCTAGCGAGCGAGCAGCTTTTTAAGAGGATTGTAGCTCGAGATGACAATGCATCTCGCCGCACTTCGCAGCTTGAACGCCGCAACTAAGCGTGGATAAGACCATTAGAACTGCGAAAGCTTTCCCATGGTGGCATGAAACTGCAGTGCTAGAGACGATAAAATCACCACCCCGCATGCGACTCTTACGACATTGGTGGGGAAGTCTTCCAAGCGTGGACGTAGGGTCCTGATAGCCAAATTGGGCCTAGACGGGCGCGTTCGCAAAATAGTCCTAGAAACGCTTCATAACTCGCGATGACCCCGCCTCGCGTGTGCGGACTTGCTCCCTTCACACCTTTTACAGCTACCACATCGAAACGCAAGCGTCCATCCAAGATTGGACAGCCTCGACGGTCAGTGTATGCTGTGTAACACAGCTACTTCATAGCAACCCCTGTCTGGCTCTTCAGAGACACCAGCAATGAACAATGCAATCGACATTGGCTACAACGATGCATATACAAATGCACCCAATCTGATGGCTGTTTAATCGACATCGTTTCTTTAACGACTTTCCATGCGAGTCTCGTGTGCGAATTTCCACTGCCACTCATGCCCTCGAGGCGTACCTTTGCGACAAACCCCTGCAACAAGTCCTGCGACAAGCCCTGCAAGACCACCTACCTACGGACCTGCCAGCATGTTGAGATATCCAGCAACTGCCGTCTTCATGTTTGTTGTACGATCCGATTGGTGCTTGTGTCATGGCACTGCACTCTTCGACAAAGCCCTTAATCAACGCCGAAAACTTGGTCACACCTCACTGGAGAAGCTTCACGGCACGTGGTCTTAGGACTTTCCGTTTGAACTCTCTTGGGGCTCGATCTCAAGGACCGCAAAGCGCTTGATAGATCTTCGACAGGATCTTAGTACTTGATTGATACGAGTCTATATTGAGCATGTGCCCAAACCCATGCAGCCTCGACTTGCTCACTCATTCTCACCTACCATGGCAAGACACGTTTTTGCTCCGAGTACTCCGAAGACAGCAGAGTGGTGCAGAGTGGGGTAAAAACTTGCAATGAAGCGCGTGGTCATTGTCACGTCAACTCTACATTGAACTGACAAAGCGATAGTGCTGCCACAACAACTGGACCACCATGGTGCTATTCCAGAACAGATATAGCAAAAGGTTTATGTCTGGTTATGACAGAGTCTCCTCTTCCGTGCACAAACTGCGACCCAAGCCATTGATCTTTCCTTCATCACCTCTGGTGGAACAAGTGCGGCTCCGCGGCGGTTCCGCTCAATAGTAAGTATCCTGTCAGTTGCAGGCTTGTATGATCAAGAATATCTCGATGAAAATTGATAACAGAGATTGAAATCGCAGAATCCGACCGCAATTACCCCGTGGTGGTTGTGGCTGATAAGCTGGTCGAAGCTTTGTTGGTACTAACTTTCCGAATTTGGACATCAGATCCATGAGCGATGATACCAGGTCCGTGCCAATAGGAGGGGAAAGCAACTAGACAAGCCTCGATTTATATTGAGATGACTGTTGCATTAGTCGCCTATGGGCTCTTTGATTGAGTTGGGCCATCGCTTACCAAACGCCGTAGCTGACACCAAAGTTACCGTTCAGATCGCCTATGATTCGACAATCATGATCACAATGGTAGATAGGGCGGTAGCAGATAGCCCTAGGACGCAGCAGGTGAACGTGGCGCATGACGGCTGCTTGCAGTCCGATTACGTTTGCGCTACCCACTGGCCAGCCATCCACATAGTGAATGGATTCCACTTCCCCATATGGGGTAGGGAACTTGTTTACTCGATAAGGGTGAGAAGTAGTCATCGCCATGTATATCATATATCAATGCTTCAGCTACCATCATACATAGAACCATAACCGCAAATGTCATCTCTACAGAACAAGGCCTTTCTCAGCTTATCATCAGTGATTCATACTATCAAGCTCAGTCTCGCCTACATTTACTTCAGCATGGTTCGATCTCTTCTGAGCTATATCGGACTCGGTGGCGCCGCCACAGCCTCACCACCACCACCAGAGGATGGCGCCGTTCGCGCCCTGCCAGGCAACTGGTACACATCAGAAGAGATGTATCAGCTGGAGAGACGCGCCATATTCTCTCGCCGATGGCTTATCCTTACACACAAGTCACGCCTTCAGAAGCCTGGTGACTGGCTTCGCTACAACTGTGCAAACTACGACTTCGTTGTCTCCAAGGACCGCAACGGCGAGATCCACGCTTTCCACAATGTTTGCAGGCACCGAGCCTATCCTGTGGTTGAACAAGAACAGGGCAACTCAAAGATTCTCTCATGCAAGTACCACGGGTGGTCATATGGCCTGAACGGCAAGCTTGCAAAGGCGCCTGGCTACCAGGAGCTCAATGGCTTCGACAAGGCTAAGAACGGTCTCTTCCCAATTCACGTCCACACTGACCCCAACGGCTTCATCTACGTGAATATGGACTCAAACAAGGTACCCGAGGTCACATGGGATGAGCAGTTCGAAGGAACCGACCAGCAGGAACGATTCAAACAGTTCAACTTTGATGATTACGACTTCGACCATTCATACACCATGGAAGGAAACTTCAACTGGAAGATTCTCGCGGATAACTTCAACGAGTGCTACCACTGCAAGACAACGCACCCGGACTTGCCTGCCATTGCCAATCTTGAGACATATGATGTCAACTGCTCGGCTGATCACATCGATCACGACCCAAAGAGCAACCCCGACCAGGTCCAGCAGGGCCTTAACATCTGCTCCACATACCTCTTTCCCTACTCTTCCTACACTGTCAGGCAAGTAACACTGGCACACACTTCATCTCACAGCGACTAACACTATATAGTCCTCACTTTATGTTCATGCAGAAGTTCATGCCATCCGGCCCCAACCGCTGTGTCATGTACTACGAAGTCTGGAAGAACCGTAACAGCACACGCGAGGAATTTGACCGTCTCAACATCGTCTACAAGCGTGTCATGGCCGAAGACAAAGTCCTCTGCGAACGCGCCCAAGAGAACATCAACGCCGGCGTCTTCATCAACGGCGAGCTGCACCCACACATGGAGAAAGGACCTCTTTTCTTCCAAAAGCGCTGCCGCGAGATCGTCATGGAGCACGCGAAGAAGGAGAAGGCGGCTGGCAAGCAAATTTGGCCCGCCAGACAGGCGCTGGAAAAGGATGGCAACTCAGCGATCAGCAACGAAGACGTTGCTTTCTGTGAGGGTCTGGCATGTGGTAATGACAACGACAAGAGCGAGTTGGCTTGGTAAAAGCTATATAATTTGATGAGGCATTTGATGGAGTTTGGGTTTGCACAGGGCCTCGACCCCTTTTGGCAGCTGTGCCGTTCATTTAGCGACTTTAGTTTCATGATCAATATGATAGATCCTCTTCATAACACTTTTGTCTTCCTTCGCTTTTTCCCTTGGCTTACAACCTTCGCTTGACCACAATACTCTGGAAGGACTCTGCAAAGACCGTTTCCCTTTAGTTCCGCTGACAGATGCCACTGACACACTTCTGCTGTCATGTTGTATCAGACTTTGACCCCGCTCAATCGAGCCTTGTCCATCGAAAAGCACGTTGAGAATGGCATAGCGCGATTGAGGCAGAGCTGCCGGATTGGGAAAACATATCCATTGTGGGGATAACCTTCAACATCATGCACAGCCGATATCGTCCTTACTTGAACAATCCATATTTTTCCAGAAATGCATGCCTACAACTTTTGCACATATGGATGTGGTTGATAGCAGCTCCTCCTTTCTCGCTAAGCGTGACGTCATCTGTCAGGCCTGCATTTTGACAAATAGGGCGTACATGTTCGAGTACCACAATGGCGCACTTCCCTTTCACGATATGGTGACAACAATTGCATCGCTAACTTTTGACACTATCGTAAACTGAGAACAAACAACGTTTAAGCCATGTCGTCCAAGCACATCGTCTTTGACATCGTCGGTACCCTAGTGTCTCACGAGCATTTCTACGACGTGATCAACACACGGCTAGGCCCCGCACTCAAGCCCTACCAAATATCTGGTCGCCTTCTGGGTTATTCATGGCTCGAAACTGCTGAGCGCGAATACACGTATCTTTCCCTCTCAGGCCGATACGTCCCCTTCGCCCAAGTGTTCCAAGCGATCTTCTTCCGCGTTCTGCATTTCGCAGGTGTGCCTGAGCCAAGGAGTGTAGCAAGCGAGGAGGATGTGGAGTACTTCATACAAGAGTACAAAAACTGTACCGTCAGACCTGGTGCCAAGGAATGTATTGATCAGCTGAGAATAGATGGATGGACGGTGTGGGCCTTCACAAGCGGTGACCGGGAGCGAGTGAGAGGGTACTTCAGCAAGGGCGACATCGCGATCGATAATGAACACATCATAACATGTGACGATGTTGGGGCCGGCAAACCTGAGATCAAGGCTTACGAGCGGGTTAAAGAAAAGATTGGAGCAGGCGAAGGCAAGCCGCTGTGGTTTGCTGCTGCACATGGGTGGGATGTGAGCGCTGCTGGGCGGGCGGGTTTCAAGACTGCGTACTGTACGGTACTGGAGAAAGAGCCACTCGAAGAGGTCTTTGGTCAGACCGATGTCACTACGGATACACTGCCAAGGCTAGCAGAGAAGGTCATTGCAGGTGCAGCTTAGATGGGAACGCAGCAACATTACAGGAGGGGTAGGGTGCACCGAAGTAAACTGCCGTCAGCAATAGGCTACAGTTGCTAGTGTACGTTTTGCAAAGCAATACCCTGTCCATCTCCATCTTCAACACCCTGAAATCGAGCCTGTACAGCATATCGATGTTTCAATACACTTAGTTCGTATGTCAAAACAATTTTGCAGGCCAATAAAGAGATCATATAACGGCCAACAACAGACAAAGCGTCCCTTACAGTAATAAAGATCAGACTGGAGAAGGCGAGAGATCCAAAGATGACGTGAGCGCCGATATAGATGGATACCCACCAATGCACAATGACAGAGAACGTTGAGTCTGGCCAAGGCTCAATAACTAGCGGCTCCTGCTCGGTAAGAGGTGTAAACTGGATCTTCAACCAGTCGAAACCATTCTGGTATGGCCTTTCACACTTGATTCGAGTCCAAAGCGCCCATGCGCCGAACAGATGTGCGAGAGCACCGAAGAATGCCCACAGAAGCGGCAGAAACCAGTAATGGGGTGCGAGCACACAAATTGTTTGTACGCCCAGCTGGTAACTGTTCATTGCGTTGTTGACAATAGCCCCAGCGGCAACTGCAAATTCTAAACACATGTAGATGTATTGACGGTATTCCTTTGTAGGCGCCAAACTGACCGATCGCCTACGTGACAAGTCTCCTGATTTGAGTTGCTCGATGACACGTTTGTATTCCAAGGTACGAAAAGGGTATAACGAGGGAGCTCCAGCGGCGAGGAGAAACCCGAGAACCGGTCGTCTTGCGATGATAATAAGAGACGAAGATTCTTCGACCGAAGGCCCAAGAGCAGCAAGGATCGCTGGCGTCAGACCTAGAAGCACAGCTGCGGCTGCCATGTTAACCTTCATCCATTCCGAGCAGTGGTCAAGCATGCAGCTAGCGAGTGGCCATACTACTTGCGTTGTGCGGGTCGCACCAGACCACTGGTCTTTGGCAAATCTTGCTGGGTCTCTCTGTCCAGCCCGGAAGAAGGTATGCTCTTCGACGCAGTTCTCTCGTAGTAATTTCTGGAATATTTTGCAATACTCCTCGTACCAACTCTTGAACTGGGGTGAGGTCGCTGACGCAAAGACAGGAACCAACAACAGAACAAAGATGAAGGCTCGAGCTGTTGATGTTTTCATGTTGGGTTATGCCGTATCTATGTTTGACGTCAGTTCCGTTCACCAATCTTCGGTGGTCGCTGGAGAACAAAACAAACACTTACTGATTCAGAGGCACTCAAAAATCCTGGTTGTTGGAGCCTGGAGCCACTTTTTCTACCTTCCATTTCTCAGGAAAGTAGAGTATTTGTGCACGGCCGATGCTTACCACTGTCTGTGGTGTCAGCTATGCTTGGGATGGCTTGCAGACGCAACACTCCATCATGAAAGGCACCGATCATCTGGTTGTTACTGGTAGACAAGGCAGGCCAAGTTGCATTTCCGCCAACGAAGATTTATGACGGTATGTACGGTGCAGGGCCAATGCAAACTTCGAGTTTGATTGAGCGAGAATAGCTCAAGCCATCAGCCGGCTGCTTACATGTGTGTTTGGGCTGCAGATTATCTACGACATCGCCTCTAATGTGATGATCAGGCTGAATGAGGGAGCCGCACTTCGTAGCCCTTTCAGTGAGAGCGAAAAAATTCAGTTCGACAGGTCTCCTGCTCCAAAAACATATCTAACACCCCAATTATGCTTTTATGCTGTAAGGCGCAATGGTAGGCTTGAAGAAAAGGCTCAAAGAAGTGATGCAGTACGGCCGACAATGACCAGCGCTTCGCGCGTTTGGGAAAGCATCGCTGGCTTCAAGCAACTTACCATGCGCCAAGTTAATCATACTCCGGCATATCATGAGATAGAAATTTTTTGGCATAGTCTGACAGTCTTTCAGGGCAAAAACGAGGCTCAAAAAATTTCCAAGATGGTGTAGTGATAACGTAGCGATTGGCAGCCAAGAGAACGCTGCATCCTCCGTTCTGGGCAATACATTGCGACCAATTATGCTCTTGCTGAATCCTGAAGGATCGCCGATATCTGCGGAACCAGTCGATTTTCTCTCGAAATAGGACAATCTCCCCCCACACCGCATGCTTCGAGAACGGACTGCTGTGGGCACTCGCTTGGGTTCTGGTATCCGGATCTTCAGCCTCGGACCCTTACTCTCTTACCACAACGACTGCACACGACAGCCAGTCATTACTACTATCAGTTATTAAGAAATGAAATTTTCGGGCTTTTCCTTCTCATACCCACCAGCCAGCGATGGCTTTTGGAGCCCCGTCACCGCAACCCTGAACTGGTGTGAAGAAGTACGTGCAGACACGTCGAACCAAGCTGTCACCTGACCAAGAGCTAGGACTACTATGCCACACCATATATTGCAGAGATAATTAATACTCTAACGAATGTTTTCTTCATCTACCTAGCTATCAAGGGCATCCGCAACTGCAGGCAGAACAGCCACCCTTGGACTATGCAAGTTGCCTTTTGCAACATGCTCTTCATCGGTGTCGGTAGCTTTCTCTTCCACATGACACTCAAGTGTAACACTGTCTCTCCCAACAAGGATCAAATTCCTAACGTGAATACAGACTGGATGCAGCTTCTCGACGAGTTGTCAATGGTGTATCTTACGTCTACGAACTTCTATGCGACTTTTGCTTTCAACAGGAGTAGGCCATTCAAAGCACTTGTCTTGCTATTCACAGTGTCATTTAGCGTTGGCGGAACGCTGTATTACCATTACCTAAAGGACCCAGTGTTCCATCAGAATGCATTCGCAGTACTCACAGCAACGGTGATCTTCACCAACATGTACAGGATGGAGGTTTTGTTGCGTTCCAAGAATACAAACAACGTCGCATCACAATCTAAAGCAGGCAAGGTCAACAGCAATAGTGAAAATGCAATCGTGTTGAAAACGATGCGGACCATGGTTTTCTACGGCATTGCTGCCGTCGGGTTAGCCTTCACCATCTGGAGTCTCGACAACATATATTGCCACCGTTTACGTACATGGAGACGAAGCATTGGCCTACCATGGGGTATTCTGCTAGAAGGCCATGGATGGTGGTACGTTTTCCGAGCCCTCGCTGAGATGTCCATGCTGACCCGAACCCCAGGCATATTCTCACCGCGCTCTCCACGCATTACATCTTAGTATGGCTCACTTGGCTGAGATACTACCAGGAGGGCAAACAACATGAAGTAACGCTAGAATGGCCTTCGATGTACTCGTCGCTCCCTGTCGTTGATCGAAAGAGGTCGAAAGTGCGTGCTGCTTGACATCGCACTGGGGGGTTTTCGCCAACAGTGGCTTCTGTGTTCATTGCGAGATTCCCAAGACTGTCCCGCCACGAGCGGGCTGTTGAAGGCCCTTTTCAGTCATCTTGCACACAGTCCCACATGGTGGAAGCTCACCAGTCTCCAGATGCCTGATTGTATGGCTCGATGTACAACAAGACTTGGTGATGCGAATGCCGTACTGCTCCTTCATGTTAGTTTCACATGTCCTCACCGGTGCGAAGGCGGAGTGGAGTGGCTTGCACCGACGACGTTTTGATTGAACGTACTAGCTCTTGGAATGAACCTAACCATGCCTTCTGAGCTGGACGTAATGGGGGTGAATTTGTTAGTGAAGAGATTAGGATAGCTAGTCTTGGTCTCTTTTGGTGGAAAAACGGTCGGAGACAAGTGACGTCAACAGAAGGAACAGTGGAGATGCAGTAAGAACTTGTATTGACTTCGTAACGCTTCGTAACAAACAATAAATGGGTATAATGGCACCAGCCTACTCCTCATCATCATAGCCTACACTCACGTCCGCCCATCCGCACTGCCATCTTCTCCCTTCTCCTTCGCCACCGGTCCGCAGCTCTCTCGCCTGGCTGCCTTCCATCCACCTTCTCACACGATGGTCATCGCTGACACTGATCAAACTACCGTTCTTCGCCCACGATACGCTCGTGACCTCAGCATCGTGGCCGCGAACGAGCGGCGTGCCATGCTCGTATATAGGAATAGTATCCTGGGAGCGACTGCTCGTCGAACGCGATAACAATGGCCTGAGGACAGAGCGGGGAGTGATGTCTGGAAGCTCGTCTGCTTCATCCTCCCTATGTCGCTTCTCGCGCTTGAGGAATGTCTCATCTGTCGGGAATAGGACGGGACAGCCGTCTGTGCTGCCAACGGCCAGCATTTCCGGTTTGTCGTCGAAAGCTTTCCGTAACGAGGCCTTGACGTAGAAGGAGCCGGCGTGGAACTTGTTGTGTCGGAAGCCGTAGATTGGACCGAGGCCTTCTTGGCCCACCTGGCAATACTTCTGTTTCGAAGAGGATGAGATGGAAAGCTCTGGGGCAGTGCCGAGAATAAGATGATTTGTTGAATAGGCGTAGACGGTGTTGTCTTTGCTCAGTGCGTATAGACGAGAGGCATCGCCACTAAGGGTGAGTGAGTTGATGGCGAAGTGTCGGTGTCTGTTATGCGATTCGGGATGTCTAGTAGTCGCGATGGGTATGGCGGGTCCTCGCAGGGAGTAGCGGCCACGGATGTCCCAGAGCTTTACGCAAGTGGAAGCGTCCGAGGCAGTCAGGAGGAGGTGTTGGCGACCTTCAGGTAAGAATGAGAGTGCGGTGACAGAGACATCGTTGCGCCTGCTAATAACTTCTGTCTTGCCGTTAGGAGCAACCCGTGTGGTTGCGTTGGGTGGCAAGCCAACATCGGCGTGCGCTGCCGATAGCGTTCGAACGACACTGGCATATGGCGCATCTGACCCCCATGCCGAGTGTATTGTAAGGTCTCCACCCTTGCATCGCAGGTCCCAGATCTGAACAGCGCCGTCTCGACTAGAGGTCGCTACAATCTTGTCGTCGCCAGGCTGAAAGCGGACTTGCTTTACAGACGACTTATGCTTTGCGAGCACACTCAACGTCTGCTGTGTCCGTACATCGATGATCTGTGCTGTTTGATCACCAGAGCCGGCAGCCAAGTACGAATCATCGGACGAGAACTGAACATCCATAACGGCGTTTGAGTGTGCCTGCCATGAGATGTGTGCTTTTGAGAAGTCGCCTTCGGAGTCGACCAGATGGATGTAGCCGTCCTCATCTCCAATGGCCATAAGGGAGTTGGTGTTGCAACTGGCTGTACAGAAGGGTGGTGCATTCTGTGACAGGGAATGTACGTCGTGTGGGCCGCTGTAGAAGTCTGCCGTTTGATCCTGCCACGAGGCGCAGTGGTCTCGTCTGAAGCCTCGCGCTACGCTCAGTATCCCGCCAAAGGACCGCTGCAGTCTCCGCGCCGTGCCTCCCACTGTCCCCAGCCGGCGGATCGGCGTAGCAAAGACAGGCAGCTCCTCAGTCTCAGGCTCATCCTCGAACACCTCCACCGGCTCGGGAGTGACGTATCGCGAGCGTTTCGAGGGTGACGAATGGAACTGTGCTGGAGAGCTCTCAGGCGAGAGGTATGGATTCTTCCTCTTGCGGGCGCTCGACGACGGCGTCCGTGCCGCGGTGGTGTCGATGTCGACAAAGTTCACCGTCTTGCGAGGAGTGGTGCGCGTCGTGCCATGGCTGCGGTTGACGGCGGCGCGGGTGATGTCCTGCAGTTGCCGCCCAGAGCTGGAGAGGGAGGCGCGTGACGACCCATGGCTCGAATTGCGCGGGGTGAAGAAGCGTGTAAAGCGTTTCGGAGTGATTGGCGGCGGCCTCTTCTGCTTGCATGCCGCTGAGGGAGCGGGCGGCGGGGAGGAGAAGATGTCAGGCGTGGGCTCTTGGAACGCGACTCGAGGGGCGCACGGCGAGGACATGGTGGGTCGCGGGCAAGGAGCTGCTGTGCATGTGCAGGCAGTAGAAATCCAAGGGCAATTGAGCTGCTACCTGCAGACACGCAGCACGCAGAGCCAGACTCGAGAACCAGACATGGGACGGAATGACGATGAAGAAAGATATAGCAGCTCGCGGGCGGAGAGGCTGGCTCGGCTAGCCCACCAGCGCGTCACGTCTCGCGTTCGCGTTAAGTGGTTCCATAAGTGGCGCCGCCAATGGAAGCCGCCGACAGGAACATGATGGCTCGTCTGCATTCGGACTGCCTGCTATTACGTGCATCTGCTGTCTGCATCTTCCAAAGACTTGTAATATAGCACCTGACTCCAAAATCCGTCCTCGTAGATGGCATCTTTGCGGGCACGCGAGCCACGGTGGCGCACCACACCCGCCTACACCGGATAGGGCTAGACGGCCCCGCTTTAACTTTTCGACGAACTTTTGGCAAGCTGCGAAGATTGCAGCTGTTGCCAGCTTCGAAGAGCTCCACACCACAACCATGGGAGCTGTAAAAAGAAAGGCAGACGCCCCGAGCGCGCCTGCGAAAAGAGAGAAGGGTGCATCCGGCGACCGATCAGCAAAGCGTCCGCGCAAGTCGGACGGCGCCGCAGAGTCGCCCGCAAAGGCGAAGCCTGAGAAGACGGAGAAGGCAGCGCCCAAGGCCAGCGTTTTCAAGGATGAGGAGAAGTCGTTTCCCCGTGGTGGCGCTAGTGTTTTGACACCACTCGAACACAAGCAAATCCAGATCAAGGCGAACCAAGACGTGCTTTTCGAGCAGACCGGCGCAAAGCGCACCGGAGGCGGCGACGATGAGTTTGGCGACATGGGCTCAGAGGACGAGGCCAAGGCCGCCAAGAAGGCGAAGAAGTGGCCGACAAGGAAGGGCAAGAAGTCACACGGCGACGAGGAGAAGGAGGACGTCGTGAAAGCAGAGGGCCTGAATTACAAGAAGCTGTCGCCCGGGACAATGATTCTTGGACAGGTCACCGACATCACCCACCAGGACATTGTCCTCGCCCTGCCGAACAATCTTGTTGGCTACGTGCCCCTCACCGCCGTGTCTGACAAGCTCAACGAGAGGCTTGAGAAGCTGCTGCAGGAGGAAGAGCAGGAGAAGGGCGAGGATGACGAGGAATTCGAGGATGTGGAGCTGAGGGACATGTTCTTCGTTGGACAGTACCTGAGGGCCTGCGTCACATCCACATCGGACGACACAGCGCGAGCACGGAAGAGGCTGGAGCTATCCATCGACCCCAAGCTCGTCAACAAGGGTGTGCCGAAGCGCAAGATCCCAACCAACCTGATGCTACAGGCTTCGGTCCTGAGCAACGAAGACCACGGTCTGGTCATGGATCTGGGACTGGACGACACAAAGATCAAGGGATTCTTGCCCAAGGGCGAGCTGGGCGCAAAGGTACAGCACTCCAAGGTGCAGGAAGGCGCTGTGTTCATGTGCATGGTCACTGGACTCAACTCAGATGGAAAGATCGTCAAGCTCTCGGCCGATCAGACAAAGACCGGAAACTTGACCAAGGGCAACACACTCACCGACGCCCCTACCATCGATGTCTTCCTTCCGGGTACCGCAGTCGATGTTCTCATTGCTGACAACACGCCGAGCACGCTCACCGGCAAGATCCTTGGATTGATTGACGCGACCGCCGACGCCTACCACTCTGGAGCCACAGAGAAGGGTGCCGACGTATCGAAAAAGTACAAAATTGGCACCAAGGTCAAGGCAAGAATCCTGTTCACTTGCCCGGATGCCGAGCCCAGGAAGGTTGGAATTTCGCTGCTTGACCACGTTGTTTCGCTGTCCTCGCGCATGTCCGGAAAGCCGAAGGAGCGCAAGACACCCCTCGAGTACCTACCAGTCTCCACAATCGTCGAGGAAGCCAAGGTCGTCAAGGTAGCACCGGGTCTGGGTGCATTCTTCGAGCTGGGCGTTCGCGATGTCATTGGCTTTGCCCACGTTTCTCGTCTTTCCGATGACCGCGTGGATGTACTTTCAGAGGATGCAGGTGCGTACAAGCTCGACACAAAGCACCGTGCCCGTGTTATCGGATACAATGCTATGGACGGCCTATTCCAGTTGTCGCTGGAGAACAAGGTGCTGGAACAGGCTTTCCTTCGCATTGAAGACATCAAGGCTGGCCAGGTCGTCAAAGGCAAGGTTCATAAGCTTATTGCTGATAAGAAGGGCGCCGCCGCTGTCCTTGTTAACCTTTCTGAAGGCATCACAGGACTTGTGTCGGAGCTCCATCTTGCAGACGTTAAGCTACAGCATCCGGAGCGCAAGTTCAGAGAAGGCGTCCCAGTCACCGCACGTGTTCTGTATACCGACCCAGCAAGGCACCAAATCCAGCTCACCCTCAAGAAGTCGCTTGTCAACTCTGATGTTGAGCCATGGACAGACTACTCAAAGGTCAAAGAGGGCGCGACCGGTCCTGGTATCCTTGTTGATGTTCGTCGCCATGGCGCTACGGTCCGCTTCTATGGCGACGTCAAGGCCTGGCTTCCTGTTGCCGAGATGAGCGAAGCATACATTGAGGATGCCGGCCGACACTTCACAAAGGGACAGGTCGTCAACGTGCGAGTGCTTTCGGTTAATCCTGAGGAGCGTCAGTTGCTTGTCTCTTGCAAGGACCCCGCCGCCGTCGACACCAACAAGGAAGCTGCTTTCAACGCACTGAACCCAGGAGACATCACAAAGGGCACAGTGGTTGACAAGACTGATGAATTGGCCACACTTGATATTGGCAATGGTGTGAAGGGCCTTCTCCGTATTGGTCACCTGACAGATGGTTCCGAGAAGAAAGACATCTCCACCATGAAAAAGATCCGCGTCGGTGGTGTTTTGGAAGACCTTGTCATCCTGAACAAGCAGTACAAGTCCAAGAACGTCACAGTTTCGAACAAGCCCAGTCTTCGCAAGGCTGCGCAGTCCGGTAAGCTTATCACTAGCTTTGCGGACATCAAGGCCGGCGCAACTGTCTATGGTTTCGTGCGAGGCATTCTTCCCGACAAGGCGTTTGTGGAGCTCGGCAACAACATCAGCGGTGCCGTCTTCAAGTCACAGCTCACTGACGAAATGCTTCGATCACCGAACTTTGGTCTGCGCAAGGACCAATCCATTACCGCTAAGGTTACGCACGCCGACGAGTCTAAGGAGCTCTTCTGGCTGTCCATGAAGACCGATGCCGATGTCGACATGGATAGCGCCTCGAAGGTCACTGAGACAGCTGGCGAAGCTTTAGTGGACCCTGTCGATCCCAAGATTACATCCACCACTGACATCAAGTTTGGTGTTACTGCAAACGTCCGCATCAGGTCTATCAAGAACACGCAATTGAACGTCGCTCTTAGCGAGAACGTGCAGGGACGGATTTCTGTTGCTGAGGTCTTCGAGTCATGGGACGACATCAAGGACAAGAAGAACCCGTTGGCGCAGTTCAAGATGAATGACACAATCAAGGCAAAGGTTCTTGGCCGACACGACGCGCGCAACCACCGCTTCCTTCCTATCACACATCGTTCGAGCAACAAGACACCGACATACGAGTTGACCGCGAAGAAGGAAAAGCTCACCACGGAGACTGAAGTCCTGAGCCTTGAGAAGATTACACCGGACGCTACATTCGTAGCCTTTGTCAACAACATCGCGGACCGCTTTGTCTGGGTCAACATCTCAGCCAACGTCCGCGGACGAATTGACTTCCTCGACCTCACTGATGACCTTGAAAAGCTGTCTGCCATTGAGGCCAACTTCCCAGTCGGCTCTGCCCTCAAGGTCCGCGTCAAGTCGGTGGATGTCGCTGCTGGGCGCTTGGATCTGACAGCAACGTCTTCAGTCACCGGTAACAAGCTCACACTCAAAGACTTGAAGGTCGGATACGTCCTGCCGGCTCGTGTTACTAAGACGCATGACACGTCCATCGTTGTCCATGTAAACGAGAGCATCGCCGCACCTATCTACCTCGAGCAACTTGCCGATGATTACGACAAGGCTAAGCCCTCAGAGTTCAAGATCGGCGACGTTATTCGCGTATGCGTTGTTGACATTGACGTTTCCAACAAGAAACTCGGTCTGTCAGCCAGGCCGTCGAAGGTCCTCAGTTCTTCTCTGCCCGTCAAGGACCCCGAGATCAAGGACAGGTCTGATCTGAAGGTCAATCAAGTCGTGCGTGGTTTCATCAAGCAGGTTGCTGACAATGGTCTTTACGTGCGTCTTGGTCCTAAGGTCGACGCCTACGTTCGTGTCAGTGAGCTCTCAGATGCATACATCAAAGACTGGAAGGCCGCATTCCAAGTTGACCAGCTCGTTACTGGAAAGGTCATCTCCAATAAGGAGGACATGCGCAACCTCCAGCTAAGTTTGAAGACCTCAGTTATTCAGGGCCAGTACACCGAGCGCGTTGGGTGGACTGACCTCGAAGTTGGCCAGATCGTGACTGCCAAGGTTCGTCACGTTGAAGACTATGGCGTCTTCCTTCTCGTTGACAACTCGAACAACGTCAGTGGTCTCTGCCACATCTCTCAGCTTGCCGACACGCAGGTCGACAAGGAGAAGGTGAAGGAGATGTACAAGAACGATGATGTTGTCAAGGCTAAGGTTCTGAATGTCGATCCCAAGAAGAGGAAGATCGGCTTCACGTTGAAGTACTCTGAGATTAAGGGCGAAAGCGACGAAGACGAAGAGATGGACGACGCATCCGATGTCGAGGCTGAGGATGACTCTGAGATGGAAGATGGTGGTATCGAGCTTGATGACGATGTTGACATGAGGAGTGTCAAGAGCGCAGACTCCGAAGACGAGGACGACGCCGCCCAGGAAGACTCCGATGACGAATCAGACGCTGAGCCAGCTAAGGCTGCGGGTCCCGGCTTGAGCACATCTGGCTTCGATTGGACAGGCGCGAATCTCGAGTTTGACGAAAAGAAGGCCGCCTCTGACTCTGAATCTGACGATGAGCCCAGCAAAAAGAAGAAGAAGAGCAAGAAGGCCACCATCAAGGAAGACCGCACCGGCGATCTTGATGCATATGGCCCTCAGTCTGTCGCAGACTACGAGCGCCTGCTCCTCGGCCAGCCCAACAGCTCTGAGCTTTGGGTGCGTTACATGGTGTTCCAGCGCGAACTCAACGAAATCGAGAAAGCACGCCAGATCGCCCGCCGGGCGCTTGCCACCATCAACGCTCGCGAAGACACGGAAAAGCTCAATGTCTGGACAGCTCTGTTGCACTTGGAGAACGAACACGTCAGCGACGAAGCAGTCGAGTCGACCTTCAAAGAAGCATGCCAACAACAGGACGACCGTGAGATGCACGAGCGCATGATCAAGATCTACATCTCATCTGGCAAAATTGACGTAAGTCTACCTTATCCCTCTCTGTGTCGTTGACATACTAATATCACTGCAGAAGGCGGACAACCTCTACCAGGCCATGACAAAGAAGAAAACCTTCACTGCCGACCCTGCCTTCTGGCTCGGCTACGCAACTTTCCTCATGGATGTTCTCTCACCTCCTTCGCCAACACGTGCCCGTGCACTCCTCCAGCGCGCAACCCAGTCAGTTCCCAGCGCACAGCACCGCTATCTAACGCAGAAGTTCGCCGCACTAGAGTTCAAAAGCCCCAACGGTGACGCCGAGCGTGGGCGCACCATTTTCGAAGGGCTGGTCAGCACGTACCCAAAAAAGGGCGACGTGTGGGATGTATACATTGACCTGGAGAGGAGCCACGGAACCGACGACGCTGTTCGCGCTCTTTACGAACGTGCAGCAAAGGCAGGTGGAAAGTCAAAGAGGATAAGTACCGTGTACAAGAAGTGGGCAGAATGGGAAAGCAGCAACGGCAATGCTAAAGGCGTTGAGCGTGTCAAGGCACTCGAGGAGCAGTGGAGAGAGGAGAAGGCTGGCAAGGACGACGAGTAGACACTATCTTGGCGGGGATTGTGCCGATAGGAGGATAGTCTTGCATTGGGCGGCGTTGCATATCAGGTCGACAAAAGAATGCTTATCTGTTATTATATTGAAGTCATTATGTCATGTCCTTTCTCATCTTACCACGCACGCTCAATGAGTGCCGACGTGCACCTTGACACGAATAGCATGAACCTGGGCTGACTACCCGTCCCTTCAGTCTCTCTCGAAAGAAACGATGCCGCCTGCTTATCATGGCAGCCAGAGGTGCATATGATACCACGTTGTCCAGCGCCCAGCTTCCGTCCGCTCCGACTCACCGATATGCTCGTCGCACATAAGCAGTGTACAGGAGCTGCCATTGATCCTTACGAGCTTTGTGCTACTACGAAAAGCCCCATCTCCTGAACATAGTCTCATCTCATCTCATCTCATCAACTGCGCACAGTGCACCGAGACCACAAACGTATTCGTCATCAAGAGCTCGACCACGTTAAAAGAATCAACACCGCGTGTGGTCTCGAATCTCCACATATGGATCCAAACGCCGGTGCAAAAAACTCTTGAAACCACTGCACTCCCAACGTCCTTCTCTTCTCCAATATGGAGAGTCACCCGGTCTTAGCTCCTCCTCACCTCACATCTTTGACCTGTAGCAGTTGAGTTCTCCGCATGATCCCCCTTCTAGTTCCTCAACCACGGCCTCGCCTTGTCCTTCTCGATATACGCGAGCCTCTGCATCTCCGTATCTGCGCCATCCGCACTCGTCTCCCTCGCAGCCGTCGCCGCGGTACGGGCCTCAATGATAAGGAGACGGTACGGGCGCTCATCGAATCTGCCCACGGGGCCCTGGAAGCTGCCGAACGAGCCAGAGACGATTATACGCGCTCGGTGGCTGGGGCGTGAGCGCGCCCGGTCCGAGAGTGGGTGGGTGTGGCGTCTGCTAAGGCAAGGAGCGTCGTCGTGGCAGCAGCGAATTACTGATATGTGCTGGACGAAGTATTGGACGTGCATGCGCGCCGAGAGGATTTATACCGGCCGAGCTGTGGTAGAAGACGGTGTCGTCGGGGGTGCGTGTGCGATACTCAAGGGGCGGTGCTGGGGTTGGAGGGTTTGCCACTGTAGCGGGCGCAGTGGAGAGTGTGGAGCGGCTTTGCGCCTGGATAGAGGATGTTGATGAGTCGTGTGTCGTTTTTGGTGCGTTGAGCGTCTCGTCGGCTGGGAGTTGGGGGGTTTTGGTAGCATTGCGCGCCGGGAGCGTGTTTGCACTGGGTCCCTGTCCACTGCGCCTCCGCTTCCGAGGGATCAGAATCTCTCCGTTTACTTATTCGCCGTCGAAAAGTGTGTACACAGTGCCGCCATGCGACTTCCATGTCTTAACACCTTTCCCGAATACTGTACCTATGTCTCTTTGCTCGTCCATCTTATTCAGGTAGTACTCCTCCATCGCCGTGTTGTCTTCCTCTTCAGTATCAATGCCTTTCGAATCTACATTTAGTAAGGTGGCTTTAAAGCTTGCGCCCATCTGTGGGTTGTCATCTGGCGTCGATTTTACGAACGTGGAGTTGTTTAGATAGGCCTCTGGGAGACGCATTCCCTGAGTAAGTTGGGTTGGCAATAGCATTGTAGCTGGGCGATGGGCCGGATTGGAATAAGTTTGTTCAAGGTACTGTCGCAGCGTGGGCATGTTGGACATGGGTAATTGGTAGTGGTTATGAGTGATTCTGAATCAGTGAAAGTTACCTTACATGAGAGCGAGCTGTTTGGTGCCTGAATCAGACGAGTGAAATTGATCAGGCGCCCTCATATTGCTCGCAGCATGAGTAATGTGCCTCCAGGTCTTTCACTGCAGATCGGCAGTAGTGACGGTGGCGGTGCTGCGTTGAGCTTGTGGTTCGAGTCCCCCTGCAAGCTATATCGTAGTTCAATCGAAGGACAGGGGGTAGGATGGCATTCTTCAAGTCTTGTTCGGTAGCCCGTCAGCTTCGACATGGATAGGCTTACGCTTTCTAGATGGACATCTTCCCTATTTGGTGGACCTATCTTTCGGGTAGCAGAATAAGTAAGATCCAAGTCTGACTTTCATGGCAGACACTTAGTACTATCTTGAAGACTTTTGGCGCCTTAAACAAGATTCTGAAGACGACAGTGTGCTATAGACACGCATAGGCCTTGAAAACGCGCAATTGGTGCAAATCATGTCTGCCGAATAAGCGAAATGCTCCTGCAGATAGTGCTGTCCTTTGAGAATGCTACTCACTAATTATTATGTCAGCTTTATTTTCGCGTCGCTTCGTCCCAATCAAATTCTTTTGTCACGTTGATACCTCCACCATCTCTTGCCTCCGATGTACTGTGCTCAGTCCCAGTCCTGCTATCACTTCGAGCATGCACCGTTGTCGTCGTCAAACACATCTCATCTTCATCTGGCCTCCAGGCTCTTGAATGCTGCCCTCGGCCTTCATCCTCATCACCGTCAATATGAAGCCCCGAAAATTGTGAACCGCCGACGAGCGTATCTTGCTTTGAGATCTTGCGCGTGCGCTTCTTCCCGATGGTTTCGACGTGGTTGAGGCTGATCGAACGCGACCCTTTACCGCTCGAGCATCGTTCTGAAGGTATGAAGTTAAACCATGACTGCAAGATGTGTAACATCAGCGGGCGAAGGGTGGGCAGGCAGCCGGATATGATGCCAATGGAGGGCTCGACGGAGGACCAGATGAAGACATCGCTCTTGGCCCAGCTGATGTCAGTTGTTGTAACCAGCCGAGTGATGGTAATGATACGGTACATGGAGGCAAAGCACACACTAGTACTGTCAGCAAACATTACGGACCTCGGTCTCCCCACCGTGTAGGACTTATCCCCACAGTAGGACCGACATCATGGATTCAGGGACCACGTACAAACTTCCGAGCAGAAAGATCAGCATGATTGCGATCTTCTGAGTTCTCGCCAGTCGTAGTCGTATGACGTTCGAGATGGGCACAGTCAAAATGCAGATATCGCCGAAAAGGTTGATTATGCCGACACCAAGATAGAACTTCAACCAAGTTAGCGAGAGCAAGAGTAAAATCACAAGGAATACTTACTTTTGCTTCATCAACCTGGACAATGCCATCGGCACCATACCACTGATTCCAGTAGTAATCCAGAGGTTTCGTATAGAGCGGTAGTACGACATGGTTCGTAATGAGATAGCCCGCAGTCAATGCAACGCAGAACCAGCCCATAAATGACATGCCGAAGATCCGGCGGTAGAGAGCGAGAATGGAGAACTTGATGATGCATACACTCCACGCGTAGATGAAAACGTACGCGAATGTGATCTACATGATATGTCAACAGAATACCTCAGGAACCAAGTGAAGCTCGTACGATGGTGATTTGGCGCATCTGGTATGCATCAAGTGACCAGATGTGCTTTCCGAGGCCAAAGAAGCCACCTACAGCACGATTAGCCATGCTTAATAGTTCTTCAAATGCCAGTTCCAATAGACTCACCAGCTATGCAACACGCCAGATTCCCAGCATTCAATGCCAGTCCCAGGAACATAAGGTAGTCATCTAGGCCAAGCCTTTCGCGTTTCAATCTCAGTCTTGTGAGTAACCGTAGACCAACAAATAATGCTGACAAGGCGAAGAGTACGATTCCAACGGCATTGTTGGTAGCAGTCCGCGACTCCTTCAAGTCAAGTCCAGGTGGTGGGTCTGCAAAATAATCAACGGCCATAGCATGAGCGCGCAATACATTAGAAGATGCAGGCAAAGTCGATCATGGGAGCGCAAGGAGGGGTCCAGCTTCGGACCTGGGTCGTTTGTGGTCACGTAAGGGAGATGTCACAAGAGCTGAGACCCGGAAGTCGTGACCACAGCTACTGGCGCTGAGCCTAAGAACCCACGTCTGCGTAACCTCGCACAACAAAGCTTGCAGGCGTTAGCCACATTCAAGCAAGACAAACGTCACGACATGGGTTCGCGAGGTGACACACGCTGGGTTCGCTTGTCTGACCCAGCTTTTGGTACACGACAAGTGCGGCAGAGGCTAACGGACCCGGCTCGTAGATGGGTCGGCTCGTAGTGCAATGGAGATATGGGCGTTTTTCTCGAAAGACCAACCTCCCCCCATGACTTTTCATATAACAAGTCGAGACGTTTTTGAATTAGAGACAATTACAGCCATTTATTGTAAAGCTGTTGACTTGCTTATGGAAGCTATCGCAATACTTTTCTTGGTGTTGTAGGTAGCTGTTGCGATGACCCGCCCCACCAAGATATTACCGGCATTTGGCCTACAAACGCAAACAAATTAGATCTAGTTACATTTCGCTATTTAACCATGCTAAGTCATAGGGTGGGGTTGGTCTTTCGTAAAACAACCCATAAGTGGGAGCCTCATGTAGCGAGGTGTGCCGCGCTGTCCCCTCATTTGCACCTTGTTTACTTTTTCCTCCCTCGGCGCGGTTGGCCTACGCGTCATTGACTCGATAGCCAACACAATGGCGGCAAAACAAACCAAGTTCAAGGTGGCTGCCGCCCATGCAGCACCGGTGTTTATGAACAAGGCTGCGACAATCAGAAAAACAATTGCTCTGATCGAACAAGCAGCAGAAGAAAGTATCAAGCTGCTTGTATTTCCTGAAACGTTCATCCCCGGCTATCCTGTCAGTAATCTAACGTGGCTGCCCAAACGGGGGCTGAACTGGTCCGAAATACCATGTGCTGATGAGAACCATAGTACTGGGCTGAATGCTACGCCCCCTTGAAGCAGGTCGGCGCTTTAGCTAAATACGCTGAGGAGAGCGTCGTGGTTGAACCCGACGGAGAGGATGTTGGCGCCATCCAAGATGTGTGCCGCCGTACCGGTGTCGCCATCAATCTGGGCATTTCTGAGCGTGTTGCAAACGGATTCACTCTGTTCAACTCACAAGTCATCATCGACAATGACGGAACTATTCTCGGCATCCATCGCAAGCTCCAGCCAACCTATGTCGAGCGCTACATCTGGGCTCAGGGTAACGGCAGTTCTTTACGCAATTGGCCGCTGTCGCTTGGGTACAACCTGGGCGGTCTGGCATGCTGGGAGCACACCATGAACGGTGCTCGTCAGGCGCTGATCATGCAAAATCAGCACATTCATGCGGGAGCATGGCCTGCTCTCTCGACAATGGCTGGTTTCGAACAGGTCGCTGACGCGCAAATCGAAGCTCTGATGAAAGCACACGCCCTGACTGCACAGGTTTTCGTCATTACTGCTTCCAACTATATCGACCACACGTGTCTAAACTGGATGGAAGAGAATTTGGGACCGCAAGACCTTGTCAAAGCAGGGGGCGGCTGGTCGTCGATCATAGCCCCTTTCTGTAACTTCATCGCAGGTCCTCATACAGGCGGTGAGGAAAAGCTGGTGCAAGGAGAGGTTGACTTTGCGCAGCTTGGTGCTGTCAAAGTCTGGATCGATGCTGCTGGTCACTACCAACGACCTGAAATATTGCAGTTCGGCTTCGACGCGCGACCTCACTGGGCTGATGAGAAGCTGGATCGCTTCAAAATCCGCTGTGAGGAGAAGAAAGAAAATGGGGAGATTAAACAGCAGACGCGCTGATGCATGTAGCTCAATGTGCAATGCGTGTAATCTTGATATTGGCAATGTTTAATATGCCTGCTGGTCTGGATCTTCAACATGATTCTTCAAATAACGACAATTGCAATCAACTCTCTGTTTGGTTGTTAGCTGGTCTTGTGTCTTGAAGTTTCTCGTCTCTCGTCTGTTATTGCATATTCTCACCGCAGACACGGATGGTTTCTTCTCGCATCCAAGCGGCATACAGAGCAAAAGAGACATGTTCACTTGCCGGACTATAAGCCGTCGTAAAGGTGGTAAAACTCGATGTTATAGATGTATTAGTAAGAATGCCTGAGCACTTTCGCCATCAGTAGCTGCGTTCACTACAAGGAAGGAGCAGACGACTGCAAACTTTGCTTTCACTTTCATCAGACTAATCCACTCAGGTTGAGCACCTGATCGCCACAGAGCTTCTGCTTACCTCAACTCGCCTCAGATTTGATCTCCGACAAAATCTCACAAAATTGAGCCAGAACTGACCCAGGCATGACTACACGCGCTTTCCTTATCTCGCTTGTGGCTCTGTCCATTATTTCCGCCTCGCCGACTGCCAATCACTCGGGCAAGTTTGGAAGAGTTGGTCTCATCCAGACGGCAGTCAATCTGAGCGATACCGGCTTCACAAACGCCTCTAACTTGTCAAAGCGTTGGGATGGCTCTCCGGCCATGGGTCAAGAGTATGCCAAAGCCAAGAACAAAGGTTGTGCTTTGTGGTCGATGATGCACATGGACGATGCAAAGGCTGGGCAGTTATTTGCGCCGTCTCAAGCCTCTGCTCATAGTGACTATCTGCAGCTGGACGGTATGGTATGTCCGTCATCTTTGATCATTTTCTCATCAACAAACAGACCTCACCAAATGGGGCTACATCACCAAGACACCCAGAAAGAACCCCAAGTGCGACATGGGTAACGGCAAAGGTATGTATGGTCTGCAGACTGTTCTTGAGTCGAAGGGTGTCTCGGCCGACAAAAAGGACTGGAAGTGCGTCCGCATCACCCACGGGGACCCTGAGCACAAGACCATTAGCATCGACGACCAAACCTACACCAACCCACGTACTGGTCAGACGGTGAGGGTAAAAGCTCTTCCTCCTTACTCACTTGCCGCAAGGTCTAACCTTGCCATAGGTTACCGGCGCCCTGTACCAGTTCGCAATAAACGCAAAGGACGGTGGTAAGTGTTCGAGCTCTTGACAGAGACACCTTCTTAACATATTCGTAGTTTTGGTTTTCGCAAAACGATATAGCGCTGCACATCAGAGTCAGTACCGTCGCCCTCCCGTCCAACCTCCAGAGTTCCCAGATCTGCGATCGTCCTCAGACATAACTTGGCTAGCCTGGAAGCCCTACCACGATAAGGGTGTCAAGCTCAACTACATTATCACCTGGTCAATCACAAATGGCGCGACACAGCGGTTAATCGCTGCTGCTCTTGAAGAATCGTCGAAGGAGCCGCTCAAAGATGCAGACAAAGCACTAAAGCCCTATCCTTGGGTAGACTGGTCAGCGGACCAGGACCCTGGTCCTCTCATTCTTGGTAAGCCGGTTCGACTGGTGCACAGTCGCTGCAGGACTGACAGTAGGCCAGGCTCTCCCAACGGTGTCGGTATTGGGTATTTGCTTGGTAAGTCAGGTCAATTGGTACAGACATTCTCTAGCGCTAATATCGACCAGCCCAGCATAAGCCTGAGCTCGGTAATAGGCGCGTGAGGAGGATCGAAGCATTTTTAGCGGACACTGCTGCTTCAGGCATGCGTGAGCCTTCTCTTATATGGAAAGTCGAAGACGCACCAGCCGAATGAGACAACTATCTGAGCAAGTAAGTGTTTGAGAACTATGCAAGGCTTCTTGTAGTGGCCGTAGCGCATTTCGGTAAGGTGAAACCACAAGGACGGTGTGGGTTTTATCAAATGTCTAGTGTCGTAACGAAATAGAAAATACTCAACCGGGAGACAGATGAGGGACTGTCGGATATAACACTTCCTGTGTCAACAATCTTGCATCTTCACCTCATGCCTGCGGCATCTCTTTCTCCCCACTCTCCGTTCCGTCATAACATTTGCTGTAGCAACAGTCAAATTTGATGACTGGCCAGCCACCAAATCTTCGCAAGCCTCCTCAGTACCACATCTTCCCTGATTTCAAGTGCACAGGTGGAGGATGGCTGATGCCATGTCATGGTATTTTGAGAACACCCAGACGCGTTTCTTGCCCAGCTCCACTTAATTAGCCGTCAATCACATCGACCGCTGAGAACGAAAGAAGCCTCGCTACTAGCATCCCCCCCCCCCCCCCCGCCCCCCGCCACAGCAAGAAAACACAAAAGAAGAAGCAGAGAACGTAGGGGGAGCAAGTAACGAAGTGGTGTGGAGGATTGGAGTCATCCACCAGCAAAGAGTGGCCGCCCAAGTCGGCGAGCATGACCATAACGTAGGCCCAAGAGCCCCGTTATATGAGAAGTTTGCAGCATTGAACAGCTGAGAATATCAGTTGGTTGACGTGCTTCATCCTAAATCCTGGATGGGGTTGTATCTTCTGACTGGTCTTCATGTGGTCGGAAACTGGTAAATTACTGTTCCTCTAGCAGAACCACCAATTGATGCAAGTTTATCATTAAGTTAAGCGTGCAGATTCAGGCAAAACGGCCGTTTCGATGCAATCTGATCGTCAGTTCACTGTGATGTATTCAGTTGGCTAATTATCTTGACCTTAGCTCACATGGCTACTGATGTATGCCGACAGGCGTGTAGTCGAACATCTATACATAATTGGTACGAACTTAGAAAAAACGTTAAGGCGTTCCACTTTCAGAACGTTGAATTCAAGGATGAGAGCAGGCCTATGATTCGAGCTCTGAGGGACGTGGTTAACCTACAGACAAAAGCAACTCTCAATCCTGGAGGATGATCTAAGACCTGCACTGCTCCCAAAGCTGCATAGTGTAGCTACAAAGTCTACAGGTTCGGCGTAGGAAAAGTTCACTCCACTCCCGGCTTTTCACCACTCATGCGAATATCGAGACTATTGTATTGGTGCACTAGTGGATGCCCAATAGACTTACTTTGTGCATCGACAAAGGGACTTCTTGCTCGTATAAATATTCAGTCAATATCGTCTGTTCCCAAGACCGTTATAGAAGTTCAACCAGAAGCGGAACAGGTATATCGCAGAGAAATTCTTGTCCACCCTTAACACTTTGGTCAAGGCATTCCTACAAAAAGAGCTGGAGCAATTTCTTCAACATTCTCGATCAAGATGTCCTATGTCAAGCACGAGACCATGGATCAAGAGCGGACTCAACCGAAGACGAAACATCACTCTACCCTTGTAGCCTATGGATCCGAGACTTCCTCGAAATACCGAATATCCGTTAACGACGTCAGCACCGATGTTCGCTTCCATGCTCGAACCCTGTTTCTGTTCACATACGATCAGATCCTCGACACCGTCATCCCGGGCACAGCCTTTGGCGTCTTCGCTGCCCTCTCTGGCCCTATCCTAGATTTGCCCTCACAATGTCCCTCATGCATTCTCTGCCGCATACCTTCAATTGCATCATGGCTCTGGTTCGTTATTCTCCAATTCTGCGTGCAGAACCAGCGCAGCTCGGGATCTGTAGTAGAAGACTCAATCAACAAGCCATGGAGGCCCATCCCATCTGGACGAATGATGTCCGAGCAGACAGATAAGCTTCTGGCAGTTGCCAATATCGTCACGAGCGCTCTGAGTTACCAGTTCAATGTCGTGCCGACCTTTGTCGTCTATGTGTGTCTGATTACTGCATACAACGACTATGGTGCCGGCAACAAGTTCGGCATCATCCGCAACCTGTTCTGCGGTGCGGGCTTCTTGTGCTACTTCAGCGGTGCACTAAGCATTGCTATTGGCTCGGATGTTGCCATGAGCTCTGCAGCGTGGAATTGGGCCGCCATCATTACCTTGGGCATCCTCATGACCACCATCCAAAGCCAAGAGTTCCGCGATGAAGCTGGTGACAAAGCTTGTGGGCGCCGCACGCTAGTCACAGAGCTTGGTCGAAAGCTGGCGCTCTGGACAGTCTTTATGACTGTGGCTTTCTGGTCGGTATATACCCCCTTGGTCCTCTTTCCTGGCGGCTGGAAGACTGCTTTTTTGCCCGTGGTCTTCGGTGGAGCATTATTGGTGATATCGTTCCAGGCTTACCATAAGAGCGACAATAAGCTGGACCGTAAGATGTACATGATATGGTGCCTTTGGATGTTTGGCTTCTGCCCTCTACCATTCTTTGCCAGTATCCTGAGTTAGATCTGAATACACGGACGGTGTTTTCAGGGGCGTTTGCCAAAGTGCCCCCTTCTGACTGTTGTCTTCGTTGCCTACGTTACATTTTGGTTGTATTTTGCATAAATTCAACCCAGGCTAGAAATCTCAGCGTCCTAATCTCCACAACGTTTCGATTTGTAACGTTTCATATCTAGGTTGACGTAAAATCTTATGTTCCATGGATGTAATCATGGTAGCTATAGCAAAGCAAAACCGTTTCGTAAATAGTACGTCGTCATGCGTGCATGTTGTGAGGTTTCTGGGCTTCTACCGCTAGGTTCCGCAACATTAGACTGTTTTAAGATCGCAGTATTGACTTCGAAGCATGCCTTGCACATGACTGTGGCTGGATTTGACCTAGGTACCCTGTTGATACCTGTAATGTAGGCATCGTGTTGAAGCACGATGGGTCTGTCGTCATAAAATGCCCAGGAGTAAGATGCATCACTCAATTGATGGCTCCGGAGAAGCACTATGCCAGTGCTGTAGTATGCTCAGAGAACTAACCCTGGGATCTAATCGGGTTTTCGTAGTTATGATGTGTAATTTCAACTTCCGTTACGCAAACCGTGTCCGAGATCTTCGCACCTCATTATCCGGGACAGCTTCTATTTAAGACCGAACAAGGCGCACGCGCGACTGTTGCAATTGACAATTAATACATGTATAGAAAAGTGTGATTGTGTGATGGTGAAGGTGTGTGGTGACGTAGCCTAGATTTTTAGTCAGCACCTTTAGCGCGGTTCTCATCCTTAGCGGCAAAACCTGAACGCCAACACACGTCTCCATGCACTCCCTACTCTCTTTACCTCGTGAGATTCGCGATCAGATCATCGAGCATGTCATTTTGTTCTGCACGGAACCTCCGCAGGATCCAGCGCATGACGTTCAGCCGAGACAACACGCCACTGGACAAGGAGCGTTGAGACCGCCAACCATATCACCAGGGACATACAATGCTTCTGGGCTGCTCGGAACCAATGTTCAGCTCAGATATGAGACGCAGAACCGTTTGGAGCTGCTCTGTTTGTCATGCTCGCTTGATGTGATGGTCGTCAACGATGAGCTTTGGCCCACCTGGACATGCTGCCCTTCACGAGTATCTGGTCCGATTGACACAATCAATGTGTCCTTGCGGTTCTTCAGCAGAGCGGATGACCCATACATGGTACATGTCGCGCGCACATTTTGGGCGATATTGCAGGGCCGCAAATGGACAAACACTTCCCTGCACCCTCTGGCCGAGCTCTTTTTACACATTCGCCATGTTTGCTTCCACCCCGGCTCTAAGGACGCGCATGCGATAAAGACACTTCGCTTTGATGCCTCTACGACGAATCGACTGGACCAAGTTAATATTATGGGATCCCCAAAACCTCTGTCAAGCCTCGGATTGAAGTCTCTATTTGGAAAACATCGCTCTTTGTGGAACTCGTTCCGCAGCATTCATCAATACCCGTTCGCTGGTAATGGAGAGGCAAGAAGACTTGAGCTCGTGGCATCGCTCAAGATTATGGTAATATTGTTCCTACAAGAATCATGGGAGGATGAGTGCGCCGTATACACCAGCTACGTTGGACCCTTGGGAGTCGCTTTTCGGAGTGTGCAGAACGTGCACTTTGCTGTCGATGGACAAGATCTTGGTCAATTGACATCTTGTTTCTTGCCAACCTGATTCAGATTCAGTCTCACGATCGAATCCCGCATGATTCGGCAACAAGCAGAACCATAACCTAGCATGGCAGCTGCCACATTGGATTTACCACGGCTGAAAGTTGTGGGATTTCCCAAATTCCGAGGTTGCGAACGTCATTGCTCGCTCTGAACACGTGCCTGACCGTCAGAGTGCACTATGCGAGAATAGCAGGATGGACGCTTTGCAGTCTCGGTCGAGATGAAAGCGAACAACCCCTGTGGCACAGATGCGGGATTATATATGGATTCTAGGGCGCTCTCTCTTGAAATTTTGCCGAAACCGCAGCGATGAATGCCGAAAGTAGCGCCGAACTCTTCCGAATACCGAAGACAGTCGCGCTTACGATTTTTCTCGACGCCTTCGCACATGTTAGCTTCTCTTACCAACGATCCGATTGAACAGAATTTCTTACTATACGGGTTCCGGAAATCTATATGCACGTCGCTGGTGGGGCGAGTACGGGATTGCGGCAACAGAAACTAAACTAGCATGCCGGACAAGCCGTTGAGTCTTATAGTAGTCAAGCTTTACCACTGTAATCTTATCAATCTTCATGATCAATCTCTGTCAGTTTTATCAGATCTTTTGTCTTCGAGAATGCTGCTCGACAGTAAAATCAAAGAGACGGTCGCTGAGGATACTTATAGTGATGCAAACAACAAGTGTACGGATACTCATTCCATTCAATACACGGAAACTGATGAGAGAAAGCGAACGATGCAGAAAGCAAACCCGACGATGCAAGCGAAATACTCTCAGCGGCAGGCATCAACATGGATGTGGACGACCCTACCGCGCCTTGTCTGACACTTCGCATGTGGGTGATCGGAATCTCGTTCACGCTCTTGGGATGTGGTCTCAACACACTATACACACTACGATTTCCGTCAATCTCGCTCACACAGTCAGCGGTTCAGTTTCTAGCCTTTCCTATTGGGAAGACGTGGGAAAAGACTATCCCAGACTGGACACTTTCAATTCTCGGCTGGAAACTGAAGCTGAATCCGGGCCCTTTCAACCAAAAGGTACAATGATATCACAAGACTCCGAACCAAAACTAACATCGTTCTGTAGGAGAACATTCTTATCTATGTCATGGCTAATCTCAGCTTCTTGACGCGACTGAGTGCTGATGTTCTTACCGAGCAGCGCGTCTTCTTTGGCTTCCCAACAGGCTGGGGGTTTGAGCTTCTGATAACGCTGGCTACGCTGCTCTACGGCTTCTCAATCGCAGGAATTTGCAAGTCTATCGTTGTTGATCCGTCTTCCATGTTATGGCCTGGTGTCTTCGCCAATACAGCACTCAACCATGCTCTTCACTCTTCGAAAGCCGAGTCTGAGTCAGTGTAAGTCACTCCAAGCCTATAGTCTGGACTACGGTCTAACGATTGTTCAGGCACAAATCCCGCATGTCAAGATACTCTTTCTTTCTTGTCGCTTTTTCAATCTCTTTTTGCTGGTATTGGTTCCCCGACTTCATCTTCCCTGCTCTGGGTTACTTCACTTTTATATGCTGGGCTGCTCCCAAGAACACTGTTGTCAATCAGATATTTGGCATGAAAAGTGGACTAGGTCTTCTTCCAGTCACGTTCGACTGTAAGTCTCGCTTTAGGGCCGTGTTCACGACGGCTCCAGGGCTGATCCAATGCTCTAAACAACCAAGTGTAATGTTACTAATATTGAATACAGGGTCTCAAATTGCATACATTGGCTCGCCGTTAGTAGTACCTACCTGGGCCATCGCGAATGTTTTGGCAGCTCTGGTCTTCTGGGTCTACATTGTCTCACCTGCGCTCTACTACACCAACGTGTGGAACTCAGCCTACCTACCTATTCAGAGCAACTCGGTCTACGACAACACCGGTAAAGTGTACAATGTCAGCAAGGTTATAAACAAACAAGATGGTTTCCAACTCGATCCTCTTAAGTACGAGGAATACTCAACCGTCTGTAGCCTTGGATACGCCTTCTTTTGAACATCGTTCTAACGAATTACTAGATCTACCTACCCGTCACATATGCGCTCAATCAATTCGGACTTGCTTTCGCAACTATTATATCACTGTTCATCTGGCTTCTGCTTGAGAAAAGAAACCAACTCTGGGGTGCCGTTCACTCGATGAAATTTACTCGCCGTTCATCTGCAGCAAAGCACGCTGTAGGGCAACCTGCCTACGCTGAAACACCAACTTGGTGGTATTGGGTGACAGCCGCCATATCACTTGGCCTCGCCATCTTCTGTTGTGAGTACTGGAAAGTGCAGCTCCCTTGGTATGGCGTACTTCTGGCCTTTGCCATAGCTGCAATTTTTTTTGTGCCAGTGAGTTTCTAGTCTACTGTAGAATCATTAGTGATATTGTGTTGACTGTGCTGCAGCTGGGTATAATCTACGGCACAACGAATCTCAGGATCAACATAGATATCTTTTGCAGAATTATTGCAGGATATGTCTGGGAAGGTCGCGTTTTGGCGAACATTTGGTTCTTCAATCTCGGCTACGTCTCCGGTATCAAGGCGTTGCAGTTTTCTCAAGATTTCAAACTTGGCCTTTACTGCGGAGTCAGTCACGCTCGATTCCTCTCAATTCCGGAGTTGCTGACATGTATTTAGATTCCTCCGCGTCAGCTTTTCATTGTCCAGCTCGTCGCTGTTTGCATTGCAACGCTGGCACAAGTCGGCGTTCTGAACTGGGCACTTACGAACATCAGCGGCGTATGCACCAAGGATGCCGTGAACGGATTCACATGCCCATTTTCACGTACCCATTTCAACACCAGCACCATCTGGGGTGCTGTAGGTCCGCGCCGCTTCTTCTCTGCGAACGCAACTTATCACAATCTACTGTACTTCTTCATCCTTGGTCTCGCGCTTCCAATTATAGTGTTCGCACTAAAACGGCGCTACCCGAAGAGTTTCTGGAGACATGCGCACGTACCGTTGCTACTTGGAGGGCTGAACTACCTGCCTCCTGCGTCGGGAACGAACTACGGCAGCTGGGCGATTGTTGGTCTTATCTTTGGCATCTATATCAAGCGAACGTATACACTTTGGTGGAAACGCTACACGTTTGTGCTCAGTGCGGCGCTCGACAGCTCCATCGCTATAGCCGCGGTCATCATCTTCTTCGCTGTTTTCTGGACGAAAGCTTCGGATCAGTTTAGTTGGTGGGGCACTACGGTTTACCAGGTGAGTTTCGTCCTCGCATAACTTGGTGCTGAGCTAATTGCTGCACAGGACACCTGCGACTGGAAGTCTTGTCCGTTTAAGATGGTGGGTAAAGGGCTCAAATTTGGTCCCTGATGCATGCGGTTACTCGCCCAGAAAGCTCCAGTCCCGTTAGATTGGCACAGAGCCATATGGTGCACACGAAAGACTTCCAAACCGGAGTTGCAAGATACACAATGAGCCAGGTAGGACCTCATAATAATCAAATATTCGAAAAATAGTGGCAGCATCTTCAACATGGGGTTCAATTGCTATTAATCGCAGGCGCACACAAATCAGAGGTACTATCATCCTGCTAGCCGTGTTTTGCCAGAGCCTAGCCTTATCATCAGAACCAGCAGTCCAATCAACTATTTCTCTCCCCAAGAAAAACGCCCTCTAGGAGGCGGTTCCTTTGTTCAAGCCAGCGGTGGATCATAGCCCACAGTGCTCCGTGCTCTTCACGCTCGACTACAAAATCCCTCTGGTCGTTACACGACTGCCTGATTTTTAACTTCCAGCAACGACCTTGAAAGGCCATGCTGGTCTGATAAGCTGGCTGCCTATGGTAAGAAGACGGACCTTCTCTGACATTGATGTAAGGTTCTGCTCGATGCGAAGGGATGTAGGCGATCATGGGTAGCTTTCCTCCGTTCAGAGTTGTCTGCATGCTGAGATCTGCAAGGGCCTCTTCTCTTGTTATAAGATCTAGTCGGTATGAACCTGATGCGTTATGAGCGTGCGCGTTTCACCTAGTAGATGCAGCTACTTACTATCGGCTTGGCGTCCTGAGAAAGCCTCTGGGAATAATACCAAGACTGGAGATGGTCACCAGACTCCAGGCGGCAACATTGGCGGCAGAGAATTCTTTGGTGGGACAGAAGGTGGAAGGTCTAGCGGATGGCTTGCTGGTGAGGTCTGTCGCTTGCACTTGCGCGGCGGTAGCGGAAGGCGCTCCCTATCGCCCTCATCTTCTTCGCCGTCTCGGTACTGGCTTGGCTGGAGGCTCTGGTTTTTGGGGCGTGGAGGTTCTTGGTCATTGGTCACAATTGCTGTGTATATTGTTATAATATCAAAGAAAGGTGTGTCGTGTGGGTGAAAAGGTTACGCTGCAAAGGCGCTAAAAGTAAACTGCTTCACTAAGAAAACTGTGCCATTGCCTTGAACAGTCAGTCACTGAGTCAACGTTCCAGGTGAGAGAGAGAGGTATTCTTGATGCTCCTCCAACCGCCTTTTGCGTCCTGCATACATGCTCCAATCTCACCCAGTATTCTGCTTCCGTGTAGGAAGCCTCGCCGGACCGTGCAGTGGGAGATGGGTGCCACGACGCAACGCAGTCTTCTTCTCTGTCCAGTCCTACAAGTCTAAGACGTGATTGTTTCTTTTCGACGTATAGATTGCATACATAATCAGTAATAAGGGCCTTGTTCCACTTGCAGTTCTTCGTCAAGAACACAACCAGGCCGCTGGAACAGACCCTCTTCGCGGCCATGTTGTAAGTTGCTGGATTCTGGAGAAACTGAGCCCAGTTCATTTTCTTATTTACCGACCGGCCGTTATGATGCAAGCAGAGACACGGCGGATAGAAGTGCTGCGTGAAGAAGGAAACTTAGATCAGAAGACTGTTCATGCAGTAGCGGACAAGCTCACGTCATGGCCGAAAGAAGGAGGGGAAGGACAAACTTGGGGGGGTTGAACGATGACGAACACAGTGAATACGACGGAGAGCGAAGACGGAGAGGATCCTTAGGGTGCGGGCAAGGAGAGCAAGGACGAGGAGAAGATTTGCCAACTTTTTTGAGGGGTAGTAATCGTTCTTAAAGATCGCGCTTTGCGGCAAGTGAAGTTATAGTGGAATGCATGCTGTCACAGGGACCGGAACCGGTCGTTGGAGGGGCATGCAGAAAGATGTAAGATAAGTGATGGCGAAAAGGAAAAAAATAAAACATACAACAGCGGGTATTCGCTAGTGGTCACCCACCTAACTACTAATCCGCCGGTACGTTGCTTAAATAGGGCTGAGCGAACGGGAAGCCTTGTTTTCAACGTCCTATGGTCGTATGTGGAATAAAAGCACCGTAGTAAAATTAATAATGAAAAAGAAATAGACACATCAACATCGATGGTCTCACACATGTTGTCAGCACGCGCGCCCTGGCTAGACGTATGCTAGAACATACCCATGTACCATGCCAACAGTAGATCATAGATGATTTGTATCTTGGAAGGGTGCGCTGTACCAATATAGAAACAAACGCGCCGCAGCTGCATAGCGGTTGAGCCACAACAGAAGAGAACATCCTTAGCCGGTATTGCCAGTCTGCCAAAGTGACTTTTGCTTTACGTCTGGCATGGTGTCTGCTTACTCCCTAAGGTCTTCTGCATTTCAATTATCTAGACATTGTAAGGTAGCAATTCTCGTGCCTGCGCCTCCTGCACATTAAATTGTTTTGTTAAAGCCCTAGAGCGCTACTTTTTGCGATGCATACTTGAATTCAGACCCTTTTCACCGCACGCGAGGCTGGTACAGGATTGGTGATGATTTGACAAGGCTCATCTTGAAGTGATCCCAATGGAGGAAATCCTGACTGTCAAGATAGTTTATAGTTTCTGGAGATCGAGCGTTACGCGCACAGACGCGGTCAACGTGATTCTTCGTATTAGCGCATGTGTGTTTCGTTGCTGCAGCTCCTTACACTAGAGAGATTGCCTATTAGGACGTTGTAGAAAGCCATATCAACGTGTTTGAACCCTAGCGAAAGACAAAAAGGTGAATAAGATGTAGTACACGAATGGCTGAAACTTTCTTAGTACTACTCGGTTTGTCACTTGTTCCTGCGCCAGCCAATTGACCAGTCCCATCATTACAAACCAATTCGTCTTGCTTTCTCCAGCCTCGTAGTTCGGATCTAGCCGGAAACTACTAGGAGAATCTGAGGCATGTTTTTTATATACTATGGTATCTGGCAAAATTAGTATTGGCAGTGTTTTGGAGCAGGGATGTTCGGCTTTATTTTGTAGGTAAGCAGAGCTCGGCGTTGATGGTATTTCACCTATAGGACATGTGGTAAAGGCACATGAAGAGAGGTTAGCAATTTATCATGTACATAACCGGTCTATACTTAGTGAATTAATACAGGAGAGCAATTCCGCGTCACCCAAAGAGTACCCCTGCCATGCCTTCTCCACCTAGGCTGCTTATGCCAGATACTATAGTACGATCACAACTGCTGCTTTGCCGAAAACGACCGCTACTCTTGTCCCTGACTTTAAACAGGTGGTAGAATGTGCCGAAATTAAGCTCAAAACTAAGGAACTGAGCAGGTCTAAGTTCCAATATACAGCTAATCCTAGCTTCTTTCTAACTTGATGATATTCTATCTAGTTAACCTATCTCATGTCACTATAGTTGTAAGAGAGCTAACTAATCTAAGCTCGCTGCTAAGGATAGCAAAGTTACTATTCTATATTAGCAAAGCTAGTATTTCTCCTGTAGACCAATTCCTAGATAACCTCGCTCCAGCCGCCAGCTTATGTTGATTCACACTCTTACCACTAAACGGAGACCCAGTACGTATTCTGCAGGCGAACATGTCCGCTTTCTAGACCTAACAATCATGCAATAACGTGAATGTACACTACGCTAGCTATACCACTAGATTAGCTTCCTATTCTTCACAGACCAGTCATTTTACTAATTCGCCTAGCTTAATATATTTGTGAATTGTGTATGAAGGTTCATTAAAAGTCTCTTTAAAAATCTCACAATACTAAATTGTTTTCGTGATTCAGACGCGATCTATTTGAAGGGGCTCACACATTGCAGGGCCAGTATTTTTCAAGTCACCGCATGGTTGAATTTGAGCAAGCTCATAAGAAGGCCCGATAGAGACTCGTGGAATATCTTTGAACAGTTGTTTCGGTGTAAAACCGGCTACGAGATGTTGGCTTGGGGGACTCGGTTCACGAAGCTTGAAGTATCATCATTTTCTCTGCTCGTTAGACCCAGAAAACTCACTTCCATCATAGCTAATTGACGGGCATTGACATCTGATTCAGAGATTTCTGTACGTGACTATATGTTCCTTGATGATACTTTCACCAAGCTGAACAGTGCCTCCCTTCTCCGCTGTTTCTTCGGCAACTATTCTCTTGACCTCGTCCATGATCTCTTCCTCTTCTTTAGCAACTTCTTGTAAGTCTGGATGAGACGTAGGCTGAAAATCCCACCTCAATTGTATGCGTTTGGGTGTCTCAGAGATCAGGAACTGAGCCATTATTCCGAGGGCACGGTTCCAGCCAGTCCAATACCTAAGGTTTACCTCTTCTATCTCAAACGATATAGTGGCGCTTTCTAGGTTAGGAAACGCTTCGAGTGTCTCTGCGAAGTAAGGGTCGCTGTTAAATATATCTTTTCCATTGCTTCCCAGTACGACCCCTTTCTGTAGGTATTAGGATCCTTCATATCAAGAATTCGAATCTCAAGTCTTTTAAAGCAGGCTTGTGTTTCCCTTCTCATGTTAAGGACAAGGAGACGATCTTGCGGGCTTGTTTTTACAAATGCCCACGAATAATCGCCCATATCATACGTGTTCATAACCAGCACTTGATCTTTGTAAAAGTGAGGAACGAGCTCACTGTGAATCTGCTGACAGGTTCGAAGAGCGGCAAGATCGTAACGAGGCAGTGCATGCTGACGAGGTTCCACATCAACCAGGGTGAGGTACGGCTGGCGAGGTAGTATACGTGCATAGGCATGCAACCGAAGCTCAGTCGGCAGATCAAGGAACCGGAAAGGTGGTACTGTAAGCTGTCAGTCGGAAAAACATAGGTCGGTACAGAGTCAGCTGCACCTACCCAAGCCCACGATGGCGTTGATTTTGTCGCTCAAAGATGTCTCTACAACTCTATCAAGTTTTGGTAGCAGTTGTAACACTTCTAAGCAAGTCAGATCGCGGGGTTTGTTGATGTCGGAGTGGCGGTACACATTTTTGTAAGTCCTACCCTGCCATGATGTTTTGCAAACATAGACTAGAGTTTCCGGAGTGAGATCAAACCGAGGCACTGAATCCATGACTTTGTACAGTTCTCCCACGTCCCGCGAGAGGGTTGTATATCGTGCAGCAACTTGTTGCAATTTCGGATCTTCAAAGTCTTCTGAAAGAAAAGCTTCCAGATCGAGGTTCCGTTGCTGTTGTAAAGATACAGAACCAAGGATCTGGTCAAGTGCGAGCATTCGTACAAGCCGCTCCTGCATGTGTTGCAATTGCGCTGAAAGCAATGGATCCATCTCAAGCGCTCGAAATACGCCTGAAAATGCTGGAATGCTTTCCTTTAGAAGGGAGATTTAGTCCGTATTCCCCGCCCTGGGCGCCGCAGCGAGACAGTGTGGTAGCCGTAAGGGCCACCGAGATGCAGCGGGGAAGGGTAGCAGCAGTCGGCGTTCAGATCAAGCTTGCATGCGTCGCGGTTGAGGGCAGCAGTCGGGCGGTGCAGCGAATGCAGAGAAAATATGTGGCTCTATATTTTGTCATTTGCTGTCCTGTTTCCGGGGAGCTCATGCGACGCCGAGCGATGCAGGCTTATATATGAGGTACGGCGTACAAGACGAGGTGTCATTTATACACTTGGACTATGCCAAGTTTAGACTAGCACTAAGCAAGGTATCGGACTGCATATTAGGCAGTCACGCTAATTCTCACTGCAGATCCGAACTCCGTCCAACACCTCAGCGCAGACAGAGCGGTGACGAAATGCAACTCTAGAACCGCTTTAAGCGGCGGCCTTATGTGGCACATCATACTCACAAAGGACAGTACGGGAGTGTAGACTTTGTAGGGCTGACAAGTCAACTGCTGGCGACTGAAGGCAAGCCCCTAAGCTATTCGGACTTCCATATTCTACGGAAGGCTTTGCGCTAACATTACAGCAATAATCATCATATCTGTTCTTTCTTCAAACAAATATGACAGTCCTATTCTCAGGGAGGTATGCTGTCTGGATTCTCGCTATATGCTACTGTATGAGCACAGTTTGATATGTGAAAGTAGGCTGCACTTCTCAACGAGGCGTTACTACCGGCCTTGTGGATGTGCATTGTAGGAACGTATGCTTGGGTACACACTCTTCGGGGTTGTTCGAATTAGCTCCTAGCAAAGTGTCTCATGATCCGGAGTGACCAGTCTTTATCTGTGTAGCGTAAGCGAAGAGCATAAGCCGGAGAACACTGGCTTTGTATCAAGAGTACCCGGAAGAAAAGGAGTAATCGGATGTCCGTTGAAATTTTGGCTAGGGCCATGATTGGCAAAGCATTGAAGTGTAATTAGATATCCGATGCTTCGATCCCAAGAAGAGCAGCACATCCACTACCTTCTACTCATTCCTTCGTTCCTTCATATATTCATTACCGAGTTACCTGCTATCATTTGTTGCAACTGTTCAGTCGATTACATCTCCACAATGCGCACAGCTGGTCTGTCGCTTCTTGCAGGGCTCGCGGCGTTACACACCATTACTGTCAACGGAGACATCACTTGCCACACACAGGCTCCTCTGGCTGAAACATCGGTGATGTCACTCTCTGGATTCCACGATCGTCTCTCAAGTACGGTTTCTGCTCTTTGTCAGGCTCGTTCAGGAGAGTTCGGTAATATCAGCGAGCAGTTAGACGGTCATGTCCTCCTGTTACGTCGCGGTGAAGTGGTACAAGATGTAAAGAGATGCCAGGCCGCATTTTTTGCTATAGTTTCACAATGCATCAAAACACTAAAAGCCTTTGGTGGCGAGTCTCATGCAGAGAAGGGTATTACGTATGTTGTGCTTAAGGCAGTTCGGATGACCACCCAAACAATTCAACATATACGCATGCTCGAGCGAGGGGCTCAAAGAGAGGCTCTGGCAGGCCAAAGCCGGTCAATGGTAAACTAGCTGATGGAAAGCCCGTCGCAAACCCGCCTCCTAAAATGTCACCAACCCCAGCCAAGCCGATAGGAACAGCAACACAGACCAAAATAAATATTGGGCCTACGAAGGACTGTAAAGAAATTGCTCTTATCATACAGACGACGTCTAAGGGGGGTAGGGTCGTTCGCAATGTTGTAAAGGCTCGTGGGGGTTTTGTCGGGAGTACAGTGGGTATCAACAGCAGGGAAGAGCTATTAAAAAGGGCTGATGACAATGATGATTGGTACAGTCCTACCGACAACGACATACAAAAGAACCATGAGGGAGCTCCAAAAAAGGGATCGGCATGCGATACCACGTTTGATGCGCTCCCTTACCCGAAAGCAGCGTCAATGGTACGTACTGTTCTCTGGGTAATGACAACTGTTTCATGCAGCTAATGTCTTGTTCTACCAGTGCTGACTTAGTATCCAAAAAATTAGCCTGCCGAAGCCCCTTATTATTCAATCGACAGTCCTGACGGCTTTTGCGAGACGATTAAATTTCAAGAGACCACAACTGCTGTCTTGGGCGAAAAGAAATACCATATTGAGCACATACTAGAATGGCAGACCGTAGCAAAGTTCTTCGACTGGATGGATCGCAGAAAAAGAATAGAGAAGCTAACGTATACAAACCCAGACCCAAGCAATAACATAAAAGGTGAGCTTAGCTTTTGCCAATATTGGAAGGAGCAGTGGAGGAGTAGCTACCAGCAAGATCTTGCCATCAATGGCAAAACCTTGACGCCGCTTCGCTATATGGCACAGGCTTTTCCTGGCGTGAACAATCGTGAAGAAGAGTTTGTCTGGCTTCAGGCAACAATAAACACTCCAGCAAAGAGCAACGTAAGTAGAATTGTCTAGATATGGACTATTCGGTGAGCCCTAGTCTGACATTTTCACAGATGTGGAATTACAAGGGGCGAAAAGACAGCGCGGGAACCCTACACAACGAAGAAAAGATGCGCGAGCATATTACCGGAAATAAAAAGATTATCAAAGGACAGAATCCTGAAAGAGTAGCGGGTGAACTTGTTGACTCAGCTAAGATAGCTTTGCTGAAGCTTAAAGCCCTTTTGGGAGCCCGCAAGTACATGCGAACGAAGAAAGTCAGTGGCATTTTCAGGAAACAGAAGGAAGAAATTGGAAAGATGCTGGAGGCCATCGATGATGAATTACCCAAGCACCCTCGGACGCCTACTATAGGTCCAAAAAAAATTGCACCATGGATTAAACAAGACCTGGGGAAGTATTGGACTGAATACACGAACGAGCGATTCAAGATCGCACATACAAGAACGCACAACGACATGGACACTTACCTAAAACTTCTCGACGATACATGGTGCGACGGCAGGCCCAAGTCAAAGCCTGGTTCTCCAGCTAATTCCCGGCCCGGCACTCCAGACCCTATCGATAATCTTGAACAGCTATTTGGAGCTACGGATATTAATGATATAAAGAGAAAGGATCTCTGTAGGTTCGTCGATAAGGTACAGAAGGAGTGGGACGCGGAGAAACGAACTCCCTGGACAGCACCCTGGTGAATAAATTTCGAAATATTGATGGGGAACCTGGCCCTCCAACTCGTCAATGATCCTTCTGGTCACTTTCTGATATAGTGATGTTCAAATAAGATTGAGCGGGTAATGCTTCTCTTCCTGAGTCTCCACTTTGACACCAACATGTATACCTGTTGAAGTGCCACTCATGACGAAATGATAAAATCTTTCCTACAGTTGCAGCAGCGCTTATGATCATCGTGAAATATCCAAGAGTCTTGCTAGCTGATGGTCGCCGCTCTGCGGCTGCTGAATCATGATGGATCATCAGCAGCGAGATGGACTCTGATGCAAAAACACACCATTTACGGTATGCTACTCTGCATGTCAAGTCCGAGGCGAAATTGTTTGCCTTGCATTGAACAATTCTCAATAAAGCTCAACCATGCGGTACATCGTACAGTACATGACTAGTTGTGTTGCACAGATCAAATACCAGCAAACCGTGCCACGATTTTGACCAAATCGGTTGTCAGCGAACTGTACCACAATTTTTACGCCCTCCGTGCATGCTCCTCACTCGGCCTCGCCGGACTGTGTCAGTGCCTTCCCACACCCCTGCTGAAACATCAGCACGCCTGCCAAAAACCCGGCCGTCCACCGGCTGCGGCATCTTCTTCAAGTCATGTTCTTCGTCAGATACGACAATGATATAATCCGCGCAAAAAAATAATACAGCGCGTCAATTAGCAGGTATAGCATCGTCTCCTGGTAGTCCAGGTTGATGGAAAGACGTGCAGGTAATTAGGTCGGGTAAAGAGTGTGATTTCCGAGCACTCTCATGTCGGGGCAAATGGCAGTGTAGTCGACGCCACCGTGCGAGTAGGGCTTCCACAAAACGAGGTACTCGACAGCCCCCACAGTGTAAAATCGTTATGGCTTACAAGTTGGGAGCTGGCAGGGTATAGCATGCTAAAAGCCCGTGCGGCTTGTGTCTGCAAGCCCGTATGGCGTAGTACCATTACAGCTTTCGCAAAACGTGGTGCCTGACAGCCCGTGCGGCGTCCAAATTAGAACAAGCCCGTATGGCATGAGATCATTATGACTTTCCTTCGACAGCGAAGCTGTGGGACGCAGGTTCAAGGAAGACGCCACAGACGCTCAAGACTATTTGAGTAGGCTCACTCTATCCTAATCCTGTTTAGGCTGGATCTGGAGGTGCTCATGGCTTTCCTCGCTAGGTGTCGAAGACTAGTGTCACGCAAATGTAAACGACGTGGTGGCAAGAGCAGCTATATCTTCCGTTCGATATGTTAATTGGAAGTATTCGTCTTGGATTGCAGTTCTCTCTTACATGAGTCAGGATTGGTTCGAGCATCCAATACCCTCTGTGTAATAGCTTATATTGTATACGGGTAAAGCAAAGAACATTTTGATTAGCAATGCCGGTTCCGGTGATGATGCATGCATGCATTTCGTCATGTTTGAAGTATGTCAAATGAGCACTGGTCAAGAACACGAGCTGGTGTTTTCTTGACCTGGTTTCCGAGTCAATGTCTGATTTGGAGTCCGACACCTTGTGCTGTTGCTGCTGCTCTTCCTCCACAGAGCTTTTGCTACCGGCAGCCTCGATATGACAAGATTCGAGGGGATATCGTCGCCAATATTGTAAGGCGTGGATCTTTCGTGCGAAGTAACCATCGCCAACATCGATCCGTTCAGAACCGCTTGCAGGCTGGCCCATCTGCTTACCGGGCCTTCTCAGTATCTACTCTCTATAAGATCAATGGCTGCCAGGAGAATCTCATCAGACTGACTTTGCGGCGGCGGTTACAATGCCAACGCTATCTCCTCGGCCTTCCCGCGCGGCTATCATTCTTCCGCCAGCTCTTCAGCTGCTGTCCTCTCTGCTTATTCGTGCGGGTTTTCGGTGGCTTTTAGTGGATGGGCTACTACCTCAGCGGCTACTTTCTTCTTTTTTGACGTCTTCTTCGCCATTGCATCTCTAAATTCTCCCTGGGCTGCTGCCGCTACTGTTCACTCTCGCTGAAGCGGTTCATCTCATTATGCAGAATCAGCTTGTTTATTGGCCTTACCCTTCGCAATTAGTGCTTCTCGTTGCGCGATGAGCAGTTCCTCAAGACGATCCAATCTGGGTACCATTCTGCGCTATTCTCTCCCTTGCCTTCTGTTTCTTTTTTCTTATTCCGGTTGTCTGAGTTCGCGTGCTCATCTCTCGCGTTTAAGATCCCATTGCCTGCGAAGTTGCTATTCAGCGTTCTTGACGAATTCTTCTTCGTCCTTCTTCGTCCTTACGCTTTCGTCGGTCTTTGGTATACTCGAGTTCGGTTTTTTCTTCCTGTCAACTCTTCGTGTCTTTCCACTTCTTTTGCTCGCTTTTTTTGCCCCCAGCTTTGCTTCGGTCTCTCTTCATCGCTGCTCAGCCAGTGACGGCTGTAATCTATCTTCATGGACATGGTCAGGCAAGTGTTTTCTTTGAGAGTGCCCTCGCACCAACCCCGCCTGTTCATTTGCTACGTCAATTCTCTGATGTCATTTTCTAGCGATCATCCGCTAAGTAGTTCCGATAACCCAATATTGGAGAAGGGCTTGGTGTCTTGTCTGTGCTCCGGGATTGGCCATCGAGGCTCCTCCCATTCTTCATACGAGTTGTGTAATAGATGTTCACCTTAGATGAGATTTACGGCCTCGAGATTGGGTTCGCTGATGATCACTTCGGTAGTGAATCCCATGGTGTAAATATCTCGAAGTTAAACGGCTGGAATCATGTGTTCTGAGCGGATGCTCCCCACCTCCAGGGCGTGACCATGTTTTTGGAAAGCGAATCCGGTTTCCTACAAGCTACTACTAATTGCATATTGTCAAGAAGAATACTAATGGACGATGTGAGCGCCTTGATTTGATTCAGGAGCTCCGTATCCTTACCCAGGCTAATAATTCACCTTAACTCGCGCTCGGACGGCGCTTATATCTCCATCAACCTCTTGACCTCGTCTTGAATCTTCTTCGATCAACCGAGGATGAACTAGGGGTCAGTCAGAACTTGGGTGTATAAACGTCGGAGCCTTCCTTCAGTACAGCTGTAAGAGAATGAAGATGCCGGAAGAATGCGACATCTCCAAGGCGAAGTCATCCATCTGGGTTGGCGCATTTCTGTATTTGCTGGTGAAACCGTGTACCTTGTTAACTAACGGAGCGCTTGCTACAGCAATACCCACGATGCCTGTAATCGTCGAGAGAGGGTCAGCCATGTTGGGTCAGAACAGCCGAGGATTTCGTGGGGGGTCTTCGGGTAGCGACTTGGGGATATTGAAATGATGTATACGCCGAGTGTATATGTTCCACACGAGGCTGAGCAGCTGTAGTCAGTCAGGCAGCTTTCAGGATCAAAAATTGCGGGGTTATCTCTTTTGAGATTGCAGTGAACTGAGATCAATGAGTCCATGTGAACTTCTCTCGACAAAACAGAAGTTCCAGGCCGTATCCGGTGGCCGCACTTGTCACACGGCGTGCTACATTTGCATAGACATGTCCAATCAGTTTGTTCTGCGGTTTTGCGGTTCTGCAAATTGCACAAGTAAAGAATGTGTAGACGCTGAGGCATGCAGGTATTTGGGGGCTGATTCTTGCGCGCTTCCAGACACGAAGGCGCAACTGCTCCAACTTCTTCTACCGTAAGAGACTATGTCACCAGCCCTGGAGTTGAGTACGATTCGACTAGGCTCCTGACTTCCTTTTTGTTTTGTTTTTTGTTGCGAGATAACATTCTCGTTGAGGTGTATGGTGGCGGTTCAAGCACTCGGCGAACACATTCCAGGGTCGCTTGGTTCGGACCCACACCCTGTTCCGCACTCAGCCTCAAGCGTCATCTCAAGCCTCGACATTCACCCATGCAGGTCGTCAAAGGTCGCATCATGCCCCGGCCTTGCCAAAAGCGGCGCGCACGCGTCGCCGCACAGAAGGGTGCAAATGCAAAACCAGCGCTTCCACCACCGTTACCGAAATCGAAAGTGTCGGCGCGAGGGAAGCCACAGCGAGGCCGCGGGCGAGGCCGTGGAGGCCGAGGAGGTCGAGGAGGCAACTTTGGAGGCCGTCCAACACGAGGACAGAGTAGCAACGGTGGTGCAGAGGAGTTCAGGTCGTTTGTCGAGGCCCAGAGGAGTGGAAACCAATTCGGCGCTCTGAACAACAACGCTCGAGCGGGCGGTGGCAGCGCCTTTGACCCAATTGCGCTGGACGACTCGGACGATTCAGATCTCGAGGAGGGCGAGCTTACGGATGACAGCTCTGACATGTACGACTCGATGAGCGATCTCGACACGGACGATAGCGGGGATGACATGATGATTAACCTTGGAGAGGTTCGACCGCAGAAGGGGAGGCCAAAGAGGGCTGAAGTCATGTTCACTGCGTTGGAAGCAGTGTCTGTCTATCATACTATGCACCAAGCTGGCTTCCCTTTAGCTGCAAGGAAGATGGGCAGATTCGATGCCAGCGGAGAAATTGTGGAGGTCGAGATCGAAGCCGTCTACACCAATGGTCACAACATCACGCAAAACTCACACATCAAGTTTACCGAGGAGTCAAATTCACATGCTCCTTCCAGAAACGCTGGCGACTACTCAACGAGATCTTCCACCTATGTCGCAAACTTCCCAAGAGGACAGCGACCGGCCGCAAACAACCCTACGAACACCGCACCGCGACTCCCAGACCACGATTTCGTTAAGGACTACGTCTTCGATTGGGGGAGATATAAGAACAGTCACATCTCAGATGTGCCAGAGAGCTATCTGCGCACCATTGGCGGGCAGTCATTCGTCTTCGACGGCAGACACCCAGGTCTGAAGGAGGCCTTCGATCACCACCGCCCAGATCTGCGACACACAGCGACGAACCCGCAGCCAGCAGCACAGGCACCCGTGCAGGCTCCAAGACGTACACGAGGTGGTCCAAACGGTACTTCGCCGTCTGAGAAATACAAGTTTCCCAAGGGCGCGTTCAAGGGCAAGCGTCTTGATGAGGTTGACGAGAATTACATCAAAACACTGGAGGGCATGCCGACTGTCGTTCACTCCTGGCCTGGTTTGAGAGAAGCGCTGGCAGACTTCAACGAGAAAACTGGCCGTCAAGGGAAGATGCACCCTTGAATCCTCGAACGATTGCGGGGTGCACGTGGGGTCGCGACTGCCTTCGACTTTTTGGCGTTGCGGTCCAAGCGCGCGCCTACCCCAAAAGTTCCACAAACACAGCGTCATCTTCTCGCAGCTTTATTACGCTACAATCGCTCGTTTACGCCTCGCAGCGGCGCAAAGCCAGTATCGAAGACACAATGGTAACGACGCGCCGACAGTCAAAGGACTTCGAGCCTGTCGAGTTACCGCCCGTCGCACATCGGAAACGCAAACGAAGCAACGATGCAACATCCGTTCTGAGCACAGCGCAACCGCCAAACCAGCCTTCGACTAAGCGTCGAAAGAATGTGAAAAGCACTTCGAAGGTCGACACACTTGCTTTGACTACGGGTTCTGCACCGGCAGCGCCGCCACCAGCGTTACCCGCGAGAAAAGGGAAGGAACACCTGTCAGCGAAGACAACAGAGCGCAAAGCACGTAAGCAGAAGGCCCAGGGGAAGGACATCGCGCAATCAAAGACAAACGGTACAAGCATTGGCACGCGGAAGCCTGCAGAAGTGGACTTGACAAATGGCGACAATTCGAGCGACGACGAACCGGCACGGCAGCCCCAACTTGCAGCTTCACAAGATTCCGATGACGAAGACGCCGACTCACGATATGCATTGGGTTCGAGACGGAAGAGAAAAACGAAGAAGCTCTCAGCGCCAACTGTACGGCGGACAGCTGAGCTCAGATTCGAAGAAGATGGCTTAGAAGAGGTTGACAAGGCGGACGCCGCGGTTGCTGGTGCAAACAACAGAGTGCCCCTTCAGAATCAGAGTGCTGTACCTATGCCTTGGACGGCTATCAATGATACCAAGGCGAACAGACCAGGCCAGAGAGCTGCACCTCAAGCAAATGGACAGAGTAAGAATATGGCAAAACAGAACAGGGCCTCCCCGTGCGTTTCTTCCAAAGTCGTTATGTTCTCGATTACCGAAGCAATCTCAGCTCTGTCACTGTACAAGGACGGCACTATGTCTATCCCTGCAAAAATCGACCCTCAATCGCGCCAGCCCTACGAACCTCTTCAGACTGGAGAGTACCTTTGCTACCCCGTCAAAGGAACCTACCACCTTGGCGCCCTCGGCCGATACGGTACCGACACTATCTCACTCCCTCCCTTCTCCTTGACAGTGCCGCTTTCAGAACACTCTTTCATCCAACAAAACCACGACACATCCACAGCCGAGTCCTCCCGTCACGGCCTGGGCTTCGACAGCGCCATCTCAACCCGACAGAAAGCACCCGCAGTGCGACGCCCAAACAATTACTGTTTTACCTTCGGCAAGTACCGCGGCCGCCGCATGGACAGCGTGCCCATCTCGTATCTGCGCTCCATCTTCAACTCGGACGAATATCACAACGACACCAAGCTGCAGCAAGCCTTTGCGGACTTATATCCTAAGGGCCTGTACGAGTCCGAAGCCGAGAGCTATACGTTTGAGAAAGGCGGGTTCAGAGGGAAGAGGTTGGATGAGGTGCCCAAAAGTTATCTTTGGGGGTTGCTGAGGAAGATGAATGAGGGTGAGTTGGTAGGCGGGAAGAAAGGGAGGGGGAGGTTGGAGAGGGCGCTGGAGGTGTGGGAGAAGGGACAGTTGGATTTTACGAAAGACTGAGTTACCTGTTAGTACTTCGAGGACTCATGCGTTGTGCGATAGTGGTTAGCATTCTATACACATCCTTAACAGCGGGCGTTGGGTTACAGATCCTGCGAGCGAAAGTGCTTCGCCGCAGGGTGCAACGAGTTGCATTACTTAGATCGTTCATAATACTCCCGTCGCTGAATTCACGCAAATATCATCGATTGCTCGTGTCTTGCCACGTCTTCCTCATGACCACGGTGCTTTCCCCTCAGCCAAATGTCCAATGCGGCTTCCTCCACACTAACTTTACTTCTGGCGTTATATGGCAGATAATACCCTCGTCCATCATCATATGCGTCTTTCCCTTATATCGCTGCCGCTTTAAGGCATCCTGTTGCTGTCCCAGTCAGATCTCTTACCACATGCATTTCAAAAACTTGGAGGTCCTTGCCTCTTTCGATTCATGGGCCGACGACGGCGAAGATAAAGGAATGGTAGTGCTTGTTGTTGGGATGGGGCGGTTTTTGTTCTCACCCACTTTCATCTGCGATCCGTTTCCGGTCGTCGTTGGTGTTTTACTGCTCTGTTCCTGGGACGGTTAGTCCTCGCTCTCAGCACACCGTAGGAGAGGAAAAGGATGGGATGGGGGAGATGGAAGGGGAAACCTGCTTCCGAGTAGTAATCTGCATTCCAATCAATCCCCACGAACAGCCAGCTATGCGCGAGGAACCACAGCCGCTGGTCCGCCGGCGTAAGCGCGATGCTGTCGCAGATCCCGCCAAATGGGATCTGGCCTGCTACATCGCTGATCGGGAAGCCGTCGCAGGGCCGTTTGTGGACCATGTCTTCCAGCCGTGTGGCGCTGTATGGATCCGAGTTTGCCTCGATCCATGAGATTCGGCTTTGAATCCAGGACTTCATGCTGATGGGTAGCCAAGGAACAAGGGTTAGGTTGTAAAGCTTTAGCAGTAGGTGGAAGGCGCTGGCGGGGTCGAGGGCGCTGGGTGTGAAGAGCGGGATCTTGGATGCGTAGGCTGTGGGAGTGTCTCTGTTGGATGCACAGGATGATTTGGTAGATGTAGAGTGTGGGCTTGATGCGGTGGAGGGACTTGGTGTAGGGGACACGTAGGAGCCTGAGTCTTCAACTTCTGGCCTTGTGATCACTGATGAGCTAGACGCCATTGATCCTTCATCTTGATTTGGTGAGCGCGTGCGTGTTGGCAGCGCAAACTCGGTCACCTCTACGAAATGATCGAGGTAGTCCGAGTATGAGAGCAGTTGCGGGACGGTAGCACATATCTCTTCGGCCAGGAGGATGGTCAGTGACTCGGAGGCTGATCTTTGTAGCCGCAAGTTCGTATGCTCACTTCCAGCGCTGAAAGATAGGAGCAAAGAGCATTGTTGGTGGATGAGCTGGTGGAGATGTATGCGACAAGATCGAACGTTGTTCCAAAGATGGCCAGCAAACTGTTGTGGATAGGCTTTTCCTGATCAGCGAAGTTTTACACGTCTGAGTTATCAAAAGCTTACTGTGGAAGACCCAATTGTACACCAGTTGCTGGACTTCTGTTGCCTGTACCGTCCGCATCCAGCGCTTCTCGAACGATGTATGGTTTGGCATCTCTTCGATGAAGGTCTTCAATTCCGTATCAAGCTTTAACGCCCTCTGTAGGATCGCATCTGCACTGTAATACGCTCCCCCCTTCATATCGTCTCTGAGCTCGATCACTCGCGACAGAACGTCCACAAGTTTTGCGTGAACTGAGTGTGGATTTATCCTGTGGGGAACGTACGGTCTAATCTGCTTGTACCGAGGCGGTAAAGGTACGTGCTGGATCCAGCAGTTCATGATCACACTCTGAATCAAGGTGTTGAGTAGCGCCTTGAAAACATCACTTGGTGCCCGCTGTTGCAAGCTCAGATATGCAACTGACATGGCACCTTCGAGGTGCTTGCTGACATTGTGCATACCCGACTCTGGCGACACCAACATGGTCTCGAACATTGCAGCCATCATGATCGACATGAGCGTGGTGTCGTTGACGGCAGCCTGAGGGCTGGACAGTGCGGTGTTGATGTCCCGTATTGCGGCGACATACGTCCTGGTGGACTGTTCAATCAGATCAGGCCGACGAGCAGTTCTTGCGTAGCCAGCCAAGCCGCTCGCTATTATCGCTCTCTTCAGCGAGGAAGTAGCGTATCCTGACTGCGCGTAGAAGGTCGGGAGGTAATGCAGCTGTGACACAGCAGGGTCTGTGCCGACATAGTTCGACATAAAGAAGTGGACGCCCAAGTCATCCCATGGCTGGTATACGACAATATTAGTGAGATTGACAGGAGTCAAGTTCCGAAGAGCTACCTCATTCTCTCGAGGCGTCGACGCTAGGTTTGATCTGGAAGGCTGACTTTTGCTCTTCCTGACGACTTTTGCGCTCTCATCATGGAACAGAAGATCGACTGCATTGCGGTATCCTGGGCAGACGCGACCGGCTTTGACACATTGTCCGCAGGGTGTGGCTTGATCACACTACGATGGATCGTTAGCCTTATCCTATGAGATGCAGTGGGCGAATAGCTAGGCAATTCCCACAGACAGTGCCGAATCGGTTGCCACGGAATGAGCTTTACATACCCTGCTTCTGCGTTTTCTACATTCCCCACATGCTTGGATAGAGGTCAGTCATCGTCGCAACGAAGTTTGCGGGGCACCCGTACCTGTTGATGGCTTGCCTGTGGTGGGGTGTCAGCTATTTTCGTGGGTGCGTCAGCCCTACCGGTCACTCACCTCGGTACACCATCGTCTGTAAGCTCAGCCTTACCCTGCATCGAGGCGTTGGAAGCACGACGGCATGCGATGAAGAGTCTAGTCCGAGACCAAGCCTTCCGAATCGCGTTTGGGCCGCTGAGTATAGGAAGTGGAGAAGATGAATTTCACAGCTGCAGAAGTATAAGCCTCAACGCCGCCGAGATAGATTGAAGGGTGCCGCCCCTGTCGCTTGGCCGCACAGCCCTCGCGCAAAGATCATCGTCAACGTCAGTACGAACATTGCAAACGTACAAGCTAGAAGGCACCGAAAAAGCGTCTGTGATGATATACAGAAGAAACGCATGGTCAGAAAACTGCAGGATATACGTTGTTCAATACACATTAAACCCTACGTCCGAACGGTTCCCATCTCCATCTCACCCATCGTGTCCATCATTCTCTGTTTTTGCTTCCTCTGCCGTCTGTTGTTGATCTTCCCCTTGATAGACGCCTTCGCACCAGAGCAGCACATTGTTGATGAGAACAGCGCGCTCCCTAACCATAGCAGCGCATTGATGAGGTCGCACCAGACTGCTCGCTCCATTCGTCCTGAGTTTACTCCGCCATACGCTGGTGGAGTGTCGCCTCTCAAGTAGTTCTTGTAGAAGACCCCAAAAAGCGCGAACCAGAACACCGTCAGGACCCAGTCGACGAACCACGAGAAGCGATAGTATCGCACAGTCATGCCGTTGATGATCAGGATAATAAGTGTAGCCCCGAATGCGACTTGCGAGAACACGAAAGTGCCTGATGCGCTTCCTCGTCCATTGCCATGCGACAGCTCGATAGCATAGGATATGCCTGAGGCCATTGCGAAGATGAGCTGGAGTACCCGTACGCTCAATCGGAACAGCGATACGAGAGGCTTGTCGACTTTGCTATTGACGGCAGACTTGAAGGAGCTCGGGTTGATGAAGTGTGTCTTGAAGTAAGGCGGCGGAGGCATAGGCGGCGGCGCATGGGCAGGCATGGCGTTGTTGGCCGACGACGATGAAGACGGCATCTCGTCGGGATGAGCCGCTGGGATTTCAGCTTGTGTAGGTACTCCCATTGCGATTTGGTATAAGATACGTCTGGGGAAAACGGCTTGGTGTGGTGCGTTGAGTTTGTCGAACGAGCTCAAGGTCGAGGGCAGAAGGTTTTATCTACAACAGAGGCCACTGACGCAAAGCCAAGCCGGCCCGAGGAGACAGAAATAGCGACTGATCGTCTCAACCTATGCAATTTTACCTCACTGTCACCAAACTTTGCTCAAGGCTCTGATCGTATTGAAAGAGAAAACGAGAGTTAGCGTATTGACGAGTCAGACGTTTGCGCTAACGCTCGCTCGAACACTGCACTTGAATCAGTGGCTGTCGATTCCTGTGAAAGAACTATCGTTCGTTGCCTGAATCGGCCGCAACAGCGTAGAAAGCTTCTGTAATTCAGGCAGTGCTTACGAGACGTTCAGAAGACGTATGTCGATGCATGAAAGTGCTGAAGTATCACCACCAGAAAAACCGTCTGCTTCGCAATATCCGAGGTCCCCCCGAGGACTGGCTGATACATGAAAGAACAAAGTACCCGTTACAGCATACGCATAAATACATATGATAATATCATTGAAGAGAGCTAGAGACATTGAAGTTCAGAGCTGTTACAGACAAACGTCTATTAAAAAGTAGTCTTTTGCTAGATCTTAGCAAGGATTTGGCAGGTTGGCGGGGTAATCTGAAAAAGCGGCAGATAGAAATAGGGGCCGATAGGGCCGAGGTGCGCCGCTGAAGATGCCCATGCTCAGCGCCTCAACGACGTTCAAGAAGTATACGAAGGTCGCGAAAGCAAATACTAACAACTCGCTCCAATTCTATCAAGTCAGGGTCAGAATATCTATTGTGGTCATTGTATTATAGGATTGTGAAGGTGGTGCCTTATCTGCCACTTTCCCTGTCTTCCGAGAGAAGCGGTCATGGCGCCAAGAGGACTGCCGCGATCGTGTTCGCGCTCTTTCCTCGCTTCAAATACGCATTCGCTGCTCTGTACACCATCTCGCATGCCGAGCAAACTGCAAACATGCAACAAGATTCCCCTTTGTCTTTAGCACACTCCAACACGGCATCACCATCCGCCAACGAACATGATGGGCATAATGACAAGAAGATAACAAGGCGCTCACATCGCAAGTCACGCGCTGGCTGCAAAAACTGCAAAACCCGCCGCATCAAGGTATGACAACATGCGGGCCATCATCACTGCTGTCTGCACTGAACAAACTGCAAAAGTTTATCTCAGAGAGGTTACCGCTGACAACCCCAGTGTGATGAGACGAAGCCTGAGTGTGGCAACTGCAGGCGTCGACAAGTTCACTGCGACTTTGCTGCACCCCCAGTTGGCTCACCGTTGCAAGCCAGTAACAGCAACCGCTTGATGACTGAAGAGCTGCCAATATCTGAGATCGAACTTACCTACCACTACGCAACTTCAACATGCTTTTCTGTTTCACCCTGGTTGACTTCAGGTACCACTATGCAAACTCAAATGGCAGATATAGGATTCGAGAACCCTCACGTCTTGCACTTGATGTTCGCACTTACAGCGCTTCACTTGGCACACTGTCGACCCGACCAACGCGAGCAATACGTTGCTACGGCAGACCATCACTATGAGCGTGCGCTTGTGCTAGTCACACCAGAGATTGCAAATCTCAGTCCGAGCAATTGCGATGCAGTGCTGGTGGCTGTGCAAATGATCTGCTTTATCAGCTGGGGTCGTGGTCCGCAACCTGGTGAATATCTTGCCTTTGGCCGAGACAAGAAATCAGACTGGTTGGTGATGTTTCGGGGTATCAGAACGACACTTGCGAGCATCGGGAAACACCAGTTTAGCAAGACTCATGCCCCAGCCCTACGAAGCAAAGGCCTTCCGTTGCCAGCTCAAGAAGCACCTGAAGAGTATGAAAAGCGGCTTGATGAGCTACGGAAACATGTAGATTTTGTGTCAAAGGACACTCCTAACCATGAAGACGACGTCCGTTCTGTCGACATCCTCCGCGAGATGTATGATAATCGATACCAAGGTATCGATGGTGAATATCATGTTACCTTTGGCTGGCTCTTCCGGATGACGGATAGCTTTCTCGAGCGTCTGCAGCAGCGCGATTCGATTCCTATGATCATCTACGCGCATTTTGTAGTATTGATCCGGGTTCTGGAGCAATTCTGGTACATGCAAGGATGGACGCACCATGTTATGAGTGGGATTTGGGAGTTGCTACCTAGAGAGGATAGACCGTGGCTGGACTGGCCCATCAAAAGAGTCGGTTGGATCAGGTCTTGAGAGCTACCCAGGTAGAAGCTTACCAGTAACAGACCCAAGGGCAGGGTTCCAACAGTTGTGACGCAATCCTCCAGAAGAGCAACATAACCATACATTGCGCAGCAGCGCGTCTTACTAATGCGGCGATTCCTCCTTCTCAGTCTTGTTGTGGACTGCTGCATGTCCCAGACGCAATGTTGGCAGCCAGAAGCTTACAGAAGGAACTTGAAGCCTCCAGCATGCAGATAGCCCTTGATTTTCTTGATGGAGACCACAGGGGTGGTTTTTGGGATGAAAGGATCTACGGACGCACGCCACTTCCCTCGAACCCTTCACGCCCCACGAGATGTCCTAATGGTTAAGCTTCCGCATCTCTCTACTTGTTCAGGCCACCACAACACAAACTTTTTCAAATCTTAGGAAGGTCTCAATATTGAATGGCCTTCGTCGTAGCCGACTTATGCCAAGCACCAACATGGTACTCCAATGGCTTCCACTATTGTCGATGCAAGCTCTTTTGGGTGACCGACGGAGCTATAAAGCAAATAAATCCTTCCGCGGCGCGAAGCAGCACGAAAAGAGCCCTCTGCAAGTTACATCTTGGCCATAATGCTCCAGATGTACCTTGATATTATCATCGAACCAACCTCGCGACACCACGACAGTATCCCTTCAGCCCGGCGACGAGTTCCCCTTCGGTGTCATCTTCGAATACTTCAAAGATCGAGAGCGATAACTCCATCGACTACGATGCTTCAAAAGAGAGGGCAAACAAGAAAGTCGTTCTCTCCAGCGTCCCCGAGGCGTTCGCACCTACCTGCAAAGCGCAAACATTCCTCCAACGTTTGGAAAGATATACAAAGTCAAGAGCAAGCTTGCTCTTGTGGCTGTCATTGGGTACTTTTGAAGCTAAGACATACCCCAGGCACCTCCAATAGGCGCCATTCCCAACCCACCATGGAAGGCAAAGTCCTTCGGATCATGGTTCTTCCTTGTATGCGCCATCCTACGAACCTGATCCAACAGCTCCTGCTCCGTTCCTTTGCTGGGTATAAACACAAGCCCAGCATCCGGTGCCCTGGTCCCTGTTCCTATGAAGTTCCCCTCCGCATCATGCGCATAGCGCTCGTTGTACAGTCTGCGCGTCATGGGCCGCGGCACAATGCGGCGCGTCACGGTGCCCACGTTGCGGAAGGCGAGATAGTCTTTGATGGATTTCTTGTCGTGGCTGTACACGAAGGGGACATCTATTTTTTCATCCGGATCGCCTTCGCGCATGGAGAGCAGGTCGCGGGCTGCGGCATTGGCGGTGTAGGCTGGTGGTTGGTCGCTGAGTCTCATCAGCTCTCCGTGGGTGGTGGAGAGACGGATATCTTACGATTCGATGTATGCTGGGATTGGTCCTTGTGGCGCGTTGCGCTCTTGTGACCCTTCCAGATCGGAGGCATCGAGGTGTGATTCGATGGGTTGTTGATATCCCGACATGGTAGATTATTGTCAATGTTAATTGAGTGAGGTTCTTGTTGTTCGTATTTCTTGGTAAGACCGAGGGGCTATACTTCCGTCAAAGTCATGGGGGACCCTGGTTTATATGCACCTGGGCAGTGGTTCTTTATAGCACGCTTGCATCTTCGCTTCAGTGCGGCTGATGTTCGCCAGGGTCTTACTGCGCCTTTGTTAGAGGAAGGCGGATACGAGGCAGATACGAGGCGGACCGACAGGCTTCTCCACAATCTCCGCGAAGTTTATCTCCGACTTCAACTGCTCACAACGTACATTCAAGGCCCTCATCGTCATTCAGGAAGTCTGGGTTGCCAGTGAATTAAACCACGTACAAGCAAGGCTCACCACCAGCCCAATTCATGAAATTCCCATCCGTAAGCCCACAACAATTAATTAAAGAAACAACTCCTAGCTTAATGAACAGAGCCTTACAAAAAGCATAGCACGGTATTCCCAGAGATTTGAGTAGCTCCAAGGTCGCTGGTGGTGAGCCTCGCTCTACGTGGTCTAGTCATGTGCTTAGGAGGTCAGGCGTACAGAGCCGCGACATCATAGGGTTTTGAATGCGCCGTTTCCGCTGCATGATCTGGCGCCGCACTTACGCGCCACAGCTTAAAGAAAGGAAGTAGGCTTTGAGCATAACTTACATCGATGGGACGAGTTGGTCTTCGTACAGGCGCACTGGGTTTTTGACCGGTTTCCGCCCCAAAGCAATATCAGCAGTGCCTCGCCTTGTGCAGGTCTCAGCTCATATGCTCCGCGCACGCATCGCGGAAACGCTTTGCGTATACAACATTCTAGCGATTTCATGTCCGTGATAAGTTGAGTATAGAGTACTGATCCTCACGCCCTTCTCGCTCAGAATCGACGCGTCACTGTCAATGTCCGAGTTTGGATCAGCGTTCTGAGGTACTGTGTATTCGTCGTTGTCGTGACAAGTGTTCTCGTGGAGTATCTGATCACTGTCTGAGGTTGGGGCGGCGCTTCTTTGGCTTGAGCTGTGCGTATCGCCATGTTGGTAGCTGTGAGAGAGTATGTTGTTGTATGTGTAGCAGTAGTTGTTACGGGATACAGTACTGTACTCGTCTGCGCTGGAAGAGTTTGTGTCACTGCGTAATAAACCGTACTGGTTGGCACCTGCAGATACTGGGTTTTCGTCGTAAAGACGGTCTGGGTTGCTGTGAAACTAGCAGTTAGTGTCCGTAATTGTGCCGGGAGGGTTCCTGTCGAAGTCGGGGTTATCGTTCGCGTCGTGGTGACCACAGCTCCGGCAATAGTCGACGTCCTAGTTGATGCTGGTAAGATAGAGGTGATCGTGGTAAAGGAAGTGGTTGTTGCAAGCTGAACAGACGTAAGGGTAATGGAAGAAGTGAGGGTCGAGGTCGAGGTCACTGTGACCTGGTTTCCAAAAGGCGGAAAAGTGCAGCCGATATCATAGTAGTAATATGACGAGGTTTCATCGGCCGTAAAGTTTCCCGCACTAAACTGCAGTGTTAGCTTTGACAACGTCCTTACTGTACAGTACTAACACGGTTGTGTCGAAAAATTCGCAATACTGCGAATTAGAGTCGCTCCAGTACGAGTAGCGAAAGACTTTGCATCTTGCGTCCTGCTGGCAGTATGAGGCGCACAGACTGAACGATGTCAGGCCCTTATAGAAGAAGTTACCCATGTAATAAGACAAGTTCGTCTCATTGTGGTAGCCAAGAGTACCACACATCAGGCCTTGTGCGGCTGCGAGAGAAATAGATGATAAGGTTATGAGCAGGAACCGACCGACACCAGAAACTGAAACCATCTCATGGATATGTGCAGGAAGACAATGTGTTCAAGCGTCAAGCAGGGTCAATGATCTTTTACGTGGCGTTTTGAGGATGAAGCGATCGTGTGTTTACGTCTATTTATGCTGAATTGTATTGGAATGCACAACATTGATAGATCCACAGATAGTTGCCCTTCTCAAAAGCCACGCTTGCTAGGATAGTAATTGAAACTCAATTGATTCTCATTGGCACTTACTGGGGTAGAGAGTCAACTCAATGCTCTGGAATGCTTCTTGGCCACCTCATATAATCTGTCGCAGCCGCAACTCGACCCTGTAGTGCATATTTTGCGAATGATGTTTGTCAATATTATGCTGCTGGTCATCCCCGTCATGGTGGCCAGGCCGCTGGGTCAGCAATAAATACCCAGGAACCGGTAGCTCGATGCGAACCCTTTCATTGGGGTAAGCAAGGAAAGTGAGTTGCATCACAACAAAGTTTCTGGCTGTTTGGACACAAGCCCACATAAGCCGTGGGGGTGTCTTATGAAGGCAATAGCTTTTTGAGAAACAGCTGGCCCCCGGCGGGTGTGGGACGGCTGCATCAGGGAAAGCTGGGAAGGTACAACCACCTCATTTTCCCTGGTGGAGTAGGTAGTATCTGCATACGCTTCGAGTTGTCAGTAGGCGAATGAAATGGTAGCATGGCAGGATTGTTGTTGCGTAAGCACGCAGGCGTAGTTTTAAAGCAAGCTCATGTTGAGGAAGCGCGCTAACGCCGAGTCCCACTTGCCCCGCTCGCCCCGTACCGGTACCGTGCTTGCCTGCTCAGCCTTGGGATCTCCTCAGTACTGCTCCAACAACCTGTATCCTGCCAACGTCTGCATAGGCGCCGCGTCCAATCTCTTCTGGCCACATGTCTGGGTGCAATATAGTGTACTCCGCCACTTCAGCGCCTTTCACAGCCTGGAGCTTCTCAAGGAACGCATCGTAGCCAGGATCTGCGGTCGGTATCGCAACTCCTGTGTACACAATGATCACGCCCTTCTCGGAAAGTATTTCCATCCCCTCTTCAATAATCCTGAGTGATATATCAAGTCCAAACTCGGCACCACCATCTGCGTACATCGGCAGGTCCTTGCCGTCTGCACTTGAGGCGATATATGGTGGGTTGCTGACAATCAGATCTATCCCAGCCTTTTTTTTCTCACCTGGCACGGCAGCGTAGAGGTTTGACTCGTGGTATTCCACCTTGGTACCAGCCAGGTGTGCATTGACGCCTCCAAGCCTCAATGCCCGTGGATTGAGGTCCAAACCAAGGACCTTTGCTTGTGGATGTGTCCTTGCCAGGTGTATCGCGCCTGCCCCCGAACCACAGCAGACGTCTATTGCGCTGCTCAGATTTCGCGGCATATGATGTTGAGCAGTCTTCAAGAATTGTGTATACAGGTATGTGTCAGGCCCGAAGAAGACTGAATCTGAGGAGGCGGGGAAAGATGAGTGGATATAGTAGAGCGGCGTCGTGCTGCTGTAAGATTTCGAAACGTTGGGTAGGTAGAAGTTCGACACACGGATCGTCGAGCGGTATTCGCCATTCTTGTCATCGTTGGTGATAATGGAGGCTTTTTGCAGGCTTTCAAAAACGTTGTCCGGTATTATCGACTCGAGAGTTTGTCTGGGGATTCGTCAACAGAGGAGCGCGTAGTAACTGCCAGGGTAGAATTGTAGTAGATGGAAATCATAATCTTCGGCTCGATTGTGAAGCCCTCAGGGTTGTCTGAAAACGGACCGGAAATGTCAGTGCGTACCTTGAACATGGCAGACTCCATCCAAAGAAGTCCTGTGTATTTCGCGCGTGTCTCGTCGAGGGGTTGGAGTTCCTCTTCTCTACTACTCTGCCAGCAGTTTCTGGAGATGGGCAGACAAATGTGTACTTCGTCGCAGCCAGATGCTTGGTCAGCCGCTCATAAGCTGTGGTAAACTCAGTCATGCTTGGTGGAGTGTAGCGACGTTATGTACGCATGCAACTGCTGTAATATGCTGTCTCTTGAATTGAATTGATTCTTGCTGTAGGATCTAGGGTATACAGGTACACAAACAGACGTAACCTAGGCATTGAGAAGATGTGACGCAGAATTGCGTGCTTTATGTTCCGCGGCCAGTGTACGCGTGCGAAGCGCGCGAAACTAAGGTTGTGCCATGAACGGGTCAGAGTGACGTCTAGGTGGTGTTATCCGTGGGTCTCGGCAGTGCGAACAACAACCAAAGCTGTCATTCGTCTCATGTAGCCAAGGACACCTTCCTAAACAGCACTTCACTGCTATGCTGATCATGTCGAGTGCATACAATTCGTCCCGCATATACGACAGCTCTCGGATGCAATAGCTACACCAGTACCAGTAGCTGCTCGAAAGCCTTACGATCGGTGGCGTTAGAGAGGAAATCTTACACTTAAAACCTACAGCGGGTATCTGTGGTGCCTAGTCGCGAATCACGCACGCACCACGTGGAGTTTTTACGTTACTTTTGGTCCCTAATTGGACCGGCATACTGTGCAGGGGCAATGACACTGACATGTCAGGGACCTTACCCCAGATCTAACATTACGATCCTCGGCGGGATCTGGATCTGGATCTGGATCTGTGCGACAATTAGTCTTGTTTTGCCTCTCCCCTTCTCCGAAGCGTGTATGATGCAACCCTTCTCAATAAAGAGTCAGCAATCCCTCCTCCGTCCTGTCTGACCACATCCACACACACCATGTATATCATTCAAACCACGACCGCGATTCTGGTCGCATTTCTGGCCCTCCTTGCCTGGTGTGAGGTCCGGAATCGCTTAGCCAAAGGACGCTCAAGGAGTAAGGATCCCGAAACCCCAGACAGCCCGAGAAGATTGTCCTTCAAAGGCTGGAGACTCAAATCCGCAGAGAAGAGTCCACAGTTTTTCGCCACTGCAGAGAAGTTACCAATCAACAACCTGGAGGTCAAAGTTACTACCTTGGAAGAGTCGGCCGAGTTGAAGGCCTACAAACAGCTCTATTACAAGCTCCACAATCTCGAACAATACCCCGGGATACTGCTTGATTGCCGCGAGCTTCTTCTGTCGTTCTTATCATCTACGATGAGTGATGCGCTGGAAGATTCAGGCAGCACTATCCTCTCTATTGACACGTTTTCTCGAGATCGTTTGAACCGCTTCCTCAAAGCGAAAGATGAGGATGTTACCAACCGTTGGGAGGAATATCTGGCTCGCCGTAGAGCCGGAGGGTCTCGTGAGATCTTTGGTGACAGAGAAGAAGCCAAGTGGTGGTTGAAGCAGGCTGCTCCGGTCAAATACGTCGATGGCGCTTGGCTTGGACACATTAACAAAATCACCACGCCATTCAAGTACCGCAACATTACCAAAAATGCATGGCAGGTCATGTCAGAAGAGCTTGGAGATGGCGATCTCGCAAAGAACCACGTTCATGTGTATATGCAATTGATGAACGACATCGAGGCTGAACTTCCTGCTGCAGATTCAGAAGACTTTATCAGCTCTCACCACAAGCTGGATCAGACCCGTTGCTGGAAAGCTGCCATAGCTCAGTTACTGATTTCGCTGTTCCCACATGACTTTTTGCCAGAATCGTTGGGGTTCAACATGGCATACGAGAGTTTGCCGTTACATCTGTTGAAGACAGTCAAGGAACTTCGCGAGGTTCGGCTCAACCCATACTACTTCGAGTTGCACATCTCGATCGACAATGCAGACTCGGGTCATGCTGCGATGGCGATGGCTGCAGTTTCTGACTACATCGAGCTCGTCGAGCGAGACGAAGGAGCTGAGGCTGCGCATGTCGCGTGGAAACGAGTACAGGCTGGATACATCCTCGCAGAAGGCTTACCAACAACTCCCGAAAGCCCTTCGCTGAAGGTGGAATCTGAGGGGCCTTTCCCTCGCACCAGGACAGAAGCCGCGCTTCTCGATATTTTTGCCGCCAAAGCATTCGTAGCGCACAAGATTCATTGTAACAGCCGCTTGAAGATTGGCCGCCGTTCTTTAGTAGATTGGCTCGAGCCGAAAGCTTTCACCGATAAGTCATGGCAGAAGAACTTCCTACATGACCTGGGCAATTGTAAGCCCTGGGTCATAAAGGGTGACAGTGAGAAGAGCAGACTCGTGAAGGAGTTGTCCTGGGAGGGCAAAATGTTTGGCAGCTTTACTCAGACAGAGGTTGAGGTTGTGAGAGCTTGGATTGACGAGCTTGGATCGCCGGTGCAGATGCCTCAGCCAGATTCCAAGGTGTATTACGATTTCACCAAACAATCGCCCAATGCTGCATCAGCGACAGTTTCTCCAGACCTGAATATCTTTACCGATTACCCTGTCTTTTCGACTCCGAACACTTCAATACTTACATTCGATGATGGAATCTCCGACGATTCTACTTGTGCCGAATTCAGCATCAACGAATCGAGACTCTGCGACTTCCTTCCGTTGTGGTTCACATCGCCAACTCTTCTCGAATCTCTACCTTCCGTACCAGTGCGCGCAGCGGACACTTTTGGTTCTGCGCTTGTTCGTGTCTTGCGCGCACAAACTGGTTTTGACGTCGAAGGTCAAGGTGTAGCCGGTATGGACGAGGTGCACCGTACTGACGAGGGTGAATCATTCGGTATTGTTGAACTGGGTCTGGAGATCTGCAGCCGGGCAGACATCCAAGTGCCGGCGAACCTGAAAGAAGTTATGGCATTGGGTAATGCAGAGTCCCTAGCCTTTTCCCAATGGATGATGAGCTTATCCATGCAGTGGCTAGCCCAGGGAGACATGCTCATTGGTATGTCATGGGCTTTCATGGAGCTACATGAAACAGTTGCCAGGCTTGAAGGGGGGAAGACTTTGCTAAGTCCTACGTCTGCGCAGATCTTGGAGGGGGTTGCTCGTAGAGAACGGGCTGGTTTGGAGATCTGCAAGAAGGAGATCATGGAGACTGAGCAGAGGAAAGCAGAGTTTGAGAGAGGTCTTACGACTGCCAGGAGGGCCATTAGAGCATTCTCTTCCTAGCAATGTATGAGGAGCAGCCTATGCTACTTTCGAAGTATCAACCCAAGAAGATGTTTCTCGCATGTCGTGTTAATGCAGTGCAAGAGATAACATCCAACAAAAGATAAGGAAGCGCGCCAACTACGCGCTAGTGAACGCCCCACTGCCTCATTCATGTCTCCTCGCATCACCATTCACAATCGCACCCTTGTGTCGGGTCTTTCTGTGGGCTTTAATATGCTGCCTATCAAGGCTGTCGTGATATGATGTATCGTCGCTTTATGTTACACCTTTGCGCCGGAATTTCACTGGACACCCCAAATCATGCAATCTGATCACGAAAGTCAGTGTTGAGCTGTTCAGAGAATTTCTCCTTCCTGTTCGTTACCTCATTTACGAAGCGTGCTCTAATGTTACATTTACATGCGAACCTTGCGTTGCCCTCCTCATCGAGGATCACCGCGCTCTATTCGAAGACAACGACATCGGTCCAGACGTCGCCAGCATTTTGGGTTCCTACACTCTTTCTAAGATAGCCAGGTCTGTCCATTGAACTCATAATATGATTACAGTACAGACATCTGGATTTTCTGAGTCATCTCGATGTGTCCAACCAATGCAGTTGTCGCGCTTGAAATAGTCAGACTGAGGCCCGTATGCGTTGAGCTTACGGGCAAGGAAGCTTGCCCCGGTATATTAACAGTTCCGGGTGCGGACCAGTAATGCCCGTACAGATCGCCTAGGAACACACACAGATTACCGCCCTGTCGAAGCTGGAGGAGTGCATAGGCATGTGAGGTGAAGGAACAGCGGATTGGAGTGTTCATGTCTTGGCCTCTCTGAATGTTGCATATCCGGATGAAAGTCGTTGAGGTTTGAGTGAACGCTGACACATGATGACAGATGCTCAAAATTACAACTGGCTGCGGTTCGTTTCTGTTTCAGCATTGCGTCGCTGCATTCGACCTCGTTCTTGATTTTTGGAACGGCGTTCAAAGTACATCATCTCTAGTGTGAAGATCTGAAGGCTTGTTGGAAACATGAGCCTATAGATGACAGGCAAGTGTACAGACTGTCTGCGAACAAAATTGCGCTCATCGCATCTCCTCAGATCAGGTCAACATCTCCAACTTGCGTTCCCCGCTCTCCTTTACTCTTGTCTTCAATCCCCTTGGTGCGCTCTCATTTGCACTGACCCCTGCAACCTCAACTTGTACGCCTATTGCTTGCTCTTTAGTTGAGCACATATTGAGCAGATTGTATGAGATATTACGGCACATTGGCCGTCGCAATAAGTGTGAGCACATTTAGCCTCGTACATTCCTCAGTGGCGCTTTCAGAGCGATACAAGAGCATCCTGTGCCCTCAAGATCGTCTTCTACATTGAACGAGCGAGCTTTTCCCTTGTAGCGTGACGCGGAGGCTCCACGGCTCATCACATGCGCTGTTCTACTGGCAACAACGGCTCAATTACACCCTCAAAAGATCTGTCCGCGAATTTTCGGATTGGACACACGAAAAGTCATCATTGTTATCGGATCCCCCTTTCAAATGTCAACTCTCGGTGCAATATGGTCTTGGCCATCCACCTTGGTAGCTCCCGGACGACAATCCACATCACCGAATCTTTACCAAGGCCAGGCAAGCCTCGAACCTACAACAAATTCGCGCGATAGATGCGTAAATGGCGCGAAGAGTGGAGTTTATTGTGTCTCGGCGTATTTCGATATCGTCTACTGAGCCTGCGTCCTCAGAAGGCGGGACACCGCAATACTGGAAACCCCTGCCACGCGCCCATATACTCTCGAGAAGTCTTGGAAGCTGTCCAGCTGACCGCAGCATGCTAGTGCTGTGTGTTGTGTTGGTTGTTGACGTTATTAAGGGCTGCTCGCTAACGGCACTTTGCATCAAGGATCCGAAGAAAATAGATTAGCCATATATCCGACACCAGGTTGAGATATCGATGTCAGCCTCCGGCACTTTGCCGGTCGAGCATCTCGGCACATCCCGAGGATCTGCCAGGGTTGGCTTAATATCTGTTTCATTTGTTTTCGTTCGTGTCACTGCCATAGGTGACTGCGTTACACCATCCGCGCTTCAGCGTATCTAAGACTCCACAACCCAAGAACGAAAATACCGGCTTTGCTAAATTGACCAGCCTTATTGGTACTATGCCACCGAGCCATGCATGTTGATATTATTCGAAGGCTTGGGTATAGACGATGGGGCGGAAATAGGACTCCGTTGACTGTTGCGGTAAAGATATCGAAATAGGAAAGAGACTGGAAGTATATAAGATGAGAGAATGGTCACCTATCAATATTATCACCAGCAATCGTTTCTGAACCACTACGAGCACCCGACTCTCGCTACAAGATGCTTTCCGCAGCAATCCTTCTCGGCGTTGTCGCCACACTTCTCGACAACGCATCCGCCCATGGCTTCGTCAGCGGTGTCACTACCAACAATGTTTGGACCAAGGGCTCTGACCCGGTTTGGTTCTATTCCCCCGCAAATTCGAGGCCTCAGACCGCCGGTTGGGACTCCTTGAACCAGGACCTCGGATTTGTTGAGCCCGCTGCTGTGGGCACTGATAACATTAACTGCCACAAGAGCGCGACCGCCGCTAGACTATACGCCAACGTCGCTGCCGGCTCTCAATTGACCTTCTACTGGAACACATGGCCAGATAGCCACAAGGGCCCCGTTATCAACTACATCGCCCCTTGCAACGGTATGTTGTCTTGCGTTTAATCATCTTGGATATAACTTACACCCAAATAGGCGACTGCACTACGCTCACTCCTGGATCCCTTCGCTGGAGCAAGATCTCCCAGACCGGTCTGATCACCCCAGGCGGTACTGGAACATGGGCCACCGATAACCTCATCAAGACCAATTTCACCTCCACCGCCACGATCCCCAAGAACCTGAAGGCTGGTAACTACGTCATCCGCCACGAGATTATTGCTCTGCACAGCGCTTCGAACGACAACGGCGCGCAGCTCTACCCTCAGGTAGGCCCTTATCTATCTTCTCTCGGCTACCGCATATACTTACTGATTTCTCGCAGTGCTTGAACTTGAAGGTCACAGGAAGCGGCTCAGTGGCCCCGACCGCGGGTGTTGCTGGCACAAGCCTGTACAAGAGGACTGACCCTGGTATTATCTTCAATATCTACACTAGCCCTGTAAGCTACCCGATCCCTGGCCCAGCCCTATGGACTGCGGCAAACTAGAGCTTTTTGGCCTAGAAACAACCAATGCCTATGTTGCACACTACTAGAGTTTGAGGTAACCGCCTGTTGATACCGATGGGCTCTTGGGGAGGGATAGAAGGTGTGGAGAGCTTCTTGTCAATACTTCGTTCGCTTACATGAAATTTATCTGCTCTCTTGATGACGTTGTTGTGGCTCCGTTCTCATGCTTTCAGCGACTGCTGCTTCACCTTCACCTGCGGTCTCACCCTCCTCTGTGGAAGACCTATCACATCATACTTTTAGTTTCATTGCCTCTATTACCTCGACATATGAGAGCACAAATTCATCATCTCACAGCACTCGCAGAATCATAACATGGCCCGGTTTAAGAGGCAAACGTACAAAGCCAAAGCACAAGGCAAGCACAGCGCCACGGCCAAAGCAGTTCTCTATGACTTAGCAAATCCATTGATCGCGGCTAAACCACCTGTGGGGAATCATCAAAGATCCTTTGCTGTCTGCATTGAGAACACGACACAAAGGCTGAAGAGTAACGCAAATAAGATTGTTGATCTCAGTAAGCGGAAAAAGTCCTACATCGACCACTACAGGAAGTTTGATGGCGAGGAGACTCTGCTGCAACATAACCTGGCGGGCAAGAGAATGCGTACGAGGATGTATCATTACACACTGACACATGTAGATGTGGAGATAAAGCAGAATGTCGCATGGTGCAGCGTTCATGTTGCTGAGCCTGAAATGCAGAAACGAATTCTCAAGCAACTCATCGGTCAAGTTGAGCGCTTGTCAGACACGTAGTAGAGCGCTGGCTAGGAAAAAACCTACGAAGATTAGGGCGTCAATGAAGCCGAAGGGAAAGAAGGCTAAAAGCCTCAAACCGCAGCACACAGCAATGGTTTCGATGAATCTCCACATCAGAACAAGGATGTCCTAAATCATATTGCTGAGAGTCGCCCTAAGCAGGAACCAGAATCGTGGCGAAGCACTGGAAGTTACTGAAAGTGGCAGAGCGCCTAACGTGAACGTAGACTGGATTTTACGAGCAAGAAGTCAATTTAAGAGCAATTTTTATACGAGAGCCAGGATACAATTCACACCTGCCTACAACAATAGATTGTTATCATTCGTGTTGTCACATGAATGCGTGAGTGCTCTTTCCTCGTGAGTCGACTAAACAACCTCACCTAGAATGGCGCCCTGCCCACCTCGATCTTTCACCCCATAACTTCACTTCACCTCACCTTGTCACCAATTCTGCTCTTCTAACGCCACCAGCCAAGGGCTGTTTCACAAACATGGACATCAAATCTGCCATAGCCGCACCCAATTCGCTTGCCCCAAATCCATGGAGCGTGTCGACAAGCGTGCACCTCCCACAACTCACTGACTCTATCGGTTCCATGTCACCTAGGCCCCCATACGCCGATTTTAAGAACGAAGTACTTCCTGATTCCTCGGGCAGAGACATCCTGAAGCGGGAGAACCCATTCCAGGAAACCCCACAGCCGAAGCGTACGATGCAGTCACAAGCGAATGCTGACATCAAGTTCGAAACCGACTATTTTGTAAGGAAGCGCGGAGATGATAACAGTGACGATAGTGATGGCAGTACAACCTTCAAAGAAGATAAGCTTGACGCTGCTTTGGTCGACATCGCAGCTCCACCACAAGCGACCCCTTCGTCACTTATCGCAGCCCCTCCTTCCGCTCCTTCGCCCGTGTTCTCAAGCCGTACCAATCCCAAGGTGAGCGGTGCTGGCTTTGTCACCAGAAAGATGCACAAGTTGAATGATCTTGGGGATAGGGCAGAAGGATGCCGCAAAGAACTTAAACGCGTTACTGCTGCTATCACAGCCTTAGAGGGACGCGCTTCTTGTGAGTGTAGCTCACCAATCTTCCCCTGTGCATGTGCTAACAAAACTGTAGACTCTGTGTCATGCGGTAACGCAACATGGTTCGTTGCTAGTCTCGTCACTCTTGGAGAGGAGAAAGAGGCAGTGAGAGCAATCCTCGAAAAGACAACCAGGAGGCTGTCAGCGAAGATGGGCAGACTTGAGAAGCAACGGAAACAGGAGACAGAAAAGAAACATCAGCTTGAAGCAAAGCGGCTCTCAAACAGGGCACAGATCAAAGCTAAGAGTGGAAGTAAAGTTTCACAGGTGGACCTCACGAGGGACTTCAAAGTGGTTAGCAAGATCGATCCGGACGCGAAGGCGGAGGTCCTTGGGACCTTCAGGGAAGTGGAGACAAGGTGCATCGTCAAGATGGAGCCGGGTCCCCATGAAGAGCTAAAGATCAAGGTCGAGCCAAGGATCAAGATTGAAGAGGACTGATCTGCGCTGGTGCAGTCCGAGACAGTCAGCTCGACGTTCCCAAATCCACAAAGATTACTGCAGATATGTATCCTGCAGAACACCAATACTCGATAATATGAGAATAAGAAGTTTCTTGCAAAGCTTTCTCAGACAATAGTGACGATTTTGAAGCCTTGATGCTTGACCTGTCAGTGCTGTTTTAAGGCCAAGGGTGCTGCGCCCTCGATGGTGGTGATCATCTGCACAGCCACACCAAAATGCGACGACCTCTCCTCTTACAAGAGTCATATCCAACATCAACATCATCTTGACGGCAGCATAGCTACTGCGCTGTGCCACGACCAGCAACTTCTTACCCAGTACCATGTCTTCTTTCACACAATTACCGACCGAACTTCGGCAACAGATCCTTGTGCTCGCTCTCCCGGAGACAAACCGAATCGACTCGCCCACCCAAGTCCTTTCACTTTTCCACATCAACCAACGTATAAGGCTAGAAATGGGCCCCGTGATCGCAATGTGGTCGCCCGTGCACTACATGTCCTCCCCATCCACCATCTCCAAGCTCACCCCACGCACTCTCAACTGGAAGATTGACCGCATCTGCCTGGACCTCTTCTACGCCTCCTCAGTCGACCGCATCAAATGGACGTGCTACTGCAACGGACCAACTACATGGACTCACCCCGAACTTATCGCCGCCTGGGCTGACGCTGTACCGTTGCTGCCGAGGGGTGTGAAAGAGGTCTGGCTCGATGTTACGCCTGCACCAGCTGCGAAGCGCGACCAGCATCGTCTTGTTTTAAACCAGTTTGTAGACGACAAGTGCGCGAGTCGGAAGTTTCTAGCCGGCCATGTGCAGGATGTGGCGGCGCTGATTCGGGGTCTTGATGACCTCCATGGCGGACGTGTGGAGGTCATTCTTACGGGGAGGTTGAGTACGAAGAGTGCTTTCTTTGTTGAGAGTGTGGGTGCGGCGGTTGGTAGGGAGCTGGATTTCGTGGGGATGTGGGTGACCAACGATGATGCGAAGTTTGCAAGGATCAAAGACGTTATGCGGCAGGCGACATCCAGGAAGCAGATGTGGTCGGGGAAGCGGCGTGGGGACAGCCATCCTTTGACGTGGTTGCAGAATGTGACGTGGGATAGAAGGACGGGCTTTTTGTTCGCTAGGCTTGCGGATGAAGGGTTGGTGACGGCAGCTGTAGACGATGTGAAGAGGATTGCCAAGTTCCGGGGTGGTGAGGGTGGCCTGGTGTTGCCGCCTGCGAACAGCCTAAGGAGGGCTTTCCAACACCGTGTTGCAGCGGATATGGGCTTGAAGACCGTTGGAGACGGCGAAGGAGACAACAGGCATGTCGTCGTGTGGTAGTAGCCTCGAAATCGTCTCGTGGTTTCTCCGTGATCTCCAACTTTCCAGACTGACAATTTCAATCTCTGGAGCGTTCCATGCACAATCAGGCCCTGCCACATGAAGCCGAGTCATTGTCGTCGAGTTCAAAGTACATATCCCAGTGATTCTTGCACCCAGGATTGAAGCCCTCTCCACATTGGGTACAACGGCTCCCACTGTTCATGTACTCGTCCACACTAAGAATGTGCTTGCACGCTCCACAAAGTACCACTCCTTCATCTCTTTGGCCTTTTGGCCATACATCAGACTTGTGAGTCTCACTAGCATCGTGACAGCTGATGCAGGCGTAGAACTTCTGGCAGCAGAAGTGTTTGATAGCGATGATGTCTAATGCAGAATGCCAGTGTGTGCATTGGGTCAGCGCAGTGACGGACAGACCGTGAACAAATGGCGGTGGAGATGTGTCTGGGTCGGAGGACATGTTGCTTTTGCTTTCGTGAGAGCATAGGCTTGAGAAGTCGAAGGTAAGGATTGTCATGGTAGGGCTGAGCTAGTGCCTCGGAAGCGGAGATCCACTTTGATGCTTCAAGCGGGTTGAATGACGTTATGTTGCTCGATGTTCAGCAGAGCCTCATGAATTTTCAAAAGCTCTCCTCAACAGGCTCAGACCTCGAAACACAGTGGACAAAGTGACAAGACTTAGCTGTAAATGCTAGGAGTACTCTTCGTATTCGGTGATGAACAGACGGAGGGCGCCGGCAGCAGACATGGTACACACCACCTCGGGTGACTTTCTCTCGCATTCCAAACAGCTCTTGTGAGCTCCGCATTTCCAGTGTTTTCACGGCCGGACCATGCGAGGCTTTCGGGCAGCTTCGGAGGGTTGCTTGGAAGCTCGAGCTCGAAAGCCCTTCGTCACTTGCCCCACCACGACCCCGCCAGCTCAAACATTTAGGTAGTCTGCGCAGAAGCTCAACAACGCATTGCACCATCACTACTCCTTCAACCTCAATTTGCATACTTTGATACCCCCTCGCATCCTTTCCAAATCTATACATACACACCAGCATTCACAATGGCACGTCAATTCTTCATCGGAGGCAACTTCAAGATGTAAGTTAGCTGCAGAACTCAAGCTTCGACTTTGCAAGGCTGATCAGATGACAGGAACGGCTCCATCGAGTCCATCAAGAAGATTGTCCAGAATCTGAACGAGGCTAAGCTCGACCCCAACGCTGGTGAGTAACCTGCGCACGCGCAGCAGCAAGACAGTGCTAATAGCTTAATAGAGGTCGTCATTGCTCCTCCTGCTCTCTACCTCCTCCTTACCCGCGAGCACCTCCGCAAGGGTATTGAGGTCGCGGCCCAGAACGTCTACGACAAGCCCAACGGTGCTTTCACCGGTGAGATCTCCGCTGAGCAGCTCAAGGACAGCGGCATCACATGGACCATCCTCGGTCACTCGGAGCGCCGCACTATCCTGCAGGAGGACGACGCTTTCATTGCCAGCAAGACCAAGGCTGCGCTCGACGGTGGCATCAGCGTCATCCTGTGCTGCGGTGAGAGCCTCGAGCAGAGGGAGGCAGGCACTACCGTCGAAGTTGTCACCAAGCAGCTTAAGGCTGTTGCAGACAAGGTCAAGGACTGGAGCAAGATCGTCATTGCCTACGAGCCCATCTGGTGAGTCCCATTGCACAGGAACAATTGAACAAGACTAACAGGTATCAGGGCTATTGGTACCGGCAAGGTCGCCACCACTGAGCAGGCTCAGGAGGTCCACGCTGCCATCCGCGAGTGGTTGAAGAAGGAGGTCTCGTCCGAGGCTGCTGAGAAGACCCGTATCCTGTACGGCGGCAGTGTCAACGAGAAGAACTGTGGCGAACTCGCCAAGCAGGCCGATATCGACGGTTTCCTTGTCGGCGGTGCTTCGCTGAAGCCGGCGTTTGTTGACATTATCAACGCCAACTCTGCATGAATCCATGGCAGCGGGGCGAGATTGTAGTTGGCTATCACGACATAACGTTACCTGTCGAACAATGAAAATCAATGAACAAATCAATGAAAAAGGAAAAACCAAGAGACATATGCATGCCTGTGTGTGATGATACATCTTTGATGTATTGATGACAGTATTTGTACATTTGCTGTACATGACCAATCCAATATGCGCCGCCCATGCCTAGGTGTTTGTACAATCGAGTGATGCCACGTCCCTCGCGTCCAGAAGATGCTGCGTTGGCTCTCCTGTCACAGTCCTACCCAATCCCATCGCCCAATCTTCGCCTAGATCTGGATCTTCGCACCGTGGAACGGCGACCAGATGCCCCTCACGCTCTCATTGATACTCGAAACTGGCTTGCCCAGCTTCTTGTTCTTCTCTCCGTTGCTGTCCCTCAGCATCTCCGCCTTCTCCCTGACGCCCTCGTTCTGCAGGTTCTTGACGCAGATGGACCGTGTGGCGCCGTTGATGTAGTGTGCGATGATGACGGGGTGCTTGCGCGGGCGCGGGCTGACCGAGAACTCGACCGACGGGTTGCGCTGTGCGAAGGAAGGGAGGGACGACTTGATAAAGGCGTTCATGCCTTTCGAGGATCCCCACCAGTTGCAGTAGTGGAATTCGAGGCGCTTGCATTGGAGCACGAAGGCGCCGACGCCATTCTAGGGCTGTTAGAGCGCAGACTCCGATGAAGGGAAAGAAAACATACCTGGGCCTTTGCGACCGTCCTGGTCGCTGCGAGAGGCATGTTGGCGGTCGATGGCTGGGGAAGTTGCACCTTGGTGTTGTCGGCTGTCTCGACTTCAGAAAATCGGCGTCACGTGAGGCTACTTTTGCCTGGAACGCGCAACTTCAGCCGTCTGCATCGGTGCTCGTCCACACCAACCACACCGCAACATCGCTCCCCATTCCACGTCGCAGCTGGAGCGCCTTCCAGCACTTCACCCAAGATGACGTATCAGCTCCCGCCGATGCTGCTGAACCTGTTCGCCCCGCGGCCGCCGCTGCGCTGGGTTGAACCCATCGACCACGCGCCGGAGAAGCGCTGCACGCCCAAGATCGGCGGCGTTGCGCAGTACCTGGAGGCAATGCGTGAGTACAAGGACAACGACGGATACGTGCCGACGGACAGCTGGCTGCAGAAGCGCGACCGCAAGAAGATTGAGAAAAAGGAGAAGCAGGAGAAGCTGCTGACCGAGGGCATCAAGGACTGTACGTGTTGGTTGATTGTGGCCGCCTGCGCGCTGATTGCTAACACTACATGCAGACAAGCCCAGCGAAGACCCCAAGGTTCAGGGCGACGCTTTCAAGACACTGTTTGTCTCCCGTCTCGCGTACGGCGCGACCTCTGACGACCTCGAGCGCGAGTTTGGCCGCTACGGACCCATTGAGCGCATCCGCATCGTCGAAGACACGACGGCCCCGCCTGACGCGCCGCCAAAGAAGAGGAAACGTGGCTATGCATTCATTGTGTATGAGCGCGAGAAGGACATGAAGGCCGCCTACAAGGAAACAGACGGCATCAAGATCAAGGACCGCCGTGTGCTCGTTGACGTTGAGCGCGGCCGCACAGTCTCTGGCTGGCGTCCACGCCGCTTCGGTGGGGGTCTCGGAGGCCGAGGCTACACCAAGGGCCCTTCTGCGCGCCCAGGCGGTGCAGCTTTCGGCGCGCCAGCTGGGCCTGGTGGCTTCGCAGGCCGCGGAGGCTTCGGTGGTGGTTTTGGTGGCCGAGGAGGGGCCCGCGGCGGCTTCGGCGGAGGTGATCGTGGAGGTTTTAGAGGAGGATTTGGCGGTGGTCGTGGCGGCGGAGGCGGTTTCGGCGGTGGCCGTGGTGGCATCGGCTATCAAGGATCGAACGGTCATGGCCCGCCCGATGGAGCTCCTGCCGGGCCTCGAGGACCACGAGGTGGGCTTGGCGGCGGCGGTGGCTACGGCGGCGATCGTGGAGGCGATCGTGGAGGCGATCGTGGAGGTGACCGCTATGGCGGCGGTGACAGACGTGGAGGAGGCGACCGGGGATCAAGCGGTGCCAACAACGAACCGCTCGGCAGAGATCGATACAACGACCGCGACCGCGGAGGCCGAGACAGCTACGGTGGCCGGGACGATTCGCGGAAACGCGCGCACGAGGGCGACAGCTACGACGACAGGAGCCAGCGCAGGAGATACTAAGCCGCGCGCAAACGCAATGCAGACGCAACCTTCGGGCCGCTCTCAGATGGGTTTGTCACAGGTTACCTCCCATTATTTCTTCCTCACCTTCTCCGTCAACGAGGGTAAGACCAAGACAGCACTCGAAACACCAGCATTGGAGGGTAAGCAGATTCACTCTTGTAGATGGCGAGCGATATGCGGATGCTGGTAGGACAACGCAATGTCCTTGTACAGCATCTCTCTCGACCCCTTTCCCGACCTCGGTCTCTGCTCTGGACTTGACTGGACTGGACGTGTTCAGTGGATGTGGCACATTTGTAGCAAGCAAAGCAAAGTAATGCAAGACAAGGCAAGGCAAACGCAGAAGCAAAGCAAAAGCAAAAGCAAAAATGGTAGGCAAGGCTGCACATGAAGTTTGAATCTTTATTCCTTTCTTTCTTTCTTTCTTTCTTTCTTTCTTTATTTGTTTTCTTTTGGTGTTGATTCGCGCAACAGGTGGGTAGGTAGTAGTAGAAGTAGTAGTAGTAGTAAGTAAGTAAGTAAGTATCAGTGCGCTTCCAATCGCACCATCAAGGTAGGATGAGCAGCAGCTAGCACTCATTTTTCTATTCGCTTGATTCTCTTTTGTGATGCATTTTATTACATATTATAACATGACATGATACGATATGATTTGGTATGATACGACACGATATGATGAGATGGCACGTTCAGTACGCGTGTTTTGCGACTTGACTATGTGGATGTGGATGTGTGTGGAAACGTCAACACTGGAAACGTTGAACGCTCAAAACGTTGAATGCTCCAAACACGCCATGCCAACACAACCAATCACATCAAGCGCAAGGCTTCGGAGCGACTCCGAGAATAGCGTTCAACGGCGGGGTAGGAACTATTGGAAAGAAGAAGAAGAAAGGGAAAAAAAAATCTACGAAACTTTGGGAAACGGAGCGGGGGTTCATTAAGGTTTGGCCGATCAAAGCTTGGTTAGCGGGGTGGCGTGGCGGCAGGGTAGGTAGGGTAGGGTGTTGGTATCGAGCGAGCAAGGATCGAGCGAGCAAGGATCAAGCAGGGAGCAAGCAAAGGTAGAAATCCGAGGGTAAAAGTAAAGTAATGGGCAAGTATAATTACTTGCCAAGCGTTAGGAATAGTCGGTCTCCAATATCCCCCAGCCCGGGCTTGATCATGCCCTTCTCGTCTACCTCGCCGTCGCACCCGCCGACCCATACTTCGACGCCCTCTTCCCACTCCCCGCAGGCCTGGGCTAGGCCCTCGGTGGTGGCTAGCACTGCGATGACGAGGATGCGCTTCACGCCGTGCTCGCGCAGGCTGTCGATGGCTGCGCAGGCGGTCGCGCCCGTGGCGATGATGGGGTCGACGACGATGGCGAGGTCGGCGGGCCCGCCGGGGTGCTGGGTCGTGGGCGAGTGGTAGGGCAGGTTGTTGTAGTACTCGACCGGCTGCAGGGTGGTTTTCTCGCGGAACAGGCCGAGGTGGTGGACGGGGACGGGGGCGGGGAGGAGCGAGGACAGGGCGGGCACCATGCTCAGGCCGGAGCGCAGGATGGGGACGAGCGAGATGCGGGACGGGGCGGGCGAGGTGGTGGTGGTGGTGTAGTCGTAGCCGAGCGGGGATTTGTCCTGGTGGGCGCTGGGTCAGTGCTGTGCTGCGCTGGGGACCCTGCTTGGATGCACTGCGGGGGAGTGTGTGTCACGTACTGGACCTGCTTCTTGGGCTTTCAGCGCCGACCCCAGGGCTTCGTACCCGACCATCAGGGCGATCTCGTGCACCAGCGTTTGCGCATCGCGGCAGCCTGTCGACGCGGAGCGCAGCTGCGAGAGCTTGGCCTGCAAGCACGGGTGCGTGGAGATGTGGGCGTTCTTGGGGACGGACATGGTGAGGGAGAGGGCAGAAACGACAGACGCGTGGTGTGGGAGGGAAGAGGCAGCAGGCAGAGACTATATCGCAGACTGCGGCAATGTGTACGCTGTGCAGCTGCGTCGAAGCGGGCAGGTGATTGATAGAGCTACCCCACTGCGGCCAGCGTTATCATGCAGCTGCGTGGAAGTCGCCGAAGCGCGGGCGGCGCGTGCACACGCGAGCGGACAGGGGCACCCCTGCACCCATCGGAGCGTTGGCGGGTTAGCCTCGCCCTGGTTCCGGAGCGCTGCCGCGAACGCAACGCTGTTTTGGCGCTGAGAGTACAGATGCGGCGCGCCCGGCCTGGCTATGGGCGCGCCAGCAGAGCTCAGGCGCCGGTTCGCGTGCACTGTCCCTGCCTGCCGGACGACCCAAGATGCAATCGACTGTGCGTCCTGGGAGATCATTTCTCTGCAACGTGAACTGAGGCCGTGCGACGGACGGGTGCTGGCCTGCCCTGCGCCATCCGGTATTGATCAACATGGCCGACGACGACGAGCCCACGAGGCGCGAGTTCCACTTCAACGAGCAGCGCGCGAGTCTGCTGTCCAGCCCCTCGCAGACGTCCTCCCGCGCCCGCTCGCGCTCACGACACCACAGCCTGCCCTCCCAGAGACAGAGTCTACCCCGCGCCACCGACGACTTTGACCTCCACCCGGACCGTCTTTCGGATCGTGCGGATAGCGAGACGCTGCCCTCGTCGGCGCCTGCTGTGCCCAGGAACCGCCCGGAGACGGGGGCGGGTCGAGAGAAGGAGAAGGGCAGCAGAGTATCCAGCGCGGGGAGAGATTCAGCCACTTCAAGATCCAAGTCACGCAGGAGAGCCGCGTCGGACGGACGGAACATTGAAGACATTTTCGTGGCAGCATCGTGGGACAATCTGGAATTTCTGTCTTCGCCCCCGCCAGAGCTACCGAGTCTGCCAGGCGACCGGGAGCAGTACTGGCGTGCAAAGCGTGATAATGAGGAGAGCAGTGGAAGCAACTTGCCACACGCTGAACCACGCACCCCGACAAAGCAGCGCTCACGGCGCCTCTCCCTCTTCAGCCGCTCGAATCCCAACGACTCACCTCGGTCTCAGACCAACATCACAGCCCTGCCCACCATGACGGACGACGCCAATCAGCACATCTCTGAAGCCGACAAGTACCACCAGTCTTTTGCAACACCGCGCGCCCAGCGCATGTCAAAGCTCCTCACAGAACTCTACACGGTTTCGTTCCTCATCTTCTTCGCCATCTGGGGCACGCTGGCCCGCCTCGGCCTGCAAGCACTCACCTTCTACCCGGGCGCGCCGGTCATCTTCAGCGAGCTATGGGCCAACGTCGCCGGGACCTTCATCATGGGCTTCTTGTCCGAGGACATGCGGCTGTTTCGCGAAGAGTGGGGGGCGTCAGGCGGCGGGGCGGCGACCGAGCAGCCACCAGAGCAGCCCGCTGAACGAGGCCGTCCACAGCTCGAGAAGCAGCGGGTGTCGGTGGACAAGAAGAGCCACGGCAAGGTCAAGAAGACGATTCCCATGTACGTCGGCCTGACGACGGGCTTCTGCGGGAGCTTCACCAGCTTTTCGAGTTTCGTGCGCGATGCATTCCTTGGACTGAGCAACGACGTGCCCGCGCCCGCGTACCATCCCACGGCGACTCCCTCGCTGCTCACGCCCCGCAACGCTGGATACTCGGTCATGGCGGTGCTGGGCGTCGTCTTCATCACCGTCGCGCTGTGCTTGTGCGCGCTGAAGACGGGCGCGCATCTCGCCGCGCTCATGCACCCGGTGACGCCCACGCTCCCCTTCCGGCTGACACGCAGGGCCATCGACCCCCTCTTCGTCGTGCTGGGCATGGGCTCCTGGCTCGGCGCGGTGCTCATGGCCGCGCTCCCTCCGCACAACGCATGGCGCGGCCAGGCGCTCTTCGCGTGCGTCTTCGCGCCCGTGGGCTGTCTGACGCGCTACTACGTCTCGCTGCTGCTCAATGCCAGGGTGCCGTCGTTCCCGCTCGGCACGTTTGCGTGCAACCTGTTCGGCACTGTGGTGCTGGGCATGTCGTACGACCTGCAGCGCGTGGCGATTGGCGGCGTTGCCGGCGGTAGTATTGTCGGCTGCCAGGTGCTGCAGGGTGTTGAAGACGGATTCTGCGGCGCACTGACGACGGTGTCGACGTGGATGGTTGAGCTCGACACGCTGCGGAGGGGCCACGCGTATGTGTATGGGACGAGCAGTGTGGTAGCGGGGCTGAGCATCATGACGCTGGTCATGGGGAGTGTGAGGTGGAGTGTGGGGTGGGAGGCGGTTGCGTGTGCGACGTGATGTGCACGGTGGGAGATGTAATGGCTGACATGATGAACGGATACCCAGGCTGGATAAAATATACTGCTAGATTTTGTGCAGCATTCACTGCAATCTAATTACTGCATTTTATACCTGTAGCAGTTTAGTACTTCACCTGCAGACGAAGCAGTAATAGTTGGCATACAAAAAACATGTACCTAGGCTGAATAGAGTATACTGCTAGAATCTGTGCAGCATTTACTGCGTTTTATTAACTGCGTTTTATTAACTGCATTTTAAATCCCTATTATAGCAGTTTAACAAAGTAGTCAAAGTCAGCGTAGGATAGAACAGAGACCCAGGCTGAATGCAGCATCCTACTAGATTCTGCACGGCATCTACTGCGTTCTAAGTTCTTATCAGTAGAGAGCTCGTCACTCGGTGGCAAAGACTGGTTTCACGATCGAGCAGCACAAGTCGGCACGCGAGCAGGTGGTACAGGGAGCATCTCAGACCACAGACCACAGCCCGGGGACGCCAAGGTAGCGTTGGCTCACAATCCCTGCCCGTGCAGTGGCGTCGAATCAGGCTGCAGGTTTCCCGTCGAGGGTTGGCACCTCCGCTGTATTGGCCCCGGCAGCGCTGCCTGTCTTTCTTTTTGGAGGACGCCGGCGGCCCGGTGGGAGAGTGCACGACACTGACACTCCTTTCCTGCGCACCTGCACGACACCCAGGCTGCCTGCGGCCACGACTCGCACCCGCATACGACTCGCATACGGCAAGCATACGGCCAGCATACGGCCAGCATACGGCAAGCATACGACTCGCATCCACGCAGACGCCCGAGTGCAGCCAGCCTCGCTAGCCCGCCATGTTCGAGCCCAGCAAGCCCAAGATCAAGACGCGCACCGTCACCATCCTCAAGAAGGTCGCCCCGCCCGCCCCGCCGCTCTCGCGCGGCAGCAGCAGCAGCAGCAGTGCGGCGCGCCCGCGTGCGACCGCCCCGGCAGCGAACCGCTACCAGCTCTCCGCGTCGTCGGCGGCGCAACGCCCACGCCCCGCCGCGCGCGAGTCGCCCGCCGTCGCCAACATGCGCAAGCGCAAGGTCACGCCCAGCACGCCGCCGCTGTGGGCGAGCAGCGACGAGTCGAGCGAGGACGAGCCGGACAGGCTGGCCGTCGGGGGGGCGAGCAAGCGGCTGAAGAGCAGCAGCATCGAGCCCTCGGGCAACAACCGCCAGCTGGAGCCCGACATGAACCGCCGCATACGCATACGGCGGCACTCGGTGGATGGGCAGGCAGATACTCACACAAATGCTCACACAAATACTCACACAAATGCTCACACAAATACTCACACAAATACTCACACAAACACCCACACCAACGGGCAGACGGACGGGCAGACGGACGGGCAGACAAACACCCACACAAACACCCACACAAACGGGACCTCGGCCAGCAAAGGCGACCGCGCGCGGAGAGGCGCCCTCACACACGGCCTGCTCATGACGCGCGGCGACTTCGCAAAAAACTACAAGCCCGCCTGGCCGGGCCCCAACAAGCACCCCAACCTCGAACTGCAGTACCCCAGCCCGCTCCCGCCCGAGTCGTTCGAAGCCAAGGTCCCCACCGACCCGTCCGAATACAACCCGCTCGGCGACATCCAGTTCACCATCGAGGAGATAATAACCCACTACCTGCCCCCGGATCTCTCGCTGGAACTCTCCTCCGACGTCACCGGCCCAGTGCGCAAACTGAAGCGCGCAGCCGCCAGCGGCACCTTTGCCGACTACCAGCTGGAGCTGATCCGCTTCAACAAGCTGGTCCGCAGCAAGCTAGCAGACGGCACCATCGCCTCCAAAATGGACTCGATGCACGCCATCCCGCTGTCCCTCGTCAAGCACATGACCCAGCAGACGTACGCCCGCATCGTCTCCCCGCTGTCGCACAAGCTGCGCAAAGTCAAAGGCAAAGAAACCACCTACGGCGAGCTGCTGCCCATCTTCGTGCACCGCATCTTCTCCCAGACAGGCCTAAACTCATCCCACGTCTTCGTCGACCTAGGCTCCGGCGTCGGCAACGTCGTCCTGCAGTCGGCCCTGCAGACCGGCGCCGAGAGCTGGGGGATCGAAATCATGGACCTCGCCGCCTCTCTAGGCCTCAAGCAGGCCGCCGAGCTGCGCGCCCGCGCCCGCCTGTGGAACCTCAACATCGGCGCCATGCACCTGCTCACGGGCTCCTTCCTCGACACGCCCGCCATCAACACCGTGCTCGCCCGCGCCGACGTCGTCCTCGTCAACAACAAAGTCTTTGGCGAGGAGCTCAACAACGCCCTGCTGCAGAAGTTCCTCGACCTGAAGATTGGCTGCAAAGTTGTTAGTCTCGAGTCGTTTGGCGGCGGCCTGACCAAGGGCGTCCGCAACGAGCAGAGCATCGCCGGCCTGTTCGACGAGGAGCGCTTTGAGTCTGGCACTGATTGCGTCTCCTGGGCTGGCGAGAGCGTCGAGTATTTCATCGCGACCAAGGCACGGTAGTCGTTGACGTAGTGTTACAGTGTCGTGGACTATCACGGTATCACGGTATCACATAGTATCACGTGGTGGAAGTAGTACATGACGTGTTTGACGTAGTACATCCCGAGGTAACGAGGTCGAGTTGGGGGTTACCTGCAGATGGAAGAAACTGCAAGAGAACCCGAGCGCAAGAAGACCGAGTACGCGCGCATTCAAGTGCTAGACTTGGACACAGCATAACATGACATGGCATAGCATAGCGTAGAATACCATCCATAGCGTAGAATACCAATCATAGCGTAGAATACCAATCATAGCGTAGACCACCACCAACCATCCCATGCAGTACAGGCAATAGGTAGTTTACTATCTATTAATATATGTATTATCTATTTAGACATACTATCTTTTAGAAGTATATAATTATAAAAGCTATTACCTTAGAAGTATAGTAGGTAGCTAGCTAGCTATTAATATTATATTTACCTAGACTAGACTAGGTACTATTAAGCTATATCTATATCTTTATATTAATACCTACCTACCTATATATATATATATATTTATTTATAGTTAGAATATTAGAAATAGGTCTTAAACTTATATATATATATTTAGTATTAATATTTAGTATTTAATATTTAATATATTATAGGCTAGGTCCTAGCTCTATATACGCGCTACGTAGTATATATAGCTATTATTATATAATTTCTGCCTTAAGCCTCTAATTAATATATAGTTAGCTCTATTTAGTTCTTATATAATTGTTACGATCCTGTGCGGACGAAGCGGCACAGTGATTAAGTAGCCAACCACAGCCCTCACCCATGAACCAGGGGCGGAGTCAGGAAGGATCTCCCTTTGTACGGTCACGTGACATGCTCGTCAACGAGCATGACACACGTGACTTGCTCGTCAACGAGCATCGTATGTTATCGCTCGTCAACGAGCAACGCTATGTATTTCATTGGACTGACCCTAGTCGCTCGTCAACGAGCATTACCCCATAGCAAGTATATAGTCAGTAGGAACACAACCCTTATGGTTCGTGTTCAACTTAGTCAATCAAGTTTGTCTTTGGAATCTCGACCCCAACTCTCGAGCTAGATAGTCTACTCTATACTACTCATTGTTACCCTCTATTGCCACGGTGTTTCACTAGGCAATAACCCCAACCCTTACGGACCTTCCTGTACCAGCGCTCATCCCTGAGAACCAATACGAATAGTGCTTACGAGCTTTGCTTGAAAGTACAACTTCAACACTAGCCTATAGTTTACTAACAGGCTCTTTACTACACACACTAAGTATCTTATTAGCTATATCTACTACCTTATATAGCTAGAGCGTAAATTCTTATAAATTAAGGTTAACTATATACTAAACAATTATCTACTCCTTTAGTATAGTAAGTTTCTAGTAATTAGCGCGTACGTCTAGTTAAAACGTAATATTATAAAGGTAATTAGAGACCTGCTAATAAGGTACGTTTAACACTCTAGTAGCACTATAGATACTATAAAATTAGCTAGTATAGAAGGCCTAGAAAGTAAGGATAATTCTACCTTCTCTAGTAGTATTCTAAAGTTATTATTATTAAGGCATGCTGTGTTAGGGTAAAAGGTAGTTATACTAAGAGAAAGTAGCTACTTTAGTAATATAGCCGGCTTAGTAATAATCTACGTTACCTTTCTTAGTTTCCTAATTTATTATTATTCTTTTTACTTTCTACTTAATATTACTATTAGCTTAGTAGTAGAGGTCTTTCTAGATTAGTATTCTTAGGTTAGTAGGTTCTAATAATAAAATATAGAATACTAAATAGATCTTTATATCTCTAGGTAGCTCTAGTTAATAGTTAACTAGGCTAATTTATTTAGAAATAAAAAATAATCTAGCCTTTACCTAATTAAGTTTTTTTATTACTCTCTATATTCTAAGATTTTCTATAAAGAAATAGACCCGTTCTCTCTTCTTTAGCTAAGGTTAGGCTAGTAAATAGGTAGAGGTTAGGTTACCCTACTAGGTCTCTATTATAACCTTAATTACTTAATTAAACCTTAACTAAATTTTACAATTCTAGTTAGTCTAGAAAGCTTCTACTACAACCTATAAATCTATAATATAAAAGATTTCTATAACTACTAAGCTGTAAGAGGTATTATTACTTCTATTTACTAACATTGCTAGTACCTAACCCTTACCTAGCAATTTACTAGGTACCCTCTAAAACTTAGTTAATACTAGACTAAATTAAATATTTTAGGGCTTATTTTATAGCGCTACTCTGTGCACTTCTATTAAATTATACATGCCTATAGGCTATCTCTTCTAGTTAAGTAGCTAGAAGCCTAATAAGAAAAGTAGAGACTAAACCTATTTACTAGCCTATAGTTAAGTAGGTATAGTACTCTACTCTAACACAATCTATAGTATTACTATTAATTAGAGCTATCTTAGTCTTTAGAAAGTATATTATCTTCTATAGAGATACTCCTCTGCCTATGTCTAGAAGTATTATTATAGTAGGTATTATAATCTCTTTTAATACTATAGTGTTAACCTAGTTCTAGATAATTTTAATTAAATTAGACTTTTTAGCCTAATTTTCTATAATTAACTAATATCTACTTATAGTATCTTTATAGGTGTTTTAGATCTAGTTATTAGTAGGTAATAGGTACCTCTTAGTTATAGTGCGTATTACTAGCTTTTTAGTTATTTCTATAATAGTAGAAGCTTTTAGCTAGGTTCCTATTATATTTAGAGTATTTTATAAGTCTAGGTTAATAAGCTTCTAGATATTATAGATTTCTAAGTTTATCTAAAGCTATATATACTAGTTCAGCTAGTCTATATACTCTTAGAGCAGCTATTATATAGGTAAGATACTTATAAGTACTATAGAGAGAGTATATAAATCTAATATTATATACTTTTTAGAGGTTCTAAATTTTATAAGAAGTTTAGTTAAGTAGAGTAGCTAAATAGAGGCTCTCTTAATCCTTAATTATAGAGAGTGTATTAAAATAGTATTTTAAGGCGCTAGGCTTATAATTATAGAGGAAAAGAGGAGCTTAAGAGTGTATATTTAGGTAATTAATATTTATATTACTAATCTCTTGTAAGACTAGATAAGAGTAACTTATATACTTAAGAGTATTAGAGTATAGTTTCTTCTGCGCTTAGGGCGTGTAACAAGGTAGAGTCACGTGCTCTTGTATTGTTTATGTGCTCTGTGCGGGAGCATCTTAGGGACGTCTAAGATGCTTACCTTCTACCACGACAGAATGTATATTAGGTGTTTCTTCTTTGCACCTAGAATAGAAGTAACAGCTGTGTTTAGAGTATTAGGCAACAACAAAGGCAAAACAGCTTAAAGAAATTAGTTAAGTCCTCTAACAACGTGCTAAGATCCTTAAGGGTATAGCGCCTTGTGCGTGTTTCTGGTCCTTCTAACATTCCCTAATAACTTAAGTAACAATCCTAATACACAGTAAGGAAACCCCCTTTATCTTTATTCTAAGATTCTTCTGGCCAATCTATAATAAAAAAGAATCTCTTCTATTGGTTATAGCTACAGAGTTCAGAGACGTAAAAGGTGTTGTCTCCTAAAGTCTCTCGCGCAGCAATCTCAGCCAGGATATGCGCCTTGCATGTGTTAATTTTTGTCTCCTCAGACGCGTCAGCAGCTAACAGCTTGGCCCAGACATCTATGCGAGCGGTCTGATCACGGCCACCTACTCTATGATCTTTACACAACTCTGTCTGGAACTTATCAGCCAAAGTCTGGAGGTGATCTGGGTTGGCAGCTTGGGGCGTTGTGTCGTAGATTTGGAAAGAGCGCTGAGGGCGTTCGTTTGCGATGGTGAAATCGGAAGCCAACCATCCCTCCGGAACTTTCACTATTTCTTTGCACATCCAGGCGGTATAGCAGGGTACGCTGGGGTTGTGGTGGCTTGGGGCTTTTTCAATGACACATTGCTCACTGACTCTGATTGGTGGGAGTCCGCCTGTCGATAGTCTTCTCTCTGGGTTATAGGACATGTTTGCAGATTACTGCGGCAGCTGTGTTCAAGAGTAAGAGGACAAGAAGTCGATCAGGCTACTGTGTGTTTCATGTGTTGTTGATTCCTTGTCGGCGCGTCGGACTGGTCCAACCTAAGGACGCTAAACTTGATTTTGATCCCTGAAGAAGCATCGCAATTGTACCGTGTCCGTGCACTCAGTGCGTGTATCTTCTCAACACTACAACAACACAACGCGATGGGATCAGAAGGAGCGCTTACAGAGTATGATACTTTTGTATCTGAATAGGAGATTCCGGTGTCTGAACTAGCAGAAAAGCATGGTGTTGTGCGGTCAACGTTGACGCGCAAGTAGGCGGGGGTGGAACGCGTTCAAGAGAGGAGGAAAGTATAGCACGCCGAAACTTAACACCACAACAGGAGGCAGAGCTTGTTAAGCTCCGAAACAACTATAAGCAAAGCCTATTATCATTATTCAATTATGTAACACACAGAAGCCTGATCATTTCCCTATAAAATTGGACTGTTCTATATATCTACCTGTTCCATTCTAAGCGCTAGTCAAGCTAGTCAAGTGTAAATGTGTATAGGTATAATAATACAGAAAACTGGGAGATTATCATATACGACCATAGGACGTTGAAAACAAGGCTTCCCGTTCGCTCAGCCCTATTTAAGCAATGTACCGGCGTAGTAGTAGTCGGTGACCACTAGCGAATACCCGCTGTTGTATGTTTTTTTGCAGTTTTTTCTACTATATCTATATATAAATAAGATGTAGAATATAAAAATAGTTGTATCCTAAAGTAATAGAAGAGCTCTATTGCAGCAATTCCGCGTTTACAGTCTGTGTACCTTGGACACACATAACCCAACATCCTCTTTATTGCCACGGATGGACCTTCGAAGTACCATGGCCACGGCATTACCACTTTCCAAACCACTTACGATCGTCTTGCTGATCTCATAAATCCATGTCAAGTAGATCAATGCCACGGGAGTCTCTATGTCCCTGGATCAATACTGTACAGCTCCTGCAACATGTGCCTTTTCGCGACTTCAGAAGCCCAGCACATCTTTATTCCGTTTTCTGCCAACCTTTGTATCTCCAAATTTGTAAAGCGGCAGTATCTCTTCACCACGAGCAGGTTTTCTAGCGCCCATGTATCCTCCATAAACGCCGGGTCGTCGCTCGCAATCGTGATCATAACGCCGGCGTCAAAGAGAGCTCGAATGCGCTCGAACACCTCGTCCAGTGGTTGATGGCGAAGATACGACCAAGGGCAGATTGTCATTCCGAGCTCCTTCTCCTTGATCAAGTTGACGAGCTTTTCGTCGCCGGCAGCATTCAGTCCGTGATCAATTCTGTCCGCGCCTGTGCCTGCGATACTCGATGCCACCTGATGAATATGTTCGAGAGGATAAGACTTGCCAACGTCGCAGTGAGCTGTAAGGCGAAAGCCATCATTCTTTGCTCGGACGAAGACTTCATCAAATAGCGATGGTGGTCTGTCGACTTCGTTCGAGTCGAGACCAATTCCCACTATCATATCGCGATATTTCAGTGCTGCATCATAATGTTCCATTGCGGACTGTAGTGATTCGTCGCGAAGGAAGCACATGATCCAAGCAGATTTTACCTACAGTGCGCTATGAGCAGAATACATTTCTAGAGGAAGGCAACGGACTTACGTTGAGGTCTAGCTCAGCTTTCCGCTGCGCATCTCGAAAACCCTCCATCATCGTCTCCCAAGTCGTACCAACGCGTGTATGTCCTTGCGGATCAAAGAAGATCTCAGCATATCGCACGTTGATCGCTGCAGCATGTTCATAATAGTCCATAGCAAGATCATGGTAGTCTTGCTGCGTTTTGAGTACCTCAAAACCTCCGTAATAGGCCTCAAAAAAGGACAGAGTCTCTTCATTGTTGTCCATGCGGTTCCCAGCGCGCGGCTTCAAGGTGTCGTGGGAGTCTCGTAGTTCATCAAGTGAAGAGAAAGCTTGACCAGTTCGAGGGTTGATTATTGCTTGTCCATTTCGTTGCGAGAACTTCCATGTTAGATCTGCACTTATAATTCCTTCTATGTGGACGTGAAGTTCGACTTTAGGGATTGCGTTAATGTATGGATCTTCCGTAACCGCCAGGAAGCGCCTCAACTCCCCTCGTCCTGCTACAGACAGCGCATTCTCTACGTCTGTCATTGTGGTCGCGGAGTGGTATTTGTAGAAGTGGATTCGCGAGTGCAGTCAGCCGATGGGATTTAAGGAGGACAATAGCAACGATTTTGAGCTTTCGAAGGGCTCAGTAGTGCTATCCACTTATATGGGAGATGATCTCAGGACCATGTACATAACATATTTGGTGACTCAGAGCCAGACCCTGCGGTTGATCATTGTGCCGATCGACCGAGCAGTATACTGCTAAGCAGCTAAGCAGGCCGGAGGACGGCGCGTTCCTAGACATGGCTGTCATGCCTTTGACTGACGATTCCGAGAACGTGGCCACCTCTGACTATGTGAATAAGTACTGCCCTAGCTTAGAAACTCGCAACTGAGCGAGTATCGCTCATCTTTTGGGTTGTCTTAGCGTAGCTGGCCAGAGCTGGCTCCTGACAATGGTAGGTTAATAACACGATAATAGTGAGTATTCCAATGTCTAGAACCAGTGCAGGATGTAAGATTTGGAAGTCTGCTGAAGACACCTAACAGCTAGCTAGCTAGATTTTCGAAGCAGCGCCCACTGCTATCAAAGCGTCATAGCGACAAAAAGCCGTTGAGGGCGACATGGCCTACCCTGCTTCGATGACACTACTAAAATCTGACTGGTTGACTCATGTTCCACTTTCGTTGGAGAACCCTTTGCATGCACCTTACTACGTTACACCGTCCACTTTGAGAAGGGTACGCTTAGTGCTGCATTAAGACTAGCATGAACTCGGCTATATAAGCTCGGCTGTATAGTTTCCAGCCGGGTATACATTCCGGCCACCTCGCCCCCACGCGTCACCCAGCTTTAGAGTTGCAATTCCTTAACAAGAATAGTTATGTTTACTACTGTGTACATAAAGACTGAAGTAATCAAGCTTCTGCTGCACCTGCTTCCTTTCAAGCCTCTATACCTGCTGCTTTCTTGGTCTGAGAGGGGGTAGTGATATATTTCACAACGTATCTCTACAGGGACCTGCAAGAGTGTACTCTTAGGCATAAGCTTTGTAACCTTTGCAGATATTATGCTATGAGTAGTAAGAAATTCAAAGAGGGCTGTTCTTTCTCCTTGCATAGAAAAGAGAGGAAGAGAGTAAATGAATAAGGCAAGTGAAGACAGAGGAGTAGGGAAATGGCATTCTTCCTAGAAAATCGCGTGCTGGAATTAAGCCAGAATACGTAGGCAGTAGCTAAAACATTGGCTTAAGCTTGAATCCATTGAGAAATTAAAGGTGCGCTGCAATAGGCACTTACTTAACACTAGCGCAGAAGAACTTCTATGAGCTAGAAATTCTGACTAGTTAGTGTCAGGCTACTGGCTGTCAGCTGACATTATGAGTACTGTTCGGGTCTGTTCGCTCATCTGAGTAAACATTGATACCTTTTGGTCGTCTTAGCCCAGTGGGCCGGAGCTGAGTCCTAACAGTTAGTATCTCTAGCGAACATCGGCTGTGATGTATTCTTAGATTTTTTCTTGCTGTTGTTTATACTATAGTAGAATACTTTAAATATCCTTTTAAGTAGTAAGTACAACTAATACAGTTATAGAGAGTGTTGCTTAGCTCTTTATCTTTCTGCTCTCTACGTACAGTGCAGAGAGACTTAGTAGCGTATAATACTTAGAAATTAAAATTAATTATTACTATGAATCGCAGACCTAGTAAAATTGCTACTAGATCTAAAATGCTCTGCACTACCAGCGTTTGCAGTAGGTTACAAATTTAAGTTATTTATAGTCTGTTTCTAATAGCAGCAATTCTAGATACAGTAGGAGTACAGACTTTTGTAGTAAGAGGCTAGGAGATAGCAAGTCGTCCTGCCTAACTTGCTGTCTGCTGTAGTACCGTACTAAGGACGCCGTTGTGCGCCTTACTGTTCTTAGGAATTAAGCCTCCCAACAATAAGCTTTATCTAGACTAATTTTCTCCCTCTCTTAAAGCTTTAAAAACAGGTTGCTAAACAACTAGTACACTATATTGTAACAACGCGCCTATTATCCTATATTGCATTCTAGCCCCTTATATCCAGCAGCAGCTATATATGCAGCATAACATAGCTAATATCTACTTAAGTAGTCTGCTTGCCTGTGTAACTAACTAGCATCTATACCTAAGTTTAGCTATTCATGTTAAAGTCATTCTTAGGGGGTGCACGCTTGTTACTTAACGTGTCTGAGCTCTGTTTGTTAATTATAATATATCTGTACATGCAAGGTCTACTGTCCCTATTAGGGAAGTACAATTTTGTCTACAAAGTGAATTCTCTACACAGTTAAGATTAGAACAGAAGGAATAGGAGAGCAATTTCAGGCTCACTGTTTGACGAGAGCTGGGATCGCTCCATCCCAAAACAAGTTCTATTGCACCGCCCAGTCAATGCGAGGGAATAAATGGACCGCATCGTGACATATAAGGTTCTTGCGTGCTTGTATCTTTGAATAGCCTCTCAGCACGTAGACGGAGGCAGTATCTGTGCGTAAATTAGCTCGAGATCTCAGGTTGAGGGGTGCGCATAGTCTTTCGAAATATGCATATATGTGGCCATTCATATCTATCGTCACGTTGTTGAATTATCGTGCGACGTCGCTGTGCATACGTTCTGGGTTCGAGAGGTGGCTGCCTCGCTTCCGAAACACGCTATGCTAAATGTTGGAGTTGTTGGTGGTTATCAAGACGGTTTCGCATTATCAGTGTTGGCCACGATGATATTTAAACAGTACTTAATTAAGTTGTCTCATCCCTAGATAATCCAACCCATACGGTCGTTGCAAGTCTGATCCATAACACTCACGTACCTTGCTAACCTATCCACCATCCAACCAGAACGTACCGCACCCATGCTTTCCTCCCCCATATCCGTCGCTGTTTCTTCCATCTTGTCACATTTTGAAGCTGCAGTGGAATACTCCAAACATTGTGATGTCGCCCTTCGACCTAAGCGTACTTCACTTGAGACTAAACACATAGAAGTACGGTAAGAAAACTGCAGGCACACAGCATTGCCCTCGCACGCTGACCTGCAAGCTTCGAAAGAAGTGTGCGCCTCGCTGTCCTTTAAGGCATTTTTACTAAACTCAGGATTCACCGAGTAATTGTCCCAATCTGTTCTCTTCTTACCCAGATGAGGATAGATGTAGTCTTCGAATACATCAGCATGCCGTAAGGGAACATCTCTTGGATGCGCACGCTTCCAGTCTTGTTCAAATTTCCATAACGATCGGATTTCTTCTTCGGGCATGTGGTGATAGGTAACAGCAGCATAGCACCAAGGTTGCCTGTCGACTTTCGTAATGTTGTGATCGAGCGTTGATACCGAATCGCCTTGGAAGTGAGGAAACGCCCACAGCAGTGGTATTTGGACGTCTTTCAACACTTTTCCGAGGACCATGTCTCCAGCCCATTGTCCAATGGTGTACTGGTCATACTCAGGTATATGAGCCCTCCAATGCGCCGTTACTCTCCTCATCGCAGGCACCGATAGGGCAAACCCTGAACCACCATGAGCAAACAGCACCTCGCCGATGAACATCTGCTTGCCGATGTAATACGGCTTCTCTGGATCGAATTTTGACAGATAGTCTAGCAGATTACTCCACATCAGGTACGTATCTAGCTCGATGAAGACGAACCACTTCGCTTGTGGCTTATGGCGGAGAGCTTTATCGACCATGGGCATGAATTTAAACTTGTCGAGCTTCCATCCTGGGTTGTCTAATAGACCCGACGGACCACTCCCACCATGTTCGTTGCCGCTAATAGTGAGATCATTTCGACCCTTCGTCTGGAGTCGATGGTATAATTCGAAATCTGGCACCGAATGTTTGAGATCCAGACTGAGCTCGTCGAAAACGTCATAGATATGGCTCCCCGCAATCTCTTCCTCATAGTCAGAATAGATAACGTAGTTTGGTATGCAGCGCAACGTAGTATCGAGATGGACCGGCAATTTTTCGAGTACTTGGGTTGCGCCTGTCCGGAGGACCACTAGTACTTCTGTCGCGATGGGGCTCTGAGGACAGAAGAGTGTGCTTCGGTGCTGGCTTGATATGTTTTTTGACTTGTGACGCGAATAAAAGAAGAGGAAGCAAATAAATACGGCGGTGAATGCGGCACGTGTTTTGCGCCGATAGTTCACCCAGGATCTCTCTACGGACATATTCGTCCACACAGATGAGATTAACTGGAATTCTCAAGATAGAGAGGATTTGGTCCAACTTTAATTAGAGTCGGCCTCGTCGATGTCTAGAACTAGCCGCCGTTGAACAATCAGGATGCGGCACAGTAGAGGGGCGTGCTCGGCCCTATGCTTCGATCTGGCACGCCAAATCGTTGGAAGATTATTCCTACCGGTATGAATTACCCGTTCAGCGCTTGGCGTACTTCGTAGATGATACTCATTGATCCCAGCTTTTCCGTTTCCTTTGCAACCAATAACTACCTGGAATTCGAGTACGTACCTCAAACAACTTTGTAATGATTGAATTGCGCTATACGCAAAAAAAAAAAAAAAGGATCAACAGTCTCATTTAACTATACAACGGCAGCAACATTGCCGGGGCAGGGGTTTTGTGCGATGATGGCGGTTAAAGCTCTTAGCGGCGGCAAGCCAGAGTGATGATTGGCCGAGGCCAACAGAAGCAAAAGTCGCAGATGTCGCAGTCAACCATACTCCAACAACATCAAATGTGCGTCGCGGTAACGGCAACAAACGACTGTTATAAGGAGCTACTAAAGAGCAATTAACATCAACGGCAGCGTTAGATCCCAATGATGGGACACAAGCTGTAGGGCTATCGTTCTTGTTTCCAAGGGTGTACTCGTTGATTGATGGACTTGGGTTTAGTCATATCCACATTGGAGAAGAAGACGTCTTTGCCGAGTAGAATTCCAAGGATTGAAATCGAGGGAGGGTGTGAGCTATTGAATAAGGAAAAGTCATGTTCAGGTAAGAATATAGGAGTGTTGTTGTAGGCTGTAACCTTCACGATCACTCCGTTTTGCCTCTGTCACTTTTGTGAAGGCCACATGTTTTCCTTGAAAGATCAGCCTTCAGGTGATGGAGAGTCCGCATATAGTGCAGAGTCGGCCGATAGTGAAAGAGCTGAGGAGGTGGTAAATCATTGGATGGTCTTATTCACTCGCCGTAAGTCTCTCTCACAACTCTATTGTATATGATCTGTACTTTGGTACTATCTGTGCTAAAATATGTAAAGTGATCAACCAGAAGACTGGGACCGACACTGTAAGCGACCCGATTGGCAGTCATGTATCATGGACTTGGACACTCGATTCGAGAGCATCGATTACTGGCTGGAAGATTGCGCTCACGGAAGAGCTGATTCTCATGATAAGTGCTTCAACATTAAGGTCCAAGGTTTTCCGAGCCGCCTGCTCGACTTGAAAGCACTTGAATCAACTGGGGTCATACGCCTGGTAGACACTGGAGGATGGTCCGAGCCGTTGCCTGAGTACACTACCTTGAGTCATTGCTGGGGACACCCAGATGGCCCACGCCCGTTGGAAACAACCTTGGAAACCTTAGAAACCTTGGAAACACACAAGAACCAGATATCTTTCCAAGTTCTGTGCTAAAAAACATTGCAAGATGCAATCAAAATCACTCTCCGTGTTGGGAAGAAATTCATCTAGATTGACAGCTTGGCCATTGTCCAGAACGATAGGAAGGACTGGCAAAACGAAGCCGCCAAGATGGCTGCAGTCTATGAGAATTAATTCCTGACAATTGCAGCGATAGCACCAGAATATTGTGAAGGTGGAAGCGGACTTGAGAGATAGAAGGCCGATATTGATGAAGGCAAGGCCACAATAAGTTGTGGCCTATTTATTTATAGCGCGGAGTTTTCAAATCAAGCTCAAACGTACAATGGAGATAGATATTGATCTTACGTACATGCTACTATACACCTCTGAAGAAGCTTACGGGGTGAAAGAGATGGTATTCTTAGCGTTGATCCAAGCACCAAGCGATTCTTGAATGTATGTTCGGATGGGGTCCCGGTTATATCATGTTCTTCAATGTAAATGTTCTTCAATGTAAATGTTCTTCAATGTAAATGTTCTTCATGCGAAGGTGGGATTGTATACGACAGGCGGAGTGGTTGGGGCTTGTTTGCGGTGTTGTGGCTAGGTACCTGAATCTGATTTAGTCTTTGTAGATGTGAGATTGTTGTCCTTGTAGTGGCGTTCGTTCCTTAGTTGGCGCGTTTGCAGGAGCGGCGTAGGCCGCGGAGTGAGTGATTGAGTGGGATCACAAGTCGCAAAGGGTTGACTGAAGCGCTTTTGTATGCTTCGTGAGGGTATGTAGATTCCTATCTCGGATGATCTTAGGCTACGACAATGTCCAATACTCTCCTTGTGTCCTTGCGCAGCTCTACCCACCCATCTTTCTCTACTCTCACAATCTTGCCATCGACGCAGATTCGTCGCCAGCGCCCTTCTTCCTCCCTGCCTTGAAACTCGATACGCAAACCATCGATGGTTTCGTACCGTATGGCTGACTCCTCGACATGCTTACCACCCTGGTACGCCAGTGTCATCAAGCGCATGGCCTCGTCTCCGCTCGTGGGGCCGAAGTGCACGAGGTGAATGCTCCCGTCCAGCGGTTTCGAGTGTGGAGATATGCAGAATGGTTCTTCGAGATTTGACACCATGGTTGCAAGCGTGTACAGATGCTCTTCCTCCTTCAGCGCCGTCCAGTCGTCACCCCTCAGCACAGACACCTTCGCCTTGTACGCGTGTGGCGCCGACCCGTCAGAGGGATACAGGGCTTCCTTAGCAGCCATCTTGAAGCGCTCTACGCCGAATTTGCGGTACTCGGCAGTGTCGCTGTCGGCGACGAGCGAAGCGTGCATGCCCCAGCTGCACACCACCGCACCATGCAGGGTTGGTCGACCAGATGAGGGATCTGTAGCAAGCTCTTGTTCGCTGCGCGCTTCGTCGATGAGAAGACGTGCGCCGGGTGAGAAGGATGCCGTGAAGATGGGCAAGGGCGGCGACTGTGATGACAAGAGCGCGTTAATGCCCCAGGTGTTCGTCTTTCCAGCGTTGATGGAGTGGTAGAGCGCATTCGCAGTTCCCAAGGGTAGCAGAACAAGTTGTGGTGCGATGTAAGACGGTGGTGTAGAATGGGATGAGAGGCCGTTGACGAGATCAATGATACCACCGTCACCTGAGAGAACGATAATCCGTAGAGCTGTACCTGCGTTCGCTTTCGGAAAGAATACGCGATCGGCGAGCTCGAGTATACTTGTTGCTGACGTGGTAGTGTGCACATGGAAGTTTTGGTGGTCATTGGGGTACACAGCGGCTAGTAGTGGAGCTAGGCATTTGTCGTAGAACACAGTAGCCTTCTGGTGCCCTGAGCCCACCGACAGAATGACATGTGTTTCGCGATCTGGAGACAGATCTCCAGTTTTCTCAGTTGAGGATTTGGTGATCTTAGCCAGCCGTGGGTGTTTTGTTGCGTCTTGATCAAGTTCCAAGACGACATCGACGGCGGCCGACCCGTCTGGGCCAGGCAGGGTAACTGTCAAGTAGTTGGTGGACTCTTCGCCTTTACTGACTACCTTCTCGTCGCTCTGCGGCTCAGCCATGGTGAAGACGAGTACTTTCTCAGTCAGTGAGGGGCTGGGTGGTCATGCATCGACCACTCCACACATACCAGAATGTTGTCAAAAAAGCTGGAAGGTGGGGTCAGTGCTGGTTACTCCAGATCCAACAAGTCAATCTCCAAGATATGGGCGCTGGGCAGCTCTGTAGGAGAGTGAGATTATGGCCGCCATGGTGAGTCGCGACAAGTGGCAGTGTCGCTCCTGCAGTCACGACGGGGATCCACTTGTTCACCGCGCTAACCAGGTACGTCATGTTCGAGGAAGGAAGCACAGTGGAGGCGTGGAGGCGTGGAGGCGGGCGGCGGGCAGAGACAAAGACATGCGACAGGCCGTGGAAGACTGCGGTTTCCATTCTGAAGCTCAGCTCCTGGGGCGCTCACAACCAGCTCCCAACACGAGGGGATTGCTTGTTCCAGCCAGGCGCAGCAGCTTGCTTGTGACAGGCTGGGTTACGTCATCTGCGCGCGCTTGGCGGTTTGAAGCTCTCCCGTCAGCCGCTCACCAGCGACACCCAATTCAGGCCGCGCTCTGTTGCATTGTCCCCGGCTTTTCCTGCAGACCGTCTGCTGCAGTGCTGTTCTTCGGTTCCCACCCGCGCCGAGCGTAGCACCGACGACCGTATCAGGCTCACCCGTCCGCGCCTAACAGGCAGCCTCGCGCATGCGCACGCCCAACCTCACCCACACCCACACCCACACCCACACCCTCACCCTCACCCTCTCGAAACCGACACAATGAACGGCGGCTGGGTCTTCCTGATCATCCTGCTCCTGCTCGTCTCCGGCGCCTACTTCGGCTGGTACTTCTACGCCCGCTGGAACGCCAACAAGAACGGGCTCCCTCCGCCGTCCATGAACCCCATCGCCGCCTTCAAAGCGTCCCGCGGCGGCGCGTCCAACTTCCCCGGCCCCGCGCCGACGGGCATCAAGGGCTTCATCGACAGCCAGCTGCGCAAGTTCAAGAACCGGAACAACCGCTCTGCCGCCGGCGCCTACGAGGGCGACTACACGGCGGCTGGCGGCGCGCAACGGGGCCGCGGTGCTGGCAGCCGCCTGGACCCCGACGAGGCATGGTCAGCGCGAGTCGGCGACGAGGCCTACTACGAGGAGCAGGAGCTCGGCCTGCATGAGCCCCCGCGCGGCGCAAACCCCTACGCTCCCACCAACTACGCGCCCCAGCCCCACCAAGACCGCGGGCGCAGCCGCACGCGCGACAGCTACGACGACCACCTCGACGCCAGCACCCCGCGCAACGATCCCTTCGGAGACGAGAACGCCACGAGCCTGCGCGGTGTCAGCCCGCGCCCGCTGAACTACGGCGAGGACACGACCTACCACGGCGGCGCCACCGCCCACATGCCCCAGCTCCCGCACATCAAGACACACAAGAAGGCGGGGAGCGTCAACAGCGCCGACAACAGCCCCACAGAGAGCCGGAGGAGCGTGTTCAGGGAGGCGATATGAGACATGAGACATTATGCACAGCCACAGGCGGACGTGGCAGACCAGAGGCGTGGTGTTATGATACCTTCATGTATACCTGGTGTTTGTTGGAATTACCAAGGTGTATATACCTTTCCGTTATGTTCAAAAGATGCTGTTTCTACCTCTTCTTTGCCTTCCAGTACAAGTTCATGCAAAGGTCTGTGCTCCTTATTTATGTTCACAGTGAAAGAGTAACGGAATTATTTGCCTGCTCGCTATGTAGACTCTGCCATGGCATTGGGTCATTCTTGTCCGCTCCTAACATCCTCCACCCATGCTGCTGCCCACAGGGACCGGTAGTCTCGTACTCTCGTCTAGGAGCGCCTTAAAGAAGACCTCCCACAGCCTCCAATCCTCGGTCGCATAGTTGTGCGCCCATGGACGCGGGCAATGCAGGTCGTTGCGCCAGAATCCATCATCAGCTTGTTGCATACCCACTTCTCCATACTAATCAACTACACACAGTCAAAGTCCAGCATCCACACGTCCATATCCCACACACTCCGCCGTCCTCACCCACCATATCGAACGCCTCAACAGCCACCATGCGCCTGTGTTCCTCCCGCATCCCCCTGCCAGCTTCGTTGTACCCACCCAGACCATCTGCAGACGAAGCAAGACCACGCTATCATTCGCATCTATCCGTGCCACCCAGTAACACACCGCGGGCGCATCCTTTCTTCCCTGCTCCTCCGCTTCCCGCAGTACACGCGCACAATGCACTCTCTATCTTTCACGCTTCTGCGCACCGAATTACGCAGCGTGCGATGAACTACTTAGAATCCGCCGAAGCCCATGATTCTTTAGGCGGACCCTTAACACTGGCCCTTTTCAGTTAGAACATGCGGCGTCCAATGAAGTGCACACTTGTGACCGTTAACAACTAATAGAGATTAGTAAAGACAGCTAATACGGGGGAGACCTTCATAAGTGCTTGTCTATTGGTGGTTTCAATAAAATAGTTAGGTTAGTGGAGATGAGGATGCTGACATACCATTACACACTGGTATAGCGCAAATCACCCGCTATTGTGGATGTTGAAGCGATAACCATCTCTCCAATGATGCTATGATATGTGAATTTCTGCCGATATAAATACAATATTAATGTCGTTCAATAAAGATACGTTTCGACCTTGCTTGAATCGGAGTTCCTCATCGACCTGCCAGCCATGTCTTTAAAACTCCAAATCATCCTGACTTCCCTTTTATCCACAGCGCTCTGCGCTCCCGCGCCCGCTGAAAGTCATCCCAAGCCACAAGTCGGACTCCATCTCCCGGCATACACCGTCGCACAACTACCTGGAAGTCCGACCTGGCTCGAGAACATCGCAGTGCGAGGAAATGGCGACCTCCTCGTCACACAATTCGCTCCAGCACCTGTTCTATACACAGTCCGGAACCCAACTTCAGGAAACGCAGAATTGGAAGCTGTGTACGAATTCACATCCATCACCAACATCCTCGGCATTACCGAAACCCAGCCAGACACCTTCGTCATCGTTGGCGGAAACGCAACAGCAAATGCAACAGGATACGCCGGCACCTTCTCATCATGGAAAGTCCAGTTCTCGCAGAGCGCAGTACACACCAGCAAAATTGCGGACATCCCAGACGCCATGTTCCTAAACGGCGTTGTTGCACTCCCCCACGCCCCGAACATCGTCCTCATCGCAGACAGCCAATTCGGACTCCTATTCAGACTAGACACAAAGACCGGAAAGCACGAGATCATCGCCGATAGACCGGAATTCAAACCCAACGCGCAGCGCTTCAACAAAACAGTTGGCTTCGGCATCAACGGCGTGAAAATCAGAAATGGATATTTGTACTTCAGCAACACGAATCTCGTCAATGTATACCGCGTACCCATCACGAAAGACGGGTATATTGCGCAAAACGGCAGGGCTCAGGTGGAATTGTACGCAGATCTGAATTCTCTGACTACTTTCCTCGACGACTTTGAGATTGCCAGAGATGGAGCGCTGTGGGTTGTTACCAACGATGAGAATACGGTTATTGCCGTGTCGCCGAGAGGTCGCAGGCATGAAGTGGTAGCCGGGGCCAAAGATCAGCTGACGGTTGCTGGCGGAACAGGCGCGGTGTTTGGGCGTACGGCTAGGGATAAGCACGTGCTATATGTGAGTACGGCGGGTGGCCTGGATGCGCCGGTTAATGGGACGGTGGTGGAGCCAGGGAAAGTAGAAGCCATCGATACGCGGACATGGAAGTGGTAATTAGATTGGTCATTATGTCGGGTTGCGAAATGTTTGCCGCACTGGCCCCTTATGCCAGTGTCGAGGTCTTAATCACAGCCAGATAATTGTAGGTACAGGGGTAGCAGCAGAAGAATATCACTAGGTACATAATCAACAGTAGATACCTCAGACTACTCTCTGTTTTGAGATTACTTGTAATAGGAGCATTGAGGTAGGAGCGAAAATAGGAGAGTAAAGGGTTGAGAAGCACTCGACTGTATACGAGTTCAAACAACTAGTGATCCCTTCCTGCAGGAGCACTATCAGCGCGTAAACTCCAAAGCTTTCACACCTAATAGATCTAAAACCGTCCAGAAGCGCCTATCATCGTAACTAATAAACCATAGAAGCAGCAACGCGTTTCCGTGTGGTACTTGAATCATACATGACTGGATACGTCAATCATGCAAAAGACAAGACAGGTACAGTGTGGTGATATAAGTGAGTATCGTAAGAGTAGAGCTCTTTACTATGCTCGCTATATTCCCACACGCTACAATCAACATACACAACCCCACACAGCCAGCGGAGTGCCGTGGTGAAGTTTCGGACATCTCACCACTTACAACCTCCTCATCGCAGAGTGCGGGGTCGCCTCCTTCAATGCTTGTACCGACGACTCACTAATCGCCCATGGAGAACTCGGCATAGTGCCACATCAGCCAAACCTTCGTCGCGAATTGACTGGTACATTATATCGAGTAGCATGAAATACGCCATATTTTATCGATCATCCAGAATGTTCCTACGACGTGCCAAAAAACCAGCCATTTAGAGCGTCCTTGCTAATTATTAGATCCCCTTACGAACCAGCCCGTCCACTTCCTTTGAGCTGGTTGAGCAAACAGCGAAGAAGCTGGGGGATGGAGATCTCGGCCCCTTTACTGGCATTGGTAAGATTGAGATGGTCTTGATTTCTGTTCACACACTGAGCGATTTCGTACCTATTCTGGGGATCCGTGCTTGACGTGATCGCGCAAAGAGGGATTTTGGATGCGGATACAGAGGGGGCAAAGCTCTGAAGTTGGATGTACTGCATTGCCAGCAACAAGAATGTTTGGCACGTCTTGAAAGACTGACTATCGGAGCAAGTCAGATGATAGATGTCTGTTGTTCTAAGCAGAGTATAGCAGTTGATTTGAGCGGGCCCATAGATCATTGTCATAGATCCTGGTAGGCAGTTTTATCTGCTCACTTGGATTTTGATGAATTCGCATTACCGTCCTACAGATGTTCTAGCAGATAAAACTTAGACAGCCCTACGATACTCCAATTCCATTCGAGGCACAGATGCTTCCATCTTCATCATTGCCTCGTACCTTTTGTCCCTGTCTGCTTTCTCACAATCAAAATCATAGTTGACCTCTCTAGCATAGTTTCTGTGTTCACCTCGATTCGTACCAAGATAGTCCTGGTATGGTCCGCCCGTCTTTGCATCAACGCAGTCCCCTATCCTCGCGTCCACTATGCGAACATTGTCCTCAGTACAAGCTCCCCAAGACATCTCTTTGATAAAGTCTGTCCACGGATGCGCCAAATTTCCGTGCACTAACACATCCACGCTCCTCAGTTTGGGAAAGTCGCTGATCGTACTAGATATTGTCTGACTGATCCCACCCGCGGGCCATGCATCCAATCGATTGTCAGAGGCCGGACTTCTTTCTTTTTGAGGCTGTTGCTTTGTACTAGCTTGTTCATCAGCCCGCTATGCAGCTGAACGACGTCGCATTCAAAGTCTGTCCAGATGTAACGCGGGGAATGGTCCACGACGATCAGACGAACGTTGTAAGGAGCTTTCGCATCGGCTTCAGTTTTCCTGGTGTAGTAAAAGTAGACTCTTTAAGAGCTTGCCTTACGGGGTAAGTAGTTGTCGAGAGCAGAGGGAAAGAGGAATTGGCTGCATTGTACAGGAAAAAGCCCAAGATCACCTTGATATTAGCGGCTTGGTGCAGGATCGTCGGCTGTGTCTCGTAGATTACCTGCCTGTTCTGTCTTATACAAGTTTCTTGTGTCCTCAGACACAACACGTTGGCGTGGAAGAATTCAGGTAGCGCATTCCATCTTCTCAACCTTCAGCCCTCAAGAAAACATTTGGTCTAAGGCAGATGTGCCAAGGTTCCGTACGGATTAAATGCGACTGAGGAAAACTCCCTTCCAAATTCCTATTTCTACGCTCGCATACACAATACTGAAACTTTGGGCGATGGACTAAACTGATCAACTTTCAAGGTTCCCTCTCACCTTATCTTCGTCTCTTCCAATATTCCACATGGGCCAGGATGTCAGCGCAGTGTACTGCGATATTAGGAACAACAGAAGAACTCCTCTATTGGTTGTATGGCTGCGCGACAACAGCACGTTTGATCCTGGATGCTTTGCTTGTTGAAGTTGGTCTAACGGCGCCGCATCTTTGAATATCCAGTGTCGGTGATGCCTGCGCCACTTGTCGCGTATCCATGCATGTGGGAGGAACAGCTTCAGAGGACCTGGCAGGGGACCTCAATAATAACAGGGTCGTCACGTGATCCTACAGACTTTGGGTGACCATCGTCGCTCATATTGGATGCAGCAACTCTCAATCAGGAGTGAAGACAGAAAACAAGACGGACAACGAACCTTCTTGCGGTAAGGCCGGCCCCACGGGACTTAGGTCAGAGCTTATCGTTGAATAAGCTTTTGGCCAAGGCACGATAAGGTGAGGAAAATCGCTTGTGTCACATCGATTTTGCTCCATCCCATTGGCTGCACCGATGAGTCTTATCGTGCGCAAAGACGAAGACGGCGAGCTGCGCCGGAGGGCATGATACCAGGCGAGCGGAGAGCGGCAGGGCACTCGCGAGGTCATGGCCTCAACCACGCTGTTGGGGCAGATGTAGCACAATGTGATGATGGGAAGCGACTAGGGGCTAGGACGGCCAAATGAGCTGCACGCTGTCGTGCGACGAACATACATGTCAAGCTTTGGATGCATATGACGGCCGGAGCCGTCATCGTGGGCCGTGGGTTCGTTCGCGCCCGGTTCGCATCTCGCCTCTCCCCGCAGTCGACTCGCACCTAGCTTACGGGATGCGGTTAGACTTATCACATCTTTAGCTGCGGTCTCCTGCCCGAAGCCTGATGTTTGGAACAAACGCCGTGCACACGTAAAAGCACCAACTTCTAGCCTCCAAACGAGGATTAGGATCTTGCTTGCTCACTTGTCCCTCTCGATTGTCGACCATTTTCTTTCAGTCGAGCTGCTGTCCATGTAAAGAGCAAATGGTCGCTTGAAACTGCTCTCTTTATATCCATCTGACCATCATTTCCGCCTTCGCCTCCCCAACTACTCCACGCGAAAGTGCCAGAAATGGCGTATTTAAACTCTTACGAGAAGGACATCGAGAAGGACGATGGCGTGAGGACTGGGTCGTATGCCGACACCGGTGCTGTACCCGGAGAGACCTTTGTGCAAGGGAACACACTGTATGCAAAAGTTCAGCGGCTCGCGGCTCGCTTCCATGTTGAGCAGCGAGGTATCGAGAGAGTCCCTGAGGACGAAAGAGATGATACTTCTCTATTGAATGTTGGTACAATGGTAAGTCGCACTGGGCGTCTAGGGGAGTATGTGATTGACATTATCAGTAGTGGCTCTCCGCAAACATGGTGGTGTCATCTTTCGCCATCGGTCTTCTTGCGCAATCACTTTTCTTTCTCGGGTTCACGGACGCTTGCTTAGTTTGCTTGTTCTTCAACCTCATAGGGATCATTCCCGTGTGTTACTTCTCTACTTTTGGGCCGCGGTTTGGATTGCGGCAAATGGTATTGTCACGATACTGGTTCGGCTGGTATGGAGTCAAGATCAGTGCGTTCATTGCCCATTCAGCATTTACAACTCCCTACTGACTCGTCACAGTTGCTGTGTTTAATGTCCTCGCCTGCCTCGGCTGGTCGGCAGTCAACTCGATTGTCGGTGCCCAGTTGATCAACGCCGTGAACAATGACGTCCCAGGCTACGCCGGTATCATTATCATCGCAGTATGCACATTGCTCATAACCTTCTTCGGCTACAAGATTGTTCATATCTACGAATTCTGGTCATGGATCCCCACTACCATCGTCTTCATCATCATCCTTGGCGTCTTTGCGCATTCGGGAGATTTTGTAAATATCCCAATGGGCGTGGGCACCAGCGAGCTAGGAAGTGTGCTCAGTTTTGGAAGCGTTGTTTATGGTTTTGCGACAGGATGGACGAGTTACGCAGCTGATTACACAGTCTATCAACCCCGCAATCAGTCCAGGACGAAGGTTTTCTTTGCGGTATGGATCGGCCTCATCGTTCCTCTCCTCTTTACCGAAATGCTCGGTATTGCCGTCATGACCGCCACCACACTAAATGATGGCAAGAACAAATACGCAGACGGATATGCTACTTCCGGGACCGGAGGCCTTCTCGCCGCCGTGCTTTTCGAACCCCTCGGCGGCTTCGGCAAGTTCTGCCTTGTCATTCTTGCCTTGAGCATCATTGCGAACAATTGTCCCAACATCTATTCAGTTGGTCTCACAACCCAAGTCCTGGGTGGAAAATGGACCCAGCGCGTACCGCGATTTGTATGGACAGCCGTGGGCACAGCGGTTTACGTTGCTATTGCCATCCCAGGGTATTCTCATTTCGAGACCGTGCTTGATAACTTCATGAACTTCATTGGTGAGTCTTGTCATCGTCCGCGCACCAGATATTATCTAACTGTGTATCCAGGCTACTGGCTCGCGATCTACGAGGGCATTGCTTTCAGCGACCACTTTATCTATAAGCGCAGCATGACAGCGTACGACCCGGCACTCTACGATCAGCCCTCCAAACTTGCACCTGGTTTTGCAGCTATATTTGCCTTCTGTTGTGGTATCGCTGGCATGGTTGTAGGTATGAGCCAAGTCTGGTATGTAGGCGCCATCGCGTTGAAGGCGGGAGAAGCGCCGTACGGAGGCGATGTTGGGTTTGAACTGGGCTTTGCTTTTGCGTTTGTAAGTTATGCAGTGGCAAGGAGATTTGAACTGAGATATTTCGGCCGGTGAGACTGGTCTCATTGTACTCTGCCGACTGTGTAAAGTTTAGGGATGGAGATGTATCATGTATCAAAAAACTCCTAGGTCTGGGGATCCATACAGATATGACTTACCACCTTTATGGTACATTTCCTATGCTTAAATCCTTACATACCGAGCTCGCTGAGTATGACGCAGCGCAACATCTCTGAATCAAGCCCAACATGCAACATCTTACCTTGTCTGTGAGCATGAGTTCGCCCTCCATTAAACACGCTAGGTCAGTTTGCATTTAGTCAAGGACCCTATTTCCAGGTGTTACCAAGTTTTCATGTGTTTGATCTCTCAGCGTGGCTGTCGAAGCGGACAGCCTCGTGAGTGGGATTGAATTACTGCTCTTCGCACAAAGCTGTCCAGATCTACAAGTACTGTCGGTGTTCCGATCTCATAACGTAGATATCACGGACAGTCAGATAGAGGACTTGGTACGTTTGAGAGGTGTACACTGGTAGTACCTGAGCATGTACATGCTTGCCTCGTATCTTCCAAGCAGAGGTACTCTGACCACTCAACCCGTTTGGGTATCTATTAACAGGCCTGTAGATGTGGGTCCTCAAGGCACCATAGATTAAGGGGTACGGAAAGGCTCCAAATTACTAAGCTTTGAATACTTTAGAAGGATATGGAGCTAATGTTGCCTTCATCAAGGGGCTGGATAACCGCATAGATGGACACTAAAGTCATCTAAACCCTGGCAAGCGGCAAATATCGTAATTTATAACGCACTTTCATAACTAGCTGTAATGTGTTTTATAAGCGAGCAGACCATATAAGCGAGCAGGCCACCCAACTAACCTAAACTACGTTCAAAGCTACATAACTCAACAACGTGATACTACTCTATATATATATAAACAGAGTAGATTAAGTAGTATCTAAAGTATCTTTCTGGCATGTACGTGAGTTATGCCCAGGTTCCCTGCACTTCTTACAGCTTGCCAGAGCCTGGCAGCTTAAACCTGATTGCTCTCCTTCCTGACGCTAGCAGATTAGGTCCTTAATCTCACGGCTATACGCACGCTTCAACAGCGAGAAGCAACCCACGTTAAGTGGCTGGAGCAGGTAAGATAAGTAAGGTGGTATATAGAGCGTAAAGATGTTGTTCTCCTTACAGAGCTCTTGAAATTAGAGTAAGTAGTGACTCTTGTGGCCATCAAGGATAAGCAGCTAACCTGCACCTACTACCTAAGTCTCTGTATGCTTAATAAAGTGCTTTAAATAGTTAACTCTAAGCTTACTAGTAGTCTAGCTGTTGTTACTGACTCTGATAGCCTAGTTGCGCAGGATCTCATCCTCCTTATACCAGGCTGATAGGTGGTACTGGCTAGCGAAGATGATGAAGGGTGGGATGGCCTAGCCAGCAGTGTTGATACCCTAGATCAACGTCACCCACTCACGATTGCCAGGCTGAACAGCCTTTAGCCAGCCTCTTCTCTCTAACCCTGTTATAACAAGCTAAGTTGTAATCTTCCCTATCATAAAGCCTGCCTCGTCAAAGTTGTAGACATCATCGTCACAGATGCTGTACCTGGCCTTAGTCTGCTCTACAAGCTTAAACCAGCCCTTAATCAGTACAGAATCCTCACAGAGGGCTCTCTGCCTATTGTACGCTTTGTTGAAACGCGTCGTGAGACTGTCAGTACGCTTAACAAAGTTTCGCGGCTAGTGGACGCTGACCTGACCTGCACTACGCGCAGCCAGTAGCTTGTTAGCTATACTACGTACAGCAGCGTAGTTTGGCGCAAATCCACGCTGATCCAGGTCTATTATATGTCTAACAATTACCTCCTCTTCTACCTGGGTAAGCTTCTTTGAGTTGGGCTGACAATCGCGTTGGGCAGGTCTCCCTACGCGTCGCTGGTGGAGAGTTGTTCGAGCGACCTGAAAGGTATCTGCAGCGTGCCTTTCAGCCTGAATTTGATTGGCATTAAGAGCTGAGATCGCAAGGTATATATCAGCTTCTTTAGAGGCGCGTTGCAGTAGATTTAGTAGAGCCATAGTTAATTCAAGTTGGTAGGGTGCAAAAAGTGGTTGGGTGGCCTGCTCGCTTGTATGGTCTGCTCGCTTATAAAACACGTTATATACTGCTATTCCATAGCGCAGGGCACACGGTTCTACAGTCCTGAGACAATCTTTCCCCCCACGATTGTATGGCTTGGCATCAGATCCTTGAGATTGTCAGGGTTGGACTCGGCTAGTGGATTTATATCCCAGATAGTCAAGTCAGCCAAAAATCCGGGAAGAAGGAACCCACGTGTGTCTTTTTCACAAAGAAGCTCGACAGCCTTAGTTGTATGTAAAGATACGGCCTCTTCAACAGTGATGGCGTGTTCTGGCCCGCGTACACCAGAAAGAGTTTCACGCGTCGCCATTCCCCAGATGGACCGCATCGCGGCATACCTTCCAACGGGGTAATCAGACCCTCCAGCGACAAGGGCTCCCTTGTCTAGCCACTGGCGCGCTGGAAAAATGCGAGCAACCCGTTCCGGTCCCCAATACAGTTCCTGAAGTCCTGCTGTGTCGTGATGAAGAGGTTGTTGGATGGTAACACCTATCCCAAGATCTACGGCGCGCTGCTGCTGTTTTTCAGATGCAAGACCGCCGTGTTCGAGAATCAAAGATCCACGTGGAAGATACGGGAAGCGTTGCAATAGGATTTCGTACACATCCAAGACTTGCGTTATGGCTCTGTCACCGTAAGCATGAGTGCCAATCTTCCATGCTCTCCGAACTACGGCGCTCATTGCTTCTATGAGATTGCCCGTCTTCCACAGCATTACACCATGGTAGCCAGAGGGCGCGCAGCAATCGTGGTCGGAGGGTGCAACATCGTATGGTTCTTCAGTCGCGCCAGCCTCGATCCCTCCATCAACCATGAACTTGCAACCCCAAACGGAGAGCCAAGGGTGGTGTTGGAGACACCTCCACTCCTCCATGTCTTCAAGGAGTTCTTCGACTTCGGCTGCCGTAGTTCGTCCCAAAGTAGGCACTAACGCACGAACACGCACATTTAGCTTTCCAGCATCATATGCCGCCTTCAGAGCCTTCAAATCAGAGATGGGACAGTAGCAGTCGCGGACGCAGCCTGTACCTGTAGCGGCATAGGACGTCGACGCGGCTTCTAGACCTGCAATGCGCTCCTCTAGATTTGGAGGCGGTTTCGCCTTCTCAATTGAAACCAGAGCTGAGCCCTGAAACTTTCCGTTCAGTGAGCCGTCTTTTTCTTTTCCGATAATGCCGCCTGGAGGTGACTGGGAGTCTCTGGTTATGCCAATCATATCAGTGATGACTGAGTTGACCACCATGTTGTGGCCGCCCCGTCGGACTAAGATCGGGTGTTTAGTGGAAACCGCATCCAATTCTGTGAGAGTAGGGAGTCGTTGCTCTTTGAGATTGAATTCCTGCCAGTCGGTCGCCGTACATATCCATTGGCCTTCCGGAGTGATAGCCGCTCGTTGTCGCAGACGTTCGAATAGTTCACGGAGATCGCGAACGTCATTAACAGGAACATCGAACTGGCATAGACCGGCAAGTATCAAATGTGTGTGCGTGTCGTTGAAGGCTGGCAGGACAGTTGAGGTAGGTTTATCGATGACTTTGGTCTCTTCGCCAATGAGATCGTCTAATTTGTTTGGATCCTCTGAGACGGCTAAGATGCGCCCGTGTCGGATAGCAATGGCTTGTTGTGCAGGTATACCGTTGTACAGTGTTTCTATTGCTTTTGCACGAACTAAAATATCAGCTCGATGGTGAGATTCTGGCGAATCCATGGTAAGTCAGGCTTAAACAGCTGTGGAAGGAGAACCAATGGGTTTTGATATGGATTGATGAGAATAGAGGTTGCAAGACAATCATAACACACAAGGCTGTCTTGCGATCGCAGGCGGTCACCATCTATTTATTGGTGTCGCAAGTGGGTGCGTTTAAACAGACAGGGATTTAGCGCGATCTGTTGTTCCGATATAAAACCCATTTCCGCCGCTTTCAACGACCTCAGGCTGACCGTCAAAGAGATTTCTTCTCGGTGTCGGGAAGTTTGTACACCGAAACCTTACTAGACGTCACCCGAGTATTGACGAGCACCAGAAGGCTCGTGTCGTTATCGGAAGCCTCTTCCCGGCCGTCGCCCGCCTTCAGCGGGTAAAGAATAAAGGGCTACACGCGCAGAGCCAAAAATCCGGAACCTAGATATCAATCAAGATCTATCAGCTCCTCCCTTTACGCGCTTCTTCATGTATCAGCAACAGTAAACGCAACAATGAGCGTACAGGGGAGAGAGGTCTCCTAAGAAAATCGTGTACCTACAATAGTTCCGGAACGATCGGCCCTTCTTTGGTCATCGCCTGTTAATTGCGTTTTGAGTAAGTACATTTCGCGGGCTGTCATGTCGATATGTGTCTGAAGCATGTATATCACAACTAGTAGGAAGTCACGTCAGGTAGTGGATTTATGATGTACCTGCCGGCGACTCGCATCGGGTACGATGATCGGGATCTTGGTCGCACCAGAAGTCAAGCCAAGCCTGGAGCTTTGTTTCGGATCGCAAAATCATTCTGGTGAGGCTATCCGAGCTACGTGCGCGTCGGCGGATGTACACCACGGTACTCTAGTAGCTTTATTCCTAAGTATTCAACGTGTCTAAAAATGCCTGCAGAGTCGTCCTTGCTATCAGCTGAGTACTAAACTCGTTTAAACTCACATCGCTACGATTTTATGAGCATACCAACAGTATCAAATAGGGATATCAACTGGAAGCTCTGCAATGATAGAGATTCTTAGGCAATCAGGAGTTCGTGCCAGGAAACGTGAACAGCTTTTACCAGTTCGGATAAAGGAAGGTAAGACAGGGTGCAACAGCCGAAGCAGGGCATCAACCGAATACGAGAATAGCCGCACGATCCGATGCCACCGCGAAAGCAGGAACAGACAAAATATGTCAACTCAGCGCAAGGCCACAGTAATGGTATTCAGTTTGTCTGAGGTCAATTAGCATACAAGTCGAAAGTCACCTCCCCAGAGTTGTCAACAAGCAGGCAAGCTCAAGTTTGAACCTCGGAACTTGCTTGCTTCATGAGTAATCGGGTGTAGTCGCTTACTTGCTTGCGTTGAGCAGGGGGAAAAAGAGGTGGCTTGTAGGGCTGTAAAGGGTGTTACGGCGTCGGGGAAATTTAGGGGCTCTTCAGCCGAGCTAATGATCACGTGATGTCACGTGGGCAGAGCTTAGAGAGGGTTCCTATGTAGATTCTCTCCCTCGCTTAGCCTTACTAGACATCGCTTCCCCCCAGCTTAAGCAAGCTCAATTACTTGCCTATATCACGCTGAGCTTGCTTGTTGTTTGAGCTTGACGCTGCTAAAGACTGAGGCTTGCTTGCTTGAACTTGGAAACTCAAGCAAGCTCAAGCAAGTGCTTGTCGCATATCTGCTAATTGACAACTCCGCCCCTCCCTATGGTTCAAGTAGGTAGCATAAGTAGCTGCACGGCTTTGTGGCCCATCAATTCCAAAAGCAAGCTATAATCGGTCTCAGTCCTTCTCCCTGGCTTTTTTTTTATCGTATAAAGATCAAGTATCTAAGTCTTGCTTGATAGCTAGTGTAGTAGCGAGCGTCCTATTGGGTTTCAGTATGGTACTCATCTTTATGGCTATCACAAACTATCTTGACTCTTATATCATTTTTGCCGCCTTGGTACTAGCTAGGAACAGCATCATCTGGTCAACGTTTGGAGCTGCCTTTCCTTTATTCACTACCCAGGTATGTTGCGCCCTGCTAATTTTCTTGCGTCCCTAACCTCGAATTAGATGTATGATAGTTTAAGGATTGACTGATCTTCTTTGACTTTAGCATCCTTGGCTGTCGTATGCGTTCTGATGCCCTTTCTTTCCTACAAGTTTGGACCTACTATCCGCTAGAGGTGCCTATTCGCTGCCAAATCAGAAGCTCTTGCCTAACACTGCAGTCACGTTGCACGACTCCAACTACAATAGAACAAACAACAACAACAATCTTGCACAGTGCAGAAGTAGGGAACCAGTTAGAGGGGTAAGCGGTACTTTAACAAACCTCGCGAGACCTGTCTCATGAAAAGCCTTCAGCTCAGCCTCGGAGTGGCTCAGAAGGCTATTCGATATATCGGAAACAGGAAGTTTGTGGTAATTAGGCCGAATCGGTGCAGAATCCAGAATCTGATTGTAGTCGTAATATTGGCTTGAAGGTAAGTGTAGTTGTTATAGACGATAAGCTGACCAGCGGCCGTATGATCGATCAAAGGGTGACTCCATTTGGATCACCCTGGATCGGAGTAGGGCAATGAGATTTTTTTTTGTGAGATTAGAGGTTCTGATATTACTATTGGTTGTCGTGGCGTTGATCTTTCAACGCTACGTGATGGGATGGATGGTTTTCTGGTCTGGCCAACTGTTCGTTCCCCCTGAACTGTTGAGAGACAAGCTTTACACCCTACCCACCCTAAAGTTAATCAATGTCTTCTCATGTAGCATATGTCCTAACAAATGCTTTCCAATTTAATCGTCCCAAACTGTGTCATCATCGGCCTTCAAGGACTTACCTTTCTCCTTCATTCCGGTCACATTTTTGTACCCTTTGAACTCCGAGCGGTTCACCTCCATCGATTATCCTACCATGATGGATAGGTCAACACATTCCCTGGTGAAATTAAAGTCAAAGTCATGCTTCTGAGTGTTTGCGCGCTCTGTGCGTTTTGTGCGCTCAATGTCCAACTAGAGATACTAACAAGTTCATTGCTGATTCCCCAGCACTCAAAGCTGCCGACAAGTTAGTTTGCACATATCTATTGTTGTGCCGGCCGCGACGCAAAGGCCCTAACAGTCTTCAACTATGACGCCTCGCAAGACGCGTGTAGTTTCTCTAGGGTACCACAGCAGGTCTTTGCAGGTATGTTCAAGCAGTTATCTTATTCTTCTCCTAAGCAATGGGCAAGATCTGTGTCGGTAGCAAGAATTTCGAGTACGACCTAGAGGAAGGCAATAGTAAGGTTTGTCTCGGGCATCGTATTCAGTGTGAATGTGGGTGGTAGTATTTGGGTAATTGAAGCCCAATTAAAGTTTTTTCTTGTTAATACAAAGGACAAGTTGTATTCCAAAGAACAAAGAGAGTCGAGTTGCTTTGTAGACACGATAGTTATTGCAGGGCCCAAAAGGAGGAGTAGTTCAACTGCAGTGTTAATCAGTCCATAGAAATTGGGCGACGCATATAGCTGGCTCATAAATTAACATGTCAGCCTCAAATCTAGAGATTATAGGTGTCTGCAGGATTAATATTCTTGGGTATTGGAATTGTACAGTATTAAGCTATGTAGGTTGTACGATTGCGAAGAACTTCACTACGTGGGTTGAAAATTCGTACAACTGTAGAAAGAAATAATAAAGTAATACGTGCTTTGTAGCTCTCCAAACTGCGGCAATAGCTTTTATAACTACAGCGAACTTGCTAATTACTACAACAGCAGGTATTGAACGTCTGTTATGGAACGGTCATCTGTCAATTCTGGTAATTTCAACTATCTGCAAACGAAAATTGTACACTTGCCAGCAAGATGCGGGGAGGTGCCGCTAGTTCCGCTAACGTGCGGAGAATTACCCGAGGAACCGTTGTATGCCAAAGAATTATTTTGGTGATTGGACGAACACATCTATCACGTCCATCAAGCAGCTAGGAGCGGATAATTACTTAAACAAGTCTTGTCACTCTTTAGAGTACCAGATAAAGCCGGCGTAAGGTAGAGAAGGTCTATGCACCGCGGCTGAATACCTGCTTCCTACCACAAAGAACTAAGCTATGAGAAACATCCAATTTCGCACAGCCTACGCAGTATGACGTGTGAATGATGTAAACGTTACGTAGATCTACTTCCTTAATTGCTAGGTGTTTTGTTTTGTTCTCTCTCTACTCTGTATCCAGTTATCAACGCATACATACACGCTCGCCGTCTTTAAATCTCGCGACTTGTAGAGTCTATCTAGCTTGCAATGGCACTTTCACGTATTGCAATTTCACGTATCGCCAAAGAATACGCAGACATCCAACGCGACCCTCTTGAGGCAAGCTCTGCTGGTTCGATTAAGCCCGGCGATCGACGACAATGGGTTGGGCACATCACTGGCCCCCCGGGAAGTCCATACGAGCGAGAGGATTTCTTTTTTACAATATTGTTTCCAGAAGATTATCCAAGAAGCCCTTTCCAGATAACCTTCACAACTCCTCTCTTCCACCCTAATGTCTCTCAGGAGGGAGAAGTACGGCTTGCTGAGCTAGAGAGAAAAAACTGGTCTCCAGTTTTCACAGTCCGCAGTATTCTAATCTGTCTCCAGGCTCTGCTTTCAGACCCAGAACCTTTGGAAGGCGTATTGAACAGAGATGCTGCAATAATGTATCGAAGAAACAAAGAGGAATTTAGAGAGAAGGCAAGCGAGTGGAGGGGGCTGCTGTAATCATCTTCTAACAAATACTTACTTATACGCTCAAGAACACCTCCAAAAAAGAAGGGTGCGCATGTTGTATTTTATCTCTTCAGAGCGTGTACAATGGTTTTACTTTGCTTCCATGTACGTGTTCGTACCCTACATTCAAGTCTTCCGTCGTTGTCTGCATCCCAAAGTCTAATTGCGTAATCAGAACCTCTACTTGTTCGTCTACCTCTGCTCTATTAGGTCTTCTTTTACGTGATCCGCGCTCAGAAGCATTCTTATCTGACAAATGTCCAATGGCGGTATACACATCAGGCTACTCTGAAGAGTGTTCCATCATCTATGGGCCAGTATACCATCTACCCGGTGACACGAAGAGCTGGGCTGTTTCTGGGGACGCTACTGTCTCTGATGGGATACAATGTTACACGCTCTTAGGCAGGGGCATTATCTTCGCCACCTGTGTAATCTCACTTCAACAGATTTCTAGTTGTGTACTCGAATTCGAGCAGTTCCGCGCGGACAGATCAGGTCCTTATATTTTTAACTGAATCAAAGTCCTATGCAGCTCCTGGCGTGGTCGGACAAGCTTTCAAATAACACGGAGTGAAATGACCAGCTTTCAACGTACCTGCTGCACTTCCAGTGAGCTCGAATTTCTCTTCCTACATACTCAAATCATATCGAACCTGTCTCAGCGGTCTCTTTCACGATACTGTTGTTGCTCCTTTCGATCTTCCGTCCGCCTGAAGCCATTCATATTTCCTGACAACTCTGCAGCGAGGGTTCTCGCGCCATCTCTCGGCACAATTGAAAAGGTGGCGTATTTCTTTAAATGACGCACCAACACCCGAGCCTTCGAAGAACCGCTTTCAATACCACTGTGGTCGCCGTTAACAATGCTTCGCTTCGATTGACTGACTTCCAGATAGGCTTTTGCACTTCTTTCGGTATCCAATGTCCACTATGGTGTTTTGTGCCAATTTAGCCATGGAGATGTCGAAGGGCATGATATCAACGGCTAAGGTAGTCCAGCTGATCGAGCGGCTCAGAAGGCATTCTCCGCATCACAAGGCCCTGGAAGAAGCAATCACAAGTTATATCCTTGAATTCGATCTTGCTATTGCTGTGCCGAACTCGGAAGCTCAAGTTGATTTGCTAACTCAGAACCCGAATGAACTGACAATTTTTGAGGAGCTTACAACTGGAAACTTGGAGACGTACTGATCATCCTACACCCTATTATCTCTTCGTATTTCTATGTGGCTACAGAGGTAGATCTAGAAACCGGCCAGGCTTTGGTCGATGTGCGTTGCACGTCAGGAGGAGGGACTCGATAGCCAAAAAACCGTGGCATTCCAGATCAGCTTCGTCCATTACCCAGAACCCCAGTTCATCAGCTAAGCTGAAAAATCTTGGATGACAAGGCTGATGGCATGTTCTAATAGCGTTGATGTTGTGCCTTTTCATCAACAAAAGATCCTGCTTCATGTATTCATATGGTACTGCTCTTCCATGAACTGGGTGGTGTTCATGTCTGTTTACGCCCCGAAATACAATGCGGTTCCCGTTCACTTTGAGGATGCCATTCTTGATATCGATTCTGCGAAAGCCCACGTTTTGAACGACAAAACGACCGCCGAAAGATAGAACAAGCTTGTACAAATACGGATCTTCTGCACTCCACTTCTTCGGTTCCTTGACAGGTAATACGAGCTCAGTCGTCCCTGTCTCATCTGACTTGGCGGATAATTTGGCTATCAATCCCTGCGCTGCGTTGAGTAATTTCGCGCCAAGGAGGCCCTGGCCTGTAGTGTGCACCTTGACTCGGAGCTTCGCATCTTTGAAATCGTCATCCAGAAGTGTTTGAGTTTGGAAATCCTTGATATGTGTGGACGGAAATGCGAGCAGGAATACATCGCGGAAAATGCCACTCAAGCGCCATTGGTCCTGGTCTTCCAGATAGCTTCCATCGCACCAGCGGTAGACCCGAACAGCTAGCACGTTGTTGCTATCCAGCTCTGCGACACTAGTAATGTCAAATTCATCGGGGTTCCGGGAGCCCTGAGAATACCCGATTTCCCGGCCATTAAGGTACATGTGGAATGCCGCGTCAACACCTTCAAATCGTATCCGCAGTTGCTGACCATGAAAGCTCCGTGGGATAGAGAAATGCTTGATGTAGCTCCCTGTCTGATTGCCGACGAACGGAACGTGTGGAGGATCGACAGGAAATATATAGTTGATGTTACTGTAGTGCGGTTTGCCCCAGCCCTGGAGCTGCCAATGACCCGGGACTTTAATATCAGCCCACGAAGAGGCATCGAACTCAGTTTCATGGAAGTTTGGGGGAGCTTCGAAAGGCGAATTACTGAAGTCGAATTTCCAGACACCATTCAGGGCCATGGCACAATCTCCTACAATGTTGCTTGAAAGTCCATCCTGTTCCTGGCTGTGAAGAAAGAAGTAAGAACGAGGAGGCAGGGTATTGCGATGAATAATGTCGACGTTAGACCAGTCGGGCTTGTCCAATGGAAAGATGCCTGCCATTGTAAAGAAAATGATCTCTGAATTGTGTTCAATGTGTTAAAGTGACCTTCACTTATGTATTGTAACGGGCCAAGAACGTGCAACATAGCGTTGCCTACGGGATGTAACTGGGGGCACTTTTCTCCCCGGGGAAATGTTCGCTCGGCACAACGTACACGTGATCAGACGCGGAGAAACTGCGGGCACTTGTTGGTTTGGCCCCGTCCACAGATCGACCTATGCCGGTCTAGACCGAATTCGTGATGAGCAATTCCTGGGCCGTCGCAGGCACTTGAAGGAACTTTCACTATGTGGACACAAATGATGGTGCTGCTTTGAATTCTCAAGGGGGTTCGAGCAATAGCATGTAAGGTCAATGTATGGATGTAAATCGGGAATGGATAGTGTACAGTCCGCTTAATGAGGAGATTATTTCCCAATTCGCGGATGCAACGATCATGATAAGGTGACCGAGGAGAGAAGGTAAGAGAGTATATCAATATTTTGGAAGTGTGGTGTGCCATTTTAGGCTCTTGATTGTTGCATTAAGCAGGAGAGAAATATGCAGGCGAGGCATAATTGAGTTGATAGCAGGCGGGCTAGTTGCATGATGTAAAAGGGAAAATACGAGTGAGACCAGGATCAACGATTCGTAGCTTCTGAGGCTCGCCTACAAAAACCCGCATATACGCAAGCCATCCGAGAACAAAACCCATGTTGCGACAATCCTACTAAAAGGATGGAAGTTATGACCTATGTTCAGAGGTCTACGATGCTCGTTGACTTAGACACTGTTGGGTGACTCGACGATCATACCGCCAGTCTCATCAACCCGAACCTTGACTTTCTCCAGACTCTTTTGAACAGGGTTTTTAGCTTCAAAGATCTCTGACATCTCTTCTAGTGTTTTGTTGGCGGTCTCTACAAATAAGAAGTAGATTGTGACGATTTCAACACAGATCCACCCAATGTAGACCAAGTACAGCTTCCAGCCAATAGCTTTGATCCCGACGGCCACTCCGTAAGTGTTCGTCATGTTTGCGATATTCAGGAAGATGAACTTCATAGATGCACCTTTGGCACGAGTGCGGTTCTCCAGGCACTCTACTGGGTAGAGAACTTGAAGAGGAGTCCATCCCCAGGCGAAGAAGATGCCAAACACGTAAATGGCGACGATGACTCCGTAGACAAGGTTTTTGTTGTTGAAGCGCTCCGCTGTAAATGCAGTGAGTGCAATGTATGCTGCAAGTGCTCCGAGAAGGCCAATCAGAAGCATCTTCCGGCGACCAAGCTTATCCAAAAGAGTGGCTCCATACAATGCACCAGCCATGCTGAATATTGGATTGATAGCTGTTAAAAGAAGCTGAGTCGATGAATTGGTGATTCCAGCTTCTTTTAGCATCTGCGGCATGAAGTATGACACGACGTTGTTTCCGCTCCATTGGCCAAAGAAAGCCATGCAGGTTACCATCAGAGTGCGGTAGCGTGTCGCTCGGGTGTTGAACAGCTCGCGAAAGTCCCACCAAGGGTTCTCGTTTCGGAATAAGGCCATCTGTTCCTCAACTTCCCGCACCTGTAGCTGCACGATTGGAGCGTTGGCATCTCCCTGGGCGTGATATTTGGCGAAAACATGTATGGCCTCGTCACGTCGATCGTGGGACATCAGCCAGCGCGGCGACTCTGGGAAGAACAGGATGAAGAACATTACAATCGCCGGCATAAAACACTGCACCAAAGTAGGCACGCGCCAAGCCCAGCTGTTATGCAGATTTAAATTACTACCGTAGGTGGTCCAACCTGCAAGGACTGTGATGCTTGTTAGCTTTAAAAACCTACACAGCCAATGTAGAGGAGGCATTGACTCACTGTTTCCCATCCACCAAAAGTTATTGTACATTCCAGCCATGATTCCACGATGGGATGGATGGGCCAGTTCCACAATGTATACTGGTGCACAGGCTTGGGCCAACGCAGCACCGAAGCCTAGCACGAAGCGCCCGCCCATGAACATGCTACGACTTGTCGAAGGCGTTTGGATCGCTGTTCCAATAACTACAATAGCGCATCCAGCAAATATACACCAACGTCGTCCGTACTTGTCCGCGATCAGTCCAGTAAATGGCAATGTCGCAAGTTGTCCAAGGTTATAGATGATAAATATAATGCCTGCAGATGATCCAGCGCCATCGAGGTTGAATGACTTGTGATACTGGGTCATGGCGTTGAGGGATCCCATCAAAGAACCATCAAATCCGTTCATAGACGATACGAAATAGGTGACAAAGAACTGATGTCTTATCAGAGGCTTATTCTCATCTTTTCATGGGTGTGGATGGTACTTACGATGAACCACAGGTTTCGCATTCCAGAAGACCAAAGAGGCGGCCTCTCACCACCAGTGGCATTGGCAAGAGCAGCGGCAGCGGGATTTACTTCCATACTTTTGACAGGAGTGTCATCTTTGACCTCGGTTGAGTGAATTGTTTGGTCGATGGATTCTCTTTTCTCATCCGACATATTGAGCGCATTAGAGATGTAAACTCGATTGCACCCAGCTAGAGGTTTTTCTGATAAATGCAATCTCCATATCTATTCCGTGATGATCTTATAGGACTCTATGGGTCGCTTCCGGGAACCAAATCTGGGTTAAACACAAGTTGTGCCAAGTCCAGAGGAAAGACTGCTCTGTCGGTAAGTTGCAGCCAACCGGCGCTCTCACGCGATAAACTGATTGTGAATATTGCGAGTGATCCTTTGGGGCCTCGGCCTGATCGCTAACCCCGCATTATTCTCCGCCTTCCCCCAGCTTTCGCAACATTCTTTTCTCCGTGGGGCAACCTGATGCAGACCTATGAATCGATTGCAAAGTTCCATTTGAGCTGGAGCCAGCCGAAGAATAAGCCCGGATTCCCTGTTAGCGGGCCGGATACCCGATACAACACCTGATTTTTGCCTTATCCCGTGGAGAAATATTTGTATGCTAACAATGCTGTATTTTGAGTGCGACTTGTTACGCATGCATAGCTACCAGTTATGATCTTATTAATCCAGGGCAAGACAGCCCTGTGTTACATTAATAGCAGCCATGGCGATGGACAGAAGTACCAGCATCGACGTGGACAAGCCCCTCGCCAAAGTCGACGCTCGTGGTTTCAGTAGCAAGACATAGCAGCACGGCACAAAGAATTGTCTAAAGCGGCACAGCCTGGGAGACAGTCAGGATCGCTGGGAGAATCGTAGCGAAGAGGCCCCGGATCCAGTGAAGCGCGTCTGCGGCAGAGGTGAAGCGGTCCTGGCGAGCGAGCAGCCTCACAATAGCCACTGGTACCGATGACCACCACGATAAACGACGTCCAAGCCTCCGACGGATACTCAACACCTCTTCTTTTGGACACTAAAAACTCTGCAAAAAAAAAGCAGAGATAGCAACGCAACAGTTAAGCTGGACGTGCAATGGCCAACGACGAACAAGCGGCACCGTAGATGCCCAAAAACAAGGAATGACAAGATCGCAGCAGCACTAAGCATACTCAATCTCATCTGCACGCCTCTAGACTACACACCGTCCCTAATGGAGCAAATATGTGCAAATATCTGTAATTTATTGCCCTAGATAGTAGCCATACTACTTACTAAGATAACATCCGTACACGCGTACGATCCCAGCAGACCACAACGCCCCAAAGGCCCCAACGGTCTTCACCCGGACGCGCAGGGGCACCGCTTCTAGCAATCTCGTCACGTATCGTAACAGACGGGGTCATCTGGCCGTTGGACAGAACAGCGATGACTATAGCTGTGGCTGCAAGTACAAATCCTGCTACCACGGCTCATGACACTATCCATGATACTCTCCTTCCAAGCTTCACTTAGAAAATTACTACCGTTACGAGTTATAACCAACAGGAGTAATTGAGGCTGATATGAATCCAAGTGTCGAAGGCCGAGGTTTCATGCAATATCTCATCGTAAACCCACCTGGAATGATGATGACGTGATATATTCAAGTTTTAGTAGCATTTTCTATACAAACGTAATGTATATCTCTTCTAGTGCTGTTTACCATCTCGAATAGCACCATATCTTGAAACAGACGTCTGAGTAAGTTGTGATACCTGATGTGAACTCCGTGTTGCCGATGCAAATCAGGCCCTCCAGCTGGTTAAGGATGATAGGCGATGATTTACTGCGCTACCGCTCTATACAGTGGCTCTTATGATACAAGCTCTAAGGTGTTTTTGACTCGAAGTAATTGTTATTTGCAGATCGTTTCTATCTGTACACGCAGACACAAAGCTACTCGATAGTACTTTGTTGAGGGATGATATCTGTGTATTTGAAATGAATATCTGTAAAAACATGATTGATACCGTAGTAATGTATAGATTAAAATTGGTTCTAGATATCTTTGAGTTCGTCCCACATCAACATACGATGCATATGATGACGAACAACGATTTTGTTCTAAAAAGGTAAGGGGCCGGATGCGGTAGAAAGGTGAAGTTGTTTAGAAGTTTACAGTGAAAGAAATCTTACCTTAACGGAGGGGAAGTCTCCACAATAGTCACTAGCGTTTCGGTTCCCGCAAAGCTAGCGTCGGATACGATTTGCGCAATTAAAAAAGCTGCAGTTGTTTTTTCGCACGTTAACGAAGCGAAATGACAAGCCCGCTTCTAGCAGGTATATGCGTATGCTTGCCATTAAGGCAATCGCAGAGCTGCCAAGTTAAGTTACAGGCTAGCTGTAGCCTAAGAACGTAAATGGCTAGATAAAAGACCTAATCTGCGAGGAATATGCATTTTGAGATATAAAATATACGCCGGGCAGTCGGATGAACGGACAAATATAAATCATTGGTACTGTGGCTACGAAGCAACTTAACACAGTTTCTTGAATGGATTATAGTATACGCCTTTCTGTTGACGCACCTTGTTTCTTGGGTGATCTTTGTGGAAGAACATACTCAAGAGGTAGATCAATCTATTCCGAGTTATCAGAACTTGCTTGTGCGAGCGGTGCTTTCGCATATTTGCTCTTCTAAATGGTAAGGCAAGCTAGTAGCACCTCGCCAAAGACAATTGGCGCGACCACCCCTGCGCTTCTATATGAGCTGGCGTCCCCTCTCTTAATATTGATGGGTATTATAGCCACAGATGCACGGATAGTAAGATGCATGATGGTAAGAATATACCGTTCTTTAAGAGTTTTGATTGAGGTTGACCTCGAGTCTGAACGTTGCCCAGCGGCTAGATGCCTCATACGCCTCCTGACAACGAAGAGCATGATTGTACATCATGATGCGATAGTGGGGACCTGTTTATTTGTTTCCATCAGCTTCTACGTCACGACAGTAGAAAATTGAACGACCTCTGCCTACATATGTAGTCGCATATGTAGACACAGGGTTTCTGGCTACAACAATAGAGACGTTATAATAGAATAATAGTTAAGAAATCTTGTTCGAGCGTAGGGGCGTTGCATTCTGTTGGTAGGACAGGAAGATAGAAAGCATTAATGGGAGTCTACCCATATGCTGAGTAGCGGAAGTACGTATAAAGAGGATAGTGCATTCGCACATACAGAGGGAGAGGACAAGCAGGTAATAGACTTTAAATTAGATGGTTAATTTCCGTTGTTTAGTTAGAATTTGAATAAAATTGTATTACAAATGTCGTTGTCTTCTTGTAGTTACAGATCGTTATGCCTAGCATCCACGTGACTACCAGGATAGTCACGTTGTGCACCTGCATATTATTTTCTAACTAAACCTTCTAAAAGCCTTGTATAAATCTCAAGGTAGTTCAACATTCATTCCATACCTCGTCTTGATAATATCCGCTGCCTTTTCCGCAACCGCATACACAGTACTCATAGGATGAGCACTAGGAATTAACGGAATCACACTCGCATCAACAATTGTTAGACCCTTGACGCCATACACTTCTAGCTCGGGACTGACAACACCACCAAGATGCTCTGGCAACATGGAGCAAGTACCTACGGGATGACTATCAGCAGGAAAGACCTGCGCACGCTGCAAAGCAGCAATCTCGTTGTCGGTCTCGGTGCCATCAGATCTCAGCACGGGAATTTCTTCGAATGTGTCTGCGCCAAAGGCTGCTATCGCGGCATCCGTTTTGAGCAGCTCGCGCATGAAGCGGATAGATGCTACAAGGAACGGCATGTCGGAGTCTGCGAGAAGAGAGCCGTATTGTATGTCTGGTGGCTCACTGCCAACTTCTGTTGCGTTAGAAGTGGAAGAAATAGTGTTCGATCTGGTTGCTGCGACAAACCCGCGGGAGAGGGGACGCAGCAGGTAAGCTACCATGAAGGGTGAAGTGTTGTATGCGAACTCCACAGTGGATGCGGAAGATGAGCCGTAGATACCAACTAGAATGTCGCGCTGCGCTAACCAGCCGGCTACGACTGTGCTTGGAGTATTTGCCCAGGGATAGACTTTCTCAGCGGTTGTGGACTTAGCTAGAGAAAGAATTGAAGATGTTGTGATGTTGGTGGTGATGTTTCTTGAGGGAAGGAGGAGTTTTTCAGTGGGGAGGAAGGCGAGTGTGTTCCCGGCTCCAACGGTGTAGGGGCCGGTGTGCGAAGTGGAGTATTCGTCCAGGTTTGTAAGGGCTAAGGTGTTATTTGTCTGAAGGTCGGTAAAGATAGGGCGAAGAGGATCGGAGTCTGGCAGTCATTTAGCATAGCTCTGGAGTGTGTAGAGAGAGGAAGATGTAACGGAGGAAATATAATAAGGCTTACAGTTCCATTTTGTTGCAGTGTACAGGTGATCCTGAAAATTATAACCTACAGGAAGATCGACAATAGTCTCAACACCTAGGTCTTGAAGAAGATGGTGTGGACCAATACCAGAGAGCTGTAGAATCTTTGGCGTGAAGAACGTTCCAGTGGCCATGATAACTTCTTTGTTGGCTCGAACGGTGGACGGCTTATTCGACTCACGGTTCACGTACTGGACGCCAACAGCAAGTCGGTTTTCGATTAGCAATCGAACCACTGTATGCGAGGTAAGGAGATGGTAGTTCGGACGAGTAGCTAAGACTTCATCATAGTAGCCACTACGAGCGTATGAGCGGGTATAGCTGCCAGGTGTTATCGCACTTGGCGTCCAGCCTATACCACTCTTATAACCAGAGCCAGGATCTTTGGCTGCAGGAATGCCAAGTTCCGACATTCCTTTAGTGAACCCAACTGGGATGAGTGAGAAACTGTCAGATTAAAGCAATGTGGGATGACTTTACTTGCTGCAGGATAATACCAAGGTGGAAAACTTGCTTGGATGGGTCCCCCGGCTCCATGAGCAGACGCATCAAAGGAGATATTCCATTGAGCTGCGAATTCAGGATCAGGTGGAGAATAGTTTTCAGCCTAGATTCAATTGTGTTAAACAAGAACATCGAAACTCTGTGGGTGTGCTTCGTACCTTTTTGAAATACGGGTATAGATCTTCCCAGCCCCAACCAGGATTCCCAAGTTCTTGCCACGCATCATAATCTAGAGCCCCACCTCGATCATAAACCATGCCATTGATGGTAGAGGCACCACCCACAACGCGAGGAGTAGGGACGTTGAAAGTCCTATTGTTGAGTCCGGGTATTGGCAGACTCCGCACACCAGGAAACCAATAAGGGAGGTCGCCAGTGCCATTATTCAAGCCTGGAATCGTGATTCCATTGGACTGGTTGTCCAAAGGTCCTGCATCAATGACTAAAACAGATACTTTTGGAAGTAGATGTTAGAATTGCAAGTGTTTTGAAATTTCGTAGAATCGGCGCGACTTACCATTCGGGTCTTCGGTCAGACGGTCACCAACAGTGAGGCCAGAAGTTCCGCCACCAGCAATTACAAAATCGTAAGATGATTGCAAGTCAATGGCTCGTTTGATAACACGCATGCGGCGATGCGGTAGCGCATACGCGGCCGCAGCGAAGAGAAGTAAGTTGGACCGCATAATTTTCGAGGTGACAATCACAACAGAAGCGAGCGATTTCGCGAAGGAAAACACTCCTTGTACTTTTTCTTATCAAAATCAAACGAACAGACTGTTGTCTGATCGCCCTACCGGAAAGGTGTTGCGATGTACCGACTTGGCGCCACTTCGGGGTTGATATCCCTGAGTGAGGCTTTATTATGATTTTGTGATGATTATTAATTACGTATCTATCAAAAAAGAAAGGTCTCATAAACTTGGAAATGGTGTGAGTAGTAGGCATGAAGCTCAAATGCTGCGTGCAGCTAGAGTGATTCGGCAATGTCAGCTGAGGCTATTTTGCTGACGCGAGCAAAGAATTACACCGAGAAAGGTGCCTCAGGCGTGCAATGGATAACTACGACCAGGACGAAGACAAGGAATGCTTGAAGCATGATCCATTTAACTCGTTCTTTGTTGCATCTGTATCTTCATTCACGAAATATCTATGACGAATCAAACAGCTCTTCACAACGAGCGTGCGGCCCCCGCTGCAGGAGATCTACTCCATTTCCTGAAAATCACTTGGCCGCTGCTCCTTGTTATGTTAGTTTTTTCGGTACCATTCTATCAGTACTCAAAAGGTGAAGCGATTCCCAGTTCGATTCCGCGCGTTGCGTGGAAAAAAGAACTATTTTCGGTCATCCGAGCGAGTTTTCGAGACGCAAAGCACGGCTTTGAACTTGCGGAGGAAGGATATAGAACGGTGAATATCATTCTCTTTGCACTGTTAGATATTGAACACTGATAACTAGTAAGTACAACAAGAAGGGCTTAGCATTCGCGTGCGTAAGCATGTACCTGCAGCCTATAGTCACTTTACCGCCGTCAGACATGCAGTGGCTCGTTGATCAGCCGGATGATCATGTAGCCCAACCCCTAGTCCTCTCCCATATACGCATAAAAGGGTATTACCTTCCAGGATTGCCATACAATGAGCTTTTCTACGCGCCTTTTGTCGGCATCGATGTGAAAAAATTCATCAATGCTCAGGCAACGTCGGTGTGGCAACGAATTGCCGCGACTGTCGATGAGACATGCTCCTCTGACACGTGGAAAACAGTTGACGTGGGTGAGCTCACAAAAACAGTTGCGCTAAGAGTTATTGTCCGCGCATATGTTGGGGAAGAGCTTGGCAACGACTCGGCCTTTGTAGCGGATGTACGCTCTTTCTCAAACTGGTTTAATGGGACCATCATCCCTCTCTTTATCTTGGTGCCGGACTTTTTGAAACCGATTGCTGGACCAATATTCGCCCGCCCGGCACGCCATTACCTAGCAAAGTTAGATGCGAAGCTCTTGCCTATCATACAGGAGCTTCTGGAGGCTAAAGAACGGGGCGAGCTCAAGGAGGGCGATGCGGGCGATCTCCTTCGGTGTCATATATTCTCTACTCGCCAGAAACCAGAGGACTCTGATCCACGCTGCATTGCATCACGCCTTATGATTTTAATGGGAGCTGCAGCCTTTGATACATCTTCCACGGGGCTCCATCATGCTCTTATGGATCTAGCGTCGGGCCCAGTGATGGAAAACAGCGAGAAAGACGGGTCCCATTGCATCACGGAACATCAGAACGTGATTCGCACCGAGGTTCAACATGCAGTGCATGAGAATAGTGGATTGTGGACTCCAAAAAGCATGCATGAATTGATTTATACAGAGTCTTTCTTGCGGGAGGTAATGCGACGGCGCACATTTCTTGCTCGTCAGGTATACCGTGTTGTGGTAAAAGATGGCGGTTTGAACCTACCAAAGAACAGTTGTAGTAGCGCGATAGCTCCCAAAGGGACCTGGTTGGCTGTCTCGGCGGCTCCAGTACATCTCGACAACGATGTGTGGGAAGATGCGAGGGAATTCAAAGCATGGCGTTTTGTGGACAATTCCCTAACGCCACCAGCCATCAAACCGCAAGGCGCTGTATCCGCAGTCACGGATTCCTACCTATCTTTTGGCAAGGGCAGGCACACATGCCCTGGTAGATTCTTCGCTGGAGATATGATGAAGCTTGCTATTGCATACATTGCTACGGAGTACGATATCAAGCCCTTGGATAGTCGGCCGCAAGACAAAACAGTGGGGGATACATTGATACCCGCGCAGGCAAAGATTGAGATCAGAAGGCGGGCTAGATAGTTATTCCAGAGGAATAGCCTCCATCTATGATTCATATAACGCAATGCACAACGATGCTGATAGACGATCGCTCTCGTTTGAAATTCTACAGGATTCCAGGTTAAGTATAAGGCACCTAGCAGTAAAGGGGGGCGGACGCTTTCTATGGAATCTATTTTGCGCTGCCTCTATTTGTTATCCTGCTCACAAATTTTAATGTTCTGGTCTAAAATGATCTCGCAAGTCTCTTCTTTGATCCCGTTAGTTTTATCGTGATGTGGCAAAATCATGAACACCGATGTGAAATCCGGATGTACACGCTTGTGCAACTCTCTACTGACTTACAGTGCTGCCGCTTTTTGAATCAACTTTTTCATCGCTCTGCGACTTGGAACTCTTCAGACGAGCCCAATTAACGCCAATAGCGGACGGGATAGCGCAGAATATGAGAACAACAGCCACAATCATTGCTCTTGATGTAGCCGCGTTGTAGGTGTGCAGAGCAGCTTGCAGTTGGGAAGGATCTACCGTTTCACACGGTGACAGATCATCGGCATCAGCCAGAGTACCAAGACGATGAATATAGATCTTCTGACCCACGAAGATGAATATTGAACTTCCCAGGATACGTGATAGGACCGCCACCGAAGTGCCAAATGGCACGTCTTTCGCGTTGAGGGCTGTTTGTACACCCACAAGGGCCAACTGCAAACCTGTACCGCAGCCAAATCCGTAAGCAACCTGATAACCGATCCATTTTGAGGAGCCCGCATTGGTATCCAGGTAGTGTAACAGGAGTGACCCAGCAGACGCGATCACAGCGCCAGTGACCATGAATGGAGCAATTCGACGAGTTGCAGATGCGCCAACTCCGGTAATGATCGAAGCTACAATTAACGCGATCAACGACGGTAACAGTTTCACAGCTGCTGTTCCGGCAGACGAGCATTTGACTGTTTGAAACCACACTGGAAGCTATTGAACATAGCATGTCAGCGCTGTCTTTGCTTAAGGAGATCGATTAGAAGGAGGTCTTACCAGATAATAAGTTACCGCTTCGGACCCTTTCATAAAAAAGCCATACAATAGGGGTGCGACGAAGTAACGGTTCAGGAATAGTCTTGTTGGGTAAGTCGCCTTGTCCTTCAAATAGTGCTGGTGGCAGCCCGTAATCAAAAGAAGAACTACAGCGCCCACTAGTAGTCCAACTGTTCGGCCCGTAGATCCTCCAGCGTCGTTCACTCCAAACAAGAGCATCAGTATGCTTCCTGCCAGAAGAACACCCCCAACAAGTTCGAGGCGTTGAAATTTCTCGCGTATTGTGGATGCAGGTGTATCTGTTGTGATTGGAGCATGATCGAATTTCTTCAGTCCTGGGTACAAGATCACCACAAGGGCAATCGCAATAGCCGCAATGGGAAGGTTGATCCAAAATACCCATTCCCAACCTACTCCTTCGGCCATAGTTCCACCAATGATTGGGCCGAAAATCGTTGCACTGGCCTCAAAGGCTCCGACGAGCCCGTTGCACATGGGAAAAAGACGCTCGGGAAGCACATGGTAGGATATGCTATTGCTTTTGTTAATTTCCCTCTTTTAGTCGCTTTGAGATAGGGAATGCTTGCATGGTAGTGCCGGTTGTTATTCCTCCGCCTCCCAGGCCGGCTAGTGCTCTACTGGCGATGAACATGCCCGAAGATTTGGACAATGCACATAGAATTGAGCCGACCGCAAAAATGATGCCAGATACAATATATGTAGTTCGGACGGAAAATTCGCTATATATTTTGCCGAGGGCAGGCTGCGATGCCCCCATTGCGAAGAGGCTGCAGTATGAGCATGCTTACGCGTAGTTTGAATATGACGCCACTTACTATGCAGATCCATACCAGCCAGTGTCTCCTATCGAGTTGAACTCACGTGATAAAGTAGGCAAAAGTGTAGGAACTACACTGCTGTCCTATCCCTTATGAGCTGATATTGTTCTGGAGTCGCCAGGAGCAAGATTTAGACTGACAAAAGCGCAGATAAACAATGCCAACGCCATACCGAGCACCAAAGTGGATAGGCGAATGACTGGCATTTTATCTTTTGGGACAGATTGCAGTGGCAATCCTGAGCAGTTGCCTTCCGAGACGATTTCTGAGGTCGGTCTTGAGCTCTGTGAGACTTTGCCTTCTATCTCCCGGATGGAAACATCGGCATCATATCGGGTCGCATCCAACCTTGTCATTTCCGACTATGCGTATGTATGAATCGTGATAATGATTGAAGAGTTTGGAAGGATGTATTGCCTTAGGGTAACAATTGTGGTTCTAGAGAATTGCTAGAACAACATGCAAGGTTACTCGACAGTGAGGCGATTCAAGCTCGTGGAAGGATGCCAAGCTACGCTTAGGAGCTTGTAGCTGACGATGCGACTGCAAAGGTGTACTAAAGGTTGGCTTACAAAGTACAAAGAACGCGAGATAATCTTCTTCAGATGACTAAGTGAACATGTCGTCCAGAAGTTGATTCAAAGGTGTAGTATTACTGAGGTAAGCAGATTTGAAAGCATGAGGTGAGCATATGGCGAAATTGGAATCTAGTAATGCCGAGGCACTAAACAGCTGGTCTGCCGCCTACTCCTCTCTCCATGAGGGTATTATTTCCAAAAAGAGAGTTATCCGGGATGACATGAAATGTTTCCATTGGTTCAGGAACGAACGTACGGGACATTGAAACCTTTGATTGGATATATCAGCACATCGACAGCGGGAAGACCAATCTCAGTCCTCTAATCATTTCCATGACATTGGATAGATTGCATGCCAGATTGTAAAGGATAATCTGATTAGTACCGCCTATACCTCAATTGCAGTGCACGATCAGAGCTGTAGCGTGATTTCCAGTTACGTAGCTGCCGTGTTATCAAATTTCTCAAACCCGATTCCCTTCGCCACATAGCAAGTGCAGCTTCCAATGGCTCGTACTACCGAAAATCCTTACAATGAGGACACCTCAGTGAAGTCCTGTCCTCAGGTAAAGAGCTCAATTCGACACAAGAGAGCTGTCCTCAAGCCTCTCGCCCAGCCGATGGAGCGCGAGCGCGGCTCAGCAATGCCCTGTATCATCAGAGATAGTTTCGTTCTTGACGAATCATTTACGTCTGGCTGTGTAGAGCTGGGAGCCCTCATATTTGCCTCATGGGCATTCACCGTCTCGCGATACACAGCCGACACTACGGAATTACACTTTCGCGTCCACGGTAAAGAGAAATTCGCAACAGCCAAGCTTCCAGCTGAAATGGATCTGGAAGTAGATTCATATTTGTCGATCTCAAAAGATGTACTGCACAAAAGGCTTGGGTCTAGCAGTTTTCGCAGCATTCAACTTGAGCAAAAGGGACGCGGCATCAATGAAACATTCAGCAACCTACTTCTCGAGTACCATGAGCAAGATAAGCAGGAACTGGCGGTTTGGGACCATAAAACTGTCGAAGTATCTATGGGGTTTGATTCGATGCGTATGAATGAGCGATTTGCTGAGCGCATCATGGCAACGTTGATACATGCCATCTCGATCCTTGCAAAGAGCGGCTCTGCTTCACTTTGCCATCTCGAAATCATTTCCCCACGAGATCAGTACGATCTGACCGCCATTTTGCAAAAGAATCCACCAAATGCTGTCGAAACCACCGTACACGAATTGATCGCAACTATGGTAGAAAAGCAACCTACCAAAACGGCAATCGACGCCTGGGATGGCGTCATGTCCTACTCCGAGCTTGATAGCTGCGCAACTGAAGTTTTCCAAGCCCTGTACTCGCGCGGTGTAAGACCTGGTCATGCGGTACCGATTCTTTTCGAGAAGTCCAAATGGGCCTTAGTCGGAATACTTGGCGTATGGAAGGCCGGAGCATACTACGTGCCTATGGATGCATCCCACCCCCGGGAACGCCAGACTCATCTAGTTAATGCAGTGAAAGCTACCACAATACTTTGCGGTAGCATATTGCAACAGCAAGCAGGACAATCAGGGACTGACATCTTGGTACTACCGCTCGAGAACGAAGCTCTTCATTCAGACATTACCAGTGTCGAATTTTGTGACCAGGTTCGAAGACAACAATGTGGAGTTTTAGCCCAACCTACGGATCTAGCTTACACAATGTTCACGTCGGGTAGTACAGGAAGTCCCAAGGGTGTGATGATGGAGCACCGATCATTGAGCTCTTCCGTCACTGCTATCGGCCAATTCCTCGGTCTCAACGATGATACCCGTATAACGCACCTAGCTTCTCTTGCATTCGATATCTCAGTATTTGAAATCGTGGCTACTTTGGTCTTTGGTGGCTGTGTGTGCATTCCGTCGGAAGAGCAGAAGATGAACGACATCGCTGGATTCATGAGGGATTATCGAGTCAATACTCTAGCTTCGACACCATCCGTTTCTCGGTCCTTCTCCCGAGAAAGTATTCCAAGCTTGCATACCATACTTTTGGGAGGAGAAAGAATGATACAAAGCGACAAAGATCGGTGGTCCAACTCCGATGCCTCGCTGTTCAATGTTTACGGACCTACCGAAACGTGCATTGCATGCTCCTTCCAGTCTATGTCCACCTCAACGGCACCTGATTCCATCGGAAGTAGCGTAGGTCTTAGTTGCTGCCGTCTTTGGATCGTAGATCCTTACGAAGAGAAGCGTCTAGTCCCAATCGGAGCGGTCGGAGAACTGTGTGTTGAGGGACCCAACGTTGCTCGAGGCTATCTGAATGACATCGAGAAAACGAAGAGTGTTTTCATAGAAAGGCCAGCCTGGGTAAAACATCAGAATGTTTCATGTCGAATGTACAAAACAGGCGACATGGTTTTCGTGCATCCCGATGGCACCCTACGATATGTCGGCCGAAAAGATTCCCAGGTCAAAGTGCGCGGCGGTTATAGAGTTGAGCTAGGAGAAGTTGAAAATTCCATCTTGGAGCATACTCCTGATTGGGTCACAACCGCAGTCGAGCTTTTTGTGCCCAAAGGTACGGAACGATTAGTTCTAATCTCGGTTCTGGGCCTCGGAAATTCAATCACAAATGCTGATGAGCAGGAGACGAAACGAGTCATGCAGAAAGTGTTATCACAGCTGCAGCCTCAGCTTGAGAGCAAGCTTCCTGGCTATATGATTCCTGACGGCTATATTCCAGTGCGCCACCTACCCGTGAATAGCTCCGGGAAGCTAGACCGCAAGGCTTTGCTAGATATGCTATCATCCTTCACCTTGGACACAATCTTTTCATATTCTGAAGACCTAAAACGCGAGGTGGTGGAGAAAAGCATGTCTTCAGCAAATTATACCCATAAAAGATCAGATCTTATGCGCGAAATTTGCGCAATGATTCTCAATTTGGAGCCAGCAGACATAGTGTTGGATCGATCTTTCGTAAGGAATGGCGGAGATTCCATCGCTGCTATGCAAGTAGTCTCACAGTATCGAGAAATTGGGAAGGCCTTAAGGGTATCAGAGCTTCTAAGAGCTTCTTCTCTGTATGAAGCGGCTGGTACTGTGCGGGAGTTGCGCTCACAAGACAAGATCATCCCGCAAGAGCAGCCAGGACGTCGCTTTGACCTATCGCCCATCCAAAAGGCCCTGATGGAGATTGCTCCGAGCTCACGGGAATGGAACCACTACAACCAAAGCTTCTTGATGAGACTCACAATCTATGCAAGTGAGCAGGATTTCAAAAATGCAGTAGCTTGGCTGGTTGAGAGACACTCAATGCTGCGCGCCCGCTTCGAACAGACCTCATCTGGAGAGTGGGTGCAATTCATTGACGCGGAACCACTGGTACCATATACAATCAACATGCACGGCGAAACTATCACTGAAGAAGAGCGAACAAGCCTGATGAATGCTTCAAGAAGAGGATTGGATATTCACTCAGGACCACTACTACGAGTAGATGTGTTTGACGACGTCCATTCACAGTTGATGTTCATGACCATACATCACTTGGTCGTCGACCTTGTTTCGTGGCGTATCATAATCAGAGAGCTACAACAGGTGCTCACCCCCTTGCTTGGTCGGCCCCGCGAGTTAGAGAAGCCCTTTTCTTTTCAGTCATGGGTAGAGGCGCAACGCAATCACTTTCTTGACCCAAGATTCGAAGATCCCGCCAAGATACTAAAGACAGATGTACCGCCCCCCAACTTTGAGTTTTGGGAAATCGATCCAAGGAATAATCTGCACGAAGGATGTTGCAGCAGAACATTCACACTCAGCACAATCCTCACTCGCGGCCTCCTTCAGGATCACCACCACGTGCTTCGTACAGAACCTATCGACCTTCTACTTTCTGCATTGGTGCTGTCTTTCAAGGAAATATTTCCTGAACGAGATATCCCGACAATCATGAATGAAAGCCATGGGCGCGAAGCTTGGCATGACGGTATTGAGCTCTCGCGAACGGTAGGATGGTTCACCACACTCTTTCCTGTCCACGACCCAGACATCAGCACAGACAATATTCTTGAAACTGTAAAGCGCATAAAAGATGCTAGAAAGAGTATTACTAGCAATGGCTGGGAGTACTTTGGCTGCCGAGCCCTGACGGATCGTGGAGTTAAGAGATTTGGTCGAGATTTGCCAGCAGAGATAGCTTTTAACTACGAAGGTAGCTATGGCACGATAGAACAAGACTCCTCAATTCTTCGTGAAGAGAATTGGACAGCTGGGGAAGATATTGCCGACGCAAGTCCCACGCTGCCGCGATTTACTTTATTCGAAATATCGTCCAGCGTACTTTCCGAGCGCCTGCACTTTACCTTCGTCTGGCACCGCGCTATGCAACACCAGAAAAGGATTCTCGAATGGACGGAACGTTTTGAGAAGACTTTGACGCAGATATGCTATACGTTGAGGTCCGAGTCACCGCAGCTCACTCGTAGCGATGTACCACTTGTGGATGCCGACTACACATCGCTCCTAGCGCTGACCCGCAGCATTCTAGCAATCCCTAGTGTCTCGTTTCTGGAGGACATTGAACTTATATGTCCGTGCACGCCAATGCAGAAGTCACTGGCGCTTAGCCAAGCCAAGAATGCAGAAGTATACCAATCTGAGATGATATGGAAGGTCTACGGAACCGAAACACAACATGTCGATCCCTTTAGACTTGCAAAAGCATGGGAACAGGTGGTTTCCCGTCATTCGGCGTTGAGGACTGTTTTTGTGGAAGGTGCTACTGAAAACAGTGTCTCTGAGCAAGTCGTCTTGCGATACCACAAGCCTGAAACCGTAGTCCTCACTGACGTCAACGCTATGGACACAGCATTGAGTCATCCACTCCGAACTATCAAGTATGATGAAATTGCCCCAGAGCATCGAATGATCATCTGTTGTGGAAATGATGGGTCAACCTATTGTCGTCTAGAGGTGACGCATCTCATTTGCGATGGCATGTCCATCCCGCCACTGTTGAGAGATTTAACACTCGCCTACGAAGGGAAGCTAGATAACAGTACTGCTCCGAGGTATTCTGACTTCGTCAGATATATCTGCGACCGAGAAAGGTATAACAACAGTATCTCATATTGGAAGAAGCGTCTATCCCAAGTTGAACCCTGTCTTTTTCCCACTATACCCGACATTGTTCCGGAAGAAAACGAACAACGTGAGATCAAGCTTAGCCTCGACACTGACTACGCAAGAATACAGTATTCTCTCTCGAGAGAAGGACTGACGCTACCAACCTTGTTCCAGATGGTCTGGGCGTTGACTTTGCAGCGCTACACAGGCAAAAATCAAGTTTCTTTTGGGTACATCGTCTCGGGAAGAGACGCTCCAATCGAGCGTGTTGGTGACATTGTCGGTGTCCTCATTGGCGTTCTTGTCATGACAGTCGACCTGTCAAAGGATGCTACCGTTGTCGAAACTTTGCAGAGCATTCAGAAAGATTCGATGGACTGCTTCAGTAAGCAAGCTTGTTCGTTAGCCGATATCCATCACGCGATAGGGATACAAGAGGGACTATTGTTCAACTCAGGTTTAGCCTTTCAGTCTCCGATACTCCAGACTGAGTCAGGCCTTGGCTTCCGCCAAGTCCTTCGCAAAGACCCCACAGAATATGATATCGCGCTTATAATCGAAACGGGTGACCAGAGCATAGATGCAATACTCCAGTATCAGACCCATTCCTTTAGCGATGAAGTTGCGTCGAATATAGCCAAAACTACTGGGGATCTTCTTTCGAAGCTGGTACAGGGCATGGAGAACCGTGTCATGGATATCCCGACGATCAGTCCAGAAGATGAGACCACCATTTGGAAATGGAACAGTTATTTGATTGCGCCCGCGGAGGAGTGCGCGCACCATGCCATCGAGTCTAGCATGCGCGCACAACCACAGAGATTGGCTTTATGCGGATGTGATGGCGAGATGACATATGGTGAGCTGAACAGCTTGACGCATAGTCTGGCTACATTTCTTGTCAGATCAGGTGTAAGACCTAACTCTATTGTTCCTGTTTGCTTTGAAAAGTCAAATTGGGCAGTTATCGCCATGCTGGCTGTATTGAGGGCTGGCGCCTGCTTTGTTATGCTGGATCCTGGGCACCCGGACGACCGAATCGTGGCTATAATTGACGAAGTCAATCCACCCATTATTATTTCTTCGAAAGAGGCGGATGCTAGGATGCGGACTTCAGGTCGCTTGGTATTTTGTTTGTCCGCAGCATCAGCGGCTAAGCTGCCAGTCGGAGACATCCTTACTACGCCTTGTACGTCCGTGAAGCCTGATGACGCAATGTACATTATCTTCACATCTGGAACTACAGGAGTCCCAAAGGGCGTAGTCGTAACGCACCGCGCTTTCAGTTCGGGCTTTGATGAACACGTACGGGCCATGTGTCTCTCAGTTGGAACGAGAACATTGCAATTCGCCGCCTACAGCTTCGATGCCAGCGTCGTCGATATCATGTGTACACTGAAAGTAGGAGGCTGTCTCTGTACTCCCAGTGACGCGGACCGTGGAGACATTGTCCCATTTATAACCCGCACTAGAGCTAATTGGGCTGGGTGGACTCCATCTTTTGCTGCTCTGATTGACCCATGCACAGTCCCAACACTGGAAATACTCGTTGTGGCTGGAGAGATGTTGCCGCGCACAGTGGTGGATGCCTGGGCTGGAAGAGTCAAGCTACTCAACGTGTATGGCCCCAGTGAGTGTAGTGTTGCATGTACATCCAAGCATGTTGTTGCAGCCAAATACGTCGACCCAGCCAATATCGGGTGTGCGTATCGTGCAGTTACATGGATTGTCGACGAGAACGATCATGAGCGGCTGCGACCTGTTGGTGCTGTCGGGGAGCTGTTGATTGAGGGACCGGCCCTCGCTCGTGGCTATCTAAACCGCGAGGATACAACTGCCAAATCGTTTATTAGTTCGCCGTCGTGGCTCCGCTCTAGCCGACCTTACAGTCGGCTCTACAAGACTGGCGATCTTGCTCGATATAACTCGGATGGATCGATCAACTTTATTGGCCGCAAAGATTCGCAAGTAAAGATCAACGGTCAACGTGTCGAGATTGGAGATATCGAGCATCATTTGCGCAAACGTTTGCCAGCGCCGACTCCACCTCTTGCTGTTGATTTACTGAGGCGTGAGCCCAAAAACATACTCGCTGCCTTCATCGTTGTTGGTTCTGCTGAAGGTTGCAAGAAGGATGCCGAAGACATTATCGCAGATGACCCATTCGCCTCGGACGTCTTTCGGAAATTGGTTCAGCAGATACGCGGTGCACCACTACCACTGCCGGCATACATGACACCGCGTGTCTACATTCCTCTCAGGAAACTGCCCACTACGAGCTCGGGCAAGTTGGATAGAGCTTTGCTTCGGCGTGTCACTTCCCGTCTATCCATTGACACACTGGTCTCCTTTGCTACTGAAGTCGACCAAGGCTCAGGTGGGGAAGGATGTACGCGGGAAGAGAGCATTTTGTTAGAGCTCTGGAGAAAAGCTCTAGGGTTATCAAAGGTCAACCTGCACGACAATTTTTTCAGCCTTGGGGGCTGTTCGCTCACGGCTATTCGCCTGAGCGCCGCTGCACGAAACGTGGGACTGAATTTGCCTGTTGTCGCGATATTCCAGAACCCAATAGCAGTCGATATGGCCAAGATGCTAGGAAAGTCCTCGCCAGTGGATTCTGACGCCACTGTGCAGCCCATGTCCCTATTGAACAGTTTCGAGGACATGAAATCCGAGGACTTAGAATCATTGCTATCAACTATAGCAGCTGAATGTGGTGTACCTGTCGATACCGTTAAGGATATTTTCCCCTGCACGCCATTGCAGGAATCCCTCATGGCAATTTCCGCCCGTGAAGATGGGCTTGCACAGCCCTATGTAACTCATGCTTCGTTCCAGTTGCCACAAGATATGGAAGTACCGCGGTTTATTGCGGCATGGGACTACGTCTGCGCGCAATACGGAATTTTACGCGCTAGAATTCTCCTCCGACCACAAAGTGCCCTGACAGTTGTTACGAGTGCGTCAAGCCTTATCAAGACAGTAAGAACGCCTTGCGATAACTATCTGAAGGAGCAAAGGCGGATCCCATTCAATTACGGCCAACCGTTGCTTAGGTTGGCCGTGACTGAGGACAGGCATTTCGTTCTCAGCGCACATCATGCTTGTTATGACGGCTGGTCCCTAGACATCATATGGAATGCTGTTGCGCGCTTCTACCAAAATAGGGGAGTTGAAAGTCCGCACCCACCTTTCCAGAAATTTGTGCAACATATCTCTTTGCCTTCGTCAACAGAGGATTCAGATCGGTTTTGGAAACAAGCACTGGAGGACAAGGACGAAGACCCATCTGCCACTTTCGCATTTCCCGTCTGCCCCGCTGGTCATCGGCCTGTTGCACACCGACGACATTTTTTCACTGCTCGAATCCCCCAGGTGCCAACATACCTGCCCAATGTGACGATATCTTCGGTGATCACGGCTGCGTATGCATTTTCCATCGCACAATATGGGGGTTCTTCTAGCGCCAACTTCGGTGCTACTGTCTCGGGACGCGATCTGCCAATTCAGGACATCGAAAAGGTCGTGGGTCCTACACTAGCGACGATTCCCCGCCGTATATTGGTACAAAGCGAACAAAACGTAGCTGAGTTTCTACGCTACGTACACGAGGATATCGTCGTCGCTAGCATGCGACACTCCACCGTGTCCCTGAGCCGTATCATGCAGTTGGGTTCGAGCGCTCGCCAAGCCTGCGATTTCCGATCGACACTCACAATCCATCCAAGACAGACTGTCCCGGCTTATCAAGAACTCGGTATTGAAGCTCTTCCAATCGATACAAGAGACTTTCATCCTTACCCACTCGTCCTAGATTGTTGGCTGGGTGATAAATGCGAAAATGGACGCATTAATGTTTCGTTCGAAGTGCATTTTGACCCAATATGTGTATCTGAAGAAACGGTCTCGTCACTCTTACGTCATCTGGATCGCATACTTCACGGCCTATGCGGGGCTGAGCCGGCCGATCCCGTTGCCAGCGTCGTATCCCCTTGCGCTGCAGATCTCAACAGCATCATTGGATGGGCCAGCTGTGTGCCTCCTCCTGTAGAAGCCTGCACGATTCATACCATAGAAGCGAATTCTGCTAGACATCCGCACTGCGTTGCTCTTACAGCGAAGGAGGGAAGATGGACGTATGGCGAACTCAACGAGCAAGCTGAGCAGCTCGCTAAGCAATTAGCTAACACTGGGCATGTTGGCCCGGACCGCTTTGTTGGTATTTGCTTTGAAAAATCAGGGTATGCAGTCGTGGCGATGCTGGCAATCTGGAAAGCGGGTGGCGCCTATGTCCCCTTAGATCCCGCGCATCCGCCCGCACGACTACTCAGCCTAATACAGAGAGCTGGGGTCAATCTTGTTTTGACGTCAACTAAGACCAAAAATCTGCTCCTGGGCGCGTCAGAAAATGGGGTTGCGACTATATGTGTTGAAGGAGGCTTGTTTTCCAATGCCGCGGCTTCTTCTGTTGCTTCCACCTCGCTGGCAGTTCATCCCAATCACGCTGCCTACATGATTTTTACCTCTGGTAGCACCGGCGAACCTAAAGGTGTTGTATTGGAGCATCGTGCACTGAGCTCAAGTATCAGGTCCATGAATTCAGTCGTACCCCTAGGCACGGGTGTTCGCATGCTACAGTACGCCAGCTTCACTTTCGACTTATCCGTCCAGGAAATTTTCCATACGCTTAGTACTGGCGGAGTGGTTTGCATGCCTTCAGATTCCCAGCGTCTGGATGGACTTGGAGATTTCATCAACACTAACAGTATAACTGCTATCAGCCTGACACCATCTGTTCTGCGTTTGCTTCGCCCAGCGGACATCCCGAGCGTCACTATTGTCGTCTGTGGTGGGGAGCCTCTTGCACAGAGCGATGTCAACACATGGGCTAGCGTGGAAAGAGTACGTTTTGTTAATGAGTATGGCCCAACCGAGGTTTGCATTAGTATTGCCCGCAACATTATGGCGCCCAATACAAAGGCAAACGTCATCGGCAAATCCGTTGCAATGTCAGCTTGGGTGGTCAGCCCAACAAACAATGCATTAGCACCTATCGGTGCAATCGGAGAGCTATATCTGCAAGGCCCGAATATCGCGCGTGGGTATCACGCAGATGAGAAACGTACTGCAACATGTTTCCTACAAAACCCCCCTTGGTTGCCGGCGGATCATTTCGGAACAGTTTATCGCTCAGGAGACATGGCCTCATACAACGCCGATGGAACTCTCACTTTGCTTGGGCGGAGAGACGGCCAGATTAAGATACGCGGTCAGCGTGTGGAGACAGGTGAGATAGCTGAATGGGCCCGCAAATGCATAGCCGACTGCGGACTGCCGTTTTCTGACGCAGCTGTGTTATTTTACAAGCCACCCATTTTATCTGACGGAAGGAGGCGCGAACCGTTTCTGGTGGCACTATTGGAGCTGTCAACCGTGCCAAATCTTATTGTATTGCATCAAGGCAATGCCGAAAAGGACAACCTAACCCGCGATGCAATGCAGCTCAAGCAAAAGCTGCGCTCTGTTCTAGCCGGGTATATGGTGCCTACAACCTACGTTGCCTTTAGGAATCTACCCAAAACAGCATCCGGAAAACTGAACATCCGCCTGATCCATGAGATGTTGGAGGATTTTGAACACGAGGGATCTCCCCTTGTTGGGCCACGAGACACTGTGGGCCCCAAGGGGCTATCTCAGCATCTTACCAGAGACCAGCATTGTTTGCGGCAGTGCTGGTCGAAAATCTTGGGACTTGACGTCAACGAGATCGGACTATCCGATGAATTCTTCGATCTTGGAGGTAGTTCAATCACAGCCATTCGGCTGGTAAGCTTAATGAAGTCAAGTGGCTATGCGCTACGATTCAGGGACATTATGGCTCACCAGAGGCTGGATGAGATGTCTACACGTTTAGAAAAAGGGCAAAGTCTAGGAAAAAATGGAGAGGCCCTTGAAGCAGCCGAAGTGCCTGGCCGGTTTGAGCTGTTGGACCCAACACACCGCGGGGCCGTTCTACAAGAGTCTTTGTCGCACTACGGTATCGACTTCGGATTAGTCGAGGATGTGTACCCATGCACACCTTTTCAAGAAAGTCTCGTAGCAGCTAATATGCGATCGGACCAAGCATATATGTCATTTCACAGTTTCAATGTTCCTGACAACATCGACGAGGCCCGGATGCAAGAAATCTGGAATCAAGTCGCAATACAGTTCGAATTACTGCGAACACGAATCGTACCCGGTATTGGCAGCGGTTCAGCACTTCAAGTAGTATTACGGTCATTCCCACCCTGGCATCGCGTATTCGACGCGAGGGATGCAACTTCAACTGTGCGTTCGGACAGATGGAAGGGCGGTCCTCTGGCACACATGATTTGGATATTATCCGGTCACGCCGTGCTTGCTATACATCATGCACTGTATGATGGCGAATCATTCTCCATGATCTGGCGCAATATAGCAGCTAGACTCCTGGATAGACCTACATGTTTACCGCCAATCCCATTCCGCGCCTTCGTATGGCAGCTAGTTCAACGAAATGAAGAACGTAGCGCATCATACTGGCAAGACCGACTAGACAACGTAGATTATTCGGGCCTTCCACTGGCTCATCAACCGACAGAGTACCAGCCTGTAGCTTCCTGCAGTATAAAGAAGAGCTCGCAACTTAGAAGCGTCACTGCTGCGAGAGGCAGTGCCACAGCCGTAGTTTATGCCGCATGGGGCCTTACTCTTGCCCAATTCAGCGCTAGTACGGACGTTGTGTTTACAGCGATCAGTTCCGGGCGCGAAACGGTCGGTGGTGCTCTACTTACATTAGCTGGTCCGACAATGGCGGCCACACCTTTCCATGTACAGCTCGTTCCGACTACGACTGCGCATGCGCTACTCGATCAGGTCTCTCGTGATCTCAATGCGGATTCTGAGCACGCACATTTTGGTCTTAATCGCATTGCGCGTCTGAATGAGAATGCTCGGCGGGCATGTGTCTCGGAGTCTCTAGTTGTCGTTCAACCGCCGCCAGATTATATCGATGACGACCATGCGGAAATTTCAAACCTAGAGTTGCGTCCTCTAAATGATTGTCAGGCATTTTTACCGCATGCGATTGTCCTCGAGGTTCAATTAGCGCACAATTCGAACAACGTTTCCGCCTCGCTTGCATACGATTCGCAGCTTCTCCATCCTAGATTTGCTGAGGGGATAATGAGTACCTTTGCTACCTTGCTCACCTGCTTAAGCAATGATTCTCTTGTCACAAAACCGCTATCTTCCCTCCCTGCGGCATCCTCCGCAGACTTGGTCGAATTACAGGAACGCTTATGCTCTCCAGAAGTCATTGACAGTTGTGCTCACCACTTGTTCCATGAATCTACTATCAACCAACCCGGGGCACTTGCTATCGATGCTTGGGATGGAAGACTTACCTACTCGGAGCTGGACGAGCTGTCTTCGACGTTGGCCGTCCGGCTAGTCGCAAAGGGGGTTGGCTTAGACCGTCCGGTCCCGCTTCTCTTTGGGAAGACAAAGTATGTTCCCGTAGCGATGCTTGCTGTCTGGAAGGCAGGGGGCTTCTGGGTACCGCTGGAAGTTTCATGGCCGATGAGTCGCAAAAAGGCTATCCTTGACACCATTGAAACTGCGGTCATATTAGTGTCTCAACACACTGCAGCCATGGGCATGAAGCTACTTATGGGCATGAACCAATTGGTAGTGGTGGATGAAGATGATGGCGGGGCTCACCTCAACTACGAATCACCGGTCCTTGCACAACATCTTTCAAGTCCTTCAAGCTTGGCGTACGTCATGTTTACCTCTGGCAGTACGGGTGCTCCGAAGGGCGTTATGGTCTCGCATCGTGCACTCAGCTCTGCTCTTGTCGCACTTCGCAAATCAAAGCTGGTTGGGGCTTCTTCTCGTGTAGCCCATCAAACATCAATCTCCTTTGATTTGGCACTTGCCGAGATCTTTGTCGTCCTTTGCGCTGGCGGTACTGTATGCATACCTTCCGACGTGGACTATTTAGACAATTTGCCTAGATTCATTCAAACCGCCAGAATTACAGATATCTTCTGTACACCGTCTCTGTCTCGACTACTCAACCCAGATACGCTACCCGATCTTCGTGGCCTCCATCTTGGTGGCGAACCCATGTTTGACGCAGATAAACAACGCTGGTGCAATCGTGTGCATCTGTCCAATGGGTTTGGCCCAACAGAGACTTGCATCGCAACTGCTGTTCATCACATTAAATCGACGAATACCGGTACACGAGATATGGGCCGAGGGTTGCAAAATTGTCGGCTATGGATTGTCGCTCCTTTGAGCAATGGTAATAGCCTGGCTCCTATCGGCGGCATCGGAGAACTTTACATTGAAGGCCCCAGTGTTGCGAAAGGCTACCTGGGAAAGAGCAAAGCAACTGCGGAGGCTTTCTCGGAAACAATTCCAGAGACGTGGTTTGGCAGAGACGAATTGACGGAAACAATTGAATTGTTCCCTGTATACCGGAGTGGCGATTTGGCGCGATACGACGAGCACGGCTCAATACATTATGTTGGCCGTAAAGACGCGCTACAGGTCAAGCTTAACGGCCAGCGGGTCGAGCTTGGAGATATCGAGAATGCGCTGACACGTCTTCTTTCCGAAGAAGAGCCTGGTACATCTAAAATGGGCGTTGCTGTTGATGTGTGGGAACGTGCGCCGGACCAAAAAATATTGATTGCTGTGTTGGCCGTGAGCAGACGTCCCGATGCTGACGCTTATGTCCGCGGACTTTCAGAGCGATTGCGCCATCGCCTCATAGATGTGCTTCCCCGACACATGCAACCCAGAGGTTATATCTCATTGGAGAGCCTTCCGGTCACGGTTGCCGGAAAACTAGATCGCCGTGCGCTGAAAACCTGCATTTCGTCGCTAGGACAGGCTTCCATTCGCGCTCTCAATGCTATTGATATTGATTCACAAGGAACTGGGCTGAAGACGGATGAAGAGAAGCTCATGGCAGATTTATGGGCTGGGGTACTGAGCGTGCGCCGTGAGGACCTCACGCAAAATCATGACTTTTTCGCTAGTGGAGGCGACTCATTATCTGCGATGCGTCTAGTATCAAAGACGAGACAACACGGCTTTGACTTGACGACTCAAGATCTCTTTAGGCAGCCGACACTAGCTGCTGTTGCAGCTAATTTGAGGCCATGTTCGAAACTTAACAGTGATTTCGCACCAGGTATAGACGAAGAAGAAGTACCGAAAGACGTAATCCAACGACGAAGCCTTGTGTGGAATGTTATTCGTGGAGAACATCCTTCCTTATTCCGTACAAATGCGCAATCCGATGCCGAGAACTTCGTGTTTCCGTGTACGCCAACCCAGGAGATTATGATGGAAGCAGGCCGTGTTGTAAGCTTCGTCTTCTCGATGAAAGCGAATTTTGATCTTCCCCGGTTCCAGAACGCCATCGAACGTTGTGCCACCCGCCACCTCATTTGGAGAACACGGATCATGCGTGTTGACAAGACTTTACATCAAGTGATCTTCCCAAGTACACCATCATGGCGTTTCACAGTAGGAAGCCTCCAGGACGCTCTGAGACAAGAGTCTCAAATCTCTATGGGGATCGGAGATCCCCTGATTCGGTTTGTCGTAGTGAATGAGGGAACGCACTTCATTTGGACACAGCATCACTCGACTTACGACGCGTGGTCGTTAAGTCTCATTTTCGAGCACCTCATCAAAGCATACTTCGACCCGTCTTATCACCCGCCACCATCAGCTTTACCTTTCCACACATTTTCAGCTCGTCTCCACCGGCTTGCTCGCTCCGAGGACTCGGAAAAATCGAACTTCTGGGCATCCTACTTCAAAAATTCAACGTCTACCCCTCAATTGTTCGACTACGAAGCCATTCAGGATTCAAGATTGGACCGAAAGTCTCAACTGAAGATCCAAGTTGAGCCTAATCTCTTGAATAACTCGGTGACCGTCGCCGAAATCATCACTGCCGCCTGGATCCTTACGCTTGCACATCTCACACATGGTCGTGACATCACAATTGGCTATGTAATAAACGGACGCAGTACAACATCACCCCATTTCCACGGTCTGGAATCCACTGTAGGCCCAACCTTGAATACAATACCTCTAAGGGTCAACCTCAGCCGGCTGCTCGCAGATACACATAACTTTATCGACAATCGACCGCTTCTCTCAGAAGTAGCCTCTCTCGTTCATGATCAAATTCTTCACATCTCAATGGCCGGTAGACAACTAGACGCGATGTATGCAATCCGGACAGCAAGTCCGGAAGCTGAAGCAGCTATTAGCTCACAACCTCTCAACCTGGTGGTACATCTCGGTGATCAGCAAAAAACTTTTCAGGGCCCTTTTAGAGCCCTTGGATTGAATCTGGAGGATGCACAACCCACTATTTCACCGCCTAAAGGAGGATTTTCAGTCGAGGCAGAAGTTCACGCCGAGAATGAGGTGGAATTCAGTCTATTTTGGGATGCGAGAGCAATTTCCAGTGCAGCTGAAGAGCTCCAGCTGGCGTTTGAAACATTGAGAACGTTATTAGCCTAACAGATGGCACTTGACCTTCACAATTCACACGTGGTTACCTCAATTTTTCAATGGTTTGAAGGGGTTGTGACCAAAATGCTCCACGCAATGCCGAATGAACGTAGCTAGGTAACAGTAGTTTTAGGAAATAATGTGCAGAAGCTGTGCTTATGCTTGGTCATGCTCACGTCACAGTACGGCTAATCAATTATGAGCCACCAATCCAATGTCAAATGTAGCGCGTACCAAGTGATTCCATCTGTACAATAATTCCACATGCCAATCCGAATCTCAAACGTTCTCATCTAAGGTCCTGCAGCTACCAGATCGGCCAGTTCCTAAGTCGATTATAATGGGGCTCAGCATCAATACTGGTAAACTCGTCCTCGCTGTGGCAACAACCGGTTTGATTACATTATTGTTGGTAAGTTGACAATATCTTGAGATAAATGACCGAGTTAATGATGGAAAGCTAATCAGTCTGGTGATCCATCGTCTTTACCTCCATCCCTATGCAAGATACCCCGGGCCTTTTCTTGCCAAGATAACAAGTTGGTACTCGGTATACCACACGTATATCGGCGACCTCCATACGGATATTTGGAAGTGCCATGCGGAATATGGTACACGTGTAAAATCAACAGATATAAATGAGTTTGCTGAGTAGTATTCTTAGGAGATATAGTCCGCTATGGGCCGAACAGATTATTGGTCAACACGGAAACCGGATTAAGATGTGAGTCAGGATATATGTCAATTGACTGGTGGTAACGAGAAATTAGCCATTTATTCGCATGGAAGAAACGTGCGAAAGTCCAAGTCGTATCATCGCATATCGCTTGTCAAAGGTGTTGAAGCAACACAAAGCGTCGTCAATCAGCAGGTCCATGCGAAGCTTCGTCGCATACTCAGCCAAGGCCTATCGGAATCATACCTCAAATCTTTCTCATCTCAGGTACAACATGTAGCAGCAACATTTTGCGACCGCTTAGGTGGAGTAGAAGCGGAACCTGAGCACCCATGTGTAGATAAGAACGGATGGACTTCTCCGAAAGATATGGCGCACTGGTGTAAGTGTTCCCGCATCTGCCTACGTACATTAAAACAAACACTGAACATTCCACAGGTGACTATTTTACCTTTGACATAATGTCACGGGTTGTTTTTGGGTCTTCGTATGACATGCTTTTAAGCTCAGATAACCGATGGATTGTTGGCGCAATAGAAGGCCAGCTCCGACGCATCAGCTTCCTGAACCAGCTTCCGGAGGCTGAAGACCTTGGGTTGCACAGATTGTTATTTCCTGATGCGCGACGTCGAGCCCTGCGTCTATCGCGTAAAAGCAAAGCCATGATGGAAGCGCGCACATCTGGAAAGAACGAAGCGCAAGGTACTGGTACTACGGCGGATCTTTTCTCGGTTTTACTCGCAGCCAGAGACCCAGAAACAGGAGAATCTCTCTCTCAGGCCCAGTTATGGGCCGAAAGTAATCTACTGATCATTGCTGGCTCGGATACCACTTCCACGGCAATGGCCGCCACATTTTTCTACTTGGCACGGCATCCGCATGCTTACAAGCGCGTAACGCAAGAAATTCGCGGTAAATTTAACTCCTGCCGCGAAGTGACTCAAGGCCCAGACCTAGTATCATGCATTTATCTGCGTGCTTGCATCACTGAAGCCATGCGTCTCAGTCCTCCCGCCAGCGGTGCTCTTTGGCGCGAGGTTCTTCCTGGAGGCCTTACTATTGGCGACATTCACATTCCTGAAGGCTTGGACGTTGGTACCGGTATCTATGCTTTGAACCATAACCAGCAGTACTTTCCCCAGCCGTTCGAATTCCGCCCAGATCGTTGGATCCCGGAAGAGGTTGGTATGGAAGCTGTCACTCGGGCCAACACGGCAATCGCTACATTCTCTATCGGGCCGAGAAACTGTATTGGGAAGAGCTTCGCGTTCATGGAGATGTCTATGGCGATGGCTAGTGTCATTTGCGAACTTGACTTCAGGGTTGCTAGTGGGGATGCGGGGAGAGTCGGGGAGGGAAATGGAATCTTCAAGGGACAGTATCAAACCGCTTGGGCGTTCACGAGCCTTAAAGACGGGCCGTATATTCAGTTCAAACACGTAGATGAACTGCGTAGGTAGATGGCTCTGATGAACAGGCTCATATTTGGATTTGTATACTTTGGGAACCTATTGAATGCTACTTTGATTGATAATCTTTTCATCTATTCTTTGTTTAAAGATAAAGAAGATAAGCTACTGTATTTTCTGTTTTAGTCACTTGCCTAGTGCGCGAGATAGGTTTTTGATGTTGAGAGTGGTAGTGCTCGACAGTCTTTCTTGACAAAGGAACCTGAAGACTTTGATTACATGAAACGAATGCCGCTGTGTTTGAACACAAACGAGATGCGCTTTATGCTTATTTCTATTCATGTACTAGTACCTGCATTATTATCTTGGTTGTTTAATGTAGAGTCCTTTCTATAGCTTGAACAGCATCTCGAGAGTGTATGGTCAGCACAACAGGCTTTTTTTGAATTTCCCCTTTATACAGCATATAGTTTTAAGTATATAAGCTCTAGCCTATCAACAATGAAACACATAGTGTATTTGCTGAATTGTATAGACTCTTTTGAAACCCGCTAGTACTCTACAAGGCTAACTGAATGTATTTAAGCACGGATTTATTGTCATTCACATGTTGTATAATCTGTTGCTTGAACATTTCCATTGCCGTACGTCAACATCTCATCTAGTTACAAAATCTTGAACAGTCCAATCAGAGGAATCGATGGATTTGTATTCCACTGGCATATTCCATCCATAAATGTCCTGTATAGTCCCTGTTTGTATCTCTAGCAACTTGTTTTGCAGCTTTTGATAGCAGGGTCCATTATCGTTAAAATTGAAATTCTCTTCAGTTGATGCGCGGTAAATACTGGATACAGGCGCTAAACCCACAGCAGTACCAGCTGCAAGGACCTCGGTAAAAGTTTGAAGTTCGCAGTACTTAATCTATCAAGTTGGTCAATTTGTATGCTGTCTGGAGAAAAGAGTAGGATGAGGGGGGTCTCACCGGACGTTTCTCAGTAGCCCAACCGAATGACTTAGCAAGTCGAACAATACTATCTACAGTGATACTATTGATGATTGCAGTGCTGCTGGAGTGAATGATTGTGATCCTTTCCTCATCATAGCGTACTCCAACGAATCCCGACCACGAGAATTCTTCAATCTCAGACTGTGTCTGGCTGTCTAGGTGTAGCAGGAAGTCGTATCCTTCCCGCTTTGCTTTCGCAGTCCACCGCATAGCCGGGGCGTAGTTTCCGCCAGCTTTCGCAGCCCCAACGCCTCTAGTAGCAGCCCTGTCAAAGTCATCTGATATTAACGCCTTTCCCTGGCCTGGAACTGCAGAGCCCTCAATTCTTTGGATATACACACAAAAGGTAAACTCGTCTGATGGTTCGATCAGCAGCCGTGCCGAAGATCCAAATTCTATGGGTCGGATATAAATTGAGCTGTTACTCTTGCTTTGAGAAAGAAGACGAAAGTTTTTAGACACGGCTAAGTGTACGCTTCCGAGAAAGATGTCTTCTGGAATCTCCGGCATCGCCATCAACCGCGCTGAAAGCCGGATGCGAGCAGCATGATCTCTGGGTCTGAAAATTGTAATTATATCTTCCGGTCCGCGGCGCGCTTTGAGGCCCTCAAATATCTGCTGTCCTGCTACCAGTCAGATTCTTCACTAGAATTGCTTCGGGAAAGATTGACATACCATAGTTGAGGCCGGGGGACATTCCATCGAGGGTTAGAAGTGAGCCCTCCACGAACTTCGGTTCGGTCCATCTTCCTGTACTCAAGCTCCATTTACTTTCTACGTGCCCCGCCCCTGTATAAAATGGTCAGCAACCGTTTTTCCTGATGGCGGCCCACGCTCAAATGAAATAAGATGCATATTTTTGGGGTCGCTCAATTGCGGCGGTTTAGTGGTAAATGAAAAAACTACAACTTACTATCGTTTGGACTCATACAAGACATACCAATGATCTTTGACTATCACGACTATTCGATGTTCGCACAACTTGTGTGACAGTAGATCCTGTTTGGACACAAGTCTACACAAATTCGTGCTTCGAGCGGCATAGGCTCAAGAAACTCTGTCCACGCTGTATTTAAAAGTATTGAAGTGGTCATACTGTCGATTAGAAGTATATAAAGAAGCTGCTCTTGTTGATAGCCACCCGGTTCCGAAAGCATAGTCGTATTGATAAGCGCTTAGTCACTTCATGCAACAGAGTTGCGCCACGACGTTGAAAACTAGATCGGTTGAGTCAATGTAGGCTGATTATCCAGGCATTAAGGTAGTCTCACGGTAGTTTTGGCATCACAATCAGGCAAGCGACCTAGTATCACGTCAGCTTGGGTAAGCATGCCACGTATGAGTAGATCCTACGAACTTCGAACAATAATTCGTTCGAAGACACTAAAGATTAAGGAATTAACTCCAAACAGGTATTCGCAGTTAAAGTGACTATTGCTTTGATAACACACGGTACCGATACCTAACCTCCCAAGTTTGCACATACAGCTTACCGAAGCTCGCCAATCATCTCAATCCTGGATTGAACACGTATCCCTTCTCAAGAATAGGATGTATTGGCTGTATATTTCCATTTTTGGGGCTTTTTGCCTCGCAAACAGTATCTTGTTCAATACGAGTCGTCCTAGAACGCAGAAGCTCATGCCGTTGTATCTTCCATTCGAGATAATCACTATCTCGGCTGTTACGGGATCTGGCGGAATGATTTCCTCGATACTGTTAGTCAACCTGACTTTTGTTTTGTCGCGTTTAGCTGTCTAGGACAATGGTAACAGCTGCAGTAAATATCTCCGCCGAAGTCGCTATCTATACTGTGGCTTGTTTGGGAAACATTATTATGCAGACAGCCTCGCTAGTGCAGACCGCTTTCTTTGCCAACCAGCTCATACACTAGATAATCTTCCCCTATTATGGACCTCTCATGTTCGATGCTTTGGCGGCGAGACGTCCCAAGACACGTACGACAAGTTTTTTGGGCATTGCAGGGAACTTCTTGTCGCTGTGGAAAAGCACTTTCTTGGCGAAAAGAACTCCACAAATGTTATTTATCATAGCAATGTGGAGGCCAAGATCACTAACTTGGTGTCATTTACGGAAGAGGTTTCGAAATTGGACAAGAACTGCAGATATTGGGAGCAGTATGCAGAGCCGAAACAAGTTTCGCCGGACGCTGTCGAGGTTGATTTGGCGCGATTGGTCCGTGACCTCACAGCGCACGTGGCCTTGGAAGTAATCTATGGCAGGGATTTCCTGGATCGTAACCCAGGACTCATCAATGACATGTGGATCTTTGTGGACAAGTCTTTCGATCTTCTCCTAGCAGGGCTTCCAAGGTGGACACCGCTCGGTCGAATCCGCATTGGCGTCGACGCGTGCGAACGCATCCGTGCTGCGCTAATGGCATACTATAAGCGAGTGGAACAGCACCAGCTAAATTGCCCCGTTGATCATGGAGCCGACATGAGCGATATCTCTGCGACTGTCCTCGAACGTAGTAATATCTACCGCGACAAAGGCTTCACACTGCGACAGCGCGCCGACTTGGACATGGGCGTTGCTTTCGGCTCAAGCACAAACACACCTGTGCTCTCTTTTTGGTACATTGTCCACCTCTATAGCAGGCCCGAGTTACTCTCTCATGTCCGAGATGAAGTAGCACCGTATGTTGTCATTACCCCCAACTCGGTTACAGGAAAACCAGAGATATCTTCCATGGACCATGCAGCTTTGTACAACGAGTGTCCTCTCTTCAAGTCTGCATTATTTGAAACAGCACGGCTGAGTGGAGGGTCTACTCCTATTCGATACGTCAATCGCCCCACATATGCCACAACCATCGAAGGAACCACCCACGTGCTTCAACCTGGGACCTGGGTCACGATACCTAGCGGAAACGTACAAAAGGATCCGTATTTTTATCCCGATCCAGATGATTATGTGCCAGACCGATTCATCGTGGACGATAAGGGAAAGCAGGCGGCACGCTTTGGACGATTGAGGATGTTTGGAAGCGGGGCGGGGGTCTGCAAGGGCAAGACATATGCAATCAAGGAGGCTTTGGCGATGGTAGCTGGTATCATCTGCCTTTGGGATATTGAAGCACTTGATGGAAGCACAGTAGCGCCGCCTCCGAAGGACAATAACAAGATTCCTTCCCAAGGATGGTTAGTCAGGGTTCGAAGGCGTGAGACGAAAGCTACCTAACTTGCATTGTCCAAGCTATCTAGCTATTGCCATTTTATCTCTCCTTAGGTTTAATGGCAAGTCATATGATCATGTTCGGGCCTAATTGCAGTCTGTCGGGTTACTGCAACGAGCACCACGTTAGTTAGGATGTGTCTCTTCACGACCTTACCGCTCGTCGCGAAATTCGCTTTATGTTCTGTGCCGTCGATGCAATGTTTGTGGGAAGATACAAATCAAAATGCAGATGACACTTGATGGCTGATCAGGTGTTCGGGGATTGTAACAGTTCGACATCGAAGTTTTTCTGCGTTGTGGAATACCGGATGGAATGAATTACTAGACCCAGGCTCCTAAGCAATCTGAGTGCCTACAATTCCTCAGTATAGCTTCTCACGACTTCCTGCTTTTATCCGAAACATACACTTTCCATTCAATCCCACCATTCGCGCCACCAAGCCGGTACCTCTTTCAGCCTGACCTGCATGAGTACTGGATCCTTGCCGCTGCTAGAGCCAGGGACTTGTCTGATATCATAATGCGTGATGAAGTAACAAATATATGTTTTCAGGAAATCAGACGCAAAGAAACGTCCAGGACATGCAAATCTTCCACGCCCAAACGCTAGATTAGAGTCGCTCAAAGCAGTCATCATGTTTCTTGCCGCACGAGCTTCGGAGTCTGCTTCAGCGAAGCGCCACGGCTTGAATTCTTCCGGATCCTTGTAATAACTGTTGTCGTAATGGACCGCATCTGCTGGAGCGCCAAACCATGTCCCTTGCGGTACTACAGTTGGATTGTTCCCTGGAAGCTTGACTCCTTCAGGGTCCGTGACAACCCTCATAAGAGCCAGTCCGAAGCCATTGAACTTAATATAGCGCATGGATTCTCTGAATATGGAATCTAAATGCACCAAGGAGTTTAGTAGCTTTGAATCCCACTTTCCCCGTTGTTCTGTGACCTTAGCTTCAAGTTCTTCCAACAGTACGTCCACATAAGATGGATTACTTGTCAATCGCTTCAACACAAGAGGCAAGACCCCTGTAAGAGTTGACACGGTGAAGCCTGAAGTCAGCATGAGAAATCTTCCTGCAATGACGGCAGGATCCCTATCAACTGGGTCTTCCGATTTGTGTATAGATTTGAGGTAGATACTAAGGAGATCTTTCTCTTCGATCTGATCTTTCGCATTGGCTATATCGGCCAGACGATGGTTGAGGTACGGGATGATGATCTTGTCGTATCTTATTTGGTTACGCAACGGACCATTGGGCCTGTTGGCGACGATCCACCAGAATATTGGTGAAAACCATCGCGGAAAAAAGTGGGCGACGCGATAATCCATGCCGTTGAAAGCTCGTGCGTAGTTAATGATATGCTGAACGAACTCGGAATTCTGCGTCAAGGCTTCCCCAAAATACGAGTGAACAATCATTCCGATCGCTGGTTGATACACAGCCTCCTCCCTAATGTCTACCGTCGTCCAGTCCGTACTAATATTGAGATGGGCTTCCAAGTTAGGTTTCATCCAAGACAACACGTGTTGTGGGCCTAATTTCTTCAAATTGTGAACATTCTGGTAATATAAGTGTTCACCGATAGGCAACCCAGGCAAAGCAATGCGTTGTGACTCTAGGTTATTAATGGTTTGAGGGAGCTCAGTCTTGGGTTCTAGCTCTTTGGACCACCATTGGAAGTAGGCTGATGGTACTGTTACGAGGGGCTGGCCCCACCACGTTGGTGTAACAAAGAACTGTCCTTTTTTACCGTACTATCTGAATGGTTAGTTACGAAGAACTAGAATTGAGGTTTGGGAAGAACTATATCCAAGCCTACCTTGAGGTAGCCATCACTGACTACTTGGAGTCCAATATTCCAATCGCGAAGACAGGCGCGCAAGGCCGAGAAAGACTCGGGTTTCAGCCCAGCCCATGGCAATGCACTGAGCTTCCGCGCATTTTTTGATACTTTGAAAGTGTAATAGAAAGAAACCAAGATAATAAGAGATGCCAGACTCAAAGAAACCGCTCCAAGAGAGAGGCATAGGGCTGCTAGGCAAGATGATACTAAATTGTGCATCTTCGAAGTAAACTCTGAGGCTCAACAATGTGCTTCTGGTAGTTGGAATAACGATCGTCTTATTTTCTCTCTTAGAATCGTGTGAAATCCCGTGACTTGAATATCGTTTGACTTCTCCAACCCACGGTTGAGACCCACTTTCTCAGCGACCAGTATACAAGAAGCCTGTACCTGACAGACAGCGTGTAGTAAGCTTCCAAACTGATGACTACACACATAGGAACTGCTTTGAGTTGTTGCTCACGTCATTTGCTGACCATGCATGAATCTTCATTACCTGGCATAATATCCATGCGTACAGTATGCGGCACCCCGCTCGTTTGGCCTGAAGAGCATGGACCGAGATAGAGTACTGCCGTGTAGGAGGTCTAAGGGATCAATCCGAAACTTCCGTGTCGTCGTCTTACCGCTGATGGTCGAATCACAAGAGTTTCGAAATTGGTTTTCTATGCGCATGTACGGTACCTAGCCGTGCTTACAATCCGAAGTAGGACCGGATTACGGCCATAGTAGAAGAACCCTGCAGACGCTTCGGGTATCTAGAAGAGGCAAGCTACATGTAACAAACTTTCGTTCTTCACGTTCTAATAGCCCATCAAATGCACAAGATGCTAGTATTGAAAGGCTAGGTTAGAAACTCTAAGCACATGGTCTAGGCTACTGATTAATGCCGAGCGATTTTTGTCAAAGCAGTAAAGCGCGTTATATCGCCTCGTATCTGCTAGCAGCATCGCAGCTTCGAACTCCCGAGATCTACACCAAGAAGAAACAGCTCGGAGGGACACAGCTACGCGAAGGAACCATCCTGGAACGCATACGTACTTCGTACAAACCAACCGAGAGTTTGAAACGCACTAACATGTGCAAAGTAGAATCATATAGCAGTCCGCACTTTGCAAGTACTGTGTAATCTTCAGCATTCTAACATGCCTACACGAAGTCAATGGTCGCACATACTCGACAATAGCGAAAGAAGAAAGGCCCAAAACAGGGTCGCTCAACGCAACTACCGTAAGGATGACTTGCTATATTTAAAGTTGAAGACGATAGTTGAAGACTCATACAAGCGCCAATACAGGTGATCGCCAGCGCCGCCGTTTAGAAGCTGCCGAGACGATACTAGATATGACTACTCAAATGTCGCCAGCAATAGGTCAGAGCCTTCTAGGGCTCCTGAATACGGGCAGTTTCGACAACCTCTCTTCGGGGGACTTTCTTTTCCCCGAAATGACCCCACAGAGCCACTCAGCTCTAGATGCGACCACTTTGAATCGTCAAAATGCCGCCTTAAGTCCGAGTGAGGATGTTAGGTACCTTAACGATTGTCAAGCAGAAAGCTTTTCCGCAGAGGCCCCACTAGAGTTCGGGAATGAGACTCAGATGGTGACTGATATTGCCTCAGTTTCAGTTCCAATCTAACTATATAACAGTATGGTACCATTCAGCCTCTAAGCCCAAATGCTTTCGAAAAAGCTGCGGCAACTCCTGTCTCTACGAAGAGCTCGGATGCTACGTCCGTGTTCACTCCATCTCCCAACACGATCTTTTGTCAAGGGTCTAGAGTCAGTACTTCAGAAGAGTCCGGCCAGGACGACGATGGTTGCAACCCTTTGCTTGCAGCCGCATTACGCAGTGATACCAAGATGGTCAAGCTACTTGCTGCCAAGGGCGCTGATTTAGAAAAAGTAGATAAACACGGAAGAAGCGCACTCATGATTTCTGTTGAAAAGGACGACTCAGCGCTTGCTCTAGCGCTATTGGGCTTAGGGGCAGATATCAGAGTTGTCAATAGATCGGGTCAGGATCTGTTCGAGAAAGCGGCTGCACATGCAGACGTCACTATGCTCAGAACGTTGCTTGAATGGTGCAGAGAGGCAAGTGAGAAATCTCCAAACCAGGGTATTTTGAAGCACTGTGTCAACAAAAGAGACAGCAAAGGGAGGACTTTGATCCATACAGCGGCTTTGCAGGGCAAGTGCGAGATTGTTGAATTGTTATTAGAGTATGGGGCAGATGTCAATGCGAGCAGTAGATAAGATCAGCGGAGTGTAATGGCTTCGGATAAACGATAATTTTTATGGGAGTCATCACAATAGCTTCAATTTAATGGTACATTCATTAGGGCTTGCCGCATCAATGTCCATACAATATCATTATACTTAGTGATTATCTGATGTGACGGAATTTATCACCATGCCCAGTAGCACATTACCATCCCATGACGGACTTGCATCAGGCTTGGTCATCTCTAGAAGAACGCTGAATCATCTTCGGGTTGAATATGTACTAATCCCCTATTGGAAATTAGATTCAGCACTCGTACACTACAAGTAGGATTGCTGAGCGGTTGCTAACAGTCCTCACTTCGCAACGGAGACCATCCAATTCCATTTTACGGGCGAAAGCTGCGATGAGCATCGAACATAACATTATCGTCTTTGAGGGAGATTATGCAGGTCCCGAGGTAGGCAGTCGTGACCATCCCATGTCACCTTATAACTAAGAGTTTCAATAGGTCATGCGTGAGGGCATCAAGGTCGGTACTTGTCCGAGAATATTTACCGCCGAGAATCACTGTTAGATTGGGACAGCCGCTCAACAAGCCATAGGTACTCAAGGAAATTGAACGACAGCATGGATCTTTGCGGCTAAATCTCCAGTACCACAAAATCGGCGGTGTGGGTCAATACTTGCGCATACCCCCTCTTTTTCCTTAGACACTAATTCTTCATCTTAGTCAGCTTATGATGAATATGGCGTGTCAATTACCAAAGACGCGCTCGCTGATGCGACATCTGCGGATGCCGTGTTGCTCGGCGCCGTCGGAGGCCCAGTGAGCTTTCTCAGATCTGCACATGAGCGGCTCAACGGCTAACAGGGATCGTACAGAAGTGGGCGAAGAATAAGGTTCCTGTGGAGTGGGGCTTGGGTGATCTGCGTAAGGCACTAGATGCCTTTGGCAACTTGCGACCTGTGAACTTCGCCGCCCCTTCGCTTGTAGAGCTCTCATCCTTGAAGCCGGATAGATGCTCCGGAACTGACATCATTATACTTCGTGAGCTTACTGGCGGTGTTTATTTTGGCGATCGAAGAGAACACGAAAACCTGGACTGGGCTTCTGATACAGAGACTTACACACGCTGGGAAGTGGAGCGAGTTGCACGATTGGCCGGAACGTTGGCGATGGCCTCGAACCCTCCTCGGCCAATTGTCAGCCTCGACAAGGCAAACGTGCTTGCGGCATGTGGCCGATTCTGGCGTGGAGTGGTAACGGAGGTTATAGGAAAGGAGTTTCCTCAGTTGAAGTTGGAGCATATGCTTATTGATAGCGCTTCGATGGTCATGGCAAGCAGCCCGACAAGACTAAATGGAGTAGTCCTCACCAGCAACATGTTTGGCGACATTATTAGCGACCAGGCAAGTGCGATACCAGGAAGTCTAGGCTTGCTCCCTAGTGCTAGTCTGTGCGCACATGGTCTCCGCGACCTTCGCGGCGGTAGCAACGTGCGCGGTCTTTACGAGCCGATCCATGGTAGGTTTCTTTTTCCAATCCCGTTGTATGAGCTTACCTGTCCCTCTCAGGCAGCGCTCCGGACATCGCGGGCAAGAACGTTGTGAATCCAGCAGGGATGATTCTATCTGTTGCTCTAATGTTTCGGTACTCGCTTAATTTGACAGATGCTGCCGAGGCCATCGAAACAGCCGTCCAAAACACATTGGAATCCGGCGTTCGGACGAGAGACTTGGGTGGGAACTCATCTACTTCAAAATTTGGAGATGCTGTGGTGGCAGCTTTGGAGAAGCGATATTTGAATGGCTACGCACATTGAGATAGATAGTACCTAGTTAATGGTAACAGAATAATTGCCAGTTCTTTCGAGGTTCTGACAAGGCCTGATATAGCGTTATCTCTCAAGAGCGACGCAGTAGATTTCACAGAGCCCCGTCACTAAGATGGAACCTGAGCCTGAGTCAGAACCATTCGACACGGACACGTCGCGTGGTGCAATGGGCTCCAATCTTGTTCAGATTAAAGCTAGATGTTGTAATTGGTATGATGAGCAACTACAGCGTTCACGATATCCGCGATGTTCCGGCGCCGATATCTATCCATGTCACTAGCTAATATAGGCTCTATTATTTCCGACCCCCACCTGGAACGGGTGTTATCCGGACGCTTCGCAGTCCAAGGGTTGGGCATTTGCGATGCAACTCTATAACAAGTTCTAGCCTAGTCAATTGCCGGCGGTAGCGCAAAGAATAAACCACCATTGTGTAGAATTCAAGATGGAGAGCGTGGGTGCGTCTCTTGCAGAGTACCTGTAATGCCCCGGGGGCAGCGGCGAGCATCCAATTTAATTGAAACAACCATTGCTACGCAACCAAAACCCAAACAAGTAATATAGAGCCACTTCAACTGTGGACATTGAAAATTTGCGGCACAGGTGTAGCATCTATCCGCAAAGTCTCCTTCTCTATCTTTGGGGAGAGACTGCTAACATCAGCAGTGGATAGTGTTACAAGTTCGTCATGGACCTGAATTTCAGAAGTCAACACTGCGCACAAAGGTTGGAAACCAAGATAGTACTCACGACTAATGCTGAGATGATAGCACGTGCAGCAGATTCCTTTTCCCCGCTCCCGATACCTACGCCCCACACTGCTTCGGTCCACCCCTCACTCTCTACCATAGCATATGCGGCATATCGGCCTGAGATTGACGCACCAATCAGTTCTTGTTGCTCAATCGTCACACTTGGTATCGGAAGCGAGAACAGGTGGGCCAACACAGTCTCAGGCTTTTCATCCGATCTTTCTATTATCGCCAGGACTTGCTCGATGCCAGATGTGGAGCCAAACTTGCCGCAGAGTCGGATTTTCGCAGCGCCGGACAACTTGTCCACGTAATATGCGCTAATGAAATCAATACATAGTTCTTCCATCCCGATGCTGCGATTTGCGCGATCTGACTTCTCCTTGACGATCTTGGAGAATGAACGAGCAAGATCTGCAGGAACGTCGAGACCGACACCGTTTGCAAGCATCCAGGCAATACCGCCTTTCCCACTCTGGCTGTTGATCCCAACGACACAATCAAGGGAACGCCCAACGTCTGCGGGGTCGAAAGGCAGATATGGAACGCGCCATGCTGGCCATGTTGGTAGTCCCATCACATCTCCTGCGGACCCAGCTCCGCGAGTCTTCAGCCCTTTGGTAATCGCATCCTGATGTGCCCCACTAAAGGCGCGAAAGTAAAACTCACCAGAGTATGGTGTACGCGGGTGTACGGGCAGCTTGGAGATGCCTTCGTAAACAGCCCTTATGTTGTCTAGGTTCGAGAAATTGAGACCTGGATCAATGCCTGACGTAAGCAGGTTCAGCCCGAAGACGACAGTATCCATGTTGCCTGCCCGCTCTCCATTGCCAAACAAGCAGCCTTCAACACGGTCTGCACCTGCTAGACATGCTAGCTCAGCAGTTGCAACAGCGCCGCCGCGGTCATTGTGTGTGTGAACCGTAAGCCGGAAATCAGATCGCTGAGGAACGTTTCGTAGAAAGTACTCAACCTGATCGGCAAAGACGTTGGGAGTAGAGACCTCAACACTGGCTGCCACGCCGAGGATCATAGGTCGCTCAGGCGAGGGGTCCCATTCGTTGATTACCACCTCTGCGCATCGAAGCACTGCCTCGGGGCGGGCGTTAGCGAAGTCTTCGAAGCCGAAATTGTATGTCCACTGAGTTCCGCTAGTATCTTGTGCTATCATGGAGCGCGCGTACGACGTGACTCTCTTAGCGCGGGCAATCCATTCGTCTTCGCTGAGACGAAGCATGACCTCACGCAGATTATCGCTGCTGGCCATGTACGTCATTATGATCCCCTTCTTTGCTCCGCGAAGGCTCTCTACAGCGGTCTTGATAGCATCCTCCCTGCAAGGCGTGATCACTTGCAAAGTAACATCATCTGGAACGAGTCCTTTCGTCTCAACAAGGTGGCGCACGAAGTCGTAATCGGTTTTGCAAGAACATGGGAATGCTACTTCAATTTCCTTGAAGCCAATTTCGACCAGGAGCTTGAACATTTCCACTCGCTGAGTAAAAGTCTGTCCTCAGTCGTTAGCAAACAAGATAAATTTCTTGTAACAATGCATGTACCATAGGGTTGGGCAGAGACTGGTTTCCGTCTCTAAGGTCAACAGCCATGTATGCGGGTGCTTTCTTCAATGTATTGGAAGGCCACTTGCGATCGGGCAAGCTCGGACTTGCCGGCAGGCGATTACCATACTTGGTTGATATATCGTGACCGCCAGCACAAAAGCGAGCCATTGTAAAGTTTCGAAGTGTTTTTCGAGTTGAAGACTGGGGAAACTTTATTAAGCAGGAGAAAGATTCAATAAAGATATAGCAGGATTGATGAGTCGAAACTAACAGGTGCTCAGGGTGACTATATCACAAGTACTGCGATGAACATAATGTGGTTATCATTAATAGCAAACCCTCGATGACTGTCACAGTGTTTCTCTCTTGGAGTGCAAAAGCGACGTAAGTGATGAGGTGATGGGTTTCTTGAAGTTGCTCAGATTTGTCATGTCACAGAAGGTCTGCTGATGTGAGGATGTCTGTCAGCTAGCTGTAACAACCGAACTGCACCACTGACACCCCGGCTACTTTTGTAATTCGCAATTCAACATACATTGCCTCGAATCTTGCACGGTATCAAATTGTCAGATCCTCCCGGAGTTGAAAGACGGATACCTACAGCCATGACAGACGACAATGCATTCAAGTGTGCTCAAAAAGTACTACAGATCTTGGAGAAATCTCGGAATTTACGTATTGATACATCCTCCTTTTTGAATGCAGGTATATATTTGAGTTCCTTTGTCAAACTGCCGCTGACTTACATTCGCATCTATAGCTTCCTTCCATAAGAGTTTCTCCACAGTCGAAGAGTTTCTTCGCCATATCGCCTCGACCCTCAGTCAAAAAGGCGCCATACCCGAATCGCAAGCGATCTCGCATGTGAGCGACCTGTGCACAACAGACACGGACCTGGGGGGTCTCGGTCTATTCAGAATGACATGGAGGGACACAACCTCTCAGGACCTCGATAATATCGAGTTCTTGGTCGATGCATGGCTGGCAGCCGTTGATTCCGCATCACTTCCATCTGTTCAGCCCCTAAAGTTTATAGCACCGGGTACCCGCCCAATGACGCTTACGGAGAAGATCTTTGCGCATCATGCACTTTCTGGTGCCAGCGAGTGCGGAGTACGGACTGGTGATCTCGTGCGCGTCGCGATCGACTGGGTCATTGCAAGCGAAGTCACGTGGATGGGCATGAAGAAGAGCATGTCTGCTGTGGGTCAAGCACCGCGTGCATGGCGTAACGACCGTTTCTGGCTCGCGGGCGACCATGTTGTGGATCCGCGCAACTACGGTGAGGATCGCGTGAAGGGGTTCGTTCAAGGGCTGCAGAGTGCAAAGAAAGACCTTAAGATGACGGAGAATCAGGGTCTCAACGTAAGATATCCGCCATTCTGAATATGGGAAGAACGATCTACTGAAGGCTAAAACTTGTGGCTACAGTACACCATTTTGCATACGGAATTTGTCAGAGAGAGAGCCGAACCGGGCATGCTGGTCCTGGGTTCCGACTCACACACCTGTTCCGGCGGCGCAGTGAGCTGTCTCGCAATAGGCTTAGGTGCTGGTGACGTAATGATGGGCCTTGTTACTGGACAGACATGGTTCAAGATCCCAGAATCAATTCGCATTGACTTCGTCGGCGAGCCAGAGTGGTATATTCGTGGCAAAGATGTGGTGCTTTCGATCCTCAAGCAGCTCAAGAGGAACACACATGCAGCTGACCGAATCATCGAGTTTGGCGGGCCCAGCGCTCGTGCATTGTCTTGCGATGCTCGATTTGCTATTACAAACATGTGCACTGTAAGTTGGGCAATGACACTCGATGATGGCTGTACGCTAATGAGTGCCGAACAGGAACTCGGAGCTATTACCGGTGTGTTTTTGCCGGATGAAGTTACTCGCGACTTTATCGATGGTCGAAAGCGCAAGATGTACAAGTCCAACTCTCTATATTTCCGACCGGACGACGACGCTATATACTCCGCCAAGTTCACGATAGATCTCAGTGAAGTGGAGTCTTTCATCGCTATCTATCCTTCTCCGGATGACGTATACCCTGTCTCGCATAAGCTGGGAATGCATTTTGATGGTTGTTTCATCGGAGCTTGTACTACGACCGAAGAAGACCTAGTTCTCGCAGCCTTGGTTCTCCGAGCTGGCTTGAAGAGAGGACTTCCCATCACCAAGGGTCGACGGGTTGTTGTTCCTGGAAGTATGCCTATTGTGAGAAACCTCAAGAAACTTGGGTTGCTTGACATCTTTGATGAGGCGGGTTTTGAACGGCCGGCCCCAGGGTGCAGCCTCTGCTTGGGAATCGGGGCGGATGTTGCTGAGCAGGGCTCTAACTGGCTGTCCTCTCAGAACCGGAATTTCAAAAATCGCATGGGCAAAGGTGTGTGTGCTTGTTCTCCTCCTGTGCTATCCAATGCAGATCTCTGTTATTCCAACTTACACCCCACAGGCGCCGTTGGCCATATTTGCTCAGCTGCAACCGTCGCAGCATCGTCATTTGGCATGACATTGATAGACCCACGAGACTTACTTAAAGATGTCTCAAACGACGAATATGTTAGTTGCCTGGAAAACTGTCGCCAATGGCGCAAGGGATGCGAGACCAAGCCGGTGAAAATAAGTCCCACAAAGATCCTTGCACAAACACCCACAGAGATGAACACCGTAGAGCCGAACTTCGCCAACGCCCTAACGAGTGCACTCGTTCCCAGTGCTGATGCTACCAAGTCTCCAGAGAGTAGCTCAATAATTCCTGTAATGGCAGTGCAAAGCAAAGTTTATCGGATGGGAGATTTTGTTGACACTGATGCAGTAAGAGACTTTGGCCTGTAAATTCCGCTACTGCATGCACTAACCTCTGCTCACAGATCATCCCAGCCTCATTTTGTACCTCGGGTACTGACGAAGAGCTCGGTTCACATTGCTTTGAATTTGTACAGCCTGACTTCCGTGAAAGTGTCAAGTCGGGAACGAGAGTGGTTGTCGGTGAGAAAGCCTTCGGCTGCGGATCGTCGCGTGAAGAAGCCGCCAGGGCTTTGAAAGGTGCGTTCTCTTTAGGTTTACCCCCTATCATTGGAGAGCCGCTTCTAACCCCAATCGAAAAATAGGACTCGGTGTGGAGTGTGTAATCGCCAAAACATTCTCATTCATCTTCGGCCGCAACGCGCCCACCATCGGCTTGCTTGCCCTCACCATTTTGGACGAGGACTTCTATCGACTTGCGCAGACAGGAACTGACATCTGTGTTGATATAACTAGCCGGTTGATATATATCGAGGGAAGAGCATTTCCTTTCAGTTTGGACGAGATGGAGGTGAAATTGATTCAAAATCGCGGACTGCCGGAATCGTTCAGGAAGTTTGGTAACAGTGTGTTTGAGATGTTGTGTAGGAACACTGCATCGACTACACCTCTTGTAGATGTGGTTTTGAACAGGGTACACGCGGAAAGGCAGGAAGTATTAGCATGGTAGATGTATCTTTTGGAAATTGGACCACGGCCAACATCATGGGTACAGCCGCTCTTGCCATTCCAGATCGTTGTTTTAGAGCCACTGAGCATGGCCGTATTTCTAAAGACTTCTACAGCTTGACTCTTGGTCAATCGCGGAATGTTTGACCGTCTTCGCGTAGCGTTCGCTTCTCCGGTGATGTGTAGACGGACGGGTCTCGCGGAATCCCCATGAATCATTCCCACAAAGTCAGCAGCCTTGATCGCCTACTCCTCGGAGTACACTGCGTTATTTTGGTTACTCTCGCAATCGTTCAACTAACTCTACTGTAGGCTTCAGCACCACCTCTAGACGCAATGTTTGCGCATCTTCACCAACGATCACATACCTCAACGAATAACTACAATACCCATTATAGAACGTGTTAATATTCTTATATGCTTTAACATAAAGACTTTCTATTTTATATCTTTATATACTTTTCCTGCAGTTAAAATAGCAAGCCTATAGTAACTAGAGTAAAGATAGATCTTAAATATCTATTAATTTTTCTCTATATTAGTATATCTTATAGTATTGTATTAACTCTTAGTTATTATATTTACTTTCTATTAACATTTTTGTGCTTAATGTGCTTTAAAGTTATATTATTATAATTAATAAGAATTAACATACTGTATAGGCAAGCAGCGCACACAGGCAAGCAGTATGCTTTTACTAAGACTACACTAAAACCAGCCCTATTATAGCCTAAAACAACCTACTTTAGCACTGCACAGGGCAGAACAACCTATAATATTACTTAGAAACCTCTTCTACTTTATTCTTGCATGTTTGCGCGTTGTGCCTAGTTTCTCTGCACTGTCTATAGTGTTGTTAGAAGGACCTAGCCCCTTTAGCGCGTACTCTCTTCTTCTTCTACTTCTTACTATTACTACGCGCCCTAAACTCCTTTAGAGTAGTTATTTACTAGCCCTTCTTAACTATAAGAGTCTCTTATACTTTAACTTACTTTCTTTTATATAATTTTTTAGTATAAAATAGCCTTATTTACTACTTAAAGCTTAGTAATCTTCTATTATACTAATACTAGCTTATATATAATTATTACTACTTTCTTTAAAACCTTTTTAAACGCCTTAACTATAGAAGTTAGTAAACTGTCTATATACCTCTAAATTCTTACCTTTATAAGCATTAATTATAACCTAAGTTCTAAAGTATTACTTAAGGTTTATAACTACTAGAGTGCGTTATTAGTAGGTAGTTATAGTAATAGAGTGTACAGCTTTATATTAAGGTCTATTATAACCTATTATAGGTTAAAGAGAACTAAGCTAGTGCCTTAGAACTCTTCTTAAATATTACTAGAAGTAAATAAAGCCTAAAAGGCTGCTATAAAGTATAGTAGAAACTTAACCTTTATAATATAGTTAATCTAGTTATAGATAATATACCTTATAGGTAAGCTGTGTACATAGGTAAGCTGCGCACTTTTACTAAGACTATACTAAAATACTACTCCCCTACTAATACCTTAATAATAGTACTAGCTAGACATGTTAAAAGAAGCTTAGATATAGCTTATAGTTTAAGCTCTTAAAAGAGATGTAAAGCTCTTTCTATAACGCACTACAGCTATCTATAAGGTCTCTAAAACTATACTATATAACTAACACGCTAGATAACCTTTATACGCTAATACTATAGCTAACTTATAGAATCTAACTAATACTAAGAAGTAGGTAATTGTTAAGTATATACTTAAGCTAGTTACGTAAGAATTTTCCCTAAGGCTTGCAGCTATAGCTAATATAGCTAATTCTTTGCATACTAAGTATAATCTAGGCTATATTAGTATAAACTAGCCTAGTATATTTATTAAGCGCTAACTAGAGCTTATAGTAAAGTTTAATTAAAAATATAACTATAAAAGAGCCCTTTATAAGGATTCTAAAGTAATCTAGAGCTAGTTTAGCCTAGTAGCTAATATTAAAGCTAAGTATAGTATCTAGAATAATAATATCTATAACTTTAATAAGGCTAGCTTTATAATAGGTGTTATATTAATAGAGGCAGTTATTATAGCTTTAGAGTAATAAGAATAGCTAAAAGTAGTTTAGCTAGGTAATAGAGAGTAGACAACAGTTATATAAGGTGTTAATACTAAAGGTTAGGCTATTCTACTCTTTATTATCTTTAAGGTATGCTACTACCTCTCTTTCTAGTATAAAGAGGGGGACCTACTATAGAATTAGAAAATTAAAGTCTCTAATAATAGCTAAACTACTAATAAGCTTAGTTTAAACTAGCTAAAGTACTTTAATACGCATATAAAGGAGCGTACTATTAGTGCCTACTATCTACTAGTTATTAATAGCTATAAGAGCTATAACTTACTTATATTCTAGTAATACTATAAGAATAATAAGATTATTACTACCTATATACCTATTTACTTATTACACCTTCTATAGCCTCTTAATATAGGTTGTTTTACTTCTTTAAAGAAGGTGTATAGGTGCTAAGCTAAAAACTATATCTATAACTAGATTAACTATATTATAAAGGTTAAGTTCCTACTATACTTTATAGCAGCCTTTAAGGCTTTATTTATCTCTAGTAATATCTAAGAAGAGTTCTAAGAGGCTAGACTAGTTTTATTTAACCTAGAATAGGTTATATTAACTCTTAATATAAAGCTGCGTACTCTATTACTATAACTCCCTATAAATAACACACCTTAGCAGTTATAAACCTCTAGTAATACTCTAGAACTTAGGTTATAATTAATACTTATAAAGACAAGAATTTAGAAGTATATAGATAGCTTACCTACCTCTATAGTTAAGGCGTTTAAGAAGGTCTTAAAGGGGGTAGTAATAATTGCGTATAAGCTAGTATTAGTATAATAGAAGATTACTAAGCTTTAAGTAGTAAATAAGGCTGCCTTATACTAGAAATTATATAAAAGAAAGTAAATTAAGGCAGAAGAGACCTTTATAGTTAAAGAGAGCTAGCAGATAACTACTCTTAAGAAGTTTAAGGCATGTAGTAATAGTAAGAAGTAGAAGAAGAGGGTACGCGCTAAAGGGGCTAAGTTCTTCTAATAACACTATAGACAGTATAGAGAGACTAGGCACAATATATAAACATGCAAGAATAAAGTAGAAGAGGTCTCTAAGTAATATTAGAGGTTGTTCTGCTCTGTACAGTGTTAGAGTAGGTTGTTACAGGCTATAATAGGGTAGGTTTTAGTGTAATCTAAGTAAAAGCGCGCAGCTTGCCTGTGTGCGCAGCTTGCCTATAAGGTATATTAAGGTTTTTAGCTTAGCACCTATATACCTTCTTTAAAGTAGTAAAGCAACCTATATTAAGAGGCTATAAGAGGTATAATGAGTAAGAAAGTATATAGATAGTAATAATCTTATTATTCTTATAGTATTACTAGAATTTAAGTAAGTTATAGCTCTTATAGCTATTAATAACTAGTAAATAGTATATACTAATAGTATACCTTTTTATATACTTATTAAAGTACTTTAACTAGTCTAAACTAAGCTAATTAGTAGTCTAGCTGTTTATAGAGACTCTAATAGCCTAGTCTTAGAGTAGATTCTTCTCTTTTTATTAAGTAGAGAGATAATAGTAGGCCTTAAAGATAATAAGAGTAGAATAGCCTATTCTTTAGTATTAATACCTTATATAACTATTTTCTACTCTTAGTTACCTAGCTAGATAGTTTTTAGTATTTCTCTTTATTCTAAAGCTATAATAACTACTCTAGTAGATATCTAGCCTATTATAAAGCCTACCTTATTAAATTTATATATACCTTTATTCTAGATTCTATAATTAGCTTTAATATATACTATAAGGCTAAAATAGCTCTAGATTATATTAGAACTTTTATAGAGAGCTTATGTATAGTTATACTTATAATTAAACTTAACTATAAGCTCTAGTTAGTATTTAATAAAAGTACTAGGCTAGTTTAGGCTAATATAGCCTAGATTATGCTTAGTGTGTAAAGAATTAGCTATAGTAGCTATATCTACTAGGTAAGAGGTATATTCTTGCATAACTAGCTTAAGTTTATAATTAATAATTACCTACTTCTTATTATTATCTAGGTTCTATAAGTTAGCTATAGAATTCGTTTATAAAGGTTATCTAGCGTGTTATTATTAAAGTTATACTTTAGTTAAAGACTATAAGTATAAGTTCTGTTAGTTCTTAGGTATAAATAGCGCGTAGTAGATTAGGTAGAGTTATTACCTAGTAAGACACTATAATAATAGAAGATAATAATAAGTAGTATAGAGTAGACTATCTAGCTTAAGAGTTAGGTTAAGATTCTAAAGACAAACTTAATTAATAAGGTTGAACACAATGCTATAAGAGCAGCGTTCCTACATACTATACACTTGCTAGAAGATAATACTTATTAATAAGTAACTAGAGTTAGTCTAATAAAATATATAGCATTACTTATTAATAAGCAATAACGTATAATACTTATTAATAAGTAAGTCACGTGTGTTATGCTTGTTAACAAGCATGTTACGTGACCGTACAAAGGGAGGTCTTCCCTAACTCCGCCCCTAGCTTATTAATAAGGGCTCTAGTTGGCTACTTAATTACTGTGCCACTTCGTCTGCACAGGATTGTAACAGTTGTTTACTTAGTGTGCTTTAGGGCACTCTATAGATAGCTGCAGCATATTGCAGAGAGAGTGTTACGTCTTGTTTAAGAGAATAGAGTGTAAGCTGTACCTAAGCTTCTTTTACTGCGTCTAACTGGCGTTGTTAGGGGGGCATTGGTGTGGTAATAGTGTAGTAGTGGGGTCTTAGCAAAAGTGTCCTGCTTGCTTGTTGTCCTGCTCGTTTGTAGAGTACGTTATAGCTTTAAGAATTTCTAATTAGTATATGTCTTCTAATTAGTAAAGAAAAAGTTATATTATCTTAAACTAGAACAGGTTTAGTAATATAGAGTAGTTTTAAATATACTTTTAGTACCTAATTATATATTTATATTATAATCTTAACTTAGTTTTTTTTTAAAAAAAAAAAAAAAAAGAACAGAATTAATTTGTGTATACGCCTTCTACACTTCTGTAACTAAAAAGTACGAAAATTTCCTTCAGAATTATGTATCTTTTTTGCATATTCGATCTTTGATTTCCGTTAAGGTTGCATGTTGACTTTTGAAATCTTCCAGCCTGACACAACCTTCTGCTGAAACATGGCACTTGGATCGTATTTAGCCGCGACCTCGCGCATGAAGTCGACATTCCTTTGTCCATAGCTCTTAAGTGGATCCTGTGTCCCATCAACGTAATTTAAGTAGCGCCAATCAACATTAAGATCCTCTGATATAGCAAAGTCTTCAAGAGTGGCCACATAAGCTATCAGCTTCTCCCGCATAATCGCATGATCCTCTGCAGTCTGCGTGGAGCCGATGATTGACCATAGAAGCGCATTCTCTTCAACTTGATCGAGTCCTAAAACGTTGCCTCCGCGCCGTTTCGAGTGGTGCGCAATCAGAGTTGGCATGGGCTGGAAGAGACATGACGTCGTGAAGTTTTGGGATGGTATCAGGGTTGTAAGTTGGTTGGTCAGCTCGTCGTGCATCTGACTGGCATGCTTGATGATTCTTAAATCGTTCTTAAAAGTGAGTGAGAACCAGTTTTGCCTAGGTAGATTAGTCAGGTGAGGTGTGGCTTTCAACCAGAGGTCAAGATAAGGGGAAACCTACTGTCGACCACTCGGAAGGCTGTAACTAGCAGCCATATTGGCCATGCTTCTCTCTTTGACATCTTCTAGAACTGCCGGTAATTTTTGAATGTTCTCGAATGTCGATCCGTCGGCCGTACCGTTTGTGTTTACGATCAAATGGGTGACAAAAACAACCGGTGCCGCGGCAGGGTTAAAGTCGTAACTGAGCATAAACGCCGCTTGTGGGTCTTTGTAGTTTTTTTCTGTGAAGTCAACCATCATTTGTGCAAGACCATCTCCTTCGCTTCTCATTGCAGCACGGACACCTCCCCAAAGATCGTGCGCAGGGAATGCGTACATGTCAAAACGAGTGACAATGCCAAAGTTTCCTGAGCCGCCTTTCAAAGCAGTCCAGAGATCCGCATGGGAGCTGCTGTTCGCGTTGACAATCTCTCCACTTGCTAGGACGACTTCAAAATTGGCGACGTTGTCGCAGCCTAAACCATGGAGACCAGAATAGAACGAGTTTCCTCCACCAGTCAGGAAACCGCCTACGCCGACGTTGCCATCACGCCCACCAGTTACGCAGACTTGATGCTTCAGAAGTTCCTGGTAGACGTTTCCCCATCGTGACCCGGGCTGGATTGAGGCTAGCTTTGATTGTTTATTGTAGGTTACGTCTGTCATCTGACCTAAGTCGATTGTGACACCTTCATGGACATCGTTGGAGCCTGCCCACTGAGTATGACCACCGCTGCGAATGGCAAGAGGACATTTGGCTTTGGCGAGCGCCTTGACAACGAGGGACACCTGCTCTGTTGTGCGTGGTTGGACGATGCAGTTGGGTTGCAAGGGAGCGTTGGCTGCCCAGTAAGAAGTCTGGCGGTCTATGTAAGCGGCAGATCCGGGTAAAAGGACCAAGTCCTGTAGACCGGCGGCTAAGAGCAGGCCGTGCATGATATTTTGAAGTAAGGTAGGAGGCTGATGGAAGGTGCGGGTGGAAAGCGGCCCGCAGACGCCATTTATGGTGTTTGGGCTCTATCTGTTGGTACCATGGAGAATGCAGCCAAGCTCGTAACGCCCGGTAGACTGGTCAGACGCATCCGGATTGCATATCTACCGTTTTCATTCGGATTTGTCTACATAGTTTTCGAGCTGCTGTAACACATCAGCCCATATAATCCAAGACGTTAATTTTACAGAGCGAAGTTGGGCGAATGGATGCTTATTCTCGGCAGATTCTGCAGGTTGTATAAGATGTTGTTTCCGGCTTTTTTCTTGGCTTTTATTCATCTTTCAGTCTTGTATACTAGATCGTTGACTGGGTATCTTTAAAAAAGACCTAACAATCTTTATGTAGGCGAACAATAAGAGAATGCTTTGCTCCACTGATAAGAGCAATAGTGTCACCTCATCGCACATCAACCACAACCCGGTCCAGAACCGTTCACCATCGCAAGTTAGTGACAATTATTGATATTTCGAGGCATGGTGAACACGGTTATCATCGCCCGTGGCCACATTGACTCCAATGAGACTTGGTTTCTAAGTGACTGATGTGAACGCTATAAAAAGAGGTTCTGGTACAGGTTCTTAATTGACTCTCGTAACTCTAAGGACTAGTGTAAATCACCGTTCCCGCAGCCTTGTGAATGAGTGAAGGGTCCATAGCCGAGTCCGTTTTTGACACTTCATCTTTGGAAGCAAGTTCACATGTAAGCAGAACTCGACGAAACAGTAATCCTGCTTTTCACCCTGCGTCACTACTCCGAATTATGGTCTTTAACCACTTTCGAAGCACAGGGCAAGTAGTCCCCGAACGATAAAAGCTGTTGATCAGAAAGGAGCTGTAATGCAAGGAAACTGCAATGGACGAGATTCGCTTATGCATCACAAGTCGACGCAGGCCATGGATCTAATAACAAAACTTGCAACAAAAAGAGTGACGTACTGTCGGTTTTGTCCAATTCAGGTTGAATATAGAACGGATGGAAGGTTGTCTCCTTGCTCCGTAACATGGACCTTCGCATGTGTCGCTTTGAATGGCATTATCGCATGGGCAAACTCTGGTGCGTTAGACGCATTTTCGATTGGAGAGAAGTCAAGATGCCAGACGGCTAGTGAGCAGCCACACCTTGCGCCACGAGCGAGGAAGTCGCGTTTTGACGCACTGGCACATTTTTCTTAGACGATCGCATTCTCCGACCTGTATTGCTTCCGAAGACCATGATCCCGGATCTTGGAGCCTGAGGGTGGCATGAGGCTGATCGCATTCATAACTGCACTTCATGCTGCAAGTACACTCAAGAATGCGCATGGTGGTTCGAGTCTTCGTACTCTAATTGTTCTTCATCTCTGGGACCCGCATCGGGTGGTTCCATGGACCTCGCTTATGACGCGTTTAATCGGAAGTCGGCATATTTTTACGGTTGCATCGTCCCAGTAAAGCGGCTATTCGGAGAATGTTGCACAACTTAAAGACAGTCGAAGCCCCTGCACTCGGAGTGTCTGTCTTAGGTAGTGAATAGGACTTCTTGATGTGCTTGCTGAGACCTGTCATATTCGCTGTACATGGTGGCGACGTCTAGAATGATTCGCATTGTCTGGGTATTCGCGAGAGCAATCTTGCAGGTCGCAGGAAGCTCTTGACAGTAAAACTCGTCGAGAGGTACCATGAAAATTCGATTCTTTGGCCGAAAGCTAGTGGGGTCCGGCTCTATCCGGATAAACTTAGATAAGGCTTAATGCAGCTTCAGGTAACGCGCGTGGTAAAATTGAATACCAGTTTGTACAAGTGTCTGAACGATGATCACGTGCAGCCTGGCGCCTTGCTTGAATAGATTGTTTGTAACAGTCCCCACTCCGACCCCACTGCGCCGCCCCCTGCTGGCTTTCGACCGAAGAATCGGATTCCTATGGTATGTGCTCTATCCGTATCTTGAGATCAGCCTTGCATGTCAGCCTTGCATTTCAGCCGTCCTCGCGCCAGCGCGTCGCCGCAGCTGCCCCTGCAACAAAAGGGCGATCCAATGGCTCGTCTCACGATGTGGAAATAACTACAAACCCGACAGAGGCGGTGATTTGAAGCGATGTACCAGCGGCTGATGAATGGAAAGAGGACACCATCGAATCTAGTCGAGCCGTCAGCAGACATGTGAAAGAAAAGCGATGTAATCTCGAATGGGTTCCCATCAAAAATAACTACTGTCTTAAGTATAGCTTAAGGCTTGGGTTGCTGAGTGCAGCTGTTGAGACAGTCTGTGCACAGGGCGTGCGGAGCCTGCATCGCGATTCGCTCTCCATCTAGCGTGTTTAGGCGCATCGAGCTCGATTGCGATCTCTGCCTTGCAGATCTTCACTCCACCTCGCCAGCACTTTGTCAGTGCATACCCATCATGTTCGCTCCCTCAGATAACCGCTCGCTTTAGGAATCATTTGTCAGCAACCCCAGCATTACACAACACTTGGAACAATCTACTCTAATGCAGAGACGTCAACAAACAAATCAAACCAAACATCATCCTTACATTTGTTTAATTAGTGATTTTCTGACGTAGGTTCCTATTTGTTTGCAAATGTTTTGAAGCATTCGCCAAGGCTGACTTATACTGCACCTAGACTATCTTTAGCTTAGTCAACCACTCTGTCTCTCTATTCTCCTCTACATACTCTCCTCTCTTATGCATACATTGCTTAACATTACGTGCTAAAACCCTATTAATGATCTCTAAATGTTCCAGACTAAGTAGTACTTCTATGCTTATTTGCTTAGCTGGAGCATGGAAAGACTTCTTGAATTTAATTATTCGATTTGACTTTTGTTAAACAAACACAAACGAATGTTTGGCGATATCTGATTGATGACGTGCATGCATGCTTTAAGGCCATTTCCCGTTCTGGAGATATTGCACAGCAGGGAACGTCCGCGTTCAGCCCAACACCAGTAGTGTCTCTTTTCCGAGTATTCAATGTGGATATATCATGACAGGCCGGAAGGTCTTTCATAGTATTGCTGGCAAGTACTTCCCAGACCAGCTCAATTTGCGGAAGCTGCTGCAAGGTGTTCGATTTCGTTGTGCGCAAAGGTCTGCAGGAGGTGATGGTCGGTACACACTAGGACCCACTTGCTGCAAGCATCCACAGCAGCAGTGAGCTCTCTGAATCTGAAGACGACGAGCCATTCATACGGCAAGTCACTTCGCCAAAAGAATACTTAGTCTTCTACGATTGGAAGCGAAGCTGCTCGACTGCAGTCTTCGCCAAGATCGAAGCTAGCAAACGATGTCTGTGCAGCATTCCAGTGGTCATCACCGGTAGCTTACGGAATTGCGCGCTACAAAAAATGAATTTACAATTCTTCTGACAAGCCTGCTCGATTGCGGCGTCCACTTAAGATACAACTTATAGCCACTGGATATTGTTGTCTCGAATTGTGCATCCAAAGTCATCACGCTGCGATATGAACAGCAACAGACCCTGTTCAGCTTACATTCTGAGTCCAGTAGGTCTTCAGTGACCCATTCAGGATAATAACCTCAGTCCTCTGGCTACGAAAATATGCATCCAACTTGAAGAGTAACAGCTTGAATCCCACAAGGTCATGTCCAGTTCCTATATGACAACGAAACCAAAGCTGCGGTTCCAACCAATTTCACGACATCTCAATGACAGCATTTTTTCCTGTTTTCGTCAGGTTGTACAACTTTGGAACGTGGCTGCACGCAGCTAGAAATACGACATTGCATTCACACCCAGACTGAAAGACTCACCTTATCTCGCTCACTCCATGCAAACATTGGAAGATTGATCTTATAGTGTCATATTGAAATATCGTTTTCATTATCACCCCACCTCACTGCAACTGCCTCCCACCTCGACACCACACCATCCTTCCCGACCCCTGTTCAACATGTCTTTCTCACCAGACAAAGACATTTCGAGTCTGGCTGGGAAGGTCATACTCGTAACAGGTGGTAACAGCGGACTTGGCAAAGAATCGATTCTACAACTCGCAAAGCACAAGCCGCGTCAAATTATAATGGCAGCGCGGTCGCAGAGTAGGGCGGAAGCCGCCATAGGAGAGATCGAGACGGTGGTACCCGGGGCGAACATTGCTTTCCTAGCCCTGGACCTTTCGTCCTTCAATTCCATCAAGAAGGCTGCAGCTTCTTTCTTGCAACAATATGACCGCCTGGATGTGCTCCTGAATAACGCAGGGCTTTTTGGCGTCCCCCCCGGACTGACCGAAGATGGCTATGAGATGCAGTTTGGATCGAACCACATGGGCCCTGCACTGTTCACACGGCTCCTTCTCCCGCTGCTAGAGAAAACATCACAACTGCCTAACAGCGACGTGCGAATGGTCCAGCTCAGCTCGGACGGTTATCAGTTCGCGCCCACAGGCGGTATTCTCTTCCCACGGCTAAAGACCGAAATGGCAGATGTCTCCGGGCGCGCTCGCTACGCGCAGTCCAAATTGGCAAACCTGTACTTCGTCAAGGCTCTGGCAAAGCGGTACCCGAAGATGATATGCGTGGCCCTCCATCCAGGCGTTGTCAATACCGGCATCCTGAAAACTACACTGAACAATTATTCCTCTCTGGCGTGGATCTTTAACATAGGCATTCGACTATTCTTCACCGACGTGCAGACTGGTGCCCTTGGACAACTGTGGGCGGCGACAGGGCGTGCTGAGGAGTTGGAAACAGGTGCCTACTACACACCCCTCAAAAAGAGAGTCCATAATAAACTCGTTGACGACGATACACTAGCTGAGGAGCTGTGGGATTGGACTGAGAAGCAGTTCCTAGCGCATGGCCTGTAGGTCAAGTTGAATGAGATGAGCCTTCAATTGCGCAGCTTGAGTTAGTAACAAACTATACTAGATTACTTAGAAATGAAAGATAGTCTAACTTTAACTTTGTTCCACGTCCTCTACGGGCATGTTGCCTACACACTTAAGTTGCCTATTTCTACTAAGACCTTACTGCGATACACTCTAGTATAGCCTAAAATAACCTACTCTAGTAACATTTAGTAAAGTAAAGCCTAAAACCTTATTAAGAAAGTTGTTCTATATCTTTCTTACTTATATAACATACTTTAGTAGAAAGAATACAACTAATATAAAAGTATATTATACTAAGCTATTAGAGTCTGTTAGTAGAGAATAAACTACAGTCCTATTATATATATTATAAGTATTTAATAAGTTAGTTAACGTAATCTACCATCGAGATGGTCACACCATCGAAATAATCAGTAAATGCAGCAACCTACCTGTCTACCTTAATATTTCAACGCCACAACCAGCTATTGTAATAAAAAGTAGACAGATTTAATTGCCTAATACTACTGCATCTTTTGTACAGGTGCGCTTATTGTGTCCTGGTTTAGCACAGCTTTTGCAGCGTTGAATCCACAACCAACTACCACCTACTACTCTTCTCTCCTTACGCCTCTTCTCCTTAACCTGCACCTCTGCGTCCTTTTAAGCAATTAACACCTCTGCCTCTGCCTGTAAAAGAGTCCCTCCCTTCTAGATTCGCTTCTTTTTATACTTTTTACGCTCAGAAGCAGCGTTATTAGCTGCCTCAAGATCAGCTACTCAAGCTGCTAGAAGCACCTAGGAATGCACCATCATTTCAGCTCCCTTCTTAAACTACTGCACTATCTCAATAATTAAAGCTAGAGATAAGCTAGCGTAAGTTTAAATCCAGTTCAAGATCAAGGTTAATTAAGCATCTATTTCAACAGCGTTGCTTAGTGTTTTTGGTTGCTAAGGGGTAGAGCCTAGTAGCGGTAGTGTTAGCGTGCGAGGCTTTACTTCAAGCTTAGATAGCACTGCCCCTAGGTTGTCTGGTACTAAACCAGCTGCTCTAAAGCTAGATTTAATATTATTGTACAAGAAAACACTGTCGTAGACCTTCCTATAGGTATCTAGAAAGGCCTTTTTATTAATATAGTTAATGTGGCTGTTTACTAAGACTCCAATCTCCTTCCAGTACGCACGCTTTAAGGCAGCAAAACAACTAACATTAAGTAGCTAAAGAAGGTGTAAGGCATAAGCAGGCATGCAGAGGGTAATAATCTTGCTCTGCTCACAGAGATCTTAGAAGGCAAGCAATTAGTAGCTCTCGTAGCTGTTAAGTATAAGCAGTTAGTAACTACCTACTATACGTGCCTCTGTATGCTAAATAAAGTGCTTTAGCCAGTCAAGGCCAACTTTATTAGTAGTCTAACCATTATCACTAACAGCAATCCTCCACTCCTTATTGGTTTAGTAATACTAGGCTTAATTATAGTACTTTGCTCTAAGGATAAAGAAGAGTGGGATTAACCACCCTATAGCGTTAATACCAGCAATCAACATTACCCACTCACAGTCGCCAGGTTGAACTCTAATTGGCTTAAGACGCCTCTCAGACGCAGTCACAACCTTAACAGTTCCTCTAACACCTATTTAGAAGCCAGTCTTGTTAAAGTTGTAGGTATCTTTGTCTAGAATACCATACTTAGCTTTAGTGTTGCGTACAAGGTCAAACCAGAGGCTAATAATAGCTAGATTGCTGCACAAGACCCTCTAGTAATCCCGAAGTCTAGTTATCTAAGATTTAATATCAGGTCTCCAGCTAATCAACTAATATACCTAGTTAATACCAACTATCTCTCCTCTACGCGCTATAAGCAGTTAATTAGCTATATTGCGTACGTAGCTGAATATAGGGGCAAACCCCTGCTTATTAAGCTTTCTTATTGTTTGTACAATTACCTCCTCTTTATTCTTTAAAAGCTTTAATTAATTAGAGTAGAAATTGCGTTATAAAGTTTAACCAGCGCGTTAGTTGCTAATTGTGCTTTAATTAACGTTGTAGAGAGCAGCAGCGCGTCGCTAGCTTAGTAACACGTCAGATTTTATTGCTTAGATAGCTAAGATAACTCTCTCTTTATAAGAGAGCAATTCAAGATCAGAATATTACAGCATTGTAATAGGTAGTAGAAAGAGATGTGGTCTTAGCAAAGTAATCATTTCAGTAGTATAACTATCTCAATAGTGGATTACGTTAGATAAGAAAGTAAGTTAGCTAAAGATATACTTATAATACTATTTCTAATACTAAAATAGCTCTATAACTATATAATAGAAGTTTATAGTATATTTTATAAAGAAGAATTTCTATTAAAATAGTAATTATCTAGAAAACCTAATATCTAGTTATAAAGGTATAACATAGTTTATAAGTAGAATGTTATTATAATTCTATATAGATAAAGTAGTATAGTAATTAAGTAGCTAACTAGAGCTCTTACCTAAGAACTAATAGCAGAGTTAAGAAGAATTACTCTTTATATAGTTATATAACATGCTTATTAATAAGTATAGTATATATAACCTACTTACTTATAAGTATTATATATTATTAATTATTAATAAGTAAAGCTATGTATTTTATTAAACTAACCCTAATTACTTATTAATAAGCACTATCTTCTAGTAAGTGTATAGTAAGTAGAAACACTACTCTTATAGTATTGTATTTAACTTAGTTAATAAAGTTTATTTTTAGAACCTTAACCTAACTCTTAAGCTAGATAGTCTACTCTATACTACTTATTATTACCTCTATTATTATAGTATTTTACTAGGTAATAACCTAACCTAATCCTCTATAAACTGTTTATACCTAAGAATAAATAGAACTAGTACTTATAGTCTTTAACTAAAGTATAACTTTAATATTTTAAATACCTCTAATATAAGTAATATATTAGAAGATTATACTACCTCTAGCATCTCTACTAATATACGCAACTTAGCTAGCCTTAAGGTTACTAAGTTAGAGCTTTATAATAGAAACTATTCTAAGCTTAAAAATTAGCTTCTTTATTTTTAATTTATTCTTTACTTTCTAGGGCGCATCTATTAAAAAAGAAAATAAGGTTAAGCTAGCTGTATTATATATATATAGTAAAGCTTTTAAATAGATTTAGCTCTTTATTTAGAATAAGATAAGTAAGACTACCTTTCTTAAGAATAATATATAGCTTAATAACTTTATAGAATTTAAGACTAAATCTAATAAATTTTTAAAGTTATTAATAAACTTATTATAACTAGGTATAATATCTAGATTATTTAGCAGACTATACTAGTTACAGACTATACTACTAATTTCTAAGCTATTACTTATAATACTAACTAGAATAATACTACTCTAATAACTATATTTAGGTAGAGTTTAAAGCCTAAGGTTAAGAAAGAACTTATGCGTACTAGCGTAGTAATTAGAAGCCTTAAGAACTTAGAGAATAAAGCTATTAATATTAATACTTATTTCTATAAGCTTTACCTAGAGTTAGTAAAAGATCTATAAGTATAAGTTATAGGTAATATAAATAACTGCTTACAACTACGTAACTAGTAGTATAATAATAACCTACACTAAGAAAACTAAGAAGGATATAATTACTACTAGCCTAATACTAGTTAACACATCTATAATAATATATAGAGTAGATACTTTAGACTAGAGGCTATAGACCTTTTAAACCTTAATAAAGTACTACTACTAGAATAATAGAATAAGAAAAAGAATAGCTATAAAAAAGATAAGTCTAGTATAACTTATTATAAATATAGTAAATAAGGCTACTATACTAGAAATTGTTAATTAGAGAATAAAGTAGTTTTATAACTTAATATACTTACCTATAAAGATATAAATACTAGTAATAAATAGAAGGTTCTTACTAATAATATAGAATGTCTTATAGAAGACTTTAAAACTAGATCTAATAATAACTATATTAAACTATCTAATAAGAAGATATAGAGTATTTAAAGCTAAGCACCTATACTATACTAAGAGTTAGATAAATAGTAGAAGTACCTATAGAACCTAATAGAATAACTATTAGAATAGATAAAATAAGTATATAAATAGAGATTAAAAGTGCGCAGGTATAAGCATCCTATAACATCCTAACAACTACGTAACACTGCTAGATAAGAAGTAGATAGAAGTATTATCTACGCCTCTAATACTAATAGAAGTTAGTATAATATAGATATATATAAATTTAATAAGTATATAGAAGTAGAACTAGTATATTAAGAATTTTAAAATAATAATACTACCTTTTAAGTAAACTATAATTAGATTACTAAGAGTATTAATAAGAAACTATAGTAATTAGCACTCTAAACTTACGCTAAACAGTAATAGGTTAACAACCTAAATAAATCCTAATAGAATTAGTAGAATTATAATTTTAATAAACTTAGTGCTTATAACTACGCTATATAATAAGAGCTTAAGTAATAAGTAAATAATAACTAAAGTAGAGGTAAGCCTAACTTTAATAGAAAGCCTATATTACTTCTAAACCTATAACTTAAGTATACCTTAGACTACTAAAATCTAAACTATAAAAAGCTATTATAGATAGTATATATATATAATACCTACTATATATATAAGTTAGAAAAACTAAAAGTAGAATAGTTCTTAACTTCTAAGACTATATATAGAAAATAATATATATAAAATATACTTCTAGAATAAATAATTTAAGTTATACTTTCTAGGTATAGATAACTATTAGAAGATTTTATATATAAAATTTATTATTAATAGCTTCTACTATAATCTATATAAGTAGTATTACCTAAACCTAAACTATAAGCTATATAAAGGTAGTAAGATTATATATAGATTTAGTAATAAAGAAACTTTTTTAAGTAAGCACTAGAATAGTACTCTACTAAGTAATCTCTTAATACTATTAGAGACAGCTTACTTATTAGACTACTTATTAAGTTAAATAGAGTAGTATTATTAGCACTCTTAGACTTAGAAGTATAGGTAAACTGTATATTCTAGATAGTAATATATTAAGTAGGTATTAAAGTTATACTTTTAAGTAAAGCTTGTAAACACTATTTATATTAGTTCTTAGAGATAAGCGCTAGTATAGGATAATCTATAAGGGTTAAGAGTATTGCCTAGTAAAATACTATAATAATAGGGGTAATAATAAGTAGTATAGAGTAGACTATCTAGCTTAAGAGTTAAGGTTAAGATTCTAAAAATAAACTTAATTAACTAAGTTAAACACAAACTATAAGAATTATGTTCCTACTAACTATATACTCACTAGGAGATAATACTTATTAATAAGTAACTAGAGTTAGTCTAATAAGATATATAGTATTACTTAGTAATAAGTAATAATATATAATACTTATTAATAAGTAGGTTATATATATTATACTTATTAATAAGTATGTTATATAACTATATAAAAGAAGATTCTTCTAGGCTCTGCTCTAGCTTATAGGTAAGGGCTGTAGTTAGCTACTTAATTACTGTGCTGCTTTGTCTGCACAAGATTATAACAGTAGGTCTAATTCTACACTTAAAGAAATATACCTACTTACTTTAAGTAGCTAATAGAGAATTAATACTAGAGGAGCTATATATTATATATAAAGTAGTAGTAGCTTCTCTAGAAATATAAAGGCACTATAAGAAACTAACTCTAAATATCTTTATAAAGGCTATATATAATATTATACTAGAACTTCTCTAGTAATAAAAGTATAACCTAGAAATAATCTAGATATAGAAAAGACTTTTATTAAGATAATATAAATATAGTACTAATATATTAAAGCCTACACAGCAAATATAATAGCTAGTAGATAAAAAGAAGATTAATAATATCTTCTTAATATATAAGATATACTAAGATAGAGTAGTTAACTATATAGATAAAGAAAGCCTTTCTATAATAGTTAAGAAGAATAAGAGTATACCTTCTAATATATAAAATATATATAGATAGTATACCTAGATATTTATAGAAGAGTTATCTATAAAAGTACTACCTAAGCACTAACCTTAGAATTATAAGATTAAACTTAAGAAAGAGAAAGAACTACTCTTTAGGCCTATATATTAGCTATCTAAGAAGAAAGTTAAGATACTATATAAGTATATTAAGGAGAACTATATAAAAGAATTTATTAGAAAATCTTAATCTCTAGTAAGATTGTCTATTCTATTTATACTAAAGAAAGATAGTAGATTAAAGCTTTATATTAATTACTAGAAGTTAAACAATATTACTATTAAAAATTATTATCTACTACCTAATATATCTAAGTTATAGAATTAGCTATTAGAAGTAAAGTTCTTTACTATACTTAATCTATATAGAGCGTATAACTTTATATATATAAAGAAAGGTAAAGAATAGAAAATAGTGTTTAGAACCTATTATAGTTATTATAAGTATATAGTTATACTATTTAGGCTTACTAAGACACTAGTAGTATATTAGGTATTAATTAATAATATACTATAGGTACACCTAGATATTATAGTAGTAGTATACCTTAATAACATCCTAGTATATAGTAAGATACTAGAAGAATATAAGGTCTATATATAATAAGTGTTAGAATACTTAGTAATAATAGACCTTAGGCTAAAGCTAGAGAAGTGTAAATAGTATAAGGAAGAAGTAGAGTTCCTTAGCTATAATATAGGAAGATATAGAGTTAAGATAAGTATAAAGAAAATTTAGGTTATAAAGAATTAGCTAACACCTACTACTATTAAGAGAATCTAAGGATTTCTTAGGTTTATTAACTTTAACTAATACTTTATTAAGAATTACTCTATAAAGGCCTTACTGCTTATAAAACTTATATAGAAGAATATACTCTTTAAGTAAAAACAAGTATAAGAGAATACTTTCTAATTACTTAAGAAAGTATATCTTATATTAATTATATTTAGAAGTAGTAAGCCTATATACTTTAAAATAGATACCTTAGATTTAGTATTAGAAGTATATATTACTTAAGAATAAGATAGTTAATACTATCTAACTACCTACTACTTAAGGAAATTTATAGTACTAGAGGAATATTATAATATATATAATAAGAAGCTTATAGCTATTATTAATATATTATAATATTAGAGAGTATATATAGAGAGCTACTTAGAACTTAGTATCTATATAGATTATAAGAACTTAGTAGACTTTACTACTACTAAGGTTCTAAACTAATAATAAGTATACTAGTTAAAAATACTTAAGTAGTATAAGTTTAAGATTCTATATATACTAGAAAAAGAAAACAGTAGAGCAGACATGCTTAGCTAATACTATAACCTTATAGGTGAAAACATAATTAATAAGTTTACTATTTTAATATTAATAAGGATAGAATAGTAAAACTATTATAGTAGCTTAATCTAGTAATATAAGTTTAGTAGAAATAATATATTCTAGAGGAAGTACTAGAAGAACTTTAAAAGAAAGTTATCTTAGGATAATATAATAATACAGTATATTAACAGTCTAGTATTACTTATACTATAAAACTTATTAGGTAATACTATAAGTTCTTTAATATAAAGAATAAGGTTACTAGGTTTATTATAAACTGCGTATAGTGCTAATAGAATAAGTATAGTATATATACTAAGTATAGAGAGGTATAGGTCATAGAGCTACTAATAGTACTATAAATAAATATTATAATATATTTTATTATATACCTACTAGCCTCTAAGAACTCTATTATAGAATAAACCTATAACTTAATTTTTATTATAGTAGACTAATTAACTAAGTATACTAAAATAATACTATTTAGGCACAGCTATACTGTATAGCAGCTAGCTATAGTATTTATTAATTAGATTATTTTCTACTATAGAATACCTAAGTTAATTATTAGTAATAGAGATAGGGTTTTATATTAACCTATTAGACTATAATACTTACTATATTAGGTACTAAGAAAAAGCTATATACAGCCTATTATCTTTAAATAGATAGATAGATAGAAAGGATATATTAGACTATAGAAATATACCTTTAAATCTATAGTAACTAGAAATAAGACAACTAGGTTTTACTATTACCTATAGTATAAATTATATATAATAATAAGTTATTAGAAGTAATAGGTATAATACTATTCTTTAAAAACTATAGGAAATACCTAAATCTCTTTACTTAATCTCTTAATTACCTTATTTAGATAGAATTAGTAATAGCTTTAGTAGTTAAACTAAAGAAAGTATACTAGAAATTAGTTAAAAACACTATATAAGCTTAGAAACAAGCTATTTTATTTATTAACTAGAAATAAAAAACAGTACCTTAGCTAAAAAAAGAAAATAAAGCCTTTCTTCTTATAAAAAATCTTAGAATATAAAAAGTAATAAAAAAACTAAATAAGGTTAAGGTTTAACTATTTTTTATTTCTAAGTAAATTAGTATAGTTAACTATTAACTTAAGCTACCTAAGAATATAAAAATCTATCTAGTATTCTATATTTTACTATTAGAACCTACTAACCTAAAAATACTAATCTAGAAGAACTTCTACTACTAAGCTAATAGTAATAATAAGTATAAAGTTAAAAAAATAATATTATATTAAATAACTAAGAAAGGTATTTAATACCTAGTTAAGTAGTTAGGATACCTAGAATTAGAAAATATATAGAAACCTCTAACGCACCTTATAAATTACTACTAATTAGTATAAAGATACTATAATTTATAATAGATTTTTTAATAAACTTAAAAGTAGCCTAGGTTATAGGTAAGGTATATATACCTATTAATACTACTAGATAATCTTTCTTCTTAGTAAGATCTAGTTCTTTATATTTAGCTATCTTATTTACTATATATAGTGCCTTTTACCTTATATAATATTTAGTCTATTTTAGAATCTTCTTATTTTATAATAACTACGTAATAATAGTTACTAATAAAGTCTTATCTTCTTCTACTTTCTTTTTATACTCTTTATAAGTATAATCTAGTAACTTCTATAATATATTAATATAAGGCTTTCTAGCCTTTATATACTTAGTATACTTTAGACACTTTATAGTATTTAGTATAATATAGTACTTATAGCCTTTAAAGAATAGTTATAGAAACCTTTAGTAGAAGTATTAGCTTAATAAATTTCTAGACTAAGTTAAAAGTTAAAGATATAAGATAATATCTTAATATACTAGTTACTAGATATAGAGATAAGCTTAGTTTTATATAAGCCTAGATTCTAGTTATATAGTCTAAGAATAAACCTATAAAAGAAAAAGAATAGTGTTATAATCCTATGTAGATAAAGCAGTATAGTAATCAAGTAGCTAACTAAAGCTCTTACCTATAAGCTAGAGGCAGAGTTAGAAAGAATCTTTCTTTATATAGTTATATATTATTACTTATTAATAAGTAATACTATATATTTTATTAGACTAACTCTAGTTACTTATTAATAAGTATTATTTCCTAGTAAGTATATAGTATATAGAAATACTGCTCTTATAGTATTATATTTAACTTTATTAATTAAGTTTATCTTTAGAATCTTAACTCTAACTCTTAAGCTAGATAGTTTACTCTATACTACTTATTATTACTCTTTATTATTATAGTGTTTTACTAGGTAATAACCTTATTTCTTATAGGTTCTTCTATACTAGTGCTTATATCTATAAACTAATATAAATTATTCTTATAAGCTTTACTTAGAAGTATAACTTTAATATAGACATGTAGCTAAGAAAAGCTATAAATATCTTCTTACTTTAGATAGTAGCAGCGCAGTTATTAGTATAACTAGTAAGATTAATAGTACTATAGAAGTAAATAATAAAGGCCTTATAGTAGAAGATATACTAAGTAAGCTACTAGTAAGTATAAATAGTTATATAAGTAATAATAGAGAAGTAATTATAAACTCTAAAACTAAAAACAGTATTATATAGAGACTAGTTATAAGAGTAGAAAAAGTAGTTAGTAATATAATAGATATTAATCTATATAGAATATTAGTAAAAGAAAAGACTATAAAAGAGAAGACTACTATATAGAAGTAAACATAAGAACCTAGCAGAGCTTATTAGTAATAGCCTTATCTATAATATACTATATAGTATAGTACTAGTTAAAGTTAGCAGAACTTTAAGAAATATTAATATTAACTAGAATAATACTTCTAGTAGTTATATAAGTGTTATGTACTAAAGTGTATAGATTACTACTATAGAGCTTTTTTCTTACTTCTATACTCTAATTAGGTTACTTTAGTACCTAACTACTAAGCAGCTCTATAAGAGCTTAAAGGCTTACTTAATAAGGTTATAAGACTAAGTAGGTCTCTAGAAGCCTATAAGCTTATTAGGTAAAATTATATAACCCCTAAATTCCCTTTATATATAATTAATATTTTAGATATAGATTAGATAGTACTAATTAAATACTATTAATTACCTAAGTATAGTCTTATAAGCTCTGTTATAGTTATAAGCCTAGCTTTCTAAGAATAGTAGATCTATCTGCGCACTTAGAAAGAGCTTATAGGATATACCTTAGAAGCTCTAATTACTCTTTATTTTCTTCTCTCTAGTATAATACTACTATAGGTAAGCTAGTTAGCTATAGCATATAAGCTCTATTAGGAATTCTAATAGGTCTCTACTAATTAAGGTTATATATTAACTAGCCTAATTAGTATATCTAACTTACCTAGCATGCTAAGCTTTAAGACGTATAGGAGCTTATTAATCTAGATACTCTAGACGCTCTAGGTATGTATAATAGAGCTCTTTAGCTGCCTACTCTAAGCTTAACTACTTCTAATTATCTACTAGCTTACTCTACCTAAAGCTAAAGCGCTTAACTAATTAATTATAATACCTCTAGAGGCTTATTAAGCTTAGAAATATATAACTAGAAGCTTACTATATATAAGGTTAAATTAAGTAAATAGGCAGCTAAGGCAGAGCACTTATAGAAGCTCTAGAACTAGGTTAACACTATAGTATTACTAGTAATCCTCTTACTAGTAATAGTAAAGCTTATTACTAATAATATAACAATACTCTAAGCGCTTGTCTAGGCACTTAAGGAGGAGCTTACTCTAATAGATATTAGTACCTAGAACTAGGTAAGAGCTAAGTATAGATAATACCTTAGAGTAGCTAAATAAAGTTAAGCTACTCTATAGGACTAGTATTAAAAGTAGTTTTACTTCTATATAAGAGCTAAGTTATATAAGCTTATAGAGGTTAAGGGGGCGCTTACTATATAGAATTTCTTAGATACCTTAAGCTATAGAATTACTCTAGAGTAGGCTTATACTATAAGCTAAAAGATTATCTAGAATAGTATCCTAGAGCTTAAAACGCTTAATTTAGACTAAGTAAGCAGAGTCTTTAGTAGTTTAATACATAAGCATACTATAAGAGTAGAGAAGAATAATCTAGAAGTATTTATAATATTTAGAAACTAAACAGATACTTCTTAAGAAGCGCCTATAAGTAGCCCTAAAAGCTTAAGTAGATATACCTACCCTTGTAAATAAAAGGGAGAGACTTATAGGTAGAAACTAACTAATTACTAACGCCTAGAAACAGCAGTTAGAGGGAGCTTCTTACTGCTTATCTAGATAAGTAAAAGTTATTAAAAGAATACTTTCTAGAGGCTTAAGAGCAGAGAGCACGTAGATACTAGAAGGGTAATTAAGTAGCTTAATTAGACCTTAAACGCTCTATTAGTAATAACAGCTCTACTAGTAAATAGTGCAATACTTAAGGTTAAGTTTCTAGGTAATATATAGGCTACTCTAATTAATCTAAAAATAATACAATTAAGTAATCTAGCTAAGAAACCTAGAGTTTATAACCTTATAGATTTTAACGCTTATCTACTCTTAGATAGTATAGTTTATAACCTTATAGATTTTAACGCTTATCTACTCTTAGATAGTATAATTTTAGATAATAGAGCAGCTACATACTTAGTTAATAGCATAGATTAGCTTATACCTAGATTCTTCTGCCTAGCTAATTCTACTAATATAGTAGAGGTAGGCACCTAGGCATTCTTTATTATAGAATAAGAAGCTTATTTATTTAAAAATATATTATATAGAAAGCGTAGCCTATATATAGAAGACATACTTCTTAAGAATATTATAGTAGTAGAAGAGTTCTATATTAATATTATTTCTAAAGTATACCTTTAGAAGAAAGAAGTTTAGTACTTAGAGCTAGACAGCTTACTTAGAGTAGATTATATTAATAATTTAAATAGGAGCATTGTATATACTACTCTTAAGCGTGCTTATAACTTTACTTTTTTTAAATATAAGCTACTTTCTTACTACCCTCTAATTCTTAATATAGTAATAAAATAATTATATAAATTCTACCTATAGAGCTCTGCTAAGCACCTTTAGCACACTAGAGTAGGTTATCTAGGCCTAGAGGCTCTCTAGGCTCTTATATAATAAGTATATAGTATATATATTAATAGTATACTCTAAAAAGATTATAAGATTTATATAATAACCTATACTAAGTAAGTAGTCTTCTACTAGAAGTAAGAAAAGCCTACTAAACTTTTTTAAAGAATTAGCTAGGATCTGTTTAATATACCTATAGAGAGAGGTAGTAAATTATAGATACTTTTAATTAAGAAGTACTATAGTAGAAAGCTCTTTTTATATATATTATAGAGAAAGACTTAAATTAAGATACTGTGTGTACTTATAAGCTTCTTATACTAGGTATATACCTATTAAAGTTATACTTTTAAGCAAAGCTTGTAAGTACTATTTATATTAGTTCTTAGAGATAAGCGCTAGTACAGGATAGTCTATAAGGGTTAGAGTTATTACCTAGTAAGATACTGTAATAATAGAGGGTAATAATAAGTAGTATAGAGTAGACTATCTAGCTTAAGAGTTAGGGTTAAGATTCTAAAGATAAACTTAATTAACTAAGTTAAACATAAACTATAAGGGTTGTGTTCCTACTAACTATATACTTGCTAGGAGATAATACTTATTAATAAGCAACTAGAGTTAGTCTAATAAAATATATAGTATTGCTTATTAATAAGCAATAACATATAATACTTATTAATAAGTAAGTTACGTATATTATACTTGCTAATAAGCATGTTACGTAACTGTGCAAAGGGAGGCCCTTCCTAACTCTGTCTCTAGTTTATAAGTAAGGGCTGTAGTTAGCTACTTAATTACTGTGCTGCTTTGCCTGCACAGGATTGTAACACTATCCTCCTCCTTCTTTAGGTTTGTCCTTAAACTATATAACTAGAATCTAGGCTTATATAAAACTAAGCTTGTTTCTGCATCTAGTAACTAGTATATTAAGATATCTTCTTACACCTATAACCTTTAACTTAGTCTAGAAATTTGTTAAGCTAACACTCCTGCTAAAGTTCTCTATAACTATTGTTTCTTTAAAGGCTATAAGTGCTATATTATACTAAATACTATAAAGTGTCTAAAGTATGCTAAGTGCATAAAGGCTAGAAAGCCTTATATTAATATATTATAAAAGTTGCTAGATTATACTTGCAAAGAGTATAAAAAGAAGGTAGAAGAAGATAAAACCTTATTAGCAACTATTATTGCGTAGTTGTTACAAAATAAGAAGATTCTAAAATAAGCTAAGAATTACGCGCGGCAAAAGGCGCTGTATATAGTAAATAAAATAGCTAAATTAGGAGAACTAGATCTTGCTAAGGAGATAGATTGTCTAGCAGTATTAATAGGTATATATGCCTTACCTGTAACCTAGGCTACTCTTAGGCTTATTAAGAAGTCTATTACAAACTATAGTACCTCTATACTAATTAGTAGTAGTTTATAAGGTGCGTTGGAGGTTCCTATATGTTTTCTAATTCTAGGTAACCTAACTACTTAACTAGGTATTGAATACTCTTCTTAGTTCTCTAATATATTATTATTTTTTTAACTTCCTACTTATTATTGCCGTTAGCTTAGTAGTAGAAGTCTTTCTAGATTAGCATTCTTAGGTTAGCAGGTTCTAATAGCAAGACATAGAACACTAGATAGATCTTTGCATCCTTAGGTAGCTTAAGTTAATAGTTAACTAGGCTAATTTGCTTAGAAATAAAAAATAGTCTAACCTTAACCTTGTCTAGTTTTTTTATTACTCTTTGTATTCTAAGATTTTTTATAAGAAGATAAACCTTATCTCTTTTCTTTAGCTAAGGTGCTGTTTTTTATTTCTAGTTTATATATAAAATCGCTTGTTCCTAAGCTTATATAATATTTTTAAGTAATTTCTAGTATACTTTCTTTAGCCTAACTACTAAAGCTATTGCTAATTCTGTCTAAATAGAGCAATTAAGAGATTAAGTAAAGAGATTTAGGTGTCTCCTGTAGTTTGCAAAGAACAGCGTTATACCTATTACTTCTAATAACTTATTATTATATGCAATTTATGCTATAGGTAACAGTAAAACCTAGTTGTCTTGTTTTTAGTTGCTATAGATCTAAAGGTACGTTTCTATAGTCTAATTTATTCTTTCTGTCTATCTGTCTGTTTATAGATAATAGGCTGTAGATAGCTTTTTCTTAGTACCTAATATAGTAAGTATTATAGTTTAATAGTTTAACATAAAAAGCTTATCTCTGTTACTAATAATTAACTTAGGTATTCTGTAGTAGTAAATAATCTTATTAATAAATACTATAGCTAGCTACTGCGCAGTGTAGCTGTGTCTAAATAGTATTATTTTAGTATATTTAGTAAATTAATCTACTATAATAAAGATTAAGTCGTAGGTATATCCTGTAATAGGGTCCTTAGAGGATAGTAGCTGTGTAATAAAATCTATTATAATGTTTGTCTATAGTGCTGTAGGTAGCTCTATTACTTATGCCTCTCTATACTTAGCGTGTATACTATACTTATTCTATTAGTACTACACGCAGTTTCTAATAAACTTAGTAACCTTGTCCTTTATATTAGGAAACTTATAATATTATTTAATAAGTTCTATAGTGCAGGTAATACTAGAGTATCTATATAGCGCATTGTTATAATATCTTAAGATAACTTTCTCTTACAGTTTCTCTAGTACTTGCTCTAGAATATGTTGTTTCTGCTAAACTTGCATTACTAGATTAAGCTGCTGTATTAGTCCTAAAGACCTATCTTTGTTAACTCTAAGGATAGCAAATTTGTTAATTATCTTTTTACCTATAAGATTATAGTGTTAGCTAAGTACGTCTGCTCTGCTGTTTTCTTTCCCTAGCGTGTACAGGATCTTAAATTTGTACTAACTAAGCATTTCTAACTAGTGTACTTGTTATTAGTTTAGAACCTTAGTAGTAGTAAAATATACTAAGTTCTTATAATCTGTGTAGATAGTAAGTTCTAAGCAGCTTTCTGCGTATACTCTCTAATATTATAATACATTAACAATAGCTATAAGCTCCTTATTATGTACATTATAATGTTCTTCTAGTGCTGTAAACTTTCTTAAATAGTAGGTAACTAAGTGCTATTAACTATCTTGTTCTTAAGTAATATATACTCCTAATACTAAATCTAAGGCATCTATCTTAAGGTGTGCAGGTTTACTACTTCTAAATATAATTAGTATAGGAGGCTCTATGCATGCTTACTTAAGTAATTAGAAAGCGTCCTCTTACGCTTATTTCTACTTAAAGGGTGTGTCCTTCTACATAAGTCTTATAAGCAGTAAGGCCTTTATAGAGTAGTCCTTAATAAAGTATTAGTTAAAGTTAATAAACCTAAGGAATTCTTAAATTCCCTTAACTATAGTAGGTGTTAGCTAATCCTTTATAACCTAGATTTTCTTTTTACTTATCTTAACTCTATATCTTTCTATAACATAGCTAAGGAACTCTACTTCTTCCTTATACTATTTACACTTCTCTAGCTTTAGCCTAAGATCTGCTATTACTAAGCATTCTAACACTTATTACACATAGACCTTGTGTTCTTCTAGTGTCTTACTATATACTAGGATGTTATTAAGGTATGCTACTACTATAATGTCTAGGTGTGCTCGCAGTATATTGTTAATTAGTGCCTAATATACTGCTAGTGCATTAGTTAGCCTAAATAGCATAACTATATACTTATAGTAACTATAATAGGTTCTAAATACTGTCTTCTATTCTTTGCCTTTCTTTATGTGTATAAGGTTATACGCTCTGTATAAGTTAAGTATAGTAAAGAACTTCGCTCCTAATAACTAGTCTTATAACTTAGATATATTAGGTAGTAGATAATAATTCTTAATAGTAATATTATTTAACTTCTAGTAGTTAATGTAAAGCCTTAGCTTACTATCTTTCTTTAGTATAAAAAGAATAGGGAATCCTACTAGGGATTTAGATTTTCTAATAAATCCTTTTATAAGGTTCTTCTTAATGTACTTGCGTAGTATCTCAAGCTCTTTCTTAGATAACTAATATATAGGCCTAAAGGGTAGTTCTTTCTCTTCCTTAAGTTTAATCTTATAATTCTAGGGTTAATACTTAGGTAGTACTTTTATAGACAACTCTTCTTTAAATATCTAGGTGTACTGTCTATACACATCTAGTATACTAGAAGGTATACTCTTATTCTCCTTAACTATTATAGAAGGGCTTTCTTTATCTATACAGTTAACTGCTCTACCTTAGCACATCTTATGTGTTAAAGAGACATTATTAATCTTCTTCTTATCTACTAGTTACAGCGCATGCTGTGTAGGCTTTAATGCACTAGTGCTACATTTATATTATCTTAATAAAAGTCTTTCCTATATCTAGTCTATCTCTAGATTATACTTTTATAACTAGAGAAGTCCTAATATAATATGATGCGTGGCCTTTATAAAGACGTCTAGAGTTAGTTCCTTATAGTGCCCCTGTATCTCTAGAGGGGCTACTATTACCTTATATATAATATACAGCTCTTCTAGCATTAATTCTCTATTAGCTACTTAGAGTAAATAGGCGTGTTCTTTTATGCGTAGTATAAGACCTGCTTAGTATATTACTGCCTAGGATATGTAGTTTGCCTGTGCTCCTAAGTCTAAGAGTGCTAATAATACTACTTTATTTAACTTAATAGGTAGTCTAATAAGTAAGCTGTCTCTAATAGTGTTAAGAGATTGCTTAGCAGAGTACTCTTTTAGCGCTTACCTAAAAAAGTCTCCTTATTACTAAATCTATAGATAATCTTGCTGCCCTTATGCAGTTTGCAGTTTAGGTTAAGGTAACACTGCTAGTGTAGATTGTAGCAGGAGCTGTTAATAACTAATTGCATACATACAATTTCCTAATAGTTATCTATACCTAGAAAGTGCAGCTTAGAATACTTGTTCTAGAGGTGCATTTTGCATATATTATTCTTGCAATTATACTATTATTTCCTGCATATAGTACTAGGAGTTAGGAACTATCTCTTTCCTAGTTTTTCTAATTTATGTATGCAATAGGCGTTGTATACGCATGCTGTCTATAATAGCTTTCTATAATTTAGATTCTAGTAGTCTAAGGCGTACTCTAGTTATAGGTTAAGAAGTAACACTAGCTTCCTATTAAAGTTAGGCTTATTTCTACTTTAGTTGTTTTTTACTTATTACTTAAGCTCCTGTTATGTAGTATAGTTACTAGCACTAAGTTTATTAAAATTATGTTTCTACTAATCCTGTTAGGATTTACTTAGGTTGTTAACCTGTTATTATCCTGCGCGAGTTTAAAGTACTATTTATTATAGTTTCTTGTTAATACTCTTAGTAATCTAATTATAGTTTTCCTAAAAGGTAGCGTTATTGTCTTAGATTTCTTAACATGCTAGTTCTGCATCTGCACGCCTATTAAACTCTTATATATCTAGATTATACTAATTTTCTTTAGTGTTAGAAGCGTAGATAATGCCTCTATCTACTTCTTATCTAGCAGTGTCGCGTAGTTGTTAAGACATAGTAGGCTGCTTATATTTGCGCACTTTCAATCTGCGTTTATATATTTAGCCTATCTGTTCTAATAGTTATTCTATTAGGTCCTATAGGTGCTTCTGCTGTTTATCTAGCTTCTAGTATAGTATAGGTGCTTAGCTACAGACATCTCTTATATTCTTATTAGATAATTTAATATAGTTCTTATTAGATCTAGTCTTAAGGTCTTCTATAAGACGTTCTATGTTATTAGTAAGAACCTCCTATTTATTACTAGTATCTACATTTCTGCAGGTAAGTATATTAAGTTATTAAACTACTCTGTTCTTAGATTAATAATCCTTAGTGTAGTAGCCTTGTTTACTATAACTATAACAAGTTACACTAGACTTATCCTTCCTGTTACTACTCTTGCTTTTCTAGTTCTATCTAGGTTCTAGTTCTTTGTTAATGTTAGACAGGTCTATAGCCTCTAGTCTATAGTAACTGCTGCTAGTGCTATTATATATATAGTGTTTAGTGTTTAGCTAGTAGCAGTTACTTCCTTAGTTTCCTTAGTTAAGGTTGTTTTGCTATAGGTTGCGTAGAGGCAGGCGAGTAGCATAGGCTGTTATTCGTGCCTGTAGGTTCTCTTACAATTCCTGTTATAGTTTATACAGCTTAATATTAATATTAATTACTGTATTAACTAAAGAGTTAAAGTTACTAGTAGACGCAGCAGTCTGCATTAATTTCTCTTTAACTTATAGTTTTAGTCCTTGTTAGAACATTATTATTAACGCAGTGTTATCCTAGCTAGTATACATTGCTAGCTGCTAAAACTTAGCAGCATAGTTAGCAGCTAACGTAGTTTACTTAATGCATTAGATGTTATAATATGTAATAGTTAGTTTATTATATACTCTAAATACTTAGCGTATCTGTTTCTTAAATAGGTTAAAGTCTTTAATCTATACGTTAATGTTAGTAGACGTTCCTTTTCTATAGTAATATTAGATAAAGAGTTTAATCTACGTAAACATGTAGTTCTTTATAAATATAGAGACAAGTGTTACATATTTCTTCTTAGAGATACGTTCTCTCTAGAATATAAAGAAGAGGTTAAATTTAATAAGCTAGTCTTCTAGTTTCTTATAAGTACTATTAAAGGTCTTAGGCTTAGCTACTAGGTATACACTTATAGACGTAGAGGTTATTATGCCTCTGTTTAATTCTTTATCTATATTAAGGTTATTATTAATATAGTTATGTAACGCGTTAGAGTTACTAGGGGTAGCACAGGATTCTAAAGTAGTACTTATCTTTAGGGGTGTTTAAAGTGTTAAAGTTATACTTTTAAGCAAAGCTTGTAAGCACTATTTATATTAGTTCTTAGAGATAAGCACTAGTACAGGATAGTCTATAAGAGTTAGGGTTATTGCCTAGTAAGACACTATAATAATAGAGGGTAATAATAAGTAGTATAGAGTAGACTATCTAGCTTAAGAGTTAGGGTTAAGATTCTAAAGATAAACTTAATTAACTAAGTTAAATATAAACTATAAGGGTTGTGTTCCTACTAACTATATACTTACTAGGAGATAATACTTATTAATAAGCAACTAGGGTTAGTCTAATAAAATATATAGCGTTGCTTGTTAATAAGCAATAACATACAATGCTTATTAATAAGCAAGTTACGTGTATTATACTTACTAATAAGCATATTACGTAACTGTGGAAAGGGAGGCCCTTCCTAACTCTGTCTCTAGTTTATAAGTAAGGGCTGTAGTTAGCTACTTAATTACTATACTACTTTGCCTATATAGGATTGTAATAATACCTAGTATAAGCTCTATATCTATAAAATAAGCTAAGATAATAATATAGCTACCTTCTTATAGTAAGAGAGCTCTAAATATAAGTACTAGGTGCTTAATAAGAGAATAGATATTAAGTATATACCTCTATATATATATAAGCTAAATAGAGTAGTAGAAAGAGCAGAATAGAAGATAATTACTAAATCTATTAAGATAAGAAGTAGTGTAAATCTACCTAAGAAGCTCTAGCTAGAGGTTATTACTGCAGTAATATAGCTCTATAATATAAGTCCTTCTTACTTAAATAAGCTATATAGCCTAAATAAAGAGCTTAATTACTAGTTTACTTAATATTTCTACTAGTATAAACCTAAGCAGGTAAGAGCACTTACAGCTAATTTAAGACCTAATTAGAGTAGGATATACGCGTACAGCTACTAAGCGTATCTCTTAAATAGAGATTAAGCAGCTAGGCATTATTAGAGATACTTTAAAGTTACTCTAAGAGGCTATATTAGATACCTAGTTAGTTACTAAGCTTCTAATATATACTAGATATAGGTCTCTAAACTTAACTAAGTAATTATAACACGTAATATAACCTTTAATAAGAAGCTCTTTTATAATAAATTAAATAAGTTAATAGCCTTCTTAGTTAAAGAAGTAGAAGTAGTTATAGATATAATCTATAAAGCTAGTAAGATAATAGATATAGAAGAAGTAATTAAGCTCTCTATTAAAGTAGACCTGTTAATTAGCTTATCTACTAAGTACTAGCTTAAGGGTAGTACTTAGAGAGAACTTTAATTACTAGAAGGCTAGTCTAGTAGTAAGGGAGCCTCTAAGATAGATACTGTGCGCGTAGTAAGCTTAGCTAGTAAGCTACTAGAGATCTATGTAGAATAATGCTAAGAAATAGGTTTACTATTCTCTAACTAAATACCTAAACTAGATTAGTTAAGTATAGGTAGGGAAGCTCCTAATAAGAAGGATCTAACTAGTAGCTTATAGAAAGTGCACTTAACTATTAAAAAAGAGAGTAAGCTAGTAGATATTAAGAATCTTAAAGATCTACTAAGACCTGTATTACTAATTATTCTAATACCTTCTTAAAGAATAATATAAGTAGATAAAGTAAGTAGAAGATATATATATTAGCAGAGAACCTAGAGCCTACTAATAAGTCAGAGCTATAGAGTACTAGACTGTAAGCGTAATAAGCTTACTAATAATAATAAAGTAGGCTAGTACTCTATAATAAGCTTAATATAGTAATATAGGTACTTATAGCTAATCTAACCTTTATTTAATTATATAAATAAATATAGAAGTTAGGGAAGAGAGCTTATTACTATATATATAGTAATTATTACCTCTACTCTATAAAAAGAAAAGTAGGTTACCTAAACAGAGCCTTTAGTATACTATAATAAGCTCTCTTTACTACTAGAAAAGTAGAAGAATCTTACCTACTACTTATTAGGTGCTCTTTTCTATTAAGCTTATAAGAAAGAAATAGTAACACTTATAGAAAAGAAAACATAGGTAGAAGTAGACTAATTAAGCGCCTTAATAAGGCCTCTGCTGCTTAAATAGGTCTTTACTTATAAACTAGACTAAAATAGATACTTTATTAAGTATAAGGCTTAGATCTGTGTGCGCAGAGACCTTTAGGCTAAAGATTTAATTATCTTAACCTATACTATAACGCTTGCTTCTAAATTGTTTTAGACTATAGTAGTAATTATAGCCTAATTTAACCTAGAGCTCTATTAGAATAATATAGCTAGCGCGTTTCTTAATATAAGCTGCTAGAACTAACCTTAGGTGCTCTATAAATTACTAGATAGATTTAAGAAACCTAAGTAGGTTATACTACTATTATAAGCTCTATATAGGCTATATAATTTACTAGTTCTATAGTATAAAGAGCTCTCTAGTACGCTTTAGACGCTTAGTTTTATAGCGTTAAAAAAAGAGCCTTGCCTCTTCTATAATACTAAGTAGAAAATAGTACTACTCTTCTATATTAATAATATACTTCTTACCTACTATAATAATAATTAAGTAGCTGCTAAATAGCTAATAAGCTTATTAATAAGTAAAGATTAAATTAAAGATTATAGAGCAGCTAAATAGTTTCTAGGCATTTAAATAATTAGAGACTAAGAGGCCTATACTATAACTCTTATATATAATGCCTATATTAATAAGCTTACTACTAAATTTAATATTATAGGGAATAGATTCTTTCTAAGCGTTCTATTCTTAGCAGAAAAGCTGCTTGAATATAATAGAGAAGCTTTAAAGCAAGAGATTAAAGCGTTTTAAGAACGTGTTAGATCTATACTCTATATAGTAATTATAATTTAACTAGATGTAGTATTTACTACCTCTTAACTATTCTATTATTTAATAAATCTAGGAGCGGCTTACTTTAAAGCAGCTGCTTAGGTTATTACTTATCTATATTAAACAAAGTACCTAGGTATAAGGTATAGTGCTTATAAAGGTAGTGTTAAAGTTATACTTTTAAGCAAAGCTTATAAGCACTATTTATATTAGTTCTTAGAGATAAGCGCTAGTACAGGATAGTCTGTAAGGGTTAGAGTTATTACCTAGTAAGACACTATAATAATAGAGGGTAATAATAAGTAGTATAGAGTAGACTATCTAGCTTAAGAGTTAGGGTTAAGATTCTAAAGATAAACTTAATTAACTAAGTTGAACACAAACTATAAGGGTTGTGTTCCTACTAACTATATACTTGCTAGGAGATAATGCTTATTAACAAGCAACTAGGGTTAGTCTAATAAAATACATAGCATTGCTTATTAATAAGCAATAATATACAATGCTTATTAATAAGCAAGTTACGTGTGTTATGCTTGCTAATAAGCATGTTACGTGACTGTGCAAAGGGAGGCCCTTCCTAACTCTGTCTCTAGTTTATAAGTAAGGGCTGTAGTTAGCTACTTAATTACTGTGCTGCTTTGCCTGCACAGGATTATAATAGGTAGTTAACTACTTATATACAGTAATGTATTATTTACTAATAATTATAAGACGTAATAATTATCTTAGGGCTATATTATATAGCTCTTTAGTAGTCTAATTATCTAGAAAGCTGCATATTAATTAATAGTAATAACTTCTACTACTAAAGCTAAATTACTTACTTTAGAGCATGTAGCTAAGGAGTTAGCAGCTCTAAAATAATTTCTAGGAAAACTTTAGCTAGACTTAGAGGTGCTATAGGAGATTTTCTATAATAATTAATAAACTATCTAATTAGTAGTTAAAGAGAGTAAGTAGCTTACTACTAGGCTATGCTATATAGATATCTAAAATATATAGTTAAAATAAGAATATACTAAGAGAAATCTCTAAGTAACCTACTTTAAGACTAGTAAGATACTAGCTAATAAGCTTATAAAAGCACTTCCTAGATAGGCTTATAAGCGCTTCTTATTATATTTAAATTTATACAGTATTAGTTAAAAGAGAGAAGAAATAGTTATAGAAAAAGAGTATGTTAATAGGAAAAGAAAAGCTCTAGAATTAGTAGGGAGGATAACTCTCTTTCTAAATAGGTATAAGCCTCTCTAGACTACTACTAGCAGCTCTTTTAAGTATGTAACTAGCAGCTAAGAAGCTTATAAACGCAAATTAGCTATAAATAAAGAGAATAACCCCCTCTCTATAGGTCTTAGCAGCTTAAGGAACCTACTTATAAGAAGTACTTAAAAGTAGTACCTCTCTGCAAGTAGGCCCTTTACTACCTAGATAGAGGTGCGTAGGTTAGTAGCCTGCTATACACTTATTAGCTACTATTATAAATAAAAATAGAGTTACTTACTAAAGTTATTACTCTACTAGAGGTAATAAGCTTCTCTACTAGCTCTATTCTAAGCAGCTTAAGAGCAGGCAGCCTATAAGCTATTAGTCTACTATTTATATACTCTATTTAAAAGAAAACCTACAGAAGATAGTAAGAGTGCCTAAAGGTATAACGCTAGCAGCGCTTACTATAGCAGCTAGCGGTAGTGTTGTCTACGCACAGCGTAACTAAGCTGCTTACTAGTAGTGCGTCTATATAGTACGCGTAGGGAATTACTCTACACACACCTAGTATAGAAGTGCCTAGGATAGGGACAGAGGGCGTAGGGGCAGGCGGCAGCAGCAGGGGTGGCAGCAGCAGCGCAGCAGCATAGGCGGCAGCAGTAGCAGCAGTAACAGCAGTAGTAGCAGCAGCAGCAGTAACAGCTAAAGGAGCAGCTAAAGCTGTAACTACAGGCGCAGGTATAGTTGTAGTTGTAGTTATAGGCGTAGGCGCAGGCGCAAGTAAGCTAGTAGCGCTGTAGCAGGCAGCGTAAGCGTAGGAGGTAGTAGTAGTGTGCGTAAGGCGCTGTTGAAGTTGTACTTTCAAGCAAAGCTCGTAAGCACTATTCGTATTGGTTCTCAGGGATGAGCGCTGGTACAGGAAGGTCCGTAAGGGTTGGGGTTATTGCCTAGTGAAACACCGTGGCAATAGAGGGTAACAATGAGTAGTATAGAGTAGACTATCTAGCTCGAGAGTTGGGGTCGAGATTCCAAAGACAAACTTGATTGACTAAGTTGAACACGAACCATAAGGGTTGTGTTCCTACTGACTATATACTTGCTATGGGGTAATGCTCGTTGACGAGCGACTAGGGTCAGTCCAATGAAATACATAGCGTTGCTCGTTGACGAGCGATAACATACGATGCTCGTTGACGAGCAAGTCACGTGTGTCATGCTCGTTGACGAGCATGTCACGTGACCGTACAAAGGGAGATCCTTCCTGACTCCGCCCCTGGTTCATGGGTGAGGGCTGTGGTTGGCTACTTAATCACTGTGCCGCTTCGTCCGCACAGGATCGTAACACTATCCTCCTCCTCCTTTGGGTTTGTCCTCAAACCACGTGACTGGAATCCGGGCTTACATAAAACCGAGCTTGTCCCCGCATCTGGTGACCGGTATGTCGAGATGTCTTCTCACACCCGCAACCTTCGACTTGGTCTAGAAATTCGTCGAGCTAATACTCCCGCCGAAGTCCCCTGCAACCGTTGTTTCTTCGAAGGCCACGAGTGCTACATCATGCCGAACGCTACAAAGCGTCTGAAGTGTGCTGAGTGCACAAAGGCTGGGAAGCCTTGTGTCAACATGTCGTGGGAGTCGCTGGATCGTACTCGCGAAGAGTATGAAAAGAAGGTGGAAGAAGATGAAACCTTGTTGGCAACCGTTATTGCGCGGTTGTTGCGAAATAAGAAGATTCTGAAACAAGCTGAGAATCGCGCGCGGCAAAAGGCGCTGTGTATGGCGAATGAAATGGCCGAATCGGGAGAACTGGATTTTGCCGAGGAGATGGATTGTCCGGCGGCGTCGATAGGCATGTGTGCCTCGCCTGCGACCTGGGCTGCTCTCGGGCTTATCGAGGAGTCTGTTGCGAACCATGGTACTTCTGTACCAATTGGTGGCAGTTCGTGAGGTGCGTTGGAGGTTCCCATGTGTTTTCTGATTCCGGGTAACCTAACCATTTGACTAGGTATCGAATACCCTTCTTGGTTCTCCGATGTGTTACTATTTTTTCGACTTCCCATTCATCGTTGCCGTCGGCTTGGTAGTGGAAGTCTTTCTGGATTGGCGTTCTTGGGTCGGCAGGTTCCAACAGCGAGATGTGGAACACTGGATGGATCTTTGCATCCTTGGGTAGCTCAAGTCGATAGTTGACTGGGCTGATTTGCTTAGAAATGAAAAATGGTCCGACCTTGACCTTGTCCAGCTTTTTCGTTGCTCTTCGTGTTCTGAGATTTTTTGTGAGGAGATAGACTTTATCCCCCTCCTTTAGCTGAGGTGCTATTTTTCGTTTCTGATTGACATATGAAATGGCTCGTCCCTGAGCTCGTGCGATGTTTTCGAGTGATTTCCGGTGTACTTCCTTCAGTCTAACTGCTGAGGCTATTGCTGATTCCGTCTGAATAGGGCAATCGTGAGATCGAGTAAAGAGATTTGGGTGTCTCCCGTGGTTCGCGAAGAACGGCGTCGTGCCCGTTGCTTCCGATAACTTGTTGTTGTATGCAATCTGTGCCATGGGTAATAGCGAAACCCAGTTGTCTTGTTCCTGGTTGCTGTAGATCCGAAGGTATGTTTCCATGGTCTGATTCGTTCTTTCTGTCTGTCCATCCGTCTGCGGATGATAGGCTGTAGATAGCTTTTTCTTGGTACCCAATGCGGCAAGCATCGTGGTCCAATAGTTTGACGTGAAAAGCTTATCTCTGTCGCTGATGATTGACTCGGGCATTCCGTGGTAGCGAATGATCCGATCGATGAATACCGTAGCTAGCTGTTGCGCAGTGTAGCTGTGTCTGAATGGTATCATTTCAGCGTACTTGGTGAATCTATCTACTACGACGAAGATTGAGTCGTAGGTGTATCCTGTGACAGGGTCCTTGGAGGGTGGTAGCTGTGTGACGAAATCCATTGTGATGTTCGTCCATGGTGCCGTTGGTGGTTCCATTGCTTGTGCTTCCCCATACTTGGCGTGTGTGCTATGTTTGTTCTGTTGGCACTGCACGCAGTTCCTGATGAACTTGGTGACCTTGTCCTTCATGTTGGAAAACTCATAGTGTCGCTTGATGAGTTCCATGGTGCGAGTAATACCAGGGTGTCCGTGTAGCGCATCGTCATGATGTCTTGAGATAACTTCCTCCTGAAGTTCTTCTGGTACTTGCTCCGGGATGCGTTGTTCCTGCTGAACTTGCATCACTAAATTGAGCTGCTGAGATGGTCCCAATGTCCCGTCCTTGTTAACCCCGAGAATGGCGAACTTGTTGATTGTTTTTTCGCCTGCGAGATCGTGGCGTCGGCTGAGCGCGTCTGCTCTACCGTTTTCTTTTCCTGGCGTATACAGGATCTTGAACTTGTACTGACCAAGCATTTCTGACCAGCGCACTTGTCGTCGGTTCAGAACCTTAGTAGTGGTGAAGTGTACCAAGTTCTTGTGATCTGTGTAGATGGTGAGTTCTGAGCAGCTTTCTGCGTATACTCTCCAATGCTGTAGTGCATCGACAATGGCCATGAGCTCTTTGTCGTGTACGTCATATCGTTCTTCCGGTGCCGTGAACTTCCTTGAGTGGTAGGCAATCGGGTGCCATTGACCGTCTCGTTCTTGAGTAATGCATGCTCCTAATGCTAAATCCGAGGCATCCGTTTCAAGGCGTGCGGGTTCGCCGCTCCTGAATGCGATTAGTGTGGGGGGCTCTACGCATGCTTGCTTGAGCGCTTGGAAAGCGTCCTCTTGCGCTTGTTCCCACTTGAAGGGTGTATCCTTCCGCGTAAGTCTCGTGAGCGGTAAGGCCTTCATGGAGTAGTCCTTGATAAAGCGTCGGTTGAAGTTGACGAACCCAAGGAATTCTTGAATTCCCTTGACTGTAGTGGGTGTCGGCCAATCCTTTACAACCTGGATTTTCTTTTCGCTCATCTTGACTCCATATCTTCCTACGACATAGCCAAGGAACTCCACTTCTTCCTTGTGCCATTCGCACTTTTCTGGCTTTAGCCTAAGGTCTGCGGTTGCTAAGCATTCTAACACTTGTCGCACATGGACCTTGTGTTCTTCTAGTGTCTTGCTGTACACTAGGATGTCATCGAGATATGCTACCACTGTGATGTCCAGGTGTGCTCGCAGCACATTGTTGATTAGTGCCTGACATACTGCTGGTGCATTGGTTAGCCCAAATGGCATGACCGTATACTCGTAGTGACCATAACGGGTTCTAAACGCCGTCTTCCATTCTTCGCCTTTCTTCATGCGTATGAGGTTGTACGCTCCGCGTAAGTCGAGTGCGGTGAAGAACTTCGCTCCTGATAGCCGGTCCTGTAACTCGGATATGTTGGGTAGCGGATAACGATTCTTGATGGTGATATCGTTCAACTTCCGGTAGTCGACGCAAAGCCTCAGCTTGCCGTCTTTCTTTGGTACGAATAGAATGGGGAATCCCGCCGGGGATTCGGATTTCCTAATGAATCCTTTCGCGAGGTTCTCCTTGATGTACTCGCGTAGTATCTCGAGCTCCTTCTCGGATAACTGGTATATGGGCCCGAAGGGTGGTTCTTTCCCTTCCTCGAGTTTAATCTCACAATCCCAAGGTTGATGCTTGGGTAGCGCTTTTGCGGATAACTCTTCTTCAAACATCCAGGCGTACTGTCTATACACATCTGGTATGCCAGGAGGTGCACTCTTGTTCTCCTTAACCGTCGTGGAGGGGCTTTCTTTGTCCACACGGTCGACCGCTCTATCTTGGCGCGTCTTATGTGTCGAAGAGACGTTGTTAATCTCCTTCTCATCCACCAGTCGCGGCGCGCGCTGCGTGGGCTTCGATGCATTGGTGCCGCATTTGCATCGTCTCAACGAAAGTCTTTCCCATGTCCAGTCTATCTCTGGATTGTGCTTCCGTAACCAGGGAAGTCCTAGTATGACGTCGTGCGTGGCCTTTGCGAAGACGTCTAGGGTTAGTTCCTCGTGGTGTCCCTGTATCTCTAGAGGGGCCGCTATCACTTCGTACATGATATACGGCTCTTCCGGCATTGATTCTCCGTTGGCTACTCGGAGCGAATAGGCGTGTTCCTTTGTGCGTGGTACGAGACCTGCTCGGTACATTGCTGTCTGGGATATGTAGTTCGCCTGTGCTCCCGAGTCCAAGAGTGCCGATAATACTACTCCATTTAACTTGATGGGCAGTCTGATGAGCGAGCCGTCCCCGATAGCGTTAAGGGATCGCTCGGCGGAGCACTCTTTTGGCGCTTGCCTAAAAAAGTCTCCTCATCACCGAATCCATGGATGATCTTGCTACCTTCGTGCAGCTTGCAGTTTGGGTTGAGGCAACGCTGCCAATGTAGATTGTAGCAGGAGCCGTTAATAACCAATTGCATGCATACGATTGCTTGATGATCATCTGTGCCCGGGAAATGTAGCTCGGAACGCTTGTCCCAGAGGTGCATCTCGCACATGTCGTTCTTGCAATCGTACCATTGTCTCCTGCATGTGGTGCTAGGAGTCGGGAACCATCCCTTTCCTAGTTTTTCTGATTCATGTATGCGACAGGCGTTGTATACGCACGCTGTCCATGATAGTTTTCCATGATTTGGATTCCGGTGGTCCAAGGCGTACTCTGGTCGTGGGTTCAGAAGCAACGCTGGCTTCCTGTCGAAGTCAGGCTCGTTCCTGCTTCGGTCGTTTTTCACTTGTCGCTCGAGCTCCCGTTGTGTGGCGTGGTTGCCAGCACTGAGTTTGTCGAAATCGTGTTTCCACCAATCCTGTTGGGATTTACTTAGGTTGTTGACCTGTCGTTGCCCCGCGCGAGTTTGAAGTGCCATCTGTTGTAGTCTCTTGTCGATACTTTTGGTAATCCGATCACAGTTTTCTTGAAAGGTAGCGTTGCTGTCTCGGAATTCTTGACGTGCTAATTCCGCTTCTGTACGTTCGTTGAATTCACGCATGTCTGTGTCGTACCAACTTTCTTCGGTGTCGGAGGCGTAGATAATGCCTCCATCCGCTTCTTGTCTGGCAGTGTCGCGTAGTCGCTGAGACATAGTGGGCTGCTTGTGCTTGCACACTTTTAGTCCTCGTTCGTATGCCTGTCCCATCTGTGTTGATGGTCGTCCCTTCAGGTCCTGTAGATGCTTCTGCTGTTCATCCACCTCTTGGTATGGTGTAGGTGCTCGGCTTCGGACATTCCGTATGTCCTCATCGGATGGTGCGATATAATCGTCATCGGATCCGGTCTCGGGGTCTTCCATAAGACGTCCCATGTCGTCGGTGAGAACTTCCCATTCATCACCGGCATCCGCGTCCTCGCGGGTGAGTACGTTGAGTTGTCGAACCACCTTGTTCTTGGATCGACAGTCCTTGGCATAGTGGCCTTGCTTGCCACATCCGTAACAAGTCACACCGGACTTGTTCTTCCTATCACTACCCTTGTTTTTCTGATTCCATCGCGGTTCTGGTCCCTTGTTGATGTTGGACAGGTCCATGGCCTCTGGTCCGTAGTAACCGCTGCTAGTGCTGTTGTGCACCCGGCGTCCAGTGTTTGGCTGGTAGCGATTTCCTCCGCGGGTTCCTCGGTTGAGGTTGTTGCGCCATGGATTGCGTGGGGGTGGGCGCGTAGTGTGGGATGCCGCTCGCGCACGTGGGTCCTCCCGCAGTTCCTGTTGTAGTTCATACAGCTTGACATCAATGTCAATTGCCGTATTGACCAGGGAGTCAAAGTCGTCGGTAGACGCGGCGGTCCGCATCAGTTCCTCCTTGACTCGCGGTTTCAATCCTTGTCGGAACATCGTTGTCAACGCGGTGTCGTCCCAGCCGGTGTACGTGGCTAGCTGCTGAAACTTGGCAGCATAGTCGGCGGCTGACGTGGTTTGCTTAATGCGTTGGATGTCGCGACGTGCGATGGTTGGTTCGTTGTGTACTCCAAATACTCGGCGTATCTGTTCCTTGAACAGGTCGAAGTCTTCGATCCATGCGTCGATGTCGGTGGACGTTCCTTCTCCATGGTAACGCTGGATAAAGGGTTTGATCCACGTGAACGCGCGGTCCTTCATGAACGTGGAGACAAGCGTCACACGTTTCTCCTCAGGGATGCGTTCTCCCTGGAACATGAAGAAGAGGTCGAACTTGATAAGCCAGTCTTCCAGTTTCTCACGAGTACCATCGAAGGTCTCGGGCTTAGCTACTGGGTATACACTCGTGGACGTAGAGGCTGTCGTGTCTCCGTTCGATCCTTCGTCCATATCGAGGTCGTCGTCGACGCGGTTGCGTGACGCGTTGGAGTTGCTAGGGGTAGCACGGGATCCTGAGGTAGTACTCATCTTTGGGGGTGTTCAAAGTGTTGAAGTTGTACTTTCAAGCAAAGCTCGTAAGCACTATTCGTATTGGTTCTCAGGGATGAGCGCTGGTACAGGAAGGTCCGTAAGGGTTGGGGTTATTGCCTAGTGAAACACCGTGGCAATAGAGGGTAACAATGAGTAGTATAGAGTAGACTATCTAGCTCGAGAGTTGGGGTCGAGATTCCAAAGACAAACTTGATTGACTAAGTTGAACACGAACCATAAGGGTTGTGTTCCTACTGACTATATACTTGCTATGGGGTAATGCTCGTTGACGAGCGACTAGGGTCAGTCCAATGAAATACATAGCGTTGCTCGTTGACGAGCGATAACATACGATGCTCGTTGACGAGCAAGTCACGTGTGTCATGCTCGTTGACGAGCATGTCACGTGACCGTACAAAGGGAGATCCTTCCTGACTCCGCCCCTGGTTCATGGGTGAGGGCTGTGGTTGGCTACTTAATCACTGTGCCGCTTCGTCCGCACAGGATCGTAACAGGCGCTTAGCTTTGGATTCTCTCTATATAAAAGTTAGCAAAACCTAAAAAGAGCTAGAAAACAGTAATAGTAGGATTAATTAAATACTGTCTAATAAAGACTTAGGCTAAAAACATGCCTAACTAAAAGAAAGACTAGAAAGGTTAAAAGAAGAGTAGTTAGGAAGTACTAGAGATGCTTAAAGAGTAACTAAGGGATACAGAAGACGCATAAAAGCTAAATTAGTATACTTATAGCTATACTAATAAAGATAATGTTACGATCCTGTGCGGACGAAGCGGCACAGTGATTAAGTAGCCAACCACAGCCCTCACCCATGAACCAGGGGCGGAGTCAGGAAGGATCTCCCTTTGTACGGTCACGTGACATGCTCGTCAACGAGCATGACACACGTGACTTGCTCGTCAACGAGCATCGTATGTTATCGCTCGTCAACGAGCAACGCTATGTATTTCATTGGACTGACCCTAGTCGCTCGTCAACGAGCATTACCCCATAGCAAGTATATAGTCAGTAGGAACACAACCCTTATGGTTCGTGTTCAACTTAGTCAATCAAGTTTGTCTTTGGAATCTCGACCCCAACTCTCGAGCTAGATAGTCTACTCTATACTACTCATTGTTACCCTCTATTGCCACGGTGTTTCACTAGGCAATAACCCCAACCCTTACGGACCTTCCTGTACCAGCGCTCATCCCTGAGAACCAATACGAATAGTGCTTACGAGCTTTGCTTGAAAGTACAACTTCAACACTTTGAACACCCCCAAAGATGAGTACTACCTCAGGATCCCGTGCTACCCCTAGCAACTCCAACGCGTCACGCAACCGCGTCGACGACGACCTCGATATGGACGAAGGATCGAACGGAGACACGACAGCCTCTACGTCCACGAGTGTATACCCAGTAGCTAAGCCCGAGACCTTCGATGGTACTCGTGAGAAACTGGAAGACTGGCTTATCAAGTTCGACCTCTTCTTCATGTTCCAGGGAGAACGCATCCCTGAGGAGAAACGTGTGACGCTTGTCTCCACGTTCATGAAGGACCGCGCGTTCACGTGGATCAAACCCTTTATCCAGCGTTACCATGGAGAAGGAACGTCCACCGACATCGACGCATGGATCGAAGACTTCGACCTGTTCAAGGAACAGATACGCCGAGTATTTGGAGTACACAACGAACCAACCATCGCACGTCGCGACATCCAACGCATTAAGCAAACCACGTCAGCCGCCGACTATGCTGCCAAGTTTCAGCAGCTAGCCACGTACACCGGCTGGGACGACACCGCGTTGACAACGATGTTCCGACAAGGATTGAAACCGCGAGTCAAGGAGGAACTGATGCGGACCGCCGCGTCTACCGACGACTTTGACTCCCTGGTCAATACGGCAATTGACATTGATGTCAAGCTGTATGAACTACAACAGGAACTGCGGGAGGACCCACGTGCGCGAGCGGCATCCCACACTACGCGCCCACCCCCACGCAATCCATGGCGCAACAACCTCAACCGAGGAACCCGCGGAGGAAATCGCTACCAGCCAAACACTGGACGCCGGGTGCACAACAGCACTAGCAGCGGTTACTACGGACCAGAGGCCATGGACCTGTCCAACATCAACAAGGGACCAGAACCGCGATGGAATCAGAAAAACAAGGGTAGTGATAGGAAGAACAAGTCCGGTGTGACTTGTTACGGATGTGGCAAGCAAGGCCACTATGCCAAGGACTGTCGATCCAAGAACAAGGTGGTTCGACAACTCAACGTACTCACCCGCGAGGACGCGGATGCCGGTGATGAATGGGAAGTTCTCACCGACGACATGGGACGTCTTATGGAAGACCCCGAGACCGGATCCGATGACGATTATATCGCACCATCCGATGAGGACATACGGAATGTCCGAAGCCGAGCACCTACACCATACCAAGAGGTGGATGAACAGCAGAAGCATCTACAGGACCTGAAGGGACGACCATCAACACAGATGGGACAGGCATACGAACGAGGACTAAAAGTGTGCAAGCACAAGCAGCCCACTATGTCTCAGCGACTACGCGACACTGCCAGACAAGAAGCGGATGGAGGCATTATCTACGCCTCCGACACCGAAGAAAGTTGGTACGACACAGACATGCGTGAATTCAACGAACGTACAGAAGCGGAATTAGCACGTCAAGAATTCCGAGACAGCAACGCTACCTTTCAAGAAAACTGTGATCGGATTACCAAAAGTATCGACAAGAGACTACAACAGATGGCACTTCAAACTCGCGCGGGGCAACGACAGGTCAACAACCTAAGTAAATCCCAACAGGATTGGTGGAAACACGATTTCGACAAACTCAGTGCTGGCAACCACGCCACACAACGGGAGCTCGAGCGACAAGTGAAAAACGACCGAAGCAGGAACGAGCCTGACTTCGACAGGAAGCCAGCGTTGCTTCTGAACCCACGACCAGAGTACGCCTTGGACCACCGGAATCCAAATCATGGAAAACTATCATGGACAGCGTGCGTATACAACGCCTGTCGCATACATGAATCAGAAAAACTAGGAAAGGGATGGTTCCCGACTCCTAGCACCACATGCAGGAGACAATGGTACGATTGCAAGAACGACATGTGCGAGATGCACCTCTGGGACAAGCGTTCCGAGCTACATTTCCCGGGCACAGATGATCATCAAGCAATCGTATGCATGCAATTGGTTATTAACGGCTCCTGCTACAATCTACATTGGCAGCGTTGCCTCAACCCAAACTGCAAGCTGCACGAAGGTAGCAAGATCATCCATGGATTCGGTGATGAGGAGACTTTTTTAGGCAAGCGCCAAAAGAGTGCTCCGCCGAGCGATCCCTTAACGCTATCGGGGACGGCTCGCTCATCAGACTGCCCATCAAGTTAAATGGAGTAGTATTATCGGCACTCTTGGACTCGGGAGCACAGGCGAACTACATATCCCAGACAGCAATGTACCGAGCAGGTCTCGTACCACGCACAAAGGAACACGCCTATTCGCTCCGAGTAGCCAACGGAGAATCAATGCCGGAAGAGCCGTATATCATGTACGAAGTGATAGCGGCCCCTCTAGAGATACAGGGACACCACGAGGAACTAACCCTAGACGTCTTCGCAAAGGCCACGCACGACGTCATACTAGGACTTCCCTGGTTACGGAAGCACAATCCAGAGATAGACTGGACATGGGAAAGACTTTCGTTGAGACGATGCAAATGCGGCACCAATGCATCGAAGCCCACGCAGCGCGCGCCGCGACTGGTGGATGAGAAGGAGATTAACAACGTCTCTTCGACACATAAGACGCGCCAAGATAGAGCGGTCGACCGTGTGGACAAAGAAAGCCCCTCCACGACGGTTAAGGAGAACAAGAGTGCACCTCCTGGCATACCAGATGTGTATAGACAGTACGCCTGGATGTTTGAAGAAGAGTTATCCGCAAAAGCGCTACCCAAGCATCAACCTTGGGATTGTGAGATTAAACTCGAGGAAGGGAAAGAACCACCCTTCGGGCCCATATACCAGTTATCCGAGAAGGAGCTCGAGATACTACGCGAGTACATCAAGGAGAACCTCGCGAAAGGATTCATTAGGAAATCCGAATCCCCGGCGGGATTCCCCATTCTATTCGTACCAAAGAAAGACGGCAAGCTGAGGCTTTGCGTCGACTACCGGAAGTTGAACGATATCACCATCAAGAATCGTTATCCGCTACCCAACATATCCGAGTTACAGGACCGGCTATCAGGAGCGAAGTTCTTCACCGCACTCGACTTACGCGGAGCGTACAACCTCATACGCATGAAGAAAGGCGAAGAATGGAAGACGGCGTTTAGAACCCGTTATGGTCACTACGAGTATACGGTCATGCCATTTGGGCTAACCAATGCACCAGCAGTATGTCAGGCACTAATCAACAATGTGCTGCGAGCACACCTGGACATCACAGTGGTAGCATATCTCGATGACATCCTAGTGTACAGCAAGACACTAGAAGAACACAAGGTCCATGTGCGACAAGTGTTAGAATGCTTAGCAACCGCAGACCTTAGGCTAAAGCCAGAAAAGTGCGAATGGCACAAGGAAGAAGTGGAGTTCCTTGGCTATGTCGTAGGAAGATATGGAGTCAAGATGAGCGAAAAGAAAATCCAGGTTGTAAAGGATTGGCCGACACCCACTACAGTCAAGGGAATTCAAGAATTCCTTGGGTTCGTCAACTTCAACCGACGCTTTATCAAGGACTACTCCATGAAGGCCTTACCGCTCACGAGACTTACGCGGAAGGATACACCCTTCAAGTGGGAACAAGCGCAAGAGGACGCTTTCCAAGCGCTCAAGCAAGCATGCGTAGAGCCCCCCACACTAATCGCATTCAGGAGCGGCGAACCCGCACGCCTTGAAACGGATGCCTCGGATTTAGCATTAGGAGCATGCATTACTCAAGAACGAGACGGTCAATGGCACCCGATTGCCTACCACTCAAGGAAGTTCACGGCACCGGAAGAACGATATGACGTACACGACAAAGAGCTCATGGCCATTGTCGATGCACTACAGCATTGGAGAGTATACGCAGAAAGCTGCTCAGAACTCACCATCTACACAGATCACAAGAACTTGGTACACTTCACCACTACTAAGGTTCTGAACCGACGACAAGTGCGCTGGTCAGAAATGCTTGGTCAGTACAAGTTCAAGATCCTGTATACGCCAGGAAAAGAAAACGGTAGAGCAGACGCGCTCAGCCGACGCCACGATCTCGCAGGCGAAAAAACAATCAACAAGTTCGCCATTCTCGGGGTTAACAAGGACGGGACATTGGGACCATCTCAGCAGCTCAATTTAGTGATGCAAGTTCAGCAGGAACAACGCATCCCGGAGCAAGTACCAGAAGAACTTCAGGAGGAAGTTATCTCAAGACATCATGACGATGCGCTACACGGACACCCTGGTATTACTCGCACCATGGAACTCATCAAGCGACACTATGAGTTTTCCAACATGAAGGACAAGGTCACCAAGTTCATCAGGAACTGCGTGCAGTGCCAACAGAACAAACATAGCACACACGCCAAGTATGGGGAAGCACAAGCAATGGAACCACCAACGGCACCATGGACGAACATCACAATGGATTTCGTCACACAGCTACCACCCTCCAAGGACCCTGTCACAGGATACACCTACGACTCAATCTTCGTCGTAGTAGATAGATTCACCAAGTACGCTGAAATGATACCATTCAGACACAGCTACACTGCGCAACAGCTAGCTACGGTATTCATCGATCGGATCATTCGCTACCACGGAATGCCCGAGTCAATCATCAGCGACAGAGATAAGCTTTTCACGTCAAACTATTGGACCACGATGCTTGCCGCATTGGGTACCAAGAAAAAGCTATCTACAGCCTATCATCCGCAGACGGATGGACAGACAGAAAGAACGAATCAGACCATGGAAACATACCTTCGGATCTACAGCAACCAGGAACAAGACAACTGGGTTTCGCTATTACCCATGGCACAGATTGCATACAACAACAAGTTATCGGAAGCAACGGGCACGACGCCGTTCTTCGCGAACCACGGGAGACACCCAAATCTCTTTACTCGATCTCACGATTGCCCTATTCAGACGGAATCAGCAATAGCCTCAGCAGTTAGACTGAAGGAAGTACACCGGAAATCACTCGAAAACATCGCACGAGCTCAGGGACGAGCCATTTCATATGTCAATCAGAAACGAAAAATAGCACCTCAGCTAAAGGAGGGGGATAAAGTCTATCTCCTCACAAAAAATCTCAGAACACGAAGAGCAACGAAAAAGCTGGACAAGGTCAAGGTCGGACCATTTTTCATTTCTAAGCAAATCAGCCCAGTCAACTATCGACTTGAGCTACCCAAGGATGCAAAGATCCATCCAGTGTTCCACATCTCGCTGTTGGAACCTGCCGACCCAAGAACGCCAATCCAGAAAGACTTCCACTACCAAGCCGACGGCAACGATGAATGGGAAGTCGAAAAAATAGTAACACATCGGAGAACCAAGAAGGGTATTCGATACCTAGTCAAATGGTTAGGTTACCCGGAATCAGAAAACACATGGGAACCTCCAACGCACCTCACGAACTGCCACCAATTGGTACAGAAGTACCATGGTTCGCAACAGACTCCTCGATAAGCCCGAGAGCAGCCCAGGTCGCAGGCGAGGCACACATGCCTATCGACGCCGCCGGACAATCCATCTCCTCGGCAAAATCCAGTTCTCCCGATTCGGCCATTTCATTCGCCATACACAGCGCCTTTTGCCGCGCGCGATTCTCAGCTTGTTTCAGAATCTTCTTATTTCGCAACAACCGCGCAATAACGGTTGCCAACAAGGTTTCATCTTCTTCCACCTTCTTTTCATACTCTTCGCGAGTACGATCCAGCGACTCCCACGACATGTTGACACAAGGCTTCCCAGCCTTTGTGCACTCAGCACACTTCAGACGCTTTGTAGCGTTCGGCATGATGTAGCACTCGTGGCCTTCGAAGAAACAACGGTTGCAGGGGACTTCGGCGGGAGTATTAGCTCGACGAATTTCTAGACCAAGTCGAAGGTTGCGGGTGTGAGAAGACATCTCGACATACCGGTCACCAGATGCGGGGACAAGCTCGGTTTTATGTAAGCCCGGATTCCAGTCACGTGGTTTGAGGACAAACCCAAAGGAGGAGGAGGATAGTGTTACGATCCTGTGCGGACGAAGCGGCACAGTGATTAAGTAGCCAACCACAGCCCTCACCCATGAACCAGGGGCGGAGTCAGGAAGGATCTCCCTTTGTACGGTCACGTGACATGCTCGTCAACGAGCATGACACACGTGACTTGCTCGTCAACGAGCATCGTATGTTATCGCTCGTCAACGAGCAACGCTATGTATTTCATTGGACTGACCCTAGTCGCTCGTCAACGAGCATTACCCCATAGCAAGTATATAGTCAGTAGGAACACAACCCTTATGGTTCGTGTTCAACTTAGTCAATCAAGTTTGTCTTTGGAATCTCGACCCCAACTCTCGAGCTAGATAGTCTACTCTATACTACTCATTGTTACCCTCTATTGCCACGGTGTTTCACTAGGCAATAACCCCAACCCTTACGGACCTTCCTGTACCAGCGCTCATCCCTGAGAACCAATACGAATAGTGCTTACGAGCTTTGCTTGAAAGTACAACTTCAACAGATAACTAGAAAATTAGAGAAATTAAGTAGATAGACAGCTTATATAGGGCGCTAACTAGTATAGTAAAAGTAATAGTAAGAGGCTCTGCCTACTATAAGCATCCTAATATTACTAAAATTAGATAATAGAGTAGTATAGTAAAGTGTTAAACGCTTACTCTTACTGTTATAAACAACGCCTAGAGCTAATTAGAGTTACCTAGCCTAGGCACCTGCCTATAGCAGCTATATAAGCGTTTAAGTAGGCTACTAAGTACTTAAAAAGAAGGTAAAAGTATAAATAAGTAAGTTATTACGTAATAAGACGCTTATAGAGTACCTACTAATTAGGATTAGGTTATATTAGAGCCTATTTTTACTCCTAGAGCGTCTAGAATAAGAGCTAAATACTTAAGAAAAGCTAAAAGAGCTCTTAAAAGACACACTCTTAAATTAAGCCTTAGAATAAAGAAATAAGTACTCTATAAGCAGGTGTATCTAGGTATAGACACCTAGAGGGTATGTTATATAATAAAGTATATAGATTGCTACTATAGAGCTTTTTTCTTACTTCTATACTCTAATTAGGTTGCTTTAGCACTTAACTACTAAGCAGCTCTGTAGAAGCTTAAAGGCTTACTTAATAAGGTTATAAGACTAAGTAGGTCTCTAGAAGCCTATAAGCTTATTAGGTAAAATTATATAACCTCTAAATTTTCTTTATATATAATTAATATTTTAGATATAGATTAGATAGTACTAATTAAATACTATTAATTACCTAAGTATAGTCTTATAAGCTCTATTATAATAAGTAATAAGCTAGTAAGTAATATTAATAAGATAGTTAAAGGTAGTAGAGTAAGTACTGTTTATAGAGCTACTAGTAGAACCTTAAAGATAGTTAAGGCTACTACCTAGCTAGCTACTAGGACCTTATATACTATAAGTAGAAGTAGATATTATAATATATAAAAGTAAAAGATTATTAAAGAAGAAGACTTCTAGAAAAGTATATAAAACTAATAAAATAATTAATAAGTTAAGTATAAAGTAAAAAAAGAGAAGAGCTTTTAGAAAAGAGTATATATAGTTTATATAAAAGACTTAAACCTATATACCCCTACTAAGGCTATAAAGGCCTTAAGGTAAAGTTAATAAACTAATAGTTATAATATAAAAGAGTAATTATAAGTTAAGTTATAAGATAAGGTAATATAACTAATTAGAACTACTACTAGTACTAGAGCTATATATAAATAGGCTGTAATTAGCTAGAGCTATATAAGTATAAGTAAAGAAGTATATATATAATAAGATTATAGCCCTATAGTAAAACCTAGATTACCTAATTTAGATACTGTGCCTTGTTTTAGAAAGGTAGCCTATAGGTAACTATCTTACTATTATATTACTGCGCTAGTTCTATATACAGGCAAACGCGTTAAAGAGAAAAATAGAAGTATTATAATAGGCTAAGCTCTAAGTATATAGAACTACGTACTAAACCTGTGTATATAATTATAGAGGTATAGCTTAGTACCTTACTATATCTTATATAAGAAGAAATAAAGTCTTCTTTCTTCTCTATCTTTCTACTTCTATAGTATAGGATAAATATATACTTATTAGAAGGCTACTCTAACTCTTAATAGAGAGTAGATAATATTTATATAGAGAGTTAATACTAAAGGTTAGGCTATCTTACTCTTTATTATCTTTAAAGTATACTACTACCTTTCTTTCTAGTATAAAGAAGAGAACCTACTATAGAATTAGAAAATTAAAGTTTCTAATAATAGCTAAACTACTAATAAGCTTAGTCTAGACTAGCTAAAGTACTTTAACGCGTATATAAAGAAGTATACTATTAGTGCCTACTATCTACTAGTTATTAATAGCTATAAGAGCTATAGCCTACTTAAATTCTAGTAATACTATAAGAATATTAAGATTATTACTACCTATATACTTTCTTACTTATTATACCTCCTATAGCCTCTTAATATAGGTTGCTTTACCTCTTTAAAGAAGGTATATAGGTACTAAGCTAAAAACCTTATCTATAACTAGATTAACTATATTATAAAGGTTAAGTTTCTACTATACTTTATAGCAGCCTTTAAGGCTTTATTTACTTCTAGTAATATTTAAAAAGAGTTCTAAGAGGCTAGACTAGTTCTATTTAACCTAGAATAGGTTATATTAACTCTTAATATAAAGCTAAGCACTTTATTACTATAATATCTTACTAATAATATACTTTAGTAGCTATAAATCCCTAGTAATACTCTAGAACTTAGGTTATAATTTATACTTATAAAGACAAGAATTTAGAGGTATATAGATAGCTTACCTACCTCTATAGCTAAAGCGTTTAAGAAGGTCTTAAAGAGAGTAGTAATAATTATATATAAGCTAGTATTAGTATAATAGAAGATTACTAAGCTTTAAGTAGTAAATAAGGCTGCTTTATACTAAAAATTATATAAAAGAAAGTAAGTTAAGGTAGAAGAAACTCTTATAGTTAAGAAGAGCTAGTAAATAACTACTCTAAAGAAGTTTAGAGTATATAGTAATAGTAAGAAGTAGAAGAAAAGAGTATATACTAAAGAGGCTAAGCTCTCTTAAAGACACTATAGATAGTGCAGAAAGACTAGGCATAATATATAAATATATAAGATTAAAGTAGAAGAGGTTTCTAAGTAATATAATAGGTTACTATACTCTATATAGTACTAAAGTAGGCTCTTATAGGCTATAATAGAGCTAGGTTTAGTATAGTTTTAGTAAAAGTATATAGCTTACTTATATATATAGCTTTCTTATAAAGTATATTAATTATAAAACTATTATTTTTATTTATATTACTTTTAATATCTTCTACTAGTACTAAATATAGATATACTAGTAGCTTAGAGAACCTACTTAGCTTAGTATTAATAAATATAGTATAGATAGCTTAAACTACTTTTTAATTAAGCTACTATAGTTATTTTACTACTTATATAACCTTTATTTAAGATTTAAAGTACTTAATATATTTATTATAATAAATATAATTTTAGTAATTAATAGAAATATTTATATTATAGTAGCTATTAATAAATACTTTAGTATAAATATATATAACTTTCTTTATAACTTTAAGTATAATACTAGCCTATTATTAGAATAAGCTATATAAATACTACTATAACTTAATATAAGTATTAATAGAATTTAAGTTCTTAAAGAACTTCTAGTAATACTTTAGCTCTTCTAGTTAGTAGTAATACTACTATTTAATTTAGCTAGCTAATATGTATTACCTTTATAAAGCTTTTAATTTTAAAGAATATTAATATAAGAACTATTCTCTACTATTACTACTTCTAATTATTACTAATAATCTTTTACTAGTATAGAATTAAGTTAGGTACTTTTAGAAAGTTTCTTATTTCTTTGCTTATTATACTTAATAAAAGCTATTTGCTTTATAATAATATTACTACTTATAGATAAGAAGTTATAAAATCTATTAGTTTAATTTCTAGAAACATACTAGATCTACTAGATTAATAGTAAGTTACTATAGTAGTATCTTTAAATATCTCTAGTAGTCTCTTATACTAATAGTAATACTTAAAAAAAAATACCTAGCTATAACTATACTAGTAAGGTAATACTTCTATATAGCTATTACTATACTAGAATATAAGTAGATAGTATTTTAAGTAACTAATAGAGGTATTAATAATAGTATATCTATCTACTATTCTTATAGGACTAGATTAAAATTATAGTTTAATTACTTAGTACTCTTTTTTTCTATTACTGCAACCTAGTTATCTAAATCTAACTAAGTATTTAAGCTAACTGCTCTATTAGCTATATAACGCCTCTGTTATAGCGTAATAGTATACTTATTGCCTTTAGCTTAGCAGCTAGTATAGTATAACGTATAGTATAACGTAGCTGTTAAGCTGTTAATCTTTGCAACTTACGGCTTCTGCGCCTAAATTACCCTTTCTGCCTATTACTACACATAGTTCTTAATAACTAAGTATATAGGCTTATTATGCATAAAGTAATAAGCTAAAGCTATTACGTTCTTCTCTATTCTGCGCTAATAAGCGCGCTATCTAAAGTGTAGATATAGCTTAACGTTAATAGCTTTACCTTGCAACCTAGAACGTTGCTGCTAGCTTAATTAAGCTGCTAAGGCAACAGCAGCATTGCTACCAGGTAAGTCTTCTGCAGCGGCAGCTAGCTGCTCGCTAATAACGCCAGCCTCTACAGCAACAGCAGCTTATTACGCGTATTCTACAGCCTTATCATTGTCTATTGTTATGTCCTCCGCCTCTACCGTATCATTATCCGTTCTAAGTATATCAGCAGCTTAAGCGTTGAATGCAAGCTAGCTTAGGTTAGGTTTAAAAATCGGGCTCAGGAAGGATCTGGCAGTGTTGCTACAACCAGGATTACAAGCGTTTTGTTGCAGAGTACAGTCTTATAAGCAATACGCACGCCTTATAGCTAACAGCAGAGTAGAAGGTGCAGGAGGATTAATCCCTGCTTAAATACCTGTGGAGGGCTCTGCTGACGCTTACCAGGTTTTATGCTATTACTGCTTACTAGAGTTAGACGTTTTTGCTTTTATTAGTGTCCTATTTGAACTACAACACCAGGTTCTATCGCAATAGGCGGATTTAAGCTATCTAAGCTTCTTTAAACGATGTAGGATGACATTAGGATACTATTTGCTGTACAAACGCTAACAAAACAGATCTAGTTGCATTGCCCCACCTCATCACTAATCAAGTCACGGGGCGTACGCGGTGTTGAAAAAAAACCTATAAGTACTGTATTTGGAGCGTTCTACAAGACCCGTCCAATGTTTATGGGTTCGCTGCTGTCATATTCCCTTGTCGGCCTAACGTGGACTCGCTCATAACCTGCTTCTTGATGGCGAACAAGGGCAATGCTCTAGTGGCTCGCTGGCACCGTATCTACATGGAGGTGTGGGGAGGTGCCACGGAAAGCACCGGCTTTCACAAACACCCGCTGATCCGTCACCTACCCTTGTACGATACTCCTACAAAAGACATAAACTACCGCAAGATGACTGTTCTGGGTACAACGATAATGGACTACGGCGCTCATGTTCTCTGTCTTGAGCGGCTTCGCGACCTGATCGATCCTAGCGACGGCTTCATTGGCCGCGAATACTTCCTGCACAGGATGTTTCTACTTCCTGGTCTCAAGGAAATATGGCTTTACCAAACAAGAACCAAGTTCAATGGCGAAAAGCAGTTTGAGCTACTGACCACGAGATACGACATGCCTGAGTCCGAGACGGATGATATGTATTATGAAGCAAAAGATTTTGTCGAGGATATGTTGGAAAATACCCTGATGATGAAATTCTCTCACGGTCTTGATGGTGTAATGGAATCTCATCTGGCTGACATATTGGAGAACGAGAAGAATTGGCAAGCAAACCATGAGGAGCACACTTTCATGGACTATCTGAGATACGGATTCTGAACTCCAAGCAGAACAGGGTATTGAGGCCAGAGGGGCTAAAATTCCCCATGTACCTATCCAACACACAGGCATTCTTGAGCCTTTTGTCTCTGCTTCGGGAGGAAACCTGTAAACACTTCATCGGACAATCAAAAGCTACATAGGACCAATTCTGCAGGAACAAATCCTCGCTTAGAGACGATACTTTGAAATTGTTTCTAATGCAGGCTATGTCTTTGCACAGTCCTTTTAGACTTATTTCACTAACACTCGAATCCCTTTGCTGTCTAGACGTGGGAGAGGTAGCAAGAATGCGCACGCAGGGTCTGCGTCTGTTTCATCCGTATCATACAGACTTAGCTTTGGACCGTTGGGGCAGAAGAGAGCTGCTATAACCAGCGACATTTCAGCATATGCAAGACTAGCCCATTAGCTTTGCAATAAGGATGGCATCGAGCTGGTCTACTTACTTGATTCCAAGACAGGCCCTAGAGCCTCTTGTGAACGGAACGTAATTTCTATACATATCCGGATGGATGTCGCCCAACCATCTCTCAGGCCGGAACTCGAAAGGACATGGAAACACTTCTGGGTCGGTATGCATCAAATAAGCAGACATACCAACAGGTGTCTATACAAAGTGTCAGCGTTGTGTATAACGACTAAAGAGTCTTTCAATACTTACGCCGCGCGGGATCACCCATTCTTTGTATTGCAAGGCCACATCTGGAGAGCGACGTGGTAGCCGGTGCATTAGGCCATGGCTAAGGCGGAGACCCTCTTTGATGCAGGCTTGAAGGTAAGGAAGCTGTTCCAGCACCTTCCAAGATGGAACTTCCTCAGGGAATGTAGCCATGACAGGACTGAGCTCATCTCGGAGACGGTTGAGGACCCGTTCCGTGCGGAGTATGTAGAATGCCAGATGATCCATCGAACGAGCAGTAGTCACTGTGCCTGCACCCATCAAGACCTGTGCCTCTGATGCAAGTCTGGCAACGGAGAGTTCATGCTCTGGAAGCTTACTGTCCACAAGCTGGGAGAATATTGTCTCGTGCCGTACAGTTCTTCCGGCTTCGTCTGGCTTCTGCCTAGCATTCTTTCTTGCTTTTGCTTCGGCTATGTGCTTTACAGCCATGTCCCTCCAGTCTCGAAACATTTGACTTCTAGGATCTAACTTTCGAAGAAGAGAATTAGGTATCAGGCGCACAACCCTACGGTGATCAGGATCCAGTAACTCCAAAATACGCGCGCTGGAAAAATGAAGGTAAGAACGTACCTAATTATCCATGGGAAATTCATGAAGACCGGCATGGACTTGATCAATGTACGGAACAGACTGAACCAATCAGGGTTAAAGGTAGGGTGAAGTAGATACGGCTCTGGGGGGTCCTCGATACAGATACCCATGATGACGTCGCCTGCAAGTGCTGCGAAAACGTGATCTAGCCGCACAACCGTGCGAGTACCTCGCAACTCTTGAAGTCTGCTAACAAGAACCCTGACGAGATAAACGAGGTGTGGCTCAATCCGCGAAATGCCCTGCTTCGAGAAGAAGCGTTCCATAGGCTGTCGCCTTGCACGGTGATGGTCATGGTCCACTGTCATTCCATGCGACCCTGCGCCAAAAAAGTCAATTTACAGAACGCCAGACGAGTATGGTATGAGCCATGTACCGTTAAAGTCCATACCATCGCCGAAGCTAGGCAATGCCTCAGTGCGACGAACACTTCCGGTGACGTAGAGGGTATTGTAGTATGTCGGATCGTGTATAGATAGCTCCTCAGGATTGATGCGCAAAATAGGCCCTAAGGATAACCCAGTCAGGTTGCGTATAGCAAACGAGGGTTGAAGAGACGTCTTACCATACTTCTTGTGCATTTTCTCAATCTGGAACAGGTACGCTCCGTGGCCAAAATAGTCCCACGCGATCTCGTACAAAAACGTTGCAGAAGCAATTTTTGGGCCAGGAAAACCGGCCAAAGGATGAAAGTACACACGATACACAACTAGAATAAAGCAATAGACGAGTAGTAGGATGGAAAGTCCTAGAAGCAGATGAATGGCGGCCATGACTGCACTAACAATACCGAGCCACTCAAGCTCCGACAGTGAATAAGCTGTTATCGACGACAAAGGGTAGAGTGGCAATAGGCGAAAGGCCAGGGTGTCAAGCAACCTGAATCAAGACTCAAAGAGGCGATGGTCAACTCTTCCAAAACTTCGTACAGCAAGTCTAAAAGCACCGCGGATGACCGTAGAAGTCCCAAAACATGGAAAAGTAGGACACCGTCTTTCTATCGCGGAGCGTCTTCGGTCATCGTCGTGCGTCGGGCCGTAAGGATCCATTCGTGCATCTGTCTCCGCACCCCACATCTCATCACGAAATATGCCGAGAGCCTCCGAGCAGACCCTGGAAGGTTGGCGTCAGCTTAAGCCCCCGGCACTTACAAATCCGTGTGTTATCAACAGCTAGAGGGCGGTAGAAGGGAGCCCGTTAGTAGGATTTGAATCATGCAGACTCCACTAACGCTTCGATTGACCGTATCCCTCGTTGCTCTAGTTGAGATCTGTATCGCAAACATATACTCGTTGTCAATCATCATTATCCTTCGAACATTGCTCCTGCATCATGGAGTTCATTTACTCGTCTGTAGTTGACAAAACGACCTACCAAACCGATGGTTTGTGCGATCGGATAGACGTGCGCATGCACGATCACACTGCTTTCGAAGACCGCGGAGCTATTAGAGCTCACGAACAATGGAGCAAACATGTCGATTCCAACAATAAGAAATACCGTGGGACATTGGGGCCTCGATGGAGTTTTATGTCTGTTTGCGTTCCAGAGTGCATACCAGATCGATTAGAGATCATCTCGTTCGCCAATGAATTTGCATTTATGTATGATGGTAAGTAATCGAGGTACATTCATGAATAGCGGCGAGCTAAACGAGTACGGTAGATGCAACAGAGAATACCACATACGAGCATGCTGAGATCGAAAACAACATGATGATGAAGGCCTTTATCGAAGGAGCTAGAAATGGATCCATCAACGGCTTGCTGCCCATGAAGGGCGGCATAGCGAAGATACAGTCCAAAATGCTCCATGAGATGCTCACTATCGATCGAGAATGCGCACTGACGACAATGGCAGCGTGGGCTCGGTTTGAGGAAGTCGGCTCTAGCCGCTGTCATTCCACCGTGTTCACGAGCCTGGATCAGTACATTCCGTACCGAATACATGATGTTGGCGAGATGCAAGTAGCTCATCGTTTCACATTCTGAATCTCGTAACTGACCGCAGATATAGGTTCTGGTATGGCGTTGTCACATTCGGAATGGGACTCAAGATCCCCAAGGAAGAAATGGAACAATGTAGAGAACTCACAAAGGCAGCCTGGATTGCTGTTAGCTTGACTAATGATCTCTTCTCGTGGCCGAAAGGTAAGTTCTTCACCCGATAAGTTATACAAGGCACCACTGATTATAGGTCTTCGTCTTTACTAGAGAGAGAGGCAGCTATCCAGAACGGCCGAGACCACGTTGTGAACGCGATTTGGGTAACTATGCATGAGCGCAGCGTTAGTGAAGACGAGGCCAGGAAGGTTTGCACATCGCTCATCAGGGAATACGTGGCTGAGTATGTTGAGACAGTCAAGGTGAGTTAATGTTACGTGTAAAAGTGATGTCATACTTATCTTGTAGGCTGTTCAAAGAGACGAGCATCTCTCCCTGGACCTTCGCAAATACGTCGAAGCAATGCAGTATAGCATTTCCGGAAATGTGGTTTGGAGCCGCTCATGCCCACGCTATCATCCGCAATACTCCTTCAACCAGACGCAGCTCCAGTGGATGGAGTTCGGGGTACCAGAGAAAGAGAGCAACTTTGTGCCTAGAGGAGACTCACCACTTCGGGTTGACGAAGCTACGAGCCATTCCTTATTATTGAGCTCTCAACAAGTCGATTCTTCGTTGCGTGGGCCTATATTCGATCGCGAAGTACGAGCATTTAGTTCGAAAGTAATTTTATCTTCACTCCAAACGGGTCTGGCTACTGTTAACTAACTAAAGAGTAGATAGCACTCGAGCCGTTTGATTATCTTTGCTCTCTGGGGTCTAAAGGGTTTCGAGACAACTACATCGATGCTCTCAACCACTGGATGAAAGCACCCGAAGCGGCAGTGGTAAAGGTGAAGGAGATTGCAAGGCTCCTTCACAACTCGTCCTTACTGTGAGTCTTACATTTAGAACCTGTCACTTAAGTCACTGGCATCTAACAGCTATTGAGACTCGACGACATTCAGGATTCCTCCTCGCTCCGCCGCGGCAAGCCGGCTGCTCATGCAATTTTTGGATCAGCTCAAACCATCAACTCCTCTAGCTTCTGTATTATAGCAGCTATTGACTGCGTACAAAAATCATTCAGCAGTTTTTGTGCGTCTCTAGTAATCGAGAAGTTGCTGCGACTTTTCGACGGCCAGAGCTATGATTTGTTCTGGACCTACAACCTCCACTGTCCTACCATGCAGGAATATGTCACAATGGTCGATCAGAGTAAGCTGCCTCTACCAGGATAAATCAAGCAGGAACTGACGTGCATTTCGAAGAAACCGGGACCTTGTTTGAGCTGCTTTCATGTCTCCTCGCCAGTTGTACGAGCCACGAAGTTTCTGTCAACTTTCGGGACCTATCTATGCTACTAGGCCGAGCATTCCAGATACGAGACGACTACCAAAACCTCACATCTGCAGAGTATACAGATAAGAAGGGTTATTGCGAGGATCTTGATGAGGGGAAGTATTCTTTGCCGTTGGTTCACCTTCTCCACAAAGAGCCAGATAATCCTGTTGCTCGCAACCTGCTTTCTACACGGAAATGTCAAGGCCACCTTAACCGAAGACAGAAGCTGCTTGTTCTTGATCAGATGGAAAGGACGGGTAGCTTGGCATATACTGGTGCCGTGCTTCGGGAGCTGCACGCGGAGATTGGCGGGGAAATTGGGGTTATCGAAGACAAATTGGGGGCGGTAAATGTGCATATGAGAGCACTATGGGAGTCCATGCGACTCTAGGCATATTTGGTTTTTCTCAATAACTCTTCATTTTGAGAGCTTTCACATTCATTCTATTGATTTGTGACACCGATTGAATGAAACCAACTGTAACTTGTAAGAGTCTATTAGAAAATTACAAGTCTGAAGGACGTGGGCACGTTTGACCCTGGGTTCTAAGGCCGCTCCCATTGGTCCAAGCTTCGGCTCATTTCTCTCGGATGAATTGTTACCATAGGGCGACTGGGCATGCTTGGGACCCACGAAGTCTCTATTTAAAGGACTTGTGTGCGGGGGGTTACGATTGTCTGTAGATGAATGACTGATGGGTTTCTCCGAGAGAATCAAATGACTTTCGGGTTTGCGGGATTTTATAGGTACACTAAGCTGTCAGAGTATTCCCTGTAAGCCGCCAACGGATCTGCAAGATAGTGTAACGTTATGTTAAAGACTAGGTCATCTATCTAGCCCATAACTGCATAGCCTTGAGCGCTTTCATCGGATCGCACACTAGGTCTTACATCGCAGGTATGAACGGCAGCTCTACATTTCTGTCTCTCAACTGCGCCTGTGCCGACATTCGACCAAACTGAGAGTTTAAATTGACATTCATGAGTAGAACTGCATCTTTCTCCATCACCTTCTTTGCCATCTTATTCACTGATCTACCCCGCTCTAAAGCTACCTCTAATCCGCACGCAGGCTAATGTGGAGCCTGATTTTAAACCTCCCTCCCATACTCTACCTCTGAACTTCACCGAAATCTATGAAAGAAATGGATTCGGTGGCGTCGAATCTCGCTCTGGGCAAGGATCATCCACGGGACAGACAAGAGCTGTACGGCACAGTTTTTGACCCTGCTAGATGAGTTCGGCGTAAAGTCCCTCCTTGATGCACCTTGCGGAGACTTTAACTGGATGCAGACTGTGAAAATCACTGGGATTCGATACATCGGTGGCGATATTGTGCATTCTCTTATCGAGACCAACAAGAGCCGATACAGCTCCGCCGAGAAGGAATTTCTTCAGCTTGACATTGCCAAGGGGCCTGTCCTGGAAGTAGATTTGATCTTCTGCCGTGATTGCCTTGTTCATGTGCCATATGAAAACGTCATGAAAGCTCTTGAGAACTTCAAGAAAAGCGGCTTAAAGTATCTACTCACGACAACCTATACCAAACGAGCTTCCAACGACGAGTAGTTTTTGTGCAGCATGTGGCGCTCCATCAATCTCGAGAAATCTCCCTACGGCTTCCCGCCTCCGTTGAAGACCATTAACGAAGAATGCACCGAGGCCGGTACGCTCTTTGCTGATACATCACTCGGCCTTTGAGATTTGAATTAGATCGATCTGGGCTTAAGAGGGGTTTCATAGCTAGTTTCGGAATGGTACAAGGGCTTTAGGGTTCGGGTTCACCTCTGATTCCAGCTGATGGAACTGAGGCATTTTCAATAAGGACTACTGCAGTAGGGTATAGTTCTATAGTTGCACTAGGCTCTTTGAGAACTACCCCTGCCTAGATATTGCTTCAGACCGTGCTTGTTTTCTTCTAAAAACGATAAGTGAGGCCGAAGGCAAATAAGCCTATGCATTGCCACATCAGCTCCACTAACTATGAATAAGAATCGGACTGCGGACGCGCATTTCATCATGCTTCTCTCCGCAGACTACGGTCCGAATGCATATGAATTACCTTATAAGGGTGGTGTGAGGCTAAGACTGCGGGGAACGCTACGGCTTAACACCTAGCACAACCTCGTGCCCTCTGTTCACTTCCACAGATACCAAATACCGCTTCACTACAGTATCAAGAACGATGGAGAACATCATACATCAAATCAATGAACTTGCCGAGAAATCAAGCGAGGCAGAGCGCCGTGATATTCAGGATGCGCTCATCAAAGTCCAGCATTCGCTTGAAACGCCATTCGAAACAATCATGCGAGTCTACAATTGGGTATGATACCCCAAGGATACTTAGTTGCTCATGTGCTGACATTGATAGGACTTTCAAGCGGTTGGCTCACGTATAGCGGCTGATTTAGGCCTCTTCAAAACCTTGACAGAACATGGGGAGCCTATGACGCTTCAAGAGCTTGTGGAGAAAACGGGTGGATCACCTTCACTTCTAGGTACCAAATACCGATATTTTCACCGTATAACCCTAACAAGCCCTCGCAGGGCGAATCCTTAGGTACTTAGCTTCAGTCAATCTGCTCGTGGAAAGCGACAAAGATGTTTTCACGGCAAATGCCACCACTAGGACGCTCTCAGACCATAATATGCAAGGAGGGATATATCTATCGTTAGTCTATCATCAGAAATACTGTTCAGAAGTTGGTTGGTAATAGGTCAGCAGATTCAACGTCCAAAGTCCCACTAATCATGCTCTTCCGGACTTGCTACTACAAAGAGGCTACCAGGACATCAATTCCAATACGGCCACCGCCTTTAATAAGGCTCAAAACACCTCTCTCCCATTTTTCGTATGGGCGAAAGAAAAACCAATAATCATGGATTATCTGCATCGGGCGCTACAGATAACTCACAGAGGTGACTGGCTCAGTAAGTTCCCATTGGAAAGATACTTGGGTAAATGGGCTTCCGGTACCGCTGAGGACAAAGTACTCTTTGTGGACGTAGGTGGAAGTATGGGTATTCAGTGTGTTGGGCTGAGGAATGCCTATCCTCATGTCAAAGGACGAGTGATTTTGCAGGATATGAAGGAAGCGATAGAGCTCGTAAAGCCTATCCAAGGGGTGGAAATCATGGCGCAGGACTTCTACAAACCACAAGCAGTCTCTGGTAAGCTTCTAATGCGAGCGGAATCAGCATGAAAATGAGCTCACCATAGCAGGCGCGAAGTTTTACTATCACCGGAACATTTTCCATGACTACCCGGATACCAGATGTCTCCAGATTTTAGAGGTACTGGTCCCGGCAATGACTCAGGATTCTCTTATCCTTATCGACGATAAGGTGCTTCCCGAGCGTGGGGTGCACAGGCATGTAGCAATGATGGACATTGCTATGATGGCCCAAGTCGCTTCGCGTGAACGAAATATCGATCAATGGAGATCACTACTGGCAAAGGGAGGATGCGAGATTGTGGATATCGTTCCATACACTGATGAGTATGACTCTGTTTTGGTAGTTCGTCCTAAGAAACGTGAGTAATGCGGGTTGAAAACTGCAGTGTCTTGATAGGGCAGTATTGTACTCGTCTTTCAATAAGGCGGTCATAATAGTGTGTTGTAATAGAGAGCATATGCTAGTCCTTTTGTTCAGCAGGGCATACTTGCTTGAGGCAGCGGTTTTGATATGTTCAAATGGAATTTTTATAGTGCAAGCTCATACTTCCATCGCTCTGCGGCATAAAAGCTTCCCATGTTCATATGAACATGGTATGAGACTAGAAAATTCCTAGATAGCCTTTTATTGCATAGTAGAGCAAGAAAGGCATTGCGCGAGTGCTGATTCGCTTTTTACTAATGTCGTGATGCCAATCTGTAACAGTGTTGGGAACCATGCGCCTACAGGAAGAATCAAAGGACTGAACTGAGGTAGTGTAACTACAAAGGTCTAATGAGTGTATATAGATATGTAAATGTAGGTTAGGCAGTTATCGGTACCTAGCAGAAATAGCTATTATAGCAAGTAACGGCGACCACTCTGTAGCATCTTTGTGATACTCGAAACCGCAACATGATCAAAGTACGAAAACTTAACTTGAAGTCAAATCATGTAGTCCAAGCTATGGCCGACCAAAGCTCCAAGATCTTTTCACTCCTTTCGAAGCTTGAACCTTACTTGCAGCTCCGGTTTCTCCCATATGAACCAAGATTTCTGTGCAGCATGCCAGTCGTATGACTGCGGCATCAGATCCATATCGAAACCCCACAGAAGCCTGCCCAAAATGAGTCGAATCTCCGCGTATGCAAGACTGTTTATGATTACTAATAGTCTCTCGAAGATGGACTGTGTACTTACTTCTTGCCTAGGCAATTCCTTGCACCAGTTGAGAATGGCTGGAACACAGCACGCTTATCTGAGATAAACTCCTCACCATTGAGCCATCGCTCAGGGACAAACTCGTAAGGATCCTTGAAATTCTCGGTAGATCGGTAAGCCGCATACTGGTTGATGCCGACCGACGTTCCGCAAGGTACAAATCGACCACATACTACGTGGTAAGGACGCAAGGTTAGCCGAACTGTATTGAACCTTTGATCGAGATCCACATACTTATCGCTCCTTCAGGTGGCACTTGACGTGGGAGAGAGCTCGGAACCGGCATATACATCCTCATTGACTCTTCGATTGTGGCATTCAGATAAAGAATCGATTGAAGTCTCTTAGTATCGATTTGATCTGGTGCCGAAAAGTGACCCCGAATAATGTCCGTAAGTTTATTCAGGCATTTCGGATGCCTCAAGAGATAGAAGATGCAGCCTCGAAGGATTAGCATTAATGAATAATGTTGTAGTGTAAACACACTATACCTGAAAGCATCGATGCTGTGGTTTCTGTGCCTGCATCAATCAGAAGAGCACTATTTGCAATAATCTCCCTCTGGTTGAGCTCTTTAGGCGATAATTTGGCTCGCAGTATGTGTGATACTTTTATGTCAGTCAGCCGTAGCTGCAAATATTTGAGATTGTCGCATACTGAAGTCAGATCTTCCTTGGTCTCCGATTTCCATCCTGGACTCGACCTTGCCCACAGACGTATTGAAATTCTGAGTACGAGCGCCTGCAAATGCCCACACTAAAAACCTCAGAATCTGGTGCTTGAAAGGAAGATACCTCAGCAACTCTATCATTGCGACTCCTTCTTTGATTCCTTCAAAGACTACTTGAACCTGTGGGCTCCAATCGTCACATTCGAGTGTATTCTCGCTCCTCCCAAATGCGAGGTGAGAAACGATATCGTATGCAACATGATGGAACCATCGCACGGCGTCCGTTGGCTCACCGTGTGTTCCCGCAAGTCTTTCAACTAAACGATCGACATGATTGATGAGTATACTTTCCTGCGCAAGAAGAGCTCGATCTGCAAACGCAAGGGAAAGGACGCCACGTATGCGACTATGATCTTCGTTTCCACACGCTGCCTGACCTAACAATTAGCTCCGAACTTTATAGAGAGCCGAAACTGTGATTGAGGTGGGTCTTTTACCATATTCTTCTCTCCAGTAGGCGTAGTGGCCCCGATATAGAAATGCGGATCTTTTCTTTCAGACTGTTACCAATCTGCGATGCATTGCTACGCGAGAGTGTACTGACAGAAATTTAAGTCCTAGCCGCCCTTTGCCTTTGATTGTGTATATGTCTCTCCAAGCATCACTGTGATTGTAGGATACTGTTATTGATAAGCGACTGCGCAATGCCTGGAGTATGCTCTTACGTTCGTCTGGAGCAATTCGCACAACACTTCCGTAGATGTCATGAAGCTCTTTCGTCTTATATTCCAGCTGACCAGTGATACGATAGTATGAATAGTAAAGCCTAGTTGCTCTACCAATCAAAGGGCCGGGATACGCGCAGGCGGGATGCAACCAAATGTTGTAAACCATTTTCGTTATTAGCAAGGTTAACACCTAGTATTTTCAGTGCTTTATCGAAAGCGTGTATCTGCATCTACTGACCCCAAGGACTGCTATCGGCCAACTTGTGAGGGAAGGATTTATATGCATATTGGTAAGTAATAGGATAATTATGCGTTCTATCTCGTACAACGATATAAATGCAGGAACAGAGACAGTTGTTTTGTAGGAGTATATAAGCTCTAGTTTAACGCCCCTCACTGTGCAGTGGGGTGAGCCGAAAACAACTAATAAGACCTTACGTGGGGTTAGGATATCTGCCATCATTGCGCTTTTATCAGTCGTATTCGGCCCGCCGGGCTTCTCGTCACAATCGGAAGGAGATCAGTTGCGCTAGACGGCTATCCGCACGTTTCCGGTAGAGTTGATGGTTGCGACGAAAACTGTTTCTGTCGATACCACGAAAACTTTGCATCATAGAAATTGAAGAAATTCTGTCAGATCCTATTAACTAAGTCGCATGGGATTTCATCGAATGTAAGAAGCCAATCCTGAGAAATGTAGAGAGTCTCTAGCCACTGAAGTGGGTCAACCTCGCACCTTCCCCCCGTCCTCCCCCTAACTTGGTAGGCGCTCGGTATCGTAGACGCCGTTCCAGACCTACTGTCACGATGTTCCAGCGCCACATCTACTGTAAAGAGAGAATTGGGTGTTTACTATGAAATAGGGTTAGACGGGCTTATATACATGAGAAAAGTTGGAGTCAAAGATTTTAGACTTTTGATATGTGATCTGTGATATTTTTGTGTCCACATTCTTAGCTAACATAACCAATTAGCTATTAGGGCCAAATCCCACCGCGCAGCGACTCCACTGACCCTGCACTCAATTAATTCTATCGCCCACGCGCCCCTAACAGAGAGGTTGAAAAGGCCCTACTGGTCTAAACTCTCCCATTTCCTGCATAATTTGGGATAGAAGTGCGGAGTTACAAAATGCTCACCCCTATTATAAAAGTAGCGGATACGGCTGCAAAAGCAAACGCTACATGACTTGTGACGTCATGTACATACGTAGTCAACATGTTGGTATGGATAATGCAGAGGGTAGCATGCAAGTAGACTTATTGCTAAGCGATATTGATACCAAATGTCTATCACAGAGTCGTAGTTGGAGGAAAGCGAGGCCGCCCCCTGCTATCGAGAAGACATATCATCAGTTATTCGGCCCGATTTAGTGGTTGCTGCATACGGGATAACGGGCCGTGCGGGCCTACAGACGGGTTCCTCCCCAGATGGCCCGCAGAAACCGGACCATAAATGTACAGCAGTCCGTGCACTCCTGCAGGGACAAAGAACATCACTTTGTGGCAAACTTGTTCAGCAAGTGACAGGAGCAAAATGAAACTCGCTCGGGCATACTTGTCGCCACCCACCATACCCCGCAGTATGAGTGCTTCTGCCGACATTGCTACCTTGATAGATCCCAAACCAACGTCCATATCGCCCACACAAATCGTTACAGTAAATGTAAGTATATATAGAGGAAATTGAGGAAGAAGTTGGTTCCTCGTGGAGAGCGAATACATATCCTCCGGTTACATAATCAGTGATGAAACGCGCTACTTCTAGAGTAGGCGTAGATGCTGACACACATAAATAGTTAGACTGTTCGAGTCAGACTACCTTGAAGACAGCTACACAAACGATTCGAGATTACGCTACACTGATCGTGCTCCCTACTCATACAGTGTCTCAATTCGGATTTCCTCCTTGCGTCGCCGCACCAGCATTTTCGCCGAAGGATCGACGACCTGATCAAAACCACTGGTTCGGATTGCTGGACAGCCATCAGTGGCAAATTTCCAGTCGTACTTGAGCAAAAAGTGCGCGATGAGGATCTTGGTTTCGAGATTCACGAAAAACCGGCCCGGACAGGCGTGCTTGCCAAATCCAAAGCCCATGTGATTGACGCTGACACTGGTGAAATGTCGAGATTCGGGATGCTTGGTCGGATTGACGAAGCGATAGCCGTCAAAACTGTCTGGATTCTCATACACTGTGGCATCCCGCATTGAATGAGCAGAAACGATGACAGATGCATTCTTGGGAATCTTCACAGCATCTTGCAAGTGGACATCATGCTGGGCGATACTCCTCATGAAAGCTTCCGCTGTTAGCAGATCCTCCCTAACCCAAATTGTTCATCGGACTGACCTATAGCAACGGGTTTTACGCGTTGAGATTCCTTCATAACACTGTCAAGAAGGGGCAGCTGCAAGATTGTGGAGGCTTTCCAGCCTTTCTCCTTCAACGCAAGTATGAGCTCATCTCGTAATGGCTGGATGTACTCAGGATATCTGACCATATCCGAGAGGAATTGACACATGAAGTCGGTTGTTGAGTGAGTTGCAGCAACGGCAACTGTAAGCTGCGCAACCACTGGATCATAGTCTCGCCCGTCTGCTAGCTCTTCGTACCACCCGAAGGCATCTGCATCTTCAGGACGATAAGTGCCATTTTTCCTGGCTTGAGAAAGCTCCTTCTTGCGTTTCTCGTAGACAGGCAAGAGTTTCGCTCTGGCACGGCTTACTAACCGTCGGGACTTGATGGCATCTGGATGAAACCAATGGATCACAGGGACCAGAAGTTTAGGTAGCTTGCGAAGTGCGGTGACACCAGTGACACTGGTCATGATATATTGCGTCGCGATTTCAAGCCATTCGTCGTCGTAGGAAAGCTCTGGTCCTTGGAGCGCACGAAAAGATGACTGGGTCAGAACTTTAAGGACAGATTTCCCAAGAGGCACTTCGCGCCACTCTAATGGACTGCATATCAGTATGTTGATCAAATCATTCGAATCGTTTTGTGTTGAGAAAGAGAAAGAGATCACACACCGGAATCGTTCCCCATTTGTTTTGTTAGAGCATCATCAATGGCCTCAGATAGGTATCTCGTAGCGGGAACTGCAAGAGAGATCAGCGACGCCGTCAACGGAAGAAAGACTCAACAAGTACGCACCGAAGCATCGATTGAGGCGCATACTTATCACATTACGGACCAGATCACGGTGCGTGCAAAGGAATCTGTACGGTTCAAAGCCAGGAACTGCGCCAAACATTTCTTTGTCAGAGAATGTGTCCGGAGAGAACTTTTCATCTGCGCGAAGACGCTCCGCATAAAAGGGGGAAAGTACGACAATGTGATCCCAACTTGCATGGAGTCGAATTACGTCTCCGCTGGCGAAGCCTTTGCGCAATAATCGGGCGCACTCATTGAGGAATTCGGCTCTTGTTGTCTCCGTGACGAAGCAGAAGTAATCTCTCGTATGCGGGGAAGGTATCTTCGTGAGGTGTACGTAGTTCACCCATATCTGTCGCACCCTGGGTCCCAAGATGGCTATGAAAAGCACAGGTAGTAGTCCAAGCACAGTCCAGTGCAGTTGCATCATCGATATGGACGTCCAGCAGTCGTCAAGCGTGCCTCCGAGCATTACGACGTTTCTTCCGAATCCTATGGAGGTTGATTTGCCTCTATCACAGTGAAAACTCCGCAGCAAATAGGTAGGTCATTAGGTGGGAAGCAGAAACACCGTGGCCTGTCAAAAGATGAAGTTGGGAAAAGGCACCATGCGCTCGATGCTGCTCCCACATTCGGCAAATTGGATGTCTAGAGTAAACAACGTTTTCTAGCGCTGACATCTTAGTACTGATATCCCTGAGCACTGCAGAAGATTACTGTGGTATCAGGCATAAGTTTTGTTAGTTGGAGAAGGTAACAGGGGTGCTCGGCTATATTTCTCGGATGATGGACTCAGCTTTGTCATATATTACATACCAATCTTACTACTTTGGTGTGACTTTCTTGACCATCAATGACTAGCAGCTGCAGGTAGAGACAGGTAAGCACGTTATTACATTACAAAGATAGGGGGGGATTTGATGTAATTCTGTCAGTAGGGGTGTTCCGCGTCATCCGACAAGCACCCCTGCTGTGTGGCAAACTAACAAAACTTATGCCTGATACCACAGTAGTAGCGTGGAGGAGAGTCACGGCACCTTTCCCATAGTGTGATGCATGGGATCGGTGCAATATCTTCCACCTTACCTTTGTGGACGTCACCAGCTCGGAGCCTGGCGAAGCTGACTATGGAAATGCTCCGGCGAGTCCGGCTTGAACATAATCCCGGCGACCAATAGAGACCAAGTTGGGAAGCTGGTGCCCAAGCACATTAGCTAGGCAAAGTACGCCCAGACTGGAGCCGGAAGTAGCAACTCATCCGCTCTGTCCCACGATCCTGATAGAGTAGATTGTCTCCTTAACATTGCTTGGCAATGACTTAAGAACGGGTGCAGCGTTAGTGGGTGTCATCGGGTGGCCGTCACAAATATATCACTGCCATTCGACAGCAGCTAGTCTCGTGCCACGTGGGTACAGGAGCATCCCTTCGTCGATTTCAATTTTTCCAGAGATTTTCAATCATCACGCTCAAGATGAAGACCACAGCAGAATCGTGCACTTCGAACGCTGGCATTGCGACATATTCACTATCTGATCTGGACCTGCTCATGAGAAATTTCATGACGCCCGCTTGTCTGATTTATCCCTTGGAAGACCAAGACGCGGACACTCGCAGTGCGGTAGTGGAGAAGCTTCAGCTTGGACTTCAGAAGACTTCCATGCAGCTCCCTGTACTGACTGGACGAGTCGTGCATCCAGTAGGCCAGCGTCCCTTTGTTCAGGTTGACAACGCAGACGACGGCATTCCTTTACTGGTCTGTGGAGTTGTAAACATCTCACGGGAGCTTCCATCCTACGATGAGTTAAATGCAGTTCATTTCGCCTCGTACTGCTTGCCCTATAACCTTGTTATTCCGACTGAATTGTTCAGCTCGGCTGGCTTCTCGACTGAGTCAGCCGAGCATAACCAGAATCTGCCAGTGTGTGGTTTCAAGGTCACCTTCATTGAGGGAGGCGTAGTGATAGGTGCCGCTATCAATCATTTCGTCACGGGCGCCTTGGGATTGGATCTGGTGTTCGGCTCCTGGGCCGCTAGTTGTCGTGGATATCTCACAGAAATTGTATTCGATCCAGCACTGGTGACCAGTGAGCCTTCTGAGCCCATATCGGACATTCAGGCCTTGGAAGAGAACCTCAGTCGAAGAGGAGCCGCTATGGAAACAACGTTCCAGGATTCAACGGATTCACCGTCACAATCTGCAAAGCACACAACGGCTTTGATTGGGATCTCCCACTCGGAAATCTTGTCGCTTCAAGTTGCGGCCAAGGCCAAATACCCACATCTAGGTATATCTACCGGAGATTGCTTTCGCGCAATCATGTGGCAAGGAGTAACCCGTGCAAAACGCAAGCTTCCGCGGTATCTAGGTGTGAATCAATCGAAATTCATGCAGGCAATCACATACTGCTCCAGCGACCATCGCCAAACGAAGATACCCTCAAATTATCTAGGAAACGCAGCAATATTTGCAAGAGTGCAACCCTGGACTGCTTTAGAGCTTACAGACGAGACCAAACTCATGGACGTTATTGCTGCTATCCGCTCGAACATCCATCAGGCGGATGAGATGTTGCTCAAGGATGTGCTGCGCTGGACCGCCAGTCTCGATGACATCACCGAAAGGTCCTGGGGCAGGATGCCATTCGGCAAATTGGACTTTGGTGGAACGAGCTGGGCACGAGTGAGAGCGTACAAGACGGCTGACTTTGGATTTGGTCCTCCGGTTGCTTTTCGAATCCCCGAAGTCAACATAGAATGGTGCGTTGCCTTACCGAGGAGGAAATATGAGAATGGCACAGAGTTTGCAGAGGCGTGTGTGGGGCTACCAGATGATATACACGAAGAACTGTTCCGCGATGAAAAATTCCGTAAATACGCGACGGTTTATCAGCTTCCGCAGGAGCCTTTTTAAAAGTGAATACGACCAAGAGATTTTATAGATCAATCTACCAGAAAACCAAAATTCTACAGTCCACACTTTCACGTGGTTCGTCCGGAGCTCGAGCCTCTTGCAACGCACACGCTGCGTGTGCACTCCAGGCAGCTACATGATCAGAACTCGTGTCGGCATTCTTGATAACGAGTAAGTCATCGGGGGTTTGGTTCGGCAGCCAGAACCATTTCTGCATGTTTGTCTCATCATTTGCTGGCCGCCGCAAATTTGCCGAGTCGGCTGTAAATTCGCCAATCAATTCGCTAGGGAACCGAATTGGGACTGGAATCAACGCATCGGGATCTACAGTACGATAATCGCACACCGTCATGGGATCTCGCTCGACAGTACGTAGTGGCCGCTTCAAGTAGGTTTAGCCAAGCGATGGGGTAAACGATCGATGTTGTCGGTCTCACACTTACCCAAACACTGTAGATGGCATATCGTGGAGCTGGGCGGCCAGCGTCTTCCGCTCTTAGAATATCCTGAGCCCACTCGGCAATGTCTTTGCGAGCGAACCGCACCGTGTTTCTCATGCCTCGGAGAGTAAGGTCTATATGGGCCTTCCCTACAGGGCCCGTATCCGCCTTTCCTTGGGAGCCAGCAACTGGTTTTGCGAGCCACAGTCAGCCTAAACAACTAACGTGGAACCTCCAATTACCTAAGATTTTGTCATGTTGCCTCGACTCCTGATTCTTTCCAACGTTGCTATCGCGGTCCACCCAAGTCCTAGGATCGGACCGCGTGCTCACACGGCGGACAACGGTGTTGATAACAAACGCTTTCCTAGCGCCAAGCCATTTGCACATCAGCGCCTCAAGCTCATGATAATACTGATCGAGTTGAGCATCGTCCCAGCTGTTTCCAAGCTCCAGAATCTTTGAATGATGCTTAAGGTATGTAAAGCCTTGTACATCCAAGCCGTCCGCTCCTTTGATCAATTCTGACGAAGTGCTGAAATCATGGAGCAAAACTTCCGCCGGGAAATGTTCCTCAGGTGGCACAGTTAGAATCGCCCTCCGCTCCGGTGTGCAAGAGAGGTCCGGAACTCCAAAATAGATTGTGGCAGGTGTAAGACCCATCGTGGGTTGTCGACAACGTTTGCGAGCAAGAGCAGACAGTTGTGTGCAAAGAGGTGCGTGCAGAGCACGAGCTGGGTGACTACATCAAGCTGCTCAGAGCCTCATACCATTTGTTCGATTATGCTAAGTTCCAGTATGCCCCGTCTCGCACTTTCTAGGAGCTAGTATCTCTGCCAAGGTAAGCTAGTGCCCCACCATCGACCAGGATGTCAGTTCCAGTGACGAAGCTTGACTCGGATCCCAGTAAGAATGCAGCTACATGCGCGACTTCACCACTACCCCCGACTCTCTTGCATGGGACGTTCTGTACCAAGTCGTGCACGACCTCTTTCTTGCTGGCCTGCGCTTCCAGATTGAGCATGGGGGTCTGTATCGCGCCGGGGCTGATAGAGTTGATGCGCGCACCACGTCGGGCCCATGATAAGCTAGCATCTTGTACTTGCGCATAATTGACCCGCTTGGACACGCCGTATGCCGACCAGTGGTCCAGCGCAGTCTCCCATAACAGTGGTAAGCCGAGAACATCGCTGGGGCTAGTGCGCGCCAGATGCTGAATCACTTCGTGGGGGACATCTTGTGCCAAGGTATAGCCAGCAAGGGACGAGATTACCACGCATGCTCCCCCATGGCTTATGAGCTTGCCAAACTCTGCAATACAGAAGCCAGTACCAGCCAGATTGACCGCAAGGATCGTCTCTCGTGTCGACGAGACCGGCGAAAGGCCCGCGGAGATTGCCACATGCATAACCTGCCCCAGGCTCTGCGCTTTTTCCGCGAATTGAATGACTGAATCGTGCGATGATATGTCCACATGCTGGGAAGTGACTCTGAAGCCGTCCCCCTTCATTCGTTGCGTGGCTTCTTGTAGGAGCGTGTTACTCCAGTCTCCTAGCAAGACTTCTTTCCCGGGGCCAACCCGACGCGCAATGGCCTCGCCGATCCCGCCTGCACCAATTATCACGAGTATGGATTGTGACATTCGGGCTGGACCAAAACAAGACGAGAGATTCGTTGGTGAGCAAGGTACGAGCGCCTCGTAAATGCGTTGTTTCCGGCGAAGAGGATAGTGCATCTACGAAATGAGTGGAGATATAAATACCCATCAAGTATGACAAATGCTACGTGACCTTCGTTGCCCGAACCGTCCCATCCTAGGATGTGGAGTTGGCATGGTATGCATTAAGCTGGGGTCATGTGTCAAGGCTGGAAGGCAGCTATCGAGCCACTAACGAATTCAAATGCGAAAGTCAGGCCAGATCAGGGTTGATACTATGGTCGCTGGTGTGCTAACTATCAAGCGCCGCGAAACAACGCCGACACTGCCGCGATTACTCCGAACCATGCATGTGATCACAGTTGATCGATTGTACAGTCCCGTGCCTGCATCTGTCTACGTTGCTGCCGTCTGTTCTCATCAAAGGAGATTATCTGCAGGAAAGAGAAATATTCCTGCACATGCAATCCCACTCCAAGGCATCACAACTTCCGCACAAAGAGAATCTTCTCAAATCGACTTTTGTAACCCTTTTGAATACGACAGCTTTTCGAGAGGTCGAATTTAAGCCGGATCATGGACTCTGTTCAAATACATTTCACACGAGACAGTCTCTTTATTCTCCGGTTGACGACTCTGTTAGTGTCTGTTCTGGCAACCGCGGCTTATATCAAGTTCCAGTCGAGACCAAGACCGTACTCCGGCTTTCCTGTTGTCACGCTCGACGGTCCTTCCGAGACCAAGGCCAGTCATGCCGCAAATTGGTTCAGGCGCGGTCGAGCCTTGGTCAACAAGGGGTTGAACGAAGTGTCGGGGGCGTTCCAGATATCCAACGGCAGCGGATATTGGATCGTTCTGCACAGAAAATTCATGGACGAGCTGCGCAATCATCCCGACATGAGCCTTCGTGATGCGCTGCGAGATGAGAATTTCCCTGACTACAGAGGATTTGATGGATTCCGCCAAGCATTCAAAGATTCAACGTTCACGCAAGAAGTGATTCGTGTCAAGGTGACGCAGAGTCTTGGATTGATTACAGCAAATCTTGCCAGCGAGTGTCAACACGCCCTGCACAAAAATCTAGGCGAGTCGAGGGAGTGGCAGCAACGTTTCATCATTGAGGACATACTCAACATTGTCGCCCAGTTGACGTCGCGGGTGTTCCTTGGGGAGCGTCTCTGCCGAGACAAAGAATGGCTCCAGATTACGAAAGAGTATGCACGGAACTCCTTCATGGGTTCGGAAGAGTTGCGCCAGTGCTTGCCACTTACTCGTCCCCTCATGCAATTTTTCATGCCTGCTTGCACACAACTCCGCAAATTCTCCGCGGCTGCTAGACGCTTAATTGACCCAGAAGTACAAGCACGTAAATGCCGCGCTGAGGAAGCAATCAATTTGGGCAAGAAGCCCCCAAAGGTCGAAGACACCATTGGATGGATGGTGGAGGTTGCTCGTGGTCGACAGGTGGACTATGTTGGAGGCCAGTTGGCCCTCTCAATTGCCGCCATCCATAGTTCGACAGACAACCTCTCCAAAGCAGTTGTCAAGCTATGTGAGATGCCTGAGATCGTCGCCCCTCTCCGAGAAGAGATAACGACAGTGTTAGAGAGCACTGGCGGCTGGTCGAAGCTAGCGTTATATCGCATGAGGCTGCTTGACAGTTTTTTAAAGGAGGTTCAGCGTCTCGCCCCCTTCACAATTGGTAAGTGGAAATGTGATCGGCCGGGGAGGAGACAATGGTGCAAATAGACACGAGACATGACTGGACCAGGCTGATTGTTGGCAGTGGGCATGCACCGCCGTGTCATGAAAGGCTACGTGCTCAGCGATGGAACACATCTTCCAAAGAATAGTCGAATCATGGTCATGAACGACAAGCTCAGGGACAGCAGCGTGTACGAAGATCCCGATACCTTCAAATACGACCGCTTTGCCCGGCTCCGCGAACAGCCGGGCCAAGAAGACCAGCACCAGCTGGCCTCGACATCTAGCGACTTCGCAACATTCGGTCATGGCGAGCATGCATGTCCCGGACGCTTCTTCGCTGCGAACCAGCTTAAGATAACTATTGCATGCCTCTTGCTCAAATACGACTTTCGTTTCCAACCAGGCCAGGCGGAGAAGGCACGCGTTATACCATTTGAAATGGTAGAAACGATAGACCCTACATTGAAGGTCGAAGTGCGGCGTCGATCAGAAGAGCTAGATGTCACAAAGGTAGCGAAGGAGACCGCCTAGACTGTGAAAGCAGGAAGGATCAGATAGGCCTCTCAATGAATCGTATCCTCCTCGTATTCTGACAATGTCTCGATATCATGCTCATCCACCTAACAAGTATGAGTTTTACGCGGACCCATAGACCTCTCTCGCTCTCGTAGTCGAGCTAGCAATGCGAGGCTTAGTTAAAAGATCATTCTAGCTTCTAGGTGCCGGGAACGTTCCGAAACACTTTTCATTTGCCGATTACCGGAACAACGAACAATATACTATTAGCTAATTTCTGAGAGGAAGGTAATAGTAGTTCTCAGGGTATCTAGGATATAGCCACGTTTGGTCCGGACATTGTCCCAAGCGAAAAGATGCAGAAGATCCTAACACATGATCCGGAGATCGCGGTGTCATACTTTTGTGAGCTAGCAAGGTGTCTTCTTCCGAATCGTCCACCACCCCAGGTGTACATAGTGCCAGGATACCTCGTCCGTTCTCTTGCTTACGCGGCATGCGAATAAGGGCGGGCTACAAGCCAGGCATGTAAGATATCACAGCGGCTAGTGGAAAGATGTACTCAAGATTGGGCTGACATGCTTCGCACTAGCGACGCGGTGAAAATAGACAAACAACTAATTAGGAACGAGACTTGCTAGCCGTCTCAAGTTAGGGTTATTCGCTCCCGGGGTGACACTATCGTTAGCTTGCTTATGGAGGGGTCTTTTTGACGTGGCGTGGTCATACGTTGGCATGGAACATACCGTGCATAGAACGGTGCGAGAGGGGTTGGGATTCGTACAGGCGCAACACTTACAGCGACATGCGTGATGGGAACAGTGACCAGGGGCAATGGCAAAGCAGCGAGCTAGTGAGACCATTGCCTGGTAGGTTCAGAGGAGGGTCTTCAGGGTAGCATCACATGTGCGGCATTTGCACTCGGCGTATTTAGCCTACGCAAGGCGAAGGTTTCGACCGGCTTATTGACTATGCATGTTAGAGTGCTAATTTGCAACGACCGTGGTACAACTAAGGGAGAGGGATGTGCAAAAACACTAACGCTAAGCTTAGGTGTACACTAGGTCTCACCTGAGAGTTATCAGGCAAGGCTCTGCGCTGGCAGTGCCATGCTCGGCAGTCTTGACGATGACGTGAGCTCGCGATGCTGGTGTAGTGCAGAACATTGAGTTTCCAAGGATATTTCTGTTTGCGCTGTAGTGGGGCGACACTTGCGCCGTGGGTGTTCGAAACTTTCTCGCGGCGTGTTGACGAGCATGGCACCTTGTAGTCGATATTCAGCCGTCTGAGGACATACTTCCCGATACGCACGACAGGTGCGAACGTTGCAGGATCGGCACTTAGCGGATCAGTCGAACGGCGATTCACCTCTTGTCGATGTTCGTTCAGACGCAGAATATAGGTCTCATACTTTTCCTCCTGCGCAGAAAAACCAAATTCCTACGCTTCCATCAAAATTGCATACTCCTCTTCGCTCAATACCATAAGCAGTTATGGCTGTCACCACTTCCAATGGCACGGATGGCCACCTAAACATCCGCCCCATGGCCCATGGATCGGACAAAAAGCTCAATGTTAGTTACTCAACTTTGCTGCGGGGAGGAGGCATATGTTTCACATGTTGACCACGAAGTGACTTCTAGTTTGGAGCATACATCATTGGCCTCGATCTAAACAACGCTTCAGGTTGGTACCGGCTCCTCATCCTCACTCCAGTGCGTCGTCCTTCTTTATTGACAGAATTCATTGTGCAGATGCTGAAATCGATCAACTACGTGAAGCTATCCTACGACACAAGATTGTTGTAGTCAAAGGCCAACAAGCTGAGACACCAGACAAGAATTGGGAAGTCATCAAAAAGCTGGATCCCATGCACCATATGATCACCCAAGACGAATTTGGGCAATTATTTCACCCCACTGGAGAGGGGTTGATTGTTAGTGATAATTCGACTGCCGTCAAAATCTTCAGGAAGTCATCGCTGACCCACAAGATATATATAGGCCATGTTGAAACTTGCCACCGTGCCTACCGCTGAGCACGGTCACATTCATTTGATGGGGAAGGGATACCAAGGGGACGATCATTATGGTCTGAAAAAATTGAATCTAGGTGAAGCCTTCGCCGGGAATTATTATTCCAAGCCACTCGCAGAAGAGGACTTCCAAGCTGGCGTAACCCGATTCCAATCCTGGCATATGGATGGCCCCCTGTACAAGGTGCATCCACCTTACATCAGCTCGCTGCGATTCATACAGCTGCCTGATGGCGATCAGACAATTGAATGGGCCGACGGGTCTAGTTTAAGCTTGAAAACCAAGCCAGGTCGTACAGCGTTCTTTAGCACGTCCCAATTGTACGACATGTTGACAGATGAGGAGAGAGCCATGGCCGACAATAGCACTGTCGAATACATGCATTACCCTTACGAATGGATCCGTGGCTGTCGCGGAAATCCTAATGGACTGAACGTCGCGGACGAAGGTCGCGAGAAACCGCTTGAGACAATGGAGAAAATTGCTCGTGATGAGCAGTGGACCAAGACGGTAGGTGGCCGCTTCGACATTTTGTACAAGATGAGTCTCTGCTGACGAGCACTGCTCTGCTTCTGCCAACAGTATCCCATGGTTTGGTTCAATGAGCTTACAAACGAGAAGTCTCTCCAAGTTCAACCAAACTGCGTCCGACGTCTTCTCATCCGGCGCTCGGCCGATCAAAAGGAGCCCGAGATCATCGAGGGGCCCGAGCGTGTACGTGAATTCATGAACCAGCTGCAGCAACGCATTGTGCGGCCTGAGTACATCTATGTTGGGCCAGAAGAAGAAGGTGACCATGTGTTCTGGTACAATTGGGGGACGATGCATTCGAAAATTGATTATCCTATAGCATACGGGCCACGTGTAGTACACCAGGGTTGGATCCCTAGTCACAGAGTGCCACGAGGGCCAACAGCGGTGGCACATCAACGTTCGTCAGATATCTGATAGTACCATGAATGAGTGAGTATCCCTTTCACGTTCGCACAGAACACGAAATAGGAAGCATTTCAACTAAAGGCAGGAAATAACAGAGCCCATATAACGACCCCATGTAACGCCAGCGTGCTTGGCCAGTTCAAGCGCGCACATAGCTTTTCCATAGCTAGATAGAATGACACAAAATGAAACTACACACATCTTGCCATATCTGAAGGCAGCCTCGTGTCTATGAAATACGGGCCAGCGAAGAAGTTTTGATCCTCGATAAGTATTTCTTGACGGAATTGGAAGAAACTGACAAGACTTGTAGGACAAAAGTAAGAGAATGGCGTTGCACTGAACATGAGGCTGGTGTCTAGATGCTAAAGGAGTGTTTTCATATCTAGGCTTAGAATACTCGAGCAACTCTTCTGGAGCAGCCAAATCCACAACCCCGCCTGATCAGCGACCGAAGCGAATGGCGGTAAGCGCTCATTGTGCGAGTCGCAACTCCACAGATCGCTACAGCTTCCAATAACTCTCCAACATGTCTTTCACCGTCGTAGTATGGATGGTAGGCATGCCCTCGATGCGAGTGGGCTCGATATCCATTAAGCCGTTTACTATCCATGTCTCTAGGATAGCAATGTATTTATCAAAAACCTCGGGGTCGAGTCCATAACGCTGTGACATTTGAGACGGCAATGCGGTGATCTTACCCTGCCGGAGTTTGGCTTCCTCATCATACACTACCTTCAGCTGCCTCCCCGTGATGATCTTCGTCAGGTTGACGAATTCGTTCAATGTTATTCTGTCCCCAGCAATGTGATACTCCTGCGGCCATGACCCCAATGGCAACTTCAAAAGACCCGTTACATGTCTTGCTACGTCTCTAGTAGTGGTTAAAGTAACGACTGTGTTGCCATCGCCAGGTATCGCGATCATCTCATGCTGCATGTCCACAATGAAACAAGCAGATCGCAGAGTCGTTGGCATGTTAGGCATTCCGAAGTAGTCAAGAAATATTCCGTTGCTAACGACTGTCCACTCGAGACGTTCTACGTCTGGAATGGCCTGAAGCCTGTCGAGGCATTTGAAATAGTTTGCCAGCGGCGGCATGACATCGATGGCACTAGAAATCGTTACTTCGCGCTACTTGCAAACATGGATAAACAATGGTCACCAACCTTCTTGGATAGGACAAGAACCAAGAACTTGGGATAAAGCGTTTGGTCGCCTGCGATTGCAGACAAGCTTCGACGAGATTGCTCTGAGCATCGCCGGCGACATCACTAAGCGTTGACACGACTGTAGAGATATGGTATTCCTCGAGTGTATCACGCATTCCTTGGATATCACTATAGTCGACAAAGACCTCTTGGCCGTGTGTGCTTGACTAGACAATCACGATCTCAATAAAATTGAAGCACATAGTCGGAACCCAGGACTTACCCTGTGCGTCAGCACAGTTACTTCGAAATCATTTTGGAGAACGTCAAGGAATGTGCGTCCTAGTCCGCCCGTGCCACCCGCAATTGCAACAACTTGTCGATTGATGGTCATGATGGATGGTGCGTGAGCATGAGAGTTTGTGAACGGTCTCCGAGTGCAGTAGCGGGTTGTTCAGGTCTGGCAATGAAGGGAGTGAAACTCGCTTGAAGCAGCCCATGGCTCTTGGGTGGAGCGACCGGGCTACAGATGTTGCATCTTCGACACATACCAAGGCTACCCGACCACAGCTATCGCAGCGTCGATACCCAGCTAGACTGTCCCGGGCTCGTATGCCCGACACGTCGCCCTAGTTCCGCTAGCGAGGATGGCGTGCGACTAAGAAAAGATAGCGGCCACTAGCTCTAACTTATGCAATACGAGCGCCATTGAGCGCCATTGCCGCATCTAGCTGAGAATTCTGACAGCAATGAGGTGGGAGATGGGCTAGGTCCAGCTTGCGACGCGGAGCACTAACCTTCTCAGCACCGGGCCGTCAGGAATGCAATCGATATCCCTTCCCACCTGTCGAAGAAGCGCCTCTGCAGACACCAAATCACCCAACATGATTTTTCTTGCTCCCTTCGAATTCCTCGATCCGCTACGCCATGTGCTCCCATTGACCTGCACAGGATTGATAATCGTATTTGCTTTTTATCTGTCACGGCATCATAGCCCCAAACCAGCCCCCAACATTCCAATCCACAGTTACGACCGCGAGGAGTATTTCCGCAGAGGCTATGAATTAGTTCAAGAAGGTCAGAAGAAATACCCGAGCTGTTTCCAATTACGCACTGCTACAGGCTGGAAAGTTCTCGTTCCTATTCGATTTGTCGAGGAATTGCGCAAGAACCCGTCCTTGAGCTTTGCAAGAGGCAACGATAAAGATGCTTTCATCGAGTACCCGGGCTTCGAAGCGATGGAGGCGGCTTGCCACGATGACTATTTTATGCAAGAGGTAGTCCGGGTGAAACTTACGCAAACCTTGAACCTACTATACTCAAGCGTTATCGACGAATCTGCCGTAACAATGTCGGAAGTTCTAGGGAAGGATAAAATCTGGCGTACTGTACGCATTAAGGACGACATCAACCACATAGTAGCGCGAGTGACGACTCGTGTATTCCTCGGATTTCCGCTCTGTCGCAACCAAAAATGGCTGGACATCGTCGTGAACCATACAAGAGCAGTGTTTATGGCCCAGAAAAGGATGCGACAGACACCTCCAGCCCTACGTCCGCTGGTCCACTATTTCTTGCCTGAAACGAAACTTCTTCGTCAACATCTCCATGCCGCACGTGCCCTTATCAGTCCCGAGCTCGCGAAACGTCGAGCTGCTGTCGAGGAGGCATTGCGACATGGCAAGATCCCAAAGGAATCGGCCGATGCGATTTCCTGGATGGTCGAGGTCTCGCAAGCTCAGGGCCGAAAGATTGATGTGGCTGTCCATGTGGTATCTTTGAGTATGACAGCGATACAGACTACTTCAGAAGTGATGACGAACTGCATTCTGCAGCTCTGCGAAACGCCTTCAATCGTAGACGACTTGCGGGTGGAGATTATTTCTCTCCTAAAAGAAGGTGGCTGGACGAAGTATACGCTATATAAGATGAGACTTCTCGATAGCTTTGTTAGGGAAGTCATGCGGCACCATGACTTCCTCCGAGGTGAGTCGACCCGAGTTACACTTACGGATCCCCGTAAGCTGTAGACTAATCATCCAACGCAGTCACTTCGTGGAGGGGATGCACAGAAAATGTCGTGTTGTCGGACGGCACTGTCCTTCCCAAAGGTAGCTGTATCTACTTTGACGATAGCAAAGTCGTGGACCCAGAGCACTACCCGGACCCGGAGAAGTTCGATCCGACGAGGTCGTTGAAGAAACGAGAGCAGCATGGGCAGGAAGAGCGGTACACACCTCGTTCCCGCCTAGATACACAGCTGACCCGCGCAACAGCCATCAATTCGTGTCATTACAAACGGACCACATGCCCTTTGGGTACGGCATACATGCGTGTCCTGGTCGTTTCTTCGCTAATATGGAGCTCAAGGTAGATGCTCTGCAATGATTAGGTCGCTTTCTTTGCTAACCTAGGCTGAAGGTCATGCTCTGCAATTTTCTACTAAAGTACGACGTCAGACTGGTGCCCGGCGAAAAACGACCGGCAGACATCCTATTCGAAGTGCAGAGGATGGTACCGCCTGATGTCCGAGTCCAGATCAAAGTACGGGATGTAGAGCCTGAAGTAGACTTGTATTCTCCTATGTCGAGCACCTAATTAGAGCAGGGCAGTACTAGTTAGGGCACTGAGATTCCTAGAGCACTGAGATTCGTGGTTGGTTCCAGAGCTTTGTTCGTAGTTCCCTGACTGCTCGGTCAAACTTCGTGGGGTGCAAGTATCGTTTCCCAGATTCTTGGAAATATGTCCTATTGGCGCGTAGCCAGAAACAGCATGACCTTTCGCATGATCCCGGCTTGAGTGTATGTGAACGTCGTGAGTTCATCATCCGGGTCCGTTTCTTCTTCTGATGATTCTTCAGATACCCCTTCTTCTGCAGATGAATCCTGCTCTTTCTCCTCGGAGTCGAGTTGAAAGAGGAATATTCTCTTGGTTTTCGTAGCGTGATTTGTCGTCGTCTTCCTTGGCGAGTCTGAAGTGTAGCGCTAGCTCACGTAGCCCCTCTGGAATAGGCAGTGGCCTACTCTCGTCATCTCTACTATGAATAACAACTTAGAGTTTATTTAGTTAGCTAACTTCTATATATACTAGAGTATATAGCTAGCTCTATTAGCTTAGGTTAGAGTATATTTTACTTATATTTTTATACTAGATTTTAGTTTATCTATTAATCTAGATATAATTAATACTAGTAATTATATAATTAAGAACTGCCTATAATATTATTAGAGTAAGTTTATAGCTAGTAGAATTAATTAATAAGACTATTTTACTAACTAAAATACTATAAAATATATTATAATAGCTTATAGTAAGTAACTTAAGAGCTTAAAGATTTCCTTTATAACTATAGCTTTCTTATATTTAATAAGTTTATAATATTAAATACTAAAATATTAATTAATAAAAAAACTTATTAAGTAACCTATAGGTATAACTACTCTATAATTACTTGGAGTAGTATTTTTCTAAATTCTATAATACTCTATTAATATAAGGTCTTTTAGTACTAAAATATTAGATTTTAATATTAGTAGACTATTATATATATGTATTTAAAAGACTAGATTAATACTAAGAAACTAATTTTTATAGGTTCTACTATAGTTTTCTATACTTAATATTATATATAGTAAATAGTTTTCTATTAAAAGTCTACTTTTTATATTATATTAGAGCCTAGAATATAATAGCTAACTATTCTAACTATTAGTAGATTTTATTACTTACTCTAATATATTATTTAAAGAATCTTAAATATTAAGTACTATAAGCTTTTAGAAGAGGTAAAGATATAAAAATACTTATATAATCTATATATAAGTATTATAGTATATAATCTAATATATAATAGCTTCTAAAAGCTTAAATAGGTTTTAAGCTAAGTATATACTAAAAGTAAATAGATTTTTCTAAAGATTTACTTTAAGTAAAGCTTATAAGTATAGATATTAAGAATTCTATAAAGAGCTTAGGTTATTAACTTATAAAATACTAAAACTTAAGTATATAATTATAAGTAGTATAGAGTAGACTATCTAGCTTTAATATTAAGTTAAGATTTTAAGAAAATACTTATTAATAAGGTTATATATAATACTATAAAAGTAGTATCTCTACTTACTATACATATATATTAAAAGGCTATACTTATTTATAAGTAACTAGAGTTAGTTTAATAAAATATATAGTAGTACTTATTAATTAGTATATTATATATCTATATATAAATAAATTCTTACTAGCTTAGTCTCTAGTTTTATATAAGAGCTTTAGTTAGCTACTAAATTACTATACTACTTTCTCTATATAAAATTATTATAAAAGTTTAGCTAAACTTTATCTAGCTTTTACTACTAAGTAGTAGAGCTTTAAATAGAATAAGAAGGTTTTTAAGTTTAGAAGTAAGTATAGTATTATCTATAGATCTAGCTATAATACTAGCTTAGTATAGTAACTACTAGATAATAAACAGTCTTTTAGAAAAGAAAAAGATTTATTACTAGTAACTAATCTGCTTATATAGTATAAGTATTAATATTTATAAAATAAAAGTTCTAAGTTTAGTAAAGTCTTTTTATAATTATAGCTTATAATAAAGTATTAGTATAATGTAGGTATATAGGTAAAAGCTATATATAAGTATAAAAGAAAGAATTACTAAATAATTATAAGTAAAATAAGTAGTTTAGATAGAGGTATTAATATATATATACTCTATATACTTCTAAAAAGTAGTTAGAGGTTAATAGTATTATAATAGTTAACTAGGTACTATATTCTTCTTATCTTAACTTTATTAAATATCTCTAGTAGGTACTTAAAAAGAAACTATATAAGCTATGCTATAAGTTTAAGTATATAGAAGACTCTTAAGAAAAGTAGATAGTATATAAGTTAGATTTATATAAGGTATAGGCTACTAAACTAAATTTACTTATTTATTACCTTATTAGGTCTATAATATAACACCTAAACAATTTTAGACAAGCAAGAGGTTACTAGCCTTAGTAATAGATGTATTACAGTTAATTTAAGACTTGAATTGTCTAAATCAGTTCACGTTGAGTGAAGCAACACTACTTTAAAGTTGAGGTTAACATGTTGGAGGGGTGGCTCGTGCGCCTACGCCAACAGACTTTTGGCACTTGACTGTATCGTCAACATCGCGGATAAGGATGGTGTTTACGTCTATCCACGCGCCACCATACAAACTCAACAAGAGAAGACGAACTAAATCCGCCGAATGAGTTGCAACATATCGCCCGGTCATCTGCCCCTTATTGAAGGCGGGAGGAAAGCATTCCGGCAGGACAAAGCGGGATACGTTAATCTTAGAGTCTGGTACACATCCTGCCTGTCCATTCTGGACCAAGCAATCGAACCCAATCGATCACATTCCGCTTGGTCCACGGTGACATCTGATCAAGTCCCGGTGTACCAGAAGGCCCAGATGCTCTTTTCAACGGCAACAGTGACGCTGGTAGAGGCGAGTGAAGCCACGATTTCCTCATCGGAACGTGGATTAATCTCGAAATTGAAATTTTAGGACAATCGACGGGGTACGTAAAGTAGACGTGATGGCAATATGACTGCTTCAAAGTGCAGGCCAACATAAAATTTTCATGGCTTCTGATAGTGTTACTGTTTGTCTGCAACTACATGCATTGACCATGCGCAATCTTTTCCAGTAAAAGTTGCAATAGCGCGAGCTATAGTACGAATATCCTGAATTCTGGTTTCCGAAGAAAGACAGGGGCGATCAAGCCCTTCCAATTGATTCGGGACGTTTGTTTGTATCGCCATTATCCAAATTCCGTGCCCGAATACGCTAGCTGTTAAGATATAGTAGCGTTCTTGCTTATGTGACCACCACTAGTGCGAATAGAAGTAGAGTTACTAAATTTTAGCTGAGGGAACGATTCGTCTATCCTTCACAGACTATATACTATTACTCCACCATCTCATGCATCCTGTATTATTATCAAGTCATTAGTCTAACACTAGCCCAGGACCTACTCGGCGCTTTGCCTGATCCCAGTAGGTCAACATAGTTTTTGAGGGATTTTTAATGTTTGGTGGGCCCGGAACGGCGTTCGCTATGGTATGAGGCGAAAGTGTTGTACGTGGCGCGACGATCCGATCTTACTATGGGTGAATTTCACCCAATTACAGGTGCATATATAATCACTCTTGGGTGAGCGCACGTAACGTCTACCCCTGCGAAACAACTCCTTGCTAGCCGCCCACATATAAAACTTACGCCTCCCACTGCAGTAGTATACCGAGCGCCCACCGAGCGCCCACCAAGTTAAGGAAAGGATGGGAGGAAAGTGCGGGGTTGACCCACTCCAATGGCAAGAGACTTGGTATTAGAGTTGTCAACGAGTAAGCTTACCTCAAGCACTTGCTTGAGCTTGCTTGCAATTCTCAAGTTCAAGCAAGCAAGCAACGTGAGTTATCAGTTAAGTGCTTAAGCTTGCTTGACTTGCTAAGGCGTGATAGGGGGGTTTTAACCAGGGTTGATGATACTTTCTTAGTGTTTTAGTATTAGCTACATCCTGATGCTGCAACCAACGTGGCAATTATATAGGAATCACTATAGTAGACAGTAAAAAAGAAGAGCTTTATATATAAATTAAACCTACGTAAAAAAAACTTTAGAATAGGTGTACATCTTTCTAAGTAATAGAATAAACATAATATTCTAAGCAGTTATGTACCTATTCTTTTCTACTCTGTTTTATTTTTATAATAAGAATAAAGTAAATAGTAGATGTTTTATATATTCTCTAGAACTTAGAGTATTTTAAATAGTAATAGAATTACTAATGTATATTTTTTATAGAACTAGATAGAGTTATACTAACTTTTAATATAATATATAAACTACTAAAATCTTAAATATATATATCTTATTATATTTAGAGTATCTAAATTCTATTCTTAACTATTATATTAATAGCTATTAAGGTTATATTAAGTAGAGCTAAATACATATCTAATAATTACTACTATAAGATAGAAAGTAAAAATAATAAAAAGCTATTTAATATAAACTAACTAGGTATAGTAATTATTAAATATACTAGCTAATAGTTTATAATTATCTATTATATAAAGTAAACTTATAAGTAATAGGCTATAAAAGTATAAAAAAGAAAGTAATAAAAGTACTTTGAATTAAGGCTTTAAGTATTTAGAGAATAAAAATAGAAAGAGAAATTATTAAAGATAGTTAATATACCTTATAGGTAAGTAAACTAATAGGTAAGTAAGCTACTTTTACTAAGCTCCTACTAGAGTACTCTTTCTATACTAATATCTTAATAATAATATATTATTAATACGTCTTAGGAAGCTTAGGTATAGCTTATATATTAAAGTTATACTTTAGTTAAAGACTATAAGTACTAGTTCTATTAGTTCTTAGGTATAAACAGTGTGCAGTAGATTAGGTAGAGTTATTACCTAGTAAAACACTATAATAATAGAAAGTAATAATAAGTAGTATAGAGTAGACTATCTAGCTTAAGAGTTAAGTTAAGATTCTAAAGATAAACTTAATTAATAAGGTTAAATATAAACTATAAGAGTTATATTCTTATATACTATATACTTACTAGAAAATAATACTTATTAATAAGTAACTAGAGTTAGTCTAATAAAATATATAGTATTACTTATTAATAAGTAATAATAAATAATACTTATTAATAAGTAAGTTATATATATTATACTTATTAATAAGTATATTAGGTAACTATATAAAAAGAGATCTTTTCTAACTCTGCCTCTAGCTTATAGGTAAGAGCTCTAGTTAGCTACTTAATTACTATACTACTTTATCTGCACAGGATTATAACACTATTCTCTTCTTTCTTTAGGTTTATTCTTAAACTATATAACTAGAATCTAGGCTTATATAAAACTAAGCTTATTTCTATATCTAGTAACTAGTATATTAAGATATCTTCTTATACCTATAATCTTTAACTTAGTCTAGAAATTTATTAAGCTAATACTTCTACTAAAGTTCTTTATAACTATTATTTCTTTAAAGGTTATAAGTACTATATTATACTAAATACTATAAAGTAATAAGATAGTATTCTCTATAGTAAGAGTAGGTATTTATATAGAAGTAGTATAGGTAAAGTTCTATTAATAGAATAGAATAAGTATAATAAACTCTCTACTAGTAAGCTACTTATTATCTTCTTCTTAGAGTATATCTTAGTTTTTTCTTAATAGAGCGTCTGCTTATAAATTCTCTTCTTCTAGTCTATAGTAGATCTTTATATTACTAAACTAGAATATAATTTAAGCCTATTATATATATCTTTTAGTAAGCTTTTATTTCTTAGTAAAGTACTTAAGGTTCTTATAGTTAGTAAAAATTTAAACTCTTATATACTTTAGAGTTTAGTATTCTATTTCTATAAGTAGAAGATTACTACTAGAAGTTTTTTATTATAGATAAAGTAGTTTACTTTATAAGAGAGAAACTTTTATAAGAAATATATAACTATATAGAGGTTACTAAATATATCTTCTTATAAAAGAATAGTATCTATAGTAAAGCTAGAAAAATTATATTTAACTATAGCCTTCTCTTCTAAGTTTAAGGTAGTAAGTACTTTATCTAATAGAAAGGCTTTCTTTAAGGCTAAAAAGGCTTACTCTTACTCTTCTTTTTATTAGAATAGTAAGTCTTTCTTTATAAGCTATATAAGCAGCTTAAATAAAGTAGTAAAGTTTTTAATAAACTTTTTATAGAAATTAGTAAATTCTAGAAACTCTTATATACTCTTAATAGTAGTTAAGGCTTACTACTTCTTAATTACTTATACCTTTTTAAAATCTATAGAAATTTTCTTTCTAGCCTCTAGAATAAAGCTAAGGTACTATCTATATTAGATATTAAATTTATACTTATTAACTTCTAACTATAGGCTAGCTTCCTATAGGTGTTTAACTACTTATTATATATATTTATAATATTTCTATAGAAACCTCTTAGTAAAGATAAGAATATTATTTAAGTATATAGAAGTAAAGTTATCTAGAAAGTCTCTTAGGGCCTAGTTAATATACCTTTAAAAAGTGCTTAGAGTATTTACTAATCTAAATAGTATTATAAGCTATTTATATAATCTAAACCTTATATAAAAGGTAGTTATCTATTTCTATTTCTTAGATATTCTAATCTTATAGAAAGTAGTAGTAATATCTAGCTTTATATACTAGATAGCTTATCTAATTAGGTTTAGAGTTTCTTTAATTAGTAGGAAAGAGTATTAATTCTTCTTTATAAAGGTATTAAGCGCTCTATAGTCTACGTAAAAGTAAAGTCTACTTTTTAGTTTTTATATAAATAGTACTAGTAAGGCTGCTAGTAAGTTACTAGCTCTAATAAACCTCTTTTTAGGTAGGTCTAGTAGTATAAAGTATAAGATAAAAAGCTTATTTCTAGATATTATATTAAGTAGGCTGTATAGTACTTCTAGAGTCTTTTTATTTACTTTATTTAGCTTAATTAAATAATTTACCTTTAGGCCTTTATATAGTAGTAGCTTATTTTCTTCTTCTAGAATAAATAGCTAAATATATAATTATAAATATATAGAAAGTATAGCTTATACTTCTTCTTTTATTATTTAGTTCTTAGGTTTTAAAGCCTTTTAGATGTCTTATATATTATTAGTAAAGACTTAAACTCTAAAGTCTTCTTTATAGCTCTTTTATATATAGTACTAGAAGGCTACTACTAATATAGAGTAGTAGTTTAGAAAGGTAAGTACTTTAGTACTTTATATAGTAACTTTATATTACTTTATCTATAGTAATCTTCTTTAGAAGTTAATAACTTCTTTAATATTCTCTAGCTAGGTCTTTTCTAAGATTATATTATACTTATATATTAATAGGCTAATATAAGCTACTAGTTATAGCTATTATATACTTCTAATATTAAGAGTATATTCTATAATCTTAGATATCTTACTTACTTAGCTATTTACTTCTTCTATCTTAATAGAAGTAATTAGTATATATAGTAAGTTTATTCTTTATATAAACTATTTATTTACTAAGTAATAGGTATAGTAACTATTATTAATTATAGTAGTAGCTTATATACTTAAGTTAATAATTATATAAATTATTATAGGTTTTATTATAGCTAGTTAATAGAGTAAAGAATATATAGTTTTTATAGGCTTTAGAACTTATTAAAAAGGCTCTAGTATATAATATTTAGCTAGAGCTAGTCTTTTGTCTTATTTTTAGAGAAAGACGTCTCTTTAGTAGGTTAAGTAGAAGTAACTCTAGGAGTTCTAGTAGTTACTTTCTACTTATCTATATAGAAAGGTAAGCTAAGAAGTACTTTCTTCTTATAATTCTATACTATATAGCCTTTATTACTATACTTTAAGTAGGCGCCTATTACTCTTCTTTTCTAAAGTTCTTCTTCTATTTTCTAGTACTTTCTCTTCTTTAGATAGGGCTAGTAAGTACCTACTATAGGCTACTAGTTTATTTTATTACTATTTCTTTATTAAGGTTTCTAGAAGGTTAAGTTATATATTTAGGTAGAGTAGTTATTCTCTATAATCCTGTCTACAGCCTTTAGATTCTTCTAGGTTAGTTTAGTATACTATATAAACTATTTATATATCTTAAGTCTAGGTAGTTAATATCTAGCTTAGGCTCTTAACAGCTTACTATTAAAACTATTCTTAAGATAGTTAATCTTTTAAGTATAGCTTACTCTGTCTAATGCTACCTTTTATAGCTTTAGGTTAAACTTCTAAATATATAAATTAATATTATTCTTACCTTATTTTATTATATATAAGTACTTAAAGGCTTTCTTTTAAGTAGTAGAGTTCTTAAAGAACTTATTAAAGTATTCCTAGGCCTTATTAAGTATTAGTAGAGTAGTACTATTTATAAAGCCTATTATTATTAGAGATAGAGTATTAAATACTTAACTAGTAATATAAGTAATTACGTATTTAACTTAGTCCTTCTTAGTAGAGTATACTAGCTAGTCTCTATATAGCTTAGTATATAGGCTTTATCTTCTATTAAAGATATTATTTCTATAATTCTATATTAAAAAGTCTAGGCTTTTTAGCCTATTAGATAGTATAATTTTAGTAGTTACTTAAAGAGGTAGGACTAGAGGAAAAGTTTTATTTACTTCTTTCTAAGGTTTCTAGACAAGTATTATTACTTAGTATCTCTCTAAGTTTATTTATTTAGAATTATAGCTACTTATATAGTTATCTCTCTTACTTACTTACTAGTTTATTTAGGTTAGCTTTTAAGAATTATATTATTACTATTAGATTATCTACTAATAGGCTGTGTAACAGGTCTTACTATTACTTATATAGATACTATAATTATATCTACTATTTATATATTAGCTAAGCTGCTAGGTAGCTATTAATTATAAAGGTTATCTTCTTCTATTATTATACGCTTAGAGGATTTAGTTAGTTTTAATCTTTCTACTTATGTTAAGGGTTAAAGTAGCCTTCTAATAAGTATATATTTATTCTATATTATAGAAGTAAAAAGATAGAAAAAGAAGAAGAAATTATCTCTTCTTATATAATATATAGTAAGATACTAAGCTATACTCTATAATTATATGTATTAGTTTAGTATATAGTCTTATATACTTAGAGCTTAGCCTATTATACTAACTAGAGCCTTTACCTATAAGCTAGAAGTAGAATTAGAGAAAAGCTCTCTTTATATAGTTATATAATATACTTATTAATAAGTATTATATATTATTACTTTCTAATAAGTAATACTATATATTTTATTAAACTTACTCTAGCTACTTATTAGTAAGTATTATCTTTTAGTAAGTATATAGTATATAGAAATATAACCTCTATAGTTTATATTTAACCTTATTAATTAAGTTTATCTTTAGAATCTTAACCTAATTCTTAAGCTAGATAGTCTACTCTATACTACTTATTATTACCTTCTATTATTATAGTGTTTTACTAGGTAATAACCTAACCTAATCTACTATATACTATTTATACCTAAGAACTAATAGAACTAGTACTTATAGTCTTTAACTAAAGTATAACTTTAATAGGTATACTCTAGTTATAGGTTTAAAAGTAATACTTACTTTTTATTAAAGTTAGATTTATTCCTACTCTAGTTATTATTTATTTATTACTTAAGCTTCTATTATATAGTATAGTTACTAGTACTAAGTTTATTAAAATTATATTTCTACTAATCTTATTAGAATTTACTTAGATTATTAACCTACTATTATTCTTATTAAGTTTAAAGTGCTATTTATTATAGTTTCTTATTAATACTCTTAGTAATCTAATTATAGTTTACTTAAAAGGTTATATTATTATCTTAAACTTTCTACTATATAAGTTCTATATCTATATATTTATTAAATTTATATATTTTTATATTATACTAACTTTTATTAGTATTAGAGGTATAGATAATACCTCTTTCTACTTCTTATCTACTAGTATTATATAGTTATTAGAATATTATAAGCTATTTATACTTATATACTTTTAATCTCTATTTATATATTTATTCTATCTATTCTAATAGTTATTCTATTAGGTTCTATAGGTATTTCTACTATTTATCTAACTCTTAGTATAGTATAGGTGCTTAGCTTTAAGAATTCTATATATTCTTATTAGATAGTTTAATATTATTATTATTAAATCTAGTCTTAGAGTTTTCTAGAAGATATTCTATATTATTAGTAAGAACCTTCTATTTATTACTAGTATCTATATTCTTATAAGGAAGTATATTAAGCTATTAAACTACCTTATTCTTAGATTTATAGCTCTTAGTATAGTAGCCTTACTTACTATATCTATAATAAGTTATACTAGACTTATTCTTCCTATTACTACTCTTATTTTTTTAATTCTAATATAGTTCTAGTTCTTTATTAATATTAGAAAGGTCTATAGCTTTAGAGCTATAGTATCTACTACTAGTATTTAGTTAATAGTAGTTGTCTCTATAACTTTCTTAGTTAAGGTAGTTATACTATAGGTTATATAGAGGTAGGTAAGTAGTATAAGCTAGTGTTTATATATATAGGTCTTCTTATAATTCCTACTATAGTTTATATAGTTTGATATTAATATTAATTACTATATTAACTAGAGAGTTAAAGTTATTAGTAAATATAGTAGTCTGTATTAATTTCTTCTTTACTTATAGTTTTAATCTCTATTAAAATATTATTATTAATATAGTATTATTCTAGCTAGTTTATATAGCTAGCTGCTAGAACTTAGTAGTATAGTTAGTAGCTAATATAATTTACTTACTATATTAGATGTTATAATATATAATAGTTAGTTTATTATATATACTAAATACTTAGCGTATTTATTTCTTAAATAGATTAAAATCTTTAATTTTATATTAATATTCGTAAACGTTTCTTTTCTATAGTAATACTAGATAAATAGTTTAATTTATATAAATACTTAATTCTTTATAAATATAGAGATAAGTATTATATATTTTTTTTAGAGATATATTCTCTCTAGAATATAAAGAAGAGGTTAAACTTAATAAGCTAGTCTTTTAGTTTCTTATAAGTACTATTTAAGGTCTTAGGCTTAGCTAATAGCTATATACTTATAAATATAAAGGCTGTTATACTTCTATTTAATTCTTTATTTATATTAAAATTATTATTAATATAGTTATATAATAAGTTAAAGTTACTAGAAATTATATAGAATTCTAAAGTAGTACTTATCTTTAAAAGTATTTAAAGTATTAAAGTTATACTTTTAAGTAAAGCTTATAAGTACTATTTATATTAGTTCTTATAAATTAGCGCTAGTATAGAAAGGTCTATAAGGTTTAAGGTTATTACCTAATATAATACTAAGATAATAGAGAGTAATAATAAGTAGTATAGAGTAGACTATCTAGCTTAAGAGTTAAAGTTAAGATTTTAAAAATAAACTTAATTAACTAAGTTAAATATAATACTATAAAGGTAGTATTTCTATATACTATATACTTACTAAAAGATAATACTTATTAATAAGTTACTAGTATTAGTTTAATAAAATATATAGTATTATTTATTAATAAGAAATAATATATAATACTTATTAATAAGTAAGTAATATATATTATAATTACTAATAAGTATATTATATAACTATATAAAGAGAGATTCTCCCTAACTCTGCTCTTAGTTCTAGAGTAAAGGCTATAGTTAGCTACTTAATTACTATACTACTTTGCCTAACCTATATAATACGCATGCTTAGGCCTAATTATTATAGAAATAGGTGTAGTATTAGAGTTATGCAACTAAATTAGGCCTGCTATAGAGAGTAAATATTATATCTCTAACTCTTAATTATACCTCTAAGCTATACTACTTATAAAATACACTCTATATAAAACCTACTAAAAATTATCTACTCTACTATATTATAACTTTTATTTCTATATTTCTTAGCTTATATTACTATACTTAGAGTTAATCTTAGAGGTTTCTTAGAGTTAACTTACTAAGTATAGAGTTCTACTAGAATATACAGCTACTTATAATATTAACTATAATACAGCACTATAAGTAACTATACGTAAGTAAGATAATAATTAATAATATATAAGAGTACTTCTACTATCTCTAGCGCTATTAGGTGCTAATTTATAAGGAGTATACTATAGGTATATAAAATATTAATATGCACCTATATAACTAGCACTATATAGTAAGTAAAGAAAGAAAATTAATTATAGAGTACTACTAGTAATAGTAGATTACTATACTATAAGATATTAAGCTACCTACGCTGTTAGGGCTGCTAATTAAGTAGCTAAGTAAGCTATTAGATATCTATTAATATAGAATTACTAGTAACTGCAGCTTCTATACTATAAATAAGATTAGAATATAGAAGCTTTATAATAATATATACTAGATAGCTTAAAGTAGTAAAGATATTAGACTCTATAAGAAGGTTATAGCGCAGACATTCTTCTAAGCTAGTAGGCTCTAGTAATACTTTATTATTAAAGTAGTAGATAATAATTATATACTATCTAATCTCTATAAGATAATAGATATTATTAGAGAGCAGCTAGTAGAATAAAAGCTAATAAAATATATATATAAAGAGAAGGTATAGGTTATAAATACTAAAGTTATAAAGATAAATAAAACTAGCTAGTTTAAGTAGATAGGCTAGCTAGAGTACTTTACTAGCTATAATCTAATATATCTTATATATTAGACCTAGCTACCTAATTAAGGTAAAGAGAAGCTATAGTAAGTAGTAAAGCTAATAGAGCTGCTAGTAGAAAGAAGTATTAAAGAGCTGTTAATACTTATATAAGAGATAAGGTAGTAGCTAAGAAGTATAAAGTAATAGAAGATTAATTAGTAGCCTATAGCTTAATTATAGAACCTAGAGAGTTAAGCCTGCTATGCTAGCTATATAGTTAAATTTATTTACTATACTCTGCGCTTTATAGCTAAGGCAGAGGTAAGAATAGTAGTATAGAAAGGTAGTAATAAGAGTAGTAATAAAGATAATAAGGGTAATAAGCATAGCTTAGAAGAAAAGGAAGAAGAAGAGGAAGAGAAAGAGAAAGAAGAAGAAGAGAATAATAATAACTTCTTTATTACTAATAGCAGCTAACTAGTAAACGTTCTAAGTAGTAGCTAAAGAAAGAAGAACTTAATAAAAGACGTGTAAAAGCTATTCTACTAAATAGTTAAGTAGAAGAAGCTTATAGTAATACTATAGGAGATATTAAACTATAATACTAATACTAATAATAAAGCATAGCGCAGTGCTTAGCGTAATACTTAGCTTAAAGTACTACTAAACTTACTTATATTATTCTTCTTTATAATAATAGGTAATAAGCTATTTAGTAGTAGACTTATTTACTTTCTTACTATACTAGGCATTAATAGTAATATAAACTACTTATATATAGTAAAGAACTACTTATATATACTAGTAGGTATAGTCTACTATATATATATACTTAGTATAAAGAAGTTACTTCTATTTATATACTATAATAAGTAGACTAATAAGAATTATAAGTACTTCTTAGAGTATAAAGAGAAGTATCTGTTAGACAGCTTATACAGCCTAATAAGTAAGGCACTCAGCTTACTAGCTTATAGTAAGTATATTATACTAGTAGCTAGTAATTTAAGTAATATATACTAGTTAAAAGATAAGAAGATCTTCTACTTATATAGCTAGTGTATCTATATTAGCTACTTTTATAAGATAGCACAGGATATAGTATTTAAAGTAGAGTAGATACTATAGAAGAAACTGTTCTAAGTAATAAAAGTAGAAGAGTAGTTTACTATTAAGCTAAATATACTTATTAATAATATTATATTTAAATAGTAAAGTATATCTTTTATACAGTACTATAATAATAGTCTTTAGAATAAGCTAGAGTAGATACTAATATAGGCTAAGTAGACTAAGTAGGGCTACAGACTATAGTTAAGTAAAGAGTAGTAGAATATAAAGTAAGTTAAGTAATACTTATATTATATAGACTACTTCTTAATACTACTAATAGTCTATATATATATAATATCTAGATAGCTAGGTAGAGAGTTAGAGATTATAATAATATAGTACTATAATAGGCTGCTATAGAACTATAATATCTTTATTATAGATAGGTAGGTAATAATAGTTATCTACTATTATAAGTTATAGTTATAGTAGAATAAGCTAAAGGTAGAGGTGCGCTTCTTACTACTATAGCTAGAGCAGGTAATAGTACTATACTTAGTATACTTATAGCTATTCTATAAGTATCTTACTATATAAGTGCTTAGCAGCAGCTTTAGTAACTATATATAAGCAGATAAGTAGAGTCTATAGAGAACTAATTAACTAATATAAGTACTAAGGTAAAAGACTAGTAAGAAGCTTAGAGTACTACTATATATACTTAACTACTAGTATATAGCTATTAGTATTAGTTAAGTTATTATAGGTAAGTAGTTTAGTAAAAGCTATTAAAATAAGGTTAGTAAAGTAGATAAAGCTAAGGTAGATAAGGATAGAGAGAACGTAATAGAGTTATAAAATATAAGAATAATAGTAATTAAAGTAGGTAACTATAGTATGCTAATTAATATTATTAAGTATCTTAGTATATACTTAATTAAAGTGTTCTAGCTACTTAGTATAATATAGCACTACTTCTTAGAGCTAGATAGGAAGTAGGTAGTACTATAGCAGACTTAGATAAGCAATATTAATCTAATAAGAAAAGTAAAGAAATATAGGTATAGTAGTATTAATAGTAATAATAATAATAACAAAAATAAGAACAGTTAGAGTAGAGAAGCTATATTACTATATAGAGATAAGAAAGAAAAGGCAGTTTATAAAGTAATATAGTAAGTACTTAGTTAGTAGAATATTAGGTTTTAATCTATAGAGTAGAAGCTAGTGCTATATATAGTAATTAATAGGTAGATACTACTTATTATTATACTACTAACTAGTAAAGGTAAGAGCTTACTATTTAGTATACTAGCTTATATAAATAATACTAGAATAATAGTAGTTATAGTACTATACTAAGTACTTATTAAGAATCTAGTAAACTAAATATAGAAGTATAGTATTAACTATATAAAGTAGAAGTATAGTAAAAGTAGCCTAGCTACTATTATTATAGTTAGTATAGATACTATAGAGAATACTATAAGTAATAGTAACTTCTTAGAGTATACAAATATACTTAGTAGAAAGAGCTTACTATAGTAAGTAGTAGTAAATAAGTATTATCTAGTTATTATATTAAGTAACTAGCAGCTAAAGCTAGCACTGCTAAAGAATCTCTAGCTGCTACTATGTCTAATTATACTACTTATAGTAATACTCCTACTAGTAAGAGAGAGTAAGCTAGTAATAAGTATACTGCTTCTGTACGTAATATATATCTAGGTAAGTATAGTCTAGCTAAATATATAGTACTATATATTATAGTATAAGTATAGTAAAGCTTAGAAGATAGCACTAGTAATATATTAAAGACAGTAGTAGCTACTACTTAATAGAAGAGAAAAGAGTATAGTATACTACTATAGTAAGTAGTAGTATAAAGAGCTAGCTAAGGCGCTTAGGTGCATATGCTATTATACTAGTAACTTAGAGTAAGTAGAGTAACTAAAGTAGTAGCTTAAGAATAAAAGGCTAATTATAGCTATATTAGTGCTAGGTATAGAGGTTAACTTTCTAGAGATTATATATATACTATATATAGAAATACTATAGAGTATAATTAATTATATATAGAAGAGTAGGTAAGATAGGTAAGCTAGTAAGAGAGTAGATATAGTAGTACTAGTAGAAAAGAGTAAGGTAGAGTAGATAATAAAGTAAAAGAGCAGTAACTTAGATATATAAGTAATAGAGATGTTTATTATTAGTAGTAGGTATTAATAAGAGCTAATAAGCAGCTACTTAAATAGTAAGTAAGTAGAATATAATAACTTAGAAATAGCTAAGTATAACTAATATAGAAAAGAGGCTTAAAAGTAGTAGAATAAGTAGAGAAAGGTAAGTATAGAATAGTAGTAGGTATAAAAGGTGCTTAATAAGGTATAAGAAGAGTATATAGTATACTAGCTAATTAGAATAGAAAAGTTAGAAGTAAGTAAGTAGTAAAGGTATATAGTAAGAAATTATATAGCGCATACTAGGCTTATAAAAAGAAAGCTAGATATATTCTAATAGAGTATATAGAATAGAAGTAAGAGTTATAGCTACTAGTAGTGCTAGATTAGTTAGAAGTACTATATAATAGGTAAGAATATAGCTAAGAAGTATTAATAGCTAAATATAGTAGTACTACTTATAAGAGTAGTAGTAGAGTAGAAGAAAAAGATATAGATAATTTAGTAGTATAGGTATATAGAAGAGTTTAGTAGAGACTAGAAGAAATATATAAAGTAGCTTAGAAGATAGTATAAAGTATAAGTCTAAGAGGAATATTTTAGTAATATAATAGTTATTACTATTTAGATTATACTATTTTATAAGAAGTATAGTTAGAAGTAGATAATATATAGTAAAATAAAAAAGAAGAAGATAGAGTAAGTAGAAAAAATAGAATATAGGTATTAAAATAGCTAAAAGAAAGAGAAGAGTTCTAGTTAAATAGAAAAGAAGAAGAAGAGTAAGTATAGAAAAGTAAGAAAAAGAAGAAAAAAAAGTTATAAAGAAAATATTTATAGAAGAGAAAATAATATATAAGGTAGATTTAGAAAGAAATAAGAAGATAAAAATAGAAGAAAACTTTATAATTAGATTAAAAGAATAGTAAGTAAGTAGCTATAGGTAGGTTTATAAAAAGAAGGTAATAGAAGTTTTATAAGAATAAAGTAAAAGAGATAGTTAAGAAGAAATAAATAAAGAGTTTAATTTATATATAAAAAAGAAAAAGATATTAATAAAAAGAAAGTAAAGTAGAAAGGGTATTTAAGAGAGATAGAAGAAAGATAAAGAGTTTAAAGAATAAAAGAAAGAGTAGATAATAAAGTAAGAGCTATATAGATAGATTAGATTAAAAAGAAAAAAAAAGAAGTAAATAGAGATTTCTATAGTAGAGCAGTCTAAATAACTAAGGTAGTTTAAATAACTAAAGTAGTCTAAATAACTAAGGTAGTCTAAATAACTAAGGTAGTCTAAATAACTAAGGTAGTTTAAATAACTAAGGTAGTCTAAATAACTAAGGTAGTCTAAATAACTAAGGTACTTAAGTTAAAGAGTAGGTAGTAGGCTCTATATATATTAGGTTTTTAGATTCCTAATAGTAATCTGCGCTAAGCTAGTACGTATATGCTAATTAGTAGCTGTAAATCTAGCTAATAATCTACTAATTAAGACTAATAATCTATTTATTAAAACTAATAATCTATTTATTAAAACTAATAATCTATTTATTAAAACTAATAATCTACTAATTAAGACTAATAATCCTGTAATATAACTAACAATCTACTAATTAAGACTAATAATCTTGTAATATAACTAATAATCCTCTAATTAAGACTAATAATCCTATAATATAACTAATAATTCTCTACTATAAACTAAGAATCTATTAATTAAGACTAATAATCCTCTACTATAAACTAAGAATCTATCAATTAAGCTAATAATTCTCTACTATAAAATAAGAATCTATTAATTAAAGACTAATAATCCTCTACTATAAACTAAGAATCTAATAATTAAGACTAATAATCTATATATTAATTAAGCTAATAATTCTATTTCTACCTACTACGTAGGTTAAAAATCTGTTATTAAACTAAAGGGCCTCTTATATAATTCTAGGTTTATCTCTCTTAAAAGCTAGAATTACCTACCTTCTTCTTTCTACCTTATTATATATAAACAACATTAACACACTAGATAGTATACTATATTATAAGCTATTATATAAACCTATAATACTATTATATAATATATTATTATTATATATTTCTCTTATAAAGATTTTTTTTATTTTAATTTAAATTTATTTATTATTATAACTAAGACTGTACTCTCCTATAAATACAGCAGGGCAGCTAGGTAGATTCTAACTTCTTCTTTTATAAAACCTAGAATTATACTACTCTCTACTATATTAATATATAGAAAGTAAGTAAAAGAAAACTCTTATAATAATATATTCTACCTATATACTAGCTTACTATATATAATTATTTACCTTATTTATTATTATTTTATTACTATAACTATATAAAAAAATATCTATATAAATAATTCTTTTCTCTAGCTCTGCTCTAATCTTCTACATCTCTAACCTACTAAAATAACTTAACCTACTATAAATATAACTATACTATAACTATAAATATTAATATACTTCTTAACACCTATTACGTATAAGATTTTATATTCTTCTCTAACTAGTAACTTATACTTCTCTTTACTATATAGAGAAAAGAGACTAGTAAGTATAATTAATAAAATAATATAATTATAAAGATTAATATTATATAGTTTAGTAAGGCCTCCTTTCTATTATTTCTAATAGACGTAGTAATTATTTATATATAAGAAGAGAACTAGCTCTTATTATATATAATATAGCTAAGTATAAGCCTAGAGAGGCAGTAATTTTCTAAGATTTTATTAAGCTCTTTACTAATAAAACTCTGCTTAATATATATAATAAAGTTAAATAGAAAATTAGTAATTATAATCTTTAACATATATTACTATTAATCTAATAATATACAGCCTAATAAGATATCTATTACTATATTACTAATAGGTTTATATAAAATAAGAAAGAGGCTAAAAAGATTAAAGCTAAGAAGTCTTATAAATATAAAGCTAAGAAGTGTTTCTATATATAGAGAGCGTTAATTAGTATATAAGCTAATACTTCTTATAAGGTAGACACTAACCTATCTAATTAAGATTAAGACTAGTACCTCTAGACTAAATAGCTTAGTTATGTCCTTATAGAAGAAGAATAAGAGGCTTTTACTAAGTTTATTAAATATAATAATAAGTCTAGGTATTATAAATTCTAAGTATAGACTAAGGCGTACTACTATGCTATAGATAAATTTAAGAAGAATTATAACTTATAATAGATTTATTTATTTATCTAGTCTATTATAATAGCTAAGAAGGACTGTCTATATAACTAAATTACTAATTCTCTTTCTATTCTTAATATAGTTCTAACTTAAGTATAATATAAAACTACTATTATACCTATTTATAGAAACTCTATAATATATAGTACGCCCTAAGTATAAGAGGCTATAATCTAGGCTACTTTACTCTTTATACAGTACTAAACAGCTTTATATACTATATACTTATATTATATAAAAGTATTCTACTACTATTTTAACTTAGACTTATAGCAGACTATTTTCTCTAATATATATTCTATATAGTAGAAGGTTAGTTATTATATACGTAAATTTATAAGGTGCTATATATCTTATAGAGTATAATAATTAAGTTTAGTATCTAAGGCAGAGTAAGTGCTTATAGGAAGCCTAAATTAATTACTCTTACTAGTAGAGTAATAGTTAATTATAGTAAGTTATACTTACTTAGCAGCCTCCTTAGCCTACTTTCTAGTAGTAAGCTATATAGTCTCTAGGCAGAGCTAGGTTACTATAATAACTACTTTAACCTATATAAAAGTAAGAATGCAGTATAGCTCTAAGTAGATAAGAGCACTAGGAGCTTCTATATAACTAGAGTTAACTTAAAATTATACTAGTATATTAGCCTAATTAGCTAGTAGCTTATTACTAATAAATTACGTATTTATATCTATAATAATATAACTATTAGAAGAAAGTAGTTTATAGAGGTTATATATTACTAATATTTAAGTATTAGGTAGAATAGTATAGAAGATATATATAGTAAAAATATAATTATAAGTCTTTAGCGTGTTAGGCAGAGCCTAGATACTCTAGATAAAATTATTAGTAATAATATTAGTATATAATTAGTATACCTAATTAAGTATAGTTCTATTAAGGTAGATCTTAAGGCTACTCTAGGTAATATTACAATAGAAGTTATTATTAAGCAGTTCTTTAATAGTATTAACACTAATATAAGTACTAGCACTAATAACTAACTTTATATAGAAAAGAAGGTAGCTACTAGCTATACCTACCTTAAGTATACTATTACTAGAGCTTAGGGTAGCTAGCTTAAGAGTAAGGTTACTATTAGGCTGTAGAATAATATTAATACTATTATACTCTTAGACTATAGGAGTATAGGCAGCAGTAATTTCTTTAATAGTGTATAAGAAAACTATAGTAGAGACTATAGTAATAAAATTACTATATAAGGTAAAGTTATATAAAGTAAGATAAAGCTTTTTCTAAGTAGTATAGGTACTTTAGGTAGAGAATAGTAAAGTAGGTTAAGTTAATATATAGCTAGATTAAATATAGATAAGAAGTAGTAAGAGAAGATAAGAAATAGAAATAGAATATTTAAATAGAGAAAGTATAATAATAATAAAGTAAACTAATAATAAAATAATAGTAAAAGATAATATAATTAATAGTAAAAACAAATTTTAGTATATAATAAAAGATAATTATTTGTCTATAAACTCTATAACTACTAAAAATTATAAATAACTCTTAAGAAATTAATTATATAGAGTAATAAGAGTAATAAGATATATTTTATCTATATATTAATTAGAAGTTTTAGTGTTAAGTAAAGTAGAAGAGATTATAATACTACTACCCTTACTATCTAAAATCTTCTTAATATTATACTCTAAATTACTTTATAGAAATAATACTAACTCTAGGTTATAATCTTATAACTTTAGGTTAGTTATTTACTTAAGATATAACTTAGTAGAAGAGTAGCTATCTATTATATAAGAAGTATATAAGCTTTTAATCTTATTATACCTAGTAAAGACACCTTTATTATACTCTATAATTATTTTAACCTAGTCTATAAACTTCTCTATTAGTAAAGAATATTTACTAAAAGAGTTAGTAATAGCACTCTTTAGTAGAAGTATAAATATACTAATACTAAACCTTTTATATAATATAAACTAGTATTTACTATAGTCTAACTAATAGTAAAACTCTTTCTATTATATAGTATAATACTCTCTTATAGCAGGGGATCTATTAGATTATATATATATAGTAGTAAATAGCTGTTCTCTAGTAATAGTAGTAAAACTATAACTATAACTATACTAAGGTGCTATATAAGTGCGTAGTTAGTGCTTAAGAGTATTATACTTATTATATATTACTACTATAATCTAATAATATTTTATATTACTAATAATACTAATAGTATAGTTTATTTATATAGCTAAGAAAAGATTTCTAAAACCTCTTACTTCTAGTTAACTAAATCTAGTACTAGATTAACTTTAAGAAGGATCTAACAGAGTTTAAGAAATAGTATTATTATATATAACTACTAGAGAGCTACTCTAGAATATATTAAATTAAGGTAAGAATTTAGTAAGCTGTAGATGCGCTTTAGGTAGCTTTGCCTGCTAGACTTTTAACACTACTCTCTAATCTAGAATATAATCTCTAGTTACTATAGTAGCTACTTTTATAATTATATTTTATATAACTTTATTATTAATACTAGATAGCTATATTAAGAAAGTCTTATATTATTATTACTTATTAGTTAAGCCTACTTATTCTCTTTCTTTTAACTCTTTTACTTATATATTACGTCTATAAGTTATATTAGTCTTCTACCTCTTTACTCTCTTCTTACTAGTTCTTTTATTACTATCTCTAGCACTATCTCTACTATTATTATCTTCTACCTTAGACAACTCTTCTTTATATACCTTTATAATAATATAAATTAACCTTTACTTATATATATATTAATAAATCTAGCGTAAGGCTTATTTAGGAGATAGTATAATAAAAGCCTATAGTTATTTACTAGAACTTAAAACTATACTAAAAATTAAAGAATTAGAACCTATTTAACTAGAGATATTATAAATAAACTTAAGGTTATTAGAATTTCTATCTAACTTATCTAGTATAAGATATAGTAAATATGCTACTATTATATAATAAAAGTAAATAAGAATAGAGTTAAATAAAGCTGTAGGCTCTATTCTTAGCAGCTCTATAAGCAGGTCTAATATATAACTAGTATAACTTTTATCTATTCTAGTCTGTGTATATAACTATAAGTTATTTCTACCTTTATATAGGTTAAAATTAAATCTAACTAATATATATTATACTACTATATTAAAACCTAAATTTATTATATATAATACTATATATTAATTTATTATATATAGCCTTTATTAATACGCTTTACTTCTAAGTATAGTTCTACTTTACTTTAATAATTACCTAGACTATTAATATAGTATTAGAAAACACAAACGTAAATTAATATAGAATAAAATTATAACTCTATAATTAAGTTATACTATAAAGACAGAATACTCTAATTTTATTATAGATAACATTACTACTATTAATATTATTCTAAGCCTTAAACTCTTTAAGAATTCCTACTAGTGTAACTACTATAATATAATTAAAACTAGCCTAACAGCTATAAAGAATTTAAAAGTATAGTTATAGGAGATGTATAATACTAGAGCTATATAAGAAACTATAAGTAACTAGTATAAGATATATATATCAGTAGTTAATAGCTAATACTTCTTTATAGCTATTCTATTATAATTTCTTAATCTTAGAGTTATATACTTATTTACTATAAACCTAGATTTTAAAGCTTTATAGTTAACTCTATTATAAGATATAACTATACTTCTAATAGAACTATACTTAACTATAAATATATTAACTACTAATATAACTAACCTAACAGCCTCTCTATTAAAGCAGAATCATAAAGATATTAGTAGAGGACTATAAAGCCTATAGGCCTAACTAGCGTTAGCTATAAAATAGGCTAAGAAAGATTAATATTAGTGTCTAGATATAGTTACTAAGACTTCTTCTTTATATACTAACTCTTAGCTTATCTATATAAGATTTCTCTATATTCTATCTAGTTTCTTATTATAAAAGAAAGTAATAGCTTTAATATAGATACTAAAGAAATATAAAGAATAATAACTATACTTCTTATACTATACAGTATAAAGTATAGTTAGAATATAGTAGAATACTATAGTAGAAATATTATACTATATACGTATTACTATTATACAAGAGTATCTAAAGAATATACTACTCTTCCTTCTTAATATTTATTAAAACCTAGACCTATAGTATGCTATTACTCTATAAAAGATATTTATATTCTTTACCTAAGTTATACCTAGAGATTTACTAATCTAAAGAATAATATATCTTACCTCTAGTTAATAGTATATATAGACTATAATTTATAAATACATTTATAATAATACTAGAGAATTTCTAATAGTAAACTATAAATATAATTAAACCTTCCTGTCTAATTTAGAGTAACTATACTATAACTTTTAGATTTCTCTTCTTAAATAAACAACCTAGACTAATAATACTAAACTATCTATCCTACTCTCTATAGCAGTTCTTACTACTAAATATACAAGGTACTAGATTTTAAGAAGTATATAATTTTACTATAGATATTTCTATACTAAAGAAGTTTATAAGACTATCTATAATTTAAGTATACTAAAGTAAGTTTATAAAACTAATAGATACTACAGACTCTATATATATAAGTATAAAAGACGTAGTAATATTAGAAGAGGCTTAATAGATATAGAAAATTAAAGATATATAAGAACTATATTATACTATAGAGTCTAAAAACTAGGATATTATAAATTACTTTAACTAATAGGTTTAGAATTACCTTACTACCTAATACCTAATAACTATAAATTAGTTAATTACTACTATATACTATGCTAGTTAATTTTAATATAGAGAAAACCTAGACACGTTTATATATTAGAGTAGAGATAATATTACTATTTACTTTATTAGAATATTATTATTATAGTTCTAAAGTGTAGTATAGAATAAATATACAGTTGCGTTTAAACTTCTATAGTAGTTATACTTTATTAACAGCTCTACTAAGCTACCTAAGATTCTATAGGATACTATAGAAGAATAAGCTACCTAATCTATAGCAGGCTATAGTATATTTATACCTTTATCTTCTTAATTATTAGAATATAAGAATTTTATTTCTAGTTAACTTATAACTACTCTGCAGAAATAGACTTATAAAGACTATACTATTACTAATCTATAAGATATTAGATAGATTATAGTATATAGTAAACTTATTTAAAAGTTTCTTAGATATTTACTGTGTCTAGCCTACTTTATAAGCAGCTAGCCTGCTAGAGGTACTAAGATTCTAAGTATTTAATATAAGAATATAGTTACTAATAGCATTTATAACCTATTTCTATTTAATAGTCTTATAGCTATTATTCTATACTACTATAAAGGCTTTAACTATAATAAGACACTAAACATAGTATATTAATTTCTTCTTTATAAGATTAGGTTACTACTTATATAGTATATATAGTTAATTTAACTATTCTATACTATATTATAATATTAACTTACTACTTTCTACTAAGACTATTACTATAAACTTGCAACTAGTAGCTTTCTTTAGCTTAATATAGATAAAATTTAATATAAGATATTATAACTACTAAGTAAGGTCCTATCTTAAGCTACTATATAATAGATAGGTTAAGAGATTAATATTAGTACTAGATAATACTTAATTATTACGTTTAGTAAAAAGATTAGTATTTATAATAGTAAACTATAGACTCTATCTTAAGAAGAAATAGATAATATTATTAATAAAGCTAAGGTAGAAGCTATAGAAATGCAGGCTAGATATTTACTAGAGACTACCTATAGCATATACGCACTTAATATCTCTTAAGTATTTACTAGAAGATAAAATATAGCTACTATATATTTTAAGATATTAAGTTAATAGTATAAAGTATTAGGCTTCTATATAGACTATACTATAGACTCTTTATATATAGTATTATTTACTATTTTATATAACTAACTTAAAAACAGGATAGGTATAAACTACTTAGCACTATTATAAGAAAATTTTAGCTCTACTGCTTAATTCTGCAGTAAATAAAAAGAAGCTCTAGATACTATTATAATAGAATTAATAACTATTACCTATATAGCTAGCACTAGATCTAGTAAAAGTCTATTATTTCTACTACTAGCTTATTTTCTAAACTATAGCTAGACTATTATTATTACACTTCTAGTAGCACTATGTATTAATATTATAACTTATTATAAAGTATTATAAATTAGAACTATAGTATAGAAATAAGAATATTATAATAAGACAGCCTCTATTATACTAGTAACACTAGAAAGCCTTAGCTAAGATAGCTTTATACAGTTTATAAGTAGAATAAACTTACTAGAGTGTCTAGAATATATAGTAGTAGATAAATTCTACTATATTCTATAATCCTACTATATATTTAGACTATATTTAAAAAACCTCTAAATTATAGCAAAATACAGATTATAAGTAATATTATTATCTACTACTATACTATAGAAAGAAGAAGAAAACGCGTACTAGCTTATAGGACTATCTAGGTTAGTTAACATGTTTTATAAATTAACAGTGTATAGTAATATTTACTACTAAGTATATTATCTACCTAACAGAGGGCCTATAACTATAGGTTAAATAGCTAAATATATATAAACAGAGCACTAAAAACTAAAGAAGATCTTAGTATATATTAATACCTAATCTATAGTAGAAACCTTAGTATATATATTAAACTATAGATATATTTATAGTAATATAGATAATAGTAAAAAGATAAGATAGTAAACTAAATTTATGTCTGCATTAGATAGTATATTTATTACTACTAGTATATTTTCTATAGGCATTTATATTCTATTTTTACTAGTAGTATTTTAATTTAGTAAGCCTAACTATATTATTATATAGATATAAGAAAGTAGAAGAGTAGGCTATAATAGAACTCTCTACACAGCTAGGCTTATTATCTTATTATTATTATTAAATATCTATTTTAATAAAGCAGATATAAAAGTATAGTCTATTATTATAGTATTTATCTAAGATAATAATAGAGATCTAGTCTGTTAAAGAAGAATACTTAACTAGTACTTTAATAATAAACTTAACTATATAATATACACGTTATTAGAAGCTATATATAATATTTACCTAATATACTTTTATTTACCTATAACTTCTACATTATTATATATTATAATTATATGTATAATAGTATTATAAATTCTATCTAGTCTCCTCTACTTAGCCTATATAAAAACTATAAAAGAATCTACTATTAATATTATAATACCTATAAGAAACACTAGCCTATTTGTTTATATAACTATATATTTAATACTAAGAGCTATTATATTAGAAAAGTTCTATAATAATATACTATTAAGAGAACTATTTAACTCTAGTAACTTACTATCTACACTAATAACTTATCTAAGGTAAAATAAATACCTTTTAGACTTATTAGGTACGTTTCTAAAATAAAAGCAGTAATATACTAATAATATTTAGATATTAACTATAGAGTAACTAAGTATAGATTACTTATTACTAAATATAAAATAGTAAGGTAATAAAGACAGCTTAATTTTAACTTAAGTAATCTAAGTAAATAAAAAACTGTATAAGTATAACTACTTCTATCTAAGATTCTAGCTATATAATAGTTCTAGGCAACCTACTATATAATATGTTTTACTAATAGAGAGGTATTTAATTATATCTATAGAAACTGTAATATAAGTAATAATTATAGGCTAATATATATAGGCTTAATAATAGTATTATACTAATCTACTATTAATATATAATAGAGTAAAGCCTAGTGCTAGACATGCCTAATACTATTTAATTACTATCTAAAATAGAATATTAAAGGCTTAAGTAGAGTGCGTATATAAAGGCTAGATATACCCTATAGAAATAAATTTACTATTTATAATACTTAGGCATACCTATAGGATAAGTATTCTAATATCTAAGTAAAGTAGATTTAATAGGTTTAAACTTATATAGAGCCTTAAGATAATAGTAGACAGATATAAGAGAATTAGTCTCCTAGAATAATATATTCTAACCTTATACTAGAGTTTGCAAAATATTAGACTAGTATAGTAGATTTTAGAGATAACTTTAAAGCTAGCTATATTCTTCTAGTATTAACTTAGTTAACTTATAAGTTTTTTATAGCAGACAGCCTAAGATATTATAAAGAGCTTATTAATAGTAAGTAGATTTATTCTTTACTATATACCTAAATACCTAAGATAAAGTAAGATACTAATTTAAAACTTAGAATTAATAGAACTACCTCTTATTAATAATAATAATTAAATAATATAAATATAAAGTGCTAGAAGAAAGAAAGAGAGCTACTAATTCTAGGTTTTAACTTAGTAGACTTAGATTATTTCTCTACTTTACCTATAAATCTATTATATACTAGGTATATACAGTCTCTATACTAGTAGCACTAGTATAGGTATATAATTTCTTCCCTTTCTACCTCTCTTTCTCTTCTACTTTTCTTTACCTCTTTACTTACTAACCCCCTACCTATATACTACTAGCTAACTTAAATAACTAAGTTTATAAGCTAAAAACCTAGAAATAGCTAGTCTCTTTCTCTTCTCTACTATATAACTACTATATACAATAACTACTCTATATATATTATAAAACTTATAAGTACTATTAATAAAAACTTTACTAAAAAAGAAATAAAAAAAAATTAAAACCTAGAATTACTCTAACCTCCTCCCCCTCTTTTCTAGTACTACCTTTTAGAATAATGCTATAGAAATACTAAACTAAGAGTAAAGTTACTATAATAAATTATATCTTTTATTTTATATATATAATAGTTTATCTTTTAGATAGTATTTACTTTAAAGTAGACTACTTATTTCTATAGAGTTTGCCTACTACTAATTAGATCTATACTACTACCTAGATAGTTTAACCTAGAATCTATAGCTATTATAATTAAATAATATATGCATAACCTATAGCTTTTACTAATACTATAGTTAGTAGTTTTAATAGATAAGTAAGAGTAAGCTATATATCTAGTAAAAGGCTAGCCTACAAGTTTCTAGGTTATCTAAAACCTAGAATCTATCTAGCTCCCCTCTTACTATATAATATATTATCTTTCCTTAACTTATTTAGTAAATCTCCTAGTAAACTAAACTAGATAATAATACTTCTAAATAATAAACCTATAGAATCTTTACTAATACTATTATCTCTACTATTACTAATATTACTATTAATAACAGTATATAACACTAATTAGACACCTTCTTTATAAGACTAACTAATACTATTAGAGTCTTAAGCTATTATTCTAAAGATACCTTAGTAGTAGATAATTTAAGAAGTAAAGTATCCTTTAAGTAAGATAACCTCTAAAATCTAGTATAACTCTAATAATAAGTATAATAAAATAATATATTAGAGATATAAATAAGCTAAAGAGTAGAATAACTCTAATAATCTAGATAAGCAGCTATACTAAGAAACAGGATAAATAGATATATTAGATTTTAGCTAGCTTAATATAGAAGATAAGTATATTATAACCTTTATAACTATAATAGTAGTACTAATTAAGAAGAAAGAGAAGATAATAACTAAGCTAGCCTATTAAATAAAGCTGCTATTAATAAAAGTTTTAGAAGGTAACCTATAATAACTAATATATAAATTAGTATAATTAATTATTAAGCTTACTCTATAGTTTAGTAAGAGTAGAGTAGCCTTTAATTATATTTTTAATAAGGTTCTTTTCTCTATATTCTTAGACTTTAAATATGGTTTTATAAATATTAGAGAGTAGATTAATACTTATTAGCTAAGTATAGTTAAGGCTATATTATATAACCTATAGAAACTTAATAAGATATACTTAATAGATACTATTTAGGCTCTATAGTAGTACTCTAAATAGGCTACTAGTTATATAGATTAAGCTTATTAACTACTCTTTAATACTAGATTAGTACTCTACTAAAATACTAGTATCTACTATAATATACGCATTAACTAAGTATAGGTAACCTTATTACTTAATTAGTTACTTAGGAGTACTATAGCTATAATTAATAAACTCTATCTTATAGCTATTATAGATAATAAGAAGCTTAAGTTTACTAATTAAGGTAAGTTACCTATAGATATTAAGAAAGAATACAATAAACCTATTCTATTTAGCCTAAAGCCTAAAACTAAGCCTATTTAATAGAGTGCAGGACTTATATAAGCTAATTTTAGTAACCTTTTATATACTTCTAAGATTAATAAGAAGACTATTTTAGCCTATATTTATATACTAGTTATTAAATAAGCACTAGCTATAAATTATAAAGTAATAGCTATAGTAATACTAGTTATTAAGCGTAAAAACGTACTTCCCTTTACAGCCTAATCTAATATAGAATAATTAGTAGTATACTATTATATAATACTTAAACTAGATTATAATATACTACCTATAAGCTTTATACCTACTATTACTCTAAAGACACTTATTAGTTAAAACTATATAGCTAATTCTAAACACTATTAGTTCTATATAATTAATAACTCTAGTAATATATAAATAATTAAATTAGATTATTTAATTAGTATTAATATAAATACCTCTATAAATACTAAAGATAATAATAAAATTAATACTAAGAATTATTTACTAGCTATACTTTACTATTATAAATAGAAGTAAAAAGAAGATAATAAAGACGTAGATATACTAAACGTATTAGAAGTAATTATAAACTAGTGTAGTAAGTAGCTTATAAGAGGTAACAGTAAGCTTTTAGGTTTTAAAAACCTAGAATTAGTTAAACCCCCCCTCTTCTAGATTTTTAATATACTTACTAAATATTTATAGTTAATAACTACTTAATTAATATTATAGAACTAAATAGTAGCTTTATATATTATATATACTATAATCTACTAAATATTATCTATAATATACTAGTTACTCTAACTATTTCTAAGAACTTAAAGCTATTATTAGATATAAAAGAGTATATAATAAAGTATAATATCTTATTAGTAGTTTCTTACTTTAAGAAGTTACTATATAAAAATATTAAAGAGTTAATTAAGTTTAGCTACTTAAAGAAGTAAAGTAACCTAAATATACTAGCTTATAAATATCTATATAGAGAATATATAGTTAGAGTAGGTCTTCTAGTAGTACTTTAAGATAAGACTATAGTAGCTAATAAAGAAGAGAATTTTAAAAGTAGCTAAGATATCTTTAGAATTTAGAACTTAGTATTCTATAAATATTAAGAAGAGATTCTAAAGCTTTTAGTTTCTATATATATTATATTCTAAGAGTATATAGATACTCTTTCTACCTTATATATTTTCTACTAGTCTATACCTATTTTACTAAGTATAAATCTATCTTAGTATTTATACTAGAACTAGGTTCTAGGTACTACTACTACTAAATTATAAATTTAATAATATATAGATACTAGTAAAGGTAATATAGAAGAACTCCTATACTATAATACTAGCAGTAGTAAGATAGTTACTGTATTTATAATACTACTAAATATAAGCATAGCTAAGAAAGGTAAGTATAATTCTAGATTTTTAAAAACCTAGAATTACTTACCCTCTTCTCTCTCTATAATATAGTATATTATAGTATATTAGCTAATAAAATATAGTATATAAATAAATATTAAGACTAACTAAATAAGCTATAAGAAGCTAAAGACTAGAAAGAATTAGCTACTAAACCTATAACACGCCTTAATATTTAGGTAACAGAAGCCTATCTAATCTCCTAGGTAATAAACAACCTATTTAACTACTCTAAGTATATGATTCTAATAGTCTATAGCTTAGATTCTAATAAACTTAAGCTACTATTAGAAGTACGTGTTATGCCTAAGTATATATTATAAGGCTATAATATCTTTAAGTCTTCTATAGCTAACTAGATATTAATTATTACTTTATATTAAACTTTAGTAAATAGATATAAACTAAAAGCTATAGGTACTT